>LR824613.2:13850903-15328712 GCA_902829305.4 Spodoptera exigua
ATATAAACGAATTAAGGCTACGTACCTAGACAGGTAAATTAAAATCATCAATAGCAGGCTACCATATTTTTGTTCAATACAAGGTCAAACTCATGGGTCAATAACATGCAGGTTTACCTCTACATTGCATTAAAATACTTGTACTACCCTATATAACTACAGACTTAGACAGTATTATTGAAAGCGATCTACGGAAGAACTGAATCGCAAAAAAAACTGTGTTGGATATTTATCGGGGCAGGATATAATAGGCAGCGGATATAATCGCGTGGGACCAAATAATTTTATTATAAACAGTATAATAATATTAATAAAGTATCATGATGATCTAGCAGCCCTGTACAAAATACGAAGGCGCCACGTATGAATGTGTACATGAGGCAAGCAAACTGTCTGTCAGTTTGTTTGTTGATACACTAGTGGAGCGCCTGACATCCAGCCTATGTCGGTGATACGTGTAGATATGAGGGCCACGTGGTTAAAGAGACGTGATAGAACAACTAATTATAGTGATAGTAACAAAGATGATGAAGATTTAAAGAACATTATTCGATTGTGAAACTATTGAATGGCGCCACTTTCGTTTTTGGATAAAAACATGAATATAGTAAACTTATGCTAGGATAAATTTGACTGCCCTTACTATCCGTATCCATATCCATAAGTCATGGAACAATTAACTATTTTGTTTTTGATAGACTAGGCGATAAAATATTTTACCAAATTGAAAACCTATTTAGTACTAAATATATTAAAATTTTCGATTGATTCTCGTAAAAATGGTCTTCATATCCTCCGTAGTATTACATTGAAAAAAACCCCGAGTATAAAAAGATCCCGATCTTTAAAGAATTCCCCTAGATTGCAAAGTCTTCCAAAGCATGATTACTCAGAAAAAAATGCGTAAACGCGTGGGTGCTAACTAGGACTCAGTTGGGTAAAAACCCTCCGATCATCAATGACGTATACACTACAAAAAACCGATCTGCATTCATATAAATTATAGCTTAGACAATGTATTCTCATGCAACTTCGATTTAAACTATTACATGCATTATATAAGTATTCAGTCCATTAGATCATTACTAGACACATTGAGATATGTCAACAAACAAATTATCAGTTTCCAAGAAAACCGGAGATTGGTCTTCATCTTGAAATTACATAAACTTATGTCTATTTGAGTGTGCTCGTGAAACACGGTCATTTAAACGTACCACGTACTAATATTTAATTTGTAATTAATAAGTTTAGTTTAGGAGGAAATTTTCCGCGAATTTGTTTTATTAAGGAACGGGCTATCGTTGTATGCGTGGGCGCAGTACGTATTACAGAGCGCTGTAAAACATTATGTATAGTAGTTAGATCGATTATAAACAAAATGGAAGTGTTAGTCAATCTTTACCTCTTCTTTCCCCTCCGATGTATACCATACAACCATCTTCAATGTTACTTTTCAACACTTAATACTGTAATCACCATGTAACTTCACGTGTAATCAATCACAACTTTCAAACTCCTTACTTGAAATCGGTACTGAATTTCATAGTCGAGTCCTTGAAGTATCTGTCTGGTTTTTACACTATGACTTTTTAAGTGTATCAAATTGTTTTCGTAATGGCAACTATGTTTAAGGCGAATATCGTGTGTTCCGTCCGCGGCCACGTCCGAATGGCTACTGAAGTGACGAGTTCTGAATGGTTGGGACGGGACGTTGAATGTCCCCAGTCCCGACACCCGATTGGTGACACAATACGGCATTACAATAACAATGCTTGTGCTAAACAAAACAGTTTCCGGACTCGGTCGCGGTGTAAGACATGAAATATACTATACATTATGTATTTTTCAAGTCCTTGGCAATTGAGACGAGAAAAAAAAGTTGTTTGAATGGTTAAGAGACAATTTCGAGATACCTTGTAATAAAAAAAAAGTTTCTGAATACAATTTGCACAGACAATGTTTTTGAAACTCCTTTTATTCAAATTACCGATGTCAATTTTGAATAGCAAAGAACTGCTAATAACAACAATATTGGCAAAGTTTATTTTATAGTATACGCAGTCTTTGAAGAACTAAAATAAAATCGAAAATGTGTTCTTGTTGATAATAAACGGGAGGAATGTTAAAATACCAGCAACATATACGTGTAAAGCCGTGATCCAAATTCATAAATACGCGTGTTTATAATCTACATATTTTGGTTTTCAAATAAAATGCAACCCAATTCCGATTGCAAATATCTTCATCAAGCGTTTAGTGTGCTAGACTAAACATATGAACCAAGTTACGTTACATTTCAATCAGATTACGACCTTTTTGAAAGCACAACTTGTGTGAATTAAAATACTTAGGACATCCGGAGTATGATACAGAAAACACTTATTCGAATCTCGCAATAAAATTCTTTAAAATAAGCAGGCACCGTAACAAAAGTCGCTAACGCTTATGTTCTGTGCAGACAAGTGATAGGAAAAATCCACGAGCCTCCATATTGAATACCTGGGTAGTCCAAACCAAGCTAATGATATCATTCCTGGCTATCAGCCCAAGGTTCTAGAAACAGCAGGCATTGTAAGTCAAGTTTGACGGAACGGTATTCACTGATCCTTAACAAGCGATCGAATAATCGTGCGATGTTGCCAGATACACACTATCTCGATTTCTGTGGGCGGTTATGGGATTATGTAGAGCTGATAGGGAGCTGAATCTATCTGCATACTGCCTGATAAAAACATAATCCCGGTTACTGATTCGAAAGGTCTCATCGTTGTTTTGCATTGAGGCCACAACAAGCTCACTAATGCAAATCATGCTAATGACAGAAACGAGGAGTTTGCTAAAATAATAACAAACAATAGGCCGTATGACGTCGATGCTAACAATAAAGAGTAAGCCACAGGTCAGTCATGTCATATTATACACAATTGACATTCACCTATTGTACAAACGTTATTAGCTATATTGATGGACCATAAACCTGCAGTCGTTGTACAAATAAGAAACATGAATAGTCAGGTGACGTCCGTTGCAGAGGCTAGTGAAGACAATCACGTTGTACTTAGCATGTCACAAATATGGGTCGAAGACAATAGCTATCGTATGAGAATGGCCATATTTTCATACACAAATCTGCTAATACTTTCCTTTTGTTGCATGTATCCATTACTACTTAGTGTTCATTACTCTGTTGGGTTGAAAACCTTCTACCTTGTGTCACCGTAGAAACGTAAATTTGTTTACAGCAAAAGAAAAATAACAAGTGTTGTGTTGATAGGACAGGCTTAGACATGTTGCGCTCGATGAACATTAAAACAACAAGAATGTGAATCACTTTTAACACACAACAAAAGTATAATAGCATACTCAAAAATATTGTAATTCAATAGAATTACATGTGAAAATAATAATACTGGCCACTGGATGTTGTCAGACATCCTGCGGTTGAGGCAGTAGTAAACAATGTACCATTTAATGAACCTGACTCACACACGACCCCGATACATTATCAACTTGTGAATGAGCTGTTATTTGTCTCTTTACGTGATTTATGCCTATTATGCAATGCAACAGTAGCTTCTATCTATCATTTGTCAATATAAATTGTTTCTATTTTCTGTTGCATTATCAGTTAATGAATCCCTATTGACAGTTTCAATTACAGCTTTTGTATTTGATTTGTTTAAAGCTTTTTCTGCTTCTTTGAACTTAAACTGTTTGTCTGTACAAATCATCATAGATTCAACATATATCCCTACGTGAAACATATAAGTTTACATCAATGTGTAATTCTCAGAATCCATCATAAATGTTCTTAATAGCTAGAGAAGGAAAAATAATTGAAAAAGTTATATTGAACTCGGTGCTGATTCAAATATTATTAGTTATTGTTGTTGCGAGTCATGTTCCCGGTATTATTAATATTAAATAAATACTTCATGAATTCCACAAACTGTTGTAATATTTGGGTTAAGATTTGATGTTGGGTGACGAGAGATTGATTCGACGCGAACTTTAATCTATCGAAGAATCGCTAATGTATTCCGTGCTCTCGAGAATGATGCAAGCAAATAAAATGTGAATGTAAATAAAGATGATGCCAAGAGATATAGTGGAGATCCAATCGTATGGTCGTGATGATGATGGCAATGTCGTGACCCCGTGCGTAGCGGTCAAGTAAAATGACTCTGAAGCAGTTTCTGCATAGAATGCTAATGCTAATGATGTAACTGACATAAACGAGGCGACACTAGGTTACCTATTTCCAACCTGAAATAAAAACGACGCAATGGGGAACTCAAATGGGACACGTATAAACGTCGACCTGGTTAAATCTCTGGGAGTCTACATCAAAACTAGCTAACGATTAGCACAAATAGAACTGCAGGATGTCCTAGATCTGAATTGAAGGCTATAAAACTTTCAAAATTATGGGTAGTTAAGAATTTGTTTTACAAAATACTGGTACGTTAAACAGAAATTGACGCAATTATATAGGCAGTATTACGTATTGGAGGCATAACGTATGGTTACGATGTTGACAAACCTAATTTTGGAGCCCGAAAGCTGTGGACATATGTACCTAAAGAAATCCGTTGCTTGAAGAATTTATGAAGGAAACTCCAACAAAGCAAGATAACTCCTGCGAATATAATATTAGAAAGAGCAGATGATTGGAAAACAAGTAAAATGTCAAACATTTATTAGAACAGCTAAAATAACAAATGTGAAACTCCATGACTTGCTTTATGAATACTAATTTCACCTCACAATTCACACCGGCTTTAGAACAATACGTTACATAATGAAGATTTACCAGACAGAACAATACTAAGACAGTTGATATTTGATAATTTTCCGCTACATAGAGGCGTCAAGAAAATTCTCGCGTATGTGAATGCGGCCTTAAATTGAACAAATTTGGAATAGCAATGAATTTGAGCGACCAATACGTGATAAGGAAAAGTTCTTAACAATTAGGTACTCAACATCCTTTAACTTTTAACAGAGATTCTAAATATAATAAGTGTGTAGTTTGAAGATGAACCTAGACTATATAGGTCTATAACTCTGTTATCAGTACAAAAGCACCTTCAGAAATTATATTCCATAATAATATTTAGCTGACAAAGATGGATGAATGAAAGACCTTAATACCCTACGTAAAATCAACTATTACATCAGAAGTTTAGCTAGACTACGTAGTCAGGCAGGCATCTGACCAGCTATTTATGATCCATAAAATCTCTCCAAAAACAATGTTATATTACTGAACATTAAGCCAACGGAGTCTGGACGTCATTGAGACCGGTCATAAACCCTGGAGAAGGATATGAACAGCTTGGTACATTTCTCAAAGTAACTAGAACTCTTAAGAGGTCATAGCTACCAAATTAGATTCTTTATTACTCGTTTGTAATTAAACTATTGACGTCAAGTGTACGTGGACCGAATGATGAATGGTCGAAGTACCGAAACAATAAAATAATTAGTATTGTTATTTTCGGGGCGACGACATAAAAACTTTTATGCTTTACGCAGATTTTGGCAGCCTTGAAAATTTTGCTTAAATGGATTCAGCTAATGGGATTTGTAAATATCTGTATTCGATGAAGGAATTGCGAAAACTCGGAAGTGAACCGGCTTTGTGCTTCACAGTAATCACTGCGCTATTGTATGCTTGCCGCATTAATTGAAACTTAAGCCCTTGCAATTTTCCTTGATAAATACATCACTAGTTACCTAATTTTTAATAAGCATTATACGAATGCAAACAATGTTCAGACAATGAAAGCTGATAATACACCTTGAAAAATTTAATACAACCGACGACCATAGTTTTAAAAATTGCAAAAAAGTAGGGAAAACCCCCAAAACACTCACCATCTTTAATAGTTTAGCCATGAATCTCTCACAAACTTCAGTAGGCATCTTAACACAATCACTAGAGATACGGTAAGTGTAAAAATAAACTAGCACTTTGAGATAAAGGAGGTTGTGTTCGCAGGAGACGCGAGTGTCTTGACCGAGCGCCGCGCGAAGACTGAAGTACGGAGCTCAGCGCACTCGGGAGTATGGCGGCCGTGGCTTGTTTAATTATTCTATATCAGGTAAACTTTATCAGATACCGCGTCACTGAACGTTTTCTAGCGGAACCATTTCAGTTTTCAGCACAGGGTGAATACATATCAATACTTTTACCAACTTTTACGAAGAAATCTTGATTAGGCAGATCGCTACAGCGTCACCTATAAGATCAAAGATTAGGATCTTGCTTTATCATCATCAAATAATATCAATTGGTACATGCGTTATGCTATTTTTACCTACCAACTCACTGGTTATTTATTTATGTTGGTAAATTCGTGCGAATATTTCAAGTTTTCGGTTTTATTTTTAGGTTTAGTGTTTACGTAAATGCGGTTGGGCCTATGATTCAGATTTCAAACATTCTTGAGAAGGTGACTGATAACCTTATACCAGAAAATAATAACGAGGACGTTTGGTAAGGTCATTATTTACGAGAAAGTCAGAAATACAATGGGAAACAAATGGTTAGTCTTCCGGACAGTAATTATTCTAGGAAATATCTAAAATATCTGTTTCTTTTCAATTCATACGTTAATAGAAATAAGGGTTTTCTTTTGTCGTGGGATTTAAAAAGCAATTATGATATGTATGTACAGATCCAGATTAGAACATTCTTAAGTACTTATTATTACGGAATACCTCTCATGTAATATTTTTATAGCACATTGACCTTGAAAGGACGGACGGGAGGTGATCAGAGGGATGTTTAACCACAATCAATACATTCCTTTGCATTTTGACCTACGTGTTTTGATGATCAAAGTGTCTGCTTCTAGTACAAGCCAAAAAACAGTTTAATCAATGTCATTTTAAACGCAGGTGTGACTCTAACATTTTCGAAGTTCATTCAACCATTCACACCGGGTCAGTGTGACAAGCTGTCTCAACCTCTACGCGAAATTGCGCCTGCGCATACAGTTTAAAACATTGTCCTATCGCCGTTATCATAAAACAATAAATATTTAAGGGGTTAGGAATGTTATCTAAATTATGTTTTAGTGTTTATTGGTTTATTTGGTTAAGTTTTGTGTTGATTTACTTTTGTGTATTGGTTAGCAAAGGTCATGGTATAACAACTCACACGGATTCGGATGCGGAAGAAACGTATTCGTATGATATACAGGTAGTTGTAACGTTTGATTTTATTTATATTCACAATACACCATGGTGGGGTTTGTATATTTGAACGTTTTTTTTAGTGAAATCTATACTAATATTATGAAGAGGTAAAATTTGTAATTTTGTATGTTTGTAAGTTTGTATGTAGGGGGTAATCTTCGGAACCGCTGGTCAGATTTCCAAAATTCTTTAATTGATAGCTACAATATTCCCATGTGCTATAGGCTATAAACATCACGCTACAATCAAATAGAGCCGAGCAGCGAGTGAAAACGCGCGGGAGTAGCTAGTTACTCATAAAGGCCAATATTTTAAAGCCACAGGATTTGTCTACTTTCTCTCAAACTCGTGCATAGGTCAACGTACACAATTCTTCGGTTGTTTCGAAATTTTGTACATGAATCATTCAAGGTAGTAAAAACACTATCAAATTCTTAATATGACATCGTTAGCCGGACATCCCCGGTATCTGGCCTTCTACAATATCACAAGGATTTACTTGTTTATTGATATTTGAAAGTCAAAAGGTATCCTATGTTATCAATATGTTGCAATGTATGGAACGACATTGTTAATCAAAAGGCGTTAAATTAGGTTTTTTGTGTTAAACTATATCAGGCCTATTCTTATCGAGGGCATTTGCATATGTGTCCAATCAAGAGCAGTTATCTGATCTGTTTTGCACCTTTTTGGAGGAAGTTAAGCCTTTGACTGCCGACAAAAAATGTTAAAGGCAAATCCTCCGCTAACGGAGGTCACCGGTGACCCCCATAGCGCTTAACGTGTTAAGTCATTCGTTCTGTTGAATATTGACTTCCAACCAAGTTTAAGTAAAAACTAGAACTTTTGGATTTGAGCCCAACCGGAAAAAAAACGAAATGTCCCAAAAATTACTATCCCCTGGAAGTAAACAAAACAGTAGATAATTTGGAGATGATAATAAAAGGTAATTTCCGAGATATTGGTCGGTAAAAACAAAATAACATGAAAATATCGGCATAATTACGTATCCACAAAAACAGGTCGTGTAATGGCCGTGATCAAGCCGTATTGTTACATGCTCATTACTGGAGTAGGTACATAATATTGTTTACTAGATGATCTGAATCATGGTGACGAGTGATTTGGAAGGATTAGTTGAACTTCATCCGCAGGTGTGTCGAAATATCAATGATAAAAGGATTTATGTAAGACAAGTTCTTTTATGAATATTATTATCTAAATATAGACTGCTGAATCTAGTTACGAACATTGATAATAACGTTGACTTCTCAAACATTTCACCATTAATGTTTAATCAACATTACGACGATTCCAACTGGTCTTTAGATGTTAGTGAACTGGGACGATCATTACAAACATTAAAACAGCTGAATATCTATCTTGCTCTTTCAAACATGCCTTTTCATTTTTTTCAGCTACAATTAGTATTACAATGTTATTACCAAACATAATCAGCTAACAGGGACTCAAGGTCCGCACAGAGGAACACGAAAAACACGTGAATGGAAAATTTCCTATCACAGGGAAGTACGAGTACGCTCTTTGGAAAAGATTAAAACCTATCAAATACGGAAGGCAGAACACTGCGAAAATTGGGCCGCGACTTCGAAATAAATTTTGTTGATAAACATTTCAGGTAAAATGTCGTCTCAATTTATCTATACTATCTACATGATATCTGATACAAATACAACACATATTGTTTTATCACAAAATACATCTGTTTCTATGCAAGTGACTCCTGTGGCTATCTATTGAAATGTTCATCAAAACCGTCGTCATCTGTTTTATCACCTGCTACAGGTATAGATGTCATAATATTTTACATAAGCCTTTGATTAACAGTACTGTCTCTAGTTGTTAAATGGCGCCAACAGTCTTTGCTTATATTTTTACAAGCGAACATGAAATGTTACGCTAGTTATGTTAAAGAATAACTAATCTAACTCATTAACAAATATCTTAAAATGATAACATCACATGGAATTTTAAAGTAAATTATTTTGCAGAGCAATCTAAATAGTTTTGATGCAAGACATAATATGAAACACGCAATAATCCGGTAACCAAGCAAATAAGACGTGGAACAATGCTATATGACATCTTGGAACTATATATAGTATCATGTATATTTAGAATGCAAACTTATACTTTAGATAAGTGAGAATATTGATATAGCTGAGATTTCTTTTTACATTTATTTGTTTAGCCCGTCCCACGTAGGTACATATGTACGTGAGTTTGAGGAATGCTGAAACATCTTTGCACAAGTAAATACAAGTTGGCATTCTAATCTATATAATGGATATTTCCATTTCGAGAAGACTTCTTAGTGATATATATATATATATATATATCTATATTTTGTATGTATATGAAAGTGCTGTATCATATGTGAGGTTTTAATCAACTTTGTTAGTTTTAAAGTGTTTTTATACCTGGATTTTCCAGTAAGCGTTATTAAATCTTGATAAGGTCTCCAGAGCGAATCGATTAGGTACTAGCACTCATATTCTGACTGGGTCAATGGAAATGCTTTAGATATGGGAGAAATGTAGGGAAAGGGTTCAATATGTGATGAAAGCGTCTGATGAAATATATTATTAGTATGACATCGACTAGGTATACCTACCATAGTTTTAATAAATGAAATGGAAAGTGTTTCTTCGATTTTATCAAAATAATATATATTGTTGTTGAGATTAGGTAGACGAGTCGGATACTTGTCTGTTTGTTATTTGTTGATATAATTTACGTGTGGCGTTACTTTTTTATGCGACCTTAGTTGTAGGAACCTGACCATGGCTAGAAAATATAAGTTAGGACAAAGCGGTTGGCTGAACGGAAATATTGACGGACAGTAGAAGAGTAGTAATATTGGAAGAATGATGCGCAGGCCACAAGAAAATTAAAATACGAACCTGAAAACAAATACTATTAAAAATCTATTACCATCACTCAGGTAACACAGCACCTTATCCTGTCATATAAAAAATGCAAAACATAAAACGTCGCCAGTCTGTAAAGACGTCGTCCCCACCCTGGTAATGAATAAGAGTTCCGTTACAACTTGAAACTAGTGGAGCTTTCCTCAATAAATTCACGTGAGTCGAATATTTTAATACATATAGCGTCCCCATTATAGTTCATATCCAAAATATACATAGATATGTACACAAAAACTGGATATAATCAGTTAATATTAAGCTTGACAGCTAACATAATAGCGAGGACGATATTTGAGGAATGTTGATTAAATGATTATGGAATGATAGTGGAATGCAATTATGTTTTATATCATTTGAAGCATTGTATTATTCTAGATATGATATATTATGAATTATGAGTGATATACTTCAACACGCGAAAACAACATTTATATTGTCATTTAAAAACTTTCACTGTATTGCTACATGTTCAAAGAATATCATGTTTATTGAAAATCGGGTGAATTCGTGTAAATATATTTTTACACTTTCTATTCCGCGTTTGTAATTGGGCAGCCATATTGGAAACTGGCTAAATAGACACAAATTATGACAATTTTAAGTTCTACGTCTATGGATATTTTTTACGACACATGGACAATAAAATGATTTATTTATATTCAACATAAGCCTGCATTGCAAGCTATAAATGATTCAATTGACACATATAATAAATTAGATACCTACAACAAGTAAGCAAATATACCTATTAACATAATTAAATAGCAACAACCTTCGTTCATAAAACTAAACCCTATCAGCAAAATGCAAATCTAGCCCATGCAGATGCAAAACTGGTCTTACAAGAACATTTTCCATTAATATCGTGAAGAATTTATTTTAAAATCACGCGGCAGCCGTCTAAGGACTGCATGAACACGACCTCGAACTCGAGACATTGCTTTATCAAAAAGTTTTCTAACAATAGTAACAGGAAAACTCGTACATAATGGGATGTGTTTAACTTTTTCGCGTAAGATGTGGCTGGGGTATGTTGAGTGATTACTTAAACTGTTTAGAACAAGGATTTTGAAGGAGGAGCCTTTAATTTATAAATCTTAATGCTGTAATGTAGGTCATGGTCTAATTCGCATCGCAAATGTTATTATTTTATTTCTATGCGATGACTCGAAAATTACTAAACAGTTTTGGGTGTCTTATTTAAAAAAAATAAATTGATTTGTTTTGTGAAACCTACATGAATATATTAGACGAGTTTAAGTGCATTGAGAATTTACTAATTTTGGAGTTTTCTACACAAAGTACAGTTCACGTTTTAGTACTTTTCAAGGATAAAATGAACGAGTATTTGAATTTAAACCAAATCATTATATCATTAAGAGCTCGAATAGCGTGACAGTTGAAAAAATAGTAATAAAGGTGCTCCTTTAACCGTACTATGGGCGCAATCCGTAGATGATCACCACAAGAGCTCATCGCAGTAAGATGTGATATGATCACGATTCGCTTTCTCGTGTTTCTTTCACGTGTTGGGGCACGATGTCCATTTGTTGACTACACAATTGTGGTAGATGTAGATAATGGAAATACAGTAATTTGTTACTTTGTTGCTTTTTTTATTGTCAGTTCACGTTGTGGTTTCGGCTTTAGTGGTTGTATTTTGATAATAATAGTATCCTATCATACTTATTTTAATAGATATTTATGTATCCTTTGTTTACGAATAGCAAATACATAAAGTATAATTTTATATGATTTTTTTCTTTATTTCTTTGTAGGGGAGGAACGGCATGGTTTTTAGTCAGTAAGAATCTGACACTCCCACTTACCCACTGTAGGTGGAAGTAGTAATTCGATGACTTTTATCCTTACAAAAAAGTGATTTATCCAGTTATTCTTAATACCACAGCGTTTGTCAGGTTGTTTACTGCCTTTTCTCATTAAAAAACTACCTTAAGTTTGTAACGGGTGGAAAGCTAGAGAATATTTATAATATTTTTTGCTAACTAAGCCTTACATGCCTGAAGCAAATTTCTTAACTAAACCTGTGTTTCTTTTCCTACTCATGTGTTAAGAATTTTTATTGCACTAACACAAAAACTAACAGCAGGAATATTTACATTTTCACATTGCACGTGTCTATAGAGAAACAGAAAACTATTCGTCAGTTAACGACCTGATAAGATTATGAAGATTTAAAATTTCATATCTGGAGGTTTTTATGATCTTAGTGTAAATGAGTCACATAAACAAACATACATGTACACAATCCCGTTGATATTTCAAATGTGTTTTAAGGTTATCTTAATAAGGTTTATTATATCTTGTTAAAATAATATAAAAGTTTGTAAATAATTATTCATTTGAGTGTAGAAACTCCCTGAAGTGACGATATCTTGCGTTTTAACTATAACGATGGTGAGGTGTGTGATAACTATATCGGATTCTAGATCTAGATAGAGAGATAGAGACTAGATCGGTTGCTAAGCCGAAAAGTTTCATTAATAGATTATTAACTTTATTATAAAAAGGTAAGGTTGGAAATCATTAAAATACATTAACGATTACTGATAGATTTTTGTCATTATTAAGGCCAGTCTTAGTTTCTTCACTTATTGTTATTTATTGACCTGTGATTTAAGTTGGCAATCTAACAAATATTTCAGAGTTTTAACAAGACACTTATTTAAAAAGTATTACGTAATAAAATGCATCTTTTAATAACACTAAACATGTTCTAAGAAACAGAACCGTTACAACTATTATTAGGGTACATAACATAATTATTGGAAACACTAACTCCAATGACGAATGACACAAAATAACAGAACTACGTAACACATTTACAATTAAAACCACCATTTTCTTGTTCCATTCAGTCATTATTTAAAAACAATAAAACCGCAAATGGGATAAACATATGTACAAAAATAGGTAACAATTTCGAGCAAAAATCATCATTATTTTTGTTTTTATTCATGGGAAATACGTATATTATAAGTAGTTTTGTTTCTATCAAAGAACTTTATTTACAATTGACATGCTAAAACAGTTCTTAGTAGCATAATATTAAGGTTAAAGTTATTGTAAAATGACACGTGACGGGCCAAACCTATTATAAAACATAAGAAGTCGGTTCAAAGTAGCATGTTGTCATTAATATATTAAAAGTTTTATGCATCTTAATGTAATCACCGAAAAGTTAATATTAAGTGGACGACAATTACTTGTATTCTTAAATATCAATTTCATAGATACCTATTTGAAGTTTGTTTGTTGTATAAACATATTACACCAGTATGTTACTTTTATAACAATTTTGGAGACACTTAGAATAGAACTTTTGTGAAAATCCTAACAGAACAAGTACTCTTAAGTAACATTATTTATTAGATTATGATTTTCTACATTCTTTTAGAATATACACTTTCAAAATATAAAAATGCGTAGGCGCATGTTCTGATTCAATACACGTGTACCTAACTTTCTATTGGATAAAAGGTTTATTAACATCGATACACGATTTTCTCTAAACTTGGATACATAAACAATAAATGGCATTTTTAAATATACAACATAAAAAAATAATTATTTTCTAACAGTTAATATGTCAAGAAATATCTATAGACTCTCCATGACTGGTTCTGTTCTGGTTTAATTTAATATGTATATTGTATAGGAACGCAAATTTAAGTTAACGCTTAACACATAACTTGAATAAATAAGTTATTTTTATGAAAGTATATTTACACAAAAACGTTTGTGAATATGCAAACTTTGAGAACTCAATTTGCGTATTCCGTGATTGACGTCAGAGTTTAAAGAAGATTTTTTTTACCACCATATTATTTACTGAGACTATTATAGAAATAAAATACAATGAAATATTATTTGGTTTCGATAAAAGAAATGTATCATTTCTAAGAAAAAGACAAACATACCTCATCAACGAAACTCATCCACCATATACAAAAGTACAACGTGATAAAACAAAACTCTTATTTCCATAGACCACTTTCACTCAACCACGCTGTGATTACATCACTACTTTAATTATGTTAGAGGTCTATAAAACGTCCAATGCGACGGACGTACAGACACAAACTGAAACACAATTGCTTTACTTGTCTAAAATTCCCACACAAGACAAAAGAACGGCAATTAACATCAAATAGAGGTAATTGATAGAAAAATATCTGGATCGGTGTTGCGTGTCGCCTACAACGAGTTACAGGGATTCTCAATCACACGGGAAAATTATAAAATGTTCATAAATTTAATGGATGACGTCTCGTGAACAATTTAACCTGACTTATTTATTTTTCTTAAATGAAATATTAAAACCAATAAGTCTTTCAGTTTTGGTCATTCTACATACATTCTACATTGCTGATTACATCCTACAGAATAAAGTATCTTTATATCAAAAACAATCAAAATTGGTTTAGTAATTTAGAAGAGAAAGCGTAAAGAACGATCGTCGTTTCACTTAACTCTAAAATAATTCATCTTAATGAATCAAGCGTGAATATCTTAGAAGTCGGATCATTATCTACATAGCAACAATAGTATGAATTTAATAAATAATAGTATATTATTTCTTTTTCTTTAATATATTCATAAAGTCTTCAATGCGTGTCGGTTGCTACGCGACATTGCTACGAGGCTACGAGCTACGTAGCACACCGATGTTTACCGTGAGCAGTCTAGAGTCGTAGACATGTAAAGGTCACGTTTTTTTACAACATACACGTAACATATTAAATTAAAATATTTATTTATATTACAGAATTATTGTAAGATAAAACACGTGTAAGTATGTATTTTTGAAAACCATTTTTATAGAGGCAAACGTTTTGAAAATAGATGGTCCTTGATATTTCCCACTACAATTAATATCATCCAATTAAATTTTACGACGCTACAATTACTTAGACATCTAATGGACAGTTATTAGACTTTATAAAGAACTGAGAAATTACAATGATACGTTTCATAAAAGTTAATTGCTTTCAGACTTTGAAACAAAGGGAATTAATAAAGGAACTATGAAATAGGTATTGACGAACATGTTTTTCGTAGTTAGAATGATGGTGGTGAAAGAAAAGTGTTGCTATGTAGTATATATGTAGTTTTATTTGTACATGTGCACGGAATCATGTTTGCTAAAACAATAGCGTTCTTTATGAACACAAGTGCGCCGCTTCAATAGAACAATGTTTAGACAAAGTTGGCGAAAGATTATTAAGAAAATAACGTGTACAGTTAACGCGATACTCTTGTGCGAATAAATATACAATTCTTATAAGTTTGAGTGAGAGAATCAGCGAAGATATCGTCTATTTATCATCATAATCATCAGCTAGAAAAAGTAAACTGCTGAATTAATTCCTCTTTCTTTACATGTAATGTAATACAAGTTACGAAATGATAAGAGCGGTAAGTGCAAGCAATATGAAAATGAGAAAAAATCTAAATAAAAAAATGGGGCGATACTGGTTTTAAAAGTCGTAGAGTTCCAGTTAATTTCAGATATTTTACCTCCAAGAAAAGAATCACTCTGCCAGTGATGCAAAATAAATTTTATAACAGTGGCACTTCACACATCCTTCAGACTTCGATGGAACACCAGTTTACCTTCACAATATTTTCACAGCAACTATTTAGTACACTTCAACAACAATCTGAATACATCTTAACCATTGTCTGGTTACCACGTATCAACTGCGCACGCGCCGACCCAACACAATGGCGGACATCGACACTTGTGTCAACACATGGGACCAATTATCGAGTGCCCAAACATGTAACTGCGTCAGCAAACAATTTTGGCAAACAATCAAGAAAAGAAATTGTAAAATTTTCAGAACTTGCCGAAAACTTATGGTTTTGTCTACTTTCTGTATCACTACGTAGTATAAAACAAAATCGCTTTCTCTGTTTCTATATCCTTAAAGAAGGACGCTTAAATCTTTGAAACAACCGCATCATAATGATGCGGTTTTTTTAATGGATAAAGTGGTTGAAGAGGAATTTTTATAAGTATAAGAAATTTAGTATCAGTTCGAAGGCGGGGCGGGTCGCTAGAACAAATCATAAAGTTGAATAGAATTCATGATGTTCCTAAGAATTGTTTCAATAAATTCCACTAATTACTTTTTATTTATTTAATCATTTTCTATGATTTATGAATGTATAATCACACTTCCTTCTATTGTTTTTCAATGATAATTGCAGTCGTTGTGGAATTCAAAGGCTATTGAGAAAGATATTTCAAGATGGCATATAAGTAGGTGATCTTCAACATAATTACTTGTAGATTAAAGTCTGATAATGACGTAAATATTAAACTTACACGATGATATGTTTATTTAGATGTATTCTACGTACGTTTTAACAAAAACTGTATGTAGAAATGTGACGTCTGCATTTGTGCGTCGGTATTATTTACTTATATTGGTTTCTTTTACGTAATCCGTGTATTTATCTTTTGGAAGTCCTGACGTATGAATAATATTAACAAATAACTGTCTCTTAAGGATTACTGAAACGTTAAGCGAGTGCGAGTTTTGTATTACCCAATCAATTATTACTATTGTCGTTAATTTATTTTTATTATGGCAGTAAATTACATAAATTATATCAGAAAATAAATAAAATGTTACACATTAATGTTGTTTTCCTCTTGTTTTTCTAAACCAAAGCTAGACATCGAAAATAAACACTGCAAGTCAAGTTCTTTGTGGTAAAAAAACTAAATAGACGCTATACCTAGGTCCAGATACAAGAATATGAACTTTTCTTGATTCGTCACTAAATCCAGACGACTATGAACTGTATGTACAAAGGCACACGATATACAGTGCTAAATAATCTACGTCATTTCTATGTAAAGAAATAGTAATAATAAATAAATCCCGAACGGAGTGTGATCAACGGCCGTCAATCCAACACGCCTGGTTCGCGTGATATACTTGTGAACTTTCTTTTAGCCTTCCTTTATATCTTATAATGGTATAATTTAATGACGTTAAACTTGTAATAAAATAGGTGCTAATAAAATAGAGATCTTTCTAATTGATTGGTTTCCATGAAGGCCTTCAGTTCATTCGTTGTCAACATAATAGCAATATGATACATAACGCAAAATTAAGGATTTCTCTAATTATATTTAAACAACACTCGAAAGCCTTTTCCAATTTCCTATACCGGTATAAAACAAAAACAAATCATAACAGAGATACAAATGTAATGGTGTAATATCCTTCAGCAATAACAATATCGAACCGGACATTAATGAACTGGATTCCCAGACAGAAGCCGTCAATCGGGACTTATCAATATATTATCTACGTAGGTGCAATTACAGTGTGAAACACGCGCCGTCCGACTGATCAAGTTTAGTAAACAGTAACAATAGCTCCTGATTATCATATATACACGTTACGTGATCGATATACATCGATTGTTTACCGATTAATTATCGATATAATGATATCGGAAGACACCTGTATCTCTCTAGTAGGCGGTTACCAAGCTTGTAAGTGGTATTAGGGTTGTCAGATCGTCATATTTCATGATCGGGTACACTCATGAGATGCCTAAACTTAAGAAGAGGCCGGATCCTAGCTAAATAAATCAATATTTTATGTCGGTCTGAACTGAATAATTTTATTGACAGATAATCAAAAAGCAGTTCATATGGGGGGATTTGCCAATACTCGCCAAGCTTGGCAGGCGGGTTGGCGAGCGCAGTTAGGTCACCGATAATTTTTAAAGAATGCTGCTCCCCATTCCTCGGTGTCTGGTCGCAGTTTTAGGACGTACCTGGGTCCACGGATCCGAACCGGCTTTATCCGGACGCCTGGCAACCCTAGTCGTAGGAAGGTGGATTGATTATATTACTTTAACAAACAAGTAAACAACAACTTGTATAAATGCAACTGGTAAGAGCAGAACAAAATGGCGCTTGCGTTTTGTTTGGTATCATATCTTTGGGTGTAACATCAGAATAATCTACATAAAACTTTAAGACGAGCAGTCAAGTGTTTGTATGTCTGCGGTTGTTGATTCAGATGTCAAATCCGACGCGTGCCATATAACTAAACGAACAATTTTCTCATCATCTTTTGGTATTTTCCACGAAATGTTGTATAAATATTAAATTATTGCGAGTTTTATTAATTAAGAAAATAAAACCATGTTTTATTATGTATGCGAATTTTGCAAAACACATTTATAAAAAACTTTTCTTCTACCTAACTCCAATTTAAAATCTAATAGCTGCATTTCTCACTAATTTCAACCAATTTGTCATTGGGACATAAGAGTTTAATGCCCTATTCTGACACGGGACTTAGTAAAGGCTGAAGAACAATAGGCTTGTTCTTTTACATTTACATTCAAACATAAAGTTTTTATGTAATCGCAATAGTAGACAATCATAATGCGTATCTAAAGACGACTAGTGAACGTTACGGTACCACGAACGGTGCGAATCGTATGAACCGTACATTCTTGATGGCGACTATACGGCACTCGTGGGGACATTGTATTGGCTTATGGCAACTGCATTTAAAACGCACTATAACGTATACTTAAGTTCATTTATCGAGAAGACGTTATTGAAAATATATTATGGAATTGAGATTTTGGAAAACGAAACAATAACATTTCTACTCCATCAAGCCTATGATAGTATGGTAGACACGAAAAACTGACATCAATACTCATGTATATAACACTAATACTTATTACTTAACCGCTAAAAATAGCATATTAACCTAATCAAAAACTGCTTAACTTGTTCCCAAAACCTTTTCACCTATAGAGAGCTATGTTATCAGCTAACTCCATGTTTTATTAGAAGCCCAACCTACGCAGGATCTGTGTAAATATACTTTTTATTATTGTAGAAAAATCTAGTATTAAATATCGATCTGACATGACATATGCGTAACTGGATTAAAGCTGTTTTTGTAGTGTAGAAGCTGTTGTCTAAATCCCCGTCTCTAGGTTAAAGATATAGTTGGATTTACTTATCACTGGGATGTTGATGTAGGTAGTACATGTCTATTAGAAAAATAACCCCTTATAGGTATTTTATTTGGAGAAGGAAATTTATGATGAATCATTCTGTAATACTTTTGTTTTCTTTAGCGGCAGTTCACTTTTCTTTTTGAGAGATGTACATATAACTATAACTAGTTACTACGTCTATTAATGTAAAACCGTATAGAGAGTGCCAAAATGGGATTGCTAGCTAATTCTGCCAATAGGAGAATTATGATCATGTTTATTTTTAAGGAAGGGACATTTCTTAAATTCAATTGCATTAGTAATTCTGATTATTAATAAACTACTTTTTTTTGGAACAGCATTTGATCAAAAGACAACTTCTACATAACAATAACATCAAAATTACCTAAAGGTATAGGCTAGTAGGATGCGCGACGTCGCCGCGTCCGCGCACGCTGCTCATGAGGAAGAACCCCTCTGTGGTTCGAAACTAGTAGAGCTTTTCTCAAGATAGACACGTGAGTAACCCGCGATTTTTAGTTAATTTAGTATGTCTCACGATAGTTATTATAAAAAATAACATACAACACTACATAACAACAATATTCGTATAAGTATAGTTAAAAATTAATCAACAAAATTCGACTTCTTTTCTTTGAGACGTAAGACTATTTTCATTCAGTGACAAGTTAAGCTCTGGTCGATATATGATGATGAATAGTTTGTTGTGACTTGTGACGTCAGCTCACGTGGGACGGTGCATTTCATGGGTTTAATACGACAAAGCGATTAGAAATGATCTATTGCATACAGACAGAAGATGTTTTTTTTTATTACAAACTAAGTGTAATGGCTCTCCAACCATTACGTCACGCAAGGATGTGCTGAAAAAAAGCGCTGCGACGTCTAGTCATTCATTATTTTAAAATTAGAAAGGGATATTCTGTCTGTGGACCATAGACAGAACGTGTTTTTGATTTAAGACCTAGTATTTTAAGTATTTGTTTTGTTTTTCTTTTTTTGTCCTGTTATGATAACCTTTTGCTTTCTATATTAATGTTTTGTTGTAGTTTTTAAGTTTATGTGTGTTCTGCGCGAAAATAAATGATTTTTCTTTCGTTCTTTCTTTCCAAGCTGCGGCAAGAAGCCAAGCCAAGAAAATGAAACCACAGCGTTATGTTTCGCCGTGCGAGTTACCGGAGGCGCAATCCCTTCATAATCCTTAAATATCCTAAACCCTTTGGTGATGGGCACCCTCCATGGGCGGCGCCGATTGCTTACTATCAGGTAATCCGCTAGCTCGTTTACCGACACATCCCATAAAAATTAATTTACATAATATATGTTATACTTCCTTCCTCTCGTATCTAGAAGTCGGTTATCTTTTGTTTTCTATCATCAAAATCTTATCAAAGTCAATTCTAGGAATTGTAGAATAGATTATATCTAATAGGAAATATATTTTTATGTAAATCGATGGTATTAATAGATGTCTGTGTGCCTTATTCTTTTGTTGAATATTGACTCGGATCGGTTATTTTTATCACCTTATCCAGTTTTGTGATAGTCAAATTAGACTAAAAATTATTCTGTTTAAGAAAGTCTACCATTTTAGACTACGAATCGCTTATACTGAGTAAAAATAGAGCTTATATATACCTATTTATTTATTCTTATTCTAGTTCATAAGTCACACTTGTACTAAAATACTATTAGCTTTAGTTAATTATTAATATTGTTGTTGTAATAAATGATGTATATACCTGGAATAAGCATATACGAGTATGTACACCAGTAATGTCACTGTCGTGTAACTTTTATAATTTCTGTGCATGTATTGCTGTTGGTGTAACTAATAAAATAAATACATAGAGAAAAATCTAATCAAGTAATATCTTCCGTGAACATCCTGAGTAGATCAGTTAGCTAACAAGAATTGTGATCGTTCGGTTAATTGCTTTTCGAAAACTCGACATTCATATTGCAGAAGAACTAAAGACTTACACTCTTGCATAACAAGATATTTTCTTTATTGTAATAATGAATAAAGAAAAACGTTTTCCTACATACTTCATTTGCGTCAAATAGAGATTCTGAGGCGGAACAAAGTACAAACAATTAGTGAATACATAACCATTCATTTAATATTTGTAAGAAGCTAATTAAGTTATATTTAGAAACAATTTACTTACAAAGTAACATATATTGAAAGGAAATGGAAACAGAAGTTCCTCGTGACACAATTTCCATTATTCCAGTATATTCAACATAATTATAAACTAAACGCTTATAATTAACTTTAAAAAGGACGTAAGTACATGAATATTATTTAACGATAATGTTCTTTATATCAATAAGATACACGGTACTAAGTTGTTTTTCGAACTAATGTACACATGTCATGTAAACTGAAAAATTCATAACAAAGTCTCTCGAAAAAACCCTTGGCAGTTTTTGTAAATATGTGTAATGTGATATTATAATTATGCTCTGCTATCGGCCTTTACACTGAAAAAGATCGGTTGTAGAGTACTCTTCAACTGCATTTATGTGGAAGAATTGGGCACAGAAGGATCGCACAATATGGCGTTCTAAGATTTACTGTCTAATATACAGGACATTTATTTATTTATTTATTTAATTATTTATGCACATTACACATACAGTAAATAGAGAACAAATACAGAGACAGAGGTACATAGGTACTGCATATTCCTATATGGAATCTCTTCCTGCAGTCCTTCGAAAGGAAAAATGTAAGAGACATAAGACACTGTGTGATAAACTAAAACAACAGGAAAAAGAGAAATAGGAAATAACAAACAAAACAATAATTTAACCTAAGACTAAAACTAGAGCTACAGAAATAAAATAATACGTATAAGTATATACATATACATATACATATACATATACATAAATAATATACATATATTAAAGTATAACATATAATATATAAATATGAACATAACTACTCTGCACTGCAAGAAGAAAGGTAGTGTTCCTTAACAAGGTTTTTAAATATAAATATGGACTTAGCATTGCGTACGCTAGGCGGAAGGCAATTCCACAATCTTACTGCGTGGACAGAGAAGGAAAAAGAGTAAAAGTCAGTTTTGTGCGGTATAACACAAAGATGGGATTTGAGATGCGTTCGAGAAAGGACCTCAGGAGGCCGGACAAAGGAGAAACGTTCGCGAAGGTAACTGGGATAATCTGGATTATACAAGATATTGTAAAGGAGGCATAGAATGCGAGTGTTCCTGTGAAGGCGAATCGGGAGCCACTTGAGCCTCTTGCGAAATTCAGAGACGTGGTCATACTTTTTCAAACCGAAGACAAATCGAATACAGACATTTTGCAATCGCTCAAGCTTATTTAAAACATGAGACATAAGACACATGAGACATGAGACATAGTTCACGACACATGGAGCCCATCTATTCATAGACACAACCTACATTTACCTAACTTTTTTATATACAATAGTCTATTTAAATTCAAAAGCGTTGACGAAACGTCAGAGAGTTTAGAAAGACGGAAAGACAATTTTATGATTTCCATAAAAACTTAAAATCACATATTACATACCTACTACTACGACCTTAATGGTCGTAGTAGTAGGTCGTAGTAGGACTCTCTAAACACACAGTCACAATACACGTACAACCCGTCAAATTTTCCAGTTATCTCCATAGCTACAACGAAAATACTGTTTAAATTAAAACACAAATATTCACGTTTCCTAACTTATTAAATCACAAACACATGGCCTTGTGAACCACACCCATTAATTTATCTCTTTCATTATGTAATAAGCCAATACTCGTAGTGATTGCTATGTAATTTGTCATGTTTACATTAACTACAGAACACAGCTATCAACTTTATTATTTATATAAATAAACAAATAACTATCGCCCGTTACTATGCTGCACATAGATGTTACAAAAAGTTATTATATTTTAACCTGTATAGAGTTCATTTTACATTGTAAAAGGGGTTTCATTTAGTTTTCTTCGAGGTGATAAGATAGTTGTATTGGATAATGACGGGCGATGTCCGATCGATTGGAGTATTAAAATAAAATTACATTTGTAAATAATTTTATTAGTCTTTGATACAAATCTGGAGTCGATAAGATACCTGGATAGCTATGAAAACGATCATTAAGATAGATTCCCAGAAAATTGCAATCCTCTTAGAGGGGAAAGAAGAAAAGGAGAAAAAAGTCTAAAACAAAGTGTCGCACAGATAATGAATAATAATTAGTAGAAAATTAAAACTGTACATTTAAAGAGTGTCTAAACTGTACTAAAGAAAGTGGAACAAATTGTACGTTCAAAAGGAACACTTAAAGCAACAAACGATAAAGAACCGGTAGTTAGGCGCCTTATACTTGGACGAGTTATTCTGAAAAGAAATTGAGGAGGAATGCTTTTGAAATCTGAAGACTAAGAAGGCAACACATGATAATATCCAGCAGTTGCAATGTAGCGGTATAATTATAGAAGGCAACAAAAGGAAGACATGGAAAATTTATTGCTTTGCAAACATACCAAGGGAAGTGTTATTGATACGCAAGATGAATTCTATAACACTTCGACGATCACAAATCAGGTTTCCTAACTTTTTTCATAATATGTACATTTACGGCTATACGGCTAATCGCTAAGAACATCGCTAGGGTCGCTACGAATACAATATTTCAATACATTTCACAGGGAAAACCAACACGAAAAAATGTTCATAACACTCGATGTTAAGCTGAACAATTCCTAGAACGATATAAATAGAAATACGACGAACCGACCAAATTGAGTGAGGAGGATTAATTAAATACATTGTCTATACATACGCAGCACTATCTATTGTATCGAGCTGCCATTTTTTCTAATGAAGGACGAATGCTTTCAATATTTCTCATGCCTTCAATTTTTTCCCTGCAGCAATTTAGCAGACTAAGGTACGGTTTTAACACGTGAGCAATTAATTGTTCAAGCAAATTGTTCTCAGGAGGTTCACGTGAACCAGGCAATAAATTGGTCTCAATTACGACTTCCATCCACCGTTGATTATTTTTATCATTTCTATGAACGCAAATTGTTGGGCTTGGTCCGGTAATCAACAAGCGATTGGTCTGTAAATCGTCGGTGAACTGTGTCGGGAATTTGTTCGTAACAAAATGTATTGAGATACAACAACACACGACACGGTTTTCAGTCCCAATTCAGAGTTTATTGCCATTTGAACGCAGAAACGATAATTAAAATAATGTTATCTTGAATAAATTTAGTATTAATAGCAGTATTAGAGTATTGAAGTAGGCATAAAGAAAATGGGTGTAACATATAAATTGAGACTAATCTTTCATTCTGAAGCGGGTTTATCTCTATTAACGTCAATAAAATAAGTACTAAATCCTACAACATGGCTAATAGCAATAAAACAATAAATTGGTATCAGCAAATTGAACAATCTATCGATACAGGAGATTAATGTAATCGTAAAGCTACACGAATCCACAGGTAGAGATGTACTCTCGAACATCGGACGGAATTAGACCAAACTACATAGTAAATATTGTAAAATATTTCGATCGCAGCGGGCGCCGGTTGAATGCTATGAGCCAATGTAGTTTCTGGGAAGGATTTCTTATATTCTGCGTATTTCTTGCGTGGCACTTGTTGCCATGGTAAAATGTTGGATTACATTTCCTATGATAGGGTACATACAGTTCGCTGTATGTTTCAAATAAACACGTATAATATTATTTCTGTGAATAATGAGTTCCTTGAAATTTTTCACTTCGATTGTAAAATCGTTGATTCATGCCATGTGGAGATTTAATAAACGTTGTATTATGGAAAACTAAACTAAAATGAATACTTTTCATTTTCAAGTATTTGTACAATCTAGTTACTTTCATAATCGGCGTTTTGTACCCTTGAGAATTCTTAATTCACGAGAATTGTAGTGAAAAACAATAAACATTGAGAATGTTATCACTGTCACAATTTCCTCAATGATACAAAACTGGTACTTGATGAAGCTAATTATCGCGGCCGCAAATTTCTTTGACAACGACAAAATGAAACGACATCTAGATAATAACAGTTTTGCAATTAATAATATTAATAATGACGATAAAGAAAGTAAAATTTTTATCGTTTCAGTACGTGTTTTTAACCATAATAAATTACTTTTTCAAAAAAGAGTTTTACGTTATTCATAGAAATACGATAATTTATTGCAGTAGATATAGATTAGGTTTTTTCCCATGAAAACAAAACGGAGTTGAAACACGGATCTAAGAAAAAAAGATACCTGCCAAATAGAAACTGTTACTGCAATATAACAGAAATCTTTAATTTTTTTGTTTCAAAGCAATTAAAACTTTTAAAGGCCTTACCCGTGGTTGTTGTTAACAAAGGGATACCTCGATAACAGAGCCTTGAGTACAATTTCGACACTATTGACTGTGATAACAATGCAGCAGATAAAACAAAAGAAGTAATTGTCTCAAGCGAACGGACGTTACTGGCTAATTCGTAAATACCACAGATACAAGATTTTTCTGGTTTCGTACCTAGTTCGTATGTATTTTGCATTAAACGATGTTTACAAAGATTATGATAATAGCTTGTGTTTGTTTCTAAAGAGATTAGAGTGAAACCTCGTCTGGTGCAGAGCGTGCAGGGCAAGCATGTTCCATGTTAATTTCCCGATGTAATTGGAGAATAAAACGGATGCAGTGTGAAATCGGACGTCCGCAGACAGTTTTAGATATGACAAACATTTTGCTATTTCCAGGTTGTTTACACTAACACACAAAGAGACAGTATTTAGTTATTGTTAATGTATTTACGTTGTGATGAACTTGTTTGCTGGCCAGCTGGAGTTTGTGGGGGTACAGCTCTTGCAGGCGCTGGCACAGATGTGCAGCGCTGGTCGCCAGACGAGCCATCTTGTCCGGTCTCCTGTCAGTCCTCGGCACTCACTATAACCACGTGTTCGATAACACTAATCTTCGATTACATTGTCATCCCACACCTTGACGTACCGTTGTTTTCGTGAAAGTATTGTTTTTATAACAATCTTCAACACTAGATATAATAATCTTAATTCTTAGTTTACATTGATAAGTAGTACCCGTTGTATTTGATAAAATAATAAATCTAAATATTTCCGGTAGTTCGCGAACGTATTGATTTATCGAGGAGCGTAGCAGCGTGCGCTATGGCCGCGACAGTGCGCCCGACTGGACGGAGTGACTGACTGAAGGCCCTGCCAGGTAAGGCTTACTGTTTCAAACGTCAGACGCTAGCTGGATGCAAATTGACTGACAACTGATAAGCGACGTGGGCGCGTCGTTTTACAGACTTGACACCTTAATCCCGGCCACTAAGCGTTGACTTTAAACTGCAAAAGATTCAATACTGTGTACTGGGTGTACAGATGCAAGAGTTTGGTCGTACATGTTTTATAACCATACATGTAGATTTAAATTCCTAACGGTTGTAATAGTTCGCAGAAATAGCATTTCTTGTTAGTTATTTCTACACGTGCAATATTGGCAGCGTATAAAAGGTTCATGTTATTTTCATATTTCAACCATTAGACAGTAGCAATGTTTATATAAATGCTTGTATAGTTGATTGAAGCAATTTTATTGCCGCCTATTTGTAGTAGCGTACATGTGTTGAATTAATTAAAAGATCAATAACATTTACGATACCTTCACAAAGTATCAAATTCTATTGGGTTAAAACAAATTCTTAAAAAGTTACTCATATAATTCGAATGGACTAATTTTAATTTAAAACAGATCAGATAATTCGCAGAAAATTTGCAATGAGTGACACTTTCGAAAATATTTGAAGCATGTTAAACCGAGTCTAAATCGAAAGACGGAACGAATAAGGATCAAAGCGAGACAATTATCGATATGAATGTACCGGCAAGCCGTGTCGGCACTAAGCAATGTTAGAATTACACGATACATGCGTTCAATGGACGTTTGATGGTTCAAATCGGGACTAAAAATAGTCGACTTAATGCTTTATTGAGCACATTTAGTAGTTTGTAATATAATTACCTGAGCAGATTGTATCAAAGACTTAGCATAAAAACTCTGCAGGATAAAATTTTGTAATAAATTTTAGCTGAACTTAAATAGATGAATACGTAGAGGAACTTCTGAAAGACAATTAACATGATCAGCCATATGGACGGTATAATGTACGGGAAATATTCCGTTTAAAAGCCAAACTATGTTTAATTGCACAAATCAGTCACCAGTCGAAATAGATCATCCTGTATCATGATGTTTCTGTGTAAACATTCGTGATCGACGTTTTATGATATTCTTAAACCATTTCTTACGGCAAGTGGTTATGTAAATTATTATTTAAAGTTGGTAGGTATATACAGGTACACTTTGTAAGGAATCAGGTGAGAATTGGATGATACCAGTTATGGCTCTGAAGAATTATAATGTATGCGTAACATCTTAAGGCAGCGTCTTTATTGGAAAAATAATTAATGGAGATTTTCAGTAAAAACCTTTTTAAAGGCCGATTTTTTTTTTAAGGTACATCTCTCTAATTGTTTGCTGATAGGCAGACGAGCATCATTTCTGCATTCTTGCTTACTTCAGATGAAGTGGTCAATCGCCGATCTAGTAGATCTAAAGCATCTGTGTATATAAGAAAATCTTTGTTCAAAATACAAGCTGTGTCGATGGCTTTTTCAAATTAATAGTTAGTGCGACGTTTTGCCTTCTTGGTTGTTACATTCTCTGTGTAATTTTGCATTGTGGGATTGAGGCCAACGTTATTGGCACCTCAAATAGAATTATGCTGCAAATTCTTTTCGCAATCGCTTTGGCATACAGGCCTCGAGAATTAGCAGGTCATGAGGGAGCCAGCTTACAGTTAAATACCAGTATTATCTGGTTATTTTTAGTATAGATCGAAGCTTTTCTGTAAACAACCTAACGTTAAAGTTATTTTGAAAGAAGTGCAAAATATTCTATGAGAATTATCCTTTGTAATATTATACTGAACGAGCTTAGCTTGGTACAAATTCAACCTTTACAATTATATGGTAGATTTGCAACTGTTTCGTTTTTTTTATGCTTCTCGAAAATCATCACGGTAATCAACTATATAATAAGGGGTTACAAAAACTGTTATAATTTAAAACCTCATTTCAACATTATCTTTTATATCCACAAATTGTAGGTATTATAACCGACTTCCAATGGCACGTTCCAAAAATAGATTGGAAACTCAATCGCAAATCTATATATACATATAAATCTCGATTCGGAGATTGATTTGGAAAACTGCGTACGTGCCGTTTCAGGCCATGTGGCAAACAAACCCGTCACCGCGAAGTGCTAACAGACTGAGCTTCGTGACTGAACCGTGCCTCTAATGAGATTCACATGGTCGTCCTAATTTAATGCTTATTTCTACCACAGCGTTCAAAGCAGAATTTTCCGTATCAAGGAAAATGCTTTTAATATGATGCTGATTGATGGTGATGATGACTTTTGATTTGGAAAGTTTGTTGTTTCCTTGTTCTTTGTCTGTATTGTGGACTGAAGGTTAAGTGGCTTCTCGATTACCAAAATAACACCATCTTTCTTAACTTCAATATTCGAATACAGCTCTTTGTTGTTGTATTCTTTATTTTTTATTGGTGAACGAAGTAATTTAATACAGCGACATCTATTTGATTCATGAAACAACTCCTCTCTCTTTCTCTCTTCATTACTTCTAAATGTCTACTACTATCTTCTAACTCTATATTTCGAATTATTTACGGATGAATAGTAAATGATAGTAATGTGTACTTCGGTATTGTAGACCATTTTATTTTGAAACATGACAATAAAAAACAGTATATAACTTTGTGTCATATTTACGAAGTTATAAAATGTATCTGGATAATAGAGTTGTGGTAGGTATTCTGTTTTTTATGTACAATTAGCGTTTTTATATACAATGGTGCTAATTTATAATAGTTTATATCACCGACAGAGGATCCGGCCGACGAGAAACACTCGTATTATACTTTATAGTGCCTGTTTATAAGTTTTTAACACTGACAGAGTGAAAGAGAGAGAGAGATAGAAGTTATTGATTGATGATGTTCCAATAGGGGTGTGTTTGTCAAAAATGTTGGCTATATTTAGGAAACAGTTAGAACACTTTTTTTTCTTTTAGCAGATGATCCTATTGCTTTCTAATAATTTTGGTATTTTTGTAATAGTTATAGCTACTACTATTAATGGCGCGATATTGTCTTTTGTACCCTTCCTTACAAGGTGGGGTGCTAAATGAGTTGAATGTTTCGTTTTATTAAACTGTTAAACAATGAATTTATTTTTGCAAATAGGCCATAAAACGGCACTTTTACACGTCAATTTATATGTAAAAAACTAGATGAAGCCGGCATTTCCTATCTGACTACTCTGAGAAGAAATGCCGAAACAAACTCAGAGGTCAGTCTCTTTTCAAGTCCAGACAATGTAAAAATAACATAATGTGAGAGAACCGTGCAAGTTCATTCTGTAGTGGTCTTTTGATGAAAGAACCACACCAGTTTAAGTGGACCCGTTCTGAAGACAGGCACGCAAGTGTCAGTTTGCAACCAGCATAGCAAGTGCTGCTGAGTTGTCCGACGAACAATACCGATCTAAAGAACATTTGGTTGGGTCACGCAAGTACTCAAACTGTCAGAACGCAGATAACTGGTAGTCCAAAAGCGCGGCAAGTCTCACACGGTCCTTACACTAACAATAATAGAAAATAATAATAATGTCAATAAATAATTATAAAAATAATAAATAAAATAAAAAATGTCAAATAAAAATAAAAATGTCACAATAGGTGATAATGTCATTGTTAAAAAAAATAAACGTAATGTCAAATTGTATATAAAAAGCGTAACTTATGTTACAAACATGTCAACATGACCTGTGCAGAAGTTACAGCGGCTCATTCCCAAGCCTGACTATCTTCTAAGTAGTCTTTTATTTTATAAAATGCTTTACAGTAAAGTTTAGCCTTTATTACACTTTTAAAATTATTGAGGCTCAAATTTTGAATATCCCTAGGAATTTTATTGTAAAAGCGTATACATTGACATTTAAACGAACTACTTATTTTCTGAAGCCTGGAGGCGGGGACAACATATTTGTTTTTCCCCCTCGTGTTAATATTATGTATATCACTATGCTTCTTAAATAAGCTTATGTTTTTATGAGCGTGAATTACATTTTCATAAATATATTGTGAGGCAACCGTCATTATCTTAGTTTCCTTAAATAATTCTCTGAGCGAATGCCTCGGACTGTTGAAGTATCAATGGCCGAGTTTGACATAGTGAGCTTCCCATTTACGTACTGGGTACGTAAATGGAAAGTATGATGTGGAAATGGTACGAAGTATGATGTGGAAATTGGGGGTATGAAGTCTTCACGTTTTTCTGTACCCGAAGTCCTAGCAGTCTCTTCTAGATCTCCTAAGTAAATGATGTGTTCAAACTGTACCAAGACTGTACTTGCCTTGTACTTTAAATCTATGACCGGGGAAAACCATCTTATCGTGATAACTAACACTAATTTCCTCGATATTTCGCAAAGGAAATTACAAGTAAGAAGATCACAATTCTTAAGGATGTATAAATAAATATTACAATTTCTCGTTACCCAGGTGTAATTTTTTTCGCAGAATTATTCCAAAAGTATATATTTTTTTAGAGTAATAGTAGTTGCTATCTTCTATATAGATATCAGGAGGGATTTTCTTGTATAACCCACTATTTCCGAGTAACTGTAGTCACTGTTGCACAGAGAAAAGTACATTTTTCCAATGCAGTAAGAGTGGATTTTCGCAGTTCTCTTTCATATTTTTCTAACCGTTTTTAGTTCGAAATACCGGTAAAATTAGCACTTATGAAACGGTGGATTTTGGACTTTGATATCGACCCCAATTTGGACAGACTGTCGGTGACCGAACGGATACAGAGAATGTGATAATATGTATTTATGAGTCTATAAATGATCCTAATTAATATTTCCTTATCTCGTATATTTACAGACCCGAAAACTTACCTTTTGAACGATAAAGGTGGACACAACAGTATTGACACCTCTAGCCTGCTTTTTGCATGGTGTTTTAGCCTTCAATACTATTGAGCAGGCCAAATTACAGTACTCACTAAGAACACCAAACCTTTTTCGACAAAACACTTTCAGAAAATCTTAGAACTGGAGAACTAACGGAGAGATTTAAGTCACTAAAACTCCCACTGGACCTAGGGCGAGAGAAGACATCGGTTGATTTTCCCTTTTCAAAACAAGCATGGAGGCGTGAACTTGGATCTCCATAAACATAATAAAGAGAGACATTATTAACATACTAGATAAACTACAACAACCTTCATAAAATCCTTGCTTTAATGAAACGGAATATTTCGCAACTATGAAATCAGAATCATGACTGAAGCATCTGTTTCCTATCACACAAGTCTTTGACATTATTTATGTTTACAGGCATTTATTGCTCGTTTATTACTGAACAGACTTGACCTTCTGTGTTAGCGTGGTCTATTTAATATAATGGCTATTTGGCAATACATTTAAGTTGCAAGGTGAATTCTTTTTATAATTCCGGTAATGATCTGAACTGTGATTCATGCGTGTTTTATTTTGTTTATGTTTGTATCACGTTTTTGAGTGACAGACAGATCGACGACGGATGATGATTTAATATAGGTATTGTATGTTTAAGCAAAAATGTATTTTGCTATAAACAGTTTAATAGCTTAGAAAAAATGTACTTTTGCGGACTAAATATGCATTTACGGGGCTTAGTATAATTTTGGTTAAATATTATTAATATAAGCTCTCAAACTATGTAACAATTTCGACAGGTTACATATAGCAAATGATCTATAATAAGTTGCCAACCACGATAACTATAACCTCAGGAGGCAATTTAGGGTCCACGTTACTGTAATTGTACCTCAAAACAAAATTAGTCTCGAACTTAATAAACTGTGGTTAATTAATAAAGGCAGGTTTTCCTCAAACATCCTTTTGAAACAAGATGGCGGTTGGTCTGACATCCCCGAAACACAATTTTATGTGTCAGTGTCTACGTGACTCCTGACAGTGAGGTGTTCTTAGACCACGCCTAAACCGAGCAAACGATCCATTGTCGCCTCTGACGTCACTGCGCTCGCGCCGATCAACTGAATCGGTAATTGGGTTAAGGGCGCACTATTGTCGATGCTAAAACTATGGTTAGGTGTATAATTTTAAATTATGTATGCCGTAAAAGGTATAGTTTTGACGCATTCGCGGTAGTTCAAAGAAATAGACAATAGATATTTGATTGAGTTTTGATAACACAAACTGACGTGCAAAGTGCATGTAAGTGCATGGAATAAATTATTAAAAATATTTCATTGTTCTAAGTATCTATAGGGAAACCTGAGAATCAGATGGTATAGCTAACTAAAGAGGTTGTGAAACTATATGGAAAAACATCAAACCTAACAAAGTCTTACAGAAAGATGAAGAGCAATAGAATCGAATGATTTTATTAAAACATGCAAATGATTACGACAAGTAACCTGCGCAAGCGCATCAAGGAGAGTAGTAACTTGATATAGCGATAAAATAGTTGCTGTAACTGGCAGCTACGTTGGTGGCAATAGATAATAAGTTATTTTTTTAAATTCTAGAATGCAATATAAAGGACGTGTTATGTTCATAGATGCCAATAATAAAATGCATATTATGAATAGTTTTCTATGCAAATCTTACTTAGGTAACATGATATCACAGAAAAAGTAGATTTGTTCGTCGTTGTTGCTTTAGGTTTAATATCACAAAGATAACAGTTCGATACAGACACTTATTCCAATCGCCAATTCCACAATTGTTATAGTACATAGTGTAGATTATTATCTAGATAAATTTGAAGTAAAAAGAAACCCTTCGTGTCACACACCCATCTTAATCAAGAATTACCTACCTATTAATAGCTACAGCAACATCTTAATAAAAAACAGATCTAATCGATTCATCGCAACTTAACCAACAATGGGAATAAAAATTATATACAAGTGTATTAACAATCTATTAGACTGGTAGATAATAGAGACAAATTGCTAAGACGCCACGCGATACAGACGTAGACATCTTCACTAGAAATGTTAGAAAAAATATGACATTCTAAATAAAGTGACACTTAGACGATCTCACGAGGATGTGAAAAATTGCTGAGGGAATTGGTATGAAGGATAGAGGCACGTGTGCTATAGAATACTTTGTTCTCGTGTATTGCATTTTAATTGTTTTATTATCTGTGAGAGAAAATTGTTAATTGTTAATGAATGATTGTTTACATTGGAACTTAGACTTCCAGTTTATAATCTGGCTGCGTGGAATTTGGATATGTATGGTTAGGTTAGATGTTTTTACACATTATTAGGTTGCGTGTAACGTAAAATAGGATCCCCAAGCGTCGCTTATGTACAATACCGCCGACGTATCTTGGCGAGTCTGAAGTTAGCCGATTAGCTGCGCAGTACACAATTTTGTTCCTAATAGATCCATTGCGCAGACAAACGGCTAACTTCAGACTTGCCAAGATACGGCGGCCGTACTGTAAGTAGGAACTTCTGTTTTTTTTTTTTAATAATAAAAAAACCTCGTGATGTTATGTGTTTTGTCACTATCTATGGCATATATCACCAGCACTATAAATGCACTTATTACGAAAAAAAAACAATTATAACACGTAACGTATGCTCTTAGTTGCAACTTGCAATTGTGTATCTTCAAATAATTTGACTAGTTTTGGGAAATATATCGTATTTTTTTTTTTCATAATTTTTTGTTGTCAATTACTTGTTTATCAAGGGATAAACCGGTAAATGACAGAGAGAAATCTTGTCTGTCTGAGACTGAAGATAGGAAAATTTTAGATCAATTAAGTATTCAGGTTTAATAGATTATAAATTATCTTCTTGCTTGAAGCTTATAATCTTAATTCCTAATGGTACTTGTTCGTGTTTAAAAGCAAGTTAATAATTGGAGTGCAATTATTGCAATGAACGAACTGATATGCTCTTAGAGATTATCTCGTTTTAGAGATTATGTTAATCAGGCACTAATAATTTAAAAACAAAATTATGAACTAATAACGTATTAGCTCCCCCGCGCGATTACACCCACACACAGCTCCTATTATGTTACTAATTCGGACCAGTAGTTCGTTAAATAAGTGCAAACACAACATCAAAACAAACTTTTTGTCTTTAAAATATTATAATAATAAATTATGGTGCCATAACAATTATAAATTCGCTAATAAAATAGTCTACCAAAAACACTTAAAAGTTTATAGTTAGTAGTAAAAAAAAATTAGATAGGGAGATTCGATTAGAACAATCATGGTGAATGACTCTCAAGTAATTGTAATGCAAACAAAAACTGCAATTTTCCCTATCAATTGCACGGATCATTGATTTGTTTGTTACGACGTCAATGAAAAATGATTTATATTGAGAAAATATCGTTCAATCGGTTTTTAAACAGCAGTTTATATGAACAACAAACCTTTATAATTTGTTCTCATAATAAATTAATTAATGACAAGATATAATAAAGGTTTCTTTACTAGGTCTAGTGGTGTGTGTTAAAACTTATTTAAAGTTTTTTTTTTTGTAATTTGTCGTAATGGGGTTTAAAAGCGGATTTTAAATATTTATCTATATATTTAGCAGGCATACTAATGCGTATATCCTCGTCTTTCAAAATATAATAAAACTAATGAACCACAAAATTTTAAGCTTTTAAATATTTAGCAAGTTCTTGTTATATACATAATCTATAGTAAAGTACTTATTAGTATTTATTATATAACTAGAAAAATCCGCGTCTGTAGTTATGTCAATCTGGGCATACCCATGGATCTGAGGAATTCCCATGGGTTTTCGACTTTTTCTTTTCGTTATAACGATTATTTGTACCTAATTGAAATAGAGGTCGACCATTTGAATTTAGAAACACCTAATGAAGATAGACCACGGACCGATATAAAACGACTACCTACTCTCGCGTGGTTTGACAAGCTGCTCGGCTCCATTTAATCTTAGCGTGATGTTTTATAGCCTATAGCACTCAGAAACATTGTAGCTATCCATCAATGAAAGATTTTTGGCAATACAACCAGCGGTTCCAAAGATTACCCCCTACATACAAATTTAAAAATTTTAACTCTTTATAATATTAGTATAGATATATAGTAGATGAAATATTGTCACAGCAGCAGTAACAGCAAAAATACGATAAACATATCCTTAGCTAGTTGACAGTCCAATTAAGTATCGACAAACAACTTTATTATAATTTCCACTTATTACCAGGTCTATAATAATAATAATTTACCATAATGAAATTGCGGCGCAAAAAAACTTTATTGAAATGATAGTAACGACTTGACCAAATATCCAAACAAAAGAGGTTTATTGTCATCTATAAATCAGGCGACACCGTGCCGTAATCGTCGTGCGACGATCATCAGCAACTGTTTACCGTAGATACGTGCGTCATGACCGAAAGACGGACGATGAATGCTAAGTGGACGGCTTGAGACATGCGCACAATGGCGGGTAGTTTAATTTTCTTTGATAGTCAAAAAAATTACTAATATTGCAGAATCGGGGTGTGTGCTTGCAAACTATTAGTTAGTCGTACTCATTGAGGAAACCATTTATTCTTTTTTTTTTTAAATAATCGTGGATTTTATTTTGTCGACAGTTAAATAAATTATTTTAATAAATATATATTTTACCCGCTGATTATTGAATTACGCGCTAAAATGCTAGGCACTGTTCACATAATAATATATTTATATATTCGACTTTTCTTAAATGCGCATAAATAAAAGAAATGAAGTTTTTTTTTGCTAAAATAACTTTAAATTTGTTCTTATTAATTTCCTGTGATCTGAAAATATAATTTATATAGTTATTACTTTATAAAGTTATACTTTTACATCATGGATATCGAATAGAAATAATACATTATGTTTTTATATAGTGAGAATGTAGGAGAAGGATAAATAGTGTAGGGCATTTTATCAATTATCGATTCAAGATACACACGTTTTTTCTAATACCTAATTATGAATAAACACAATACACACAGAAACATCGATACAGTAATAGTGTGGAGTATAAAAATACAGTAGCGAATATAGGATATCAGCTAACTTTTATTATAACCGCATGTGGTTAGTAGAAGGCTATACAGCTATGTAAAACCAGTATAAATTGACCTATATCGAAGTGCGAAAAGTTCATAAACATTACCATTTTCCTTGTCTGTTTTAAATGTTTTGCATTTTATTTTTGATTTACTAATAGATAATTCTAAATTCTATTTGATATTGTTATCTGCATCTCGTAATTTTTACTACTATTATGGAATATCTATGATACGTTTATATGTGCTAAATGCCTGAAATAAAAAGATATTCCCGTGAAAGACAGAGGTGTATCTATATATACCAAATAAATGTTCACTTTTCAAGATTTATTTTATGATATGCATATAATGGAAGAACGTGTCTATTGCAATACAATTATGACAATCCCAAACTGTCTTAATAAAAACCAAAATAATAACTTAAACATTTAAAAAAACGTGCACATGATTGGATCCTTTATCATTCAGTCTATTCATACAAAACCACAGAGGCTGAATGGCAACCGAGAGGAAGATCTACAAAGCAGAAAAAAAAACAATTTATTAATTCAAAGAGGAAGTTGCTTGAATGAAACCAGTGAAATAGATATCGGACAGACCTATTATTTAAATACAAAACTACAAATTGAAATGCCTACGCCATAATAAATAAAGTGACTGGTTCTTTGTCATTATTCATCTAAACGTATTGCATATAATTCGATTCTTAAACCTTCCAGCCCTACTAATATTATCAGCAAACCCGTACCTACATTTTGTATTGTTTAGTAATAATGCTGACGTTGCACTTACTATGCAGTGCATCGCGCTCTACTTGGCAATAATTTACTTTAGTAGGTACAAATAAACCCGTGAAACAGTAAACATAGTTTTACTTAATCAAGTTCCCTAACTAGGGTCGAGGCGCGGTACTCATAACATTTTAACAATAATAAACAAGGTGTTTTTTTTTTTGTGAGGGGAAATCATCAAATGACTTCTCCCGCCCAGGGCCGGCCAAGAGGGAGTGTCAGACTCTTACTGACTAAAAACCCCCCTGTTCCTTCTCCTCTGCTCTGTGCCGAGGTCGCGGTACCTCATTGCGCTTACCCCGCAACCCCGGCTGAACATCAGCCCTTTAGGGCCCCGTCTGTGGTGGTCGAATGGCTCTTTGAGGCGCGCGCGGAACGCTACGCGCCGTACGCTCGGGCCTGGTTCTGTCCGGCGGCGAGCTGCCCTTACTCGCCGACCGCAGGCCCGTGCTTACTGTGGCCGGAGATCGTCCCTCGATCCCCGACGCCCGTAGTGAATAAACAAGGTGTAAGGTGAACACCGTACCTACAGTTATGCTTTCACGCAAAACCGATGGACCGATATGGTTGAAATTAAGTATAGATTGATAGATAGGTGATAGATTCCCTGGATTAACAAACAGGCTAGCTTTTTATCCAAACCTCGGACGAAGGCTAGTTTTAAATAGGTATGATGAAAAATAACATCATATATTTTTACGTATACTGTCATAAATGAACTCTGACTGTTGAAACTTAATGTTATTTTCCTTGTGTTCTATAGATAAATCCGATAATGATTATGGCTGTATTTTCCCATACATTGTTTTTTATGACTTTTACCCCTACATGAAATAAATCATAAAAGGAAAATAGGTATAGATACGTGTTTATAAATAGGCAAGGACAAAAGAGTTCATTAGTAATTTTTTTCCGCTGTTTGTCAGCCGATTTCGTGTGTAAGAACTTGTGAGTTTATAAATAATTATTATAAACATACGTACACTAAGCTAAGGTTGAATGACCTATACTATTATCCCTTTGCGACAATCACGCGATGACCTTGAGTTTAATTTTATATAATAAATGATTTCTTTTTTAATTCCTATTTTTTGTAAGTTACTAACGAAGCTGTACAAAGAAGGAAATCATTAGGGATATCACAGGAAGCACTCCAAGTTGTCATACATGGATAATAAAGGCGATAGGTATATTAAAAACGGCCTAAATCTCAACAAGGATTGTATGAAAACCGAAAGAGGTTTTGTTAGACCTGTGAATATTAGATGTCTCTCCATAAGGTCCAATTAAATAAAGTTTAAGCAATAGTGCCTTATTGCATTGCAATATTTATATAAAATTAAACCTTATAATCTCTTTCAAAGGTTTATTTTCGTAATGTTACTCTTTCTTGAAGAAATACATTAGGTATCAAAACATGTACTTTCATGTAGTAGTACTTACCACACTTTCATTTAGTGTAGTTGCACACAATGGTACAGTAATCAGTCTATTATCACTTCACTGCACTTAGCCACACCCACAAAGTGCATTCATCGAATCGTGAGCAATATTTGCATTGCGAAGTACTAAGCACTGCGCCTAGTACTAAACGACTGAGCAAACAAACACTGACGTGCATAACACTGAACTGAAACATTCAAGAATCTTATGACATACTCTTGTAAAGAACTCATTGTATGACTTCGAAATATGATGGCACCAAATATAAAATATGTAGTAGCAGATGGCTATGAGATCAGTAGGCCTACCAAGACGTGTTAAAGCGTGAATCTTCCTTGCGAGAAAGAGGGATGGAGCTATAAAAGGTGTATAGCTCCATCCCTCTTTCTCGCCCGGAACATTGACACAATGGTGGGCCCTCAGATCTTCGCCTAGATTTTAACATTTATGTTTTGACATCATTATGGCTCCTAGTTGAGGGTATATATTTTTATACTGAGGCAGTAGTCCTTCTCTCAAAACCGGCGTCAACCAATCACAGCGCTATGTCAAAAGTCAAAATCATTTATTTCAATTATTCTTTTGAACGTCAAGCCATATTTTAAGATACAAAGTGTCAGTCTGTCGGTCAGTCCTCTAAGTAAAGCTATTTGCTCGTTCCATAGTGTAGATTCCGATGGAGAAGAACGAGCAAGAAACTCAATGGTTACTCTTTTTAAATCAGTTTCACATTCAGATACCTTGCATTGGCATCTGAGTGACTTACTGAAATACACAATCATTCCACTAACACTATCCTTCCGCAATCCCTAAAGCCCCAAAACTTACACGTGATCCACTCGTACTTTCTCTTATGATTCGAGTGTCCATGGGCGGCACTGAACCTAGGGGTTCGTTAACCCAATCACATAAAAAGAAGACGGTCATAGAATTCCATCTGGATTTGTCTATTAATTTTATTTATTTCCTTGCACTTCTTTCACTTGTTTTTTTTTTTGTAAAGGATGAAGTCGAAGAAACTTCATACTGTTTATTTCTCTTTTAGGATATATTTATTGCGAACGGAACTTTAGGAACACGGGTAGACAAATATTGTGTACAACAGAGTAAATATTTTCTGTAACAAAAATAACTGCGCAAACGACGCCACCGACGCGGTTTGTCAATATTATTGTATTATTATTATTTATTTATTACAATTTCTATGCTAAATAAAACTTAAACAATAAAAATACACGAACCGTGTTAACTCATTTTTTTCAGCAGTTCTTTCTCAACAAGTAAATATTATAGAAAATATGATTTATTCCATTCTAATACCAAAAACTAATACCACTGGTATTTGTTTGAACTCATATTTTTTTCTATTCCGAACCGATACCATTGTTTAAACTAATACCAAAACAAGTTCAAAGATATAAGGTACAGTCAGTAAAAATGCTTTCTATGTAAATATAAGACCTTTAATTGAAAAAAAAGATAACTCCAAAAAAATCTAATTTTGTTTGCAAACATCTTGTTCAATGATAAAATATCACTTAAATAATCAACTTTAATATAATTTTAGGTCCTCTATGTTTTGCAAATAAAAAATATTATACAGGTATAATGAACCAGATGGTATGTAAAATAAACCAGATGGTGCGTAATGCTAAACGCCGCCACGTTCTCGAAAACATTTCTTCCTCTTCTTCAGCCGATATCTGGAAGTTCCTCAGAACTCTAGGCATCGGCAAAACACAATATTCAGATCTTCCCAATACAATGTGTTTAGACGATCTCAACAAGCATTTCGCTACAGTACCAATCATGGACCGTCTAGTGAAACAGAACACGCTAAGATTCATCTCTGGTCTGACGCATCCTGATATTGCTAATCCTTTCCACTTAGCTCCGGTTGATTCGGCAGAGGTTGGTAAGATTATCCTTTCCATCAAATCCAAAGCGGTAGGTTGTGACAACATTTCTCGAAACATGATTGTGACTATTCTTGATCACCTCTCCTACCAGCTATAACCCACATCATTAATTTTTCCCTTTTTTCCGGCTCCTTCCCCTCCCTTTGGCGAAGAGCTTTTGTTCGCCCGCTCCCAAAGGTCTCCAGTCCGGCTCTTCCTGACAAAAACCTGCTCCCGTCCATCGCCAAGTCAATGCTGGTGCAGGCCTTGTTGTTTCCCAAAATTGATTATGCTGATGTGTGTTATTATGACCTGAATGCAGATCTCCTCAATAAACTTGACCGACTTCTGAATAACTGCATTCGTTTCGTCTTCAACCTGCGTAAATATGATCATGTTTCTGCACATCGGCTGCAATTAAAGTGGTTACCCATACGCCAGCGCAGGGAGCAAAGGGCGCTAACCACTCTGTTCTCTTTCCTTGATTCTCTTTCTTCGCCAACTTATATACCCCCTTACTTCCAGTACACATGCGCAAACCACAGCAAGTATCTCCGTTCTTCTAATAACCGCCTTCTTCAATGTCCAACTCATCACACAAAATTTCTTCATTCTTCTTTTTTTATTCAATCTATTATTCTATGGAATGCGCTCCCCCTCGATGTCAGGATGGTGTCAAATCGCGTTCAAGCAAAAGGTTCGGGAGTTGCTACTGAAGAGGTTGGCAGAGGTATCGTGATCATGACATCAAATAGCAAAATATGTATAATTTTAAGTAGTATATGTAATTATATTATTGCTGTATATATAATATATAGTATGTATATATATAAGTATATGTATATGTATATATATTTACAGTATAATATGTATTTATAACGTCTCCACTGATGCTTGTTTTGTGCACCTTTATATTTATCTCTGCATCCAAAGGTTTGGCTGTCAGAGAATGCCCATGGCATTAAGCCCACCTTTGTACATTTGTTTTGTGCATAAAGATATTAAATAAATAAATAAATATTTTTTTTTGCAAGGACATCAAACTGGAAATATTTATTTACAATCTAAAAATTACAAAATATCTCAAAAAATTAACTCTTAATTTATATTGAAATGTATTTGACATAGTTATTATTAGATAGGTCCGTAATTATTCACGTCTTAGGTAGTCTGTCTCATAACAACTATGTCAGGTAAATTTTTAACAAAAATAAATCACTTTTTATCTAACAATTGTAAAATATCACAGAAAATCAACTTTTTGTATAATCTAATCAGTCATTCATCACCTTCATACGAATTTTGGAACAATAGAGCAAACTCACCCTTTCTCGCAGGTAAAAAAAATAGCAAAATGATTCACTAAAACTACTCTTACCTATGCTAACCTTTGTAAAAATATTGGAGTGAAGTTAATTTGGAAAATTTTAAGCATTATATTTCGATTACATAAAAATATCGAAAAACAAATTTACTTTGATTAGGTTTGACTGCGCTGACTGTACCAAATTCAAGTTGTTGGTATTCGTTCGTACATTAAATTAAATTATTTAAAAAGTGGTATCCGTTCGGAATAGAAAAAAAATAAGAGTTGAATCAAATACCAGTGGTATTAGTTTTTGGTATTAGAATGGAATAAATCGAAAATATTTTCTAAATTCCCGCTTGTAGGAAATCTCAGCAGCTCTATTTTTTAAATATCTGTTAACCAATGTTAAAGCCCAAATTACACTGGTCGTAATGTCGCAGTATATTTTTGGCGATCGTCCGTAGAGACGTGGGAAGAAGTAAATGGGTCAATGACCTGATGATGGAGTGCTGATGAGTATTACAACATTATTAAAACACATACTACTTAATAATAAGATACAAATAGAAACAGCAGAATGTAATACATTCGTGACCATATATACTCTTCCTGCATGTGTAGTAAGAGCTGACTAAAGAACAACATTTTTTTTTATTTTGTTGAGACCAGGCAGCCATGACAACCTCCTTATTATGAAGGAAGTCCTGTCCTCAAGCAACACTGTGATAACCCACAAAGATCCTTCAGCTGACATAGACGCTTAACGTGAAGATGGAACGGGTCGGCTCTACTGGATTGATACCACGGATTCAGAGAAAACCGGCGTGAGACAATCAAAGCGTTGTGTTTCGCCGTGTGAGGCCCAATCCCCAATCCCTAATATCCAGAATACTAATCCCAAAAAGGTCGGCAACGCACTCGTAACTCCTCAGGTATCCATGGGTTGCGCCGATTGCTTACCATCAGGTAATCCGTCTGCTCGTTTGCCGACATAATTATGACATACAAAAAAGATAGTGTGGTTTATAGTAAACTCCCCTTTATAGAGGAAATTCTGCAATGGTTTCTCACAGCCTGTTAATAATTTACAAAGATGTCCTGATTGAGATGTCATCGACGTAACTAGTAAAAGGTATAGAACCTTGCTTCGTCCCAAGTTAGCGAAATATTGTGAGATTACTCGTTGCCGCGTATATGGCTGTTGATTCTTAACATAGATGATAACTTGACAAACCGACATTGACCCTTTTGGCAAACGTAACATGTATTGTTTATTGTGTTACTTATAAAATAATAGCTAACGACACTGATATTTATTTACAACCTTATCTGTAACTGAATAGAACACAATTTCTCCTAAGTAAAAAAATGCAGGGTTAAAATACCCAATTAGGTGTTACGATTTTATCTGCCAACAACATAGTAAACATAATTTCTATTATTAACATGTAATTAGAGATATCTCACTTGAAAGTGAATTTTTAGATACTAGATATGTAATATACTATTTATATTCAGTACTCAAGTTTATCTAGCACTTGTGCTATTTATAACACCAAGTTTCACACGGCCAGGTGCGCAAACTGTGACAGTATGAATTAATTAAATACAATTACTAAAGTAAAGCCTTCTATAACAGGTCAAACAAATAAAAAACAAACTTCCCTCTCTATCATTCAGCACTGAGTAAAAAGAGACCTAACTATACCATGTCGCACGCACATAGGTCAAATGTAACAGTATTATAGTCTGATCTCTCTTTCTTTCGTCATGTGTGTGAGAGAGATAGAAATAGTATATACAGGACGTTAGAATTGAACAGTGATAATACGGGGGTGGTCACCTGCCGTGACAGGGGTCGCAGGTGCAACGACACCTGTGTGAATATAAACGAACTTTTTGGAAAGTTATTTGAATTTCTAGAATACAGTAATGTAATTTTTAGTAGATGTGAGGTGATGCTTCTGTTTTTTTTTTGTTTAGAGATTTAAACGCGTGTCATTATAGGTTACTTTAGAAGTTTCTGGATACTGAGACACATTTAAAGTTTTATTCTTTCTGTCGATGTATATTTTAAGTGAGAATTACTGGCTTTTGATTTTATAGCGTCTATATTATAGCATAATGTCACAATTTATGTAGGTAATTACTTTTTCTATTTTCCATGGTAATAAGTTAAAGAAACTTTTCAGCAAAATGATTGTGTAAATAACAATTCGGCGATATCTCTGGTTTGTATCTCAGTATTATTCCACAGATGTTTGGTACAAGCGAGTTTTTGTGCCAGAGTATAGAAAATAATACAGCCGGCTATTTACAAATACTACAATATATTTTGCAATAACTTATTTTGTTTAACAGTGAGCAAAAACTTCTCTAGCAGCAGCGTCTTGGAAGAATATTGACATTGACATGCTCGTCTGTGTTGTCAATTTTTTTTAATTTAGTCTGTCGTAACCTAGCTAAGTAATCACCAGCTAAATTTGAGCCCTATAGGTGTATTATAGACTACGGGTTCAATTTTATTGTAAACTTCTAGATTTTTTTAAGTCTTAGGCTGAAACGAGAATCGAAACCTTAGATTGTACACTTTACATATCTATGATAAAATGTCAAAAACATTATATTTGACAAAATACATAGTCATCATGAAACAGATCCTTTGACAATTTACACACAATATGTTCTGTAAACTAAATATGACACTTTATTTACAGTTGTGAGAGTTAAGAATATCAAAAAAAAAAAATCCGCAAAAACGAGTGAAGGATGAACAAATGACAGCTTACAAAATATAAACCGTCGTGATTGGTTGGCAGAAATTTAATCATATAATCTAATTGGTCGAAAAACATAATACACACGAAAACGGACAAAACGCATGCGTTAGTCTCATGTTGAATAGCTGATTTTCTTAGCTACCCATACTTAAACGTTTTAGTATACTTAAATGGACAGTGAAAAAACGCCCTTATGCTATTGAAAATTAAGTTTCAGTTTTCTTGTTACCAAAGTCTTGAGGCTACATTTACAATGGTACGTGTAAAACACATAGAAGACTATATTAAGTTCCATGATCGATGACAGGTGGCTGATAAAGGAGATAGATAGCAATTATAAAAAATATTCCACAGCGCTGACTTGGTCTCAACTGGTTGGTAACTAGATATTCATTCATTGAGTTGAGATGTAAAGTCGTTTATAAAAGCAACCATAGAGTACGTTGGGGGTGACTAAACTTGACATTGACAGGTCGACGATAATTTGGCGCGCTTTTACCGCCATATTTATTTTAGTCGTAGGTACTATTTTTATTTTTTGCATAAATGTAAATAGTTAAACGCAAACATAAAGTTTCCAGGGAATAAAAATATAGACTAAACAACAAAAAAGGGAAACTTAATACAATATGTAGAAGGCTAGTTTTGATCTAGTTTTCTCTTTTCCTTTGACCCCGGATCTCAAAAGACTCTAGCGCAAAATCATTTAATTATAAAATAAACAAACATTTTAACATTGGAAGTAGTAAATCATATCGACAGAAACCAAATTCGTTGGATATCCGGTGTTCAAATGTACTGGCTGTTGATTTGCGAATAAAAATATCGTTAGTATTTTAAAAATAACGGTTTTATTCTAGAACTAAACTATCTAATGTCCATTTAAAATAGATCGAATGGTATGACTTCAAAACACATATAATATGGAGCTACCGTTCCTAAGTTGTTATTTCAATTAATCATCAGGTATTTATTTACGGTCACTAAAAGCATATGATGTTGTGACTTAAACGCACATTACAAAAAATATCAAAGGACCTCCACAGGTTTATTGCGCGTCTCATCCAATGCTATCAAAGGTATAACAATATAACGATTCGGCTGTATGTGAATTCATTGTTGCCAGTACAATTATATTCCCACAACAAACAAGAGCATCCTCGATACGGATGAGTCAATGTGTTTTGGCAAACTGCACACAAAACATCCATATTTTATCATGGCAACTCTTAACTGCCAGAGAAATTCCAGGATTGTTTGTTTGTTGTTTCATAAAATTTCACTTGCAACGTGTTTTAAGAACAACTGCGCAATGGAATCCGAGTGTTTGCATTATTTCATCAATGTTGCCATTCCACGCGTTAATAGAACTCTTACCTCGTTAATTACCATAAAATCGATTTCAGGTGTTGTATTGTATAGGTCGGCAAACGAGCAGACAGATTACCAGATGGTAAGCAAGGCGAGCGCGTTGACGGCCTTTTCGGAGATAAGGGTTTCGTATATTTATGGATTGGGAAGGGATGGGGAGGGGGAGGGATTGGACTTTCGGTAACCGCACTCACTTAGTGAAACACAAAAGCTGTGATTGTTTCAAGCTGGTTTTCCATGAGGCAGTGGTATCACTCCGGTCGAGGCGACTCATTCGTAGCTTCGGCAGCTTGGCTCTCTCACACAACAATATTATATAGCATTATTAAAATAATGTCCCGGACACCTGGCAGCCCTAAAAGCAATAAAGCGGGCCACTCACGTGGCGTTTAGTCGTGACCATGGCATTAATATGAACTCGTAATATTTGTCATGTCGGTACTGCGACAACTGACAACGTTCATCGTACTCGAACGAGGTCGGAACGCATCGAGGTTTAACCATCCTGTTAATTATTAAACTGAATATTATTTTGGGTTTCTGAGTCAATGATTGAGTAGGTGGTGAATGTTAGAGGTGGCTGGCCGACATTGATGTGAATACAACTGTTGAAGAATGTCGGGGCTAACGTTGGTGTCGCACTAACCGTGTATGCGTGTATTACGTATGTGTTTAGAGTATTACATACGGGTCGTGTATGTAACTGATCTTTGGGTCACTGCTATATTCATTTAAATTTATTTTATCTTCAAGACACTGAATTAATAGACAAAGATTAAATAAATATATAATATACAATTAATAAATTAAAATGTCTAGGTAATAAGATTGAAAGTAACCAATTTAAGTAATTCAAAGAACCGTTGCGGGTAATTTGTGAAGCCATATTCCATATTTAGAATTTCAATTATATACCACTATCTCTTAAGTGCTATACGAATTAATTAAAGCCAGTTACTACACAATTGTGGATTACCGGGTAATCCAGAAGTGTATGTTAATCCTTACGATACCGAGAAGTCAAAACAAATAAGTAAATTTAGTAAAGCTTGAGTCATGCGCAAGCGCATACGATGCGTAAGCATTGTTAGCGTACACGTCACAACCGAAGACGTGTCTGAATAGAACTAATTATCTATTTTTAACTACGAAGACATACTTTGTAAGGTTCCAAAACTAGTCTGATAAACAAGACTTTGTCGTGATTCAAAATTGTACCGTGAATATACAGCTTTAGAGTATAATTTTGCGGTGGCCATAAGTTAAGGGGTCTCCCTATAAGTAACAATAATACATTCAATAATATGACTAATGCTAATAAGCATAAGACACATGGAATTCTTCGTATTTGCATGGAATTCGAGGAATATGACTAGGAGTGGAATTGTTTGGCTAAAAATACTACATGACTATTGATTCAGTGGTAGTGGTATAGTGTGACAATGGATTAGGTCTAGTGACGTAGTTACAGAATTACGATTGCTTACTCGAACGGTCGATTTAAAATTTAAAAAGATAAGTACAATCTTGTTGCAGTTCAATAAGTTCCAGACAGTCTTGCCACCAATACCGGAGTGATACCACGGCCTCACAGAAAACCGGAGTGAAACAACTACAGCGTTGTGTTTCGCCGTGTGAGTGAGGTTACCGGAGAGGCCCAATCCTTCCCGTCGCCCAATCCCTAAATCTCCAAATCCCTAATCCCTCAAAGGTCGGCAACGCACTCGTATCTCCTCCGTTGCGGGTGTCCATGGGCGGCGCTGATTGCTTACCATCAGGTAATCCGTCTGCTCGTTTGCCGACCTATTACATAAATAAAAAAGTCTTGCAACCACTAAAATCTGTATCCTAGTACGTGATGATCATCATTTAATCAGCTGATCTGGCACACATTCAAATCCTGTCAGCACGCAGTGATGCGATTGATACCAGATTGACTGCAAGTTTAAACTCGTCGATTGATAAATCGGTTTTCAAAATATATTTTGATTTCAGCACCCTTGATGTAGTGGAAAATACTGTGGCACAATTGGCGCAGAAATGAGGTCTTACGTCTTAGGAACTGTATCATACTGTTACGTGCCTGACGTCACGTTCCTGACTATGCGGGCTTGGGTTACGGGATTGGATGAAATGAAACACTAATACCGGTTTTCAGACTTTCTATTGCACTTCAGTTACAGCGTCCACGGAGTTAAGTTATCGGCGTTCCTCTCCAGCAGAGTCCGGCCGACTGACACAACTTTGCCGTTCACGCTGACTTAACTCACTTAACTGACTGCACTTCACTAATTCACTGCACTTCACTATTTCACTCACTTTTCTTCTTTCTCACTTCTTCCTTTTCTTCCGAATCGCTTTAGACTTAGAACTCAACTGCCAGCGATGAGCCGCAGTTCCGCTTATATACCCCCGGTCAGGTTCTGGAACATTCAATTTCGTTATTCTTTTTGATCGTCATGCCTCCAGAACCTTCCAATAATTTCGTTATTCATTTTTATTTATTCTCCTTCTCGCTCTTTAATTTTTCATTTCTTTCACACAAATAATTCCAGAAAGTTCGACAAAACTTCTATAAACTAAAAAACTTCATGTTTACGGCGGGAATTGAACTCGGGGTCTCTGTGGTGTAATCCACACGCCTTACCGATTACACCAACTCGTGTTGACAATTCACGACGAAATTTACAATCTCTAGGCAACGTTTGACAACCATCCATTGACGTCATGATGTCAAAGAGTTTGAACCACTTTTCCGTCACACTGCCCCCCTCTTAGATTCGCTCGTCCCGAGCATCGTTGCTGCCGTAATACCTCGCCAACCTGTCTATATGGACAACTTTCAAAGGGCTCCTTGAAGTCTTCCGAATTCTGTAAGTAATGTCATTGATCTTCGTGACTATCTCATAAGGACCTTCCCAACTCGGTTGAAGCTTCGGAGATTTTCCCTTCCTTCTGACTGGATTATGAAGCCAGACCAATGACCCCTCTTCAAACCCAACAGAATTGGCTCGTCGATCATAGCGCGTCTTTGCGCGATCACTAGCTTGAAGACCGGCCTCCCTGATCTGCTCATAAATGTCCAACATTTTTGCCCTTAACTCGTTTATGTAATCGCTAAACTCGGTGCGAGTGTCGCCAGGTGGACAGCCCGATACAAGATCTGCCGGTAATCTCAATTCCCTTCCAAAATTTGCAAATGCAGGCGTCTTTGCGGTACTTTCATGTACAGCAGTCCGATAGGCAAGCAAGAAGAGAGGTATGTAAGTGTCCCAATCTCTCTGATGGCTGTCAACCACCTTTGCTAAGTGTCGCTCCAATGTTTGGTTGAAGCGTTCGACCATTCCATCTGACTGTGGATGATAAGGGGTCGTTCGAGTCTTATGGATTCCCAAAAGTTTACAAGTTTCCTGAAAAACTTGGGATTCAAAATTCCGTCCTTGATCACTGTGCATCTCCAAGGGCACTCCGAATCGGGTGAATACCTCGTTTACCAACTTCGTGGCTACAGTTACTGCCTCTTGATTCGGTATGGCAAAGACCTCCGGCCATTTTGTAAAATAATCCATAACCACTAAAACGTAGCGATTGCCCGAATCAGTGATTGGAAATGGTCCAGCGATGTCTAAGGCTATTCTCTCCCAAGGCATACCAACATTGTAGATTTTCATCGCCCCTCTGCTTCTTGTTTGTGGACCCTTGACAGCTGCACAACTAGTGCATTTCCGGCACCAATCTTCGACGTCATATTTGCAATGCAACCAATAAAACCTCTCCTTGATCTTCACCAAAGTCCTCCTAATTCCCAAATGTCCTCCAGAAGATCCATCATGGAACGCTTTTAATACATCCCTTATTTTTGAACGAGGCACCACCAATTGCAAATGCTCGTTCTTGCCGTTTGTTGATTCCCATTTCCTGCACAGAAGTCCGTTATGCAGCGTAAGGCTTTTCCACTGTGCCCATAAACCTTTCGTTACCGCGCTATATTGGGCGACGTCACTCCAACTTGGCTTGTTACCACTTCGTAGCCACTCCAGTATTGGTTTAATATCTGCATCTCTTTCCTGTTCTAATTTCATCGCATCATCTCCCCATGCCTCGTCAACAGTATCAGTCCTTATCACCTTAAGAAAAGCAGTTTCCTTCTTGGCACAATGCTTGCAATCTTTCACGCATGGGCGTCTCGATAATGCATCTGCGTTGCCATGAATTCTTCCGCCGCGATGTTCGATTTCAAAGTCAAATTCCTGAAGTTGTTCCAACCATCTGGCTACTTGGCCTTCGGGATCCTTAAACTGAAGCAGCCATTTCAAAGCAGCGTGATCAGTTCTGATCAAAAATTTCCGTCCCAGTAAATACTTCTTGAAATGGTGCAGAGTTTTGACTACGGCCAGCAATTCCCTCCTGGTCACGCAATAATTCCTCTCCGGCTTAGATAGTGACTTGCTGAAGTAAGCAATAACCTTCTCCTGCTCACCATCGCGTTGTGAAAGGACACCTCCTATTCCAATATTGCTGGCATCCGTATCAACTACGAATATTCCTTTCGCGCTGGGGTATCCGAGAATTGGTGTGTTACAAAGCCGTTCTTTTAGTTTTCGAAAGGCTTGCTCGCAATCCTCGTCCCAGATAAAGGCACGTTTCTCCTCTGTCAATCGATGCAAAGGCTTGGCAATGTCCGAGAATCCTTTCACAAACCGCCGATAATACGAGCACAATCCAAGAAATGCCCGAACTTGCGTTTTGTCTTTAGGTGTTGGCCATTCCTTAACAGCGACAGTCTTGGCTGGATCAGTCTCAATTCCTCTCTCAGAAATAACATGTCCTAGATAATTCACTTCGCGCTTGAAGAAAGAGCATTTCTTTGGACTCAACTTTAAATTTGCTCCACGCAGCTTGTCGAGTACCTTTTCCAATTTTCTTAGATGATCGTCAAAATCCCGTCCAACAATGATGATGTCATCGAGGTAAACTAGGCAGGTTTCGCCCAGCAGTCCCGCCAGCACCTGTTCCATCAAACGCTCAAAGGTTGCCGGTGCATTGCATAATCCAAATGGCATCACCTTAAATTGCCAGAGTCCCTTCCCAGTTGAGAATGCGGTCTTTTCCTTGTCCTTGGAATCCAAATCCACCTGCCAATAGCCACTTTTCAGATCGATCGTTGAAAACCATTTCATGCCACTCAGTGTGTCAAGTGTGTCATCGATTCTTGGTAACGGGTAGCTATCCTTCTTGGTTACATCATTCAATCGTCGATAGTCTACGCAAAACCTCGTTGAACCATCTTTCTTCTTGACAAGCACGACAGGTGAACACCAAGGGCTAGAAGAGGGCTCTATCACGTCATTTTTCCTCATATCGTCAATCATTTGTTCAACCTCTTTCTCACGAGCGAATGGTATACGTCTGGGCCTTTGACGAATTGGCATTGTATCACCTGTGTTTATTTTATGCTTCACCAAACCAGTTCGGCCAATATCACCATCGCTTCTTGAAAACACATCAGAGAATCGAAGAAGTAAATTTCTAGCTTTCATAGTCTCCACTTTTGTCAGACTTTTGTTTTCGTCTAAGATTTTCGTTACAAAGTCTATTCCCGTACTGTCCTTCTTCACAAGATTTTCCGAGCATTTCCTTATCCAGGCCACTTCTTCCAATACGCCCACAGGCTCTCCTTCTTCAATCGTAATTTTTGAATCACTGAAGTTGAATACCGGAATGCGGTTGACATCAGATGACCCCACGACAGTTCTTGCCGGTAGCCATGAGTTTACGTGTTCCGATTTATCAATCACAGCGCACCTTCGAGGTAAACTTCCTTCCCTCCTCCTAGGTAATGCAATTGGTACGAGAGTCTGTGATTTTGGTGCAAGAACAGTTCTTCTTAAACAGCAAACTTTTCCCAGGGTTCCACCCTTCATCGGAACTTCCTCAGTTCCACATAGTAATACTCCAGATTTTAAGTCGATGTTACACTGGTGCCCTTGCAGGAAATCAAGTCCCAGGATGCAGTCATCCAGAATTTCGGCCACAATAACCTCATGTCGATAAACACGTTCCCCAATTTTGATTGTTACATGCAGTTTTCCACTTATCGGTATGCACTGGCCGGTAGCTGATTTCATTCGTAGGCCAACAATTGGTTTAAGGTGTTTCCTGATGTTTTGCCCAAACAGCCGAACATTTATCACCGTCCTTGAAGCTCCAGTATCTAATGTTAGCTGACTGTTTTTCCCATTTACTTGACCGTCTATCACCAGTGTATTTCCATCGTTGGTTTGCTTGATGTAGATTGTTGGGGTTGTTCCACTTCCAGCCAGCGCCCACCCCGCAGCCTTGGCTGGATTTAAGTTTCCCTGCTGGTCAGAAGTTGAGACCGCCGCGTCCTGGCGGTTCATCTTCTTCGGGCAGTCGCTCCGTATGTGCCCACGCTCTCCGCATCCATAGCACATGAAGTTCCGACGGCGTGGAGGTACCTGCTCCGTTGTCGTCATTTCCCGCAGACCTAAGGTACGGGGGTTGCCACGCACGGCTTCCACTTCCAATGCATGGGCCAGAGCTTCTTTCATGTTCTTGTGATGGCCCAGATGAACAGCAGCTCGTACTTCGGGGTCCCGAATACCGTCAATGAACGCTTGGAGAAGCGTGCCTTCAATCATTGACGGAGTCGACCGGAAAGCTCGACGCACAAGTTTCTCGATTTCCACGGACCATTGCTGTAGGCTCTCATTAGCACGCTGAGTACGCTCTTTTAATTGCGCTCTGTACACGTGCTCGAGGTGGCTGTCTCCAAAACGTGCCTCCAGTGCGTCGAGGAGGGCACTAAAGCTGAGATCCCACTTCTGACACCAAATGTTACGTGCCTGACGTCACGTTCCTGACTATGCGGGCTTGGGTTACGGGATTGGATGAAATGAAACACTAATACCGGTTTTCAGACTTTCTATTGCACTTCAGTTACAGCGTCCACGGAGTTAAGTTATCGGCGTTCCTCTCCAGCAGAGTCCGGCCGACTGACACAACTTTGCCGTTCACGCTGACTTAACTCACTTAACTGACTGCACTTCACTAATTCACTGCACTTCACTATTTCACTCACTTTTCTTCTTTCTCACTTCTTCCTTTTCTTCCGAATCGCTTTAGACTTAGAACTCAACTGCCAGCGATGAGCCGCAGTTCCGCTTATATACCCCCGGTCAGGTTCTGGAACATTCAATTTCGTTATTCTTTTTGATCGTCATGCCTCCAGAACCTTCCAATAATTTCGTTATTCATTTTTATTTATTCTCCTTCTCGCTCTTTAATTTTTCATTTCTTTCACACAAATAATTCCAGAAAGTTCGACAAAACTTCTATAAACTAAAAAACTTCATGTTTACGGCGGGAATTGAACTCGGGGTCTCTGTGGTGTAATCCACACGCCTTACCGATTACACCAACTCGTGTTGACAATTCACGACGAAATTTACAATCTCTAGGCAACGTTTGACAACCATCCATTGACGTCATGATGTCAAAGAGTTTGAACCACTTTTCCGTCACAATACGTTGATGTGCAAATAAGAGATTGGAAGACTCTAATATTAACGGAGCAATTTGGGAACTTCCATCCTTACTTTTTCTTAAGCATTTACCTGTTCAATATAACAATTTTAAAACATATCTTCCTTTACTTGTACTAAGACCACATTCTGGATTCCTACATACATATAAATAAACTCTGCTTATTTCTTTATGCAAAACAGCGTATTATATATTTGTATAATGCCTTGCTTGCACAATTTTTCTCATACATATTGAATTACTTTAAACGAATTACGTAATGCTTCACAGACTTAAGCCTTAAGGAGGTCTAGATAATTGAATAATTATGTCACTTAGCACTAGACTAGCTATCGCTGACTAAGCATTCTGGATAAGGCAAGCGATACTAAAGGAAATCAGCTTGCATAGTCAGCTGCATCAACGACAATAGACAGTTGTATTGCTAATCAAATAGATAAAATGTGTATTGGTTGTCGTTAACGTATGTAGAACACCTGTCTTTTTATATCAGGGGAATAGTGTCTGCCGAATTTAGAATGAAATATCGTATTATTGTAACAAAACGTAATTTATAATGATTCACCAGTTCTATTAAAATCCTTCTCATAATTTTCTCTCATCAATTAGTCAGTCCACTGAAACTGAAAGCATACAGATGTAGAAAGTAAATAAAAACAAACCGTTTTCTTGTTCGGCGGCTTGCGCGCGCGCAACGACATGTACGCACGATCCATAGCCGCGACAGCACCATTGGTCCCGCACAACATCACTATTATGATTTATGATACACGTTTTAATTCACTGCACTGTCAATTATACGTTAAAACAAATGCATGCGCATGAGTGTAGAGCGGCGCGGGCGCGTCAACGGGGACTGCGCGCACGCCGGTCGCCACCCCGCCCCCTCTCCCCCGCTACTATTTTTGGAGCCCTATGGCCTGTGGTTTCCCCTTCGACACAGGGCATTCAAAGCAGTAGTGCAACTTGACGCGGAAGTAACGTGGTACATTTCAATAAGTGGACTTTAAAAAGTAATTAAAAGCAGGATGTATGTGAGGAAAATATATAGCTTAGCTTAATGTTCGTATGTGTACGGATAGTGTGATAAAGATCAAAGTGTCGGGTGCGCAGTAGAATGACAGTGACCGATTAGAACAGTAAACTGTAGTACAATAACTAGCAGACAACAAACAAGTTAACGCCTGTTTTGTGTCTGATCGTTTACTACTGGCATGTTATTGTTTAACGATAACAACATTTGTATCCACAATCAACCTTATTAAGGCGTAAATTGTTTCACTAATCAATTTACTTGAGTACTTCCTTAATAACACATAATTCATAAAAGTTACTAAGAAAAGTTGTTTTGTTATGATTCTTTATTGGTTGTGAATATTTTTACTGTACTTACAAGTAAGTTCTCAAAATTCAAATATAAACCACAACAAAGATCTTATTTATGTTTCGATGGAAAAACACTAGGCTAACATAGGTAGCAATTTTCCACTCCCATTCAATGTCACTGGCACTTTTAAGGACAAAAAACAGCGATGTTTTACTCAAATTTGAGGACACTTTCAATTCGACATTCTGTAACAGATTGAGAAAGAGTCAAATTGTGACAAATTACTAACGTAATTTTATTCTTAAACGTTGGTTCTTCAGCCGGGTTTGCGTGTCAAGCTCAATAATCCCCGGCCTCAGCCTAGAGCAGGAGAAGGAGGTTTCAAATCAGACATTCCCTCTCGCCTCACCCTGGGCGATAGAATTCAATTGATGATTTTCCTCTCACAAAAATGTAACGTTGGTTCTACTGACGACAGATTTTGCTGTACGTTTAACAATGTGTCAGCATATGGACAAATCGCTTGAACAACTAATACGGCAAGTGCTAATCCCCTCCAAGTTAACATGTAGGTGCTCCAACATTACTTATTTGAATACTACATTATTATAATAGTTTAAGGTGTCTAAATGATGTCATCGGATAAAAATATCTCTTCTGTATTTATTTTGCTATATTTAAACCGTATTGTTAGGCAAGTTCGAGAACAAAATTCTGGCAGTATCTCGTTATGGAGCCCAGCAGTGCTTATTTTTGGATTCCTACTTACTATCCCAGTTCATTTAAAACCTTAATCTCAAATAAAAGTTATTCAAAAAACTTGGGTAGTTGAGATTTCAAAAAATTAATTATGTAAAACAATATTCTCAAAAATTTGAGTTTGATGTAAGTTGACCTACTGTTGTACGTTGTACTTGACTACATATCCGGGCTATTCACATAGTTCAGTTCCCCTCTTTTTGTAATCGAAGAAGTGGGGATATTTCTGCGTACGTTTCTATAGAACACAATAAATGATTTTATCAAATATATAAAGACTATAATGTTAATTACGGCAAAAAATAAAAAAAAGAGATTAGCCAACTCTAGGCACCGTAAACTTACGTTAAAAGTGTCACGACCAAAAGTAACATACATAAATATTCTTAACATTAAAAAATATTGCTTGGACAAAACATGATTCACTAACATCTCGATTATCCCGACGCACGACCAGTAGACCACCAGCGGATAAAAATAGGAATTTGAATCCTCCAAATGCAAAAAAAACCTAGCACTAGATATTCACACAATCTTCGTTTCGGTCAAGACAAAACAAAAAAGGTATAGGTATTCTTTAAACTTTACCGCCTTAACACATCAAATTAATCTAAAGCGCAAAAATATCTATACTAGAATTTCAACCTTATATTTTTTGTCATAATGACGAAAACCTATAAAAAATAATAGCTTGATTTGCTAGTCTCTCTACAATAGACTACCAATACAAAACACGATACCGTTGTCGCAGCTGACTAACGTCATGTGAGTTCGAAATTCAACCAATTCCAATTACGCCATATGTCGCCCCCTCCCTATAAAAGTGCGCCGGCGCATTCTACGTCCGCACGCCGTACGTGCTCCGACGTATATGGTGCACCATGCACTTTCACGTTATGCCATTGACCGTACCGTGCTTTAGACTTATGGGTATGTGTCGAGTGTTGCATTTGATAAAGTTTTTAATAATTTCAGTAACGAAAAGTAAGGAAACACTTATCACCAGCCCGTCCACTACTAGACCTATTTTTTTATTTTTAAAAATAATGTGCTATTTCAGAAACATTATCCATTAAAATGTCATATTTACTGCACGGTTGGTGCGGTGGCTGGGCAACTGGCTGCCGTGCAACGTGTCGCGGGTTCGATTCCCACACGGAACACCTCTTTGTGTGATCCACAAATTGTTGTTCCGGGTCTGGGTGTCATGTGTATGTGAAATTGTATGTTTGTAACAACACCCACGACACAGGAGAAAATCCTAATGTGGGGCAACGTTTACTATAAAAAAAAATATATATAAACCATTTTCCCCCACCAATACCCAAAAATCTCCAAATCCCACATCCTCACTCGTAATGCAGCAACTGAGGAGTTGAACCGAGAGGGCGGCACTGATAGCTTAGCATTAGGTAATCCGTCGGCTCGTTTCCTTCCTATCACAAGAAAAAATAGATGAAGAGGCTAGCATTGTTATCAACAAATGGACATACATATAATGAAGATATCAACAATGATCAAAACTACTAATAAAAATTTAATTAACTATAAATAAAATTATTATAAAAAATAGAAAGAAAGGAAGAAAATAAATAAACAAAAGAATATAATAAAATATGACCGACCATTGACCGTCGAACTCGTAAATATATTGAAGAAATGGAATGCAACAGCTGTGTGAACTCTTGCGCAACTGGACGGACCAATGAAACGGGTCACTGGGTTGCCCATTGACGGGTAACGTTCGATTACTGTTCAAAGTATCCAATTGGAACGCTCATCAATTCAGGAGATCAGTATTCGAATCTAGTATCGTTTTATTTTGACCAATGTAAATAGTCAAAATCAAACGAAATTAAATCAACGAATTTTTGCTTATTGAAAAGTAATCAAAGAACAATTAACTTTCTTAATAAAATTGTAATCAATGGTATAATTAAAAGTATCTCCATTTTGGCAATATCTGCAACTTTTGTGGTCCACGGGTAAAATAAAGGAAGCGGTTAATAATAATTCTTTGTGTTACGTAAGACGCAAGGAGATTTAACTGTCATTTATATTTATAGGCAGTTTAGGCACTGATAGCGTATTTCAGTTAGTCGAACACGTCATATCGCTGTACTTGTTCGTCTGGCTTTTAAGACAAATTACTTGCATATGGGATAAGATAGCTCAACTTTTTAGCAACCCAAAACGTCCACTTCTAAATCTCTATATATTGATATTATAAAGAGGTAACATTTGTTATTTGTAAGTTTGATTTAGGGGATAACATTAGGAAGCGCTGGTCGGGTTTCAAAAATTCTTTCACTGATAGATAGCTACAATGTTCCTGTGTGCCATAGGGTGTAAAAATCACACTACTGTCAAAAGCAGGTGAAACCGCGCGATTGTGGCTAGTGTGTGCTAAAGAGAATTAATGATATGTTTTTGTGAAGCACTTGTCATCTATTATTTAGCAAAATCCGAAAGTTTCGAATCGTTGGGTCACAAAGAACTAACCTATTTTGTTCTTATTAAAGTTATTTTAAAGGAAAGTTGATAGCAATTTCGTCCAGGATGTTATAAATATCAGCTGTAATAGAAAGGAAGTAGAAAGCTGATCTGCATCAGCTATATGAAGAGTTTCCCTTAACAGTTTCTGGAAGTGAGCTACATATTTGCGTGGCCAACAATTTCACCAGTGGCAGCCAACCAATTAGGGCACGTTAATAAACTTTAATCGCACACAATTAGTGAACGCTCTTTTAACTAGGGATACTACTACTAATTCTCGTACGCAAGTCGATTATGCTAAAACAACTTTGCTTGTAATATTTTTCAATCAAAATCTGGGTTTTATGATTGACTTCAAAATATTTTTATGATTTAGTCAGTTATAATCTGATATTTTTTTTTCTTTAAAAAACGTTGCCCCACACTAGGATTTTCTCCTGTGTCGTGGGTGCGTTTACAAACATACAATTTCACATGCACATCACTCCCAGACCCGGAACAACAATCTGTGGATCACACAAAGTTACTCTGTGGATCACATAGAGTTGTTCCGTGCGGGAATCGAACCTACGACACGTTGCGCGGCAGCCAGTTGCCCAGCCACCGCGCCAACCGTGCAGTCAATGTCAAAAGTTTAAGTTTAAGTCAAAAGATATGTAGGTAAACAGTTATTTCCATTGCACTAGTGACACTTAAAGTTATGTTTTAATACATTGAAATTACACAAATCCATATTCACAATGGTTTTGTTACTTTCCAATACTAAACAATATTTACACATAAATCGAGCTAGCATCGACGTTGCTTGTATAACGATCATCACATCATCAATCGCTAATCGAGAAAAAATCCAATAGTAGGAGTAAAACCGGCTAGTGCCGACAGTCGTGTTAACATCCATAGCATCCCGGACGGCTGCCATCTTTGGAACTAACAACTAACCGTATCGATAGCAGTTTATACGAATAACAACAAGTTTTTCTTTAACAGATCGCATACATTGATAAAAGAGTTTTATGAGTATATTTCTAAGAAAGAAAGGCAATTAGATTTGAATGGTTAGATTTGTTCTGAATGAATTCCATGAATGATTGTTTGAGGAAAATGCTCTGTCGTATGAATCACTATAGAAATTATAGTATACGTCATCATAAATCTTAATAAGAAATAAGTAACAATTTTTTCAACTTATGGATTTCAAATATTTTACCCGATAATAAGTAATGATAAGCAATGACTATGAAAGAATGTTGGCATAAAAACAAGTTCCAAAATACCGTTTCAGCCCATTAAAATAGTTTAATTACTACCGGTTAGTGGACTAATTAACATCCTCTTTAGTTAGTAGCTAAACGTTTTAAACTTGGACACATCCAAACACAATCGTGATAGAATACGAACTTAACTAAGTACTCGTATCTGTAATCTTACCTAACACTACAAAAACAACAATGGCGGAACAACAGGAAGCAATCACGGTACGAAACGATGTACAAAAAAAAATTCAATCAAGTCAGTCTGGTAGCATCAAAAAGTCAAACAATATCTGCGGCCGGATGCCGACGATTGGACGGGCCGTGACTAAATCCTTAAATTACCGTATTGATTGGGACAATTGATAATGACCGTGAGTTAAACGGTGAACTACTGGTATCAGATTCCAGGCCATTTATAATAAAATAAATATTATAACCCATATTAGAGGCAACTGCACATATTCCCTTGTTAACACTCTAAATACTTATAGCTAGGAACAGTCAACAAAAGAAAAGTTACATTGATTTTCTTGGAACCTTGTGCAGCGTTACCACTAATAAGGAAATTGAAACGACACCGCAGCTCGATAGCCTTAGTGAGACGATTTGTTGAAGAAGAAGAAGAAGAATGTAACTAAATAAATAGTAATGATTTCTCCATGACTAAAGTTTCCCGACGTACAAAATGAAGTCTCTCTTAAAAGTAGTCACAAGGTTATTGACACAACGTGGAGCTCGCTTAGAATTCTGACTGAATGTTCTAAAGACCGTATGGCGGACGTGTTTTCTTACAAATCTTGCGATTTATCTTCCAGCGGCGAGGGATTACACGCGGCTATAAAAACAAATAAGGCATTCGATAAAGTTCAATGCAGTCGCACTTGGTAACGTGCGGCGTCCAGTTATTTACAAACACCCACGCGTGCTCATATCTGCGTGAAGCCTAATATGTATCGTCTGAACTTTCCCACGGCGCGGTTAACGACCCGGGATTAAAGGGGATCGCATCAACGACACCAATTGTTCGACACTATACTTGTTAAGAGGTCGTATGGTTGTACACATACAGACTGCATTCTGAACCATAAGTCAAGTTAAAGAAATAGACTGCGATTTTACACGAAGAAGAAGTCTTTTATCGATGAAAAACTAATATACAAAACAGTTACACCGTTCCCTTCTATACGAAGTTTACAGGCTGTGACTTAACCACGCGACGTCTAGTCAAGGTAGTGATCAGTCATGCCTATGTGAAGCCTCATAGTGTACGAAGTCAGGGCGTTCCCACGTTGGGTTGTCGACCCCAGCGTTAAGAGGATCGCATCAATGAAAGGGTTAACAGCGGAGATCATAATTGTTTTTGTAGACACACAGCCACGTTACCAATTACTAAAATATAAGAAGATTAGACGACTCACAATCTAAAACTCGATGGAAAATAATGAAGAAGGATCTCATTGCACAATAGTAATGAAATGTCCAACATAAAATTTTATTCGTCGTAAGTCTAGACACTAGACGTATAGCTAATTACTTTAGACCGACTTGAATCTCCATAAAAACACAATGTGTTACATTTAGCTATTTCCAAATGAAGTGTCCAATAAACTTTGGAAAGGTTAACAGTACTGCAGACATTAAAGATGGACATAAAAGCAAATGCACTTGCCTTGTTTATAGAACGCACTATCCAACGACTTGCATTAATCAAAGTGTGTAAACGAAGCACCGGAGGATGTTTTGACAAGACATGATTAAAGCTATTTCTCGTTAGAATTACTGAGACACCGGATGATGGCAATTTGTGTGCGTCTATCAAAATTCTAATGGGAACACGTCAACATCTTCAGTGCCGTTTATTTAGATAAGTACGCTTGACTGTGTATTAACTAAATAAGATATAAGCAGAAGCGTCAAAAACTATAAGATAGAATGAAATAAATTGTCGAAAATGTGTGAAGAAGATATTTTTAGGTTAGGTTAAATACATTTGTAAATTTAACTTAAACGAAAATACCTTCTTCATATACGTTTTAGCTAACAGCCAAGGTCCTAATAATTTACACAAATAGAACAAATGGAAATCACAAACACCATCCAAAGACGTCTTTGTCTTAATGAGGTGTCAAGTTTACATTCGCACTTAAAAACTGTAGAAAAAGTGGTGGAAAATAAAAGAAAGACTTAAGAATAGGCATGAGGGTAGTTCAAAACATTACAGACGTATTTTCATAATACTTCTTACGATACTTTGATTGATACATGATTTGAAGTATCTATAACAATAAAGTACATTTTATTCTTGTTTACGATTAAGTAACTTAAATTTGTTTAATCAAAGTGTCGTTTTACCATGCGAAAAAATGAAAAAAACTCACACTCCTTTGTCTGTTTGAGAAACTCGAAATTTCATAGCCAGACTTCACCACTATTCTGATCAAAATGAATAATGAATAAATGGCTGGACCAAATGTTTGAATAAATGGAATCAATTAATCGTCATCGTATAGTTAATTCTTGCAACTCATCAATGCTTTCTATGTCCAATAATAGACATCGGGAATGAAAAGGTAATAATGGAATGGAATACTAACATATACAAGAATGAGAGAATAAATTCCTTCACGACAATTATAGGAAATAGAATTTCTCTAATAATAAACAGTATGGTAAACATACAGAAACGTAAACTAAAACAACTGATAAGTTAAAATCTCAGACTAACGATTTGATGTTTATGATAAAATTATGCATTCAAATTGAGCAAATTTCACGGAACGTTTCACACGAACATTATTCAACAATGATTTATGCAGATTCATTGTTGTTTCGTTTTCAAAATTCAACAGATCGATGAAATAAGACGGTAGTATTAGTCTGAACAGTGAACACTAAATTACGAATAGAATATCATAATGAGAAAGAGTCGTAAGGAGCTTATAACTCAATTTATAGATAAATAGCAACTGCCGCGCGGTTTTACCCACTGTTCGGGCCAAAAAGAACATAGTAGCCACCGATCAGTGAAAGAAATCCGACCAGCAGTTTTAAAGATTAACCCATACATACAAACTTAAAAATGACAAATTTTAAATAATATTTCTTTATAATACTAATATAGATGTACTTACTCCTCAACAGTAGAATTGAGTGTAAATAGTGTAAAAAATTTTGTTAAATTTATCGAAAAACTAACTAAACCATGAATCCGTATTGTAGCACGCAGACGGAAATTGCGTAAAAATCGACAACAAAACCTTTCTATAGAGAAAGCCCGAGTCAATATTTCACGTAAACACACAAACGTGCCGACTGCATTTTATTATCGATAAGACGAGGTTCAACAAACACCGCAGTACCAAAAGTTTTACACAACCAGTACCGGATTCCTTTACCATATACGATGGTGGCTCGACAAACTGCAAATGTCAGCTCAAATTAACATGGTATAACGTGAACAAGTACTTCGCACGGTGAATTCTGTTTGATGTTGTTATGCGCTAACAAGCCGGGCGGTCTGCCCGAGGAAACAGTTATAAAACCAGGGACGTTGAAAATGTTTTTTATTATTATTTGATGTGATGGTAAGCAATCGGCGCCGCTCATGGACACCTATGCAACGCCAACGGAGTTACAAAGCGCGTTGCCGTTGTTTTGGGAATTAGGTTATCGGAAATTTAGGGATTAGGAAGGAGGAAAATTGGGCCTCTAGGAACCTCGCTCACACGGCGAGACACAACGCTGTTGTTTAACGCCGGTTTTCTGTTAGGCCGTGGTATCACTCCGAACAGCCGACCCATACGAGCCGTAACATGAAGGATTTTCAATATATCCTAGCAAAGAATTGTAAGTAACTAGCTACTCTCGCGCGGTTTCACCTACTCAGCTCCATTTAATGGTAGTTTTATAGCCTATAGCACTTAGAAACATTGTAGCTATCTATAAGTGAAAGAATTTTGGAAATCCGACCAGCAGTTCCAAAGATTACCCCCCCCACATACAAACTAACAAATTTTACCTCTTTATACCCCCGACAAAAAATAACTCCATGTTTGTAAAATGTGACATTGTGAACATAACACACCCCCCAATGACATAGACGTCATCGCCGTATCTAGTTTCTATGCAACACGTTAATACGTCAAAGATATCATCGGCTAACCGCAATGCACAAACAGCTGACGAGCGCACGAAATTCGTAACTTCTAACCACGTACAACCTACACAGACACTTTTATGCATAACAAAACCACTTTAACGTTGATCGAATAAGCAACAAATCTGTATCTTATTTCCTTCTTTTTAAAAGAGAAAATACCAAATTCCATATCCTTTTATGTAATAGGTAGGCAAACGAGAATTACCTGATGGTAAGCAATCAGCGCCGCCTATGGACACCTGCAACGGAGGAGTTACGAGTGCGTTGCCGACCTTTTAGGGATTAGGGATTTGGAGATTTAGGGTTTCATGAGGGATTGGGGGAGGGGAAGGATTGGGCTTTGATCCGGTAACCTCACTCACACGGCGAAACACAACGCTGTGATTGTTTCATGCCAGTTTTCTGTGAGGCCGTGGTATAACTACGGTCGAGCCGACCCATTCGTGCCGAAGAAGGGCTCTCCCACACTAAAATTTTATTTCTTTCCCACATTTTATGTCTTTCACGTAAGTATACTAAACGATCTGAATGAAAATTATCATTGATATAATACCCGGACAAAATGTCTGGCAAAAGTTAATCTTACATAAACAATTATAAAACCATTTGGTAACTCTAATGGTGCTAGGCTAGCAAAAAGCCAATAGTCCAAGTATTCAAACATGATATGGTCGATAGCCACAAATTATCGTAACAAAACATTACACTCATTCCATCATGTTTTTAGTGTAAGTTATTGAGACGTTTTTCAGATAATTACGTCATGCGTTTGCGCATTTCAGGCGTCTTGCTTCACTAATTGATTGCACTTCTGCAATTAGCTTGAGTATTTTATGAGGCTACCGATATTTCTCGACTGGTAACATCCATCTTATTGTAACAAGAGAAGAAAATTGGTTCAATACTGTAATAGTAATAGAACTATTACAGTGCAATTTGCACGGCTGACGCGGTGGCTGGGCAACCGGCTGCATGCAACACATATCGCAGATTCGATTCCCGTCCGGAACATTTCTTTATGTGATCTACAAATTGTTGTTCAGGGTGTAATATTTATGTGAAATTTTAAGCTAGTTTGCACCCAAGACACAGGAGAAAATACTAATGTGGGCTAAAAACCAAGAAGATTATTATAAAAATAAAACAGTGATTTTAATTTGTATCGCAGGATACTTCCGCTCGATAATGAGTATAGTTACAACCTTATTGACGGTATAATATTATACCAACGGCTTTTGTGGTGTCCCAACGGTCACCGATTCTCGTGTTACCGAGTGTAAAATGCTGATAACAAACACATACTAGTATAACAACGTAACGTAAAAGTGTACAAGCTAAAAATACTACAAAGAAAACATTTGTTTGTTGTTGTTGTGTGTGTTACATGTTACTAAGTCAACAAGAAGTCAGGATGACCTAGAGGTTATGGTGCAGGCTTCCCTTTCATGAGGAAGCTAGTTCGAATCTTGGCAAATACTTCATGTTTATTTAGACACCACTAACTATGATGGAGAAAAACAACGTGAGGAAACCCGGACTTCTAATCATAATATTGAATTGAGCAAGCAAGCTCAGCAGTGGGTAATTAAAGAATGATAATGATGAAATCAACAAGATAAGAAAAATCATCGTGGTAAGTCTCAAGGACACTCGAAGACAAGTAAAATATCTTATTAAGACAGTCAGGACCTTGCACTCGCATTCGCGCACCACAAAAACAGTCAAAAACCTTTGACTTTATTCACACACTTGATCTGAACATATTTTACAGACATGCGACGAAATCATCATCAATCTGTCTTCAAGTCCTACGAAACTTCACATTATTATAACACAGAATATAATAACTACATAGTAATTCTAAACAATGGCTGAATAGCCTACAGTCACAATTCCCACGAAATTATCAGCCAATCAGCGTTTAATACATCCAGACATTTGATACTCTGTACATGACCGAATTACTGCATAATGTTTTAAAGCTGTGCATAGATATTTAAACTGTATTTCTATAGATAGTGGACTTAGAATGCATGTGCATCTGTTTTAGACATGGAACATAAATGTGTTATGTTTTTTTATGGGATAGAGAGACGAAAAGATTAATGATGGTAAATGACCGATAACCTCACCGAGACAAAGGTTCTTGTCACCCATAACTTTATTAAAATTCTAACGAGAATGGTTGAAAAAAATGGTACTATATATACTATATGGTACTATATCAAAACACTGAGTGAACTTGGACTGCATAATGTAATAACGTCACTAATTTTAAACGCAAAATTTTTATAATATATGTTTATAAGTGTAAAATTACATAATAGATTTGGATTAAATTTCTTGTTTTGTTATTATATTTTTTTTATTTTTATATAATTACTGATGGGTATTATAAAACCAGTGTTCCCTTACGACGCATGCTGTGACATCTTAAAATGTTGTGCATTTATGTATTATTTTAAAATAATATTAAGTTAAGTATTAATGTAACAACTACTGATTGTCCAAATAAATAAATATTGGTTCTGTGATAGATTTACACAAACACAGAGTACTTTTTACCCCAGAAACGTGGACGATGGCGCTAGCAAAAGCTATTGAAAAATAACATTAGTAAGTAATGATATATTGGTGATCTTTGCAATAAAAACCAAATCACTTACACGAAGAAAACTTGAAAACATTTTTTTTTTTAATGTTAAGGACGGCAAACGAGCAGACGGATTACCTGATGGTAAGCAATCGGCGTCGCCCATGGACACCCGCAGCAAAGAAGGAGTTACGAGTGCGTTGCCGACCTTTTAAGGATTGGCATTTTGGGGATTTAGAGATTGGGAAGGGATTGGGGTAGGGGAAGGATTGGGCCTCCGGTAACCTCACTCACACGGCGAAACACAACGTTGTGGTTATTTCACGACGGTTTTCTGTGAGGCCGTGGTATCACTCCGGTCGAGCCGACCCATACGTGCCGAAGCATGGCTCTCCCACACTTATATATATTAGCAAAGGACACAACAAGTGGTCGTCTATGAATCAAAATTGTATCGTTCTTCCTATCATCCTACGTAGCTTTCATTATAGGACCCTTCATAAAACTTAAATAAATAGTTATTGACATCTAAAGAGAATTTATTGTGTTATAAATCCTAATCAGCGAATAGATTTCAAAACCGGTAAAAGGATTAGTCAACTAGATTTAGTAGCAATCGATCCATACTAAAACCATATCCTGCAATTGCTAAATATATTCATAGATTATTTTATATAATCTTTACTTTCTGCATTCATTATCTAAAGTACTAAGCCAGAAATGAAACCCTATATGAGACTTATTGCTACTCATTTTCAATTAATCATCAAACTACACACACTACAATAATTTTAACTACATTTAAGTGTAGAAGAGCCATGCTTTGGCACGGATGGGTCAGCTAGACCGGAATGTTACCACAGTCACAAAAAACCGGCGTGAAACAAACACAGCGTTGTGTTTCGCCGTGTAAGCTTTCCTTCCCAAATCCTAAAATTTTTAAATCACTCATTCCCGAAAGGGCCTATACTGTTGCGGGTGTCCATGGGCGGCGCTAATTGCTTACCATTAGCTAGTACGTCGCCTCGTTTGCCGTTCTTTGACATAAAAAAAGCTAAAACTATAATAAGAATGATATATTAATGATAATAACGCATACACTCACACAAGTGAACACTATACTTTCCCATGGACAAGAGTGCGTCTGCGCAGACATAAACATCGTTTGGATCATTATGTTTAGACTGGCTATATCTAATGTCGTCAATGTAGTGTAGGGATTACGTATCAAATGTACTCGGAAATAAGACAGTTGGTAGTTACATGGTTGTTTTTTTACCAGTATTGGAAATTGCGTTTTGATTTCATAGCAGTAAGAGTAGTATTACACTAAAATGTTTCTTGCAATGAATATAGAAGCAGAAGCTTTATCTTTATGTTAACATTGAACTAACACACGACATCCACTGTTGCTTTTAGACCTCCAATAATAAAGATCACATTTCAGCAAAATAGAGAAATAATTATAGTTAAAAACATGGTCTTAAAAACCTACTAATAAATGAGAAAGTTTGTGAGAATGTATGTATGTTTGGTATGCTTTCACGCAAAAACAGCTGGACCGATTAGGTTGAAATTTTGGGTAAAACCCTGGATTAACACATAGGCTGCTTTTATCAACATACTACGCGAACTAAGCCGCGGGCGGAAGCTAGTATCGTGTAAGACTTAGCATACAAATGTAAAACATGCTCATAACGTAACACAAAACAGAGTATTAGAAAAACCGAATAACAAATTTGCAGTAAGGACATAGGAATTCGCTAAATTTACTGCGGGAAGTGCTATAAGGAAAGGATTACCTAATAAGCAAATACGGCGGAATGTATAGCGTTCTACGAGGCAAAGTAATGCGAAACAATATAATCTGGAACTACATATTTGAAGAGAATACTATATTTCTACATATATTACAATGTAACAAGAAATAGACTTTGATCAAATTTAGAATATAAGAGCTTAAATTGGAATGTGAAACGCAGATACATGTCTGCGAGAAACATTCTTAAATGCTGTTTAATAATATCGATCGAAAAAGAAACAAAACAAAATAAATTGAGCGATAAACATCTAAGGAAATTAAGCATTATTATAACATTAAAACGTTTCCTTAGCGTAGGACGTTGCACATTTAAAATTTCACAAGCGTATCCTTGCACATGATTTCCATTAAACTAATAACACAATTATAGTTAACACTACCATTACAACTGCCGACAATAACTAATAGTTACAAAATGACTAATTTCCATACATATTTTACTAACACACATTTAGAAACTAAATCAAAATTTACTCACGCCAACATCCGTGTGTAAAAACAGCAATTTAGGAACTTTGAGAAACTTTGTTGGAAGAACTTCAAATAACACACTGATATTTGATTTGGAACACTGAATTTCAAATACACGTTGCACTTGCATCAAAACATGATTTAAATAGCACTTTGATAGTTTTCCTTTTAGCTAATATCACTATCATTATGACAGCCAAAACTTTGAACACACAGTCAATAACTTTTGCGCACTTTCGTCAAAGAATAACACAAAATCCATTAAAATCTGTTGATTAATTCATGAGATTAGGAGCAAATTACAGACATACTAACGTTTGCATGCTTCGTATCGAAGTGAAGTAAATATTAAAGGACTGTGTTGTTTACTATGAGTCAGTCGGGGCTTGTGGAGACCGCATCACCAGTCTAAGAGTGTCAGCTTACATTGGTTAATAGATGACAACGATGACATTGATCACGTCATTAATGACAACCGTTTTCCTTTTTATTGAGAGCCCGGATTTCCAATTCTCTTAATACTGTATTAGGTATAGTAAACTTCCTTTATTGTACGCTTACTACATATATATTGTTCATAGTATTGATAGAATATAATATCTAACCTCTGTGACTTGTCTACATGTAAATAAAAAAAAAACCTCATATAACTAAACTCCTTACATCATCATCATCACGACAATCAAAAAGAAACCCCTGTTTGCTGAACAGGTGTACTTCAGATAGCACCTAGCTATTTACCTCTCATTCTATCACATAACGATGTACATATCACCGTCTCTTTCCCTCACATGCACCGTTGCAGGGGCTTTGCCCTCGGCACGTGCGATACAGTTTCTACACCTAACAGTCGCTTTAGAACGCTCCGCTAACATCAAAATATCTCTATTTACTAAATAATGGTAAAATTTTTTAATAGCAAAGTTTATATTAATTGAATAGTTTCCTAGGTCAAAAATAAATTAATTCGACGTTTCAATGCAACAAAATATTGAAAAATAACTTTTTATTCATCGATCGATCGATACACTGAATTTTAGATATATGTATTTTAGCAAAATTTTAAGAAATAATTAAACTATTTGACGCAAAAAAGCTATGACGCCATAACTCAGTTTTTCATACACATTTCATAGAAAAGTATCGTTTTTGACATTTGGATAAAAGTATTGAATATGACTAGTTGGAAAATACCGTATTAGAAACATTCATGATATCTCTTGTCAGGACGATTGAAATAATACCTCTCTCATTACACACATCACAGTCGTGTGATGCAAGTTCACACTATTATCGACATCATTATGTTTGATTAGTTCATAAATGAATGAAGTCATATCTCATAGATTGAATTGTTTTAATTACTTCAGGTGTTCAACGTTCATAGGTAACATAAGTACATCAATAAATCTTATAGTAAACTACAATAGGACAAAACATTAACTGTATGGGATTGTTATAGGCATAGAATTTTCCACTCTATTTTCCCAAGTCGAAAGTGGCTATAAATAGCTTAGTTTATAATTAGCCACAAGGCTATGTCTGGAGGAAAACCGGCACGGAAACGAGCAGCCGTGTCTATAGACCGCGGAATGACAATGCGACGCCATTATTGGCGCGTGTGCGCATATTTTAGAAACACGACTTCATAGATTTTACTAACAGTGAGTAAATTGCCTATGAAGATATGCTTCTAAGCTAACTCAATGCAAAGACACCATTACAAGCTGTTCTAGTACACAACTACAATATACTTTTTAATATAAACGATTTCTTATAAACTTGATTTAAAGACTTGTAAGAAGAACTCCACTTTTCTAACATAATTTCAGTTGTTTATGTAACAATTAACGCGGATCGCATGCATTGTTTGCCGATGACGACTTTTTCTATGATAGACAATGGGAAATAGTCTCATGTAGACTTCCATTCTTTCGATATAACATGCGTCAATATAGAAACGGCACGCAAAACTATCGATGAATGCTTATAAAGCTGCTGGAGATTTTTCTAGAAGGGCTTCGATAATTAGTTCAATTGAGCATAAAGGATTTAACTGTCTCGTTGAGGAATTAGTCACGAACGCCATTGTAGGTTAGATTCATTACGTATTTTAGGACAAGTATTATTACACTTTTTGTACTAGTACGCTCCATTATCTACAGTGGCGCCACCTATGATCCTAATTTACTATTTACTAAAGTTCAATTTAGGTACCTGTTAAAAAAATAACGCAATAAACTATAGAGGTTAAAGATCTCGTGAACTACCAGCCTACTTTATAACATGACTTGATGTGATGTGTTCTTTGAATGTAATCTGAATACATATGTAAGTAACAGTTTCAATTCATTGACCTATTTGCCTTCTAGAAGATCGATGATTTAATGAATAATGTATCCAATTGTACAGTCATTCAGACTGGGACGAAACTGGGTGATCTGGTTAGATTATTTTAATATTTAACAACGGGACAATGCTATCCTTGTTTCTTTAAAGAGGGAATAGTCAGATTATTTTGAATGACATTAATGTAAAATGCAGGACGAATAAAACAATTAAACTCGCAAAAATTCGTTATTATAATTTCATATTTATTGTTTGTAACCTTAGGCGTTGCTACTTTTCGTTCAGATGAGTTTTCTACGATATTTTTCAAAAGATAAAAAGATCGAACAATGCCGTTTGGATAATACCTAATAAGGTTTACAGCTTAAACGCATTCCATCTATGTCACTTAAAACGTGAACGTCCTAGATTCCAGAAGTAAGTTGTTTTCCAGAAGTTCCAGAAACTTCGACACAAATTAAATTGGGTTAACTAACGTTATTAGTTTGTACGGTTTTTTGATGTCGGCAACATCGAGCTGTCAAATGATAAATGGGTCGATAGAATATTTTGATCAGCATGTTTTTTCGGTTTACAATATTATTTGAAATGTAAGCGAATGGTTTGTGTGTCAGTGGAAATGTTAGGGAGTGAGATCAAATGAATTATATGAAAGAAGATTTAGATGTTTAGAAAAGTATTACATCACATTAAAGTCTTATAAGATTTTTGTCAATAATCCCTGTGAAAATTTGTGAGAATAAATATACGTATACGTTTATTATTCTCTGATGAAAAAACGGCTGGACCGATTAAGTTGACATTTGGTATATAGAATTAGATAGGAAGTACCCTGGATTAAAACATAGGTGGTTTATATCAATATACCACGCTGGCGAGTCGCGGGCGGAAGCTAGTACTAAGTACATATAGGCGAAAAAATTTAAACTTTAGCTGTATACTTCATATTTTTATTTCGTGTAGGTTCTTTAACACCCTGAGGAAATAAAAGATCACTTAAGATTTGGTCGATTTAACACCACTATGTCCTAAAGTCGACCCAAGAAAGTCCCCACAGAACGTGACACAAGGATTAGCATATCACAGCTGATCTACTAATCAATTAAAAAGTCTTTGCAACAACTTTGCTAACGTTATAAGCAAACATTTCTTCGTTGTTCGTTCACATGACCAATGACATGATGATAAACAAGTCATTCAGTGATGGTTCATTCATTGCACCGATAACTCGAGTAACGTACTACCAACATGGGCAGGTTGCACTAAACCGGTTAACAAAAACAAACAGTTGATTATGCTAATGGAGACGTTATACTTACATCATTACACTAAGTGAATGGAAAAAATGGGAAAATTTATATGCTTTTCAATACCTCTCATCATCGTCAGCCAACCGGGACAATAGGGAGGACGACAGATTATAAAAAATGAATAGGTACTATTAGTTGGATTATCAAAAATAATACACACAGATTCTATTATTTATTTCATAATAAAGCAATATTTAAGCAAAATGAATTTCTGTTAGAGTTGAAGGTCTTTAGGTCGTTGGTTAAAATGTAATAATTTGTGATCTACATATACATACATCATTACGTCTAAGGATTTGATCGATATAACACCACAACATACTAAAGACGGTGAAGCAGGTCAGTTAGATTCATCAGTTCGGTTTAGTTATATCGGCAAAAACTAAATGCTTCTTCGATCTTTAAAGGCAGTTTAGAGATCGTAATTTTAAAAAGTGTCGGTATATCAGGGTACACTTTTGGTCAGCCAGTTTCCAGAAAGAAGTCTCCTACGGCACCCACAGGAATCCTTACAGAAGTTATCAGATGCATTCTATTCTGACGTCTCGACAAGAAGAAAGATGAATTTTTAAAGTTGTTATTGAACCATATTACTTTGTAAGTAAATACTAAAATCCATTTGCAAGCACCCTTTAAGATTACAAAACTGATATTAAATTATGCAATGTTATGCAATAAGGAAATAAATAAACATAAGTAGATCTTGTTTGTAAATAAATCTGAGAACTTATCTTTAGATAAGTATCAAGTTTTATCAATATTTTCATAGAAAATCTGCACACTCATACCAGGACATTTTCAGGTCGCTTCGACAATTTTGAATGATATTACATTATTTCATAACATAGGATTTAAAACAAATGACTACCCGGTTTTTCCCAGTTGATATGCGAAACAAATATTCGTATCATCAAGGTTGATCATCACTTGTGTAGTTATTTTTAGTTTGATTGTCTAAAATTAGACTGTAAACACACTCGCAACCTATAGTCTAAGTTCGTCACTAATTCCAATATAGCAAAAGGCCAGTTAGACCAATCACAAAAGCTGTCAAAAGTTAAATGCCCAATAGTATAACATTAGCTAATTCCGGATATTCAGCCGGAGTTGTAGAGTAAGCGCAATGAGGCACCGAGACCTCGGCCCAGAGCAGGAAAAGGAACAGGGGGGGGGGGGGGTTTAGTCAGTAAGAGTCTGACACTCCCTCTCGCCCGGCCCTGGGCGGGAGAAGTCATTTGATGATTTTCCCCTCACAAAAAAAAACCTAATTCCCTATTGGACGAAAAGACAATAGGTCCTGACGCCATCTTGTGAGCAAAACATAGTAACCCTCGCTTGAGAGAATAAAACGTTTTCTAAAAACAAATCAATCATATTATCATATTAATGTTACAAATATTTTCTTGTTAAATTACCATCCCGACGAGGCAATGATACTATGCGAAGGAGATAAGTATGTATTAAAAAATTGTCTAAAACTGATTTGTCTTAATTGGTATTAAAATCACCCAGCAGACCATTAAATACAGCAAATCATAGTAATTACAACTTCGTTTCAAACGAACACATTCATTCATGAAATGTATATAATCAGTGGCGATAGCTCATTATCTTTTAAATAATCTGGTGAAAGAAATTCATTGTGCATTCAACTAGTACTCGCATTAATTCGTGTTCAATGGAATGTGATGCATTATACATCTTATAGACGTTTACTAATTGCAATCATGATTCTGCATGATACTGATTGGGTAAAATGTCTACAGACCTTACTCTAATGGCAAAAATAATCTATTGAAATAATAATTGACACTGGTTGCTTTATAGTGATTAACTTCGCCCACTGCTGAGCAATGTCGTCTTTTCTCTCTCCTCTACAATCACTCTATAGATATATTAAAAAGATGAAACAAAATCAGTTGTGTAGTTTTAAATACTATATATTCAGGTCCCTCCTGGATTTTTTCTTAGCGGTATTCCAGTGATATATAAATCAACTTGAAAATTACATACAATTAAGAAAACTCACATTGCATTAGCACTTGCTAGGTTTCAAGGCCACCATGACTATCAGGTTGTTGGTGATTAAAAAATGTATGTCGGAGAAGTCTTAAAGCCTGTTCCTTATTCTTCTATTATCAATCTACCTTCAACTTTCTCGCCTCCTACTCTTTTGTGTGACTTACACTTTAATAAAGATAGTACAAATCGGTTGGTCAACAACTTCCAATAAAAGTACGAAGCAGGTCCCTGGACATCTGAACTTTAAACCACAAAGGCCAAATAACAAAACAAAATGTATAACATAGCAATAAAATAGTTGTAAGCCGAGCGATATATTTTAAACGTTTGTTTGTCGGCATCAAAGTCAGAAATAAAACGGACGAGGCCGCGTGCCCCGCTAGTTTATTGCATACTAGTGTTTGAAACTGAATTTATTTTATGATGTGGTCTTTGATCAGGTGGGCTTGAAGAAATATTGAGGATCATTGAAATTCCAAAGTTTAGTAAATTTTCCACGATTGTGCAACGATTGAACTTGAAGAATTTGTTTTTATAGCACACGACCTTTGGAAAAGGTGCGTTAGGGCTTTTTGTTCTCGACCAGGGTTGCGCAATTACATACCGCGGCCTGCTTAGGATCAGGAGATGGAACGGTGTGATTTTTGGTGATTTGGAGTCTAGAGCTCGCCTGTTACAGCGGGATTAGTCATTCGAAATTTCTTTCTCTTAAAAAGGTTGTTACTGAAGAAACCATAGTCATCATCGTAGCATTGTCTCATTTTTTTCATAAACCCAAATCCTATCCTCCAAACTCCACATTACAATAAACATTTTCCTCTTGCAATTTTGTAAATATTAAACAAAAACAAAGGTTCCAATGAAATTATCCCTTTATTTCCACCACCACAACTATAATGGCATACACTTAAGTAACCACACAATAAAGAAACTACATAATCTAACCCCATTTCACTTGCAACACATAAATCTGTTACCGAAGCATTATAAAATATTAGCTCATGTTCGTTATTTCTTACTGCGGCCTCACAAACAGGAAAGTTGTACGTAATTACTTGCATAATTGTTAACTTGGATGCGGTAAATAGGTAGTGACCCGGTATCTTCAGTTTAACAGGAATTTTGTTTTGATAAAACTGTTTATTATTGTTTTAATTGGTGTTTTTGTACTGCTTAATGGGACATAATCTGGTACTGTGTGACTATAGAAATGGGGTACCGTGTTTTTTGCTTACCAGATTACTCTAGTGTCGACATTTTGTCTTTTCGTCCAATAGAGAATAAGCTAGTGTTACCAGTGGACGTTCAACTTTTGAAAGCTTTTGTGATCAGACAAAACTAGATTGCTAGACTAGCACTAGACGAGTGGTGTCCAGATCTCTATCACGTACACGATAGGTCAACAGATCGAGGGGAAACTCCAAATTTTAAAACATTCTTCAGCCGTCGAACAATTTCCTTATACCGATAACTACGGACGGCTACAGACAGATTACTGACCTTAATGGTGTGTAATAAAACTCATGGGCAGTCTTGGTTATTAAAAATCGTGAAATACAGGCAGGCAACAAACGACAAATTTGAATTTGGTGTCTCAATGTGCGCATTTAAAGAAATTAATGTTAAATGTAAATTTAGATCCATGGCAATAAAATAAAATTAAGAAAGGCTAACACTGAGAATAGTATAAAAGTGCTTCAAATCTGTTGCCAAGTTCAAATTGCTTTCGGAATACAAAAAACCAAAGCACGAAAACAGATCCGAAAAACTCCAAACTATCATAAATAGCTAGCCTCTGACGCTACCGCCATTGTTACACATCTTCAAAGCGGACACGCGAATCTAACATTATTTGTCACAGTAACCGCACTGATACTGTTAATCGGGTGTTAAGTGACGTCACCAGCTCCAGCAGGGCGGACCCAAGGTCTGGTGAAGCTATTAGTGTCAAGGATATTACGAGTGACAAATTACACTGGTATTTACATTAAACTCATCTGAAGACTGTCTATGTTGTTATTTTGAGGTTATGTTGCTATTTTGTGTTGTGGACATGTTTACCACCAGCGCTTAACAGCTCATGACGTTCAATACTGCCTGTTGTGGTCTATCTATACTAATATTATAAATAGTAAAAATTTGTAAGTTTGTATATAGGGGGTAATCTTTGGAACCGCTGGTCGGATTGCCAAAATTATTTCTCTGATAGATAGCTACAATGTTCCTGAGTACTATAAAACATCACGCTACGGAGATGAGCAGCGGGTGAAGCCGCGCGAGAGTAGCTAGTTTAAAATAAGTGATACGACTTTGATATTGACAACGTCTTTATTGGTGATTCTGAAAAAAGAAGTCGTCTATGGTGTTAGTCTATAGATTACAATCCACATTTGTTTTCATGATTCTAACTTTTTGTTTGATCAACATCCATTTAAACCTTAGGATTTGTAATATGAAAGTACTACTAATGTTTGTCGTAGGGAACATGATTTAACGTTTCTGCGGAAAATAATCTTTGTTGTATATGACCATGATTTTTATTGTAGCTAAGCACCGTATTTCGAGAGGGGTTTCAGTCATTTCCTCGGTGGATGATCGCATTTTTAGAATATACTCGGGTCTATAAATATTTAACAACATTTAAATAATATTTATTGCCAGTTCCAATTAACTCGTCCGTAAATTTATATGCGATTATTTTGTACACAAATTGAAGGAAAAAGATATCATAATACAATTTAAATTTAGAATTAGGATAAAAAGTAATTATGGAGTTATTTGAAATATTAACGGATTTTTTTTTAAATAACGACATACGGTATAAAGTTCGTGTATTAATATTTTTCTCAAATTAATTGTTGCTTATGCTTTAACAGTAATCGAGATGCAGATCAATCGACGATCAAACGGATCAACTAAACATATATGGGTGTTAAAAATACGAAACATTAAGATACTTAGTATTAATAAATAATATATATATTATATACTGCACACATTAGATTTGATCGTAGCAAGATGGCAAGTGGCATAGAAAGATGATTTGATAGCAATTACCATAAATTATGTAGATGCTATCTATTCTTGTCCACAGTATGTCTGTGTGTTACATGAATTACGATCACAGGAATTGATTCTAAGAATGTTCAGCTAATTAACATTCTTTTCTCATGTTTCTTGATAGAAGATTGAAGTACGTAGTTTAAGAAGTTTTCTACACCAGGAATATGTTGGAGCTATACCATATTCTAGCCACTGCGACAACACTGATAAGCTTTCCAAATATGTTTTAAAAGGGCAACATTATAATATGAAAGTCAAAAAAAAATGATCCCACCAGTTTCTTTAAAAATGTTAAATACTTTATGGTTTTACTCTGAAAACTAAAATTACAACTTTATTTCAGGAATATTATAAGGATAAATAGATGTAAAAAGGATATTTTATTGACTTAAAAAAATTTTGGACCGAACGTAACAAGTACTTGACATTAATCATTCTACAACCGAACACATGAATGAACTCTAAATATAGATATGAATAAGGACGAAGTTCGGATGTCGGAGTACGTTATATTTTAATTTGTAACATCGGAGAATATTAAACATGAACGTACTAGTGTTTCTTAGTTTTATAGTATACGAATTTGATATTTAGGATATCGTATTAAGAATTTATTTTGATTATACGTTATATATAATAAACTTTACCATCAATCAAAACTGATTTCATAATTCACGTACCTAACTTACACAAGCGAGTAAAAATAGACTAAGTTGAATGATGTATTATTAAAAATCTGACAGAATACGATGTTACAGCAACCAGCGAAGTTACATAAACACGAGAAAACAATTCAAATGGTTTCTGTAAGGCAATCAGCCACATCTGAAGATGAATCGCGTGCCGCCAACAATTGTATCAAACAAAGCCACTCACCATCAAATTATCCACGGAATTATATCCGCAAATCACGTATCCCATCACTCTATTCGCCATTTTGATTTAATCACCACCACTAATCACCAAAACATCACCACTCAAAGCACGTGTTTAGTCACTTCAAACTCCTTACAACTCTTAATCACTTGTCGCAAAGCGGAAAAGAGAAAACACTATAAATCCAATTAGCAATCAATTATTTCAATTGTTGCAATTTTACGCACTGGCAATTTTGATTCTTATTACGTTCACATAAGGTTGAAGGGCGAGGCACTTGTTAGGGACGGTTACGACACGTAAAGTGTTAATTTGCACGTATATTTTGTCATGTAGAGTAACAATTGGTATTTTTTCATTAAATCGTGTACGTGTGTCATGATGTGCGGCCGGCGAATGACTGATTGTTTCAACGGCGGGTGTTGCGGGATCCATGCGGGAACGCTTCATGTAAATAAATCGAACAATGATCGTGGCGTGCGCAGCTTTGGATCATCTCGACACATGTCTTAATAACAAAATAATAATATTATACAACGATTTTACCAATTTTTCATAGCAGTGGGAATTGTGCCAGAAATGTATGAACATTTCAAAGGCAACTCACAAGTTTACTATTGCGTTCATTAGCACGTACGATTTGGTAACAAAACGTTCCACTCATGTTGGACCAGATTTGAACTGGGAGCCCGACAAAAAATGCCGATTGGCAAAGAATATTTACGACGGACGAATGAAGTTATAGATTCCGATAATCCACTCTTTAATTCTGTAACGAGGAACAGATAGAAACATCAAAGTGAAGAGTTTAATTAGAGATGTAATTAAAGTCGGCGGTTATTGGCAGTCTGCCTGGAGTTTGTAACGACGACAGTTTGCAGTTTGATGTCAAAGCGCATTAAGCGCAAACTATACGAATACACGATTATCTAATGAACCGTCACAACATAAACAACAAGCATTGTTATAATTAAAATGTGTCATTGTCTTTTTCAACCAAAACATCGCTTTCGCATTAAATGTGGGAGAGCCAAGCTTCGGCATGATTGAATCGGCTCGACCGAGTGTTGAACCGGCCTCACAGAAAACCTGCGTGAAACAACATGTTGTTTCGCTATGGGTTACCGCCAAAGGTATAGCCGTAAACCTAATCCCCTAAAGGCCGGCAGCGCACTCCTAACTCCTCTGGTGTCAAAGGCTTACGTATCACATAAAGTGACCGGACTATTTGATCACACATCGCAATATACATATATGTATGCAATTACATTAATAAACAACATGTAAATTCAATAGAATAGCCACAAAAGCACACAGCATACGATAATTGCGTTAAGATCAAGTCATTTTAGCATCGTCTTTGTCAACAGAAGCGTCAAAAATTTTCAAAATAGTTACAGCTAACACAACGTTTAAAAATAACCACATCGTAATTTAAAAAACAAATATTGTACGAACTATTTTTAGAAGGAGAACAATATACTTTTGGGCAAACTACGCAGTTACAAAAGATCCTTAAAAATACTATTACAGTGCCTGGCGATAAATATTGCACATCGAACTTTGGAAAGAGACAATCGGCCAAGTCGTCACGTCTACTGCTCATGATTATAAGCCGCTAAACCGAGTCAATAACTTGTCAATGAAAAAGTTTTGTTCTCGCAAATGATCGTCATTTCACTGAAAATTGTTATGTTGGTATGCGAAAGTTACGATGTTTGGATGTTTGTTACTCAATCACGCCAAAACGGCTGGACGGATTTGGATGAAATTCGGCACAGGTATAGTTTACACTCCGCAATAGGACATAGGCTACGTTTTATCATAATACCACTGGTTGGTGTGCCATATTTACCGCCGGGTACTGCACCTATACCAACAGATCATCATGTCGTTTTGAGAGTTTCGAGTACAAGAACAACAGTATCATTGATAAGAAACCAAAGATAATTCTTGACATCCTGACCCCCGATATTGCCGAAAAGAGGTCGAGTTCCTCACATTTCTCGGTGCGGAAGTATTTAATTGGGCGTCGTGCGTGCGTTACATTAAATTAACAACGCTTGTTCGTTTCAAGGATTAAAAATTAGTTACGAGTATTTTCGGAGCAGAAAAATAATAATATGACTATGCTCTAATTTGGACTTTATAGGACCGATATGTAGTTTATACTTTGCTTAAGCGATTTTTACAAGAAACGAAATACGACTTATAAATGTTGTATTGCCGAAAAGACCGACACATTCTTCTTAAATCTATCTTGAGAATAAAGGATTTGTTCATCAACATAAGTATTTGCTGTTAAGAAACATATGTAGTTTAAAACAGTATATTATAGAAATTTAATAACTTCTATCATGAAATCATTAACAAGGTACAACAACTTAGGTCTCCTAGCATCTATGATTTATAGTTACTAACTTTTGCCCGCGACTTCGTTCGCGTGGAAAAGTGACTTCCAGCAGATTTTTGTATAAAAACTATCCTATGTCCTTTCTCGAGTTCCAAACTGTGTCTGTACCAAATTTCACACAAATCGGTTCAGTATTTTAGGCGTGAAGAAAAGACAGACAGAGTTTCATATTATTGGTTTGAAAGTTTGGATTTATATTCAGCATTGTCAACTATACAAATCCTAATCATACGTATTCTGACACAGAAAGAACACGTGTGCCACAGGAAGTTTCTATTAAAAGTTAATAGAAACTATTTCTGGATATTATAATTACTTTTTAATGCGTGTAACATAATCTACATATTTGTTGGAACTCTTTGAAGTTGTATTGCTAAACTAAATATGATTCATGTAATTAGATTTATATTAAATTATGATCTTCCGCTTGAAAGGAAATGCGAATATAAAAATTGCGCTTATCCTTGTTCCTATGTGAATTTTAGAGTTATGGTTCTCCACACTAGCTCGAGGCGAATTATTGATTTAATACTTATAATCTGACATTCTAGGTTTTTTACAGAATTTCATATCTAAGAAAAATCTTAGTACATTTTAGGTCGCAAAATAGCACATTGACAATTGCCAGATTTCAACCTGCACCCTCATTCATGCATCAAGAGGAGGCAGCGATAACATAAATAGGATATCAGTTTGTCTGTCAGAGTATCTATACTAATATTATAAAGAGTTAAATTGGTAAGTTTGTATGTAGGGGGTAATCTTTGGAACCGCTGGTCGGATTGCCAAAATTCTTTCACTTAATGTTCCTATAAAACATCACGCTACGACTACGATCAAATGGAGTTGAGCAGCGGGTGAAACCGCGCGAGAGTAGCTAGTAATTCATATAGCCAAGACAAGCACTGAAGTCATGTCTCAGGAACATACACATCGCACCTCTTTACACATAGAAATGGCGTCGGCTGTGATGAAACTCGGGGAAAGTGCTCAGACGTTTCCTATTGTGTTATAAGTTTCTTTGTACAAAACAATGGTCTAACTGTCGATACAACTGCAGTTCTTTGTTCTAAGCACTATATAGCTTTAACAGCCACATATTACAGAAAAATATTGCCTGTTAGAAGCAACTTAAAACAAACCAAGTTAGGACTAAACAGATTTTTCTAGACTTGGGTAATTAATTAATGACAAATACCTGGTTTGCTTGCGTTGTTTCTACACACGGAAGTTCATATTAGGAAGACTTTTCTATGTTTCAAAAGCATTTCGAAAATAGATCCATAACCATTCGCGGAGAAATAAAGAAATGCAGGAAATTCTTCGTAAAAAGTCGTGGTGGCCCGGAGGTTAAGGAGCCCGCTTCTCATGAGTGAGGCCGTGAGTTCGAACCTGGCAAGTACCAATGTGACTTTTTCCGAGTTATATGTACTTTCTATGATTATTTAGACACCTCTGACATACGGTGAAGGTAAACATCGTGAGGAAACCTGGACTTATAATTTCTAATTATAAGTTTCAAATCGCCAACCCGCATTGAGCAAGCGTGGTGATTAATGCTCAATCCTTCTCTGCGTGAGAAGAGGCCTTTGCTCAGCAGTGGGCACTTATGGGCTGATGATGATGATGATGATGATGAGGAAATTCTTCACCGGCATTTGTATTAATCTAGTTATGACTTTCACAGAACAATACTTATGTATTTCTATAGTACCTAAGCATAACGAACAATAACGACTCTGGACTGCGCATAGGTTGAATAAGCACCAATGTCCCACATCACCTTCTTGGAACTGTTTGAAAATGGAACGAGACTTCTTGGCGAAAATTCATAAACATGAATGGTAAGCAATAAAACCTGCATGTTTATCTTGTTAGACAAGCAGATCAACCTACTCCTTTCACCTAAAAACTTTAACTCTTTGTTTTAAAGTCGAGAATCCAATAAAAAAATTGACAGATTGGAGTAGGTTGTTTTGCTATACGTATCTATTTCAGTGGTCTGATGGAATCAGGTCAGTCGGTGTCCTCGATCGATGGTCTCCACTGTATCTGTGTATCGATCAGTGTTTACGTGTATTAGTTTTATTGACATCTAGTGCACTATATGGGCATATAGGTTGCATATGTTATCACAGTGGCCTATAGCCTTATTTGGTAAGATTCTTGTTTGAGATAACGAAAGTCGTTAAAAAATAGATTATTGAGATAACTATTTATGGATGCGTAAGTACCTACTTATAGTTTTTTTTTGTGAGATGAAAATCAGACTCTTACTGACTAAAAACCCCCCTGTTCCTTCTCCTGCTCTGTGCCGAGGTCGCGGTGCCTCATTGCGCTTACCCCGCAACCCCGACTTATAGATAGGTACTGCAGGATTGCGCCATGCGGTCCTACAAATTATGAATTTCTTTAGCAATTTCAACGTACAGGGGTACGTTGAAATTGTTTAGAGTTTATTAAGCGAGAAAAGATATTACCTATAAAGTAGCTATAACTACCTTAAAATTTTCCCGTAATCTAAGCATAGAACAAAATAGAATAAAATTCAGTACAATCTAGGGTAAGTCAACGACCTCTCAGACACGAAACCCACAAATTTCCATAAACATTATTCCTAATCACGGACCCTCAAACTTAATGAAAGCTTTTGTATCGCAGTTTGGTCACGAATTCGTTTCTAAAATACTAAAACCAGCATACAAATAATAGTTCAACACCCACTCACGACCATAAAACAACACCGCCATGTTATTGTGTTGATAATTAAAACTATATAATCCCGTCCCGTATAACTGCGCGTGCGCCGATGCGGTAAATAACTTGTATTTATCACGTACAAGCTATATTATTGACTTCTTTCTTTTTAAAACGGTGTATGACGCCGTTGTATGAACAAAAAGAGTTTGTATTTCCAGAGAATGAAACTTAGTATAACTACTGGGCATTCAGGTCTCTTTTCTTCTTTAATACAAAATAAACTAAATTTTGATTTTTTTTTCTAATTGTCATTCAAAATTCTGTGAATCATAGCCATACCATAATAGGGAACCATCCAACTACTAATATTTTTGTGACATTGAGATATTAAATCTACAGACTATAATATTTCGCAAAACCGGATGTTACTATTGTAATCTATTTAAAATGACAATAGTAATTAAAATAGTTTTATAATGTTATAAAATGGCTGATTTCACAATCTCCTGATTTCTAGTATCAAACAGATAAATAACATTTAGAGCCGTATATGATACTTACATCTGTCAATATGTATCTGAAACCTATTAAAAACCTGTGAAACTTGGTTTGTGAAGGTTCTACGCTATTGAATAGAATAGTGATGTGATTACGAAACATCGATAAAATAAATATCGATAAGAATATGTGATGCATAATTAATTTAAGTAAAACTGGATGTTGCATACCGTAGGATCTAGTCTTAAACGCGTGATAAGATTATATCAGAACCATTTAAGATAGACAGTAAATTAAGAAATAGTATTTCCGATTATTATGGTTGTCACACTAACATCTTTCTAGACCTCAAAAGATTATTCCAGATTAGGATTATAAGGAAACTAAATTTGCATATTAGGTTCCCATAAACCAGTAAGATATATGGAAGTCAGTCTTGAGGGATAGCAGAAATGGTTTAGACATGTTTATCGTGTAAGCAATCTTTAATAGTATTAATAGGGTTCGAGGTCAACTAATAATAATTTCCGTTGTTGTTAATGCTTACTCAATTGATCCCCTCCAAAGTGAATAGGATCATGACAATAGCTGCAGTGTAACATGCGGGCCGGACTGAATTATCACACGATCAGTTTTATTGTTACTGTTCACTAAAATTATGGGTACCTGCAATTAAAACTAAGTTTTGGTTTTGGTAAAAGCAAACACGCCTGTTTATTCTCAAAGACGTAGTCAGAGTTCGAGTCCCGCACGGAACGATTCTAAATAAAACAATACAAAAATTGCTGTTTCGGATCTAGGTGTGATTTGTTCGTTCGTAAACGGATCCCCGAGGCAGCACAAAAGCCAGTCTGCGGATAAAATTTTTTTCGAGCGAAGATTTGTTTGTTATGCCAACCCCAAAAGGACGAAAGTTACGGGAATTTGTATAAAATAAATAAAAAAATGACACAATGAGTACTGAACGAGAATAAACAATGACATAGATCGCTATTTATTGGCAATATCTTCGATATCGTGGTCACTTACGAGAGCTGCTGCTATAAACAACAATGTTTGTATATCTGTACTAGCTAACTATCTGACTAGTCGTACCCATTCATTGTAATTACCATTTAAAGTTCTTCGATAGAGCATCGTTTGTTCCAGTTTTACGATACTGTATCTATCACAATTATCTCGAAGTCTCTTTTGGCGGTCATTATACGCCATTTTAATAACTCTCCTGCTAATGATGTTGTGCTTTACCGATATCGATATATTTATTACGTAATAAATAAATAAATATTTGATCATTAATAGATTTGGGATATCGATTGTTTTAATGCAACGTTTCCGATCTCTATTTCGAAGTCGGTTTCCGACTCTTGAAGGAATGTGTGTATAACAACGGTGAAAATGTATGGCTTATTAATAAAAATTAAATTCATCAATACTTTGTTTCGATTCAGATTTCATACAACTATTTGGATGAAAATTAGCATACGAAGGTTCTTTGAGTATAATGCAGATAAACCTCTCGGCTTACTCCAAACCTACCACGAGAACGCGGAATTTCATGCGCGTACGCAACTGCATAAAATAGTTGTTACAACAATGTATTGACTAAAACAACAGCTTATTATTAACATAATTTATATACTACAATCACATATATTTATTCACGAGAAGTACGAAATGTAAACAATGCAACTGGAACAACTGATTACATACGTCCTTACGTGATTCACAGAGTCTAAATATAGACGGCCCTTGGCGAGCTGTACAAATATCTGATAACACTGATATGCTACTGAAATAGAACGGCACTAGTAGGGTGCGCATGAGATAATGATAATACTACAATTTATTGTTTTGACAACTGTCTTTTCGGAGTGCATCTGTTGTCTGTCGTCATTATGGTCAATCGTCTAGTATAATTCTCTCGGGGTGGGTGCAAAGAGGTATCGCGGCCTCGGCCTAGAGCAGGAGAAGGAACAAGGTGGTTTTTAACCAGTAAGAGTCTGAGACTCGTTCTCGTCATACCCTTGGCGAAAAAAGGTTTGATGACTTTCCCTCTACAAAAAAGGGTACTTAAAGTGTTATCTTATGAAAATGGTTGTTAGATTGCTAGGTTTGTCTTCATTATCTCCACTTTAAATTTTAATCATATATTTAGTATTTTAATTTTGAAACTCCAGTTAGGCAATCAGAACATGGATCAGTCTTTCAGATTTGCCTTGCAGGTTTTTTACTTAAGAAAAAATCTAAAACTTTTTTTTTTAAATCTCTCAGGACTCAGTTCGAAATGTGCTGAGAAGATAACATACTGTTTTATGTCATTCACACTGTCAAATCATTAGACTAGGTAGCGACATACTTGAAACTGCAAATCGGCCCCAAATTATAAATCATTCTGTCTCTACCGTGTTTGTCCACTTGAATCTTTGGGCAAAAAACTGCAGAAAAAATAAACACGAGTAAAGGCAACGATTGAAACTGCTGCAGTAGTGCTAAAAGAAAAGTTAAAGATTGTCTAGCATCGGGCAACGATACTACCTAAAATTTCAACAAAATTTTTGCTAATAATCTTCTTAATAATATAATCTATATAAATAATCTTAGAAGAGTAAGTAAGTAGTATTATATCGCCGTGGTCGTGGGTCAAACGCTATTAGGTACCTCTGCCCTGGCCTGGAGCAGAAGGAACGGGAGGTTTTTAGTGGCTAATCGTCTAGAAAGTCCCTCTCGTCATACCTTGGGCGAGAAGAGCCATAAAATGGTTTTCCCTTTCAATATGGGACATAATACATATTTTTTACACAAAAATCTTTGTCGACCTACCCAATGATACACATTGTTGATAAAAGATCAACTTTATCTTTATATAAATAGTAACCACAGTTGATTGTACGGGCCGTTTCTCAAAATTATTCCAAGGACTTTTAGAGCTGATGTCTGAAACTCATGCCGTTGCCGACATCGAATCCTAGATGTTTATCTAGATAAAATAGTTTCTCAGTAACTAATCGGAATCAAAAAATAATCTATAAATACGGTACGATTTCCTTCCTTATTTGTGTAATCTGGTAACATTTGCTTTGTCCTGTTGAGTCAATGAGTTATTTTTGGTATCTATTTTTCTAACTGACTTTTTATTATGGGTAGGTACTTGATGTCTGTATAACTGTACACTCATTTTTATTCAATAATATACAAACGAATAAAGTTATTACTTATACATCAAAGTACTTGTAAGTATTGAGGTACTATGATTTTTTTTACAATAGTTTACCAACCCCGCTTCATATACATCATTTATTTCAACTAAATCACAAATAAGAACTTTTTAAATGTCAAAATAGAATAAGTCTGGCAATTAGTTCACCGGTGAAGCTAGGTGCTCGTTCCAAGAACGAGCAACAAGCAAAAACCTCAATAGTTAAACATGTATAGGTTTTACAGGTTCACCAATACATTTTTGAATACTGTAAAATCCATAAGGAGAACAAATTGACAAAAAAATAAACAATTGGATCAATTTCTCATCGTTAAATTTTCCAAACAATTAATTTCAAATACACATCACACCTAGACAGTAAGCAACAATTTTTTGATCACAAACATAGTTGTTCCGTGCGGGAATCCCCCAACACATTGCACGGCAAGCAGTTGCCCAGCCACCGCGTGAACCGTGCAGTCAGATTCCAATTCCAACCACTTGAAAGTCAGAAGCAATGCCTCCAAAGCCACAATATCAATCATGTCACCCAACGTGACGTGTGATGAAACACTAATGAGGATCCACGTGATACACTTCGTGCCTATCGAGTTTACACTAATACAAACAATAAACACCTCTTCAAAACTAATTCTCACTACATCTCGTACTTAAATCCGACGGCCCTGATTTACATTTCAAACCTTATGCTCTTGATATTAAGATCTACATAAACATAAGAGGGCATGACTTTGTCCCCTCTCTCTCTTTCTGAGTCATTTTAATGAGTTAGGTTTTAAGGTGTGAGCAATGGCATTAAGGTACCTAATAGTCACGCGGATTTGCCCATATAGCAAAAACTTAAATTGATCTGACTGAAGCTATAAATATACCTATATTATAATAAATTTAAAAAGGAAACTGACTAGAAGTTTCTATATCAGTTACAAGCATGCTAGCTTGTAACTGATATAACAGAGAAAATCATCGAAGCTATGAAAGAACGCTTGGATCACGTAGAAATTGAACGATGTATCTGTCGCAACGAAATAGTTAAAATAGCAATTCGATCAATCAGCTACCCTTTTAAACGCAGTACAATTTCAGTAGCTGTTTATTTGCGATGGTTTCTGTGCGGTTTATAGTTCTAACATAACCTAACCTAGCACTCTGGTAGCCTTTCAACTTACAGCCTGACTAGTCTATCAAGCCGTTGATTGGATGGCAAAATTCAACTATTTGACTGCGATATATCTAACGATGTTGGCAGTGGTTGGATGAGAAGAGCTGAATGAACATCGAGCTCAGTGGTGTGAAATTGGGGACACCTCCAGTCCAGCAGTGGACAGAATCAGGCTGATGAAGATAAAAACACAGCGTGTCCAAAGCAAACATTGGACATTGTATGGGAGACTCATGCTTCGGAACGAATGGACCGGTTCGACTGGAATAATACCACGGCCTCACAGAATACCGGCGTGAAGCAACACTAACATTGTGTTTCCGTGTGAGTGAGGTTACCAGAGGCCCAATGTTTCTCCCTCTCCATCCTCAAATCCCTAGTAACCCAAAAGAGGCCGGAAATGCACTCCTTTGGTATAACTAGTGTCCATGGGCGGCGCTGATTGCTCACCAGCACCACCAGGTAATAGGTCTGCTCGTTTGCCGACCTTAAAAAAACATCTCAAACCAAATTTTAACAATTTTCCGAAACGATTTCCTCATAACACTATTGACTTCCGTAAATTGAATTCGAAAACTTCGAACTTCGGACTTTTAACACAACAAATCGTTTACCATAACACTAAATAATATTGATTGCTAACTTAAACGTACAATCTGTACATATTTGCAAATTAATTTTGACGAAAAACTTACCTGACTTTGTGTCGCTTTGTGAAAGAATTCCATATTATTTGTCACGTATACACAAATACCGATGATAACTTAATAAAAATGCGCAACACAAATATAAAGATTTGCCTCACAGATAATACTATCTTCTGAGTTGATCCCTTCATTCAAAATGTATCTATTTTTATATCGCTTTAGGCTAAGCTTAACACAACATCGTCATATCACGAAATTTTAAATATAATAGGTATTATCTTTTATCTATTTTGCAGAGCGGAAGGGAAACAAGTTTAATTACTAATATGATCCTACTAGTACTACTATATTATAATGTTGGTTACTTTTTCACGTTAAAAGTACTGAACAGATAGGAATGAAATTTGGTACAGATGTAGATCATAGTCTAAAATATCACATAGGCTACTGTTTACATCGGAACTGCGGGTAAAACCACTGACAGTTAACGAGTCTAAAATAAATCTCAACATCAAACAAAGACTGCTACTTACTGAAAAAGGATAAACAAAAATATAAACAAGGATTTTTAGAATCCTAATTCATCATAATGAGAATTACACCAATGAAAAACTTATACAACACCATAACGAACAATACAACTTTGGAATGATCTTCGGAGGAATTCCCGATCCGATACCGGGTCAAACTTTCAGGACACAAGCGTACTACTTCTTAGAAGGCCGGCAAACCACCTTCTCTGGTGACTTCTGTCACTTCTCTGGTGTTGCAGGTGTTCATGGGCGGCGCTGATCACTTACCATCGGGTAATCCGTCTGCTCGTTTGCCTTCTACTCCATAAAAAAAAACATACAAAAGTTCAGGGCAACCAACTAGCACTTCTAAGACTGGGCTCAAATAACAGTAAGTATCTAAACTGAAGCCATTTCAAAAGTGGAAACCTTGAATGAAAACAAAACAGCAAGTATTTTTAAATCACACATACGTCACAATCTTTAAAAAAACGATAACAGTAAGCCCCTAAGCCTAGCTAACAACAATATAATCCCTCCATTCACGAATTTATTTTATTTTCGTACTCCGCCATTGAAGTTCGCCGATACGCGTCAAGTGACGTCACATTCCACTAGTTCAGGAACTGAACGCGTTGCGTATCGTGACACGTGACATCTTACTACATTTATCTTAAAAAAGTATTTGGTACAGGATTTAGAACTTCCGTTCGGATTCTCGCACGAAATATATAGATAGATGTTGATTGATGACTTCTGGAACCACATGTAAATAGTTTTGATATCAAAGTTTGGACGTTCAGCTAGGTTTTTTTTGTGAGGGCAAAATCTTTAAATGACTTCTCCCGCCCAGAGCCGGGCGGGAGGGAGAGTCAGACTCTTACTGACTAAAAACCCCCCTGTTCCTTCTCCTGCTCTGGGTCGAGGTCGCGGTGTCTCATTGCGTTTACCCTGCAACCCCGGCTGAACCTCAGCCCTATAGGGCCCCGTCTGTGGTGGTCTATTGGCTCTTTGAAGCGCGCGATACGTTACGCGCCGTACGACCTTCAGCTAGGTGGACTGACGATATCCGAAGAGCTGAAGATCGTGCTCAGTGGCGTGCAAGTGAAAAGGCCGATGTATGTCCAACACTGAACGAGATGAGACTCTTGAGGTGATTTGCAAGGAAACAAAAAAGAAAAATGCCTAAAAGCTGGTATTTAAAGAAAACCTGGTATCAGTATCATTTTCTGAGAAGATGTAGGTAGGTATGTACTGATTTTCTTAAATCTCCGTAAGGTTTTTCGAGACAACAAGCAAAACAACTCAAATTAAAAAAAACATCCTCAGAAAACTTTGTAAAAACGTCTAATACGTAAGTCATTCCTGCAGGATGCGATCGTCAACATACCCCATAAACGCATCAAATACTTCAAAATATGACTAGAATTCATTTCGTTAATAAAACGCATTTTTTACAACTGTTTTTCTTTGAAAGATACGTCACAAACGGAATATTGTATGTAGCGTTTTCTTTTGTTTGTTTATTAATATTATTAAAACGTCACTGGGTGGTGTGCACATAGGAATGTATATCCTAGTATCAAAATGGCATCAAAGATGAAAGATATAACATATAATTATACATTTTACTATCTGCTCTTATTGTTCGTAGCATGGTGTTTTACGGGACACATTCAGTGATAATTTGGCTATCTAACACAAAAATAATTGATCAATTCGAATCAGTTGTTCTGGACATAAGCGCTATTATACAAACTAACTCTTAAACTTAATAATAATTAATAAAAATAATTAATATGGTGCGTAAGTAAAGATCTATTTCAATTTTTTTAATACAGCTACCCAGTCCCCGGGTCAACTGTGCAGTCGAAATGTCTATAAATTTATAATATTTTATTTCCCTCAACAATTTATTTTTAAAAGTACCCCAAGCTGTGTAAATGTTCGATTCATTCGCTTCGTATGTGAGCTGGCATCACGTCGGTCAATTACGTCTAAATTAGCGGCGCGGGCTCGCTGACCGCGGTACATCGGCGCCGGCGCATCTCTGCACACGCGACAGAAATGGCAGAAGATTAAATAAGTACAGAAAGTATTTTTATTGTTGCAAACATCTCATATTTGACATTTCAATCGTAATTCGAGACAAAATAGGTGCGCGAACGCCGGTGTTTTCTTGGGGTATGATGAATTAATGGATCATCTATACTTCATGGAAGACTGATGAAAATCCAGATAAATATAAGTAGAAAGATCTTTTTTGCGCGGTTAGAATCATCAAATGATTTCTCTTGCGGCGTAAGGGAGTATCAAACTCTTTCTGACTAAAAAACACCCCGTTCCTTCTCCTGCTCCAGACCTGAACCGCGGTATGTTATTACCCACAACCTCAGCTGAAATACAGAAGATAGAAGGGATGGTAATTTCAGTTGTTGGAACTTTAGATAACTAGAGTAAAGGGCACACATAATTTACTTAGCCACTTTTATCGTTTGCAACAGAGCGTAAGATCCCCGGCAATGCTTGAAAGGAATCGAGATAGCTCTTCAAAAAATTACGAGAGGAAACAGCACAACATAGCATACATTTCCTGTTGAAATGCCTATTTAAATGCTTTCTTATACTTCTTACACATATCTGTGTGTTGGCAACGCATGTATGTGTACGTTTAGTAATGTGTAGTGTGTATAATTGTACACACTACAACGTAGCACCGAAAGTATTTATATAGATAAGTATGTACAAGAGCATTCATCAACGCATGTTTATATAGAAAACAGTCGACACACACTTGCGACTTCAAGACTTAAGGTATATTTTCATATTTGTTTTTAAAATCAATACAGATGAATTTAAAAATATAATAACACGGGCAATCTAGTTAAAAAGTTTTATTGAAAGAGACCAGGTATCCCTATATGAGATTCAGAATCAAAACATTATTACCTATTTGCAAAATAATGTCACTGTACTTCCCTTGAAAGAATATTGTTTTCTAACAAAACTTATATAAAGATACTATATAAGATACGATTTACTACATGTAGTCTAATAATAAAACCTAAATTAGTATAAAAAAAATATTCAACTATAAATCCTCGTTGTCGCATGTCGCTGCGACAAATAAGTCGCAGCGGCAAGTGTACGAAGGTTGTAGCGTCGATAAGCCAAGAATGTTGGCCGCTTATGAATGGGCGGCCATTCATAGAATTGGCGGACGACATTAGTAAAGAATGTATTGATTCAAGCCGCTCCGGTACTCCATTACTCGGAATTCAATGTTTGATAACATCAAAATTATCGCTTACATAGTACTAGTTATTGGCATTAGTATTAAAATATTTTTTCTTATTAATTTAAACTAATACCACATAATCAATGATAAATTCAAGAGAAATACGGTTCTGGCGTATATATACCTACTTATCTTCTAAACCTGAAGTTTGTTGATTTTATTAACGCGAAAATCATCACACAGCGTTTGTTTCATTTCTCTAGCCCCATGTCACAATTACATTTAACAATCCAAATTGTTAGGTAAAAGTAATCTCAATATTAATTCCCAATAAAAAATTCAACCACGCACATTTTTTGAATTCAACAGCCCTTTATAAGAACTAGAAACGACTAAATAATTAGTATGCAGTTGTGTTCAATAGTACACGAGCCATTAGCCCGGATGTAAGTAAAAATATAATAGTGGCGCCAAACCGTCAGAACGTCTTTAGACGTTCATTAGTTATTCTAAGTTGTCGACACTTAACGTGACGACTTAAAGTCATATCAAATTGCTTTATAATACGTGAAATGCTTTATTTATGGAAGTTAATAGTTACATTTTTAAAGCATTTTATTTACGTCCGCTTGAATGATGAATTCAAGGATATGACCCCGTGCCTAGTATTATAATTTTTACACATAAGAGTGAGTCCATGGCTTCTGTCTTTGGGACAATATCGTTACCAAAGAAAAGTTTCAAGTTATAATTGACTATTTCCGAATACAGCAGTATAAGGATTAGTGTAATTAAAGTCTCTAGTCCTTAAAAACCACTCCTATATACAATAGTCAAACATGGCCAAAGAGACACAATTTTAATAAACAACTTCGAGAAGGTCCTTAGAAGAAGGTCAGGTATTTTTATAACCCTTTTGATATCTGGCATACTAATGCTACGGTTGCAGGGCAGGGCTTTTTAGTATAAAAATCATCCTTGTCTCGATCCATTCCTATAAAAAAGTTAAGCTATCACATACCTGTCCCCTCAAATCTGGCTCGCTGTTAGCAGCAGGCAGTACGTCAGGCTGTCGACTAGCTCCACAAACGTCGCCCGCACTAGCGCTCAGCGCCCGTCGCCGCTCCTCCTTCTCCCGTTCCCGATCCTTGCCCGATAAAATGTTCTTCGTCTTCGATATTATGTTTAATGGCTTCATTGATTTGCGTACCTGCGGGAAAAAGATTAATTATGTGAAGTAACTTAACCAAATATCAAATTTGGAAGACACACTTTCATACAATATCTCCTGAACAAAATAGGAGGCGCCTAGTAAAAACGAATAGCAAATTTGACTCAAGGATTCAAGTTTAGCAAAATACTTAAACATAATTAAAAGAAACTTCGATAAACTAAACGAATCTTTAAATGACTATAGTAGCTTCTGAATTTAGTCATACGTAACGCCATCTATGGATTCTTGATAGCAACAATGATGATGTTATATTTACGTGACCAATCAAATGAGATATTATTGTAAAATACAACAAACAATATTTATAGCTATTTCATAACAAAGGCCCATAACATCCTGAAGGTTTTGCAAATACGTAGTTATGGTACTGTTCTTTTTATGATTGATACTTAAACTATTACATTCCACACTATTAAAAGACTGTAAAGCGAAAACATCATAGCTTAAAAAAAGGAAAATCTGTAGAACTTCTCACCTTGAATTTGACACTAGCAGGATGTACGAAATTATCATCATCCTTGTCTCTCACAGGAGGTGGATCTCTTAGTCCCAACACCAGCATATCATCAAGGGACGCTTGCATGTGCCTTCTGCGAGATGGCCTGGCTTCCTCGTGAGATCTGGAGGAGTACATGGAGACAGTGTCCATACTAGCCTTACTTGTCTCGCCAGATACCACCGTCTCATTCTCCACTGACTCCGCCGACTGCCACTCTGGAGGCTGTCGAGGCCTCTCTTCATAAATCTCCACTGAATTGAATGTTTCTGCCACTCTATCTATTTCCAAGTCCATATCTAATTGTGGCGGTATGAACTCGTAGTGGTGACCTTCCGTCTCAGTGTATACTTGATCATAAACTGCTCCGTTCGCATAGCCTGGGTTTCCTCGAGAACTGGAAGGGATATTGCCATATAGATTGTTATAGTTATAGTTATCGTCTTCGTTCCGGGGACTCACGTGACGAACGGTTTGAAGGTCATTTGCGTTGAGGATAACATCGTCCAGGTTTAAAGGTCTCCCTTGACCTCCAAAACCATCTACAACAGGGGTCGTGTTTGATAGGAACGACCCATCAGCTTCGAAACTACTGCAGCCGACCAGCCCCATTGGCCGTCGGGGCATGTCTTGCCGAAATCTGTTTGGTGCCGGTTGCTGTCCAGCGAAATCAACGACCAAAATTCTGTCGGCAATGTTCCGACAGTCGTTGTGGAAACCGATACCAGAGTCGCTGTTACTCGATGTGGTAGTCACTTCGCTGTGGTTGCTCGGCTGAGGAGAGTTTGCTACAAAGTCCTGAGCCTCGACTCTCTCCTCGTGTCTGCACGGCGGCCGTCTGTCTCGAGGTACGCGGAACACTGGTCTGTTACACCTTGAAAAGTTGCCAAGCGCAGGGCTATCTCCTTTTATCGTAAGTTTGGAGATTTGCGCCAAATTGGGACTCGAGCAGTCCTCTGCTGGCAAAGAGTACATTCCTCTAATCACACCAATAACGTACTCTGCCGAAGGTGGAAATTCCAGACATCTTTCAGCTACTGGGTCCCTGGTGCATACGATTTGGAATTCTCTAGCTCTGGCCATATGTGCCTCGTGCTCTGCCATTCTGGGATCTACTGCAAACACGTGACAGCTGTGCGAGGCTTCGGCCTCTGCAGTTTCAGCTGACGTTACCAGGCCGAAGTACCTTCTATCAGCATCGGAACCACAGCCCGCGTATACAATTCTTTCACGTTGATATTGTGCTAACACTTGGCCCGTCGGGCGACGAAGAACTAAGGAGTTTGGAAGAACTGACAATAGTACAGGAGTAGCAGGACGCCTCTCTTGTCGAAGTTTTCTAACTGCTGTTCGTACATTCCCAGGGGCAGCATTTGGTGCAGCTTGAGGAGTTTCTATGGTGCCCAGGTAGCCGACGACGGCACGACACTCGAGCCTGGCTGCATGGTTGGGAGTCAGCTGGGCCCTGCTCAAGTTCTGAAGTATTTCGTTAACGCCTGATGTACTGGGTGCTGCGTGACATCCTGGAAAAATTAAAAAGAGCAATAATAAGTATACCTACAAATTCTAGGCGAAATTTCGACTAACATGAATTACCTAAGAAAAGCAGCAAGACATTGCGATTCGCACACTGCTCATGAATATGACTTCTGCTATGTCAAGAAACCAGTTAGTAGAGCTTTCCTCAGTTAATTCACATAAGTTGTTATTTAAATAATTTCAGTATGTCTCACAATAGTTATTACACAAGAATATGATACTAAATATTTTTCTCACAAGTTAAAAATAAAGTATACTGTTGTTTTATGATGAGCAAGTGACATTTATGCAGTAATAGTGGTACAATAATTTTATAGCAGTCTATGAATATGAATACAATAAGAGAGAGAATAAAGATTCACATGCATTGTTAGTTTTTATTATCAGAGAAGCAATTAAACCAAACATGTTTTATAAATAGCTTTTCTCCCTCATAGATAATAAAAAAAAAATGTTATACATAAATAAAAAAGTGTGCATAGGTATTTTTATGATACTAGTAATTTCTATTTGCAGTGCAAGTCAATAATAGCATTAGTATTAATATGATGTAGGGTAGGATTCAGAAAAGAAGAAGGTTCCTACAAGTATTCTTATCTTTTTTCCTGAATTTTATTTGTAATGAAAATTACCAAATAAGTACATGCCAACCCAGTAAGTTATGTTAAAAAAGAAGCATTGGCAAGGCAAAAAATGTAATGTACAAATCGCATAATTAAAGACATGAAATGCCCTGATTAGCAGCATAAAGCATGAAACAGTAAACTTTTTAGTTTACTAAGATTGACCTAACACTGCACTACTTCATCCACCTCAAGGTTTCATGGTAGGAATCTACCTTACTTTTAGTGGTAATAATATGCCACCTTTGTACCTTATTATACTCTTTTTGTAAATTTCATCTCATAAGTCCTTTGGTGTTAAAGCTTGTTTATCTACTACCTACTACCCATAGGACACTAGAGGCAGACCATCCACTAACATTCATCAACATAAACCATTGCAATCTTACATACATACACATCTTCATAATAGTCATTTCCTATCGGGGAAGGCAGAAATAACATTGAACACCAAATAATGCAATTCTAACAAACATCTTTCATTTCTTCAACATCTGTCAATCTTTTCATGCCTTAGTAAACATGTTAATGTAGTTTTTAGCAAATGTGTTATGAGAAAAGAGAATAAAGATCATAATGCAAGTAAGAGTGTGTGAGTGTCATCACATTTCAGTGCAGGTGCAAGCTACACACAACATTGACAGTGGGAACTATTTGTAACACACTCACATAATTATTGTCAACTGTTGTCTATCCATCTGCAAAAAGAATATATAGTACATCATATAATGTTTTCAAATTATGTTGTTGTTGGGGGATGAAATAAAAGAGTTTTTGTTCACACTGAGGGAATGTTATTATTTTTTTTTTTATTAAGTATAATGGAAAAACTTTTCGTATAAATTGTTGTAGAAATATTTGATAACATCAAATAACATTTATTTAGTACCATAATAATTTCCTTCAACATGTTAAAATTAATAATGCTTTTTAATTTTGAGTTGTTATTATAATCTATCACCTTAGCAAAGCTAAATAAGAAATAATACTAATTTCCCACCACAACAATTGGCAACAAAGTTAAAAGAAATAAAATTACTGTTAGCCCAGTTCATCAACTTATTTTAAACTTAAATAACAAACTTAGTAAATAAATACTACATTGTTTAAAACAATTTTTGACATACCAGGGTGGTGCAGCATAGCTTGAGGGCGACGACGAGGCGGAGGATGTCGCCTCCTAGTCCTCGCTCGCTCGTCTGGCTCTGTATCCTCAGTGTCAGTAGGTGGTGCCTCACGAGGAGACACTGACAGAGCTATCGCTCCTGGTGCAGCAGCCACCATACGAGCCACGGAAGCGTGTGGAGCTCTAGCCACACTAGCCCCATCAACAGCCAACAACGCATCCCCTGCGCGTAGACCAGCGCGCTCTGCCGGCCCGCCAGCAGCCACAGCTGATACCACGCAGGGTCGCTGCCCCGCTATCGTAAAGCCGAAGCCTCCAGCTCCTCGCGCCACAACAACACGCCGCTCAGCTGTCCGAGCCAGAGCCGCACGGCGACGTCTTCTCCGTTGTTGCTGAGGCACCATCACAATAACTTCACAAACTTTTATTTTCACAGAAACAAACTCATTTCGGTTTTTTATCGATCAACACAATAATGGTATTAAAGGAAAATAATAATAAAGTTCGTTAAAAGCAAAGTTTTATTTTAGAAAACTAGAAAAACGAGAAATCTGAAAGTTTCGAGGCCTTTTGTAACTGACATTTAGAAAGTTTGAATGCGTTCCAAACTTTCAAAACTTTTGAGAACTTTTTGCTAAACTTTTAAGTTTTCATAAATCTGTAGGGGCACAAGTAATACTTTGCAACTTATAGTATACTGTTTGTGTATTCAGTAATAAAATACTATAATAAAGTTAAAGCACGTAGGTATTAAATAGATTAGCCTCATCTAAAATGCAAACAATGAGTGTGAAGTGTATTTTTCTGTTGACAACTCTCAGCTGTCATTAATTTGTTATACTTGCAACCCTTTGTACAAAGTGTATTGTCAAAAAACTGTCAAATAAATAACCCACGTTGGTTTGTTATTTTTGTTCTGAGAAAGTATTTATTAACTGAATATTACTGTTTAAAAGTTATTACTACAAACTTCAAAAATGGCTGTAAGTATCTTTTCATAATACCAATCAAGTTTACCCTAACATTCTTTGTGTAAATTAAATAAACACGTTCCTAACCAAAACTCATTGTGAATTATAAAAAAAACATGTTTTTATTACAGAAAAAAGGCAAAATAAAGATTAGTAAGGTGAAAAGGAACAATCAAACTACGAATAAAATGCGGAAGAAGGGTCAGCTGAAGCTGCAGAGACACAGAACGCACGTACAGAAGCAGAAGCAACCAGCTCAGCAGCCGACGGTAGAATACAGCAGCGAAAGTGAAGCGGAATCGGAAGATCAGTTCGGAGATATGTTAGACGACGAGGAGCAGCAGTATCTCATGAGCAGACTGTCAAAACAGCCTACTTTACTAGCAAACATACCTGAAAATGAAAAGCCAGGCAAAAGGTTCACTATTAAAGTACTATAACATATTTTTAAACGTATTTCACCATCTTTAATCATCTTTGAATAGTGTTATATATAGTTTAATTACTATTCAAATACCATATTTTAGTTATCTTTGGGAATGGTTACATACACAAGAAATTGAAACATTTAAAGAATTCATAATTTACCCAATTCCAGATCAAGAAAGCGCAAGAGAGAAAAGAAGGAGAAATTCCCAAAGCCAACTGTAGGTGGAAGTGACAGTGGCGCTGAGAGTGCTGAACTGTCTGACTCTGACAGCGATGTGGAGGGCAGGTATGAAAAGGAGCAAGCTGAGAGGCCAGCTAAGAAGATGAGGCTGCTGTTACCTATTAAGACTAAAGAGGGGTTAATGGAGCGAGCTGAGGAGTATGAAGGTAATTTATTAATAGGTATTATTTTCTTGTATAATTAATATTACTAAATTTATCACAAAAGCTATGTATTCACATGAATTCATTGAGAGAAGTCACATAGTTTCAAGACACTACATATTCTTATTTGCACAGCTAATAAAGCTTTTGTCTATAAATAACTATCTTTTGCACACAACTTTGTTTGTGTGGAATAGTGACTTCCTGCAGTTTTTTGTTTTAAAAAGTATCCTGTGTCCTTTCTCTAGTTCCAATGTCTGTTCCAAATTTCAGTCTAATAGCGTCAGTAGTTTAGGCGTAAAGAAAAGACAGACGGACTGAGTTACCTTTGCATTTATAATATTAGTTTGGATTATATCCAAACTGTCCTAAAATAGTATAAATGCAGTACAATAATAAAATGAACTTGCATGCTTGTAATCCCCTTACTAACAACAGCCACTCCACTGCTGGATTCTAGGCTCATGATATCAATCTAACATTATTTTACCTTGAGTTTTACCTTTACATGTTCCATTTTTCTTAACGAAGGTCTTTTTAATTTATCAAACCCCAAGTGAACACACAAATTCACACACCTATAATATTGTCTTACTATTGTGTCTCGGATTCCCATGATTGCAAAGATTAATTTCTCAACAGATTCAGAATCAGAACAAGAACAGGAAGAAGATAAATCTGCTAAAAGTAAACAAACACAGAAGCAATCAGAGGATGAGGGCTCAGAATCTGACTCCGGCATGGAGGGCACAGACGATGTGGAGATGCCTGCTGATGAGGAGAAGGTGGTAACAGCTGTAGAGCTATTGGCAGCTCGGAGAAACAAGCTGCAGCATGATAAATTGAGGATTGGAGCTCTGTGCTCTTCACTGCTAGAAAATCCTGAGAAGAAGGTATGTTGTTATAAGATTTTGTTTGTTATTATTAAATACAAATACAACTATTTTATTCAAAAATTATCGAGAAGTTGAGGTGTAAAATTTTCGATTTATGAGTTGTTATTTATCAATCTCAGCAATCTGTGTTCACTTTCTTTTACTTCCTAGTTTGCCACCTGAGATAATTCAAAAATAAAAAACAGGAACTACACACACAAACAGATACCCAGACAACAAGTACATATTTTAAATCATTTCTAGTTAAATACGTGATGTAATATTAGTTCAATGTTGTGCAATAATACAATAGAATATAACTAAAACCTACCAACCAGCATAAAACACCTAACACAAAACCTATTTACAGCTCAAAAATTTGTATCCAATCCTCTACCTAATGGAAGATCGCCTGAAGGATGGGTCATTGAACCTGGTTTCTGTGCGCAAACTCGCTACCGTATCTGCATTCGAAGTGTTTAAGGATATTCTACCTGAGTACATGATAAGGCATCAGGATTACTCTAATATCAAATGTAAGTATTTATTAAAAATTTTCTTTATTCTTATATGTCTATGTGTCAGTTAAACCGTCTTTCGAATTTGGAAAACAAATAACTTTCGAGATTCTCTCAATGCCAAGTAAAGCATTAAATCTTCGTCTCGTCTAATATGAACATCACTAAAAGGCTTTGTTTGCGAACTGCACTCGAAATTGAAACTTTAAAATCGTAAAATATTAGTAACTTCTCTCGATAGCAACAATTTCTTTTTTCTTACTTTCTAATGAGCAAATTCTAAATTATATGTATGTCCACTATTTAATTAATTTTATTACCCATATAAACCTTCCTATTTAATCACACTATCTATTAATAAAACCGCATCAAAATTCGTTACGTAGTTTTAAAGATTTAATTTAGCCGTACATAGGGATATAGGGACTGAGAAAGAGACATTGTTTTATACTATGTATGTGATTTAATTGTAATTTTGCAGTAAAGAAAGACACACTGGCGCTGTATAAATACGAGAAGGAGCTCCTAGAGTTCTACAAACGATACCTGCAAAGGTTGGAGAAAGCTGCGGGGGTGCTGCGTCGAAAGAAGGGAGATACAAGGTATTTGAAGTGCTTTATTTCCTCCTGCCACCTTTTATTGTTACTGCAAAAAGTAATCTTTTTACCTTCCCATCAACAGGTTTGATGTAAACATATTAAGGTTGCATGCTAAGAGTAGCATGCATGACTTAAAAAACGTGTTTCATATGCTTTAATGTTAATTAATACCTTGGTGAGTTAAATGTGTACAAAATTGAGCAATTCCATTATATTTCACGGCTTCAAAAAAAACTGGCGTTGTGCTTTGCCGTGTGAGTCAGTGCTTCCCCTCTTCCAATCCCGAAATCTTTAGAACCCTAATTTCTAAAGGTCAGCAACGCAATCGTAACCGTTGTTGCGGCTACTAAAATTTATTAATGTTGCCCGCCTAAAAAGAGAATATAATATTTGCAGAAAAATACCAATCAAAGTGTTTCACAATATTAAAACATGAAAATAATAATAAATACTTATTTTAAAATTGTTTTCCCAGAAAAGTGGACGAGCACACAATGAACCTAGCCCTGGTCTCCTTGCGCTGTATGTGTGGCCTGTTGGTGGCGCGGCCTCACTTCAACTACGCGACCAACATTGCGCAGAGCGTCATTCCCCACCTCGACTGCAAGGATGACAGGGCAAGGAGCACTGTCACCGAATGCTGTACCAACGTTTTTGCTGAGGATAACAAAGGAGACATTACTCTTATTGTAAGTTTACATTATTTTTGTAAATGTTACATACTGCTTTAAGATTCAGTGGACTACAAAAAATAGCCGTTATATTGCTTGTGTCTGTTATGACTGTTTGATAGATTAGGAAGGCGCTATAGCTCTCTTATACTATTCCAATGTACGATGATACCGAATATTTATTATGGAATTGTAGTTAACCCATTCACTGCCAATGCAGTCAATGTTGAATAATGCTAGCGGAGGATTTGGCTTCAACAGTTTTAGTGGGTACAGTCTTAATATATTTAAATAGCCCCATAATTTTATTTCCTGTGTTTGTCCATGGCCAAATAACAATTTTAGACTTGTCTTAGATATCAAGCTACAAACTAGAAACTCAACTAAATGAATTTATATACATTTATACCTATCAATCCACAGATAGTACGTCTAATAAACCAGTTAGTTAAACGTCGCAATGAACGCTTGGATCCCTCGGCCCTGGACTGTCTGCTCACCCTCAAAATACGAGACATCGATATGGACGCGGAAGCAGAGATCAAGAATAAGAAGAAACAAGAAGAGAAACACAAGAAGCGAATTGTTAACTTGTCTAAGAAGGAAAAAAAGGTATGGATATTATAAAGATGTTTTTTGAACACTCACATTTAAATTTTCACACAACAATTACAAAATAATATTGTTAAACTAGTCTAGCTGCAGTCTTTCCCAAAGTAGGAAATAGTCGATCGCCTGCCAGGGGGAGTTCCCGGCAGGCGACGAAGGCCTCAAAAATCGATTTGTGATTTTATAAACTACTATTCTTTTAACCCTGCTCTCGCTCGGATAATAAATCTTAATTTTTTTCGAAATTTTCGTGTAAATGAATTTTGTGTAAGATTACACATCATTTTTATTACAAAGCAGCTATTTTTATAAAATACTTAAATTCCAGTTAATATTAAATGATATTAAATCAAATCTATCTATTTACAGCGAGCGAAGAAGTTGAAAGAAGTGGAGCGCGAGTTACTAGAGACGCAGGCGCAGGAGAGTGAGATGGCGCGCCGGAAACAGATGACTGAGGTCACTAAAACTGTCTTCCATATCTACTTCCGGTTGCTGAAGACCGCGCCGCGGTCTAAACTGTTAGCTGCTGCGCTTAATGGACTCGCCAAGTAAGTTTATCAAGTATTTTCCAAATAAAATAATAAATGTAATTTTTTCATAGAGTTTTTTGTCAGTAGTTGCCAATGTGTGATTGATGTGTTTTTTTTTTGTAATGAAGGAAATTGTAAGTGTGGTATCCACACTTGTGTTTCTCATCATCATCATCTCATCTTCATCGGCTTGCAAATTCACCAAAAATCTGATACTTACCTCGATTAATTAATTATATGCAGTAAGAATGTGGAATATATTAGCAGTTTTTTACGTGATAGGTCGCCAAGTGACCAGACGTATTATCTGATGTTAAGCAATCGATGCCGCCCATGGACACCCGAAACATAAGAGGAGTAATGAGTGTGTTTCCGGACTTTTGGAAATTAGGGTTTCGGAGGATTTTAGGATGGATGAATTAAGCCTCTGGTAACCTCACCCACACGGCGAAATACAACGCTGTCGTTATTTCACGCCGGTTTTCTTTGGAACCGTGGTATCACTTTGGTCGAGCTAACACATTCGTGCCCAGGCATGGTTCTTTTTCATTTGTAACCCAAACATTTATCTTCCAGGTTCACCCACGTAATAAACTTGGAATACTACTCGGACCTGGTGGCGATCCTGGCGCGCCTGATATCGGACGAGCTGATCGGTGCGCGCGAGCGACTTCTGTGCGTGCGCACCGTGCTCGCCGTGCTCGCCGGCGCCGGGGACGCGCTCAACGTCGACCCCGCCAAGTTCCACGCCTACCTATACGTCTGCATGCTCAATTCTCATGCTGGTAACTATTGTACTACGTCTATAATTAGACTAATGCTAGCGGCCCCTCCCCGAAAACCCTTACATATCAAATTTCAGCGAAATCGTTAGGGTCGTTTCCAAATGTCAGAGACTAATACTTTTCTATGTGATTTGTATGGCACTTCAAATCATGTCATAGTATATTTGCCTCAAACAGCTTACTTTTTCTTAAAAATTAGCTAAACAATATCGAAAATGTTATGTGTTTACAGATCATTAATAAAAGTATAGTTATGCTTCAATATTTTATTGTATTGAAATGTCGAATTCATTTATTTTTGACCCAGGTAACCTAATATTATTTTTAATTGTTATTTACTTTTATCAGTGTTCAAATAATTTACTCTATAGTGGTTCTACAACTCTAAAGTGATTCTAACAGCACAATATAATTATACCTACAGACAGACTTTGAACAAAGGCCTCTATATCTAGGGGTACATAGATAACGTTTTCCAATACCCTTTGCAGGAAGATCACAACCAGACTCCAAGATTATCCTAGAGTCAGTATCTCAAATCTGCGCGCGCGCACGTCGCGTGTCCGCCGCAGTGTTGCAAGCCTTCGCCAAGCGAGTGGCGACACTGGCAACACAGTTACAGCATCACGGGGCACTCGCCTGTATCGCACTGTTACATCATCTGGCTCAGGTAAAACAAATACAAACTATTTCATTTCTGTAACTGATCTATTTGTCAGTCTCACATAAACCTAAGAACCCTTTAAACAAAGAGAAGTCTAAAAGATATTCAATTGTTTATGTTTTTAAATTAATTTTAAAACATAATTTCTCTGTTTTTAAATGACTTAATTTTAAAACATAATTTCCCAAATACTTTTCTGCTCATATCTTCATATCCCTAAAACTCAACCCAACATTATTATCAACAGCAAAGTAAAGCAGTATCAACCCTCTTGGAAGCGGACAGCGAGGCGGGTGGGTCGGGTCGGTTCGACCCCACGCTGCCTTCCCCGGAGCACTGCAACGCGCACGCGGCCGGCCTGCACGAACTGTGCGTGCTAGCGCGCCACTACCATCCTACTGTTAGGAGCGCGGCGACACTGCTCTTGAAGGGATCCTTGCCACCTGAACTTAATAAAATGTAAGTACTACCATGACCTTTATATTCTGTGTAGCAATGATACTTTATTTCACATAAACCTTTTTTCAAGTGATAGGTGGGCAAACTGATTACCTGATGGTAAGCAATCAGCGCCGCCCATGGAAACCCTCAACAACAGAGGAGTTACGAGTGCGTTTTCGTCCTTTTGAGGATTAAGGATTGGGCAAGCGAAAGAATTGGGCCTCCGGTAACCTGAGTAAGGTTACACGGCGAAACATAACACTGTGGTTGTTTCCCGCCGGTTGTCTGTGAAGTGTGAGGCCGTGGTATCACTCCGGTCGAGCCGACCCATTCGTACCGAATGGCTCTCCCACACTTTCTCTACAGTTACACTACCTATAAAAAAAAGCCGCATCAAGGATTAGCTTCCCGTAACCTCAATCATACAGTGAAACACAACGCTGTGGTTGTTTTAGGCCGGCTTTCTATAGAGCCGTGGTATCGCTTTAAGCGAGCAGAATTATTCGTGCGTAAGCTTGGCTCTCCCACATTTCGATTTGTCAAATTAAATTTTATTTTTCAGGACACCCTCACAAATATTCAAAGCATATGATGGCTCAGAGATGGCGTTCAAGCCAGCAATACCTCCTCCTAAGAAAGTTGAAAATCAGAACAAGAAGGTATCAAACACACATGCGTGGGCGCAGCAATCATTCAAACAATTATGTGAAACAGTAGAAAATAATGTTCCAATGGTCATCTCTAATGAAAGGTGAAATAAAAAACTTGACTGTTAGTAAAATGTATGTTTTATTCAATTATAATAAACCTAATTACACATTCTGCCTCATTCTTGTTCTATAACTAAATTAAATTTTAACAATGTTATTATTTACAAAATTTAACTGCACTAATTTCAATTGTAACTTCATCATGTTTGACATTGAATTTCAGTAAGATAACTACTTTCCTTTTCAAAATGCTTTATCCTCTACCAGAGAGGTATGGCCATTCGTTAGATATAAAGTAGCATATAAAAATAACACTTCATGTATATTGGCAGCAAATGGCTTCAAAACTTTTAAAACTTAGTATAATAACATAAATTTATTTCCCAAGGTCACTGTGCTAGCTTTTCATTCCACTGTTGTATGCTGTTTACAACAAGTTTGACCCTCTTCTCTCGCGCAGCTTCCAACACTCGCTTGGATTCAGCGCGCTGCGCCTCGATATATTCTTGTAGAGCTGTGAGTCTGCTACGCCAACTGTCATAGAACAAAAATAATTTATCCGATAACACATATCCAACCTACACAAACACCTGGTATATACGAAACAGAACAGTAAGTCTGTAATCTAATAATTCAAAGCCTCATAAACAACTTCTCACGCTCTTGGTGAGGCGAGAGGGAGTCAGACTGACTTAAAATCTCCATCTTCCTTTTATTTTGATTTGAAAAATATTTTCTTATTAGATAGTCTAATTATCGAGGAAGACTAATCACTATCAAATTTTATACACTAAGATTAATAGAAACTGTACAGCAAGTAAAACCGCGCGTGAGTTACTAAAAAAGAATTAAGTTTACTCACGCCTCATTCTGTTGTTCCCAGAACTGTAGTTCATTCTCAGTTCTATTATACTCTTCTTGCTGCAGCTTTAGTTCCTCCATCCTTGCATTAAGTTCCCTGAGCTCTGCAGCCGTGGCGGCCACGTCATCTGCCTCCTTACTTGTCTCACTGTCCAACATGTCCTGTTCCCGCTGTACTGTTGTCTTCATTTCACGGATTTTGGCACGAGTTTCATCCTATAATATAGAATAGATTTTCTTGTTGTTGTTACATTTGTGGAGTAACCTAGTAAGTACTAATATTCTTTTATTAAAAATAGTGTTAGCACTCCATTAGTTTATCACCTCTGTAGAAACCATTTCGTCTTTTCAATTACCTAGAGACTATTTGACATCACTTTATTTATTATAAACTTCTCCTATTTGAAAAGTGATGAGTCATGTTTTATGTTGTCATATGTGATGTGTTAAACTGAACTAAGTTTAGTTACTAATTCAATCGAGATGTTTTGAAACACTCATTACTAAACCTTATTATTGTAGAAGGCAAATAGACAATACAGACCAGTAGTGCAGCCCGTTTCCTGGCGAGTGCAGTTTTCTCCCTAGCGTGGTGGTGCCTGCGCTGCGCCAGACTGGTTGCTAGAACTTTCAGGGCCTCCAACCCACAACTCACTCGCACCGCGCATTCTGCACTCATCAATTCCCTGCAACATTATAACATTAGAGTTATCTCATGTCTCTCGTACTATTTCGAGGAGCTTATGCAATAATGTCTTCAATATATGGGCTTGTAATATTTCAAACAATTGTTGTGTAAAATTGGTCAATTTCGTCAACCGCACCGAGGCGCAACTCAAAAATACTACAAGTGATAAATAAAGCTACCGCCGTACACCGCCACTGGACGCATATAATAAAATGTGTATCATGTCGTGTAGTAATTAGTAATCTAAAAATAAAGTAATTCCGCGAGTCGTTCTTTTAAGTGCACGAGAAAACACTAATTCTTTTATATGTATGGTAAGCAATCGCGCAAGTGCGGTGCTGCACATGGACAACCGCAACAGAGGAATTACCAGTGCGTTGCCGACCTTTTGGAGATTAGGGATTGGGGGAGGGAAAGGATTGGGCCTTCGGTTCGGAACCTCATTCACATGGCAAAACACAACGTTGTGGTTGTGTCAAGCCAGTTTTCTGTAGACCGTCGTATCACTCCGGAGCCGACCCATTCGTGCCGAAGCATGATCCCTCCCTCCCACCTTATGAGAAAACTGTAAACCTTGTACAGTTTTACTGTAAACTCACTTTTCGTCAATAGCCAATGACACGAGGTCGGGGAACTGTGCAGAGAGATGTATCAGTCCCTGTTTGTACTCCACACAGCTATCCAGAGTCTTCTTCTGCCACAGGGCTAGCTCTGTTTCTTTGGTGAGTACCATCTGAAAATGAGAATGTTGATTTGAATAACAAGTCGATAAAGATCTTAAAGTAAGTAGAACCTGGCTTATTAGAGGCTGGAGGTAGGTGTCCCAAACCTACCGCTACCCAAATTTTTCTTACTTTTCTATTTCTAAGATATAATCCCTTTTCTTCAATACACTTGTACCATTCTGACATAGTTGCAAACAAAAACTTCAAGAAACTGGTGTAATGTAAGTAATGTTAGAATATCTATGTATGTGTAAGCAAGCCTAAATATAATGAGTACAATTCCAGCATTGATTGGTATCATTCATTATATAGATTTTTGCAAACAATACCTTTCCAATCTGCTCAGCAAGTGACCGCTTGGAGTCTTGCACTCGCAGCGCGTAGTCGACCTCATCCAGTAACTTGGTGCGTTGTTCCACACTTAGCGGCTGGGACTCCAACTCTTGTTTCAGTTGCTGACTCTCAGCACTGTTATAAAAAACAAATATGAATTTGTTTTAAGATATTCACTTTTAAGGTATAATAGGTAAGCAATCGGTGCCGCCCATTGACAACCGCAACACCAAAGGAATTACGAGTGCTACGGGATATTTAAGAATTGGGAAGAGATGGAGAAGGGGATGGGATTGGGTCTCCGGTAACCTCGCTCAGACTGCGAAACACACGATTGTTTCACGCCACTTTTCTGTGAGGCCGTGATAACACTCTGGTAGAGTCGATCCATTCGTGTCGAAGCTTGGCTCCCCCACACTTGGTGGCACAAGGATCAATAATTGTGGCTTGCACCAAGAGAACGAAGAAATGTTCAGAACATTAGACTCACGTAGCTCTCTCAATCTCGGTGTCAAGTTGTTTGATGGCGTCTACGTAGTCAGTTTTTAGTGTGCACTGCGCGTCGTAGTCCGCGCGGTTGGCCCGGCGCGCCGCCTTGAGCGCCCGCAGCCCCCCCAGCAAGGCCTCGCGGCGCTCCGCCCGCCTCGCCTCGTCTGCGCGAGCTGCTGCCTCTACTTCATCTTCTAGACACGTCTCGTATTCTGTGGGATTGATATAAACAAATATATCATCTTCGTTTATCAAATCAAGTAGGTTCATTTTTGTTTAATCTGGTGCAAACGAGTCAGCAATTGACGTCGCCAATACACATTCGCATGAAACAGAAGCAGAGAACTAGTGAACAATCATCAACCAAGACATGCATCTGAGCATGTGAAGAGTCATCAGTTTACCAAGAAAAGTCTTACAAAGATAAGATTTTACAATTCAGGAACCATTAAATTTAAAAATAATAAATACTATTTTCTTACTCTTGATAATCTGGTTTAGCTCTGCAATCTTCTCCTCATCATTGCCTAGAAGGATCTTCAAATTCTGCAAGTATTCTTCATCTAAGTCAACAAACTGATGACCCGGTTCTTGGAACCTATGGAAAAAGGACAGTGTTATAACATGATTCAAAATTAAAAAAAGTTTGCAAGTGCAGTAGCAGTCTAGTTGAGCCAGCCCATTCGTGCTAAAGCATCGGCATCGCAATAAAAATGAAATGTTACCTGATCCAACACTTGTAGAGGTAGTCCCTGCGAAGACAGGCAAACTCATCCTTTCCGACATACAGTGTGTCGTCAGATATTGGCATTTCCTGTGAAAAAGTACAGTTGTGCAGTCCAGCAATAAAAATATATTAAATCAGCAAGATATCATTTTATAGCAATAAGTACATAGCTATTAGTTGACCCTTGGCAGTAAAACTCAAATCACATATAATTTGAGTCTATCAGGCACCATCTCACTTAACTAGTCTGTAACACATCTAACTTAAAGAATGTTCATAAATACTTACAATATGGTTGACCAGATCCAATAGGTATGCAATGAGTGCTAAAGCGTGTGGAAACGCATGGAGAGTGTTCACTGTCTTCAGCCAGGATTTGGAGACTGTGCCTGGGTACAAGAGGCGCTTTGATAGATGTGGAAGCTGGTGGAAATCGAAAATTCAGTTAAGTACAATGTAGGTGTTTAGAAAGACATCTGCTGCCAATAAGAATACAAATACATCTTGGTGTTTTATGACTATTATTTTCTATTTACACTAATGGAATATTTGTTAACTTTTAAGATGTGGTTCTTTGATTTTATCTAAAAAAAAATTCTTGAATTCTTGTTTCACAATCAATCAATCACAATTACTGTTTGTTAATATCCTAAGCACCTTACCAGTAGATCAAAATATAATATACGATGGAAAATAAAACCTTATACCTTAGTAACATAATTATCGGTATTGAGTTTAGTATCCCTAGTTATAGCTGAGAGTAATGCTGAGGCGATGTCCACGAAGCGTGCAATGGTGAGGGGTCGTATGAGTGCCATGGCAGGAGCCGCGCCGCCGCCCCGGGCTGCCAGCGCGTCCCCTACGCGACTGCATTCCGCGCGCTGCCATGCTACTGCTGAGATAGGTCTAGAATATATGATGAATATACAATATTTTACTTTGGATACTGGTTGTACTGTTAAAAAAAACAACAGTAACTGGTCTAGCAGTTAATCGTAAGGTCTCCATTTAATTAAAGTCTAGTCACATCACAAAATAGTCATTAGATTAAAATAGTAGGTGTTCTGTGTAAATCCATATTATCTGCTGTAGTCTATAGTGGTTAAAGATTTAAAACTCAAACATACCTTTGATCTTTAATGGTAACGAAAGCCAAGGCTCTATCTAAAGAAGTTTGCCAGTTCCTACTTGCTCTATCTTCTGATGGAGTCCGCTGTAAACATTAACTTTCTTTAATAAATCTTGTATTATTAAGAAACAATAAACTGTATGGTTTAGCTTTTCCAACCTGTTTTTGATATGAGATGGATATTTTCATTAATGTAAGTCATTAATTAAAATGATTTGTAATTATTAGAGAAGAAATTACTCGCTGTGCAATATTTAATATTTAATTAAATGTTGATATGCTAGTTTTAATAAGAACATCCAAATACTTACAACAGGTGTTGTAGTAGGTCTGGCAGCATAGTGACTAGACCTTAGTGGTGTCATAGAAGACTGGCCAAACCTTTCAGCTTGCTGGGAACGGGATCTCTGTAAAGATCATTTAATACAAATTACAACACTCGTAAAGATTTGCATTACTACATAATATTTCATTATTAGCACTGAGCACTTACTCCATTCAAAGGTAACTTCGTGGCAGAAGCCTCTCTGCTAAGTCTGCCGGCTCCAAACGTCCCTCTAGCGGGTTCCGCACTACTAGAGCGATGTCCTGCAGTACTAGGCCGGCGAGCTTCCGTCGATAAGCGGTCCGTAGAGCCAGGTCGACGCGGTTTCGGCAGTAACGACACTTTCCCCTCAAGCCTTTGTACAAAAAGTTACTTAACGTCAAAATTAAACTTAAAATAGTCTTTAATAGTTAGCAAATAATATAAGACTACCTAATATAAGAATATCTCGATATTTGGGAGAACAAAGTTCATATTTACGATGAGAAAACCAAAACATCAAAAAAAGAACCAATTCCACTTACCTCGACTTCCGTAGAGCACTGGATTGGCCAGGAATATATCTATTTGGATTCATTTTAGCAGAAAACTATAAAGAGTAACAAACTAAAGAAAAAGTGTTTTTATTTATTTTCACTACACAGAAACCACAACAAATCCGCCAGTTCCCGTTTGAAATTCAAAATTCAAAATAGACAGACAGCGTCACAGATAAAAAAAGTTCAATAAGTAATCGATGCGTTCATTATGAATCACATTTTTATAAAAAAAAGACGTTTATTGTGTTTGTGGCATAATCACGTCGTTGATAATTTTTTCAGCTTCAAAAACTAATTGAGGAAATGTTGGATCCATCAAGCATATTTTAATGAAATTATCAAAGGAACTTGGTATATTCAAAGGACTCGTTCCATGTTCTGGAAAAAATTAGAAAATGGTGTATGGTTTAAACTTTGATGAAGTGAAAGAATATACATATTGTAAGAAAGTTTACTTACGCTTGCTTTCTAAAGCGTGTTTTAAGACATCGTCCATATTTCGATACTTCGCATTAACAATGCTAGCTTGCATATTACTATGGCTTATTACAGGAAAATGTTGACCAAGTAATTGTAGACACTGTCCTGAATTTGATTTAAGTTGAAATTTTATTTTCCGTATCTAAAACCGGTGAAAAATGTAATTTAAAATACGTTTGATTATTATCAGCGTTCCATTTGGAAACGAGCATCTCTTTCCCAACAATTCTGTAATTTATGCGATAAATTGTATATACCTACATCTAAAAAATATAATAAAATGACTTACTTCTTTTGAAACACTTGTAACGATTAATATTAGTACGTCTTCTTTATAAATCCCTTTTATTTTATGGTGCATATTAAACGATTCTAATATTTTCGTGTCTGCTGTTATTATTAGTTGATCGAAATGAAGTCGCAGAAACGTATTACTTAGTTTCGAATCGTATTTATGCCAACTTCCTTTCCAAAGCATCAACTTATCGATTGGAGTTGACCAGGAATCTAAAATTAACAAACGTTAACAAATAGGTACCAGGATTGAAAGCACTTGATAATTACTACACTTTGTATTACTTACGTGTGTTATTCATCTTATTAATAATTGTCACAGACATTTTTAAACAATTGCTGAAAATAAATCCAATAAATTAAACAGATCGACGTTTGAAGATTTCCCGCTATTAAATTAAAATTAGAACTATTATATTTTTTAAATCGGAATACCCGGATTTCGGCTTTGACTTGTCTTTGTTTGACATCAGTCAGTTTGACTTTGACAAACTTTAATTATGTATGTCCATTGACATAGGAAATATATGGACTTGAAATACCTACGAAAAGAAGGTGCCTACCTACAATCCAAAATGTCGCATAAGATGGCTGCCGTTGCTAGGGTTGTGCCGACTAAGTATTTAACGAGTATCGATACAATTTGAGTAAAAGTTCTACGTAGGTATAGTTTTAGGGATTAGCCAGATGATTAACGGTATTTTTTATGGGAAATCATCTAATGTCATCTCCGGCCTTTTTCGGGACAGACCGTTACTGACTAAAATCAACTCCTGTTCCTACTTTGCCGTCGGCCTAGCTAGAACCCGGAACCCGGGGTTAACTTGGTCTCTTGATTGGCTAATGATTTTCTCAAGTCGAATTTGTATTCATATAATTCTACGTAAAGCGTCTTTTAAAAAAATAGGACTGTGTTTATGAACAGCGTTAAATGGAATGGTGAAATAGAAAAAGATAGTGTTTGTTAAATGTTTATTTTTATATATGTGGAAAACCTGTGGGTATTTGTGAAGTGCTCGCGCACAATTTCGGCGCGTCTGATTAAGCGATGATATCTTCGAAACTACGTTAGCACAAAATAGATATGTAGTGAAGTCAATCTTATTGTATGTATCTCACTTTTTATTATTACGCTTGGTGGTCGCACTGGGATCGTCGCCAACGCCGCTCTGTCAATCGCGCCCGTATAATTATAAAACATGATAATTTGAACTTCTACTTATGTAACTAAAACCAATACCAAAATACTGACGTCTTACTTTAGCGTTACACAAAACTGCGGAAACATCCATTGTTAAAATAGATTATTTAGTATAATATATGTTGAATTTTAAATGGGAGATTATATCGATACTTTTGTGAAATGGTACGTAACTATGCCATATTGACATATTATTGTAAACAACATTTTTTTACTAAAACTGTCTCACAGACAGAAATAAAAGTAAATATATATACTTTGGCAATAGATTAAAGTATCCGTGACATTTTTTTCTATCTATGTGGATTATTCTAAGTAATATTTGATGAAAACTGTTTACTAACCTATACAAAGACAATTGAGGTTGATTTTCGTTCTTTTTTGTACCACACTGCACAATACAACACACAGGCATATTGTTTTTTTGTTTCACTATATATATTTGAAGTTTAAAAAAATGGTTCTTTGTAATTTACTGAAAAACCGCAATAATTTAAAACATAAACAACCGTTTGACAGGACAACTACCATGAAACTCAGGTACTCTGAGCGCTTAAGATGGCGGACATGGCACTTACCTACAACTTTGCTAATGTCAAAATGATTTGTTTCCATATTAAGAAACAACTTAAATATTGTTGTCTCTTTTGTCTAATACAATTATTGCCTTAGAACGAGTGAGAAAAAATGATATTTCATAGTTTGTTTCATATTTCCCTCATATTTGTATAAGCATGTATACTTCTATAGTAACACGGCGCCTCTATATATTTTCTATCTCAATGTGTATGTCACACATTGACAAATCAACACCATTTGATTACGATTTTGACAGTTGACTATTGCCTATTGATATGGTTTTGAAGTAATATTAGAAGAAACACCTACTTAATATAATATTTGGTCCATGCAATACAGCTTTTTGAGAAATTAAACTATCCGATGAAAAATGTCGGCTGGAACTTATTATTTCGTTATTGTTGGGCACTCCGACAACCCAATATTTGAAATGGATTTCATACCAGTGACTAAAGAACCGAAGGTATTTATCCTAGTTTTTGCAGTCTAAAGCAGCTATGGATATTGCTTTAATAAATAATCATCGTTTAACTTAAACTATTGCGTCTAAAATGATAACATAAAACTTATCGAAATGTTTCAGAAAGAGGACAACAGACATTTAAATCAGTTCATAGCCCATGCAGCACTTGATCTAGTGGATGAACATATGTGGAAGGTCACCAACACTTACCTGAAGTCTGTGGACAAGTTCAATCAATGGTTTGTCTCAGCATTTGTGACTGCAAGCCAGGTAGGCAGTATAGTTTCATACCATTGCCTCACTTTAGAAAAGAAGCAAAGTAACTTGAGTTTGGAATTGGAACTACACAATATTTCAAACTTTATTGCTATAACTTGTTTATAATGGGTTGTTTTTCTTCTATCAATGTTTAAAAAAGTAAATTCCTTGTAGAAACAAGAAAAGTATCAAACTACCTCTCATTTGTTGAATGTATTTCCAGATGAGGTTCATAATGGTCCATGATGCCCGAAATGAGGACAATATTAAGAATTTCTTCACAGATGTTTATGAGGCTTACATAAAATTGATGCTAAATCCATTCTATAAAGAGGACACATTGATCACATTGCCTGCTTTTGAGAAGAAGGTTCAGTTTTTAGGTAAAAAGTATTTAACATAGTAGGTAAGTCATTTATAAACGTTACAACATGGAAGAAACTATAAGTGGTATTCTAGCATTATTTATTAGGTCATTGGATAAAAGTAACATTTAATGTAATGAGTTCACTTTTTGAGAAAGACCAGTACTTTTTTATTATAATAAATGCTAGCTGTTATTGTGTTAATTAAGTGTATCATTGTAATAGTAATAACACAGATGTAAATATTTAAAATAAAATAATTATTATTATACAAATACTTTTATTTCTCTAATATCAGAAATGTCTGAAAACTTCATAAAATGACAGGAAGAAGTGCAGAGGCATAATACTAAAATCACAGTCACATAATAATCAAACAAATTGTATGTAATACCTACAACTCCATATTATCCGCATAAGAATAAAAATTATATTATTTAAAAAAATACATGCAATGTAAGTTGTCTCACTCAAAGAGGATGGCTTTCAATAATGATCTAAAAGCTTCACAATGCAACATATTTATGTAAAGCAAACTATCAGAGTTTGAAAAGCAAATAAATTCATAGAAAATATTTTGTATTTATGGACCAAACAGGCTATGTAATTAGTTTTTACTGTGTATCCCCATTGACTAGTGTAGGTACCAATAAATATAACCATCATTATTATCTTTTGTATATAATTATTTGGCCTGCAATTTGACTTCCCCCTTTGCTAGTAAAGCAAATAGACTAGGTACTACTATACTATTTAGCTAAAAAAAAAATTAAATTTTGCCTCTGTTTTCCTTTCATTTCTTATTCTAAATTTAAGTAATTCTGTTACAAAAAATCATAAATAGGGTTAAAAAAATTGCTACATTGCCATAATATCAATACTGTTACAAGGGCTTGAGATAAAATTAATCATCATCATCAGCCAATAGGTGCCCACTGCTGAGCAAAGCAAAGGCAGATAAAATTAATAAAAAATCCTATTTCTGAAGAAATATTTAATCACATAGTTAAAATAAGTAGTCAAACTAGCCATACATGTTTGTTTCTATCAATATTATTGACAATTAATTACTAGACCTAAGTCATACATTTCACATAAAACTTATAGCCTAATCTAAGCGAAGTAATATGAATGCTTAATAAAGGTCAGGAAGGTCTAGGTCATCATCAGGGATGCTGCCAGTTGAGAAATCATCTGAAAATGTTATGACATATTAATTGACAACGCAAAGAAGAATATTATTTTCACAGCACTTGCCTCTGTGTCAGGGTGTGCCAGAGATTGTCTATAACCCTCCTATTCTTAATTCACCCAATTTTAAAATCCTGAATCCCCAACAGGCTTACTATCAGGACATTTGTCTGCAGCAGTTAAAGAATCTGTCACCAGTTAAAAATCACTCATATTCAAGTTGAAATGTTTGTGACATAAATTCACTATGTGTATATCCACAATATACACATTCAACACATACTTTTGTTTGCACCTACCAACATTTTTATATCTGCAGCACCTATTTGAATAGCAAGAATGCATAAGACAGTCTACTTAAGTGGACAATTTATCAGGACAATTTTAAAAAAATAAATAGATCCTTTACCTTTGAAAAATTCATCTTGGTATGAACAGTTGAGCTCAATGCTGTGCCTCTTAGTGGCTGGTGGAGGAGTGTTTGGAGGGGAAAACTGCTTCAAGATCTCTGGTTCTGGGATAGGTAAGTAGTCAAACAGATCTCTGTGGTGATTGTCTGTGGAACCCATATGGGTGAGAAAGAAATATTCAGACTTTATTAATTCATCAACCCCCAAGCAAATGTGTCTTCTTTTATTGTGTCTTGTGTTACCATAATTGAAAGGCTAATACACAATTCATAGCAAATGTTAAGAGAACACAGAAAAGTGTGATTAAAATATTTCTATACCTACCATACTTGTAAGATGGTCTATGGAACTCAATATCCTCTCCACACAGTTGGTTTTCACTGTTCTCATCACTGTATATCATGGAACCAACATTTACTGCTCTGGGAGTGAACACATTCCTCACTGGAGTATTTTTCAATGCCTTCCCAGTGTTGGAGAGAAAGGATTTCTTTGGTCCTTCAGATTTTTTCACAGGCTCATTAGGCTTCACTGGGCCGGCAGATACGGTTTTACCCATATTTTCTATAAGAAAAATAAAGTATATTGATTAATTTGGTAATACTAATTTGTGTTGGTCTACCCCCATTCAACCTTGTCTTTTCTAACAGCAGACATGCTTTAAAAAGAAATGTTATCGAACTTTAGCAATGTTATTTCGGTAGCTAAGTACAGAAACTATATTATCAAGCAAATAAACGAGTTCAAAACGTTTAAATGTTAAATTTCTTACCAATATTTGATAGTGGTTGCCGCGAAACATTTTTCACCGCTTGTCTGGTTAGGTGATCACCAAAAATATCAAATAGCGATTCAGCCATATCGTCGAGGTACACAGCAGAGACAGCAAACTAGTAAAGAGATGAAATTAATAGAAATCCAACAAAAATAATACGAAAAGTCGCACAAACAAACAAATTCGTTGAATGCCAAACGGTTTTTCATACAATTGTATTTGTTTTTTTTTTACCGGACAACATAATATCCCCTCGTCTGTCCAGTTTGCATTATAGTCTTTTTGGTTTAACTGCTTTAATAATTGGTATAACTGTTATCACAACCAACCAAATGAAAAAAATACAAAGATTATTTCTGGAATATCAATCAAATGAAATAATTACCTAATGAAGTGATTGGGTGAACGGAGATAACATTCCAAAATTTATTTAATGCTTTTTCTGGTTTCTGAACAAAATAACCATGCCCGAAAGATGTCATTTTACGGTTTACTGACTGACAGAATACTTTGACAATTCATTATTTCAAAACAAACTCACGCGTACACTTTCGTTGGTAGAGGTGAAGGATACGCACGTGTTTTTTATCGGTACTACGATTGTTGTCAATTTTAGTGATCTTTTTCATAGTGATCTAAATTGAAGCATTTTGTGTTGTTTTATTGTGTTTGTGTGTGTTTTTTAACGTAGTAAGTAGTAGTTTTAACCTTTAATTATAACTTTTTCTTCCCTTTACTTCCCTCTTCTCTCCATTGTCCAAAATGGACGAGGAGAAACCTCCGGACCCTCCTGATAAAACGTTGGACTACCAACCAATTTTAACGATTACCCTACCCCACGATAACCCCGATCCCGAACTAATGGACTCTGAGTCATCAGCCAACAGAAAAAGATCAGCAGGCTCCCCACCTATCTCTCGTAACAACCCTCCAAAAGTACCTAAAAGCATAAATGGTAGGCAATGTTACACAGCTAAGGACAACCCCCCATACATCGTATATGTCTCCCTCAAGGACTCCCAGACTTCTGGTACCACACTCCACCCAGTAAAGTTCGGGATGTTCTTGATGCGGAACAATATAAATAATGTTAAAATTGGCGGTGTTAAACGATTAGGAAGGAACAGGGTTTCAGTGGAGTTTGTGTCACACCAGGATGCCAACAGTTTTTTAGTAAATTGTGTGGTGGCACAAAACTATACAACATCAATCCCACAATTCAATATCACGAGAATGGGTATAGTGAGGGATGTTCCCATTGAGTGGTCGGAGGAGGAGGTTATCAGCAACATTAAGGTTCCTGCGGGATGTGGTGTTGTGATAAAAGCAAGACGGATGAACAGGAAAGTTTCCTCACCAAGCGGAATGGAATGGAAGCCCACCCAAACCGTAGTCCTGACATTTGATGGCCAAATCTTACCCAAGAAAGTGTTTTGCTTCTATTCAGCGCTCCCAGTTGAACTTTATTCATACCCGACAATCCAATGTTATAACTGTTGTCGATTTGGGCACACCCGCACTTTATGCCGTTCAAAACCACGCTGCTTCAAGTGTGGCCAGGATCATCCTGGTGATGGATGCCAATTAGCTAGTGAGGATGCACATTGTATAAACTGCAATGGCAATCATTTTGCAAATGACAGTGCTTGTCCTGAGCTGGGCCGCCAAAAGAGCATTAAAGCTTTAATGGCGGAAAAATCTATTTCATATGCTGAAGCTAGCCAAGTTTTCCCACCTGTCAAAAGGTCATATGCCGAGGTGTCTAAATCAATAAACTATATTGACTCAACACCAACCAAAAAACCATCCCAACAAAGAACCTCATATAAAAAAACAGTACTCCTTAAACCCAAATCCCATGCTCCCCTTTCTCCTAGTTATGACAAGAAGGCCCATCAGGCCCTTATCCAAGATTATTCTTTTTCCCCATCCCAAAATGGTTGCGCTTTCCCAATGGAATTTGGAACCAACAAACATAGCTCCAAAGACATTTTAAATATTATTTCCAATATGTTGATAGCAGTGTTATCTAACCCTGCTCAAGCCGTACCTGACCACGTTGCACACAGACTAGCTACCATCCTAGAGTATATTTATAAAATTCCACCCACTAACTCTCCTTCAGTGGAACGTGAGGAGTACTCTTCCCAGGAAGAGTGACTTACTCCATTTAATTAATAAATTTCAACCTTCAATTTGTGGCATTGCTGAGACATGGCTCCTACCGAATATTAATTTCAGGATCCCATGTTTCAGTGTTGTCAGACAGGACAGATCTGATGGTTATGGAGGTTGTGCTTTGTTAGTAAATAACAAAGTACCCTTCTCCCAGATCCCTCTACCCTTCGTTGGCGATGACATAAATGTTGTCGCTGTTAAGGCTGAGGACATAAACATTTTTGTGTTTTATATTGCCCACCCCCAGAGTAGTCATATCATTTTAATTAAAAATCTATTAAGTTCAGTAAATGGTCCTTTACTTGTAATGGGCGACTTTAACTGCCATCACTTTCGATGGGGGTCTGAAATATGCGATAGCATAGGTCATGACCTAGTAGACATGCTGGATGACCTCGACTTATGCGTCATCAATGATGGCAGTCCCACTCGTAGGTCTGCACTTGGTCAAAGAAACAGCTGTGTGGACTTGACTTTCTGCTCATCTAGTGTGGCTAGCTTGCTTAATTGGAGTTGTTTGGATATGACCTATGGCAGTGATCACTATCCCATTATTATTAAGAGCCCATCTAAATCCATTCCAGATAAATCCCTTCCTCCCTTATTAAAATACCGGCTAAACTCAGCGGATTGGGACCTTTATTCCAAACTGCTGGATCTTCGCATTTCCGCATTACCAATTGTTAACTCTGAAAACGCTTTGGAGTGCTTTTCCCAATTTTCCGACGTAGTAGCTGCTACAGCTAAAGACTGCTTTCCGGAGAAAAGCATCCCAAAAGGAAAAATCCCCTCCCCCCCTTGGTGGGATAGTGAATGCACTGCCATGATACGAGCTAGGAATGAGGCTGAAAAGACATATAACCACGATATGAACCTGGAAAATCTCATAAACTTCAAGCGAATATTGGCTAAGTCAAGGAAGTTGTTTAAAAAGAAGAAGAAACAGAGCTGGCGGAGTTTCTGTTGTTCTTTGAACCCATCCACACCGGTGGCAACGGTTTGGCAGAGGGTGAAGAGCTTTAGGAACTCCTCTAAACCTCCTTCAATTTCCATCTTACCTGATAGTCTAAACCATATGTTCTTTGCCAACATTGCTCCTACTTATGTTCCCAGTGAAGATGAATGTTGTTGGGGATTGTGTGAAGACTCACATGACCCCCTTGACAAAAAGTTCACAATGGAAGAGCTCCAAACGGTGCTGAACCATGTGAAAGACTCTGCACCAGGTAATGATGGATTCCCTTACTCCTTCCTCTCAAAATCAGGAATCAAAACTAAACAGTACTACCTTGACTTGGTCAATTTTTGTTTTATTTTTGGCTATATTCCCCCTTCCTGGAAGGTTCAGGTTGTTATACCGCTGTTAAAAGCTGGTAAAGATTCTGGTGATCATTCGTCTTACCGGCCTATTGCGCTATCGTCCATCCTTATTAAAATCCTAGAACACCTTATAAAAAACCGATTAGAATGGTTGGTGGAGGGCCAGAGACTGCTGCCGGTGACTCAATTTGGCTTTAGAAAGGGCTTGGGAACGGCCGATAGTGTGGGCACCCTCACATCGGCCATCCGACTGGCCCTTAGCAGGAGTGAGTCATTGGTTGCGGCCTTCTTGGATATTTCAGCGGCTTATGACTCGGTTCTCCTACCCCTTCTCAGGCAAAAATTGCAAAAGCTGAGAATCCCGAGTAGGATTTGCCAGATTATAGGCCATATCCTCTCCAATCGTACCCTCCAATTAAGAACTCCTGAAGATAGCCCTCTACAGAGAACTGCCTGGAGAGGGTTACCCCAGGGGTCGGTCCTTAGTCCCATCCTCTTCAATATTTATACCCATGACCTTCCCTCCTGTTTAAACTATGACTGCAATATCCTACAATACGCTGACGATATCGCGTTAATGGTCACCAATACCTCTATAACAGACGCCGCTCGCTCCATGAATGTCTCTTTATCCTCATTAAACCAATGGCTGGTTAATCATGGGTTATGTTTAAGTGCCCCAAAAAGCTCGGCTGTAATTTTTACACGTAGCCGTCGCATTCCAGATGTCCGTATAGAAATAGACGGTCAGGTAATCCCGATAAGCAACAAGGCTAGATTCCTAGGCGTGATTCTAGACTCTAGGATGTCGGGGTTGGATCACGTAGACGCCGTCGTCACAAGGTGTGAACGGTCAGTAGCTGTACTCAGAGCATTGGCTGGAGTATGGTGGGGTGCCAACCCCTTTACATTGAAGCTCATCTATAATGCATTGGTCAGAAGCGTAATGGATTATTGCTGCTTCCTTATGGCACCTTGCAATAAGGAAGCTTTTAAAAAACTTGATTCCATTCAGGCCAAATGCCTTAGAATAATTATTGGAGCTATGAAGTCATCCCCTATAAATGCCCTACAGGTCGAATGTGCAGAGCCCCCCCTCGACCTTCGGAGACAATACCTAGCAGACCGTTTCGTTTCGAAAGCCCTTTCCCTTTCATCGCATCCCCTACTTCCGATCTTGGACCAGATCCACTGCTCCTATAATTCCTCCCCTTACTGGAACAATAAGTCTGTCCCTCCTGTGATTGTTAGGTACAGAGAACTTAAAAACCTCTCTGCACCCATCAGCCAATATCCTGTACTCCCGGTCTTTTCTTCTGCATATGAGATTATCCACTTCAGGCCAAGCATTGTCTTGGAACTAGGCATTGCAAAATCATCAGCGAACGCCAACAAGAAATTCAAACGCGCGTTGAGCAATTTCTGGAGTGACTGGAATTTGTTCTACACAGATGCTTCTAAACTGACTCCTGAGGGATGCACAGGAGTAGCAGCATATTATCAGAACTCAAGGATTGCTTTGTTAGCCAAATATCCCTCTGAGGCTTCTGTATTTACTGGGGAATGTGCTGCTATTCTGGAGTCCATAAAGTTTATCAGAGCTCACAACTTGAAAAATTCAGTCATCTTCTCAGATTCTAGAAGCAGTCTTCAAGCTCTTGGCCAAGACCAGCTTCACTCCAGAACCTATAGTAGTTTAATCATAGAAATTAAAGCTCTACTTCTTGCGTGTCACGAGGATGGTTTAAAAATAGAAATCGCTTGGATTCCTGGGCACTCTGGCATAAGTGGTAATGAATGTGCGGATACGTTGGCAAAGTTTGCGGCCTCGAATAATGTGGAACACCAACATAACGTTGTGTACGGGTATGATATACGAGCGGACACAAAACACAAGCTTTTTAAATCTTGGGCTGCTGTGTGGGTGGACTCTTCCAAACGGAAAGGTGTGCATTACGCTAATATCCAGCCCGACGTCCAGCGGAAGCCTTGGTTTTGCAAATATACCAAACTCCCCCGACACACTATTACGACCTTGTGCAGGCTCAGACTTGGCCATTGTAGCAGTCCAGTATTCCTCAAAAAGATCCATGTTCGTGACAGTTCGCTGTGCGAATGTGGTCTTGATGAGGGTACTTTGGACCATATATTCTTTTCTTGCCCCTTAAACTCCCAATCCTTTGACCTCTACAAAAAACTCCCAAATTTAGAAATCCCCCTTCCAATCAATTTCCAGTCCCTCTTAACTCACTTTTCTTATAAATTAATTAAATGTCTATCAAAATTTATTAATGATAATGATATTAAACTGTGATGGTGTGTAATATTATAATTATGGTATATACGTATATGTCAGTTGTGTATGTCCTCTTATTTATCTTTATTATATAATGTAAAGTAGAAAAGTATAAAATAAGTAGATATAGTTTTACTAACCCATGTGTTGTCCTTTCAGCTACTAACAACAGACTACCACAAAGTTAAAGTTCGACGGGCCCATAAATCTGCCGTCACTACTTGACACTGGCAGTATAGTCGACAACATTAAATTGGAGACTCGGTTGCCATTCAAGAAAGAAAAAAAAAAAAAAAAACTCACGCGTATTTAAAAAATACATTATATCATATTTAATAGTTTGTAAGTAGAAAACTTAAAATATATCGTTAAAATGTCTGATGATAAGTCGTCAAAGACCAATGGAGTTGGCCCTGATCCCCTGCAGCGCCTGGCTTCATTCAAACCACCCCGTGACCTTACTCTGGGGGGAATTAAAACGAACAAAAAAGTATTCACACCAAATTTGAATGTATCCAGAAATAAAAACAAAGGGTAAGGCATTTTCTGTATATATAACACTTATTTTTTTGCAGTGAAATTGAATGGAATTTCTAGGTGATAAAGGGTACAAGCAGCGATTTCATTCTTGGAAGTGTTTTTATCAATTGTATCTTTGTGCAGGGTTCATGTTAATTTATGATTTAGTAAAATTTAATTTTACGAATATTGCCCGAAGGATATAGTTAAGTCGTCATGAATCTCATGATTAACCTAAACAAAGGATAATTAATCTAGTCAAAGTCTGAAAAGAATGTCACATGAATTTCTATCCACTTAAATCTTTATATCAAAATAAAACAATTTATTCATGGTTTATCCTATATTTTTATTTTGAAAATATGTTTCAGTGCACCAAAACCACAGCAGAACCAAAAGAAAGATGATAAAGACAAAAAAGACAGGAGAAATGACAGAAATAAGAACTTCAAAAATGGGCCAAACATTATTAAATCCAGCGGAGTTTTCTCAGAAGGTAATAATACTAACTTTACAGTATATAATAACTTATCTCAGACAGTAAACAGAGAAATGTATCTAAGAGAATTAACTGCAGTTGTTTTTGCAGCCATAAAATATTTAAATTTGATTTTTTCAGGTTTGGGAAGTGCAGAAAGACATTCATCACGTGTATCATATGGCAGAGACACAGACACAGTCCAAACTATGCAGAAACCTACTATTAGGGTAAAGGATGTTATAAAGGTAAGATATCACACTTACTCGGGCAGAAGAGGCTGTTTCATGTTTGTAGCTTTTAAGATAAATACTATGGAGGCCAAATCAAATCAAATCAAATCAAAATCATTTATTCCAAATAAACCATAAATAGGTACTTTTGAAACGTCAAAATAGAATGGTAGTCTGTCAGTCTGTTCGTCAGTGAAGCTAGGTGCTCGTTCCAAATTGTAGTTTCGAATGGAGAAGAACGAGCAAGAAACTCCATCGTTACTCTTTTAAAAAAAATATTTGTTTTACAATTCATCAATAATACATTTTTTATACATTACTGTACCCCAATGTGAGAACAATGCAGAGACAAGTTGTTAATAAAAAGGAACAAATGATGGTCTATTTAATCTATCATTAAAATTTTAATCCTTTGTTGTTTCGTACATGGCGCTCACATATGCGTACTCACAATCCAAAAGAATGCTTCTATATAAACTCATTCAAGGTTTCATTAATTTTGAGAATTTTGGTAACTACTGACTACATATTTGAGAATTGTCCAGTGGAGCCGAACCAACATGCTGCCAGGCATTCTTATCCTCAATATAATCTGAAAGTTTGTAGTATGCCTGTCTACATAATTCGCGTTTAATATAAGTTTTAAATTTTCGTTCATTAAGATTTAATACACTTCTTGGAATTTTATTGTAACAATTTACACAGAACCCCATAAAGGATTTCTGTACTTTGGACAGACGGAATCGTGGCACAGCCAGCCTATCTTTGCCTCTAGTATTAAAATTGTGTCTATCGCTTCTTTTTTCAAATAATTGCAAATTTTTCCTTACGTACATAATATTTTCATATATAAACTGACAAGGTACCGTTAGGATATTTATCGTTTTAAATAGTTCTCTCAGAGATTCACGAGGGGACAAGTTATATATCGCTCGGATAGCCCGCTTTTGCAAAATAAATATTGAATCTACTTCCGCAGCTCGACCCCATAGCAAAATTCCGTACGACATAATGCTGTGAAAATAGCTAAAATAAACAAGCCTTGCTGTGTTCACGTCTGTGAGCTGTCTAATCTGTCTAACTGCAAAAACAGCTGAGCTCAGTCTTCCCGAAAGCGTCTTTATGTGGGAACCCCATTGAAGTTTATTGTCTAGCGTAATACCTAGGAACATAGTCTCGTTAACAAATTCTAACTTTTGCCCATTTAAAATTATGTCACAATCATTATTGTGTACGTTGGGCAAGCTAAATTTAATACATTTTGTTTTTTTCTCGTTAAGTGCTAAATTATTGACTGTAAACCAATTATGAACTCGATGAATGGAGCTGTTTACTTCGTCCAAATTATTAACACGTCGACCTATTCTAAAAATTAATGATGTATCATCTGCAAACAGCACCATTCTTGGCTCGGTTTTAAATAGAAATGGCAAGTCATTAACATACACTAAGAAGAGAAACGGACCCAAAATTGAACCTTGCGGTACGCCAATTTTTATCTCAGAGCCCCGTGAGTTAGAACCACCTACATGAACTTGAACCATGAACCAATTTTGAAAACAAGTTTATTCTTTACCATAAGCTTGTTAAAATATATGTTCCAATTTATTTTGCCTCATCTCATGTTGTTACTTATAAACCTCCTCCTTCTAGACTTCCAGAGGATATTTAGTAATATATGTACTCTGTTTAAAGTTCTATCAGTTTACGTGACACATTTTAAACTAGATTTGTTTGTTTGAAGGAATTCATGTCAAAATACCCATCAGTTAGACAGACAGAAACAGACAGACAGTTAATAACACATTATGTTTGGTTGTTCCTAGGCTGGAATTTTTTGTTTGCTTTTGTTGTAAAAATGAAACTTGAAATCTGTATTATATTTGATATTACAATTTAATTCATACTATGCCATCATAAACTTATGTGATTGAAGATACTAGTTTATTAATTCTCAGTTTAGTGAAGTTGAAAAGAATTATGTATTAACTCAACAAATAAATTTTCAGATTGACAGAGAACTAGAGGAACAAAAAATTAAGTCAGTGCTAGGAGAAAGTGGGTATTTGGCTGATGATGACAGTTGTGAAGACTTCAAGAAAATACATGAGACAGATGCACCCATCAAGCTGCCCATGGATGATGGTGGTATGTCCAAAATTGAGTATTATGTAGCATGTATGGAGAATATTAATTTAATGATATTTTATTGATGAAAATTTAGTATTAATCAGGAATTCATTTAATATATTTTTTTATATTTTAGTATTTTTTTCTAAATTATTGTTCACATAAATTTGTAATCATTTTAAAGGTCATTGTACGCTACAGTATCTTTTTACTAAAGGTACTGTGTATTGACTATTTAACATTTTGTTCATTATTTATCCATGTATATATTGAGTTTACTGTTTTATTATTGGATCGTTTTATTTTATGTTTTATGAAACAACTGAATATAATATGCCAAAACATATTCAGTTGTATTTTAAATTTTCAGCAAGAACAGATTTAAATACATTCAATTGTGTGTATTTAACGAGTTACTCATATAACCGTTATATATAATAAATTTAATATCTCTCTTATTATAATACTGAATGGTATTGTTTATAGGATGGTCGAAAATAAAACCGTCACTGAAAGTTAAACAGGAGGTGGTTGTGAAGAAAGAACCCGACGACGCAGGCGATAGCGGTATACATTATCTGTAGCACCACGATTTACGCTGTCTCGGTTATTGCGATGTTTTGAAATAACCATTTTTAAAACTCATTTCATTCATCAATCTCATAATATCTAAAAAACCGGCGAAATTCCGGCGACGATTGTCTATGGTATTTGTAGACATTTTCAATAATGGTGGTCTCGACATAAGTAGAAACCGGGCGTTAAAGTCAGCGTTTAATCTTTCGTGTGTTTTAGACATGGATCCACGCACACATGCATCCACAATGTGTAATTTCTATTATGTCTTATACATATACCGACAATCTACTGGATAATAGATTATCAACTATTATCCAGTAGTTTATAAGACTGCGCTATAGTTGGCGGACTGGTTGGCGGCGGCTGGACATCTGGCGGTCGTTCCTGCACGGAACAACTCTTTGTGTGATCCACAAATTGTTGTTCCGGGTCTGGATGTCATGTGCATGTGAAATTGTATGTTTATAACCGCACCCACGACACAGGAGAAAATCCTAGTGGCGGGCAACGTTTTGATATAAAAAAAATAACTATATTGTAAAAGTATTAAGTTGATGTTGATGGTGATTCATTGGTTGATTCTATTTAGCGACTAGATTTTGTCGTATAGATAAATGTCGAGACTGCTGATCCCGTGCTGATCTAATTCTATCACTAAGTTCTTTTCTATTCTGTCTATCTTCCAACTTATTATTCTAATGAAAAGAATGCGTCTTATTGGTGGGGTGCGTTTACGAACTCAAACTTATGTAAAGTGTGAGTGAGTGACAATGTGTTTGGTGCATTTGTAAAAAAATATTGTCAGTTGGGGCACCACTCTGTGTAGACTGTAGTTCCGTTAAGGAATCGGTTTTTAAGACGATTTTTTCCGTTCAATAAACGCCAACGCTTTTTCTACACAACTAATAAATAACTAAGTAAACATGTTGTGTCGAAGAGAAAAGAAAAGTAATTCTTTCTTTAGTAGGAATGACAGTCTATGCTAATTAAAAATACTTATAACAGGTACTATCACAAAAAAGTATCACAACAAACACTGTATTTACAATATGATATGTCTATAATAATAAAAAATATTCACATTTATAATTATTATCCTATAAAATAAGTACAGAATATTTTTTTCTATTCTGGTATACCAATATAATTATAGTATTCTTTATATTAATTATTTAGATAGACAATTTATGTTCGTCTAGCTATTATAACTCTTAACATGTAGGTACCTACCTTAATATTTCATATCTATCTCAAATTTACTTTTCAATTACATTATCAAGTATTTTATTTTATTATAATTATTATTTCAGCGTATACCGAGTTCCGCGTAAGTCTGGTTATAGTTGGTGGTACTATTATATTTGCAGCTCTCTATCGTCGTGTGAATTGTTTCCTCGGCTAAAGGAGCGGCTACATTGACAGCGGATATATTTTTTATATATAATTGCCAGACTCAATAATCTGTCTGCCGGTAGATTTGGTTACTTAGGCCAAGAGCTGAATGAAGTGTTGATAAACAAATCCTATTATGGAGAAACTGTATCCAGTAGCTATATGGGCACTTAGATACTTGATTCAGTCAAAAATAATGTCTGCCTTTTTAAAGATATTTTTTTTAAGATAGGTATACTTCATATTTGTACTTTTCTTAAAAAAATTCAAGAAATCAGTATGCTAGAAGACGCAGGATTTTGCGACACACAAATATAAATTTTGACTATACTTACCTATATTCGAAAATCTAATCTATTGAATTTGACCATTTGTGAAGTATCCAATTTACAGTTCATCTTTCTTATTGTATTTAGTTACAGTTATAAGGAACAGAAAATGTAAAGTAGAATTATAGAAAAGCAGAAAACAGCTATCTAGTTTATGCAAATGTTAACTGCTGTACTTTGTTTACAAACACTTCCCATTGGTCTTGGCCCTAAATATAGCCATAGATTCGTTGACACATTGATCTTGGCCCGAAATGTAGCCATAGATTCGTTGACACATTTTCTGCTAAATCTACCGGTAATAGATTGTTAAGTCTTCACTTTCGATGCATTTATTGTGTATTCGGAACTGATGTTTCTTATATAATTGTTTGATTGGATTTTATAAAGTTTCACTCCCTATCACAAGGGGTTCATAAGTGCCGTTTCCGTGACGTTAAGAACAAGGTAAAATTAACTTGCAAGGATCAATTGCACTTTACTTGCAGTCTAGTGAAGTGGGTGCTACATTGCATAGGTACAGTATCTATGTGCCCTATGTACCTATACAATAGTAGTAGTTGTAGAGTATCTACTACCTTTTGAATCCTTTGGGGTTTAAAAGACGTTGAATGAAAGAAAAAGGGATCCACTTAGCAGGGACCAATCTAAGCTAAACATTTCAAAGCACTATCAAGTTTCAGTTTTTATAAAATCTAATCAAACATTAACTTTAATTTTAATTAATCCTTCGTAAGCCGTATTTGAGACTGTTTCAAATAATGTCTCATAGAAGGATTGATTTATGGTTTTTCTACGCTTTTATTGTGGCGAAGGTTATACGTAAAGAGGATTTAATCAATTGATTAAATCCTTTTTAAATGGGTTTCAAAGCTTTGGCTTAAAGTTTTCAATCATAATCACTTGGTCACATTATACTCGGCCCATTCTGCGCTATTAGCTTTAATTTCCTTAATTGAAATAATCATGTTAACTAAAATAAGACTATTGATCTTTGTATAAAAATTGCTTTAAAAGTATATCTACCCTCTTTGTACTTCTTATATTCCGTCTCTTTCTCTCTATAGTAGCAAGAAAAAGATAGTAATAGTCTTTAAGTTTAGTGGGTTTTGCGGAGAATGTGTATTTAATTTATTGAAAATGGCGACCTATCTACTCACGCAAATTAAATGACAGCCGTCTGGAGTCCCGTTGTGGCTTGAAATTAGTAGAACTATTCTCAGTTACTTTATTTATGTCGCTATTTTCATTAAATTTAGTATGTCTCACGATAATTACTATTCAAAAAGAGAATGTGTGTTGAAAATTTAAAACAAGAATGTCTTAAGTCATATATTTCCTTTCAGCAATGACTGTGGTGGACGAGAAGCCTATCCCTGACGTCAAAGACTTCAAAGACGCTTTTGAAAATATGGATGTCGTCAACCTATTGAAGACTGATCAACCTACCCTCATTTTGTTACAGGTGACAATTTATTTTGTACTTTATGTTGAAGAGTTTAGGTAGATATTGCAGTAATAATTGGTGACAATACAATCTCTATTGTGTGTGTTGACTAATATTTTTAATTGACGTTTACCTGATTAGGTACAGTCCATTAGAAAGAAACTTGTTAATTTTTTTATTCGAAAAGATGGCAAACCAAATAGTGCTTGAAATTACAAAATCTAAAATTACAAAATCAGAAAGAAAGAAAAACTTTTTTTGATATGAAATTTTAAAACTATGTTTCCACACACAGTTGCCAGACACACTGCCGGGTCGCGGTGGCAGGATGGAGGATGACATGCCTCGAAGGAAGGTGAATGCGAATGATGAAGCCTCTACATCCACCGAGGAGGAGAAACCAGTAAGTTATTTTTTTAGGAAATTATTTTGGACTAGCTACTCTCGCGCGATTTCACCAACTGCTCGGCTCCATTTGATCGTAGTGGGATGTTTTATAGCCTATAGCACTCAGGAACATTGTAGCTATCTATCAGTGGAAGAATTTTGGCAATCCGACCAGCGGTTCGAAAATTTTACCTCTTTATAATATTAGTACCTATAGATTAGAAGACATGCAAACAGGCTGATCTTCTTTACCTCGTAAGGATAGAAGATTTAAAATACAAAAAGGGTGTATATTGGATTAACAGGCATCCGAACACGTAAAACCTCCTTTTTTGCGAGGGGAAAATCATCTAATGATTTCTCTCGCCCAGGATCTGGCGTTAGAAAGTGTCAGACTCTTACTGACTAAAAATGCCCCCGTTCCTTCTCCTGCTTTAGGCCGATGTCGCGATACCTTAGTGCGCTAGCCTCGCAACCCTGACTGAATATCGGCCCTATAGGGGCCCGTCTATGGTGGTCCATTAGCTCTTTGAAATGAAACCTCGGACTAATAAAATACAGAAGTGGGGTAAATAGATGTACCTACGGCAATTTGTCTGTCGTTTGCGTATAATCACACTTTAATGTTATATTGTTAATAACAGTAAGTACTCAAACTTTTTGCAAGATGTTTTTGGCTTAATGTTAAAGAAACCATGCCTCCGAAAAAATATTTTTCTCTACTCGAGAACCAAACTAAGGCCTGAGTACTCGATTGCCTACATCATAATCAAGTTTTTTTCATAACTTTAACTCTAATAGTACAAACCTTCTCTGGACTTTCACGAATAATCATAGACCAAATTATCCAAATCGGTAAAGGCATTGTTGAGTTGTAACATTACAACGAAAAGTATAGCATAAGCATTGATTATCTATATAAAGATGTAATTATTTATAAAATATCAAAATCATTAAAAAAAAATACATTTGTCAACTAATTGTCAGGTGTGGGGTTCGAACCCACGCTCCCTCTCGGGAACCAGAGCTTAAATCTGGCGCCTTAGACCACTCGGCCAACCTGACTTATTAACTGATGCTGAAATAACAATATGGTACTTAACAGTGACGCGTGATTCACTAGTAACTATAGATGGGCATTGTGAAACCGATGCGCTTCATTAAACACTAATAAGTCGTTATAAATGAATAGTAGGTTTATCTTTTCGTTTATTTCCTATATATTATTAAAGTGCGTCACACGTAAGGGATGATCGACAAAGTGTGACATGGGGTAGGACTTAAGTTTTGTGGAAGTCACTTTTCAACATCTAATATACTTATCTAGTATTAATCAAACTAAAAATTATTTTCGGCTCTGTCTTTTTTAAAACATGGTTTAAGGATTGTTTTGTTGTCGAGTTCATACCCGCTTTTAAGACACGCGCCGATCGCCGACGACCACTGACGAATGCCGCCAAACGCACCGTAGCTAGCGTGATTTTATTGTTTTTAAATACTGATTTTTCAATGAGATATAGCAAAACATGTGATGTCACACTAGGTCTCTGAAATATGACCAGGACTTGGCTCAAAAAAATCATGAAATTCATGATTACTTATTTGACGTACCTACTTTATGGATGGTCCCTGAAGTAGGTAGAACGCCCTTGATACATACCATCTTAATCCTGGTGTTGCGGAGGTCCACGCGGTGTCTTCAATAGTTTAAAATGCCATATATCAGCAGGCCCTTTCTTAATCAGTCCGCAATTAAGGTCTAGAGGCCTTATTTGCGTTTTTGAGTTTTGGTTCGATGCTTAAAGAGCTGACCTTTGACCTTCCAATCATAGTTTACCTACTTATTTTTATTAGAATGGCGGATCGTCTAATGATTAGTGATAAGTGTATGGACAGATGGACACTAGCAATACCAGACTGCTTTATGTGTGTTATTTTCTAGCCCTCTGATTGGTTGTCTAAACCGCATTTTCATTACCATCACCAACATCACCTTTGTTGTTTGACTAGAAGTTCACATTAAATGCTGTGTGGTCGATGCCCCGCGTACGTTGACTCGTGCTATGTGCTGTGTCCCTCGAAAGTGGCTGCACAGGCTTAATAGTAAGAACGCGTGTCGCTTATGCTCTGATGCTTTGAACAAGTTTCCTCGGGGTATATACTGAACACTGGCCAATGTGATCAAATTAGGTAATATACATAATGTCCAACAATATATAATACTAATATATAAATTTGCGTCCATCGCATTTATTATCAATTTATTCCCATATATTTATTAAAATTACTCTAAAATTACATTTTTAAATATTACTATAAAATAAAATAATATTTAAATTTTATCAATTTTATTATTATTGTAATTTATTATTATTTTATTTGAAATCTGATCCACCAGACAAACTGTGTGTACAGTTTTGTTGGACATTTTATACTTTTTATAATGTAAAATGTACCTTTTAAGCCATTATAAATAAAATAAATAAATAAATAAATATTGCAAATACGTTGGCCGGTAAGTCTCCTATTGAAAACGCGGCCTAACTTGGAGCAGGCCAATCAGCGCGATCATTGGTCTAGACAAACGTAGTTTAGGTCGTCACCCAGCTAGGTGGCGATATCCATAGTGGCTGGCAGTGGTTGGATGAGCAGAGTTGAACATCGAGCTCAGTGTTTTGAGAGGCCTTTGCCCAGTAGTGGACAGAAATAGGCTATTGGTGAAGATGATCAATAGAAAAGTATTGTCTTGCTTAGCTTTACTGACTTATGTCTTTGTATAGTCAAACTCAAAAGTAAAAAATTATTTAGGTATGTCAATTACTTAGACCCTTACAGGCATTTTTGAACGTCAAACAAAATTTTAAAGATATAAAGTGTCAGTCTGTCGGTCAGTCCTCTACTAGTTAGTCTAGTGAAGCTATTTGCTCGGTCCAAAGTGTAGATTCGGATAGAAAAGAACGAGCAAGAAAACTCCATACAAGGTGAGTCTACATATGTTATCACCTACTTAATTGGATCTGTGTATACAACAGGTAGACAACAGATGTCGACTGGCAGACCTAGAAGAGGGTCGTATTGGCAAACTTCAAGTGCATCGCTCTGGTCGAGTCAGCCTCTCGCTGGGAGACACCATGTTCGAGGTAAATAACAATAACTCTGATCTGACTAGTTAGGCCACTACTGTAAGTTATTTTTTGATTTAACATACTATTATTTGTTGTCTTTATACTTTAGCAATAGTGGAGTGGGCACTACACAGATGCACTTAGGCCAACATAAAAACTTTTACGCTTTGAACTAGGCCCCTTTTAGGTGTCGTGACCTCGTGACTGCGTTTACACACATACAATTTCACATATACATCACACCCAGATCCCCAACAACAATCTGTGGATCACACAAAGAGTGGTTCCATGCAGGAATAGAAAACTCGACACGTTGAGCGGCAGGCAGTTGCCCAGCTACCATTGGCCACGATTTCCATGCATTAGAAGGCATGCCCATAGACACATACCTCCTTACTACAGAAAATATAAACCTATAATACTCTGATACTTGAACTTATACAACTCGCCAAGAATGCTGTGACATTAACTAACTCCATTTTATATTTACAGGTATGCTTAGGTACAAAAGCAGCATTTCACCAAGAAGTGGTGTCAGTAGATGCAGATGAGGCATCTCGTTCTGCAAACCTGGTGGCTCTAGGGTCCTTGCAGCACAAGCTCAACCTTGTCCCCAACTGGGAGACCATGTTCCATGATATGTCTGTATAGTGTATAGTTAATTAAATATTTATATTTAAAACTGTTTTTTCTTGATATAAACATAATCTATTTATAATTATAAAATGTTTGGATTTAAAGTTAACAGTAAATAAAATCAATATCTGGATGAGGTGTGGGTGTGTACAAAATTAATCACAAATTCTTAAATAATATAATTTTATTGTACCTAAGTTATTTACAATACAAACTACCCTTTATCTTCTAAGCAGTAGCACTGGCAGAAGATGCAGCTTCCTTTGGTTTAGTTATCTGTGTGTCTCTGCCTAAAAACTTGTTTCCTTTGAGGTCTATGGCAAAGTTATAGTCTGTGGGATTTGCTAGAGCATGGTCTATGGCGGCATCCAGATTTTCCGGAGTTATGAATGTTGAACTCAATTCCTGAAATAAATATTTAGGTGTTAATTTTAGACTCAGTTTAATAATATATAATACAATCTTACTTTGAATTAGAATTTACATTGGTACTCCGTATCAAGTAGTGTTAAAAGTCTTTGATTGATCTTTAACACTACACTATAATAAATAAAAGTCAATTTGAATCAACAGAATTTGATTGATAATGCAATTGAAAAGTGAAAAGCCTTTGAAATTACAAAATGATTCATTACCTTCTGTCGCTTGATTTCTTCTGAGGCTTTTGCAATTACCTTCGCCCGTTTTTCATCAATGGATTGCATTCTCTTGAGAGCATATGTCTCAAGTTTGTTCACCTCAACTTTTCTTCGCTCCTCTCGTTCTATTGCGACCTGAGCATTCCATTTCTCATTCAGCTCCACGCACCGAGCCCATTCTTCAGCTTCCAAGCGCTGAGACATTTCAGAACTTGCACTCTCTCGAGTTTGTTTTTCTTTGATCATCTCCTCGTGATAGAACCTCCTGATGGCCCGCATCTGCGTTTTGTAATTATTATGCAGCCGTAAAAGCTCTATGCGTTCTTCTTCTGATACAACTGGACGTTTGGGTACACGAAATATCTTACTTTTAGCGACTGGTAGCCATCGAGGTTTTCTATGTGCCTCCGCGCATTGTACCAACATTGGCCAGGTACGTTTCAGCAAAGAGTTCTGGAATAACATTATTTTCGATTCACTTTCTTTTACTAATAGGTTCTACACAATTTTTTTTGGAAATACCAACACAATTACCTAACCTCAAAATTCATGTATTTTGACTTTTTAAAGATGTCAAAATGTTTTTTTAATGTTCCAAGCAACATTACGATATTTTATTTTTAAAATTAATTCAATATAAAAACTTAATTTGAGCAATATTACATTAAAATGAATATTTTGGATTTATTTAATAAGGTGGGTACTGTTTATGAAATAATTCAATCTTGAAAAAGAGTATTTTACATATTTCATAGTTTCCGAACTAGACTGCGAGTGTCAGTTTATTTCAATGTCAAAAATATCTGTCAAGTCAAAGTTGTATCAAAGAAAAAGCAAGCCGGGTGTTTCTGTTTCTGTAATGTTTATTTATCAAAAATCTAAAAAGCAGGGGATTAAAAATGATTAAAATATCAGCTTTAAACGAAGAATCGGAAGAGGAAAGTGGATCAGAGGAAGAAGTTACTAGAGAAGCGTCTGAACAGATAGCGTTGCAGCAGTATGCAAACGCACTCGAACTTCAAAGAAAGGGCAACCTTAAAGATGCCACTCAGTTACTTAGGGATCTACTGGATACAGAATTATTATATGAAGTTCAAAAACCCGCGCAAGGTGAGAAAGTACCTGGTCCCTTGTTTAATTTAAAATATTTGTCGTATAAAAACCTGGCAGCTATGCTGACAGCATCAGACGAAATAGATGCGGCTATCGAGGCGTATTGTGCTGCGGCTGAGTTAGACGACACTGATGTCACTCTATGGCATCGGCTCGGGCAGCTTTGTATACGTACTAAACGTTATGAAATGGCGCTCCATGCTTTTCAACGCGGTGCAGAACGCAATCCTCGTCACTGGCCCTGTCTCGATAAGATCGTCACACTCCTACTTGGTCTAGATTACAAAGAGGAATGTATTTCAACCATACATGATGCCTTACAGTTAGACCCTGGTTACTTGCGTGGTCTGGCATATAGGAAACATATTTACACTGTATATCCTTACATAAAGGATTACATGGAATATCTAAACCCCATTTACAAATGGGATGAAAAAGATGATGAACCATTTGATGAAGAAAAGGCCAAGAAACTAATAAATGAAGCTGAAACTATCCATGACACATTTATTGAGCAACAGAAAGCTGAGCAGTTCAAATATGTTCTACCTGAATTAAAATTAGTCAAACCTGTTAGCAACTTAAGTTGGAAATCAGTTGGAGAATCCTTAGTTCATATGCATCACTACATGGCTGAGAATTGTTACAGTCATGCATGCAAAATAGAAATGGTTTTTGAGAAGGAAGATAAGCAAGAGGCTATGGAGGTGTGTGAAGAACCAAAGGAAGTAGAACAGAAACCAGAAGAAACTAAAGTTGAAGAACCTGCAACAGAACCAGAAAAAAATGTTGAAAATGTGTCAGAGAATGAAAACAATGATTTATCAGACAAAGATAAAACAGCCACTGACACAGAGAAAGTGGAGAGTGATGTTGAAATGGCAGCAGAAAATCCTGAAAACCCCTCTGAAAATAAACAACAAAAGAAAGCCCCAGTGAGAAGAAGAGGTAGTGCACTAAGTTTCCTAGAAATGTGGGAATGGTGTACTAAACGAAGATCTGGACGGAAAAAACCTGTTAATAAACAAGAACAGGATGATAATATTTATGAAACTCTTAGAAGAATGGTGCCAATTTCTTTAGTGCCAGAGTTAGTAGAGAAAAAAGAAAACCAAGCTCGTGAAACATCCCCAGATGTATCGGATCTTGATAAATTATTTGATGCAAAAGATAAACCTGAAGATGAGGTCCTGATCACATATTTTGGATCAGATGATGAACAGAAAGACGTCAAGAACTTTATTAATCAGTACACAGAGCAGAAAAAAGATATAATTGATATTTTAAATGATTTTCTGAATATTTTAGCTTGTAAGTGGCGAGAGAAATGGCCCAAGGGACTCTCAGAAGTATTTATTGAAGCTCACAAATGCTATCTTAATCACATTGATGTTCCTGCATATACCAGTGACAATGATGAAGAACTACTGCATTATACAACAGTTAACATCTTAGCAGAAGAGTTCTTAGTGAATGAAAAGTTAAACAAATCTCCAGAAGAGGAAGCGAAACATGAATTGAATGTGATTGAAACTGTAGGCATAATATTGAGTTTGAGGCCAGAAATTTTCAAAAATGCTGACTGTTTAGATTTTACACTCCGCTATCTTTGGGTGAAACTACACATTCATCTTTTGAATAAATGCAACGAGTTTGCTCTGGACTGCCTGTACCAACTTGTGTATGAATTTGAAGCCATGGGCGAACACCACGATAAATACAATCTAGAAGTAGTTAACTTCACACATAAACCAAAAATTAATGAGAGTGAAGTCTCAGCTGCTATAAAGGACCTTGAGAGAAATGAGAAGCTTTCAACTGTTATGGAATTGTATGACAAAGGAAACTATGAAGAAGTATTATCTATAGTGATTGACAGTTTTGAGCATTGCAAAGCAATGGCTAAAGTTGAAGAACAGGTGGCTTTAGACTTTGCAGTACATTTGGCTGTAATACTAGACACATATTGGGCTTTAGACAGGCCAGAAGAATGTTTTAAGTGGTCTCTCATCTGTCTTCACGAAGCTCTAAATCATTACTTTAGATTTACGACAGGATCCCAAGAATATGATAAGTGGACCCTCACAGTTGTTAAGATACTGTGTTGTATGGACCATATACTGACTACAGAAGGATTAACATGTCTAGACACGGTGTCTCAAAAAGAGTTGAGTCAAGGTCTGGAAGATCTCATCAGAGTAATTGGACATCAGGTGGAGACAAACACTTCTGAAATGCCTTTCGGCACCGTAATCCCATGGATCATAGTACACTACATATTACAGAGAGAGGATGATCAGGGAAGAGTTAGAATAGATAATGACAAAGCTGCAAGTGATGAAGATGTTCCTAACCCATTAATGGTATTATTTATTGCACACGAACAGCTGGGAAAGAGAGGATGGTGCTGTAAGTCTGAAGGCAAACTGCTGTATTTTACGTTAGACACGGTGGTTCCAAGGTTGCGGTCACCTTCACTAGCAAAATCACTTGAACAAGTGGTACAGTATATGGAGCAGTGTGTATTTTGTTTGTTTGGCCACCCTGGCAGGAAAAATAAATTGAAACATCTCGTAGATCATAATGTACCGCCATACACTTTAGATTGGAAAAGAGCGCAGCAGGTGTATGAAATATTCAGGCCTCCAACATTGCCGGCACTGGAGGGCAAGTTGCCCGGCATCACCGCTGACACTGAGCAGTTGTTCCACAAAATACTTGCGCTGCTTCCTCCCGAATGTGATCCTCAGAAATACCTTCCAGACATTGACAGATATATTAAGGGGTTGGACGATAAAATGCCGCAGGCTCCGTCTCTACTGCCATATAAAATGAAGGATATTTACTTTTTGTTGGGAGATTATTATTATAAAAGAGAAGAAAGCAAGTTAGGTATAAAATTTAATATGTTAGACGTTGCCCTGAATAACGACAGAGTAGAATCGTGGGCACGTATATCACTAGCTAAAAGTGTAAATTTAGAAAGAATGTTGAATTCCTGCAAAAATCTCAATCATGAAAGAGAATTTTTAACTCCTGCAAAATCAGTGATACGATGTTACAAGAGATGTATGGAGCTAGACCCAACCTACTGCAATATGTGGACAGAATATGGCATGTTCGCATATTACGTGCACTCGTTTTGTTCTCGTGTCCTGAAACAAGCGAGCGAATCTTTAAGTATGGAAGACTTTGAGTCTTTGGAAAAACTGAAGGAAGACATGTTAGACATAACAAACAAAAGTTTCGTCACGGTACAGAATGAACTTAACAATAGTTCGGAATCTGACAAAGTCAATGATGAGTCGTGGCTCCACTTCTATATGTTAGGAAAAGTAAGCGAGAAACGTAATAAGCCACCGTCGCTATATTTGGATTATTACATGAAAGCCGTAAAAAGTTTGAAAGAAAGTAATGCGACGTATCCCTCGAAGATTAACTACAATACGCCAACACACTTATGTGTAGAAGTTTTAGAGTTACACTATCGGATCCATTCGTCTATATTGAAATATATAGAACAACACGAGAGCAAACCAATCCCTGCATCAGTTGGTAAAGTGTTCTCCACGTGTATCGAAGAGTGGAAGAAAGGTCCTTTTACAAGAAAACCTAAAAAGGACGGAGCTGTAGAAATAGAAACGAATACTGAACCCAAACCCGCGGAACCGGTTCACGCAGCTAATATTCTCAAACGGTCTATTAGCGACGCTGGTGAAGAAGAATCTCATGAGGCTAAAAGACTGAAGATGGAAGCAGCGGCAGCTAAAGTTAGGCGGTCAGCTTCGTACGATACAGAAAGAAAATCTAAAGAATCGATTAAACCGAGTTTAGAGGTAACTGAAGCTAAAACAATTGAGACCACAGAGGAAAATAAACAGGAAGTTACTAGCGAAAATTTGCCGCAGACTTCTCTGCCTCCGCCTCCGCCAGCAACAACAGAACCAATTAAAGAAGTAACACCTGAAATGGAAAAGCCTATAGAAGAGAAGAAAGATGAAACGGATGGTGAGAAAAAAGAGGATAGTTCAAGTAGTACATCTTCTTCATCGTCATCGTCAGATTCCAGTTCGAGTGAAACATCATCCGACAGCAGCAGCGACTCCACTAGCGACAGTGACGCTTCCAAGTCATCGAACGACGCCAAACCAATAACCGACGATGAGATCATGAAGATAGTGTCAGCCTGTCTAGACGCTCTGGAAGACTGCGCCAGCCGGTTTCCACCACATTATAAAGCCATTTACAGACTCGCCCATTATCACTTTTATTATAAAAAAGGTAAAGACATCGAAAGATGTCGAGATCTCATGTTGTCCAATTTCACATCAAGATCTGGCCATAAAATGGTTGGTTTATTTGGTGAGAGAAAACCCTCTAACTTTTTCAACAACATATGGAGAATACCGACAGCAGAGGTTGACAGGCCAGGCAGCTTCACATTTCATATGAATCGATCTGTACTCCTCACAATGGAGATATTGAAAGAGATAGACGATCATAAAACGCTTTTGGAACTCAGTATAGTTTTACAGAAGATACCTGAACTAGACAAGAAGTATGTGCGTGACTCTGATAGAGAGGAACTATCCCAGCAAGCCTTCTCACTGTGCGTACAATCTTTGAAAGGTCAACTGCTAAAATTCAGCCAACAAGCTGACTTGAAGATCAACGAGGTGGAGCGGCAAGCACTCAACAGTTTTATGTTGGATATTTACCGAGCGTACCTAAAAGTTCAGAAACAACCGAATGCTAAACAATTCACGAATTTAATAGTTGAGGGTTACAAGTTACTTAGAAATGATCCCATCCCTGAGAATATTAATGTAGTTGATTTAAGTTTGAAATACTGCCATAAGATGCTACACAAAATTAAGAGTGACGCTATGATGGCTAGTGTAGACAAAAGTCAGAATGCTCAGAAGAAACAAGCTGCTAAGGCTGCTGTTTCCGAGATTTCTAAAGCTCCGGCTCCAAGTGTGTCAAGAACTGAAAGCCTACCAAAGCCGGAACAAAAAGCGCCACCTCCTTCAACATCCACGGCAAGCTCGAGTTTACCAAAAATGTCGCCGCAAGAAATGGCCGCCGCTTTCCAGAGCTACTTACCGATGTTGAACGACCCGGTGTTGTCCCAGCAAACGGCGGCTGCTTTATCTTTGTCTTACTTATCGAACATGAGTGTTTTTAGCGCCTACCCGTCATTGCAGAACACGTTACAGAATACTCTGCAAAATTCCTTTCAGGCTGAGTTCTACCGTCAGTTCTTAGGACAGAGCTTCCCGTCTTTTATGCCTCCTGTAAAGAAACAAAAACGTGGTCCTAAGCCGGGTTCGGTGCGAGCTTCTAATCCTCAGATGAAAACGTCAAAGTCGTTCACTGCCCCTACTGCATCTACCAGTAAAGGAGTTCCGACGCCCGTAATAAGTTCTCTGCAGAAATCCAACTCTTCGCCCATGACTCCTAGTATGGGATCAGTGCTTCAGAACTTGCCAGCCTCGATGTCGGCCAACTTGACTTCATTTCCCACGCACTCCTCATCACACTCGACCCACTCTATGCCGGCACAGGCGCACATGTCTACTGCGTCCACTGTGAACGCGGCTATACATACGAAGCCTCCGATGCCGCATCAGCAAGTCAGTCCTGGAAAAACGCTGCAAGAGAAACTGGCGGAGCGACAAAAGCATCTTCCCATATCCAAGAACCATGAGATCAATGCATCTATTAGTAAGTTGCCCTCCTCTCTCACGATAACCAAGACGTCAGTACCTAAACCCGCGCTTAAGAAGCCGGAAGCTAAGAAACAGCTGCCCTTCAGTGAGAGACCCAAACCTATCGAGTCGGACGAAGTGATTGTACTTGATGATGATTAAACTATATTTATTAATTATATGTAGGTAAGGTAAAAAATAGACTTGAACATTATCAGACTATAATCATTTTAATTAATAAATGAAATACAATCAGTTTAAACGTATTTTAATTTATTTCTTAAAAAATATTTTTTTTTACTATTTACAGTGTTGTTATAATACGAAAATATGTTTTTAACTATTGTTACATTATGTTACATTGCTCACGCAATATTAAGTAATATCAGTGATTATTTGGAGCATCCTTGTAACCTGCAGAAATCAATATAGATGCTATAATTTATTAATTAACCAGTCGTTAATTAATTATTATCATGTCTTGCATTTTCTTTCCTTCTTGACTCACTCTATCCTCGACTTAAGATTAATTATTGTTTATGTTAAAACTCTGCTTCACTTGTAAAATATAATTCATGGCTCTGTACTAATTTTAGGTGGATCGCTTTTAGCATACAACAACTCCAGAGATTAAATTAAAGCCACATTATGATAACACTGGTCGTTTTTCAATAGTTGCATTATCGATAACTTGATTCCGTTACTAACATTACATTTATATCGATATTTTGGCAAATATTAGAATATATCTACGGCCAATGCGTTGGTACAAAATTAAGACTATTTTCCCGTAGGATGCGACAGAAACGAAAAAGAACGACAATGCGTTGAGCCCTCCGATTGGTTGGTTAGGTTAGGTTAGGCCAATCAGAGGTAAGGTGCGCCGTACGTCATTAACGTGTTGATCACAATAAAGTATAGCATACTCGCGCATTTTGTTGGATTATGAGCCTCTTCAACATAAGAGTAGCCAAAATACAAGGTGGGTCGAAGACGATTACTTCCAAAAAGCAATTTACAGTATCCAGTGCGTTTTTACTATAGTCTGTTGAAAAATGTAACCTATTCATTATTATCAAGACTTTAGTGTATAATTTACAAGTGCAATATATGTTGATCAGTGCAGCACCCTCATCATGTAGAAATATACGAGCATCTCGCTGAGGTTCCAGCCCATCGCGAGTGTTGCCAGGTACGTGAGGAACAGGATCGGTAGAGGCAACAGGAACACGCGAGCGTTTTGCAGCATCGGGAGATCTGTTGAACAAACGTATTTATGTGTTGCTATCTGACATAATGTGATACTATGTTCGCCATTTTTTTTCTGAAGTTTTTCCAATTTATGTCAAGGGGGTCAATATTTTGTAAGCTTTGTTAAGCTAGAGAATTTATATGTCCAATAGAGAATTAAACAGCGTCAAATCATTAGAAATTTCACTTGTGACAGCTGCAGGGATTGGTATATCAGACCTTAAGCTACGTTAGCGACATCTAGCGTGCAAAAATCCTGGGGCTTTTATTGTAAAGTAACATAAAATGTCTTGTTACGGGACTCTGATATATTTATTAAATTAAAAAATCCCAAAGTTATTCTTTATTGCTAATAGAGTCAGTCACATGACAATAAAGAATAATGCAAAATGAAGTGAGTGAGAAACGGGCGCATAAACCTCCGGGCCACCACGACATTTTTGATAGATCGCTTTTTTTTGTGAAGGTAAAATCATGAAATGACTTCTTCCGCCCAGGGCCGGGGGGGAGTGTCAGACTCTTCCTGACTAAAAACCCCCCTGTTCCTTCTCCTGCTCTGGGCAGAGGTCGCGGTGCCTCATTGCGCTTAACCCGCAACCCCGGCTGAACATCAGCCCTATAGGGCCCCGTCTGTGGTGGTCTATTGGCTCTTTGAGGCGCGCGCGGAACGCTACGCGCCGTACGCTCGGGCCTGGTTCTGGTCGGGCGGCGAGCTACCCTTACTCGCCGACCGCAGACCCGCACTTACAGTGGCCGGAGATCGTCCTTTGATCCCCGACGCCCGTAGTGTCGCCTGTTGCGGCGGCTGGGGCGTGAGGAGGAGGATTGCTCCCTCACGCGGGCCGCCTCCCTCTTTGCGAGCATAACTGCTTCACAGAAGGAGGAGACGGCGTCCCAGTTCCTCTCACTCCGCACCATGGCCTCGACTAAGGCCGGGCGCGAGAGGTCGCCGCCGCCGATCACTTCCCTGAGGATACGGCAGTGCTCAGCCCAGGCAGAGCATACCGCCACCCTCGGTAGATCGCTAACATTTCGACATTTCGATTCCGTAATAGTTAGATTTTATTGCCAGTCCCAAAACCACACAACCCAATGATATTATAAACTTACCCGAATCGACTACTTTTCCATAATCTGAAAGTTATTTTGTATTTTAATTAAAGTGCAGTGCAGAAGACTAAAATATGGGTCACCATATTTTTTGTGCAAAATATAAAAAGTATATAGTTGTACTTACTACTGTATCCTAAAAATGTGATGTATAAGTAGTAGATGATGGAGGCAAGCCAGAAGGTGTTGGACACCAGACACGACAGGAAACCATCACGGAACAGAATATCTAAAAAGGCAGAAGGATTTTGACTTTACTCAAATGTTCCAAAGCTCCCGAAATGTTGAAGACCGCAAGATGTGAAGGCCAGTTCTTCAATACATTTATGGAAACTATCAGTTGATGTAGTGCTCTTGGTCGATATAAATAAGTAAATCCCTTTGCAGATGTACTTCTTTAATCACTAATTATAATATAAGTTTTACAATAATTGAGTGTGTTTTCGTCGCGACTATTAGAATGGCAGTGGCCGGAAGGCGCGCAGCTCGAACCTCTCGCTCGCGCTACGGATGCGTTCCATACACGACGAAGAATGATGCGTTCCGGCGTAGACAGCTCTTCAACTCTTAACGTTGTTCTTAAGTGTGGGAGAGCTATGCTTTCGCACGAATGGATCTGCTCGACCTTAGTGAAACACCAGCCTCACAGAAAACCGGCGTGATTCTACCACAGTATTGTGTTTCGCCGTGTGAGTGAGGCTACTGGAGGCCCAATCCTTGCCCTCCCCCAATACCTAAATCTCCAAATTCCTACCCCAAAAAGGTCGGCTTGTAGCAGCTCCTCTGTTGTTGCAAGTGTCCATGATTGCTTACCATCAGGCAATCCGACTGCTCTTTTGCCGTCTTATCACATAAAAAGTATATGTTTGCAAATGCACAGGACAAAACCAAACAATAGTGTAGGGGTTTAAAATATATTTTTAAATCCTTTCCCTCCCTTACTAAATCGTTGTTGCGGGTGTAATAACAAAAGAAACCTCATGGACAAGTAAGAAGATCTAAATAGATACTCAGAAAATATATTACTCTCAAAGAAGACTATTTGGAAGAAGTGTAGCAGCGAGAGTGGCGGAAAGAACGCGTTGATGTGCACGTCGAACGCGTAGCCCCACTCCACGTCCGGCCCGTCGGGGTCGCGGCGCAGGTACGTGTTGCTTACATACCTGGAATTATTTTGTTTTAACTATATTTATTATGGAAGAGAACTAGCCCGAGTTTTCTTGTTATATGCAGTAGCACTGACAAATAATCTGGTTATGTGGTAAGAATTTAATAAAAAATTCAATGTTAAATAACAAGTTCAAAATTCTGTTATATACTGGTCAAATTATAAGCCTAATCCAGTTAGTGAGGAAACTAAGCTTTGTGTAAGATTTCTTGTCGTAAGGTCACAAGGCTTCACTTTTCTAATACTTATGTAACTAATAAGAATAATATTGGCTGATGGCACTGAGTGGGTACTTAATCCTTTTTCTTTCTATGCACTTTTTATATGCTTTGTGTACAGACGCCAGACTCTTTTCTCATATTTTCAATTTAATGTATTTGATATAATGTCGAAAATCCAATAAAAGATCTGCTGGGGTCTGTTCAAAAAAGTGATATAATTGAATTTGTCATACTAACCAAAAGAATGTAGACACAAGTATCCCGGCTCCTATGAAGTCTACAAATACTACAAAGAGTACAAACAACGCCACCTTCCCGGTTGTCAGGCCCATTGCTAGGCCCAGGCATATTGATGATACTGAAACATAAATCAGTTTTATATAAAAACCATATGAATTGGCTTTTCTTATAAATAACAATCTGATTTGATAGGAAATCTGAACTTCTGAATCTAAACTAGATATCCGCATGGAACAACCCTTTGTGTGTTCCACATATTTTGTCCTGGGTTGAGTGTAGTTTTTTATGTGAAATTGTATGTTTGTGAACACACCCACAACACAGGAGAAAATCCTAGTGTATGGCAACTTTTTTTAGTTTATAAGAAATAACAAAATAGTGTTTCAAATAAAATTCTTTGAGAATTGTTGCTTAGATTTTTAAGAGCAACAAATACAATTTTCTAAATAACATAAATAAAGTAGTACCACCCCAAACCCACCAAAAGGAAGCTAATTTAAAAAAATATATTAAATTTTACAATATGTAATTACTTTTCTATGAATTTTGTATCAAATCTCAAAATGTTTGAACATCTTATCATTTTAGATAATAAAGGTTTGTTAAATCAATGAGTTGAAGTATGATTTTTTTGTCAATACATTAGTTTGCTTTTGCATGTCATTACTTTCAACCATTTATATTGGCATTAAAATAAATTGGGGCATGTACAAAATAGTTCATTGTTACACACTTAACTGAAAGATGTCAGATAAGATAAGATAACAATACAAGCAAGCAACTGAAGTGGCACATAACTATAGTAACAGGTCTAACAGCTGCAGATCTGTTGGAAATAAACAGACACTAGCTTAACCTCTTGTCTGCCGGTATATGAGACACAATAGAAAACACATTGTGTCTTGCATATATCTGCACTCTGACATACCACATGTTAATTGCAACAGAATGGCTAGTAAGTGTGATATAATAATGAAGGGAAGAAAAGTAAATGTATATATGAATTAAGATAAGGACATTATTGAAATTCAAATATTAAACCGAGTTGCTTTGATGTATTAAGTAGCCTTAACTGGAGGTCCACTCCTTCCCCCATTTCCAATCCCTAAATAATATTCCAGGCATCCCCAAATCCCTACCAACTCATAAAAGGCCACCATAGCCATGGGAAAGGCTGATTGTTTACCATCAAGTTGTTTAATTCCATGAATCCCAAACTATTCCATAAAAAAAACTCATCAATTAATCAAATGCTTGGTATAAACTTTTGAGATTTTAACTTCATATAGTCATAGAATACTTACAGAATAACCATACACTAAGTAGAACTAGGAAAGCTGGATCATCTCTTGCAAACTGAGACTTTGTATCTGAAAACAACAAGTTCTTTGGTTATAGTAAAAGTTAATAAATAAAACACAAATTAAGTTCTTAATCATGTTTATGGCTAGTGAGCTGTATTAATAAATTATATTTCAAATGATAAAATAACTACTAATGAGTATATTATGGGAAAATAGAAACAATCATTGGTTCATATCTTTTCAACAGAGTTTTTGATAAAGTTTTTAATGTACAGCATAACTGTAGCAGTTTAGGGTAGCTCTAGTTTCAAATAGATATTTCTACTTACGTTTTCTATAATTGAAATTCCTAAACACTTTCTGTGGTGACACAAACAGATACACCATTTGCCAAGCAGCAAACTCAAAGTCCATCTGATTGAATTTGAACAGTCTTCTGATGTATTTGTAGCGCTTCACAGCCGCGCTGGCTGTCGTAGGCTGGTAATTAGCAGGCGCTGGTAACGGAGATGTACTCCTTGGGTAGTTATTCAGGCTAGGAGTAGGCGACGTCGAATACTTCATTTTGCAGAAATTTTGTTACCAAAACTACCACAATCACGACATTAAGACTATCAGGTAAGTTCAATATGTAATCTTAAATATTATTAAGGCCATATAATCGAGTTTTAAAAATGTTTATTTATTTTATTCAAATAAAATGTAAAATTAGTCACAGCGAGAAAACGTCAATTTAATTTGCCGAATTGAAAACGTCAATGTCACTTTTCGGTTCGCTCTTTCTTATATATGAAGATAGACAAAGATAGCTTAAACTTTTATGTTCAAGATTCAATAAAGTCGCTCGTTGTGACTGTGTAAAGATGACGTTTAACATTTTACGTTCGGAAACAGATTTTAACTCGACTGTGAAATCGATTGAAAAAATAATTCGATAATATCTACTACTGTTTGTACAAGCTAACTGTTTATTGCTTGTCTATTTTTACTGTTTATTATTATTTAAATTGTTGTTCAGGAATCTTCCTGAATTAGTAGCAGCATCTGCCGCTGCTTACCTATGATGCGTTAATAGATTTTATGACAAAACAGAAGTCCACACTCAACATTAGCCAGCGAGCCATGGAGCGTGGTGTCTTAACTGTTCGATTATCAGAAAAATAAGGGGCATTTCACCGCGCTCCAAAACTCAATACGTAGACGTTGGTCAGGAAGCCGCAAGCCTCAAGTGGAACTGGGCTGGACGTGTTCGCCGCATGTCAGACGAGTGGTGGGCGAAACTCACTACTGTGTAGAGCCCACTCCACTTCAACAGACTTCGAGACAGACCCAGAAGAAGATGGCGGGAATGTTACTCCTTCGACAAGGATCAAGACCAAAAATCTTTATGCAGAGAAGAATGAAAGAAGGGTAGAGAGCATCTACCTCCAGTGGCTAACAAGAACAAAAAAATCTGACTGTATTGCAGGGCCATCATCTTTTGAACCTTTTATTGGCATCGGGAAGGGGCAGACAAATTTTGGCATACCTACCGGTTTTACTGTAACTTCTTCTGCATTCGAATATGTATGAAGAGATTGCTCTAAAAATATATTATAAGATAAGTGCGGGAGAGCCATGCTTCGGCACTAATGGGTCGGATCGACCGGAGTGATACCACAGCTTCACATGGCGGGTATCCATGGGCGGCGCTGATTGCTTACCATCAGGTAATCGGTTTGCCAATTTGTCGAGCTATCATATCAAATATATTTTGATCCCTTCCCTTATACCCTTTTTTCCATTTTCCAAGTTCTGTTCGAATGGGTCGGCTCGACGTGACCAGCCTAATAAATATCACGGCTTCGCACAAAACCACAACCACCACAGCGTTGTGTTTCGCCGTATGCTTCAGAATACCGGAGGCCCAATCCCTGCCCCTCTTCCCATCCCTTCCCAATCTTTAAATATCCGAAACCCTTATCCCCAAAAGGCCGGCAACGCACTTGTAACTCCTTTGGTTTTGCGAGTGTCCATGGGCGGCGATTGCCTACCATAATCCGCTTGCTCCTTTGCCGACCTATCTAAAAAAAAGGGTAGGTAAAAATTAAATGAAACAAGTTATAATTATTTTTAACTTTTATTTTCTTAAGATTAACAGTCAGTAAAACATTATCACAAATTAAATTTTTAATTTACGTTAGCTAACATAAGACTTGACGACAAATACCTACAAATAAATTAAATATGGACTCAAATATTATTAATAGCATTATTTACCTAACCTTATTTTTCCATGAATACATCCTGTACTTATTTTAATTATAACCTCTATTGATTTAAAATGGTAACATGAGAGACGGTAAGAGAATTATTTATTGTACTATTTTAATAAGTACTTTGTTATCTATGGTACAATAATATGAGCAACAGTAGTAAACCTCTTTATAGTTGAAAAGACAATTTTTGACTTCATTCCTTTTCATCCTTTATACTAACATCTTATAAATATTTACTTAAGTAGGTACGTATTTTTACAGTGTTTTAATTTATTTAATTAATTTGAGAATAGAAAGAACATTTGCTACACTGTATTCTGTTGCAACCAGTGTGTATAATGCGTCACCCGAGTATAGACGCCGGGGTACCCGGGCTCTCCACACTTGTTTCCGAACGAAACTACTCCGATTTGAGTCCAACGACCTCCCACTTGCAGCATTAACGGACCTCCGGAATCGCCCTGGAACGTAACATTGATATTTATAATTTGTCTAAGAAAAGTATTAAAAAGACAGAATGGAAATCAATAATATTTTAGCAATGCAACAATATTTACGTAAGTAATCGTTATGGGCAATAGTTGGACTAACGAGTAATTTACTGTAAGCAACCGATGCCCGCTAACTCATTGATAACATTACTGGTAAAATTATTTTTCTGGCTTAGGTATATTGAATAAGAAAAAGTTCCTAATTCACTCTGCCGAAAGCCTTCTCTGAAAGAGGAGGCTGAAGGGCAGTTTTCCGTCTGGTGCTGGTGATCAAGTTTTTAGAATATGAGAAATCTAAATTAAATGTAGGACTGGGGAACTGCCTACTGTGCAACGTGTCGCGATATCTAATTCAGCAAAGAAAATTATTGTTCTATATAGATCCAGGTGTGATGTGCACTTCATTTTCTGTTTGTAAATGCACCCAGATACACAGGAAAAATGCCTGATGGAAAAGGAGGGAAAAAGGTTATGTTTCAAAAAACAATAATTATTTAAATTACCTGACAAGCATCAATGCCGCCTCTCGCGTAACCAGCGCATAAGAAAGTGTCAGTGATGGGCTGGAAGTAAGCGCGGTTGCAGTCCTCGTTCCTCCACACAGGTAACTTGGCCTCCAATTGCTTGGAGCTCTCCCCACCACCGTACCGAGTCGTCCCCCAACCCACCACTGTAGCCACCGCCCCATCAAACGTTTGTCTCGTCAGCTCACCTCGAGGTATGCAAATTGGAATCACGTACTTCGATTTCTGAACGTTTTCTGAAACATATCCAGGTTGTTTAAATACACAGAGGCGCAAATAATAGAAATGTCAAACGCATGTTTTATCACATTCTAGACTCAACATTTTACTCGACTCGGGAATTGAACCTGATACAGAACGCAGCCATACTCGCCTATTTAATTATTAAAATCGCTTGTTAATGTTACATACAGGCTATTTATATATTTTTTTAACCCTAAATAGCCTTTTAACGGTTGCATTTTCCATTTCCTCGGAAAGGAAAGATTAGCAGAAGCCTTCACCGCATTTAAATAAGTTCCTGATAAACTTATGGGGCATACAGTTCATACTAGGTAATTACATTCTACATCCTTTATTTGATACATAACGGCTATTCAGACATGAAACTGACCCTAAAACAGTTTCCTACATATATGATAATAATCTAATATTTTTCCAAAAACAGAACCTACTTTCTCAAAAAATTTCTAACCTCAAATTTCTTTGTAAAATCTCACCTGATAGAACCAGTACAGCAATATCATTGTAGAAGCCGACCCTGGAGAACTGGTCGTGTGCCCGCACGGCAGTGACACGCAACGTGATCGGCCGGGACGGCTCGTCGTCACGTGCCAAGTCCACGTCTCCCAGCCGCACGCTGAACTGACGAGCTGGGAACCTGAGGAGTACGTCTTCAACGTAAATCGATTGGACTTAGTACCTACATAACTTACCTAGGTAACTAAGGTGTTTTTGTGCAGTTTTAACCTCCTTTCGTGAGATATTTGAAATTATTGTATTGCGTAATGCTGTTTTCGAATATAAGCCCCTTGCGTGGCTTGAAACTAATCGAGATCCGTGTCGAACAGTTTCGTGAGTTAGCCATTTACCATGGCAATTAATTTAGGTAACTAGCTACTCAGATTAACGAAATGATTACTATAATACCTATAAGTAACGAATTCCGAAAGCTTAGGGCTGTAAATGCTAAGGTCTGGCTTAAGTAACCATTAAATGACTCTGAGTACGGCGGTAGCTCCTGAAATATTATGAAACAAAGCTTCGAAGCGTCTATCTGTTAGTCATGACAGACTCTTAATGTCAGTTTACAGTAATTCGGAAAGATATAAGTACCACAACTCGTGGTAGGTGTACATGTGCACTCTAAGCCCTCATTTACGGAGAAACGGCCCGTCGTACTGTGATTGATTATAATGTTCATAAGTTTGTTTTAGCGCCGGATATACCTACTGCTGCAATTTATAACGAACAAAAAATATTAAAATTCTCATTCTGAAGTACAGTTTTTATACGCATCAACATTTTATTTAAACCTTTACCAGTTAACTTACCTACAAACAAAACTTATCCATTTTGATAGTGACGATCTTGATGAAAGTCATGAAACTAACATAAATACCAAATAGGAGAGGGTACTCACGGTCGTTGCTTAGAGTCCCTGGTACAATGAGCAGCAGTGAGGATATGCCTCTTGCCGACCAGGGTGCCTCCGCACCAGAACTCCCGTCGCTTGCTACCGTGCAGGTAGATCGCTGCCATCCACGGCCATGCTCCAGGTTTCGCCTCCGTTCCACCCACGATACGACCGCCCTCGTCCTCACGTTGACCACAATCTGGAATCACGATTTGGTTTTATTGTAAATTATCTTCAGCTCCTTACTATGAAGTAAAAATGTGAAATGTCCAACCGAGTAACTACATCGCATATGTTTGGTATTTTTTGCATCTCGAACAACGTCCCAATTGAAGATCGTTTGGTGCCATCTTTTAAATTTAGTCTTTGTCGGTTGCTTACTACGTATCATGAAGAGCATTATTAGATCTAAGAATTAGTTAAACAATTACCATATAAAGTAGTACGTAGGTAACTTAATTTTAATATAATAAGTGAATCATTTAATTTGTAATTAATTCGGCAGCTAATCATGCAAAAGAGAATCGGCAAAGGTTAGTCAAATAAGCTTCAGTTTACAATTTTCAATATTTATAAAAGAAATTAGTAGAAAACTGGAATTAGCTTACCTTAACGACCTTAAAGACTCAGGCAAACATACAAGTTATTTTAAGAAGCAAATATTGGTCTACTTGCACATTAGATAATACTAAATGCATTTAAATAATCAGCTATTTGCTTAAATTATAAATTGAAATGCAATTCAAATTATTACTAAATAACTGTGCAAGTAAAGCATATTAATAAGTATAATTTCTTACCTTCAATATCAACAATGTTGGAGAAATTAGTGATAACGGGAGGCGTGACAGTGTAGTATGAGGTAGTTGGAAGAGTTCTCGGCGTAGTGACCGTGGTCGTCGCAGGCCGCTTGCTGGTGCTCGCTGGACGCTTGGTCGTGGTAGGCGGCCGCTTGGTGCTGGTCACTGGCTTCGGCTTTTTCGTCGTCAACACCAACACTGCTGAAGGCTTCTTCGTCGTCGCAGGCTTTGGCTTCTGTGTCGTCACCGGCACCAAATAAGTTGGCTTACTCGTCGAAGCAACTATCGGTTTCTCTGATTGTGGCACAATCGCATCTTTCGGACAACACACCCCAGGCACAAACAAATCTTTGAAACATATAGATTCCCTAAGATTCACCAAGTTTAGCAGCAGCTGGGGACAGTTGCTGAGGTCTTCACAAACACCATCCTCTCCTTCAGGAGTCGTACATGACTTTGCGTCTTCATCTACGCGGTCTGCTGTTGCTATTTTAGTAATAGGAGCATCTGGTAACACTTTTGGTAAAGCTTTCTTTACAATAGGAGCTATTTTATCAGTCACATTTCTGCCCAATACGTTTTTACTTATAGTATAAAGAGCCTGAGGTAGTTGCTGTAAGTTTGGATCTGTCTCGTTCCTTTCATGTGAGTCATTCACCATGTCTACGAGGTAGTGACCAACAGTGTTTATGGCACCAAGAGTTTCTGATATTCTGGTAAATGCTGAGTCTGATAGGAGCCTAGGGTCGTTGGGATGTCTTGGTTCTGTTTGAGGAAAACCTGCAGGAGATCTGGTGTCGTAATACTGAGGGCCCTGGAAGTTTTGGATTGGGCTGTATTGTGTTTGTGGATATTGATTACTGGAGGCGAACTGCATTTGTCCATATTGGTCATTATTGTAGTATGGACTATCGTAGGCATCCGGAGATCTTTTCCTTGGAGAGGAGAATTGATGCCACGGTGGATTTCTTTGTTGTGTGTGAGGGTTCCAATCACCCGGCGTCTGCATGTAGCTCACTGGGGGAATAAAAGTGACGTATTGTAAAAATATTGCAAACGAGACAGAATGAAGAAAGCCGTTAGAGGAATTGATGCGTACCTACCCATGTGATGTCCTTGGTACTGGCATTCTGCGTGTGGAGGTAGAATTATAGTACCTGCAACAATTAACGTGCAAAATAAGTATTGATACTTAAAGATGAAGGCTTAATTAATAGGAGAACATGACATGAGACATATAGTCGGTTAAAAATAAACGCTTTTGGTTCGGTCAATAGCTGCGCCATAAATGATACGAGTGCATTCCCCAAAAGGAAATTATTTTACATACAAAATGTTGGTTATTATTTTAGGTGTGGCCGTTTACCTACATAGTACACTTGTCCATTTGTGTTTGTTAACGCACCCACAGCACGGGAGAAATTTTAGCTAGGGCAACTTAAAGAAAGCAAGAAAACACATGAAATATTAGGAGAAATCGTGTGAACTGTGAACGGCGAGACGAGACGTGACCCAAAAAATCGTCCTTCCTATTTAGGATCGAACTAGTAAACCAGTTTGGAAATAACGTTACCTAGCCAAAGATAGATTAGCGAGTGAAACTTTTTAATATTTCCTAAAACACGATGTAACCGTTCGCTTCCCAAACAAGAGAGAAACGTGTGCTTTCTTAGAACTAAGTTTTTGTTTATTTGCTAAGTTATGAGTTAGGTGTTCGCGATTCGTGATGAGTGTCCCGTGAAAGAATTTTTAACGAAACCGGTGGCCGCTGCGTTTCGAGATCACTCTCGTGATTATTGTTTTTGACGGAAGTCACGCAACGATAAGTACCTATTTAAAAGATGACTTTGCCGCCATCTTATTAAAAACGTTGCGTAGCTCTATGCTAAATGGAACTGTCATTGATTAATGGCGGGAGATAACTTTTTTTTGTACCGCTGGTACTTAGATCGTTGTGGAAGTAAATATAGACAGGTAATTGGATAAAAGCTAGATTTTTTTTGTACATTGTAAATGAAGAAAATAGCTGAAGTTTAATAATGCTATCAACCGAATAATAAGTAGTTAGAAAACCCACGTACAAACATTCGGTAACTAAGTAACCTATCTACTTTTTGTAGCAAGCAAATTCAAATTAGGAACTTTTTTTATCTGTTGATTAGGTATTACCTATTATCCTTGTATTCAATCTTTAGATACTTTTTTTACACAGAGTTAGTTAAACTTAGAACTTTACTTGTTAATGGATAACTAGGTATGCTATAATATTAATACCAATATCCAGTACCTAACTATAAACTATAATCGATAATAATCAAGGGTTTGCGACCTAGTTTCTCATGAGAACCTACAATTTCTCTATTGAATATCAAAACGGGTGATTTAATTAGACTAGGGCGGCCATATTGGTTGGAAACTATTGAATGATTGAAAACTTGGCAATCATACTTGAATTTGATTCTAAGAACTCGTAAATCAAGCAATAAGTTATGAATCGGGTATTTCATAATAATAAAGTTTTAATGCAACATAGTTGTTAATGATGAAATAGCCTAAGCCATATTATTGATAAAATACTTGGAAATTTCAGGTCAAGTCAAAGTTCAGGAAACCATTTTTACATTGAACCGATTTTCCTTCTTACTAGGTACTCTTACGAAGTTTAAGGGCTATTTATTTTCTATTATTTTTGAGATATATTTTGTACTAGCTACTCCCGCGCGGTTTTACCCGCTGCTCGGCTCCATTTAGCCGTAGCGTGATGTTTTATAGCCTATAGCACTCAGGAACATTGTAGCTATCTATCAGTGAAAAAATTTTACCTCTTTATAATATTATTTTGTATAAAAATTGCTTAGATTAGAAATTCGCTTAAAGCGCTTTCAAGTAAAGCATTTTTGACAGCAATGCAGAAATAGCATCTATAATAGAGATTTTGTGTAGTATCTATAATTAAAAAAAAGATGAATGTATTTATTCTAAACGTTACAAATCATTATTATTATTATTATGTATGTTCCTTTCCACTCACGGGACCACAGGGTCCCGGACTTTTGGAAGGCGTACGAGGGGCCGAAGCCAACTCGCAGAGGCCCTTTGAACAACTTTAATATAAGTGAAATGGGACATCAGCCGGCAGTTATCCCTGTATGCACTATGAAAGTGCACCCAAGGACAATCCCCGGTTGATGGAGGACTATTGCGAAATGTGGTAAAAATTTATAAGGTTGTGGGTATGGGTTGCTATGGACTAGTGGATGAAAACTATGGAAATACTATGGCCCCTTATTATTATACTTTATTGCACACACATACATTTATAAAAATACAATAAAAAAAAAAATGTACAAAGGCGAGCTTAACCCATCATCATAATAAGCTGAAAGAAGCTCACTGTTGAACAAAAGCGTCTCTTAAATCAGACGTTATTATTTCTTAGTTGAAATAAAAGAACTTTACGAATTTTGAAAAAAGGAATTGTCAATAATTGGCGCGAAACCGAATTAGCATCTAAGATGGCGAAGACAATGACGAAAGATTACCTACACCGTACCTATTATGTATTATGGTCATTATGACTCAGTAGAAAGTTAAAACGTATGAACACAGTTATGTAATTTCAGTTAGGACTAATTTTGCTTGTTAATTAATGAAATGATTGAACATGGGATTTGTAATGTTTGGTAGGCTGTTATTTTTATAAATTTAGAAGATAAAAAAATAATGTTAGTTTTATTTAGTTCACATATTCAATATAGATAAGTAATAAATGAATAAATAACCTAGAATATATTTTTGTAAAATGTCGTTGTTACTTGTCTTAAAAGTAGTAAGTACGTCGTTACTTTCATTAAATTAATAAGGTGTTTATTTTATAAAATACTGCTTAATATATATCTCAACTTGGTCTTATAGTAATTAGGTAATAACTTTTATCTGGGACTGAACAAGTAGTTCCTGGCCATCTAAAGGTTGTCAGAAGAAAAACGAAAAATGCGAATTTACCGCCCATTGTATAAATCTGATTTGGTTCCGTTTTTTTATGTACTGCACCTAGGTATTATAAATATTCAGCCCATGTGTAAATATGTAATAAAGAATAAATCTATCTACCTATCTACTCTGTCATAGACACTAAGCTAATGATATTAAGAATCAAGCCCAAAAAGGTTCGAAATCAGAGGGGCATAGTCTTCTAGGGTTACTTTTCTCAGTCTTAAGAGATTGTAAGTAACGGTATGTGTTATTAAATCAAGGATAACCTCCGAAGAACTGTTTAAGAAAGACAAATCATTATCTTCATCGTTTCGGAAGTCCATCCATCCACCCATCTGTAAAATACCAAAAACCTCATTACCAATGTCGTGTAAAATAAATATTGTACTACAAACTTCTAAACATACCAGGGCATTATCACCCATTCATTGCCTCATTAACGAGACGAGACGAAACAAAGTTCGTAACACAAGTCTTCCAGCATTTGTGAAGGAAACTGGGTTAAGTAGCTAGGTGCAGGTACGATCTCAGCTTGCTCTTTGCGTAAATAAAATAGAGACCAGTGGGACTTTCTTGTATTATTCAGCGTTAGTTGTGAAAGACAGTGGCCTTGCTATAAGTTAGCGCTGAGAAAAATATCTAATGGACTGTAAGGTTTACTGAATAAATTAGGGCTGGTTGCCGGCCAAGCAAATGTAATATGCTGTGGCCTCGGCTTGATGTAGGAGAAGGAACGAAGGTAGTATTTAGTCAGTAAGAGTCTGAAACAATGAAACAATGAATTTATTTTTGCAAATAGGCCATAAAACGGCACTTTTACACGTCAATTTATATGTGAAAAACTAGATGAAGCCGGCATTTCCTATCTGACTACTCTGAGAAGAAATGCCGAAACAAACTCAGAGGTCAGTCTCTTTTCCTGACCTGCCCTATCCAGGACAGCAGAAGGAACGGGGTAGTTTTGTTTTAGTAAGAGTCTGACATTCAATCACCACGCCTTGAGAAGGAAAACTAACAGAATGATTAACCCCTTCAAAAAAAGTCGCAAAGCATATAAAGGCTTCCTTCTCGCCCCACCCAGGGCAGGTAAAGACATTTTTTTATGTAATAGGTCGGAAAACGAGCAGACGGATTACCTGATGGTAAGCAATTAGCGCCGCCCATGGACACCCGCAACGGAGGAGTTACGAGTGCGTTGCCGACCTTTTAGGGATTACGAATTTGGAGATTTAGGGATTCAGGAGGGATTGTTAGAGGGGAAGGATTGGGCCTCCGGTAACCTCGCTCGCACGGCGAAACATAACGCTGTGGTTGTTTCACGCCGGTTTTCTGTGAGGCCGTGGTATCACTCCGGTCGAGCCGAAGCATGGCTCTCCCTCACTTACATATGATGATTTGCCTTCTACAAAAACAGATCTGAATTTAAGGGAAGTTCAAGTTAGTTAAATAGTGCTTTTGTTACCAGAACCGTCAAAGTCATTTGAATTATGTAACAAAGTAAGCTTTGAGACCTTAACTATTGACAACAATATTTATAATACTTACATGGCTTTACGTAGGATGGAATAATGAGCCAGTTTCCCATGACCAGAAGTTTTTATTACACTGGCAACTTTTAAGTAAATCTAAATTGCAAACAAAACATAAAATACCTTTTTTGAGGACGTTTTGCAATATGTGTATCTATTTGTCTAATTGGGGCTTTTGAAAAGATTGCAAAATATTTTTTTTTTATGTAATAGGTCGGCAAACGAGCAGACGGATTACCTGATGGTAAGAAATCAGCGCCGCCCATGGACACCCGCAATGGAGGAGTTACGAGTGCGTTGCCGACTTTTTAGGGATAAGGGATTTGGAGATTAAGGGATTGAGGAGGGATTGGGGCAGGGGAAGGATTGGGCCTCCGGTAACCTCACTCACACGGCGAAACACAACGCTGTGGTTGTTTCACGCCGGTTTTCTGTGAGGCCGTGGTATCACCCCGGTCGAGCCGACCCATTCGTGCCGAAGCATGGCTCTCCCACACTTAAGATTACTCGTATAGTGGAATTTTCTATGCAAAATATGTGTGAATAATCATAACCTAAGGATTATTTACTTCATAGAATTAATATGAATTTGTTATTTAAAGTTGGTACGTTGTTTAAGTCAGGCGTCGAATCATCACCAGCCTATAAGTGCTTACTGCTGAGCAAAGGCCTCTTCTTACACGGAGAAGCTGACTGTCGATTATCAACTTATAATTTGAAAAGGTTTTGTTTCGAAAAAGTCACAACCACGACATGAATAACATAACAAAACTTAAAACTCGTCAGTAAATCATTTCCAACGCCCAACTAGGCTATAATTGAGGCTATAATTTGTAAACTAGAATCAGTCTGTATTCTAGGAACCAGTTTACAAGGTAACCTAAAATCGTCATCCTAGATTGTTACTGTCAATTTTCTCAGATACTAATGAGCCAGATCTGGGGTACTAGTAACTAGACATCTAATTATGCATTAAATATATTTTGATAGGTCTTGCCTAGCCAAGATACATCTTAGATATCAAGACGGAGAAATCGAAACTGATGTCGGTATCGATATACTTTGTTAATTATTTTTTTAATTTTCCTTAAGAATTCGGTGCTTGGAATTGTGACTGTTATTGATTTTTTTAGGGAACATTCGCACGTTCGTACGTGTCATATAGGCCCCAACTGTGTCGATATCAGCAGGAGAAGGAACTAGGTCAGTTTTGAGTCAGTAAGAGTCTTTTTTTTTGTCAGGGGAAAATCATCAAATGACTTCTCCCGCCCAGGGTTAGGCGAGAAAGAGTGTCAGACTCTTACACCAGGTTTCCGAAAGGCCGATCAATGTTAAAATCAATTTAATCTCTTGTCAAGTCATCTGATTGGTTGACTGAATTATCAACAACCAATCACATGACTTGACAAGAGATTTAACAGGAGATTAGTTAATTTTGGCGTTGACAAGCCTTTCAGAAACTGGCGGTTACTGACTAAAACACCCCCGTTCCTTCTTCTGCTCTGGACCGAGGTCGCGGTGCCTCTTTGCCCTTACCCCGCAACCCCGGCTGAACATCAGCCCTATAGGGCCCTGTCTGTGGTGGTCCATTGACTCTTTAGCGCGTGCGGAACGCTACGCGCCGAAAGTCAGTAAGAGTCTGAGACTCCATCTCACCCCGCCTAGGGCAGGAGAACTAATTCCTTAACTATTCCTTCCAATAAAGACAATAATCGATCACCATTTACTATCGTTTAAAGAAGGTACAGAAGGAAGATATTACATGACGAAGACTTAACGTCTTAAGGCACCTGGACAGCGATTGATAGCACCAAGTTCTTTTGTGTATCTGTTAAAAAACGTTGACCAACACTAGGATTTTCTCCCGTATCGTCAGTGCGTTTACAAACATAAAATCTCACATACACTTCACACCCTGACCCGGAACAACAATTTGTTAATCACACAAAAAGAACCCGTGAAACGTTGTGCGGCAGCCAGGTACCTAGCCACCATGTCAACCGTGCGGTGTCAAAATTAGTTCTCTTAGAGAGATTCTTATATAATCCTAATATAAGAATCTATATAATTAATATAATTAGGAAAAACTATTGGGGCTAAGTGTTCCGGAGCACGTATACCTACCTACCTATTGGAGCAGGATACGATAGATATTTCACAAGTCCGACCTCGATGCTGTAACCTCGGGAAATACGCCGCGGTTATTACTCATGCGCGTACGCATATCGATCAGTGTTGATGGGTGGTTGTTATGTAATGAAGATAACTGTTTTGGTGTTGGGGGATATCGTTTTAGTGTAGTGACTAGTTGTTAGTGTGGCTATCGAGCATCATGTTTTAGGATCTACATCCCCCCAGGGATTTTAGCGAAATTTTCGGATTTTCATCATTTAAGACATCTTACTCTCTTTATTTGAATAATCCAATTCGTCGGCCAATTTAAGACATCTAAATTTATGTCATCATCATCATCATCAGCTTATAAGTGGCCACTTCTGAGCAAAGGCCTCTTCTCACACGGAGAAGGTTTGAGTATTAATCACCACGCTTGCTCAATGCGGGTTGGCGATTTCAAACTTATAATTAGAAATTATTAGTCCAGGTTTCCACATGATGTTTTCCTTCACCGTATGTCAGTGGTGTCTAAATAATCATAGAAAGTACATATAACTCTGAAAAGTCACATTGGTAGGTACTTGCCAGATTTCGAACACACACCCTCATGCATGAGAAGCGGGCTCCTTAACCTCCGGGACACCACAACGTCAATCGACATCAGATTTATGTAAATAATCATATTTTTCTGATTTGCCTTAGGTGTTATATGAGGAAAGATAAACTGAACACAGGCAGATGATAAAATGAAACTTAGCACTAATAAAAAGTTCGTAGTACTGGCTATGATTAATAACATCCAACATCAGTATCTTCGATATCAGATCAGATCAGATCATCAGATACGTTACTATCCAAGTACTAAAATATAATAATTAATAGAATGCTACGAATGTAGCTAGTTTATCATTTTACGAATACATTTCTAACTACGCAGTAACCCAGGCTTGCACAAGCTCTGGTTTTCCGATTGTAACATAGTTTTTCGCAACTATTTTTGTAGAGCGCTCTGATTGCGTTGTTTTTCGTGTATTGTATTGTTTGTATGCATCGTATCCTCCCTCCGAACTCTTCACTCCTTACATGCAGATGTAGCAGTATTGTTTCACGTCGTTAGTGCTCCTAACAATAAAAGTCAAAAAAGTAAAAAATCATTTATTCCAATTAGACCTTTATAGGCACTTTTGAACGTCAAACAAAATTTTGAATATAGTGTCAGTCTGTCGGTCAGTCCTCTTAGTGAAGCTATTTGCTCGTTCCAAAGTGTAGATTCCGATGGAGAAGAACGAGCAACAAACTCCATGGTTACTCTTTTTCAATCAGTTTCACTTACAGATCCTTTTACAAACAGTTGGTTCAATTATGTGAGAACAGTGTAACACTAATATTTATTCAAATATAAAAATAAAGTAACCTTAAGGACAATAGACAGTCCGGAGCTGACCAGTCCCAACTGACGCCGCCCGTTCACGAACATTATATTTGGATTTTAAAAATTAGACTGATCTCTGAATTTGTGTCGTTATTTCTTCTCAGAGTAGTCAAATAGGAGATGCCGGCTACATATAGTTTTTTTTACTGTTTGTTGTGGCTATTTGCAAAAATAAATTCATTGTTATCATTAATTTCATTCTATTTTAGATTAAATGAACACGATATTTATGCGAGGAGACGGGCATAATCCTAAATTTATAACTGCTAGCCCATATCAAATTTTATTTTTTATTTTATTTAGTTAATACTTTACTATGATGAATACTGTTGTCCCCGTTATCCACTACCTATGTTAATTTAATTAGTTCTAGTTTTAATTTCTATATATTTTGACTGTATAAACGCATAATTTTTAGATTGTTGGTTAGCTCGTAACTGGCTAATGTATATGACCTTATGACCTACTGCCTATAACCGATACTTTAAACCACTTTGTATACATAAGCTGTGAGCCTACATTAAAATAAATTAATATTTCAGGGCAAGAAATTTTTTTTCATTTCTTTATCAGAAAAAGTGATATGGAGCCCCATATTAAATTAAACGAAAGTGTACATCTAACAAACTGAACGGCATTGAAAGTGAATTCCCACGATCAATATCAAGAGAACAGATAATATTTAATTTATTACTAACACGCCACAATAGCCGCTCTTCCCCACGAGGCGAGACATTCATAATGTAACAATAATACTGTTTTCATCTTGATAAAAGGTGTTACTTAAAATGCATCAAGATTAAGCAATTACCTAGTATTCGTTAACACACGCGTAGGTAATGCAACGGACGCAGAAGTTTAGTTTCGTTCCGCTTCTAATATTGTAAAGAGGATAGGTTTGGTTATTTCTTTGTTCGAATTGAAATGACGATGAAACTACTTGCGTTTTAGCTTTATGTTTATAAAGCATCGATCACTAATAAAGAACTAGATACACAATCCCATACAAAAGTTCGCTTCAAAACTGTCGTCAACTGTATTTAGGTACTTATACTTGAAATAAACATGCATTAATGTAAATTAAACCTTAAATGCAACTCATAGAGTTGTTTTCACAAAGTGATATACAAAATCTAAACATTTTTTGTATAAATCATAAGAAATTGAACCATATTCGCATGTTTTTAAGTCGAATTTACAATGTGTCAAAAATGAGCAATAAAATTTAACGACTTCGGCTAACTGCTAGGACAAAGAATGATTGGAGTCGAAATGTCTCGTAAGAAATATAGTTCTTTCAAATTTTTTTTGATAATTTATAAAAAAAAAATACGAAAATTAAAACGCATTACTTATAGTATTCTTTTCTATAGGTTTGTTCATTTATTTACCAATGAAACTAATGCATATAGTTATAATTTTTTTTTATTATTTTCGTCCTCCTCCGTCCGTCCTTCCTAAATTTGGAATATTTTTCAAAGTATATACTTTGAAAAATATTCCAAATTCGAAGTCAAATAAAAAAGATGTAAAATAATAAAAAGAATATTATCTAAAGAAAGTACTGAAAATGTTGGCGTTATTGTTGTCAATTTTTCATATCGCACGGGATTTTGATGAAAGCTAAAAAAAAATGTCTTTACTGCAGTTAAAATTAAATCCATTATATCTGCCTATTCCATATTTTAATAAACACAGTAAAGAAGTATAATTTTAAATAAAAACTATTTTTTAATAAAAAAAAAAAACAATAAATAAAATTAGAAACAATAGCGTCTCCGCTAAACGGAACAGAATCAATCCACGTAAACCGAACAACTTAAGTGGTCATGCTAGAGAATGATTTTACGTTTAGTATAAGTGTCTTTATAAACTGTGTGCATTATAACCCCGGTTTTTGAATACGATTTCATTTGGAAAAAGTTTTAAAGTTAATTTCTTAATAAAATATCAATATTTAAAATAGAATGATGGCAATTATATAATGATAATATTATTACTTAACGAAAATATGAAATTCCATCCTTTTTTGCGTCTTAGATGTGTGTTTTTTGCAATTTTTAAACGAGCACTGAGGCGTGTTTACCGTCGGAGCATTCGAGTGGTACTAAACTAAAACTACACCGCGATGTTGAGTTTGGTGGACTTTCAGTTGGGACATTTTTTTGTCACTGATTGTGTATCTAGTTCTTTATTAGTGATCGATGTTATAAAGTTATAGATTTTATCATGATTACAATTACTTTTAATCAAAATATGTATGTCTTTTTGTTATTTGTCAAAAGCTTCATAAGGCGAATAAGGGGTGCTCGCATGCATTCGTAGTGTATAAGTACTAATATTTATTGAAAGTACCTATTTTAGAAACATCTATACTAATATTATAAAGAGGTAAAATTTGTAAGTTTGTATGTAGGGGGTAATCTTTGAAACCACGGGTCGGATTGCCAAAATTCTCACCTCCACACCATCTTCACTGATAGATAGCTACAATGTTCCTGATTGCTATCGGCTATAAAACATCACTCTACGATTAAATGGAGCAGAGCAGCGGGTGAAACCGCACGAGAGTAGCTGGTATTCTATATATTCTTGCGACTTACGATGTAGATAAATAAAAAGCAGGAAAATTGTCATTCACGCCTGAATGGGAAAAGAAAAATATTTACTGAGAAACACTAAATAAAATAACAATAAATTGTTACAGTAACGTAATCGTTTTAAAAATATACAAAAATAAATAAGTCTCCTTATATTTTTATTTTGTATTTCGAAGCAATCTTAAGTGGCATTTCGTTCAACAATGGGTTATGTAAGATGCGCGCGCGCAGCTGACATCACCGGCTTTCACTATCGTTCGGATAAGGCGGTCAATGAGTCAAAAATGCGGGTTAGTGATGTGGCCACGTTTGTTCACTATATAAATAGTATTAAAAGTAGGCTTTTGACTATTTTTGTCATACAAACTAGCAGACGGATTACTATGGGGATAAGGAGTTTTGGGGATTCAAGTATTGGGAAGGGATGAGGAGAGGAAAAGTATTAGGCTTCCGGTGCCCATCATTCATATGGTGAATCACAACGCTATTGTTGTTTCACGCCAGTTTTCTGGTGGTATCGCTCTAGTCGAACAGGCCCAGTCGTGCCGAAGCGTCCCTCAAAAAGCAGAAACACTGTCGAGCCGGTATATTTGCGAGAAAGCTCTCTCACACTTTTGCCAGTCCTCAGTTTTGCAAGTTTTTCATTTTAATTTATCAAGATTATAAATAAGAGAGTTTAATACAAAGTTTATTCGTATAGTTTATTAATGTTTTACTTATACGACAAACATTTTCAAGTGTAAGTATCTTACTACTCGTATTGCACAGAATGGCTGCACTATTTCACCATAAAAAATTCCTATAAAGAAGTAAAAGTACACACGCATATACTATCCACTAACGAGTAAGTAATTAATGAGACAGCCGCTTGTTAATGAAATGTTTGAAAGTGTTGTAAACGATGATAATACGACATCGTCACCACCGCCATTACTGCTATTTGCGGTAATTGATTCAAAAGATATCCGCATTGTCATTGTCATGATGGAACAGACTTATGGAGGACAGGAATGCGCTAAAAACTTAATACAGATAAAAAAAAACTGCACGCATTTACTGTAAACAACTGCATTTTTTTATTTAAAGTGGGGGTTACGGGTGTTTCTCGTAGCTGTGTAGTATTACTACTGTGAATAAAATTAACAGGAAATCTTTACAGGATGCTTAGTTTGAGCACGAATGAAAACCAAGATCTTAAAACTCGGTGAGGCTGAGAATTAAACAAAAAAAAAAACATGTGTGCTCAAATAAAATTTAAAATCACTCGGATATATGATTAAGATGTCTTCGAAGAAAACTGCATCGAAATATCCTGTTCGGAAAGTATTGACAAACATAAATATTACACAACAAAATTAACTTGACCCTGTCCGCCATTTTGCAAACGGATCTCGAAACGTCACGAATGTCAACTGTCACATTATGCAGTTTTGTTACCAAATATTTTGTAACGTGTTATGTATGTGAGTTTGCATTAGTACATCGATGAGTTCATATATTTCTTGTTGGGTAATATTTAGCTGTAGTTCCGTTTTGTATATTATCTATATCACGGATGTTTTTATGCAAAGATTCTGCAGCTGGTTCTTTAGACGTTGTTGCATAATATTGACGCTTTTGTTTTCTTGTGTCGTGGAATCAGATTAGAAGATTCTATTACCGATATAGGGTAGAAACACATATTTTAACTAGAAGTGATAGCTTTCCTGTGATAGTCTTCAAGAATGACTGTTTACTTATCGCTGGGGAAAACCGATTATGAATAGATTTAGTAATTTAAGGTTTATCATGTACTAGACTACAAACGGATATAATAATATCGTGACTGTGTTTTGTAAGCATTCTTTCATCTTTAATCTTTAACATTACTTTCATATTTACCTCATTGGTGAGGAAAGGAGGTTAGCCCTAAAAGGCCATTTGTTAGGTCTATGATCAGCATACAATATTGGTCACAATGTGATTGGGACACGGCCGAAATATAAAGCACGGTGGGCGTAGAAAGTCGAAAGCGTTTTGTCGCGGTTTCGTAAAATACGCGCGGTTTTCTTTTGTTTTCATTGACTTCATTTATGTGTGTGTGAGAGCGGTTGCGCGGCAAATTGTTAGGATACGAGGCGTTTGTGTTATGATTAATTGTTGTGGCTTTTTTTCTTCTTTTTTCCACAACTTTCAACATCAATGTTTTTCTCTGTGAAGTTTGCAAGCGAGATTTTATCCTTGAGGATTTGATTTGGAATTGCACATGTATAGACTCTGCTGGGCACAGTAAGTAGGTAATGATGAAAAACCATTCAAAACAATTGAGGAAAAATACAAGTTACTAACACATTTAATACCACATATTAAATATTAGAATTTTCGAAAAAATATTATGTACCATATCTTTATTGTAAAAACAAATGACATCGTACATAAAAAAGTAATATTTTACACTAAACTATATCAAAAGCATAGAATTTAGAAAACTTCAAAGACATTTAATATGCGAAGACATGGCTTGCATATAAATTGTGGCGGGCTTGGATGTCAAGGTCCCGAGACCACGTGGTTGATACGGAGAAACTTTGTAAGTAATTAGAAACACAATGCACATGCGTTTTAAATGATCTTGCAATTAGTGTGAGCTGTTTATATGGTTTTAAGTGAAGTAAAAGGGTCTGGTGTAAACGTCAAGCTCTGTTGATTTGAAGGAGGTTTTCTAAGGGTGAAAATTATGAAATGGCTGCTCCCGTCTTGAGTGAGGTTAGAGGGAGTGTCAGATTCTTATTAACTAAAACTATCATCTCTGTTGGGCCTCATCTGTGGTGGCTTTCAAGTGTTCTAGGGAGAGTAATATCGACAATGACATTGCTGTTTTTCTCCAAAGGTTTTTGTTTTTGTCCACAACACTTCTACTAATTACGGTTCAACAATAAATGCTACACTTAAAACTTTTGACAAGTCAGTCGTATCTTTTATTTAAGCCTTTGACTGCCGAAAGAAAACTGTTGAAGGCAATTCCTCCGCTAACGGAGGCCACCGGTGACCCCCATGGCGTTAAACGTGTTAAGTAAAAGGAGTTCAAAAAATTATAACCAAATAAAACCGGTTTGAGCCAGTTTTATCCAACCAGGGATCTACGTTTAAATATAAGACAATATTCCTGTACGATGCAGAACATAAAATGGCGGCGTGTAACGTTGCAAAGGTAAGTTTGTTACGTGTGAGTCGTGTGACACAAACCGAGTTAGTGGCAGCGCAGCGCTGGCTAATGCAGTGGTCGGGTAAGGAAGCTAATCACATTCTGCACGGTATCGGATGAACATCGGAGGCCCTGGTAACTGGGTAAAGGGCAAGGGTGGGTTTACACGATGACGGTTACTTAACATAAAGTGAATTGAATGACTTATTTGTTTTTAAATAGGATAAAGATCATATTTAGGAGGATAGCGATAGGACGGCAAACGAGCAGATTGATTACCTGAGGGCCTACCATGACATGCTTTCGCAGATTGATTAAGGAGTTACGAGTGCATTGATGGCCTTTTAGGGATAAGGGATTTGATGATTTAGGTATTAGGGGAGAGAAGGATTGGGCCTCTGGTAACATCATTTATGCAGCGAAACACTCCACCGAATCACTCCGGTCGAGCCACCCCATTCGTGTAGAAGCATGGCTCTCCCAAACTATCTTTTTTTTTAAATAGTGGCCAATGACGACATGTTGTCTACAGCATTGTGGTAACCAATAGAGAGGAAAGAGTTTGAGTTAATTGGCATATTTAAGGTATCCTTGTCTCGAACTATGAAGTTTTAAAATAGAATAGAACTACCTACTCTATAGTAACTATATTTGAGTAAAACCTATCTGAAGGTGTCTGCCTCAGGGCTTGAACTTAGGACCAACTTTTTTCTCAGCAGTTTATATAGGTTACTAGATAATCCGATTTGTATTGATACTAGTATGGAAACCACTTTACAGATATTGCGTCATAGTGATAAAAATAATAAGATAGTTACTCGTTCGAGACAGGAAGGCTGGAACTAAGTTAAGCTTCCCTCGGTAATAGAGTTTAGACGCGTATTACCAGACTTTTATGGTAATAACTGGGTAATAATGCCAAGCTGTGAGCATGTATGGGGTGTACTTAATTAATTAAATGAATGCGTTGACTTCAATGTTTTATTGAAATATTTTTAGCCCTGTTGCAGCAAATGGCAAATCTAGATTACTTATTTGTAATTTAGTTGCCTAAAATATGTCGATTTATATGTACTTATAAATTTGTAATAAGTAGGTATAGAATAAATATAGGTAATCTATTTCTCAATAATGGCGGTGTTCTACACTATCTATTTACATGCAGTACTCATTTAATTTTCGAAAGCAAAATATTTTACGTAACTTAACTAATTGGTTTCGATCTGGGATCAAACCTGATCGGCTGATCGTGGCTCGTGACATGGCGTCGAACGTGGATCCCATAATTAACTTTGCAACATGGTTGCCATTTCAAATTAACAATAATCGGTATAAGCAGTGCGAATCAATAATGCTTTTAATCACCATAAGTTGTGTAAAGCCAACAACTTTCCAATGGTCGGCAATGAATTTCTGAACGGAGTTCGATTAGTTAACGAACAAACTATTTAGTTGGTAAGGGCGCTGTGAAATGAACTGCCAGTTCTTGCTTTGCCTTCAAACTCTAGTTAGTGGGTAGTTGTGGGATCGTTAATAATCACGACGTAGAAATTGACCTCAGCTGCGAAAAAATATGATCTTTTTACTCTATGTCTATAGAACCCACATTTTGTTACTCTGCATTCTTTAATCGTAGAAAAAAAAACAAACCGAAACATTTTACCCGCGAAAACGACAAGACATTCTTGACAGTTTGATTTTTTAAACGCGTAGATAGTGAGGTGTGGGCACTGACACAAAAACGATCACGTAGCAAATTAATCGATTACATCGTAATTGTTATGTGATCGTGATAATCGATCATGCAATATGCTAGTATGTAACAATTTTAAAGTTTTTCTGTGCCATATACAATGTACAGAATGCGTTCGTTGCAAGTCGTTTGGATTATATGAATGTAATTTGTTATTGATAAGCTGTCATAGGGGCGTTGTTTATGTCGGTTGGCATACATAAATATTAAATGAATTTGTTTGATTTGTGTATTTTCTAACGGAATTGACAGATATTCTTGCTGAGTAAAATTATTAATAAAAAAGTTAAAAGTTATTAATAAATTTATGAAATAATATCACCAAAATATTTTTGGACAATTTGGACGATTATATTTAACTGGTTTTTGCTGCTGCAAGCAAATAATCAAATGATAAGATGTATGAGAGCAAAACTTGAAAGTATAAGCAGGGCAGTTCAACCAAAGATTTATCAAAAATATCAATGAACATGGGATGATGAGAACATAGTAATGTTCCTCAAAAATGATAAGTAATAAAATAATTAAATGAACTGATATTGACTTAAATAGTTTGAAATTAACTGATAAAAGTTTAGTAGGCAACCAAGTCAAGTCTTTACGCCTGCTAATGGGTGGGCTATATCATTTAACTGAGATAGTAACTGTTGTACAAGTTATAGTTATAGTGAGGTTGTATCTCCAAGTTGGAAAGCAATTAACGTTAAACACTGACATTTAAATAATTATTGCAAGTGCAGCTGTAATGCACGGTGCGGGTGCTAAACTAGGTCGTTCTGACTTTTAATATCCTTCTTAAGTCTCTTAAACCGTGTGATGATGGCAGACAGCAGCAGCAGACCAGACTTCCATGATTGCTTACCATCAGGAAAACCGTCTGCTCGTTTGCTGACCTATCATATAAAAAATCAGGTAACGTAATCTCTTTACACTAACCTTAAGTTAGTATACGAATATGATGTGTGTATGTGTTTGTCATAAGTTTTTGGGAACTTATATGAAGGTGGTAAACAGAATAGAATAGAATAGAATAGAATAGAATAGAATAGAATAGAATAGAATAGAATAGAATAGAATAGAACAGAATAGAATAGAATAGAATAGAATAGAATATATTTATTTGTAAAACATAGGTGTTGACAAATAAATATATTCTATAAACATCATATATACTTTTCATATAAACATGAGCTGAAAATACTTTTCGGACTATGTATTTATGCAAAATGCTGCCACAACCAGCCAGTTATTTTTAAACCTTAACAACTAATAAATTAAATATATTTTTCTGTGTCAACTTACATAATATGCATCTCGGGCCTTTCGAGTGGATAATAAACAAAAGAGTGTGCACTCTTTCCCTCGGTCCGTTTTGTTCGTCATATGACTAAAACCTCCTCGGCTAATTACTACAAAAGAAAAGAACTGCTTTCTCTGTCTAGTTTCTAATTTTAAAATGAAATATTTTAAGTAACATTTTTACTATAATTACTAACTTGGATAGAAGTATTTTTAAAGGTATTCCGTTTTATTATGAAGACGAGAGTTGCGTATTTTTATACCTAATGCACATATTCGTTGAAATTAATTGACTGCGTGCAGGATTTCTTAAATTCAATTCTCGTACGGGGATCTTTGTGAGTTTGAGCGAATGTTGTTTCGGGACTGATTGTGGTGTGTATGGCCACGTTTAAAAAACACTAGGGTCGGTGTATTTTATTACAATACGAATATAAAGATTTTGAGGTTATGCTTTTGATAGTTTTTTTTTGTTTGGGGAAAATAATCAAATAACTAAGAAAATAGATTCTCTTGCCCAGGTTGAGAAGAGAATCTTACTAACTAAAACCCCCCTCCGTCCCTTATATTGCTCTGGGCCGAGGCCGTGGCCAAGGCGCTTACCCCGCAATCCCGACTGAACATCAGCCCTACAGGGCCCCGTCTGTGGTGGTCTATTTGCTCTTTGAGCCGCGCGCGGAACGCTAGGCGCCGTAGGCTCGGGAGGCTAGCTATCCTTACTCGCCGCCCGCAGACCCGCGCCCATGGCCGGAAATCGTCTCTCGTGTTCCCTATTGTAGTTAAGGAGCTGGAGTGATATAGGGAAAGCATGTTTTTCCTTTTATTAGCAGCTATATTTATAGTTAAAAATATTTTCTCTTTATAACAAGCGTAAATAAGCTTGGACCTACCGCAAGTTAATGAGAGAGGAAAGCTTGTTGATAACTAAATAGAAATGTTGATAACAATGTCTTAGATAGTGCTGTGAGCACGCTGGGCGCTTATCACAGCACAATTAGTGAGGGTTACTTCGAAAGTATTTTTGTTATCTGCGGTAATGGATACGTATTTTAGCTTATTAAGCCTAATAAGGGCGTTAAGCTAGCTTTCTTTTAAGAATGTTTGCCTTGTTTTACAAGCGTGGCTTTTGAATTGCAAGCAGGCAAGCTATTTGACGCAAAAAAACATTTGACGTCGCAATACACAATCCCAAACAAAATGAAAGAAAACTGAGGATTTTGATGATTTAAAAAAAATACTTGAGAAAGTTATTTCTATTATCTGTGGTTATAGATACTAAGTATTTAAGCTTTTATCTAGCTCAACTGTAACCGAATTCGAAATGGTAGTTTCGGATAATATAGGATAGGGGTGGAGACTAATTGAGAAGCGTTATGTTTGTATTTTACTTTTGAAATTTCTTAACATTTTTTTACCCGTAACCGATAGTAACCGAAACTAACGGATAATCCGAAATAATTTCATATCCGTATCCAATCCGCATCCTAAATTTCATATCTATAACATACCCAGTTAGCAGGATAGTGAGGAAAACTAGTACATATACAACCTCTTGTCCCATTAAGTAGCAAGTTAATTCTATAGTCATTAAAATCTTTTATTTTACTTAGTGTAAAATTCCATAGTCTATGACTCAAGTGCATTTACAGCAGTCATCATCAGCATGTAAGTGCTCATTGTTGAGTAAAGGCCTCTTCTCACACGAAGAAGGTTTGAGGATCAATCGCCATCCTCGCTCAAGGCGGATTGGTGACTAAACTGTGACTATTTTTTTATTTAAATCCGGTTTTCTGATCTTTTCCTTAGGATATACCACTGATGCCTAAACGATCTTGGTATAAGTACCAATAACTATGAAAAAGACACATTTTGGTGCCAGGTTTTGAACCTGCATCGTACATGAAAAGAAGGCGCAACGATAGTATGGTCATGATATGCTAAAAGCATTTTTACCTACCTACCTTCAAAGTTTCATCCAAAATTCGATTACAGAACTCTTTTAAACGTAAAAACAATAAAGACAAATAATTTTATTGCTTTTACGATAGCCAAAAAAGACAAGTATTTTTTGTTACTTTCTACAAGACCTAATTGTAGTTTTGTAGGTTCTTACATAACCTACCTTACATTACCCTAAATACGGGTTAGTTAAATAATGTACATACATATATTCAACGTTAATTTGAGCGTTTTAGCGATAGCGAGTGTAGAACATATTTTAAATTGTAAAATGGTAAATCTGAATACATATAAGTATTATGTAAAGTGCTCTTAGTCAAAATGTAATTGTAATTTGACCATTATTTCTCGATGGCGGGCCATCGAGAAGTAATACTTAGTCAAATTACTAAAAGATATGCTTGTTTATGTTCAAACTAGCTTCTGCCACCGGCTTCCTCCGCGTTGCCCGGATAAAAAGTCTTTATTATGTTCTTCGAGACTACTAATAATCTAGCTCTGTGCCAGATTTCATCCATTCAATAGTTTTTAGTAAAAGACTATCAAATTAATAATACTTTTAGTTTAGTGAAAGAGCGACAAATATCCACTCCACTTACTTTCGCGTTTATAATAAAAGTGGAATTATAAATTAAATATAGGTACGTAATCTGTAACATGTAATTATTTATGTCAATTTAAAGCAGTTTAATTTAATGCGACGAGTTTTTAATAATAATTTATTGCATAGTAATACATCTAACAGTTTTCAATAAATCATTATAGCTCAGATAGCATGCTGGTAGCTTATAAATCATATAAGTGTTTGTAATTAAGATCATAATTATCGTAAATGCAATAGGTAATACTATTTTAACATAAACTTAACATTTTATAATTAAATAACTCACGTAACTAAATAAGTACCTACGACATGGGCAGAATGAATATAATATCATTTAAGACAGATAGGCTAAAAACAAAAAAAAAACTTACCAAAAAGTCCGAGAACAGTAAGACACCGCTTCCCGAAACGAACGATATCCGCCATAATAACAGCTCTAATGTAACGATTACGTCACGCCACTTTCACTGCGCGACCACACAATAACATTCTACAAGCACTTATGAAACTGAGGACGGTGCACTCCAGAGTTCGACGCACTTCGATAACTTAATGCAACAAAAAATATCTCAAAAAAACTTTTTAAGGTTTTCGGACGAAACGACTACGGGTTTGGTTTGACGTTTTTTTTGGCGGGAGATTTTGACATAACGCGTGAAGCGCGCTCACTCTCGTGACGGACAATGAATTGGCCGCGGTGGTGCGTTGTGCTTTTACTTTCTGTGTTCAGTGGGGAGCAATGGATCGTAGGTCTGTCTGATCATTGTCCCCAGTTCAGATGTAGGAAAGTCATAATCGTATGACGGCACGAGCATGAGCCGCCTGACAGTAATTATGCGAGAACAAAAAAGGTAGAATGTGAAGAAAGTATTGAGTAGTTCCCTGTTCATGACGTAGACTATCATTTAGACAGACTAAAATATTTACTTCTTATAGTTAATATAGAAACTAAACTGCAATGAAGCATCTTTTTGAGCATTTTAAGAAGTTGCGATTAGGCACGTACTTATGTTTTTTGTAATAGGTTTAAATGATCTAAAACTGTGGCTGAATTTCTACCTAACCAACGAGCTACCGTATGTCAGAAAAAGGTTTATACTGCATCAATGTAATTAATTAGAACACCGGTACGATGACAAATATATAAATAAATTTTATATCGGATATCCATCTAATCGAGTTTTAATACATTAAAAAGTGGTTTTATTTTTTAAGTTTACGGTTCGCGGTTATAAAATTTATTGCTCATCGAATTACTTAGGCAAATAAATCTTTACTTATCCAAGTTGCATTGGGCCGGAGTGATCGTGTGACGTCGTCATCCATTTTCCATCTTTCTTTTTCCTGCTTTTTATTCATAGGTAACAATAATTATATTTAGGTACCATATTTATCAGGGTTTTATGGGTATTAAGTATATCTTCTTTAATCAATTTTTCATACCTAACCTATATTAAAACTAGCTCATGCCGCGCGGTTTCACTCGCTGCTCGGCTCCAATTGATTGTAGCGTGATGTTTTATAGCCTATAGCACTCGGAAACATTGTAGCTATCATTAGTGAAAGAATTTTGTAAATCCGAGGACGCAGTTCCAAATATTACCTCTACACACAACTTACAAACATACCTTAATAATATTAGCATATATTAATTTATAAAATTACCTCAATTAGTAGGTCCTATCTAGTCATTTTTTCAGTTTCGTCATTCAGATAAAAGTTAGTTTCGTCGGAGGAAAATGGGCCTAACCTTTAGCATTTTTTTGAGCGGCGTTTATCATGCAATGACTTCTCTCCTCTGGCCCAGGGTGGGATGATAGGGAATATCTAAAACGAAATGATTAATAACAACCAAGTACTTTCTCCTGCTCGAGGCCAAGGTCGGAGAACCTTATATTGTGTTTGCCCCACACGTGGCCCCACATCCCTGGCAACCTTTAGCACTAAACTATATATTGTTAATACTAACTTAAAGAAATTGCGACAAAAATTTTTAACCTAATAATCAACTTTCAAGTGTGGGAGAGCCATGCTTCTGCACGAATGGGTCGGCTCGACCGATACCGAGTGATAGTATAGCACGGCCTCACAGAATACCGGCGTGAAACAACCCACAGTGTTGTGTTTCACCGTGTGAGTGTGGTTACCAGAGGCCTAATCCCTCCCCTTCCCGATCCTTATATCCGCAACACCTATCCCCAAAAGGCCGGCAACGCACTCGTAACTCCTTTGGTGTTGCGGGTGTCCATGGGCGGCGCCGATTGCTTACCATCAGGTAATCCGTCTGCTCATTTACCGACTTATACCATAAAAAAATACACTTTACTAATTACACAACGCACCTAACCTAATGTCACATTTAAGGTAAAAATATTCTCGTAAAACTTGCAACATTAGTATTTTTAAATAATGTGAAAACCGGAGTTACTCAATATGGTCAGTATTCTTAAAATTGTATTTCAAAATGGCGGCACGAAGGTCCGGGTAACATGAGTGAACATCTTATATGCCCGCTGTGCATACAGCATCGAAATAAAAAGATGTTGATTTTTTCCTTGTCAACTCACGAATTATGGGTTTTTAATGGACGTGTTGCAATATGACCTTTGTGTTACTTATGTGTGTTTATGTTGAATTAGATATTGTATTGCAGATGCAGACTACCTTTATGTAAGTATCGACTCGTTTAACCATTGTGATATATATTTAGGTACGTTTCTTAATATTTCTCTAAAAAAGCCTTATGTTGCGTGGTATTTTTTTTTTGTTTTGCAATAATTTACAAAGTTTTTGCTGGATTGGCAGTCAAAATTAGAAATAACTGTACGAATAAGAGCGATACCACGGCCTCACAGAAAACCGGTGTGAAACAACCACAATATTGTGTTTCACCGTGTGAGTGAGGTTACCGGAGACCCAATCCTTCCCCTTTCCCAATCCCTCCCCCAATCCCTCCCCAGTCCCTAAACCTCCAAATCCTAAACTAAAAGGTCGGCGATGCACTCGTAACTCCTCCGTTGCCATCAGGTAATCAGTGTGTTCGTTTGGCGACCTATTACATAAAAAAAAAGTAACTTGTACAACGTAAATATCCAACCATCGAAATATCTTGTACTTAATAACATACAAGCCTCTAGATTCCAGTAGTATACAAGAAAACGATGGCAGAAGGAAGAATATAATACCTCATACTAGTTGGTTTTACGTTAGAACGATTGACTTACGACGCTTTGATTGGTCTACTTCAAGTTAATCAACCAATCAGAGTGCTAGTAACTGCAATGTTTCGATGGCGTTAACTTAAAAAAAAGAACTTAATCCAGTGGATGGAGTACCTATTTAAAGTAAGTAACAAAGTATTAAAAAATCTATTTAATCTATATATAAAAATCAATGCCATTTTTCGTTGTAATGTTATAATGGTCTTGAATTAATCGTGGAAGTCCAGTAAAGGTTTGTATGTAGAAAAAAAATAGGCTACCGCTAGTTGTTTATAAGAATAGCTTGAGAGAAAACCACATTTCTTATTTATATTTCTGCCCATCACAACCCTGAAAGCTTACAAATTGACAGCAAACGAACTACCTATCTTAACCCTCTCATGAAGATTCAATACTCTTTCAATTTTCTCACAAACCTGTTTTCAGATATCTCCGAGTATAGAATAAAAAAGTTATTTATTAAAGAAAAAAAAACAATAAATTTTCATCTCGGATACCCGGATACGTAGACAAGCTTCATCCGGTCTTTTGTGAACACCTCAACTGGTTTAGAGAAGGGAACTTTGTGAAATATGATTGCGAGTTTTTTTTAGCTTGGCCCAAAGTGTAATTTTTGCGTCCTTCATCAATTGTTACTTGTACTTAGTAGAAGTCTTACTATCTAGTGGTAGAAATTAATTTTGATTTGTAATAGGTAAATGTATATAAATATATTTTTAGACTAGTTGAAGGTGGTAATTACATGTGTCAGCTTAGAGTTGTCATGCTCACTCACGGGGGCACGGGCATTGGATATTTTCTCTAAAATATGGTCGAGTTCAACGGTACTGGTGTACGTGCCATGTTCGTGTACAGGCCCCGTCAATTGGGACTGCTCCGCTGTAAACTATCTAAATATATTGGCAATTAGGTTTTCTTTTCTGAATGTTCTTTTTAATTTTAATTCAATATTTTTTATTTAAATAGCACCTATTTCATATTGTTACGTGCCTGACGTCACGTTCCTGACTATGCGGGCTTGAGTTACGGGATTGGATGAAATGAAACACTAATACCGTTTTCAGACTTTCTATTGCACTTAAGTTACAGCGTCCACGGAGTTAAGTTATCGGCGTTCCTCTCCAGCAGAGTCCGGCCGACTGACACAACTTTGCCGTTCACGCTGACTTAACTCACTTAACTGACTGCACTTCACTATTTCACTGCACTTCACTATTTCACTCACTTTTCTTCTTTTTCACTTCTTCCTTTTCTTCCGAATCGCTTTAGACTTAGAACTCAACTGCCAGCGGTGAGCCGCAGTTCCGCTTATATACCCCTGGTTCAGGTTCTGGAACATTCAATTTCGTTATTCTTTTTGATCGTCATGACTCCAGAACCTTCCAATAATTTCGTTACTCATTTTTATTTATTCTCCTTCTCGCTCTTTAATTTTTCATTTCTTTCACACAAATAATTCCAGAAAGTTCCACAAAACTTCTATCAACTAAAAAACTTCATGTTTACGGCGGGACTCGAACTCGGGGTCTCTGTGGTGTAATCCACACGCCTTACCGATTACACCAACTCGTGTTGACAATTCACGACGAAATTTACAATCTCTAGGCAACGTTTGACAACCATCCATTGACGTCATGATGTCAAAGAGTTTGAACCACTTTTCCGTCACACTGCCCCCCTCTTAGATTCGCTCGTCCCGAGCATCGTTGCTGCCGTAATACCTCGCCAACCTGTCTATATGGACAACTTTCAAAGGGCTCCTTGAAGACTTCCGAATTCTGTAAGTAATGTCATTGATCTTCGTGACTATCTCATAAGGGCCTTCCCAACTCGGTTGCAGCTTCGGAGATTTTCCCTTCCTTCTGACTGGATTATGAAGCCAGACCAATGACCCCTCTTCAAAACCAACAGAATTGGCTCGTCGATCATAGCGCGTTTTTGCGCGATCACTAGCTTGAAGACCGGCCTCCCTGATCTGCTCGTAAATGTCCAACATTTTTGCCCTTAACTCGCTTATGTAATCGCTAAACTCGGTGCGAGTGTCGCCAGGTGGACAGCCCGATACAAGATCTGCCGGTAATCTCAATTCCCTTCCAAAATTTGCAAATGCAGGCGTCTTTGCGGTACTTTCATGTACAGCAGTCCGATAGGCAAGCAAGAAGAGAGGTATGTAAGTGTCCCAATCTCTCTGATGGCTGTCAACCACCTTTGCTAAGTGTCGCTCCAATGTTTGGTTGAAACGTTCGACCATTCCATCTGACTGTGGATGATAAGGGGTCGTTCGAGTCTTATGGATTCCCAAAAGTTTACAAGTTTCCTGAAAAACTTGGGATTCAAAGTTCCGTCCTTGATCACTGTGCATCTCCAAGGGCACTCCGAATCGGGTGAATACCTCGTTTACCAACTTCGTGGCTACAGTTACTGCCTCTTGATTCGGTATGGCAAAGACCTCCGGCCATTTTGTAAAATAATCCATAACCACTAAAACGTAGCGATTGCCCGAATCAGTGATTGGAAATGGTCCAGCGATGTCTAAGGCTATTCTCTCCCAAGGCATACCAACATTGTAGATTTTCATCGCCCCCCTGCTTCTTGTTTGTGGACCCTTGACAGCTGCACAACTAGTGCATTTCCGGCACCAATCTTCGACGTCATATTTGCAATGCAACCAATAAAACCTCTCCTTTATCTTCACCAAAGTCCTCCTAATTCCCAAATGTCCTCCAGAAGATCCATCATGGAACGCTTTTAATACATCTCTTATTTTTGAACGAGGCACCACCAATTGCAAATGCTCGTCCTTGCCGTTTGTTGATTCCCATTTCCTGCACAGAAGTCCGTTATGCAGCGTAAGGCTTTTCCACTGTGCCCATAAACCTTTCGTTACCGCGCTATATTGGGCGACGTCACTCCAACTTGGCTTGTTACCACTTCGTAGCCACTCCAGTATTGGTTTGATATCCGCATCTCTTTCCTGTTCTAATTTCATCGCATCATCTCCCCATGCCTCGTCAACAGTATCAGTCCTTATCACCTTAAGAAAAGCAATTTCCTTCTTAGCACAATGCTTGCAATCTTCCACGCATGGGCGTCTCGATAATGCATCTGCGTTGCCATGAATTCTTCCGCCGCGATGTTCGATTTCAAAGTCAAATTCCTGAAGTTGTTCCAACCATCTGGCTACTTGGCCTTCGGGATCCTTAAACTGAAGCAGCCATTTCAAAGCAGCGTGATCAGTTCTGATCAAAAATTTCCGTCCCAGTAAATACTTCTTGAAATGGTGCAGAGTTTTGACTACGGCCAGCAATTCCCTCCTGGTCACGCAATAATTCCTCTCCGGCTTGGATAGTGACTTGCTGAAGTAAGCAATAACCTTCTCCTGCTCACCATCGCGTTGTGAAAGGACACCTCCTATTCCGATATTACTGGCGTCCGTATCAACTACGAATATTCCTTTCGCGCTGGGGTATCCGAGAATTGGCGTTTTACAAAGCCGTTCTTTTAGTTCGCGAAAGGCTTGCTCACAATCCTCGTCCCATATAAAGGCACGTTTCTCCTCTGTCAATCGATGCAATGGCTTGGCAATGTCCGAGAATCCTTTCACAAACCGCCGATAATACGAGCATAATCCAAGAAATGCCCGAACTTGCGTTTTGTCTGTAGGTGTTGGCCATTCCTTAACAGCGGCAGTCTTGGCTGGATCAGTCTCAATTCCTCTCTCAGAAATAACATGTCCTAGATAATTCACTTCGCGCTTAAAGAAAGAGCATTTCTTTGGACTCAACTTCAAATTTGCTCCACGCAGCTTTTCGAGTACCTTTTCCAATTTTCTTAGATGATCGTCAAAATCCCGTCCAACAATGATGATGTCATCGAGGTAAACTAGGCAGGTTTCGCCCAGCAGTCCCGCCAGCACCTGTTCCATCAAACGCTCAAAGGTTGCCGGTGCATTGCATAATCCAAATGGCATCACCTTAAATTGCCAGAGTCCCTTCCCAGTTGAGAATGCGGTCTTTTCCTTGTCCTTGGGATCCAAATCCACCTGCCAATAGCCGCTTTTCAGATCGAGCGTTGAAAACCATTTCATGCCACTCAGTGTGTCAAGTGTGTCATCGATTCTTGGTAACGGGTAGCTATCCTTCTTGGTTACATCATTCAATCGTCGATAGTCTACGCAAAACCTCGTTGAACCATCTTTCTTCTTGACAAGCACGACAGGTGAACACCAAGGGCTAGAAGAGGGCTCTATCACGTCATTTTTCCTCATATCGTCAATCATTTCTTCAACCTCTTTCTCACGAGCGAATGGTATGCGTCTGGGCCTTTGACGAATTGGCATTGTATCACCTGTGTTTATTTTATGCTTCACCAAACCAGTTCGGCCAATATCACCATCGCTTCTTGAAAACACATCAGAGAATCGAAGAAGTAAATTTCTAGCTTTCATAGTCTCCACTTTTGTCAGACTTTTGTTTTCGTCTAAGATTTTCGTTACAAAGTCTATTCCCGTACTGTCCTTCTTCACAAGATTTTCCGAGCATTTTCTTATCCAGGCCACTTCTTCCAATACTCCCACAGGCTCTCCTTCTTCAATCGTAATTTTTGAATCACTGAAGTTGAATACCGGAATGCGGTTGACATCAGATGACCCCACGACAGTTCTTGCCGGTAGCCATGAGTTTACGTGTTCCGATTTATCAATCACAGCGCACCTTCGAGGCAAACTTCCTTCCCTCCTCCTAGGTAATGCAATTGGTACCAGAGTCTGTGATTTTGGTGCAAGAACAGTTCTTCTTAAACAGCAAACTTTTCCCAGGGTTCCACCCTTCATCGGAATTTCCTCAGTTCCACATATTAAAACTCCAGATTTTAAGTCGATGTTACACTGGTGCCCTTGCAGGAAGTCAAGTCCCAGGATGCAGTCATCCAGAATTTTGGCCACAATAACCTCATGTCGATAAACACGTTCCCCAATTTTGATTGTTACATGCAGTTTTCCACTTATCGGTATGCACTGGCCGGTAGCTGATTTCATTCGTAGGCCAACAATTGGTTTAAGGTGTTTCCTGATGTTTTGCCTGAGCAGCCGAACATTCATCACCGTCCTTGAAGCTCCAGTATCTAACGTTAGCTGACTGTTTTTCCCATTTACTTGACCGTCTATCACCAGAGTATTTCCATCGTTAGTTTGCTTGATGTAGATTGTTGGGGTTATTCCACTACCGGCCAGCGCCCACCCCGCAGCCCTGGCTGGATTTAGTTTTCCTGCTGGTCAGAAGTTGAGACCGCCGCGTCCTGGCGGTTCGCCTTCTTCGGGCAGTCGCTCCGCATGTGCCCACGCTCTCCGCATCCATAGCACATGAAGTTCCGACGGCGTGGAGGTACCTGCTCCGTTGTCGTCATTTCCCGCAGACGTAAGGTACGGGAGTTACCACGCACGGCTTCCACTTCCAATGCATGGGCCAGAGCTTCTTTCATGTTCTTGTGATGGCCCAGATGAACAGCAGCTCGTACTTCGGGGTCCCGAACACCGTCAATGAATGCTTGGAGAAGCGTGCCTTCAATCATTGACGGAGTCGACCGGAAAGCTCGACGCACAAGTTTCTCGATTTCCACGGACCATTGCTGTAGACTCTCATTAGCACGCTGAGTACGCTCTTTTAATTGCGCTCTGTACACGTGCTCGAGGTGGCTGTCTCCAAAACGTGCCTCCAGTGCGTCGAGGAGGGCACTAAAGCTGAGATCCCCACTTGCGCCGATAGCTTCCAGCACTGAGAGCGCTTGATCACGGAGGGCCAGGGTGAGGGCTGACTGTGCTTCCTTCTGAGTCCAACCATAAGCCTCCATAAGTGTCTCAAACTGTAGCTTGAACGCGGTCCAGGATGTTGTTCCGTCGTAATGGGGAATCTTGAGGCCTTTCGTTGCGCTAGAGGCCACATTTGGGGTGTCAAAAACGGCTGCAAGACGGCTTCGGCTCTTCAAAGGGCTTGGGCTTGCCACTTCCTGCTTGATTTTGGAGATCTCTTCTTCCACTCTCTCCTCTATCGCCATGACGCGATGTTCCAACTTGCCTAACCCTTCCTCCACTTCTTGTACCCGTTCGACAGCCTTTTGCAGTCCCTTCGTAAAATCCTTATGCATCTCTTCCAAGCGACGCGCTTGCTCCTCTTGGCGGCGAGCTTGATCCTCTTGGCGACGAGCTTGATCTTCTTTCAGCTCCCGAAGCTGTTCTGCCTGACAGCGTGCTTGCTCTTCTTGGCGGCGCGCTTGCTCTTCTTGGCGGCGCGCTTGCTCTTCTTGGCGGCGCGCTTGCTCTTCTTTAAGCTCCCGCAGCTGTTCTGCCTGACGGCGCGCTTGCTCTTCTTGGCGGCGCGCTTGCTCTTCTTGGCGGCGCGCTTGCTCTTCTTGGCGGCGCGCTTGCTCTGCCATCATTTGCTGCAGCTGTAGCAGAAGATCCACCTGCACAGGCTTGGCTTCTGCATCGCTGGTTCGAGCTGCAGCACCCTCTTCCCTCACACGCTGCGCTTCTGACATTGAACGGGTACTCACTCCTCTTACGTCCTGCGGCACTAGCGGCATTTTTCTCCAATCCCACTTCTGACACCAAATGTTACGTGCCTGACGTCACGTTCCTGACTATGCGGGCTTGAGTTACGGGATTGGATGAAATGAAACACTAATACCGTTTTCAGACTTTCTATTGCACTTAAGTTACAGCGTCCACGGAGTTAAGTTATCGGCGTTCCTCTCCAGCAGAGTCCGGCCGACTGACACAACTTTGCCGTTCACGCTGACTTAACTCACTTAACTGACTGCACTTCACTATTTCACTGCACTTCACTATTTCACTCACTTTTCTTCTTTTTCACTTCTTCCTTTTCTTCCGAATCGCTTTAGACTTAGAACTCAACTGCCAGCGGTGAGCCGCAGTTCCGCTTATATACCCCTGGTTCAGGTTCTGGAACATTCAATTTCGTTATTCTTTTTGATCGTCATGACTCCAGAACCTTCCAATAATTTCGTTACTCATTTTTATTTATTCTCCTTCTCGCTCTTTAATTTTTCATTTCTTTCACACAAATAATTCCAGAAAGTTCCACAAAACTTCTATCAACTAAAAAACTTCATGTTTACGGCGGGACTCGAACTCGGGGTCTCTGTGGTGTAATCCACACGCCTTACCGATTACACCAACTCGTGTTGACAATTCACGACGAAATTTACAATCTCTAGGCAACGTTTGACAACCATCCATTGACGTCATGATGTCAAAGAGTTTGAACCACTTTTCCGTCACAATATCAATACAAAGGACGGCGTTGCCTTGGGGTTTGATGCATTAATACCTAATGTAACAAAACATCTCCTTGTAAAACTGATCGAAAATAAGTAACCATGGAGTGTCTTGCTCGTTCTCCGAGTATCCATTTTGGAACGAGCAAGTAAATGGCTACATTAGAGGATTGACCGGCTCAGACCTTTGAATCTTTTGACATTCAACTATGCCTACAATACTCCAATTGAAATAAATGATTTGACTTTGTCTTTATAACATACTAGCTACTGTCCCGCGGTTTCACCCGCTGTTAATAACTATTATAGCCTTCCTCGATAAGTGGACTAACAAACACGAAAATATATTGTTCAATAAGTTAAATTCAATACTTTTATCCAAATGTCAAAAACGATACTATTCTATGGAATACTGAGTTATCACGTCATAATATTTTTAAGTCAAATACCTTACTTGTTTCTTAAAAAATAGCCAATTAATATCTAAAATTTAGTGTATCGATCAATCGATGAATGAATGTGTAGGTAGTTATTTTTCAAAGGTTTATTGTATTGAAACGTCGAATTAATTTATTTTTGACCTAGGAAACTTCCCAATTCGAACCAGTAGTTCCGGAGATTGGCGCATTGGCGATTCAAACAAACAAACTTTCCAGCTTTCTGAAATTTAGTAGGTGTAGAACTCTAGGGACTGAAAATGATGTAAGACGCGAGATTAATATATTTTCAGTAGTGTAATTGAAAACTACAGAAAGAATTTTATGGAAATCTAGCTACTCTCGCGCAGTTTCACCCGCTGCTCGGCTCCATTTGATCGTAGCGTGATATTTATAGCCTATAGCACTCAAGAACATTGTAGCTATCTATCAGTGAAAGAATTTTGGCAATCCGACCAGCGGTTCCAAAGATACCCCCTACATACAAACTTACAAATTTTACTTTATAATATTAGTATAGATTGGCCAAGAGATATATTATCTATAGTCTAGAATGACACATAAACTTATTATTATAAAATTGTCACTAGTGTGACGCAGGTGAAGCTGCTAACAGAAGTATACAACGTTTTTACAGATAAATGTTTTTTTTTCAGATATACCTAGGTACTCACTCAACCTTGACATTAATAAGTAAAAATACTTGATAACACAAATATTACAAAGTAAGTTAAGTAGTTGCAGGAATTGTCCAAATCAATTTGAAAAGTCATCGTATTGATTGGGTAACCATTCAAATCATTCATCTTTGCATGTCGCAGTTACGTAAGAGAGCTGGAAAGATTTTGTTAGTCATGTTCGCTTTTTTATTATTAACTATCCAATGACTAATTTTATTACCGTTATTATTTCTCTAAGTCATTATTTAAGAGTTTAACAATTAGCCATTTTTAACAGTCTCAGTCGTTTTAGCCATCTTTTTGTGTAGCCGTGTGAGTGAGGTTACCGGAGGCCCAATCATTCCCATTGCCCCATAATCTCTAAAAGGTCGGCAACGCACTCAAACTCCTCCGTTGCGGGTGTCTATGGACAGTGCCGATTTCTTACCATCAGGTAATCAGTCAGTCTCGTTTGCCGACCTATTACACAAATAAAAAAAAACTTTTTCCAAGTGTGAAATTAAGAAAGAAAAATAGTTTTACGGCACAACCCTACCATGAAGTCATCTATATTCAAAAGGCTTCAGGGCTATTGTGTTGGACCCACCAGGTGCTATATTAGATCTTAAATAATAACCTTCTTATTTGAAAATTCATTCCACGCGTTTTATTGAGAGCGCCTACCATTTTACTGAGGCAACCACCACGCGCTGCGGGAATAGCTTTTATGCAGGCGCTCATGTGTGCTGTGTAATAGATTTCAAAGGAACTTTTATGTTTTCTCATATGTATGAGATAGAAGAATCCCAGGTGAATAAATTGTATTAGAATATTGAGGAAGGGTGAATGAAAATGAATAAATTGCCAAATAGCTGGATATCTGTTTCTTTTGTTACGAAGGGTTTAGGTAAATATAGCTTACCTATGCAAAATCATCCAACAAATTAATAATGGAAATACTTATTTTGTCAAGACTTGGCGAATCTGAAGTTAATTCTCATGCATGAAAAGTGAGCGTCTTGAAATGAGAAACCTGGCAAGTACCAATGTGACTTTTTCTAAGTTATTATGTACTTTCTAAGTGTATTTAGATACCATTGATAAATAGTGATGGAAAAAATCGTGAGGAAATCTGTAATGACGACTTTTAGAGGTTTGAAATAAACAATCCGCCTTGAGCAAGCGATTAATGCTCAAACCTTCTCCAGGTGAAAAGAGGCCTTTGCTCAGAAGTGGGCACATATAGGCTGGTCATGTGATACTTATAATTTCAGGCAATTTGATAAAGCTGTCTGCAATCTTTCAGCCTTTACCAAAGATTTTTTTTAAATAATTTATTCAGTAAAAGTTACTAAAATTTGTCCTTATTATCTAAACTCGCCAAACTTTAACGTTTGATGGCGAGAGGCGCTCTTTATACAATAACATATTTATACATAATAGTGAAATTAGTACATAGATGCAATTACTTGGTTACTTTACTTTACTTTATTAACCTGAAGTTTCCATGTAGAAATTAATAACGCCAACTGAAAGACTACTTTTATCGAAAAACCTTTCTAAATATTGAGAGTAAAAATTACTTTAAAATATTAAATTCTGGTGTAATTTATTTCATTTGTAACTGGCTGAACGTTGTGTTGCGTTGGCGGGAAGCGTTATTTCCCGCCGAGATTTGACGCGAATCACGGACGGTAATTGTAATCCTGGAGCAGGATCATAGCTCGGGAAATTTGGAATTAAGATAAATGTGTTTCCTTGTAGGTACCTACAGGGTTTTGAGTTTCTTTTTAATCATTTTCTGTGGTTAAACTTAAAAGATTATGTTGATTAATTGTGTTAATTTTGATGTTTTAATTACAGGGTAATTTTGAATTAGGTTTAATTTAATATTCTCTAATACTTATTTCGACACACGAAATAAATATTATGGGATAAGATTACGATATCTCTCTTAAATACTTTTAGGTGACTGTGCGGTAATGACTGCATGGTTGGCGCGGTGGCTGGATAACTGGCTGTCGTGCAACGCGTCGCGCCTAATTAATCTTTAAGGTCTATACTTTGTATAAGTAAAAACACCCTATTCAAAACATGTTGATTTGACCTTTTTTCATATCTGGTACCCACTAATCAACATCTATGACTGATTTTTACTTAAATGCCGCGAAAAGGTTTTAAGCTGTTTGGATCACTATAAAAATAAACGAAATTGATACTGGTCCACATCTATAACTTAAAATAAATCCAATCCGCTTAAATCGATATCTAATTAACAAAATCTTAAATATCAATGAGCAAAAACTCAAAAGTGTCACTTTGAGGGTTGGTTTTTTTTGCGTAATACGTCCATTTTACGAATTTTAATTTGGATTTATGTTCTTTAAAATTTAACCATGGTACCAAAACCAGCCAGATACAAATAGTATCTATAGCCAAAAAGATTTTATAAAAAGAGTTCATATATACTATTCCTAATGCGAAAACACTTTTCTACAACCTAATCGATTCAGATTTGTAGCACACGTGCATGTGTCCGCAGACATGACAACGACAGCGTCCTAATTTGGTGCGGACAGTGACGAAAACCACGTGTAACCAACTTCGTTTACCCTTTTAAGTAATAAGGATGTTAGTTAACTGTGTGTACTCGTGTGTTTTGCCATACAAAAGGATATTCTAAGCAACTGCACTCCGTACGGAATCAGAAAGGACCTCTCTCAATTTCCCAACGAACTTCACTTCAAGCTAAATGTCAGATTTTACAAAGGAGTTTTGCATGTGTGTGTATTTGAAATGTCAAATGTAAAGTACTTTAGGAGTAGGTACACGTGTTGCTAACTTCTGTGGAGTTTTAACGAATGACTTTATTTTAAACCTGCTTCAGTATGGGTAGTAGTCGTTCGTATAAGTATTTGTTTAAATAATTCATCCCACAGGTTTATCATACGTAAGTATACTAGCAGACCCTGCCACTCGTTGCTGTGGCTAAGGTAAATAATATTGTGACTATAAATTGAGATGTAAGCTATCCTATCTTTTAAGTTGGATCAAAATGCACACGGAATGCAAATAAAATTTAAAATCGGTTTAGTAGTTTAGGAGTCCATTGCGGACAAACACGTGACACGAAATTTTTATATATAAAGATTAATCTTTGAGGCCTAGAGATTTTTTACCGTATCTTTGTTTAACTAAGTACATAAAAAATCGTTTAAAGTCAAAGTCTAAGTATTTATTTCAATTGATCTGGTTTATAATACTGGTTTTCCATCAGTGAAGTTTTTTTTGAATAGAGGAGTAGAGAGATCAAGAAATGTCTTCCCCTGCCCTGTGTGGAGCAAGAGGGAGGATGTTCTAAGTGTGGTGCTAGGTACCCGTTCCAAAATGAAGATTTGTATTTAGAATAACGAATAAAAAACTACATAAATACTCTTTAGAAATGTTTTTAGTACCAATCTTACTTATTTTTTGTAAACAATTTTCGCGGAATTAAAAATACTTTTTTTTGTCTCTGTCTACTATTTCAAACTAAAGATAAAACATTTTTTTATTTTCATGTAATATTTGGCAAAAATCCGCCTATACATACTTTAGCACATTTACTATTAGTATTATAAACTTTTATATATTCATAGATATAACGTCGTGGGAAAGCATTCGCAACTGGCGACAGGTAATATTTGGTGATCGGTAACTGCAACGTAGTGGAGATGGCGGTCTGAGTTACTGGACTAAGCGATTATGAATAAATAAATTAACCAATATGATAAAGCTGTAAATTTGTTTGTTTGAATGCGCTAATATCCGGCCGGAAGTAGGTACTGGTTCGAATTGAACAATTTTTTTGTGTTAGTTGGTTCATTTATCGAAGAAGGCTATACCACGCTACGATCTGAAGAAGACGAGCAGTAGGTGAAACCGCGCGAGATAACCTATTATAATATACATGAACGTAACGTATGTATTTATATGAACGAAGTTATCTGCTGTAAAGCTGATGGAAAGATTCAATTGTGTTTATATGTGTACGTACAAAACAAATACATTCTTGTTTTTTATGCGTCAATTTTCAACAGCTGGAAGTCGGAAGAATTTAGATAAGTGTATATTTATAATGTAATAGAAGGTAAATGAATTCATCACCTGATGGTAGATGATCACTCTAGAGCGCTTGCGAATAACGCTTGAGAACTGTCATCCCTATCTCTCGCTTGTGCCTTGCACCCCAGCCTAGGTGAACCATAGTCACCGTGTCGAGGTTGTCTCTGAAGCGGCCCCATCTCCATTGACCACAAATTACACCTTGTTCGTACCATACCATCGATTTGCTCCATATATGAATACATATATAATACACACATGAAACTTGTGTTGGGCAGGAGGGAGTTAGCAACCAGTTTCTTCTTCTGCTCTAGGCCAGAGCTGCAGTATTTTATTTCGTTAGCAACCGCAACGTGGCGCTTGGAGTAAATAGTGAAGAAAAGGTTTTGTTTTAAGGGGAGAAAGATTTTTTTTTTTTTGGTTGTCGTCGTAATTGTTGCAATCTTTACAACCTGTGAAATAAAATTCGCTCGGATTGATTTTCGCACTATTTTTTACCATGAACTTTTGTCACCTATGCGGCTACTTTCAAATGATAGAATATATTGCAAAATTGTAAAATATATTTGAATGAATTTTATTTCGTTTGACGGTCTGGCTCTTAATTGACGAACATACATGAAGTATTTTGAATGTTTTTACATAAGAAGTTTATGGTAACAGGGGTGGTTTTACTCAAACAAAAACACCCAAACTATTTAGCTTTTCTTATCAAAATGTGTCATTTTATGGTTTCGGTGTAGGAAGTTGGGAGATATTAAAGAAGGAAGAAAGATAAACCATTTATTTCTGAGCGAAACACACATGAACTTAAGAACTACTACAACAAAACATTAATATAGAAAGGGATAATTATTTTATTTGTGTCGATATGTCGTCGTGATGGCCCGGAGGTTAAAGCGCCCGCTTTTCATGCATGAGGGCGCGAGTTCGAAACCTGGCAAGTAACAATGTGACTTTTTCCGAAATATATGTATGTATATTCCATGATTAGACACCACTGACATACGGTGAAGAGAGACATCGTGAGGGGAAACCAGGACTTATAATTTCTAATTATAAGTTTAAAATCGTCAACCCGCATTGAGCAAGCCTGGTGATTAATGTTCAAACCTTCTCCGTCTGAGAAGAGGCCTTTGCTCAGCAGTGGGCACTTATAGGCTGATGATGATGATGTTATAAACACAGAAAGTACTAAAGAGTTATGATGCACATGTAAGTGAGGACGTGCAACTCTGAAAAAACCTACAATATTAAAGCAAATTCAGAATCAATTATAAAAGTTTAATGGCTCTTATAAAAAATCAACGGTTACACAAGCTTAAACAAATTACGCTGTAAAACTAACGCTCGGCTGCATACAACAAAATACAAAAAAAAATATAAACTTAATGCGTTCTCCGCTCACTGCGCCGTAATGGGAGCCACGTGTAACACATTTTATTTTACAAATTTTTTTGGTTACATGCGAAATATAGTTGCGACGTGCTCGCTACGGAAGAAATATAAAATACACAATGTTTTGTAGGTTTATATTATACCATATGCTTGTGTAGGTGTCGCATGTCGGCTTATGCATTTAAAAAAGGATCAAAAGACTGTTGGTAATCAACAAATCTGTTTTAAATGTCCATTTTAATAGATTTTCAGACTTTTAGGTGTTTTTTTCATGGGATAAGTCGACATACGAGCTGACGGATTACCTGATGGTAAGCAATCGGCGCCACCCATGGATTACCGCAACCACAAAGGAGTTACGAGTGCGTTGCCGTCCTTTTGAGGATAAGGGTTGCGGATATTTAAGGAGAGGGGAGGGTGAGGGATTCGCCCTCCGGTAACCTTACTCACACGGCGAAACACAACGCTGTAGTTGTTTGACGCCGGTTTTCTGTGAGGCCGTGATATCACTCCGGTCGAGCCGACCCATTCGGGCTGAAGAATGGATCTCCCATACGTAGGTGTTAGGTGTACCTTTTGTTTGCATTTTTAATTGGATAATGGCATCCGAGCAAGAAACAGCAACAAAAGTGGACTCAGAAGCGTGTTGCCAATTTCTTGAAGGATTAAATCCTTCAAGGAATTATCTAAAAGGGTTAGGTTGACCGGTAACCTTACTCACATGGCGAAACACGACCTGGCATCACTCCGGTCGAGCCGGCCCATTTGCGCTGAAGCATGTGGCTCTCCTACATTTAACTAGGAATAGGTAACGCATAGAAACATATAGGTAATATTTATACTCATTTAGAACTGATGAAGGTGTTCGTGATGAAATGGATTAATGAAAATCACACTGAATTTCCCAGTAAATCTGCCACCATTTTCCTAATTAAACATAGGCAAAAACAAACAATTAACCTTGTCATTTGTATTGTAACCACGAGGCACGAGCGACGAGCTGACTATACTTAGCAACACGTCATGACCGACCTCTCTAAAAGGTTAATTCACTTTTTAACAATTTCCTAACTACCCTTATTCATGGGCACCCGAAAATGTCGGCAAAATGTCGGAAAGTTTTTCAATTAACTGTGAGTTGACGGGTGTATCGCGACGCTTAAGTTAAAATGTCTGCGCCAGAGATGTGACTAGTGTGTGGTTATTTTGCGGTGAACGTTCTGTAAGGTTTTGGTTGAAGGGTTATGTAGTGTAGCTGTAAACTGTCAGTGCATTGGTGTGTTTTGAACAAATAAGCGTTAAGAATGTTAGAAGTAGAAGAAGTTTTCTGTGAATAGGAATTAACACTTTGGAACGAGCAAATAGCTTCACTAGAGGACTGACCGACAGACTGATACACATGAAGTTGAACTTTTAGATATTCTTTTTTTCACGCCAACGCTTTACAAATGTGCCTTAGACTTTGACTAGGATAGAACAGGTTTGGTTGGTTTTATTTTAGGTCCATTCGGTACTTGAAGCCTTAATTGGGACCTAACGAACGTGGTGATTGACTACACTGTTGGTGCAGAGATTATCATCGCTATTTTCGCACAATAACTCTTTTGTGATCCAGAAAGTATTTTTCCTGGTTTGGTTGCTACGAGTCGATATATAGAAATCTGTATAAGTATTTGTATACGCACTCAGGGGACAGGAGAATATACCGCGGCCTCGGCCCAGAGCAAGAGAAGGAACGGGGGGTTTTTAGTCAGTTTTTTTTTGTGAGGGGAAAATCATCAAATGTCTTCTCCCGCCCAGGGCCGGGCAGGAGGGAGTGTCAGACTCTTACTGACTAAAATCCCTCCTGTTCCTTCTCCTGCTATTGACTACACAGTTGGTGCAAATGTTATCATCGCTATTTTCGCACAACAACTTTTTGTGTGATCCAGAAAGTATTTTTCCTGGTTTGGTTGCTACGAGTCGATATATAGAAATCTGTATAAGTATTTGTATACGCACTCAGGGGAAGAGTCTGACACTTTCTCTTGCCTAACCCGGAAGTCCCCATAATCTGTTTTTCTTTTTCTAAAGAAAAAGAAAAAAGAATTATGAATGGTACGTAGAGAAGGATTATTATAGACCAACAGTGACCTATCAAATGCATGAATAATAGATGAAAAGAGATATGTACGAGTATGTATATTTTCGTCATCTCTTGCCCAATGGCCTCCCATCCCCAATTCCTAAATACAAAGCCCTTAAAAGACCGATATCCCACTTGTAACCCTCCTAGTGTTGCGAATCTATGGGTGACATCAATTGCTTACTATCAGAAAATCAAACTGTTCGTAGGCCGATTTGTCTCATAATGAAATATACATGTCTTCTTTGTTAGGGCTGTAGTCTCTAAAGGGTATCACTATGCTGATGACGATACAACGAATCCAAACTGATATTATAAATGCGAAAGTAACTCTGTGTCTGTCTTTTCTTCACGCCTAAACTACTGAACCGATTTCTGTAAAATTTGGTAATTACAGACATAGTTTGGAACTCGAGAAAGGACATAGGATAGTTTTTATACCGAAAAATCTGCAGGCAGTCACTATTCCACGCGTACGGAGTCGCGGGCGAAAGCTAGTTCTTTATAAAGTTTACTCGTTAACAAGTTTTAACCTTTTGAATAGAGACTCAACAACAGTTTAGAACATAGATTCCCAAAGTGGTCCAGGTGGACCCCCAGGGGTCCACGGGAGCCCGACAGGGGTCTACGCTTGCGTGGAAAAAGAATGGGGGTCCACAACTCGTTAACGGGGGTCTATAAAAATGTATTAGGTGACCCGACTTGACTTCTCCTATGAATATAGGAAGACAAAATTATAAGAAGCTCAGCAATTGTTTTTGTAAGAACTTGCATATTCCATATTCAGAAAGAGCGTGTCCAGACTCGCCGATTCCGCGCCGCACGCTCGCCTAGTTATAGTCGTATCTGAACTTGCATGAACTTGTTAGATTTTTCCCTAATATAAATAGGAATGCGTATGATAAACATAACTCAGTTGCTTCCGGAATTTCAAAAAAGAAAGTGAATCTAAGAAGAAGTGTTGACTGTAATGTCGACAATCAATTTCAATATTAAAATTTTGATTATATTGCAAGAAATGCAATGTAATCTAAATTATAAATTTTGATTATATTGCGACTGTTTTTAAAATACTTATTTAGATTTAAATACTTATTTTTGATTATTAGTTTTGATGTTAAATTTTGATTCTACTAAGACTGTTATAACAAAATATTAAAAGTGTAGTAATTTTTATGTTTGAATAAATAGTTACGAAACAAGAAAATATTTATTATTACTTTTTACCACTCCGAAGTGGGAGCTTATTGGTTTCTTATACTGTGAGTCAATCTTAGAATACAAAAAAGTAAAGTAGGAATCTGTTGGATGAAGACGTTTTTAAGACTGACCTTGAACTCACAGCATAATCAAAGCAATATAAATTCTTACCTTTTTTTTCGAAAACTCAGAGTGGATTGAAAAATAGTCACAAATACAGATTTACATAGACATATACTTTTTTCGGGTTTTGGAAGTAAGTAAGTAAATGTAATAGTTTCAGGGGGTCCACCAGATCCAGCAAAATGCTTAAAGTGGTCTATGAGAAAAAAAAGTTTGGGAACCACTGGTTTAGAACATTAAAGCATTTTCTTCTTAGCCTTAGAAATACTTAGGTCTATCAAACATTCTGTAATAACGAAGTAATTTTTATTGTAACAAGTGCTATGATTTCGCTGAATAGAGTGTAATTAAAATAGCTTTGGAAAATCTTTATACTGTTTATGTTAATCACTAATTACTTACTTATTCTTGATTTGGAAAATCACTAAATACCTAACCTAATTATTATGTAAGTAAGGATGTGGTTGTTTCACGCCGGTTTTCTGTGGGACCGTGGTATCACCGTCTGAGGAGATTACTACACGAAAAAAAATCGAATAAGAACTAGTACTTATTTTAGTAACTATTTCCATGTAAAACCGAACAGACAAACTCTTCACCGTGGACCCCGGTCGAGGCATTTTGTCTGAGGAGATTACTATAGGTACGCAATAAATTCGAATTAGAACTATTATTTTAGTAACTATTTCCATGTAAAACTGAACAGACAAACTCTTTAGATTTTTTTATAACTAAAACGACCCGCCCCGTCTTCGATCGAGTGCAATTCTGATACTAAATTTCTCCACTATTAAATGGTTCCTAGTAATAAACATTTCTCTTCAATCACTCTATCTATTAACCAACCGCATCAAAATCTGTTGCGTAGTTTTAAAGATTTAAGCATACATAGTGATATATGGACAGGGAAAGCCACTTTGTTTCATACTATGTAGTTAAGCATAAGGAGGATTTTTCATCCTTCCAAGCCAATTTTAGAGCATGACGATGGCAGTACAAAGGCACGCATGTAATTATGTAATTCAGTTGTAATGTAATTGCAGTACTACACGTCACGGGACTCACAAAGAGGAGTGACTTGTTCAAGTTCCCTCCACTCTCAGAAGAGGTAACGAGCTTGCCTCGAGTCTAGGACGTGTATTTTCATACTCGGTGGAGGGAATTTTTAGAGGTATGAGTATTGGTATGTGCGCTGTACGCTAAATAACGTAGTTTCAATTTTATTTGCTTTGAACGGACGTGTAATTTTCTAGTAATTATAGTGAAACAAAAAGTCTACCTATGTTAACATTATTTATTAAAGACACGAGATTGATTTTGAAGAGTTAATTGATGAAGTTAATGCATTATTAGTCGACTCCGTGTGTGGAGCTGACCTTTTTTATGTGATTGAACGAGCAGACGGATTACCTGATGATAAGTAATCAGCGCCGCCCATGGACATCTGGGCGGTCACAACCTTTTGGGGGTTAAGGATTTGGTGATTTAGGAATTGGGGGAGGGGAAGGGTGGGCCTCCGGTAACCTCACTCATCTTTATAAAATTAAACTTAATTTTAGTCCATGTATACCAAATAAGTGCAGACTGTTATTGTGTACATATACATATGTCTTGTATGTACCTTTATGTTAGCTCAGAGATGGAGTATACACCATATGACTCGTATCTGGGTCACTCATTCCTTATGCAAAGAGTGTCATTTCAAAGAATATTGTCACGATTTTTCAATGCAAATTAGATTTGCTTTTGTTTTCTCGGAAGAGTCCGTATGAGTAGGTTCATATTTGGACTACCTTTCGCCCGCGGCTTCGCCCACGTGGTATGATGATAAAAAGTAGCCTATTTCCTATTCCGGAGTGTATCCTATGCCTGTACCGTTACTACCCAGTCTCTACAAAATTTGGTGTCCTATAGACAGAAAGACATTCTGTCTCTCATTAAATTTGAATGGTTTTATTTTGCGTTTCGCAAATTATATTTTTAATCGCACCTGCTGTGATCATTGGACCAGCCAGGCCGGCTGCAGTAGGGCGGAATCGTGGTGGTTAATAACGACCAAACATTTCATTGTATTAGAATTCAGTCGCGAGATAAAACTACACGTTGGCCGCTTTTATTCAATTTAATAATTTGTAAATGGTTCTGCCTTTGTGTGGCTGTAGCCTTCATCAGACATTAAAATAAGAATGTTTCATAAAAATGTGTGAAAAAAAAACTTTAAATCACCAAACCCCAAATGAACATACGCGTTCGCGTACATATTGTTCTTCTATTTTGTCTCAATTACTAGGATTGGACGGTTCAAAGAAATACAAAAAACCTTTATCACTTCATCCTTAACAAATAATACGTCACTATATTTAATTATTCCGTGAATTGTTTAATTATAGCTATAACTATGACGCAGGACGTAAGTTTGGTCGCCAGATTAGATATTAATTGACGAGATACTACGCAAGAAGAATTGCGTGGGATTTTATCTAGCGATAATTTCTTTTAGTTCATTCATATATTCTTATATTTTAATCTGTATTACGAATGAAGTGGATAAAAATAAGAGGGGACAGATGATATTACTTGTATCGGACCGCCGTAAGCGGTTAAAGGTTAGGTATTTCGATTTTCAAATTCATTTGTAGCATACAGTAAATTTGGCCCTTAATAAGCAATGCCGTAGGACTTATACAATTCAGTTTTAATGTATCCAATAAGTATTTATGTGTTAATGTAGCTCTGATTACTTTTTTAGTAGAAGATGTGATGATATCGTCCTTTAGCGAAAGGGAGTGTCAGACTCTTACTGACTAAAAGCACTCCGCTCCTTCCCCAGGTCCAAGTAAATCCGATTGATAGCCAATATATTAAAACTGATAAAACTTTCTTACACGCAACTTGGGTTATGTCATTTGTTAGAAAGTTTATCATAGTGTTATGTAGTCATAGTATGAAATAATATCCAATGTGAATGGAAACTCCAAATGCAACGATTCATTCAACATAAAGGAGACCATTGGTTTCCACAACTCACCTTATTACCATACTCGTATTTGCATCAAAATTGCTCTAGGATCCTTGCCAACAGCCATGACTGTCTCGAAGATTGTGTTCATATGGTGCACTATTTCTATTTATAACTTCGGCTATAGTTTCTGCCAGCAGCTTGAACCGCATCAGGGTGAAAAATAGCCTATATTATTGTTCCAAACTTATAAATATTTGATTCGTTCTGTAGTTTTGACGAGAAAGAGTAACGAAATAACGACAATACATTCTTGTTTATGTATTTTTAAAATGTTTTAGGACATAGTGAATTAAAGTATCACAGACCACCGCGTCGTCTTTCGGAAGATTATAAAAGTGAATATTAGAAATTAATTATTAGAATATTATTAAAGTGTGGGAGAGCCATGCTTCGGCACGAATGGGTCGTCTCGACCGGAGTGATGCCACGGCCTCACAGGAAATCGGCGTGAAATAACCACAGCGTTGTGTTTCGCCGTGTGAGTGAGGTTACCGGAGGCCCAATCCTTCCCCTTCCCCAATCCCTCCTCAATCCCTAACTCTCCAAATCCCTAATCCCTTAAAGGTCGGCAACGCACTCGTAACTCCTCCGTTGCGAGTGTCCATGGGCGGCGCTGATTGCTTACCATCAGGTAATCCGTCTGCTCGTTTGCCGACCTATTACATAAAAAAAAAAGATTGCTGTACATAAAGACAAGCCTCTAGCATGGCTTGAAATTAGTCGAGTTCGTGAGTGAGTAAGCGATATAAGTACTTAAACATGCATTGGTCTTCTTAAAAATTTTCTTTTATTATAATTGTAGGAGCCTGTGTTACTTTCGTTTTAGGCTATATTTCCTAGAAAGATATAGTACTTTTTAATCATCTCTTCTCCCGCCCTAGTTGGGGCAGAGGGCGTGTCACTCTGACTAAAAACCACCTTTTTCCTGTTCCAGGCCGGCTGAGGTACATTATTGCGCCACATCAGCGCCTTTGGGCCCCATCTCTGGTGGTCTAATGGCCCTTTAAGATGCGCGCGTAATGCTACGCGCCTTACGCTTGGGTCTGGTATAAGTGTTATTTTTTCTTTTTTAAAAACACATACACATGACAGCCAGACCCGGAATAACAATTTGTGGATCACACAAACAGTTGTTTCGTGCGGGCATCGAACCCGCGACACGTTGCACGGCAGTCAGTTGCCCAGCCACCGCACCAACCGTGCAGTCGTGGCAGCGAGCTACCATTACTGGCCGTCCACAGACAACAGTATTTTGATTGCTCATTTCAGTAAGATGTCTCATGCTGCATTATTGAATGTCATGGAAAGTATAAACGGATAGAAAGTTCTCAATAATAGTATGGTAACTTTGATGACTATCTCCTCCCATGTGACGTTATATTTACCGAATCAATCTGTATGTCTGGTCGACTCTTGTCTGATTTAAAACCATTGTATATTAATTTATGTGGTTGCAAAAATACTATGTAGCTTAGTAAGTATTTGTAATTTAGCGTGTTTAAGTTGCACGCGAATACAATAATATAGTAAAACACACATACGTACTTATTTTACGATTAATTTTGTGTTTTAAATTGTACTCAAACAGCTGGTTTGTTTTAAAATTCCACACAATTCCAAAAAAAAACGCCACTTAGGGTAGCCACTCATTCATAGAAAATAATACTCAGGATCACTAGCCCTGTAGGGCAATAAAAAGGTGAACCTCAAGACCCTTTAAGTTCGAGACAAACAAAGCTCTTTAATGGCAGGGCATAACCTCTGACACTGCAGATGTCTGGTCAGTCGGAGGGCAGGTACTCAGCGGAGGCAGCCAGGTATTGTAGCAAACAATTAAGCTATTAAAAACACGGGGAGAATAATAATGAGTAGTACGATAACAGGAGGGTTGGTTAAACAATAAAATGGTAAGTGGCCGTTATTACCGTTTGCAGGTAGGTTCCATAAATACAGTAGTGAGAGAATGGCGGGCGCTACGTGGCTGTCGAATTTAATTCAGTGGATTGCGTACATTGCTTGTTGGACTTGCTTTATTTTATGACGGGTTTGTTTAGTTCTGCCGCCCTGGAGTGGGCCAGAGGGGTTGTCAGATTCATACTGCTCCTTCTCATGCTGTTCCTTTTCTTGCCCCGTTTATTATTGCGTCACTCGTAACCCTGGCTGTGATAACAATATATGGTATAACAATATATGTATATGTTGTGTTTCTGGGTTTAGACGATTATAAGAGAGTCTTGACGAGGAATATAATAAAATCACAGTCTAATAAATAACGTGAAAATAATGCAATGCTATTTAAGTATTGTTAGTCACTGTAAATGACAGTATAATCATATTTATCAAACTAAAATAAAAAACTCAGACGCACTTCCGACTACTCGGATAATAAATTTTATGACATGTCCCAAATACATAACTGCAGAGCTATATACCAAAAATAACTTGTTAAAATAATGTTTATTAATATTCATATGTATATTTATTTACATGTACTTATAGTATTTATATAATATTTCATCAGTTTATTAACCTTGTAATTCGCTTTGATTTGTCACAAGTAAATATTTTTAACTGTCGTTTTCAAGCTTTCGTCCAGTTTTTATGGCATATCTGTGCCAAAAAATTGTCTCGTAGCTTGAGACGTACAGACAGACAGTATAATAAGCGGTTTTGTTCTCAAAACCATCATGTTACAAAGGCTAATTATTTTGGGGCAAAGAAAAAACTGTTTGCCTCATTATTTTTGGCTAAAGATCATGTTGAGTGATACACTAAGACCTAATTGACTGAATGAAATGTTTTGAGTTTTTTAATCTGTTGGCTTTCTTTGATGTTCGTTTTAAAAATGGATTTCGATAGACTAAATATTTTTTTTAAATAATGTAGACTCTTTAAGCCTACTTTTAAAGAATTCTTGGTATTTATTTGGTGTACATAAATGCAGACTGGATTGTTTATTTAAAAACTTTTTTAAGTTTAGAATAAAAAACGAATTGCCCGATGACCTAACCCCAAGCAAGCAATGAACATCGTCCACAAATTTCCAGTCAAATATTCCCGAAGGCTGGCAGGCTCCGGTCCGGGTCTGTCGGATGCTGCGCGATCTCCCGATCAATAGCGACGCCCCGACGTACCGCCCAGGCTCCCAGTACCGCGCCCGACTCCATCACGAACACATTATCTGCATTTTTATAATCTTTTTTTTTTAAATAAACACGGATTTTTGAACGGCCATCTTTATATGAAGTTTTTTTTAATAAACAACTGTGACATGGTGCGGGTCGTCTAGAGATGGGAGTTTGCTGAGGTGAGTTTAGTTTTTTGAATATCGAATTTTTATTATGTACCTATGTCATTTTTTTATTTTATTTTTTGTTTTTTTTTTTATGAAATTCACTATTCGATTTTCGAATTGTAATTTTAAAAATTATTAGAATGTTCGCTGCTAATTTCAGTTATATCTGTTTTTCTATAAAATTTTCTTTCATAATTTTATTTCAACGAGATTATAAAGGTATGTAATCTATATATTTTTGAAAGAGCAGTCAACAATATATATGGCAAAAAATCTATACTAATGTTTTCGTAGTGAAATTAATTTCTCGTTAAAACATGACATGTAATGAAAGTCAATAGTCGTAATCTTCGCATATTATTTTTCTATCGAGCGATACCTTACCTACGTAAGCTGGTAATTCGTTCCATTTTTCCTGTTACAGACTTAATTACCGATGAATAAAAAAAACAAGTAGGAAAAATCGGTGACCCAATTTCACGGGAGATTATAATTAGGGGTAGCAAAGCTATTTGTTGTTATACCTTAGATATATGATACATATTGTCATTTCCGTTATCTGTACAGGTCATAAATGGCACACGGAGAGCTCGATCTAGGTCAAATTAATCACGGCACAGTTACCATGGCAGGACTTCGGTAGCTAGGGCTTTTAACTTAACTTACTATTTTATCGTAGGAAATACATCACTATTTTTCATTCCACGTTAAAATTAAGACATTTATCAAATTAACCAAATATATTTTCTTATATTTTACAATCAGTTTCTTTTTCGTCTGCGTGTTTATTCTTATTTTGAATTAAAAATTTTTAGTTTTCCTATATTCACATTTCTTATTTACATCACTAAACTGTAACATAGATAATAAATAGTGTTGAAATTACATAAAAAAGGTGTTATGCCATTATTTGTGACATTTGTCTCATTCGATGACAGATTGGGATAAAATGGAACGTGTTCGGTAGGTAAAATAGGGCGGGGCATTTACTTAGCCCAGCTTGTAATACTGGCTGAAAATACGAGTATTTATGAGTTCAATTTTATTGCTACTATTAGGTATATTTATTTATTAGGATACTGAGATATTAATAATCATAAGTCTTATAAACCTCATTTCATTACAGGGTTGAAAAAGAACAAAATTTTTTATTTTCGAATTTGTACTAACTAAATAACTTAATCTATCGTAGGTATTTTGTTTTTCGTACAGATATCTGGGCAAGATTTCTGTTAAGAATTTATTATATCAAAATCGAGTATCGAATTGAATACGCTAATGTACCTGCGTACGCTATATCGTTCATTGTTTGTCTTTCTTTTCGCCCCTTATCGACGTCTGGCAGAAGTGTATCTATGATCATTCTACGCGGTATATTTATAAGTTCTCAGAAAGAAAACTCTTTCTACATAGGTATTTGATCGACATATATGTCCCGATATTGATAGTTATTTTAACATTTGCGAGCCACAAATGTTATGTCACCGCCTTACAATAAACCGGCGTGAAACAAAACTTTTCTTGTATTTGGCCTCGCGGCCTCGTGAGATAAGTCACTACCCTAAAGATCACTTACACTTTTGCAACTTGTTCTAGTCCATGAGCGGCCACGAGTAATAAGCATTGGATGATGCATTCCATTAATACAAACACATTTCAATTTAACAAAGTCTCTACAGATAACAAATGATATCGATAACAGAACAATTATATTTATTAATCCCTTTTGACATTTCCCGAGGGAGAAATGCGCGGGAAAATCGACCTTGTCACATTGACATTTTAATTGCACGCCGGCCGCCGTGTCAAAGGTAGCGACGTATTCAGCCAAAGGGGCGCACAGTGTGTGGCCAGTTGTCGCGCAGTGTTCGAACCTAACGGACGTCAACCTCATACGAAAGTAATAAAAAAATACTTCGATTAAATGGGATAATGATTCCTTTAAATAAATTAGTGGAGTGAATAAATATGCGATTTTATAAATAAAACTGTGTTTAGTTTATTGCATTCAAATAGATAGTGTTGTTTTTTTATTCCGGATTTATAATTAAAGGTGAGTTTTTTAAGTTTTTTTAAGACGAACCTTTTTATTCCATTTAAATAATAAAAATAATTTAAATTTATAAATTCAATTGAACAATAGATTTTTTTTAACAATTGTAAAATAATAGAATATTTACTCCAAAAATATCTTTTTTTTTTAATATTTTTAAATTAAAGATTAAAATAAATGAAGTGAACATAAATACATAATTACAATAATATGAAATAACAGTGAATAATCGTCTGTCAGTTAGTTGACAACGTAACAAGATTAACTGGTATCTCGTATGCGTAATATTTTCTCATCTGGCAATAGTCCAATTGTTTAAAAATGATCACTAACTGCACCTCACTACTGTTTAACTGCGAATTTAAACTGTAATGTTGTTTGCAAGCTTATATTACTCATGCAATGATCATTATTTTATCTTTAATGTAAAATATAGTTTATATTAATGGTTGATAATGGTTATTTTAATATGTGTTGTTAGAAATTATCGATATAAACATTTTCGAAAAACATATGTCTATTAACAATTGTATATTCTTTATTAATTATTTTTAGTAATATATAGAAAATCTCCTTTACTAACTAACAAGGAATCTGAATTTTTGCTCGACATACGGGAACAGACTTACCCCTGTAATATTAATATATGGGACTCACATCACTGAGGTTTATTTGGAGAGAAAGCCACATCGAGTGTGAAGTGTCAATACCCTACTCTGAATTTTCGTATAGGCTATGTTAATGCTATACCTATAGTATAGTATAAATATATTACTGGTGAAATGTGGGTGTTACACTGAAAGCAGTGATGTGACGCCATTTTTCCAAGACGAGTAGGATCGGTACGAATGAGCATCGTGGATCGGAACCACACTACGAGCCCTACAAGACACTGGCGTGGAACAAGGATACTCAATTCTCCCCCTTTCCTCATTGCACCCTCAAATCCCTAATCTCTACATCCCCTAAACGTCGGCTACGCATTCGTAGTTCCTCTGGTGTTGAGAATGTATGTAGTTATTGAGATGTACTGGACGAAAATGATAACGTGCTAAACATAAAAAAATTGGTGTAACTAATAAAAGCCTTGACAGTTTTCATTTTACCGCCAATTGCATATTGTACAGTAGAGTCTATGTCTGGCGTAGTGTCTATGCATTACGTCCACTACGCGCCGCGTAGTCGCTACGAGTTACGGTCTCGCGTAGCCGCTACGACCTTACGTCTCGCGTAGCCTTTTAACGCTACAGCGTCTATCGTAATTACACAAAATGTCATAATATTATTTTAAGACATAATGATGAAGGACTATAACATATTATTATAATAATCTATAAATATAAAAATCAATGCCACTATTCGTTGTAACTTTATAACTCAAGAACGATCTATCGAAACTAAATATTTAGACCTTGTTCGGACTATAATAACTTTTAAACGTTCGCGTTAAGGTCGTGATTACTATATTTTCAAAAACTTGCCTAAACCAACCATAATAGGAGTCACCAGTGCTGTATGAAGGCTTCAATATTAAATCTACTCATAAACTTAACGCAGAAAAAAAACATTTTTCTTATAATATTTTAAAAGTGAAAGTTTTTGGCAATGTATGGCTATGTATGTGTGTTATTCTTTCATGCAAAAATGGATGGACCGATTTGGTTCAAATTTGATTTGTAGATACGTTTAGAATCTTAATGACTTTTTACTGGAATACGGATACTATTACTTACATACTATTACAGGTTTGCATATGATGTGTTTACCATCTTAAAAATCTGAGTAGTTAATTTTTTTCTCAGGAACCTCAATATTAATAAAAGGTTTTTTTGCAATAAAATGCAAGTATAAAATACGTTTGCAATACTCAAAGAAAATTAAATGTCAACTGAAATGAATATGACAGTCGTCGATAGAGCGGAACGGAGTTCCTTTGAACTTATCAAATGTTCAAACCATCCGACAGTTTCATTAAAGTTGAAAGGTTAGTTCTATCAAAGGAAGATTTGACTGGGATCTGGGTGGAAGGCAGCATCCGTGCAGCAGTCTTAAACTTCACATTTTGCTGACACTGAGTTACATACTCATTTTATAAATAAACATACTTTGCGACAAATCAAACAATAAACCAATTGGGTATTTTCCTCGGTTAAAGATAAATTCCTTCAAGATTTCAATACAATTCAATATTCTAAAATAATCGTACTTCATTAATAGATTCGACGATATAACTACTTAATTTTAGATTTTTATTGGTTACATTTTAAGGAAAAAGTATGCAGTTTGTCCCGAAAATATGACGACGTCACATTTTTGTTTTGCATACGTACCAAATTCATAAAACGGTTTCATTTTTGACATTTCAATAAAAGTATTGCATTTGACTAGTTGTCAAATGCTGCTGCGTGATGACTCGTCTTACAGAAATAAATTCTCCACATTTTCTATGTAAATACAGTTCTTACCGAAGAAACTACGTGATCTTTTCTCTCCGTACTCCGCAGGACCACAATTTCAAGTGTACGGAACGTACACAGAACATGTGCATCTTATTATCTATTAACTCTAATGACAAACATTTCGACTACTGATGTTACTTTTGTGTAGTATAAATTTAAAATAGTAGCAATCAAGCAAGTAAATATTTTTTTTTTTATTTAATTGGGCTTTTAGTCTCTAGAAAGAGAGCTAGAAGAATATAACCTGATACCGCTCATCGGAGAAATTGTTTATAAGTTTCTTCTTGTCAATCCATTATAGAAGACCTGTCGCAATATTATCTTTTGGCACATTATAAATAATAATACTAACAGCCTCTAATTTTAAACTAATAACAATGTTAACAAACATTATTGATTTGGACTCAATGCGTTGTATCTGAAGATATTTTTCTTTGACGTGAACGTTAGGTAGTAAGTGAATATTATACAAAATACAAACATATTATTATTATTATTATTTTTTTTTATATGTAATAGGTCGGCAAACGAGCAGACGGATTACCTGATGGTAAGCAATCAGCGCCGCCCATGGACACTCGCAACGCAGGTGTTACGAGTGCGTTGCCGACCTTTAAGAGATTAGGGATTTGGAGATTTAGGGATTGAGGAGGGAATGGGGAAGGGGAAGGATTGGGCCTCCGGTAACCTCACTCACACGGCGAAACACAACGCAGTGGTTATTTCACGCCGGTTTTCTGTGAGGCCGTGGTATCACTCCGGTCGAGCCGACCCATTCGTGCCGAAGCATGGCTCTCCCACACTTAAAATGACGATAAAGCATATTATCCTGAAATATCCTATATTCACACGTTTCGGATTCGTTACCATATTTTTGGTCAGTTTTCTCGATGTTTTTTCTTTAACAAGATCCTTCGCATACGAATTTAGTGAGTAAACTTAAAAAAATAAAAAGCTACAAAAGTATTTGAAAATATTTTACCTGATCTACAAATGTACTATCAATCGTCACTTTAAAATGGCGCCTAGTAATTTTACGTGCGTACATTCTTGTACACGTAGACGAATTATTTTTGAACTAGTTAATGATCTCTCTTGTCTGTTATCAGCTGGGCTTAGTTTGAAAGCACACTAAAAAATAAAAGTACATTGTACAAAACACTTTCTGTGACTTTTTCTATAAGCGCCAGCTGCTGTCGCTGCCAAGATTATAAAATTGCAATAATTCAATGTCAAATATTCACTTCAAGTGCAACTAGATCTTAAACTTGTCTTAATAAGAATCTAGACAACCTATTCAGTTAGTTGATTTTCAATAACGGTTTTTAAAAGCATGGAGACTGTGTATCAGTGACCAAAAAATAAAAGTCACAGAAACGTTCACAGTCAAATACTACAGTACTACAAGAGCTAAACTATTTTCAGATTGCAGTTATCATCGTCAACCAATGAACTAGGTTTAAGGCCACTTCTTAAACGGTGAAGGTTTACCTAAACATTAATCACGATGCTTGCTCAAGCAGGATTGGCTAATTCAAACTTAGAATTATAAGACCAGGTTTTCTTTGCATTATTTCAGTGCCGTCTATACAAACTTAAAGTACATCTAACTCTGAAAAAGTCATATTGGTGCTAGCCGGGTTTCGAGCTCACGTCTTCATGCATGAGAAGCAGGCGCTTTAATCTCTGGGCCAATACGACGTATCACGGGATTGGAAAAATCCAATCTTTGTGCCACGAGAGGAATGGTATCGAGTAGCGTATCGGTAATCCGCTACGACGGTAACGTGGGCGTACAGTGCTACGAAAACGACTACGTCGTAGCAATTTGCCAGTGGGACCTGCGTTAAGAGGAAATTCAAAGAATTTTCAAAAGGATTGTATCAATAAAAGCGTCAGAATATAACTAAGTTTTATTTAATTTCAGATCTTGTATCGAAGTAATAGATAAAGCTGCACATTTATTGCTGGATATGTGTAATTTAAGCCCTGACTCGTTTTTTGACCGCCCACCATTCTCAACAAGAATTCTTAACAATAATTTGCATGGCATCTGTTCAGAATACTAGCAGCCTTGAGCCTAGTTAGCAACTGGCTGGAGATATATTTTATTAGTTTACCTGAGTGCACGCTAGATGGCGCCCTCGTTAATGTGTTTACTTCCGTTTCCCGACAGTAACATGGCGTCTAAATTGATTGTTAAGTTTGCGAACTAAAGTTTTCAGTGGTTTTATGTAACACTTTTGCTGAATACGGTATTTTTTCCTGTTTTCTATACTAACATTATAGAGGAGTAAAATTTCTAAGTTAGTAAGTTTGTATGTAGGGGGTAATCTTTGGAACCGCTGGTCGGATTGCCAAAATTCTTTCACTGATAGATAGCTACAATGTTCCTGAGTGCTATAGATTATAAAACATCACGCTGCAATCAAATGGAGCTGAGCAGCGGGTGAAACCGCGCGAAAGTATATAGTGTTTAATAAAAGCTGCAGTTTCGTAAGCTCCTGTTCCTTTGAGGTTCCGAGAGTATAACAAAAGATACCTATATCACCTAAGCACTCTTATCTTCTGAAAAATTGTGAAAATATTTAGAAATAGTAATGCCATTGAGTTCGAGCTGATATCAATTCTGGGCCGATTTTGTCGCGTTACGAGCGAGTAATTTCTAAACACCACCTTAAACGTGGTTAGTATCTTTTTTAGATACTTTTATCCTCGTTCTTAAGTACTTTTAAAGATTTAAGCATTCATAGATATATGGGGCCAAAAAAAGAGACTTTCTTTTATTTTATACTATGTATTGAATAAGATTTATATGTGTAAGGCTCAAAATGTATGTATACATTCAAATAAAATGATAAATATCTGCCTGACTTGTCATTATTAAGAACACACGACTATGTACATCTGAATTGAATACATATATAGGTAGGTAATATAATATGATATAATAAATCAACTCACGCGGAGACGCGACGTTAGGTGACGCTAGACACGGACTTCAAAGAGCGAAAAAGAAATCCAATCTTTTCTCAATCTTCGAAACCCTAAACTTTAAAAGGCCAGCAACGGATGTACAGTCAGGGGTCAAAAATGCAATTGCACTTTACCAATTTTAAAATGACTAAAATTTCTTTGTAGTAAAAGTTCAATGGTTCACAGCCAGTTTATTCAATAATTTAGATTCTATGCTATAAATGAAAGCAGTCCTCAACCATTGACTTTATTTCACAAAGATATTTTGGTCATTTTAAAATTGGTAGACTGCAATTGCATTTTTGACCCCTGACTGTACATATACTCCTATGGTACGTCGCCCATGTCATGGGGCGTCGGTTGCTTACCATAATACCTATATTTCGCCGCCCATAGAAGAAAATAAAACACTTCGTGTGAACGCTTAAGCGTGGTGCGGCGCTAAATCACTGGTTTAAATTAATTTTCCCTAAAACGGCTTTTTTTTTTTTGTCAGGGGAAAATCATCCAATGACTTCTCCCGCCCAGGGTAAGGCGAGAGAGAGTGTCAGACTCTTACTGACTAAAAACCCCCCCGTTCCTTCTCCTGCTCTGGGCCGAGGTCGCGGTGCCTCATTGCGCTTACCCCGCAGCCCCGGCTAAACATCAGCCCTTTAGGGCCCCGACTGTGGTGGTCTATTGGCTCTTTGAGGCGCGCGCGGAACGCTATGCGCCGTACGCTCGGGTCCGGTTCTGGTCGGGCGGCGAGCTACCCTTACTCGCCGTCCGCAGACCCGCGCTTACGGTGGCCGGAGATCATCTCTCGATCCCCGACGTCCGGAATGTCGCCTTCTGCGGCGGCTGGGGCGCGAGGAGGATAGTTCCCTCACGCGCTCCGCCTCCTCCTTTGCGAGCATAACTGCTTCGCAGAAGGAGGAGATAGCTTCCCAGTTCCTCTCACGCTGCACCATGGCCTCGATTAAGGCTGGGCGCGAGAGGTCGCCGCCGCCGATCACTTCCCTGAGAACACGGCGGTGCTCAGCCCAAGCAGGGCACTCCGCCACTGTATGCTCCACCGTGTCCTCCAGGTGATCCTCACAATGACGACACTCGGGCGTTTCCTCCCGCTGGATCCGAAACAGGAACCTACCAAAGCTGCCGTGCCCGGTAAGCACCTGCGTCAGGCGGAAGGTGAGGACGCCGTGGCGTCTCTCAAGCCACTCCTCAAAGAGGGGTCTTATCGCTGCTATAGTAGCGTGCCCGGCCCTCGGTTGCGACAGTCGCTGCTTCCACTCAGCCATGAGATCTCGCCGGAGCTCATTCCGCCACGCACTAATTTGGCGCGGCAGAGGATCCTCGCCCCGGCGACGCGCGTCTGCGCGCAAACTGTAGACGCGCGCGAGCGCCTTCGCTTCCAGATCCCATGGCGGTGATCCGGCAAGGAGGTTCGCCGCCTCCCCGGAGATCGTGCGATATCCGCGGATTATTCGGATAGCCATGACCCTCTGGGACGCGACCAGCGTACGAGCCGGCCGCCGCTTCAAATCCGGCGCCCACACAGGGGCACCGTAGAGGGCCATGGATCGCACAATCCCCATGTACAACCTCCGGCAGGAGGCGTTTGGCCCCCCGAGGTTGGGAAGGAGCCGCTTGAGCGCGGCCCCAGACCGTTCCAACTTAGGAGCCAAACGACGAAAATGCTCCGTGAAGTTCCATCGGCTGTCGAGGACGAGACCCAGGTACTTCATCGCCGACTCGACGCCGATGGTAACTCCTCCTGCCATTATTTGGGACCCATCTGGAGGTGGCGCGTTCCGACGGCCATAAAAACACATGGCCTCGGATTTGTGAAGCGCCACCTCGAGTCCCAACTGCCGGATCCTTGCAACGACTGTCGCGACCGCTTGCGACATCAGGTCGGCCGCCGCCTGATGTGACCTCCCATTCGCCAGCAACAGCGTGTCGTCAGCATAACAAACAATGTTGACGCCGCTCGGGAGGTCGGTGCGTAGCACCCAATCGTACCCGATGTTCCACAGGAGAGGTCCCAGGACCGATCCCTGTGGAACACCGCGCGACACCTCTCGCCGATTCCACACGCCCCGGTGACCGGGGTAGATGACACATCTGTCCGTCAAGTAAGCCTCGACTACACGACGGAGATAGGCAGGCACCCGGTGGTACCGGAGTGCCTCCAGAATGCAGCTCCAGGGCAACGAATTGAAGGCGTTGGCGATGTCCAGAGACACCGCCACGACGACTCGCCCCCTGGCCAACGCAGTCCCCGTCGTGAGGTCCCTCACGCGCATGATGGCGTCTACCGTGGAGCGCCCTCTGCGGAAGCCGAACTGGCCGTCCGCTAAATCCGGCCCCCTTCTAGACAGGTGCCCGACGAGGCGGTCTGATATAATCCTCTCGAACAGTTTTCCCACCTCGTCGAGCAGCACAATGGGCCGGTACGCGGACGGAGAGTCCGCAGGACGCCCCGGCTTCTTCACGAGGACCAGTTTACCCGTCTTCCACGACAGCGGAAACTGGCCCCTCTCCAAGCATGCGCTGAAAAGACCAATTAGTCGAGGCCTGAGAGCCTCCGAGGCCAGGACCCGAACCTTGGCATGCAGCCCGTCAGGTCCTGGGGCGGTGTTCTTGCCGCTCAGCCGGCGCACCGCCACCCTCAAATCTACCTCGGTCACTTCCGGAGCGGATTCACCGTCGTCGTCGTTGTAGCCCGCATTGGGCACCGCAGGGGGCGGAGACATAGTGGGAGGCGTGTAACCTATCTGTGGTCGGGGGAATAGCGCCCCAACCACTTCGTCCACGACCTCCGGCCGGAGACTCTGAGTCAGTGGGGGCGCCCAGGTGCGGAGCTTATCACGCACGGGTCTCTGTTCAGAGTCTCCAACATCTCCTCGCGGGCCCGATCTTTTGCCCGCCGGATCTCCACCCTTAGGGTGGCCTTCGCCGCCCTGTACTCCTCGTACAGCTCCGCCTCTCTGGTTTCAGCGTCCAGAGGGCGGATACGGAGCCTGCGGTGCCTGGTGTATCGGCGTCGCGCTGCGGTGCACTCACCACGCAGAGCAGCCAGCTCCTGCGACCACCAATACACCTGGCGCTTGCGTTGGCACGCCCGGATCCGGGGCATCGCCACGTCGCACATCCGAGACATGGCGTCCTGGAGCCATCTCGCCTCCTCGTTAACGTCGGCAGGCCTGACCGGTGGTATCACCCAGGCCTGCACGACTGCGGCTTCCAGGAAAAGCTCCCGGTCCAGTTGCCTAAGCGCCCAACGCGGGCCACACGGGGCCTGTCTGACTGGCGGGTCTGCGGACTCGGCGGAAACGTCGAACCGTATATACCGGTGGTCCGAAAACGTCTCCACCTCCTCCATGACGCGCCAGTCGACAACGCGCGATGACAGAGCGGGGCTAGCAAACGAAATGTCCACCACTGACTCGCCCCGCATCCGTATGCACGTGGGGACAGAACCCCGGTTCAGCACGACTAGGCCTGTCTCCAGAGCCCAGTCTTCGACCATCCTTCCCCGGACATCGGTGAGCCGAGAACCCCAAGCCAAATTCTTGGCATTGAAGTCCCCGAGGACGAGCACGGGGAGGGGACGGAACCCGACGACGACGATGACTAATTCCCTGAGGGAGTTGTGGAACTCGACGAGAGTTCGGTTCGGAGAGAAGTACACGCCCACCACGGCGATCTCTCCGAACCGAGCCGCGACGCAACCCCTGCCTCGCTGAGGCCCTTCGGGGGTTGGGGTACCGGCGGCGGCCGACGAGATGATGGTCACCGAGCCGTCCAGGTCTGACAACCAGTGTTCCCTGGGTGGAACGAAGTACGGCTCGGAGACCACAGCAACATTGATCGACCACTGCGCCATGCTCTGGAGCAGGAGATCCTGAGCAGCGACGCAGTGGTTGATGTTCGCTTGGAGGAGGCGTAATGGAGCCATTACTGACAGTCCATCACGACCTCCTCTCTGGCAGCAGCGACAGCAGCACTCGCGGAGGCTGCGGTGGAAACAGCGGGGGCAGAGGAGGTGGCAGAGGGCCTAACTTTTCCCCTGGGCTTGGCGGGGGGGGAGCAGGTTTTTCCCCCAACCCGGTGATCGGCCGGCTTGCCAGCCGCAGCACATACCACGCAGTGCAGCGGGGCGGTACAAGTGCCGGCCCTGTGACCGGGCTGACCGCAGCGGAAGCAGCGGTCGCTACGGTCTACCTCCGAGGTGCATTTGGCACCTACATGGTGACCAATAAGGCAGCGATAGCACCTCAGAGGCCGGGGCTCAAGCAGCCTCACCTGCGCCGAGACCCAGCCCACCAGGAGTCTCTTGCCCTCCGACAATATTTTCGCCGCTGAGACGGGGCAGCTCACCACGACGGTCCGAAGCCCCGAATTGTCCGGACGGATAGTGCCTGCCCTGACTTGGGCGGCAGGGCACCCCCCTGTCCTGGCGATAGCAGCCGCCACCTCTTCCTCTGTGACGGAATCGTCCAGGCCCATAATTCGTAATTCCAGGCACTTGGTGGGCCTGGACACGCGAGCCTCATCCGCTGCAAGGCACGCCCTGAGCTTCTCGGCTAGGGCGTCAGCGGAGGACCCGCTGGCTGCGCCAGGGACCTCTAATAGACGGGCTCCAGTGGCAGTGACCCTCACTGCGAACCCGTCGGGTGCCCCAAACTCCGCAGGAGATACCGCCCCCTTCAATTTCTTAAGGACGTCGCCGTACGTCACTCCCTGCTTTGCTGCTTCCGGCTGCAGTGTAATCACTACAGCCGAAGATTTAGGGGCAATAAGCTTAGCCGCGACGCGCTTCTCCCTGCGCCGCTGCTGCCGCCGCTGTCGCTGCTCCTTTTTCCGGCGCTTCCTCGCCTCTTTGGCGACCCTCCTCACCGCCCCTGCCACTTGCCACTCGCTATCGGCACGAAACTCCGCTGGCGGAGTTGGCATCGATCCGGCTGGAACACCGGCCGCTGCTCCCCTTCGTCTGCGGCTTGTTGGTGCCGGAGCCAACGCCGGGGGAGACAAAGGCGCCCTCGTCGGGGGCAAAGCTGTCGGCGCTTTCGCCGAGGCGGGCGCTTTCGACCCTTTCTTCACCGGTGCGCCAACCTGCGCGCCACGGCTGGTTGGTGGTTTCGGCCTTGCCGCTGCGGCCGCATACGAACCAGCCGCGAGTGGGGGTCGGAGAAGCTTACCCTCCAAAACGTCAAAACGCTGCTGGAAGGCAGCCATCTCTTGCCTCATTCGGCCGAGAAGATCGGCCTCCGCTGGCTGCGCAGGTTGGGATCCGCCTCCGCGCGCAGCGGCGAGCTCGGCCCTTGTCGCCCGGAGCTCAGCCTCCAGGGCAGAATTGGCAGCCGCCAAACGGGACAGCTCCCACCGCATTGCGGCCAGCTCCTTTTGCATAGCGGCCATCTGCCGCCCTGCTACGCCCTGCTGGGATACCGCCGACATAATGGCGGCTTCGGCGCGTTGAAGCACTCCGTTTCGGCCCGCCTGGGTTTTTTGTCCAGCCAGCATGCGGAGTGCTTCCTTTACTTCTTTGCGAAGGCTCTCAGCGCCACCTTCGCTCGCAGATCCCTCGCCGCAAGACACCTCCATCTCAGAGGAGTCCGAGGGGGCGGCCTTTCCCAGAGCGCTACCCTCTGCCGCCAGCCGCTCAGCCGGCTCGGTGCGGCTCCCTGCCGCTCTTATGGAGCCCTTCCCTTTGCCCCTACCCCGCGCAGCCGTGGGGATTTTGGGGGCCGGGGCCTCCGGCTCGTTGGAGGACGCCTCTCGGCCATCCTCCAGCCTGGGACGTTTAAATACGCCACGGTCTTTTTTCTGGCGTAGCGCCATGCTGACGCCAGAGAATGACGAGTCGGACTCCGAATCCGACTCCTTCCTCTCCGAGGCCCGTGCCCGGGACTTGCTGGACGGGACCAGCGCTTCCCTACAAGCCCGAGAGCCACTTTGGCTCTCACCATCCCCTGCAAGCGAGCTGAGTTCGCTTGCCTTCTCCTGCACGTCTGGTGGTTTATTTTTATTTTTTTTAATTTTTGTGTCTTCCATATTGGTCCCACGAGTGTGGGGGAAATAAAAAGTCCACCCAGGGAGAGCCCCCTGTCCCTGGGTAAGTGTATATTTGTGTCCCAACTAGGGGGTCCACCGGTCCCCTAGCTGGGGGTGCGCTCACGACTGATCCCACTCCTCAGCCATGCATACCCTCGCCGCGCACCAGAACTTAGTATTGGAGGAATTTTTTATAGAGGTTATCTTCCTCGCGGTCCGGGCGGTTAAGCCAAGACCCTCGTCCCGGTCCGAGTCATAAAACATGACCATGATCTCTTCCCGGATTACGATATCGACGGGTGCAGTCGGGCGCAGCTAGTGCCCCGATGCTACTCGTTGGCAGGGTGAGTGCACAACGAGCGCCGCCCTTGTTCCTCCCCTACGTTCTCTGCTAGGTCCAGAGAATCGTGCGGAGGAACGCCCCCACAGAGGCGCAGGCCCTATGCCAGCACAGAGTCAGTCGCCTCCAGAACCCAACCGGGTTCTCCGCCCGGCCAGAAGTTCGCTGCGGGCGACAGTCAATCCAACCCTGTCTCCATCCCGTTAGGGAGACTGTCGCCCGCACCCAGGGTGCACCACGGGGAGGTCTTCTGGCACGCACCCCTCCCTAAAACGGCTGGCAGCGTCATTACAACCACAAAATGGCTGCATAAACAAAATAATTTAAACGAGTTCAAATCTACATTAAGTAAACAAAATTTCGTCAGCGGGTCCCTGATTATATATTCGCGTGTTCACAAACTCAAATATTTACCCCTGTTCCTAAATTAACCGTATATTTTTAAGGGCAGTCTAAGTATTTAGGACGGCCATTACTTTATTTTAAAAATGCTTATGTATTTAATGGACATTGCTTAGATGTTTATCCTCGCGGTAAGAATAATAGCAGCTAATTAAATCGATAATAGGTATATATAACAAATGTTTGTAACGTTTCATGGTTATTGTCTGTGTCTGTCCAGAGGGATATCAATAACTTAAAGTCAGTCATCCCCACAGGACATGTCAAAGTGGTACGATATTTTTACCAAAAACAAAAAGAAAAATGCTATGTGCTCAATCGGGGTGATACAGCTCGCTTTACAGAAAACCGGCGTTTTCAGGTTTCGCTGAGGTTACGACAAAGTTTTCATTTTCTCTCATTTCCAATCCATTCATTAGATTATGGTGGTGGTGGTGGTGGTATCTATATAGAATAGCATCGTTTGCTTACCATGAAGTTAGACATTTTTGTAGCATGTAGGCTGGTCATAACTAAGAAAATAAAGGTAGCATCCAATGACAGTTATATACTGTCATTGGTAATTTATACGATATTGGTTAGTTATACGATCCGGGTTTCTTTTACACTTTAAACATTAAACTTTTCCATTCTTTTGAAAAAAATCCGAAAGAACACAATGATTGCTTTCGGTGAAATATTAAAATATTAAACATATATTTTTCATGCCACTATATATAGATACCTCGCAAAATAAAAATATAAATAACTTTGTATTTAACGTTACGCCAATCGCAGATGTAAGCTTGTGCTACATTATTGTTCATGTATCACGTACCCAGTCCGAAGTAGAACAAACAACAGAGTGGTTTTAGTCAGTAAGAATCCACCCACTCTTACCCCACCCAGGTTGAGAGAAGCCATTGGAAAAGAAAAATAATGATATGAAATTATAATTTCCCGAATGAAGGCTCAAGGGATCAAGTCTCGCAATCCCGAATCGATTTACGATCGGAAGGTTTTATAAATTAGATTTCCTGAGGGATCACGATGCGTCACTCTGACTCGGATATTAATATAAATCGATTATTTTTAAATTGAAATCGGATTTACACATCGATGTAGTCTTTACAACTTTACAGCTTACATCATATAAGTACCCACTGTTGAGCAAATACCTCTTCTCATACACGGAGAAGGTTAGAGCATTGATCACCACGCTTGCTCAATGCGGGTTGAGGATTTCAAACTGATAATTAGAAATTATAAGTCCAGGTTTACTCACGATGTTAACCTTCACCGTATGTCAGTGGTGTCTAAATAATCATAGAAAGTGCATATAACTTGGAAAAAGTCACATTGGTACTTGCCAGGTTTCGAACCTCCGGGCCACCACGACACGAGTTAGAGTTACAGCTTACATGATAATATTTTATTGTATGTTTGTGAACGACCTACACAGAAAATATATATGAAAAAAACTTCTTGTGGATCTTCTTTAGGATGAATAGGCTAGCTCACCACGTGATACCACGGCCTCATCAAAATTCACTTGTGAAACTATCGCAGAGTTGCATTTCGCTGTTACCGGAATCTCAATCCTTCTCGTCCCCCCATCCATCCCCAATCCCTAAATCCCCAGATTTGTGGCTGCGATTGTCCATGAGCGGCATCGATTACTTGCTAGCAACATACAAAAATAATAATAAAAATGTTTTTCTCGTAATATTTGATCAATAAAAGAACAGAGAATTACGTAACGCATTTACAAGCTTTTCTTAGTATTATCCTTAATCAAAATAAAAGGAAAAACTTAATAAATAAAAAATCAGCTGCGTCATTTCAAAAACTTAATAAATAAAAAATCAGCTGTCAGCGGCGAATTGGGAAAAAATTCGATGTCCATCAAGATTGTGCCTGTAATTATTTGATTAAATAATCGACACGAAAACAACTGAACGGTAGCTAGACTTTCTTTCAAAATTCTTCGTTAATGGCTTTCCGTAGCGTGCTGCCATTTTAATGATATCAGATTTTGGTAAAACAAGTTCTTTTTTTAAATGTTCTCGTCGTCCTTTAGTTAGTTTCTTTATGTGATACGTTGGGAAACAAGCAGGCAGATTACCTGATGGTAAGCAATCAGCTTCGTCCATAGACACCCGCAACATAATGCTGATAAGAGGTTTTGCGGTTACAAGAATTGGGGAGGGTAAGTATGGGGCCTCCGGTAACCTCACTCACACGGCGAAACACGAAGTTGGTTTACGCCAGTATTCTATGAGGCCTTGGTATCAATCTGGTCGAGCCCTCCCAATCGTATCATATAGCATGGCTCTTGATATGTGCCCTCCCAATCGAGGGCTCTCCCACTCTTCACATAAAAGAGTTTCATCATTGCAAAAAATGTAGTTCAATTTTAGGACTAAAACAATTGCAATCTGATGGTTCAAAATTAATCGCTAAAACAACACTATATGCTTAGTAGAAAAAAACCGCGATAAATATTCTGAATTCAAATTGAGAAGAGTTTCGCTTTGCTTATTGTTTTATTCGTTAGCAACACTAAAGAGTATGCATATACGCAGATCCAATGTCATCTACAAAAATTACATTGAATTAAGAAAACAAACAAATTACAATGTTTATCAATGTAATGGATTGAGATAGTAAGGTAATTGGGTGGTCTTCCCAACTCCTGACCTTTCTTCGCGCTGTATTATAAATAAAGTGCATCGCATTGACTTTACCCGCTTGGACCGCTGCGCCGCCATCTTGAATAATTGATGGCCGACCCGCCCGTACGTAACGCGCAACTTGTAAAATGGGATTTTTAATGACATTTTCTAGTGTCCTTCCAGTTTTGATTGAATTCGTTGAGAGCTGCAGAATTGGTTTTATTTATGAGTTGTTTTTAGTTCTGTTACGCTGTTAGTTAGTGCTTTAAGCCTTTGTAGATGTTGAGAGGTTTTGAATATTGTGGTCGTTATAAATACTGCAGTAGTCGTTTTAAAGTTTTGGACAAATACTGTAATTTACGGTCTATGATACTGGATAAGTTTGGTTACTTACATGTCTGCATGTGGTCTGTCGTAGGCTGCATCATCGCTTAGCACCTGGCTAAGAAGAGAGAGGTTAGTATGCTACAAATTATGCGGCAATAAATGTAGAACCTTAATTTCAATTGATGTCTTGGAGTCTGGAGCTTCATCCAATTGAAGTAACAGATTGTCGCCTGGTAAAGTTATAATCACTTTTAAGTTACACATAATTTATTAACTTTATACATAAGTCATTCAATAGTTTTTTTTTGAAGAACGTTACACCTATCGTCATCTATGTTGGTAGATAAACAGTTACGGACATGTTTTGCTCCCACATGTAAGTACCAGATAACCTTACGTGGCACATCCCATAGAAATTATCTTCTATATTCAAATTTATTTCGTAAATAGAACCTCAAAACAGGCCCTTTTTTGTGAAGGGAAAATTATCAAATGACTTCTCTCGCCCAGGGTAAGTCGAGAGGGAGTGGCAAACTCTTACTGACTAAAAACTCATGCCCCTCCTGTTCCTTCTCCTGCTCCAGGGCGAGACTGCGGTGCATCATTGTGCTTGACTCGCGACTCTGACTAGGCCCTAAATCTGCATAGTTGTGTTGGTACTGCAAACGGCGCTCACCAAGGGAAATGAATAGTTATTGGTTAATAGAATAATGAATGAACAGAATAATCTTAGTTCATTGGACTTCCACCAGAACAAACCTAACTGCATTGCGGTTTTGAATAATTCCATACACATTTTCAAGTAAATGCTTGAAAATTACTGAACCAATTTTAATGAAAATTGTAGCTATCAATCATTGAAAGAATTTTGGAACTCCGACCAGCGGATCCAAAGTTTACCCCATACATACAAACTTGGTTTTACCTCTTTATAATCTCTAATATATCATCATAGATAATTCATTGTTTCTATATTTAATGGTGTTATATGTTTGTTGCAGACGGAGGATGGACATCCCGCGGCCATCATGTGCCCTCGTATTGCTGTTACTACTTATCATACATCTAACAGAGTAAGTACTTGTGTACTATTTCTTTTTTTATATCATAAGTCGGCAAATGAGGTCACGGATTACCTGATGGTAAGCAATAAACGCCGCCCCTGGGCACTCGTGTTGTTATTGCATGTTTCTTCAAGTGGGTTGCCGGCCTCGTGTAGGTCATTAGAGATTTAAGGATAGGGGATTTGCGGATTGACGATGGGGAAGGATTAATTCTGCAATATGTCAAACCTCTAAACAATATACTGGCAAAGTTTCAAATTAAGAAGTCGATAAAACACTTTCGTTACCCGATCCACAAAAGCGTACTAGACATACAATTATAAAATGGAAAAGTTTAAAATAAAATGTCACTTGTTACGTTATTAGAAATAAGCACTAACGAGGTTTCATATGATTGGCATGTACCTAGGAGAACTAATTACAAACTCGACAGCACGTCGCTTTACAGTTTAAAACTCAATAAATCAACTCAGCAACGCAATTATATATATCTACAGACTACACGCGTCAGTTACATATCCAAACTTTTTGCACTAAATTTCATATTTTGGCTGTATATCGGGAAATTCTGTGTACGACATTTTAAAAGAAAGACGAGGTACTTTGTCGGTTGTCGATGAAAATAACATTAACAAAATCATTAGCCTATAAGTGCCTACTGGCTGAGCAAAGGCCCCTCCTCACAAGGAAAAGGTTTGAGCTTTAACCACCACGCTTGACTTAAGACTGATTGGCGATTTGGCGATCAAATTTATAATAAGAAATTATACGTCCAGGTTTCCTCAAGATGTTTTTCTTCATCGTTTGAGAATAGTGTCTAAACAATCATAGAAAGTACCTACATATAACTCGGAAAAAGTCACATTGGTACTTGCCTGGTTTCGAGCCCGTACCCTCATGCATGAAAAGCCTTAACCTCCGGACCACAAAGATGTAAATTCTGACTATGACATTTTTAAATAAAGACGTGTGTACAGACGAAATATTTTGTGTAAAAGATAACTATCACTGTAAACTTTGACTCAACTGCATAAAGGAATAAATTATTATTTACATGCTATATTTTTGTATTGTTTTATGGCACCTATACTTACGAGCTGACGGATTATCTGATGTTTGCTTACCTTAAGGTATTCCGTCAGCTTGTTTTCCGAACTATTCCAAAAATGTCCTCTACTATTAAAGAAATCCTACATTCAATAGTGTCATATAACTTATGCAACTAAGTCAGTCGAACAAAAGTTGCTCGTCTGCCCAGACCCTAAGGCTTACTCGTGATTTATTCACAACAAGTTTCGCGACACAACAATAAACTTGCAAATAAGTTTTCGAATTTGACATGTTTATTTATTATTTTACGAGTTTTGTAGGAAAAGAATAAAGATTTATACATATATTATGGCGACCGGACACCGTGTTTACTGGACTGTGATATAATGTTGTACGTACTGTGAAACAAATACAGAGGACGAAAATAAAATACACTGTGGCCCTACGTAACGGTAATAATAATCAGTACAATCTCGCCATTTTATCTACTACCGTTGCCCTCGAAATCAATATAAAATTTCTAGAGTAAAAAATCTATTCCTGACTGTGCTCTGCCATGATGAAATTTTCATTTGAATTCGTTTAGCAATTTTGGCGTTTATGTGTGACAAACGCGCAAAAATAGGTACAAAACTTGTAAGTATTTGTTCATTTTTGTACAAATTATGTGCCAAATTCTACAAAATTCAGTTCATTTTTTTTTTTTATTTAATAGGTCAGCAAACGAGCAGACGGATTACCTGATGGTAAGCAATCAGCGCCGTCCATGGACACTCGCAACGGAGGAGTTACGAGTGCGTTGCCGAACTTTTAGGGATTAGGGATTTAGGAGGGATTTGGGGAGGGAAAGGATTGGGCCTCCGGTAACCTCACTCACACGGCGAAACACAACGCAACTGTAACTCTGTGCCAAATTCTACAAAATTCAGTCTGAACACTCATGTTCCTCTCCCCCCGTCGCGATAAGGATCAAAAAGCGACGATTTTCCTCCATCAAAAAGAACTGTGTTTGTCATATTTCGTACGTTAACAAAATTTACTTGTTTTACTTCCATTTTTCACCACAAACGTAAATATTATTCCCTTCGTAATGCAAATTATTGCCAAATAGGTACTGGGCACGATTCCAGCCTCTTTGCAATTCGGTACTGATAACATTTGGTAGGAGTTACGTATTTATTCGAGTACTAGCTATTCCCGCGTAGTTTCACTCGCTGCTCGGCTCCATTTGGTTGTGGCGTGATGTTTTATAGTCTATAGCACTCGGGAACATTGTAGCTATCTATCAGTGAAAGAATTTTGAGTCTGCGGTCGGCGAGTAAGGGCAGCTCGCCGCCCGACCAGAACCAGGCCCGAGCGTACGACGCGTAGCGTTCCGCGCGCGCCTCAAAGAGCCAATAGACCACCACAGACGGAGCCCTAAAGGGCTGATGTTCAGCCGGGGTTGCGGGGTAAGCGCAATGAAGCACCGCGACCTTGGCCCAGAGCAGGAGCAGGAACAGGGGAGTTTTTAGTCAGTAAGAGTCTGATACTCCCTCTCGCCCGGCCCTGGGCGGGAGAAGCCATTTGATGATTTTCCCCTCACAAAAAAAAAACAGTGAAAGAATTTTGGCAATCCGACCAGCGCTTCCAAAGATTACCCCCTACGTACAAACTTACAAATACCTCTTTATAGTATTAATAGAGATGTATAGACTAGTACAGATTATAAACGAATAAATAATTTAAAGTGGTATGTAACAAATGAAAGGCTAAGTGTTATTTATTGTAATTGAATTATTTTATTGAGATATAAACTTATATTGCCTGCTATTAAAACGAATGTAGGTACAAGTCAAATTATTTATTTACTAGTACAGTTGATAGATTTACGAGTATAGTTTCTGATCTGATCTGAGTATTATTAGCTATTCGCTATTCGGTATCTACGGACACCACCACCACAATTTTTTTTGTTTTGTATATTTTACATCAAATTTTCTTTTGTAGCTTGGTTTATTCTAGTGCGTCCTAGACTGCGTTTTCATGATTTTTTATAGAAATTTAAAAGTAAATGTATTTTGAAGACTTGTACTGGCCACGAAGTTATGGGACACGCTCCTTATGCATGAGTGTGTGAATTTAAAGCCTGGCAAGTACCAATGTGACTTTTCTGAGTAATATATATCTACCTCCCAAGATTATTTTGACACCGCATAAAGCAAAACATCGTGAGGAAATCTGGTCTTATAGTTTCTATTTATAACTTTGAAATCCACTTTGAGCAAGCGCGGTGATTATTGTCCAAAGCTTCTCCGTGTGAGAAGAAGCCTTTGCTCAGTAGTGGGTACTTGTAGGCTGATGATATGTACTTCAAGTATAGGGCATTATTTTTCGAAACTTGATCACCGTTTCATTTATTTTCAGTAGCTTTTTGTTTCCATGACATGATCTAAAACTGAATTCAGTTCTAATCCCGTTACGCCATCTGCCATAACAAAATTAAATTTAACGTTTAAAATGTCAATCGAAAACCGTTTATTTAAAGAATTCAGGTGATTTATTTATTTACAAATTTACACCTTTATTTAACTCTGACATTTTTCGTACAGTTACAATTAGCCGCCATGACACACTGTCAAAACAAATAAACTTCAGCCAAGCTACTGTGACATGTTTGTAAAATAAATTATTTCAGTCTTACACGCCTCGTAAATTATATTATTTTCAACTGAACACTTGGCCACTTCATCAGACTTCGAAACTTCGTTAATTAACACTTAAATATTAATAGTCTACTATGGTATGGTGGATAATTTACCCTTCCAGCCGTACGCAGAGACTTAATGATTATTAACTTTTTTCTTGGTAACGTTTTTGTTTTGAAAACAATTTGAAAAGGATTAATTTAGGTCATAATTAAATGACTCTAAGTAGTTGCTCAAAATGTATCCAACTATTATAATAAATGTGAAAATACGTGAAATTGTATGGATGCATGTTTGTTATTAATTCATGCAAAAATTGCTTTACCGATTTGGACCAGACTCGAGCGTACCACATGCACGGGCTCGGGCGCCGCAATCCCTCCTCAATCCCTAAATCTCCAAATCCCTAATCCCCAAACGGTCGGCAACGCACGGGCGGCAATGATTGCTTACCATCAGGTAATCCGTATGCTAGTTTGCCGACCAATCACATAAAAAAGTGAGTCAAAACAGAGTTAGAGTTATTATAAAAACCCTTAGAGGTTAAATTCCTGGAGTAAAAACGCAAATCACAATTTATAAAAGTATCTAATTTGGGTCTCTTTACAAAAAAAACTGAAGATACTATGAAAACACTGAAAGGAATGCAGTGGGCAATAAATAAAAACGGTTATAATTTATTAACGTACCTGTGAAAATATTTCTCGTCGAAAATAAGCGTGTCTTAGACGGCAGACATTTTGAAAATTATAAAAGTGTACATTCATCTTTATTATTATTACTGCGCAGTATGACGGAAAACTATTATGTTGATAGCTGAATGGTTTCTTGTTTAGGTCGCGTAAAGTGTTATTGCGATTAGGCTTGAAATGATAAAAGAGTTACTAAGAAATATTCATTATGAAGATTGCAAAGATGGCAGTGTTTAGCGAGTAAGGTTGTTTGGATAATAAAGAAAAAGATATTGCTAAATCAAACACTTTTGTATATTCTTGAAAATCCAAACTAACATTACAAATGCGATAGTAACTGTCTGTCTGTCTGTCTTTTCTTCACACCTAAACTATTGAATCGATTTCTGTGAAATTAGGTACAGACATAGTTTGGAACTCGAAAAAGGGTATAGGATAGTTTGTATACCAAAAATCTCAGGAATATCAGGAAGTCACTATTCCACGCGGACGGAGTCGCGGGCAAAATCCACTATACAATAATATTTAAAGTTTATTTTCAATACTCAACATCTTAATATATACTTTTCCGTAAGTACATATAAAAGTGGTAAAAAAATTGTGAGATCAATAATGGGTCCTGTAGAGCACAGCAAAATAATACAGGATATCTGCATTTGCGGCTTTAGCCATGAAGCTCTTTACTAATTTCAAGAAATAATTTCGCTAGTTATTGTTAACATGTAATTTTCTTATGAAAACTCGAATAGGGACCAAAATCACTTGTTTTATCTAACACCACGCAAATTAAATTACCCCAGAACCACATCAATAGCTTTTCAACTTTAAGAACAAAATAATAAAACCGTAATTCCATATTTTTGTAAAGTTTGATGATATCTGACTTCACTACGGAAGCGGTTTCCATAAAGATTACCAAGCATCATTTACCTGCCATCAAGATGGTCGCTGCCAAAAACAACATTTCTAAGCAACGTTATAACACAGACATTTATAAATTGAACCATAAATTATAAAATCTTGCATGTTAACTTGTCATTTGAAAAAATAACAAGAATTTGCAACTTCTGGCGATGGGACGTGGGTGAAGAAAAAAGGTCATTTGTAATGTTCGGTTATGCAAAGATGTGCTCCACATTGGAGCATCATGGCAAAATTCCATGTAAAAGTATGATGAAGTGATGAAAAAATTAAATAACGAACAAGTTGGAGATACCTACTAAGTACAAACCTCGTGATCAACCGTATACGAAATTTTTAAAAACAATTAAAGTAAAGTTAACCTAAAAATAGCCAATAGCAATAAAATTGCTCATGTCTGATACTGCAGCCGGATTCGGTACACCTTTTTATTTTAAGGGGAGGGGATCATCAAATGACTTCTCTCAGCCAGGGTAAGGGCAAGAGGGAATGTTAGACTCTTACTGACTAAAAACAAGCCCGTTCCTTCACCTGCTTTAGGCCGAGGCTGCAGTATCTTATTGCGCTTGCCCCGCAGCCCCGGCTGAACATCGATTCTGTAGGGCTTCATCTGTAGTAAACTAATGGCTCTTTAAGGCGCGCGCGGAACGCTATACGCCATACGCTCAGGTCTGGATCTGGTTGGGCGGTGAGATACCCTGTCTCGCCGTCCAGCACCCCGAGCTTGCGGTGGCCATGGATCGTGGCTCGGTTTTTAGTTCGTAATAGTGTGCCTTAAAAGCTAATTTACATAACAGTATTCAACAGTTTACAATAAACAGCTTAAAAACTCCCGTATAACTCTTAGAATACTGAAGAAAGTTATTTCTTACTGAAAGTAAGAGTTAACAACTCCTATTATATTCAACCTCTACTATTTACAGATCCACACAATAACAAATACGTAATTCTCTTCACAGATGCATGAACGGTGCGAAGATAAATTTCCGAGAGAAAGAGAAACAGATTCTAGATCAGATCCTGGGTCCTGGCCGATACGACGCCAGGATCCGACCTTCAGGCATCAATGGCACTGGTAAGTCTTCGCTTCGCTTACAGCTTCGTTCGGTCCGTGGTGGAAGCGACAGCTATAGAATTAGGAAGACAGGATGGTGTAGGAAATGGAATGATTAGATGGACTGTTCTAAGCTTGAGTATGGCCTCCTAATATGGAACTTAATAGGGTTGTTGTTCAGTCAGTCGCTCTGGTTAGGACCGTATCATTAATAGTAAAAGGCTAGAGGATAGAAAGGATGCCTGCAAAGATATTTTCTTAGGCAATAATAATGAATTGAAGAAAGAATATAGGTTAAATATTTATAATAATAAGTACCTATGAAGCTTTGCTATGAAGTTATGTCTTGAACAAAAAAATATGGTAAAAAGCTGATTATCTAGGTAACAGGCTAAAAGGATAGGTTTTATTAATTAAATAACACATAAATCTACAAACATAGTAAAATGTATTTAATGTATAATCATAATCATAAAGTGTAAGTACATACTAAACTTGATTGATGACGTTCATCATAAAGTACCTATAAATAGATGGAAAACATTTATTTTGACACACATCTGTATAAAACTTGTTGTCTACAGGGAATGAGCTATTTATAGAACTAAATATATTTTAGTCGACGCCATTATTAATAGAGTTCTGCTATTATATTTGTCTCGTTCAAATATAACTGCCGAATTTATTATTGTCGGCCATTTTCTTTATTTTTAGGTATCAACTAGAGTCGATGGCGTAGATTTGTTGTCGTAGGATTTATTTATCAAAAAAGCTTAGTGATAAAAAGTTTTTATAGGGAAAAGGTTTTTATTTCATTTTTAAATTTTCACTGCTTTGATGTGTTACTCTTTAAAACTATGAAACGTTACCCTATTTTTCTTTTCAACGTCCTACCTAAAAATAATCAAACTAAATCTCTGACAATTTCTTCAAAAAAACTGAAAAAAATAATGTAAAGAAAATCACTGACCTTATTTAAAAGCTGGAAACGTATTTTTATGTAAAAAAATTATGATAAATATGTTTTTATTTAGACGCACTTAGTGCTAAGATCGGACCTTTGTGAGAAAGATACTGAATGTAGAGAATTGTAAAGACAGTCCGCCATCTTGGAAATGTTATGACAATAATTTATCGTTGGTTTTCATACCAATTGTTGTCACCTTCTTACAATTTTCTCAGAGATAAATGATACTGTCTCCAAGCTCCTTTGAAATGTCTCTCTTTGTCTTCATATACTGATTCTAGATGTTGTAATGTTTGTTATTTTTGCCTTCTTCAATCGGGAAATATTGATTGCTTCAGCACGAATGGACCAGATGGAGGTATATCACGACCTCAACTTCACTATGAAACAAGGCTTTCGTTGTGTTTTACTATGTCAGTGATTTGTAACCCATAAAAGCCAGACAACGCACTTTTAACTCCAATAGTGTAACAGGAATCCATAGGCAGGCGCTGTGCTTACCATCACTTGAAGAGTATGTTTGTTTGCCAATGCATCTCTTAAAAAAAACCCAAAACGTAGCCCACAGTGGTGCACTCCCTCGCGGATTCACTCGCTATTCGGCTCATATAGCGGAATAGCTAATATAATACAAAGAGATTAATTAGTTTAATTCGAAACAGCTTTTGTGAGGGGGACAACAACAAATGACTTCTCCCGCCCATAGTATCAGACTCTTACTGACTAAAAGCCATCTCTTCTCTTGCACTTTTCCTGCTCTTGCTCTTGCCTTCTGCGCTTGCCCCGCGACCCCGACTGAAAGAGTACCCATCTGAAATCCTATTATCTTTTTTTTTTTAAATCTTTATTTTATTAAAAGGGCTTTTTTCCATACAGAAGATTTCAGCCCTATTATTGTGTACAAAATTCAGTGCTTACTTATCTACTTATTAAACCATTTATAGGTTTAGCTAGCTCTTAACTTTAAACTCCTATTATCTTATGTTGTCGATGAAGAAAGATCTCCGTAAGTCAAATAGTAACAAATATCTCTATATGATCACCAACACGTACACAAATACAATCTCTTTAGACCTACCAAATCGTCTGCCAAGTTAAATTCGTAGATGCACGACATACGCGTCTACATAATGGTTCAGTAATGTCTGTGCAAACAACGTTGTCTGTCCATTAGTCACTATTTACATCACCTGTTCAACTCCCCTTCCCCTTATAATATATTGCAAAGCTTTCTATAAAATATATGCTTTGTACATCATTCCCAATTTTGGCACTGATATCTCCGGATGTATTCAAAAGCTTCTTGGCATTTGTACATCTAGATCAGGTGTTCCTTAAGATACTTTACGAATCCTATCCAAACAATAAATTGCTTGTTTGTTGTTACAATATGATTAGATATCTGGCTACAAATGTTATTCTATCAGCGCTTTCAATGAGAAGATTTGAAATAAATGACGTAACTAAGAAATGAACTGTAAAACTGATTGAAAAGGAGTAACCATGGAGTTTCTTGCTCGTTCTTCTTCGTATGAATCTGCACTTTGGAACGAGCAAACAGCTTCACTAGAGAAGAGAAGTTGATTTTTTTGATATAAGCATAATTATTTGTGTTTGGCGTTTAAATAGGTCTGTTAGAAATAAATGATTTGGAATTGATCTAGTTGCTATAAAATTGCCTACGTACAATGTTCAGTCATATCACTACGGAAATATTGATATATAAAGAATCTAGAAGATCTTTAGTTATGTGAAAAAATCTGTCGCTTCCACCACATTTGGACCACAGCTAATTCTAGTTACTTAGAAACACAAACTGTCAACTTTACGAAATTTATAACAAAAGGAAAAACTTGCTGATAGAATTATAATTCTGTTCAAACTCAAGATAGAAAGAGATAGAAATAGTCGCTCACGATGTATATAAATGTCAATTTTACTTTTTATTTTATTTCATGTAAATGACTATTCTATTTTTAAATTTTGTTCGAATAGTTTTATCAAAAAGAGATCGTAAAAATATAGTTTTTAATCTAACATTAGGTAAATAAAATTCGCAAACCAACTGGCTCTTTAGTTACTAAGAAAATAAATAACATGTCACCGCGGTGCGTTTTTTAAGAAAGATTTAAAAGCAACGCTTTGCCAATTTCTGCATTGACAACATTTAGAAATGTATTGCAATGCTAGTATATTAGAGACTGGAATGTGCATACCACATGTAAACACGAGTACCTACTACGTACGTTGGGAAGAGAATGCGACTTAAAATAAACTACAGAGTGTGCGCAAACAGTTAGTGTAGGCTGAATGTCGTAATCCGAGTTATTTGTAACATTTCTGTTGTCTTCTGATAATAAAAGTTCAATTACTGCAGCCAATGTTTCCTCCGGTCAATACTTTTGGCGTCACTCCAAATATTTTCTAGTTACATATTTAAATCGTCAAACGATTTGTTTGGTATGCGTTCCTTGCCCTTTATTATTGAAATTTATAATATAATAATATCAAACCCAAGCAAGATATGCTCTTTTCAAAATTCATGAATCTTTTTCATTTTCACAAATGTAAATACTTAGTTCATCAATTTTTTCTTCATTTATTGAATAGTTCACATCTAGTAGGGCGTTATCACTGTATCAAAATTCTTTTTTTTTGTAGTTCTTTTTTATGTGGTGTGTGTGTGTGTGATGTTTGAAAGGTTTTTAGCTAATATCTTGGCCATTGAAGGGAAGTCGTTTGTCTGGCTGTCGGAACACATTAGGTTGATTCTTAATATTGTGGGGAAAAAATGTCGTAACGTCTTGGTAAACATACCAAGATACCTTCGTGTATTTTGCTGTATGTAGGATCGATTGGTGTTCGAAGACGTTTCGGATTCAGTCATTTTCAAATTCCATTACTGAATTAAGCGATGTAATATTAAGTACTTTCTTTACGTTTCACCAGAAACAGTAAAGTTAGGTTTCAAAAAGGCGTCACTGTTATTATTGTTGCAAACAAAGTATCAACATTTTTATTACTTACCTATCTCGAATAAATTAAAATATCTCAATAAAATTGGTATTCTCAAGTGAAACACAAAAAAAAGCATCAAAGTCCCACTCAAGTGCTACATCTTGTAATTTCTCCAAGTTCATTGCGCAACAAAAGAGGAACGTTACGTGAAAACCATAAATCACGCCGCGATTTTTTCCGCCATCTTTTTTTTACAACTTTGTGCGGGAATCAGTAATGGATAGACATTTCACGAGGCTCCCTAAGCGTGATTTTTATGATTCTGTACAGTTTTCTCGTTAATGGAAATGGCATTTACACTTTAAGAGGTTCTTTGAAATATGCAAGTCAGGACGAGGTTTGTAACCTTTTCTTCCTTTTATATAAATATCTATTGGTGTTAGAGATATAGCGGAAAACCTTTAAGACGGCTTACAAGTAAGTAATTCAGCTCATTGTGTTAGTCTATGCTCATTCAGAAATAGATAGGTTCAGTCACATTTGTCATTAGTACAATATAACATCGGTCCTAGAAACTATTCCTTGAATAGAATCATATTCATAAATCGTGGAACTCGTTTTAGCGATTACCCTTGGACTTCAACCGTTTTATTTACCTACAAATATGAGAGAAGTAATCTATCATTTAAGCTCTGAATGCGAAATTGGATAAGTGAGGTCGAGTGCAAAATGACAGGATCCTCCTTTGATGAGATAAGAATAAGAAATGTGAAAAAAATTGCAGGAAATTAATAACAATCCAACTTGTTACATTGTTAGTAATCGTTTGAGTATTGCGTTTCATATAAAAGCGATAAACTCACGTCGTAAAAGCAAATTTCATGAGAAGTAGGTAGGTTTTGCTCTAGAGCTTTTGAGGTTAAGAATTAATTTGTTTGAAGTTGTAAAAAGTATACCACTGGTAATCTGAGTAACTAAAGGACATTTAGGTAACAATATTATAGTTTTAAAAACTTAAAACATTCTGTTCATGACATATCTTAGCTAAGTGTCAACGCAAATTAAATATTGTTCGTGTTAAATCTTAGTAGTGAAAAGGGCAGAAGATAATTATATTTTAAAGTTTAAAAGTTTGATATTCGTTTTGTTTTTATTTATTTTTTGTTTATGTGACAAACCCGCCACTGCCTGTCAAAACCGCTGGGCCTCCCATAAACCAGAATCTATGGTAGACACGAGCGCAACAATACAGAAATAGAAATATACTCGTAGAAGTCCGACGCATCCTAGGGACATGTATAAACTGTCTTGGATCCCGCAACCAAATAAATCAGAAGACATTATTTGAGTATGTCGAATTACTTTCCACCTTCCTTTGTGATTTTATCGCAAAATTATCACCAGCTAGATTTCTGTAGTAACTATTTCCCCCGAAAATGTCCGTGTTGAAATTAATCACACATGTTCCAAGTTTCTTTTCATTGTCGCCAACGTCTGCCACCACTGAATTGACCCCAAAAGGTTCTACAAAGGTTTCATTAATCACCCTTCTAATGAGTCAGGGTTGTCGCTTTTCTTAATCAATTATTCATGCTCTAAAAACCCCAGGTCCAGTTCAGATCCTTAGATAAATGGTTCGTTCCTTTGCGATTCTTTGAAATAAATAGATTTCAAAGAGTTTTGTATTTTATAGAATAGGTACGCGAGTGTTGATGAAAAGGTTATTTTCTTTGGATATTTTTTTTGAGGTTGTTTTTTGTTAGATATGTCTTTGATAACAGTTGCGTAGTAGGAAAATGTAACCTTTTAAAGGTGACGGTTGTTTAATCGAAAATTGTGTAGGTATGTCATGCTAAGAAACAAAATAAAACGCTATATAATCAGTCTTTAAAGTAATAATAACAACAACGGTCTTCAATTTTTTCTTGTTTGTGACGTTTTTTCTAGAAAGTTCTTTGTCATATTCCGTTCTCATACGCCCAAAGGTAAAATATATTTTTAGGGAACCAATAATAGAGTCTAGTTAGTCGCTAGCCCTGTTTGTAAACATTCTATTTGCGGTACGCTCGGCTGTCGAGTATACAGTATGGCGTATTGAACCATTAACAAGTAACATACTTCTTTCACATCAAAATGGCTTTATTAATAGTTTACCTTTTATAACGCCTATATTCCAAATAGTTTATTGTTCATTAAACCTATTAATTTTACATTCAAACAGTATTGCTATCATTAATAATTGAACTAAACATTATATTTACCTATTTTGTTTTCTCTCAGACTATAATTTGGCTACAAAATTCTAGTAGTGGTTTTCGATATATTCACGGATATTTAGTCTATTATTAAACATTTAGGTTTTTTACTATTATTATCATTTACGAGCTAGTAACATTCTTATTAATAAACTATTAATTTTCATTTCTGGCTACCTATTTACGTGTACAAACGTTGAATTATTGATGTGTTCACTCACACGCGAACGGTAACCGTTTCCCTACACATTCGATTAAATTCAAATCGGTTCGAGCTAGACGTGTTCGGAACCTATCGTTATTCCAAACAATATTATTTGTAATAAATTAATTGATTCACCAGAGTATTTGTCAGGGATAAAATTCTTTTATTTTCAATGACGGTCTATTGTTTGCTATAATATTTTTTTATGTTTTCACTCTTAGGTTTCGTTTGGAAAGTAATAAAAGCATTTTTATTTTCATTATGTTTGTTCTTAGAATCCTAATTGGTTATTGAATGGTTGCCTGAAGCCACAATCGGATACAAATTTAATTTTGTTGTTTAATCAATGGACTGGTTGGTAGGATACTGAGCTGAACTTTTTTTTTATTGATTTGTCTGGAACGTTTTAACAGATGGCCCAGCTGTAGTTAATATTAACCTGTTCGTGAGAAGTATTACGACTATAAGCGACATTAAGATGGTTAGTAATGAGAGAGAACAGTGTTACCTTTATGTTAGTGTCGTTAGTAAATGAGATTATAAGCCATTAGACAAGACCTCAATCATCGATCAAGAAATCGGAATCTACAATGCGTAAAGTCGACGTTACCTAAAATAAACCAAAAAATGTCAATAAATTTCAACTCTGACATTTCTATTTCTTGACGATCTTCGATTGTCATCTTGTATGAGTGGGCACACCGTAAAGAGGTTGTAACCGTTTGTTTGTTCGAAAAAAAAAAAAACGATTGATCTATGGAAAAGTTGTGCGTTTAATTTTCCAAGCTCGTATCTTTGCACTTTTTGAAATTAACTATAGGAAAATTTAGTTAGGCGGCAACGTTTTTTTTTTTAGTTTGTTAAGACCTTATTAGGCAGATTGGCACGTAATTTACATAGAGTATGTATTTTATTCAAAATTTTCCATTTTTAAAATTGTGTTCGTATTGGTATTTTTCTGTTTGTTCGTATAGCACGTACATTTTGCTCATAATTACGATCTTGGACAAATTAATGTTGAATATGAACGTATGAAAACATGAGAAACAAATGTTACAGCCTATTTAAATTTGTTTTCGTACGGGAGCGGGCGTGTTACGGTAAACGAGAGAGCAGTTCCTTTATTATGTTTTTCTATTAAAAAGTAATTAAATAACTTATAGTATGATGACATCATCTGCTGTCTTTTTATTTTGCTGGTGATTTTCTTGGTGATTCCAATTAAATTCCTTGTTATTATAAATATTTTATTTTTCGTTATTTGTAATGTGTTTCAATTTCGGTTTTTATTTGATTTAAATTTAAGTTTGTTTTTACTTGGTAAGGTGTTTTATAGCGTGTGTTTACAGGTTATTTAAAAAAAGGTCGGCATAAGAATTTTCTTGATGTATTTAAAAAAATGTACCGCATTCAATAATGTGACATATGATTGACATAAACATGATAATATTCTTTTTTTGAATTAAGACGCTGTAAACAAACGGAACGGCTTATTGAATTATTGATAAAAAATAACCTAAACTTTTCTTTACGTGTAGGAAAAATGGCGTTGAAAATATATAATTTTAACATTTTCCATGACCTTATAATATATTTAATTAGTCGATGGAACATTGCAGTGTCATTAAATAGATAGGATACAATATTTTATCGTCATCACGCGATCGGGATCATTTCGTTGAAATACAAAAATGTATTATCACGACATGCATTAAGATTTTTTTTTATTTGTAGGTAGCTACCTATATTTAAAATTACTGTCCCATTATCACAAATTGCAGTTCGTTTATCGATTCGAAATAATCTTTTGACACGAAACCATTGACGTATAATTGTAGATATATTTAGGTACGTTGAATTTTAAAACTAGATACTGTCGATACCTAATTCCAATTTGGATCAGATACCATCGTTATAAACCTATTAGGGACAGCGTTATATTATTTACTCTGTTAAAACCTTTTCAATTCTCTTTGCGATGTTATAATCTATATCTACTTTTAAATAATAGGACAAAATGACGGCGGTTTATCGATTTTTACAAGATTGATAGACTTAGCTTAGACCTTAAATGTTTTTGGAACTTTTTCAAAATTCGTTAAAAACATCTGAGGAATAAATATCAACATTAATTTGTTAAAACAGACGAAAATCTGTCTATGAATAATTGTTCTTTTAATGTTTAATGTAAATTCAATGTAATTTCGAAATCATAAATTAATTAAACGGTAAACGCAATCTGACAGCTGACTTAATCCGGATTAACGTTGAAAACAAATGCTATTTACGGAGAAACACGTAGCTTTCTAAAACAAAATGTTAATTTCCGTTACACGCCACCTTCCACCCTAAGACGGTGTTATCTCAAACCCCAATCGTGATATTGCGTTTTTGTATCGGCATCACGGAATATGTATACTTAACGAAACTTTGTAATTACTTTATATTACAATAATGTCGGCATTATTTAGGCTATGTAGTGAAAAATAATAATATCAATATCCGCCATCTTGTTTTTAGGTTAGTTCCGTTTCTTTTTTCAAATTTCAAACTGTTGTCAGAAAATTGTCATGTTAGGATTTGTTTTTTTTTTATTTACTTAAGCAACCAAGCCCTCTAAAGCCATGGGAATTGAATAGTCTACATATGTTTTAGTTGATCAATAATTTCTTATATATTTTATGGCTAGTTTATGTTTTTGTTTCGTTTCCAATTTGAAAGATACTGCTCTAATTACACTAACACAAATTCTCGTTGACAAGCCGACATTTGAGATTGTTTGCAGCGTTTTATTTTGAACCGATGTCGTATCATTTGGTGTTAGAGGTTTGTTTGATCACAATTACATTTATGTTATTTGTGTGATCATTATGTCGGATCATTCATGAGCATAGTGTACCCACATTAATGTTTACAGGTGACAGGTGAGTCGCTAGTCCTACTGATAATAATGATAACGCGCATTCACAAACTAATGTTAGGCCGTAGTTTCATAATGTTTCCGTGATTTATCGTATATTTTGCTTGGTACTTAGATGGGCCAGCGGTAGTGAGCGTCAATATATTTGTCCGAAGTATATCAAAGATCGATGACGTCACAATGGTAAGTCAACGAGGACAGACTGGGCCGCTACTAGTGTTATTACAAAAGTATAAGTTCTCTGTATTCACGCGGTTCTAACAAGTCAAATGAATGGGCAACTCTCTCCTGTTGAGTAGGAGTGATTTACCCGAACACTATGTGTAATGTTCATTTTTTTCTTATTCTTTATTTTTTCCTTTCGATTTCTCTTTAATCCCGTTTGGTGTTGACGACCAAAATCGTTTTTAGCCGCGCGTCTGTTACTTCTTAGAACGCCAGTACTGGTATAATCCTAGCTTTGTTTATCATCTCAAACTTACTATAAATAGAATAAAAAAATAGTCTTTATAGTATTTAGTTTTGTTTATTTTAATTTAGACTGGCTGGTTGTCCTTACGAGTTCATCTGACGGGGCATAAGCTTTCTGTAATGAAGTGGAGCGCGCGGGCCCGGGCGGTGGTCGCGGCAGCCGCTCCACTTCGTTATATCCTTTAAGCATCTGACATTATCATCAACTTGCGTACTTTCTCGCGTTGCTCTAGTGTTAGGCAGTAATAAGTATATGAAGCGGTACAGACAAAATAAAAATTTAAATTGTTGTTTTCTGTCGTTAAGGCTATGCGCCAACGTTAGTCCATGTCAACATGTATCTACGGTCCATCAGCAAAATAGATGATTACAAAATGGTGAGTGTCTTCACATAACCTGATGTAATCCGTGACATTTTTATTATAAACTAAAGTTAGATTTCTCTGTGGGATTTCGCGATCCATTGCTCTACCGCCGGTGCAACCCAATAGTTCGACAGTAACCGCGGCAGCAGTGGACCGCGCCCGTCTATTAGATCAGTCTTGGCAACTTTGTTTATAATAAAAATTATAAATATTATGCAATATCTGCACTACGCTAAACATTCTCAAGCTATTCGTAAATAATTGTGTTCGTGTATTTGGTTCATTTTGTTATCTCCCCTTTACTTACTTATACTTTGTTTTATATAAGTTGTGCACCTTTACTTTCCTTTTCCTAAATGTATCATTTAACCACCCTTAATGTAAAAACTTGAATGTTTAACTAAATATTTCGCTAAATAAATCCCGTGGTGCGGTGCCGCGCACTTATTTTTTTATTTTTTTGTTTTATTTTATTATAAACTCAGACTCATTGGAGTCTGGCAACTAAATTATAAATAATAATTTAATTTTAAATCTTGATCAATACAGCTTTTAATTTTCTTCGTGAAATGAGATCTTTTCTGTTTCTTTTCTTTCTCTTCCTTATTATTTATATATTATTTGTGTTTACTAGGCACACTCCTGCAGGCGCGACTCGAGCTGTATAAACACGTGCAGGATGGACTATTGCCACTAAAGTAGTTAGCACTAAACTGTTAATCAGCAAACTTACCGCTTCGGTATCACAGCACTGATACGTTCAAAATCAATTTGGACTCTATTGCTTTAGAAATAAAGAGGAATCACTTAAGTTGTAAAGTGAAGTAATCCGGCCACGCTTGTAGGTACCACGGGGACCGCGGCCCGCACCAGACACCATCATTTTATTTATTTCTCTTATGTTTATTTGATCATGCTTCTTATATTGAGTTCACGCAGATGAGGAAATTATAAAAACTATTTTGGTCGTGTACGTTGGTTGTAATGAATTGTTGATATGTCTTGTTCATGTGAATTTGTGTTGTGTAATCGGGACTTACCGCCGCGCCCGCACTCGCCTTCGTGCTTGGAACGGTGGCTGCCCACCAATATGTGACACCCGACCCCAAACAACAGCTAGACGTACCGTAGCTCTAGTTATACTGGCCGATTGTGCATGAAGGTAATAAAAGCATTCCTTCAACGAATGCTGGAGACGGTAAGTTCGAACTGGGCTTCGCTTCTGTGCATGTTGCTTCGAACTGTGGCGCTCGAATCTTCACTTTTGGATGGCGATGATTTATTGAGCCAGTGGAGCTGACAGTAGCGGGAGACCTTCATTTCCTTCACAAGTACTCATGTTGCCTACACCTAAGGTCATCAACTTTACGAATCCGTCAACATCTCTTCCATCATTACCGCGTTCGTTTGTGAGGGCCGTGTCCAAAAGTAAATGTTCGAGTGTGCATGTCTGATCTTCTTGTTGGAGCATCTGCCGGCTTTTGTTGTACGATAATTCATTTGACTTGCTGAGATGTCGAGGGATCCTCTAGCGCATTGTGCCTTGATGTCAAATTAATTATTGAGCGAACCTTCGACACCGTCCCCTCCCTTAGTTGTAATATTACATGTAAATAAATCATTTTGTGCCAGTACCGCCTCGTTGGAAACTTGCACTTAGTCGTTTTGGCACTTCTTTTGTACATTGTTGTTTAAAAAAGTTGCTAAAAAGGACGATATTGGCACAAATAAAGACATATTAAAAGCTTACTGGTAAAATAAAGTCATTAGTGAATAGCTTTGTGCGTTAACTAAAAGACTAGACGAATAAAATGGTTTTAAAAAAGACGAAGCTTTTAGATGCACAGATGCTACGAAAGCAAAGTGGAGAACATGTCTTTAGTATAGAACAATAAATGGGGTCTACATTGAAATATTGTCAAAATAATCAATTAATCATATCAACGACAAAAGTATTTTCGTTAAAAACCGTTGTCACGAAAATCTTGTTGTTGATATTGTACTAAAACGTAAAGTAACGATGAATATCGTTATTTATATTAATCAGGGTTTTTTGGACTTTATTTAAAGTTTTCAGACTAATGGAAAGTAACATTGTGTTTTTCTTCTTTGACAATATATCAATGTGTTTTGTGAGATAATTACAATTGCTACAAATAATGTAATGTTTTCAGGAATACTCGGTACAGTTAACGTTCCGAGAACAGTGGTTAGATGAGCGCCTCAAATTCAATAATTTGGGAGGTACGTCTGTTTCTACATATAGTTATTTAACTTTTACAAGAGTCCTACTTTACAAATATAAAAATAAAATATCAAGAGAAATTAATAAGAAATACAAATAATTACCTTCACGATAGTAACGCATCTTAACGACGCCTAATAACATAATGACGATCAACATCAAAAACATCAAATGTTCCATTTTTTCCACCAGGTCGCCTCAAGTATTTGACCCTGACAGAAGCCAACAGGGTCTGGATGCCTGATCTCTTCTTCTCCAATGAGAAGGAAGGTCATTTCCACAACATCATCATGCCCAACGTGTACATTAGGATCTTCCCTAATGGGAATGTCCTGTACAGCATCCGAATTTCCCTCACCCTCTCTTGCCCAATGAACTTGAAGCTGTACCCTCTGGATAAGCAGACCTGCTCGTTGAGAATGGCCAGCTGTAAGTATATTGTTTATTGTACCAATCTGCAGCTTTGATCTAGAAATGAAATCCGCATCTACAGAAGTTTGAATGTTTTACATACAAATAATGTTTTTAATTCTTCAGCTGAGATATTTTTGGAGAATATTATAAAGTAATACTGTTAGTACTTCCCGCAGAGATGCAATATTCAATGCCAGTTATGAATATTATGAACGTACCTACTCGTATATATATAACGCTGATGCACTATGCTCGCATGAGGATTCTAATACTATTTTAAGGAGCAAACTTGATGAGTAAGATGACAATACAACAATATTCGTTGTATAATAAAATAATGTCACATACAAAATTTACTTAAGCCAGCTACGCCCAGCAGTTATCGGGCAGATATTTGAGCGGTCCGTTTACATTTCATTACGGTGTTTACATTGCGCGCTGTCTTGCCGAATAGCTCTGGTTTTCAACACCCCTTGTAAACAAATACAGCCTTGAATTATTAAAAACGATGTTTATTTAAATTGTCATTGTAATTTTTGTAATGAGGTTTTATGAATACCATTTGTTCAGTACGTAATTAAAAAGGAACGTTGGTAGGTAGCGCTGCCTATCAACTTGATGCAATGTTTTGGCGGGAACCATTTAGTAGTCTGGACACCCGCAACGGAGGAGTTACGAGTGCGTTGCCGACCTTTTGGGGATTAGGGATTTGGAGATATAGGGATTGAGGAGGGATTGGGGAAGGGAAAGGATTGGGCCTCCGGTAACCTCACTCACACGGCGAAACACAACGCAGTGGTTATTTCACGCCGGTTTTCTGTGAGGCAAGTCTGTCATTGCTGATTCTGTGCGAGTTTTTTGTCGAATTGTCTGTAATCGTGCAGATTTCTATACTTACAATAATAAACACAGAATTGGGAAATTTGTAATCCAACGTTAGCTAGGTTTCGTTTATTTTTGTAATCATGACTCTATTGCAATCGACTTATTGTTAAAATTATAAAATTATATGCAAAGGATTGTTATAGGTATTTGGATTAACGCATGGATGACTGTTTTTTGCGTAACTTTTCACAGTGAAAAATTTTAATCTTATCTTTATTTTCTCAGACGGCTGGACGACAGATGACTTAGTATTCCTGTGGAAGGAGGGCGACCCAGTCCAGGTTGTGAAGAACCTACATCTGCCTCGGTTCACTCTAGAAAAGTTCCTCACTGATTACTGTAACAGCAAGACTAATACTGGTAAATTAAACACTGACTCTTAAAAACCGTGAAGCTGATTAATAATATATCCAAGTTCAATATTGTCTCAGTTTTACCAACAAAGTTTTCACGAAAAACAATAACCATAAAATTTCTTGCTCAGTCTTTTCAATAGACTACTGCACGTCGATTCTATAAAATTCTAACACGAACTCGCATGTCAAGTCGACATTCTCTCTCACTTCGCATAAGGTTCAAAATGGCGTTGATTTTGCATTCTGTAAGCATCACCTAGGCACTTGCGAAGTGGAGTGAGCTCCGAATCGGCCAATACTGTACTAGTGTAGTACCACACTACACAAAATGTAAGTCGAGATTTATCGGTTTTTATTTTAACAAGTTTTTGACACAGAATTTTAGATATTATGACGTATAAATTGAAATTTCTTATTTTAAGGAATTTTAGGCAGCTAATTATTACAAAATAAACAGAAAACTGTAAATTCAGGCGATGAATATAATCTGTGCTTCGTTTACCAACAAGAAACTGACAGATAATGTCTTCATTCATTGTTGACAAACTCTTTGTCATTTGCTTTGTATTATTTTGTCCACGTTTGGTTTATTCGTATATTTTTTCTGTTCCGTGTTTGCCGATAAAAAGAGAGATCATAAACATGAAGTAAGTTTTATTACTGGTTGTAAAGTTCAAAAATAATATTTATTATAGAGTGTTTATTTTGTTTTCTAATCTAACCATAATGTTTCAGTCCAAATGAGATACGTTCCTCACACCCGTCGTCATCACAGGTTTTACCTGGCTGGCGAAGGGTTTCTTGAGAACTCAAGGTGCCAGAGAGCGAAATCGGCGCTAGTGGAAGGAACTAGCCGTGTGCCTGTATGGTATAGATGGCACTTTCAAAACTTATAAACAGAGGACCAAGGTGAAGTAAGTAGTGCTTACTTTGGCATGTTAAAACCATTTAATATTCCTTAATGCAAGCCACTTAAAATAACGATGAATCTTGGCGTGCTCCTTGGTTATATAACTTATCTTATTTTAATTTTACATTGACTATTAATAATAATAAAAAGTAAGGCTTTTTTTAATAACTTCTTTATTAATATAAATGTCTGCTTGTAGTATTGGTCTGAGAAAAAAGCGCCATAAGAAGCTTAGCAGCTAGACGCAGGACAGGACTGGTGTGGTGGAAGATGAAGTTGAGCTATCAGAGGTTGAAGAAAGAACTTAATTTTTGGAACAAACGACAGCGAAAAGCTGCAATTTGTTAAAGAGTTTTTAACAATGCACATATTAATCGGTGTTCTCTTTTCAGTATCACGTCACACATCTTCAGTTGCTGCTCCTCCAACATAATAACGGCGAACGGAATTCTCCAACATCACAGAGAGATTCCTGAAGGTGGAAGAGTAGACGATTTCAAATCAATTGGAAGAATTTACAAATATCAAATGCGCAGATCTTGCAAGCATTTCTGAGGAGAAGTCTAGGGAATGATTAAATTTTAGCTGGATCTGTAGTTTCAATCTGGAATGGATTGTGAGCATTGGCAGAGGCCATGCATCGAGATAGGGTGTAACAACGAAGTTGTGTTTTAGTGTTTAAGAAGTTTCAACCAAATTTTTTTTTTATATTTAAATTAAACAATTTTAACGAGTACTAGCAGTTTTATTAGTTAAAGACCCATCCTCACATATCACTATTTATTTATTTGATTTTAACTCAATTGTATATTCAAACAATTATGGGATACAATAAATTAACTAGGGTCTAACAATTAGGCTCGTAAGGCTAAATTAAAAGAAAAAAATGTAATAAAACAATGAAATCACACGCATAAAAAAATGAGGAAAAAATAAAATCATACAAGACCCTAATTGAATTAAAATCAAAATAAAATGAAATAAAATCATAGTCATATTTTTTTGTCAGGGGAAAATCATCATATCACTTCTCCCGCCCAGGGTAAGGCGAGATAGTGTCAGACTCTTACTGACTAAAACCCCCCCGTTCCTTCTCCTGCTTTAGGCCGTGACCGTGGCACCTCATTGCGCTTGCCCCGCCACCGTGGCTGAACATCAGCCCTGTAGGGCTCCGTCTGTGGTGGTCTATTGGCTCTTTGAGGCACTATATTTTGCCTACGTCCTAGATTTAAACCTGTATTAGATGGCAAATTCCTAGTTTGCTTCCTTTGAACTTCAGCAATTGTACATAATTTCGTCTCTAATTGTCCTCTCTTCAAAATGGCGAGCAGTAATATGCATGTATGTTATTTTAAAATGCTTCTGGGGAAATGGCTTCAGCACCACTAATGGTGTCATAAAGTAGGCACGTTGAGCATATCCTGAATCACCTGAAAAAAATCGAATGACTATCTAGTACTTATACTATTTTAAGTGTGCGAAGGCCATGTTTCGGCACGAATGGGTCGGCTCGACCGGAGTGATACCACGGCTTCACAGAAAACTGGCGTGAAACAACCATAGCGTTGTGTTTCGCCGTGTGAATGTGTGTCAAAATCTCCAAATCCATAATCCCCAAAAGGTCGGCAACGCACTCGTAATCCCTCTGTTGTTGCGGGTATCCATTGGCGGCGCTGAATCCTTTCTATCAGGTAATCCGTTTCCGACCAATCACATATAAATAAAACCTAGTAATTAGACTTATATATTCTGAAGTAGGGACGTAACTAACCAGGTAATACATGTTATGAACTATACCATCCATTGGCGGCGCTGAATCCTTTCCATCAGGTAATCCGTTTTCGACCAATCAAATATAAATAAAACCTAGTAATTAGACTTATATATTCTGAAGTAGGGACATAACTAACCAGGCAATACATGTTATGAACTATACCATACCAAAGTCCTTTGCCTCGCCGTTTTGTGGGTTTTATCAAAGGCCTCATCCTCCAGTTGGTCAATCAGCTCCATTGCATATACACGCTCACATAGTCGTCATCTCAGGTTAATAAAGACAAACTTCGAATGGTGCTAGATTGTCGACGCATTTCTTGTTTATCTAAAGCATGAGCTTCTTCTAACAAAGATTTTACCAAAAACATTCTTGCCATCGTTATCGTTTTAATAGGTAAGCACTTATTCACATTGTTACTTTCAAAACTTAATTTGAACACTATCTAACTATTATTTCTTCCATTTTCACTCGTAAAATAGATACTTTTAATTTGACATTTTGAATCTTGTTCTAGTTCGAAGTGAGCGTCGAAGGGACGGGGCAATTACATTATAGAATACGATTTTCAACGTTATCTCATACATTATCTGTCAAAATGTTGCGGTCAATTTAGTTCAACTCGTAAACACACTCGCAAGTGTAGCGCTAGCATAGATTCGAGTTAGGAATCGAGTTTTAGAATGCCAATCAAGAAACTCACCGCGGATTCAGATTCGAAGTTTAGAATGAAGTCTTACAGAATCACACCCCTGGAACTAGAAAATAGAAAGAAAGTTCAGTAAGTTAAAAACATCAGTATTTCATGAAGGTTAATGTTAAAAAAATATATAAGTATAGCAAGATGACGAGCAGACCACGAGTCCGTGGGAAGCTGAAATTGATACAATAAAATAATTCCATGATCTATTAACTTCACATCTACAGTTTCTCTTTCAAAAGTTCCATAAACGAAGCGACAAAGATTTTGGCTGTGAATCTCAAAACAAAAGCTATATCAGGTATATCACATACTAATCTCAGTTTTATGTTTCCAGGTGAATACAGTTGTCTGAAGGTAGACCTGCTATTCAAGCGGGAGTTCAGTTACTACCTGATTCAGATCTACATCCCCTGCTGCATGTTGGTCATCGTGTCCTGGGTGTCCTTCTGGCTGGACCAGGGAGCCGTGCCTGCTAGAGTCTCACTAGGTATGGTACCATGTTCAAAAGGGTTTCCAGAAACTAACCGTAAAAAATGGAGATTCAGGAAAATTTGGAGTTTAGTCTATAGGAACTTTAGTGTCAAAAATAATCAAATGGTGGGATTGTGCTTATGAGGTCCATCTTGATTCTGTTCGTAATTAAACTCTCAAATTTGTCACCCTGCGAGTTTTTCACGCAGTCATTTCATAGCAAAATGTGATTAACATTATTCATTCATATTCGACTGCACGGTTGGCGCGGTGACTGGGCAACTGGCTGCCGCGCAACGTGTCGCGGGTTCGATTCCCGCACGGAACAACTCTTTGTGTGATCCACAGATTGTTGTTCCGGGTCTGGGTGTGATGTGCATGTGAAATTGTATGTTTGTAAACACACCCACGACACAGGAGAAAATCCTAATGTGGGGCAACGTTTAATACAACAAAAAAAAATATTTCCAAAGAATTTCCATCAGTTTCATACAATATTCTAGGCTGGCAGGCGGTCAGTCAGTCAGTCCAATTATAGTCAGCAAATTCCAGAAACTTGTTAGCCACTGCATACAGGCACTACATTGTTCCCAGAATCAATTTAGACCTACATAAGTTATTCAAAATGCCATGTACAAGGAAATTCCTGAAATTACCCTTTCCGGAACTGGATCTACAGTTCCTAGAGATAGTTTATACTGAACGGAATCCAGAATAACCTTATAAAGGATCGGATTATTTTTCTATGAATCAGTAATGTTTCCATAGTGCTCCCATTTCAGTATAAAAGGATATTTTAATTAGTTTTTGCAAGTTTTGAGCGAGCAGAATTTGTATATGTTATTAAGCAATCAGCGCCGCCCATAGACGTTGGCGACCTTTTGGGAATTAGGGATTGGGGACGGTTAGGATGAGGGGAAGTATGTGGCCTCCGGTAACCTCACCAACGCTGTGATTGTTTTACGCCCGTTTTCTGGGAGGCCATGGTATCAAATTATCAATAAGGTTGATTTGATCCATTAGGGCCGGAGTATGGCACACTTGATAAAGAGAAGGGTGACAATCGAGTTATTTTGAACCCCTTTTTCCACGACTACTTTCCAAATGTTTATTGCTCTCTTAGTTATCACTAAGTCAACACAATCGAATGTCACATTAACTGCTAAGTTATGCCACTATCTCCACCCCTGTTGCAGGTGTAACAACACTCCTCACGATGGCGACTCAGTCATCAGGTATCAACGCCTCCCTGCCACCAGTGTCATACACCAAAGCCATCGACGTCTGGACAGGAGTGTGTCTAACCTTCGTCTTCGGAGCGCTACTAGAATTCGCTCTAGTAAACTATGCATCTCGCTCCGACATGCACAGAGAAAACATGAAGAAAGCAAGAAGGGAGATGGAAGCGGCAAGCATGGACGCTGCGTCTGACCTTCTGGACACAGATAGTAACACCACCTTTGCTATGGTGAGCTCAAATCCGATTAAATTTAAAACCTTCCAATACTTAGTGCTTCTGGATGGATGTTTTCCGCTTTGACAAAGTTTCTTAGATGTCTTGAACTTGTATTTTGACAATTTTGTATCGAAATTATATTAGTTTTCTTTTTGCATTACGATGAGGCTTTTTCGAAAGTAGCTCTGAGTTTGAATGAAGTGAATGATTCGTTTGTGTTTGTTTGATTGGATTTATTTGAATATTACAATGTTTAATTTCAAGTTATGTAGTGTAGGTAGATGGTCAGAATTTAGTAGTTAGCTTCAGTAATTATGATGTGATACATTGTAACTTATATCTTGGTTGGAAGTTATTGCATCTTCGTCGTAAAATTATTTTTGGGAGATAAAATCTCCAAATTACAAAAGCATGCATGAGATTGAGATGGCAAAAATGGAGTCTCTGTCAAAGAGTAAGAATCTGTATGCAAAAGCACCTAGCCATACGGTTTAGTCGAAGATGCAATATGTCTCGCCTCCCTGACTGGTCTGCAACAAACAGAAACCCTTGGTGCGCGGCGGCGTGGTGGAATCCAAGATGCGGCAGTGCGAGATCCACATCAACCCGCCGCGCAAGAACTGCTGCCGGCTCTGGATGTCCAAGTTCCCCACGCGCTCCAAGAGAATAGACGTCATCTCGAGGATCACCTTCCCACTTGTGTTCGCCTTATTTAATTTGGCTTATTGGTAAGTGTCAACAAGTTTCCTTGCTTATACCTATTCTTTTCTTTTCGGTCTTCAGTACTTTTCTTGGTTTTTCTTAGTGAAACCACACTGCTGCTATAACTGAGAGAAGAGACCTCAAAACTTTGAACGACAACAGACTTAGCCACTCTGAATATGATTTGTTTGCACAACTCCATCACACACATTCCACATTCATTAACCAGTTTTATAACATAACAGGTCGACGTACCTATTCCGCGACGAAGATGAAGAGAAGTGATTTTCCGAGTCGTTGGATAAAGGGGCGGGCCCGCGGCTGCGGCTGGTGGCGGCCGTGGTGGTGCCGTACGTGCTGTTCGTGGCGGCGTACGCGCTCTGCTTCCGAGTGCGCGAGACTCCGCCCCCGCCGCCCTCGTCGCCCCCGCCGCCGCTGGAGCGCCCCCCGCGGCCCCCGCCCCGCGCCCCGCGCCCGCCCGACGTAGCAGCGCCATGAACTCACCCTCATACTGTATCGATTAAGGTTCTGTGTATTCAGTTAATCACCGTCTTCCTCGTGGCAGCGTCATTCCCTCTCAGTATTCGTTGGCGTTAGTGTATTAGTGAAGCTCAAAGTGTCTGTATTCTGTATATATCTATGTATGTACGTGTCCCGGCAACGTGCGGTACGCTGTAGGCTTCCGTTATTGAAATGCGAAAATATTCCAAATATTGTCTCAATACTTCAATGCTAGAACGTGTCATATGAAATGCGGGGTCTGCTGTCTGCGCCCCATTCCCGATATTAATCATTTAGTCCTCGATTATTGTGTACAAAAATATCTTACTTTCCGAGAATTAAAAATTTTCGATAATTTTACCAAAGATATGAGTCCTTGTATGGATTCGTATGTAATGTAACGTAGGGTAAGACATTATATAAACCTCTCAAGTGATTATTTCATGATACTTTAGCCCTTTAAGTGTTAGATATATAAGGACTAGAAAGGCACTAATGTTTACGGGAAGGGTAACATTTTACGTATAAGTATTACCTTGTAGTCCACAGTACCTAGAAGGTAGAGTTCATTTAAACTCCGGATCTAGACTTAGGTAAATGTCAAATTGTTCTCAGGTACGAAAAACTGCCAAAGATGTAGCTACTTGTGATCAATATTGACAACATTTTTTGTTTTTTATCGAGTCAACTACCGTTGGCGGCCTTAATTTTTCGATTCAACCAATTCGTGCTAATCATAGATAAGGTAGAGCTGTTTGTCTATGGTAGCCGTCAGTGGCCTAGTGACGTATCGTGTAGGTATCAAGTGTCACCGTATGGTGTCAAGAAGGAATTTATAAAATCATTAAATATTTATTAGATAAGTATTATAATTAATCTGGTGGTCTTGGTGGACATTTTAATATGATACTCATAGTTATAGAGAGGAAATTATATTTCAGATTTTTTTACAAAATATTCTCTTTCAAGTGAATAATTCTATATTTATATAAATTCGATTTAACTTTCGATCAACGTTTCCTTACAATTTTCCAATGTTTTCGACTAATGTTCGTATTTTTTTTTTATAATATCCATATTAAAGTGGCCATCAAGATTCATACGGTAGGTAAAATTTAATATGTAGTAAATGTGTAAATAGTTGGGCCTACAACTTTCTACACCTGTGTCGCTCAGTGTACAGTTATATTATTAATATTATAAGGTTTATTAATTATACTATTAATTTTTCTGTCTATATTATTATGTATCACTGTAAATATTACTCAATGTTTCCTAAGTAATAAATTACCTTTATTCGTAATTCATTTGTCCCTTGCGCTGTTGTTTCAAAGACATTTCTTGTATTTTTTTTTTTTCTCTAAACCAACACCGGCACCTCTAGCTTCTCCATGCTGTTAAGGATTTTAAACTTTAGCGTTTTGGTGTAAAGTCGAAAATCTAAAAACAGATTGGTAGAGGTTGATGTGACGGCGGTGACTTGTCAGAATCGTTCCTTTTTTGAATATAAAAACTTTTTTAATAAGTAATTTTTCGTATTTTTTTTAAAAATGCCTGTTGCAGTATTATTTATTAACTTAATGCTATGAATTTACAATAGGTACGTTTATTTTTTTAATATTTTTAATAGGTACTATCTTTGAACCCATGGCCCAGGGGACTTCCTATGGGTATACATTTAAATTAATCTCGATGTGCATTATCACGTAACTTTCATATAATATTAAATATCACGAATATGATCTACCTATTCCACAGTATAATACAATAGTTAGACACCCGCACATTATTAAACTCCTGTCTATCTTAATAGATTTTATACTTTATTGTTTTGAAATAAAGTGAAAAATGTATTGAAGAATTTTGTCAAAGGGGATAGCTTGGTGTGATGGGGTATGTATTAGTGTAGCACGCTCGTATATTGGTTTTGAGACTAAATAAAAAAAACAAGGAAGCACCAGCCCGCTACTACAGTACCTACAAGAATTTAAATCGCAAATATTTATTCAATTCAAATAAAATAAAATGTAGACTAAAAATAAAAATGGCGGAAAATGACCGCCATTGTAAAGATATCGGTGTTCGTAATTCAAATTGTCACCCAACTTTTTTTCTTTTAATTATGTAGATCAGTAGAAACAAATAAGACTATGATTTAACAACTTCTTGCTCATTTTTCCTCTTCCGTCCTTTAATTTGAAATTTAGAGGTTATCCCCAATTTGTGCAATAAATATCTAATGTTATAGATGTGTCCTTAAATAATATGTATACTTGGGCTGTGACGAGCGAATCTTCATTTTTACGATATATACCTAGTTATTTCATTTACCATTCATTATTATTATATGTGTAATGTAAGGGAAATGTTAGCCTATGTCCAACGCTCAAAATCTCGGTAGATGTGTTAGGCACATACGTGTAACTTTTTCATAGACAAGATGCAATAAAATAAGCGCGAAATCTTGAAAATGTTAGTTCAGGCTATGATATTAAAAATACGAAATGCTAATAAAGAATTTAAATTTGGAATTGACAAACTTTTAAAATGGAAATTCGAAAAACGAGTGCTGTATTCTTTCCATTTGAAAATATGTCAGTCAAATGTATTAAAACGTCTATTTCATAATCTAAACTAACACTTGTAAGGGCTTGTGTATATTATATTGCATCTTGTAAATAAATGTTAATTGTAGACTCAATGTCTTAATTGTTGTTATCGATAATACTGTGGTATTAATGGAATATTAGCCAGTAGTATAAATCATAACCCGATCTCTTACGGAATATTACCAGTCAGACAAGTAGACGTTAGTTATATTACATAAATACCTAATTACAATTAATTATTCCAATTTAAGGATTATTATCTGTCTGTAAATGTATCCTCCTGTTATTATGGAAAACATGTTCTGGAGGTATCACTATTGTTAAATCTTGATTAACATCTTTGGATCGGTCTAAGTATGTAATTTTTTGATAGAAAATCGAAATCTAAAGATATTGATAATAACGACTTACATCAATATGCATAGAAAAGCTCTACTAGTTTCAAGTCACAACGGGACTCTAATTCATGAGCACCGTTACTATTCAAAAATAGAATATCTAAACTGACGTCATGAATCGATTGTAAAGTTTGCCCCATAGATGATACTTCCAGAATTTGATTTCGGAGATGTTTAACTGAACGGTAATATCGATGACGATTTGACTGAGTCTTAGCACGTTGTGCGGTCAAAATATTACATTTTCAATGCATGTTCTATACATGTTACAACCACAATCCCCTCATTTAATTGTAACGTCAATTAAGTCACTGTATAATAATACATTTTCAACATATCTGTCACTGTAAGGGTTTCAGTTCTTAATGTATTTGCCCTTGATACTGAATGCGTGAACTTATAACCAGACACTATAATCTATATATCGGTAGATATGGCTGCCAGGGATAAAATTTTGACGATAAATTGTCAAGTCTGCCGATTGGTACATTAGCCAGCAGGTCAACTATAGGTACTTACCTTTCTGTCATAAAATTCAACTGTATTGTTTTGATAGAAACTTGAAAATCCTATGGAAAATTTTATAGTTAGAAGGCTATGTTGACCTTCGGCCTTTGTACATAGATTATTAAGACTGGCCTCTAGAGAATGATGCAGTGTCCAATGATAGACGAAATCTTTGCGTCGAATCTGAGATGACGATGATAGAGGAAGGTAGGAAATGAATGTATAATTGTACGGAAACCCAATTATAAGGTTAAGAGACTTAAATAGCCTGTCAATCTCCAAAATGTATTCAGTGAAGATTTTTTAATCAGACACGCTGTTGAAGAGTTAGCAATACATCAGACCACGAGAGATGCGTCCGAGGGTGACAAAGAAAGTAAATACCTTCTTCTTCTAACCATTTCCATTTAATGTTAAAGGAACGGTGTAAAAAAGGATTTTAATAAAAGTATACCAAAATGTGTACGTGTTTTATTCGTTGTAATACTTAAACAGACTGATCCTATTCCTGATTTCCAACAACACTTTGAAACCTCAGATCGATAGTGATGAAAATAATGTTTGACTGGATCAAAAATTTTGGACAGCACGAATTCAGTGAAATCGGACCCAGATGGTACCCAAAATTCTAAAGCTGATCAGTACTACAGAACAGTAGTACTTGGTCTAAATTTTAATCGAGCTTGAACTACTGAAGTAGATCACCAGTGCTACAAGAAAAATACATAAAGTGATTAGCAATTGTCTGAGTATAAATTCATAAATATGCACATATTTTCCTATGTTTCCCATTTCATAAAATAACACCTCAAATGAAACAGAAGTAGGGTAAGGATATAAGTACTATACAATTAAAACAACATTCGTCACTTATTTAATAAATAGATTTTACAACATTATTAAAATCATTGTAATTCATAGATTTCCAGCCATTATGAACCTACTTACATTCAATATAAAGCCTAAGGTAGATAAAATATTAAGCTTTGAAAGTAGTCTAAATAAAAAAACAAATGGGTGTACCTCAAGGCAACATCTTTGGTCCAACTAAAGCTTTTGACTACTTTATACTTTTAATACGTTATCCACCAATATTATTAGCTACAAGATAGTTAGTTACATATTATATATTAAAACTTGATTCTTTAAATAAATAATTCTATGCATATTTTTATATTTAATTCGTTTTGACCCGAGTACCGATTGATTCTAGACGAGACTACATTTTTCCTTCGCGTTGACATGCACGGATCTTTTCTCCTTCCGCCTGTTGAGAAAATATGTTTAATAAATATCAATAGTTTTAAGTACTCAAGTAATTTCACTTGGCCAAGGGGCGAATAAATACTATGTATCCAGGTTTATCGTAGTGGGAATAACTGACACTATAATAATTCGACTTAGGATCTAGCTGCAGCGCAACGTGTAGATTCCCGAACAAACTATTTATCATTAAAAAAACGTAATCCCACGTTAGTATTATCTCCTGTAACGTGGTTACGTTTACAAACATACAATTTCACATACACGTAATGTGTGTGTACCCGGGCACTGAACAGTAATTTGTGGATCACACCAAGAGTTTTTCTCTGCGGGTATCGAGCCCGCCACTCATGCGTGGCAGCCGGTTCAACCGTGTCAACCGTGCAGTAAACTCAAACCCTTTGTGTGAATTTATTGAAAATGAAGACATACTTCCGGAAATTAATTAAACTGAGACTGAACTAGTTTTAAGTCACAAAGAGATTTGTGATAAAAATATATTTTTAGACAAGTAGGTAGAGTTCCATACTTCTAAAGTTTAAGGAGAAACGCTGGGGCGTATTATCGCAATAGCAACTAAATACTTTTTGGACGCAATTATAACGGCCAATAATATTATCAAATTTGTGACCAGTATTAACTAAATTATATTTGAAATATGTTTTGAACTATATGTTCATAGAGCTCCGACACACCACAACACAATTTAATTAAATAGTATGAGTTACATCGTCAAACAAGAATCTCTTTGATCGAGCCTTAATTGGGGTAAGTCCGACCCCTGGTTATCATACTTAATAAAGGTTTTACAAATTAAATCGAAAATAACTTCGAAACTTGATAGTCTTAATACACAAAGGATCATTGTCAATAAGTTAATGTACTGCACTTACCACAATGAGCTTATAAATTTGAAAAATCGCTTCTTCCGGGTTACAATCATCGCTGCCTTGTTCTGAAGAGATGGACCTTTTGCCGTTACCCCAACCAGAACTGAACGTCAGTTGGGATTCTACAAACACAGCAATGGCGGCTATGAAGAGAAACAAGATAATAATGCGGCACATTTTGATTGTACTTCCCAAAGCTCTGTCCTACAAGGAATGGTCATAAAACGAGATGGTCAGACATTTTATATCCCCTGTATTAATTATGGCGAGCCTTAAAGGTTTTCTATGCAAATCAAGTGAAACCTCAGCAATGTTAATGAAATGCCCGCCCGCCGTATATCACATTCTATGAAAGCCAATAACATTTTCGAGTTGTTTTTTTAGATGTTTGGTCATTTTCAGGGGTGACCTTTTCAGCGGAAGATAATTCATCATTCGTTCGGCACGTAGGCGTAGGAGGACGGGAAGGTCACACCATTGAAGATTGAAGGGACTTGTTAATGCGCTAAAGAACTGTATAATTATTTTGGGAATACTCGTATGTTTGTTTTTTTTACCACAGATCAAAGGTTCTCTTATAGAGTTTTTACTCAAAGACAATCGTATTGAAGGATTGGCAGTAACCGCTGATTTCCGATAAGTCTCTATAACATGTATGTTGGGAAATTAAAAATAGAATTTGACACAAACTTTACATTTACATTATAGTAGCTAGTAGCTACTACCTACATGATGGAATATATTACCCAGTGCCGGCGTACGGGCCACTGACACCCCGGGCGAAAATATTATGGTATATCATAGTAAGTACTTATTATACCTATCGTATTAGTTTTTTGCTGGTCGTATTGATATCGTTAGTCACTATTTGACATGAAATCCCTCTTAAAATAATCTCAATAAAAAATATGCATATCTACAAAGCATAGAGCACAGTTCTGAGGGTTTGCCAGGAGAGGCAAGAGACTCCAACTTCAGACCTTGGCGCCCCCCCAGAATTTGTCGCCCTGGGACATCGCCCCATTACGCCGGCACTGGGCGTACCGCGTAGAATTGAAGCGCGTAGCTCGTGCCGCGTAGCACGTTGCACAGGTCGTATAACATGGAGCACGTAACGCGCAACCTGTAACACGTAGCTCTTATTCGTTCTTAACAAGTAACGAAGCAAGAATAGCTTATAGTACCCGTGACTCCGTTCTCGTGAGATAATGACCATCTGCAGATTTTTGGCATTAAAACTATACTATGTTCTTTCTCGACTTCCAAACTATGTCTGTACCAAATTTCATAGAAATCGCTTCAGTTGTTTAGGCGTGAAGAAAAGACAGACAGACAGAGTTACTTTCGCATTTATAATAATTATTAGTTTGGATTTGGATAAGTTTTTACCAGTGATTGATGACCAATGCAATTGCTAATGCAAAATGTACCGTAAAAATATAGCATAAAAAGACATTATATCTATACATTACTTGTTTATATTAGCGTTATTATATTCATTTAATTTGAACAAAAAGGAAATCGTTATAAAAATAGAAAGTACTCACTAAGAGGGAAAATTTTCTGTAGGTGTCCTATTTCATTTAGATTAAAATTAATAATAAAACGAACGACCTCTGTCAATTGGCTTCGGACCTGTCGTGCCTTCGCCATCCTAAGGTAAACATACTGTGAAGGTTTTTGTTACCCCGAATTTCATATAAAACCACATGATATATATGTATTTATGCTTTTATTGCTATGTAAGGTAATATTTTACAGGAATATGTGTATTTTGGGAGTTTGTCAAGATGAATAACAATAGACTGATGGTGACTTACAATTTATTACATTACATGAAGCTTAAAACGAAACAAGCCGATGTAAAATTGGAAAGTAGTACTTCTACGTATTCGTCCCGGACTTTTTTGAGGGGAAAAAATCTTTCTTCCGCCCTAGGTGGGGCAAGGTCAAAGTCAAAGTCAAAATCATTTATTCCAATTGGGTAGTTTCCTAGGTCAAAAATAAATTAGGTACTTCGACGTTTCATTACAATAAAATATTGAAAATAACTATACTTTTTTTCATCGATTGATCGATACAATAAATTTAAGATATTTAATAACTATTAAGAAATAAGTAAGCTAATTGACGCTAAAACACTATGACGTTATAACTCAGCGTTTCATACATAGAAAAGTATCGTTTTTGATACTACCGTATTGCGCTTGCTTGACGATTCCTTCGGGACCTAACCTTCACGTTAACACGTTAATTGAAAACAATCAGACACATTCTGACGTCAGCGACACCCAATCAAATCGAAATTAAAAACTGCTAAGGCTTCGACACTAGTTACTATAAAAAGCTTAAGCAGTTTCTTAACAACATCTCATTCTTCACAAGCATTCATCCAATTCACTTGTATATTTTTTCTTTTAACTCCATCATGAACAAGATCAGCCTATTAATCCTATTCCTGGCTTGCCTTTGCTTGGTCACGGAGGCCCAGTTGACGTTCACGTCAAGTTGGGGCGGGAAACGAGGAGCGGTGACGGCTACAATGTCATGCAGAAGCGACGAGACAATCGCTGCTATTTATAAATTAATCCAGGTATGTTCGTTTGTGTGATTTGTTTTAGCTTTTATGGGAAAAGCAGACGGATTATGATCTGATGGATGGTAGTGAGCAATCGGCGCCTCAGGTCATCACCACCGTACCGGTACTACGGCCTCGTCTTGAAGCAGGAGATAGGGCAGGGCAATTTTTAGTCAGTAAGAGAGTCGGCGTGAAACAAGCACAGCGTTGTGTTTCGCCATGTGAATGATGTTATCGGAGGCCCAATCCCTCTCCTATCCGTTCCCAATCCTTATATCCGCAACCCTTATCCCCAAAAGGCCGGCAACGCACTCGTAACTCCTTTGGTGTTGCGGCTGTCCATGGACGACGCCGAATGCTTACCGTGAGGTAATACGTTTGCTCGTTTGCCGACTTATACCATAAAAAACTGCTCTCGCCAAGGATGAGAAGAGAGGGAGTTTCAGACTCTTACTGACTAAAAACACCCTCGTTTCTTCCCTCTTATTAACTAAAGATTCGAAATTACAACAATACCTACACAAACGATTACACAATGTGTTTATAGGTTCTAAAAACCAAGTGTATGTACGGCCAAAATTTTTCCATGCCTAATTAGATTTTGTTTTTATTTCAGAATGAGGCCGAGAGACTTCTCCTTTGCCAGAAACCCTAAAGGGAAAACTTCAATTCGAAGTTTCCTAACGAACGTCACCGCTATGATTAAATGGAGGGTTTGTTTTGTAATAATTGTTGTTACTACAAGGTTCTAACGCACATGGATCCAAGTTGTGTTAAATATCTATGTTTCGCTTTCAATAAACTACACTTCGTTACTTATTTCTTTGTTGTTTAATTCATATCGATAAGTATAAAGAATTTGCTACAGCAATACTTGCTATTAGTATTTAGGTTTTTGGGTAGGACTAATAAATATAACCTCAGCCTTTACCCTTACATCCGGCGGACCACCCAGAGGACACCGTGAAGTATATGTGCTGAGGACATGGCCGCATGTCATGGTGTTTTTAGAGTAACAGCACTTTAGAGAGAAGAAAAAATTATAGATACATTTGCTGGCCCGACTCACTGACTAAAAACGGGGTGATTTTTAGTCGGTAAGGGTCTGACACTCTTAGCACTCCTATGTTAATTTAAAGATAATCTACATAAGAGATTCAGGCCCAAAAAAATCTGAAACATATTTACACACACACATATACACCCACACCTAGCTACTTATGCTGTTATAACAAAATCCCAGGCGAAATACAAAAATTAAATGAAAGAAATTTTAAATTATGTGTAAAGAAAACTTTATGTAGAAAAGCATACTACACACTGAATGTTTATATTGTAGATAAAGATGCTTGGAAACATGCTGGTCCTGCTCCACAGGATAGCAAACCTACACCAAAATAAATAACTTTCCAGTGGATTTTGCTTGAACGGGACTTCTCCATATTAGTGAAATTGCATTATACTGTATTAATATAACTTGATAAATTTGTAAATGTGAGTGCCCTGTAACCTATTACAATTGTTGAGACTAGCAGAATGTCGGTCCTTGTAACAGCTTGGAGTTGTCATGCTCACTGAAAGGTGACAAACTGGCGGTGGCATGGGCGCTGGATCGCTTAATTCCCTATAATATGGTTGAGTTGGGCGATGCTGGTGTACGTGTCATGTTCGTAAACGGGCGCCGTCAGTTGGGACTGGTCAGCTCCAGACTGTCTATTGTCCTTAAGGTTACTTTATTTTTATATTTGAATAAATATTAGTGTTACACTGTTCTCACTTAAGTGAACCAACTGTTTGTAAAAGGAATCTGTATGTGAAACTGATTTAAAAAGAGTAACCATGGAGTTTCTTGCTCGTTCTTCTCCATCGGAATCTACACTTTGGAACGAGCAAATAGCTTCACTAAGAGGACTGACCGACAGACTGACACTATATCTTCAAAATTTTTGTTTGACGTTCAAAAGTGCCTGTAAATGTCTAATTGGAATACCTAAATGATTTTTGACTTTTGACTTTTGACTTACGATGGAACTTTGTGATGGAACATGCTTATAATTTTCGAGGATTTGATAGCTTAGGATACACAGAGACATTCCTAGAAAAGTCTACAAAGCCTAGGAAAAAGGAAAATGTAATTTTCAATCTCATTGTAAACCTATTTAAAGTTAGAAATGACCTTGGCAGAAGTGGGCTTACTTACTTAGTTACTTGGCCTTTTTCCGTTGATAACCCTTTTTTGTCAAGGTAAAATCATTAAATGACTTTTCCCAGGGTAAGGCGAGAGAGAGTGTCAGGCTCTTACTGACTAAAAACCCCGTTCCTTCACCTGCTATGGGCCGAGGCAGCGGTGACTCATTGCGCTTAACCCGCAACCCCGGCTGAACATCAGCCCTATAGGGCCCCGTCTGTGGTGGTCTATTGGCTCTTTGAAGCGCGCGCCGTACGCTCGGGTCTGGTTCTGGTCGGGCGGCGAGCTACCCTTACTTGCCGTCCGCAAACCCGTCCGTTGATAACCCTACGGCGATCAAAAGCCATGTACAATACATGGCTCTGGTCCTTATAAAGATAGCGGCAGCTTATTTTGTATGGGATCCCCACCAGGGTGCATGCATTATTGCATCATTGCTGGAGGAAATGCAAATCGCAGTTTTAAGATTGCTCTGCAAATAACTGTTTGGCTGCCCTTACTTTATCCCACCAAATTTTTGCTTGGAATGTTATATTTTAATTGTTGGGCGGCCAGGTGTTATTACTCTCTCAATATTTCAACCTGCGGTTCATTGCGAGGGTATTCTGACTGTCCTGAACTGGTGACAGGTAGTACGATTGTTCTCACTGCCGAAGCACCAGCTAAGGTTGCGTAGGCCCCCCCTTATTGTCTGTGCCGGCAGCGAGTACATTCGCGCATGCAAATTGCTAACTCTCCGAGCGTTAACCTATTCAATCGCGATATCGACACACAATAGAAGAACTATAGGTTCGCAAACGCCGGCGTTCGCTTGGGGTTTGATGAATTAAACATGAACAATGCTCTGTTAACAGCCGACCAGAATATGATTTGTTTGTAGCACAGTGAAGAAATACATATATTATGTCGATAATGCCTGAGATTATGGTTGGATAGCTGATTAATCAGTAACAAATAAGTGTATTTTTACAAAACCTTCCATGTACTGTTATATGAACTAAGTAACTTAGTTTTTATCACTTCTTTCTTGACTCGTAATGTTATGTATTGGCGTAAGCTGTGAAATTATACATGTTTTTTGTTGATAAATAAATTGCAATGGGCCAAAGATCTTTGTTCTGTGTTTAAGAAATAAAATGCACAACAAAAAGTTCATATAAAATTTATTTAATATCTAGTCATAATAAACTTAAAACTACATCCTTAGATAAGTCCTGCTAATCTGGATTTAAATTTTTATAATATATTTTAAACATCTTAATTATTATGTTGTACTGAAAATAGAAAATGTTAAAATTAAAGAGATTTATGAATGAGAGAAATGCCAGAAAACATATAGTGGGCTTCCTTTAGATATAAGTAAGCATGTATAAATTAAATTAAATCACATTTATTATTGTTTATATTGTTTCTGTGGCTTTGCAAAATACTTTGCCCAATTTAAAATCTATTCTTTCAGATGTAATAAATCAACTAAGTTCATAATATATTTTTGTTTAACATAATATCTGTGTGAAACAGAGACCCAATTCACAAGAACAACTTTAGTGTGATATAAAGTTATTAGTTATTATGAAACAGAAGAGAAAGGGTTAAAAATTTTCCATTGACAATTTTTATGGGTCATCAGGTTTTTTTTACTCTATGATGCTGATGGTGACAATACTTGTGTCACCCCACTAGTGTCCAAAGACATTCTACTAGATCCGGTGTGAGGTACATCATCTTCATCCAGCAGTTCTCTCATCCTCCTCTTATAAATCTCACTGTCAGGATTGTTCTCTTGATTTCTACACCTATCCAGCTTCTTCTCAATAAGCCTGACCTTCTCCCGAGCAGGACTTTCCACCATTTTCACCAAAGACCTTATCTTCCTCACAGCTTCAATCAATACTGCCAGTTTGTCCTGTCCTGCATCCCTGAACAACATGTCTGTGACATAGCTGTCCAAGTTCTCCTGCTCCTTACTGGCTGCATGGAGCACAGCTGCCAGAGCTATCTGTGATGGAGCATATAATAAACAAGCATCTGTCAAAAATACCTTCTCAAGGAACTCGTCAATACCTCCCCTGAGCCGTTCAGGGTTTGCTAGTGAACATCTAGTTTTTATGTCAATAAGGAACCCCTCAACAGGCCGGAATGGATTGTGTATGGTCAAGTGATAATTCAGTTGCTGCATCAGCAACAATTCATTGTTTAATATAATATCAGACGCTTTGTCTCTGTCGCCTTTGATATTTGCAACAAATTGACCTATTGACACGTTGAACTCTTCCACTTTACACGCCAAATATACACACGTAGCGAGAATTTCTTTCGGGTGATAGTCCATTGTAGAGTTGTAGAGATAAAATCGTTTAAAGTAGTGAAACGCGGTGCCTACAACTCCCTTCGGCATGGGCGGGCTGAAGCGCTTGCAGAACTCTTTCAAATGCAGTTCATATTGTTTTAATAGCAGTCTTTCTTCGTCAGGAGATAAAAAGAAATTGTACCTTTGATATTCATCAATATGATTTCCATGTTTTGCAATATAGTTAAGGTTATGCTTCTCGCGCAAAATTGCTAGTTCACCTTCGTCGCTAAATGTCCAGAACTTCCTTTGGGAGCTCGTTGAAAACATTTTAGTAACTTTACTTTTGCTTGTGCCAAATTAAGTACAAAATAACCACAACAATAACTTCCCAAACGGCCCCGAAGATTTAAGTTTGACATTTAGTTGCTTTTTTGTCAAAACATGTCAATGTAAACTTGCTATATAAAATATTTAGTACTATAAATTAAAAAAATCCACCATAAAAGGAAATTAAAAGGCACAAGAGATGTCTCTGCTTAAAAAAATAGCCATAAAAGATCTGAATAGAATTTTTAAAATTATATAGATATAGTAAATGTACAAACTGGGATTGCATTACATATTATTATATATTTATCTCCTACAAATGGCAACTTTTTATCATCTGATTAAACAATTCATTTTACGCAAAGGTATTATGATTATTTAAAAAAAGGACAATTATGTTTTTTATTTTGAGTAATTTCAAATTTTGTACACATAACTACTATAAATTCTAATCAGCTAGAGTAGCTTAACCGCAATAAAATCTTTACCAAGTTTATGTTGCGGTTACACTGATTAATTCTAAGAAGAAAATGTGTTATAACGGAACGTTGTCGTTCGATTTTATCTCTTTCCCACTTGTTGCGTTTCGCTTTTCTATCTCAGAAATATTTGAGTCATCTTCTAGTAGTGAGTGAGTGCTGCTGATTGTGACAAATTAAAGAAATTGGACTATTTTTATAACAATTATCATTTGAAATAGTTGATAATAAGTGAAATCAAAATGTCTCGACCGGGTGATAGGCCGAACCAAGCCCAAACATACAAACTTGTGGTCGTCGGCGGCGGCGGTGTGGGAAAAAGTGCAATCACAATACAATTTATTCAGGTATTTATCGGCGTATTTGGCCGAGATCCGTCTGCGGAACAGATGTTACACTATCTAAGAGTTTCTATTCTAATTCTGGGAAATCATCGGATTCTTTATTAATCTAAATGATGCGTTCATGATTAAAAATAGTGTTTGTGAGACAGTCTATGTCAAGGTCTGTTTGAAGGCGACACCGCCCACTGGCGTCACCGCATCTGGTGCTGTATTGGTATTGTTTGATCTTCCAGAGCTACTTCGTGACAGACTATGACCCCACCATCGAGGACAGTTACACCAAACAGTGTGTCATCGACGATGTGCCGGCGAAACTGGACAGTGAGTACAACTCTTCATGTTTATGGTGTCCTGGTGTTGAATATTGTGGGTGGTCAAGTAATCTTGTATGGTGCGTCGTAAATATTTGTGAAGGCCTCGCTGTAATACCTTGTGTTCAATGTTATTGGTTAGTCATAGCTACCTGTTGCAGATGAATATTTTTCTCAGAATTGCAATCTAAATTTAAAGGAAACATACTTCATTGCCTGAATTAAACACATTGCACTTGGGGTGCTGTTGTAAATCACCTCTGTTCTAGATATAAATCTTATAAGAAGTTAACAAAATACACATATCACATAGAACTAATGCTGTGCCATGTCTTATATGTATTTTTTTACAAAGGATCATCTCAATTGAATTCTAAAAAACCATTATAATATATGTATGCGTATAGTATATACATTCACATAATGCCTTTCAAGTCTTATAATAATATAGAATAAAGTTGGACCACATTACAGAATAGTTTATTCAAAAACTTAATTATTTTTATCAATTCACATAACAATGCACATGGCAACATCTATATTCAGTCTGTAACATGTAAACATGATGTTTTTACGTAATTATTATCTCTGGTATCAAAAACTTTATCATTAGATAAATTGTCTTTGATAAAACCTTGATATTTTCTTGTTTTCCATCTATTTGTATGAGATGCATTCATGCATAATCTGTACTAGGAATTATACAGGTTTCACCTTGTGCTTGTTACTGAGCTTAAAAAGAACTTCTTGTTTTTACAAACACTTGCTTTTAATATAAGTTTTGATATTCTAAATATAGATTACTAGATATTGTAATTTGTTTATCTCTTAATGGAGAGATCTTTGATGTAGTACAAATAGTAACATTATTTCTAATTTATTATTTATAACAACTAAAACTGGTTTGGCTTAAGTATAGTTTTGCATAAATTCTATAAGTGGTTCTTTTTATAAGCCAAATATATTTTCTATAGATAAATATTTTTCACAAAGTTTGTAACTGATGCCGTAATAGACTCCTTGCTGATTCTGCTACTGAAATCTCTACTGAAACTTCTTTGTGTTAACTACATTTAAAAAATTCTATATAATACAGAGGTGGGTTTCAGTTGATGTTAAAACAGGCCAACAGACTATGAGCCTTTTCAGGCATTACAGAGCCACTCACAGATGTGATTGTGAAAAGTGATTGAAAAAATAACCATGGAGTTTCTTGCTCATCCTTCTCCATAGGAATCTACACTTTGGGACAAGCAAATAGCTTCACTAGAGGACAGACGGACAGACTGACTCATATAATAATGTTAAACCTTATGATATTTTTTGCTTGACATTAAAAGTGCCTGTTGTAGTCTACTTTAAATGAAGAATTAGATTTGATGCAAGTTGCTTTCAAAATAGTATAGTTATTATAGGTAACGTGTCTTTTAAAAATTACCTGCAGCCCAATGAAAAATATGTTAAATAATTAATAAAACTACAACTTTCTTTTATTATGTGTAATCTATCAATTAGTGAATGATTGATAGAAAACATGGCCAGGCTAACATAATTAATCAATATTTAATAATTGTTTATTAGCTGAAGCATATAATTATGTAAGTTAAATAACATTTATATATAGGTGTAGATACTGTTATGTAATTTATAACCAGTTATGTAATTAATTAATTTCCCTATGTAGGCAAGCCTAAATACAAGGTCACTTTTAGTTAATGTTTGTGAATGCCACCTAAAAACAACCTTTCATGGTGTTAATGAAAGTTTTGAAGCCATCTATTAAAATATCATGCTTATTACTACCAGAATAGATAGATAGAGGAGCAATTTCTTAATGTATTGTTTACCTATCCCATTTGTGTAGGTACTTCTTTGATGAAGATCAACACACCCAAAATGCAGTCTTCTGACTATGTAGCACCTTTTATAAGTTACTATTCCCATCCTACTATCCTACTTATATTATAAATGTGAAAGTTCAGGGTTGATCTCTGTAGGACCCTGTCTGGTGTTCTATTGACTTTTTGAGGCGCGCGCGGAACGCTATGCGCCCTTCGCTCGGGTCTGGTTCTGGTCGAGTGGCGTGCTGCTCTTACTCGCCGTCCGTAGACACGTGCTTAAGATGGCCGGAGATCATCGCTCGGAATGTCGCCTACTGCGGCTCCTGGGGCGTGAGGAGGATAGTTCCCTCACGCAATTATTCATTTCCCTGGAGCACTTTACTGTTTCTTTCTGGACTTTAGTGTTTCAGTGTTTTCAAAGTTATATCTAATGTAGATTCTGGCTTAACTTACAGTGGTTTTGAAAGGTAGTGTTGGGTAACTGCCAATAAAAAAAAAACGTTCATGTCAATTTCATATCCTTTTTTCTCCACAGTTCTCGACACAGCTGGTCAAGAGGAGTTCAGTGCGATGAGGGAACAGTACATGAGGTCTGGTGAGGGCTTCCTCCTAGTCTTCTCAGTAGCTGACCACGCCAGCTTCGATGAGCTCTACAAATTCCACAAGCAAATCCTCCGTGTCAAAGATCGAGATGAGTTCCCCATGCTTCTTGTTGGAAACAAAGCTGACTTGGAACACCAGAGAGTTGTGAGTAGAAGTTTATTAAATTATGTTTTTAATCCATACTATAATATACATATTATAAAGCTGAAGAGTTTGTTTGTTTGCTTGAACGCGTTTATCTCAGGAACTACTGGTTCGAAGTGAAAAAATCTTTTTGTGTTTAATAGACCGTTTATTGAGGAAGGCTTTAGGCTAAAAAAACATTACCCTACGATCTGTAAGAGTCGAGCAGCGGGTGAAACCGCGCGGGAGTAGCTAGTCTCCTATAAATTATTAACATTTCTCGCACACTTTGAAATCATCTTTCGGAAACTGTATTTCCGACCGTTACGACCTTCAAACCTTCAAGAAACATGCGTATTCCTTTTTAAAAGGCCGGCAACGCGTGTGGTTCCTTTGGTATCTCAGGAGTTGATTATGGGCGGCACAGATCACTTACCCGTCTGCTCGTTTTCTGTCCCATAAGAAATTTCTTGTCTTTGATGTGAACAGATTTTAATCGTTGCCCTGCGTTAGCATTTTCTTCTGTGTTGTGGGTAAATACAATTTCGAATACAGATCAGACTAAGAGCCGTAACAACAATTTGTGAAAGTCACAAAAGTCCCTTTTTTAGTTTAAGAAACCATTTTAATTTTGTCTGGATTTATTCTAAAACATGTCAACATTAATTAAATCTACAAACATTAATTAATTAAATCTACAATTCAAATTGTTGCAAAATAAACTTTACGTCCTTATTTGCAAGGTTGACATTGAATAAATACTAGGATTTTAGTCATAGGAAACAATAAATAATAAACCACAATGTTGGGTTTTATGAATGACGATTGTTGTTGTGTTTGTGTACGCCTTATATAGCGAACGTAGTAAACAACGTTATCTCGGACGTAAACCCATTCATAAAAATAACCTTTATTCAATTATGGAAAACTTAGAAACGGTCAGAGTTACCACAGATTATAAATATTAAAGTTGTACAAAAGACAAAAAGGGGGTATGAACAGACTATTCAATAAATCTACTTTTAGAGGAGGGGCATATGCGTTGCAGTCTTTTTTTTAACTGTAGGGGACTTGGGGGTTGGATATATTGTGTTTTTTTATGTGGTAGGTCGGCAAACGAGCAAGTGGATTACCACAGTAAGCAATTAGTGCGTTCCAATCTTTTGGAGATTAGGGTTTTAAAGGTTTGGGAATTGGGAAGGATTGGGCCTCCGGTAACCTCATTCACACGGCGAAACAACGCTGTGGTTGTTTCACGCAGGTGTTGGTGGTGGACTTCAGTCGAGCTGATTGTGCTTAAGCATGGCTCTGCCACAAAAAAAAAAACTTCTACTGAAATTACCTCCTTTGTTAGGGGAAAATCATTAAATGACGTCTCCCGCCCAGGGTCGGGCGGGAGGGAGTCTCAGACTCTTACTGACTAAAAACACCCCCATTCCTTCTCCTGCTCTGGGCCGAGGCCGCGATGACTCATTGCGCCTAACCCGCAACCCCGGCTGAACATCAGCCCTATAGGGACCCGTATGTTGCGCCGTCCGTTCGAGTATGGTTCTGGTCGAGCGGCGAGCTATTCTAACTCGCCGTCCGCAGACTGGCGCTTACGGTGGCCGAAGAACGTCTCTCGTCTAAGGTCTTGTTAGTGGTGCATAGGATTGGATTTCCTATTTGGACCACTTTTGTTCAAACTCTTTACTTGATTATATTATTATCAACATCGGGTTGTAACAAATGAATCTCTGTGTAGGTAAATGAATCTCTGTTTTTACGTCTGCCATGTATAGTTATATTATAAATACATATCACGAGGAAAATTTATATCAAACCGCAAAACAATAAATTAATAACATAATCTATTTTTGATAAATTGCAAATTTCTAATGTTTACTATAAAATTGTTGTATATTACGTTAACTATAATTAAACGATGTACTTACTTTTTTAAACAGGTGTCACTGGAAGAAGCACAAGCCTTGTCGCGTCAACTCAAAGTCCCATACATTGAGTGCAGTGCTAAAGCGCGCATGAATGTCGACCAAGCGTTCCACGAGCTCGTCAGATTAGTGCGCCGCTTCCAGGAGGCTGAGCGTATCAACATCAAGTCAGACTACGGAAGCGGCAAAAAGAAAAAATGCACCATTCTGTAACACTAATTATATCTATGGTGAGATTTGTTCTAAACGTTCTACATTCGAAGTTCGCGCCGTTCCGATGACAGATGTTTTTTTTTTTCGTTTTTTTTTTACAAAGATGTTGATTATTTATTTTTTTATTCTAGAGATGTACTGACTATCTATGGAGTGTTAGTCGATTACCAAACAATCCACTTTTTGGAATAGCTTTAATTTAGAAATGTGATTTAGCTCCCTCGTAAGCTAAAGAAGTCAATGAATGAATAGATAGTTTGTACATTTTTGATGAAATTATTCGGGTTGTAATATAATTTATATTTAAAATATTTATACAATACATCTCCATGTTTATCTACTTCATTAGTTTTAAAGTGAATATACCGTCTTCTTATTTTTTATATTTATTACTTTTTTTAGCTTTTAAGCATAATTTGCTTTCTTCTTGATGAAAAGCACATTCAAATGCAAATTGCCTGTTTATTTTTATAGAACTTGATTAAGAATAAGTGTGATACACTTCTGTTTACGATATTTATGGTAGTGTTGATTTTTTAGCTTGAACTAATGCTAGACTGTGGCTGGAATTAGGTACAAAAATTGAATATTTAAACAGGGACATTGTTTATACACAGATATGCAATAATAAACATTAGGGTTATTAATTTTTAGTCAAACAGCAAGTGTTAGGATAAAAATAATTGTATTCAATGTTCATAGCTTTAAAGATATTTTTAGAGGCGAATTTTTAATGAAAATCTTTAATAAATAGTTGAAATTTCAACATTATCATAAATACAGGTAAGAAGTAACATTAGCACTTGTAAGAATGATTTTCCATCATTTTGGTACTAACAATCTCAGTGCCATACTTGAGGTATCTTGTGTCAAAAATATTAGGAAAAAAATTGGCCCCATTGGTAGCTAATATTAAATTTGACATACATAAACACAATTTCAATCTATACTAGACCATCATACAGTGTATATAAAGCACATTTTACTAGTAAAACGGTGCTTTTAAAACTAGCTTTGTTCTTAGTCGTTGTTTAGCACAATAATTTCGTGGGATATAATCCCTTGTTGTTTTTTTTTTTTCATTTTCTTTTAAGTCGGCGCCATAACTATGTTTTGATAAGTCTGTCGATGTTTTGTTGAAAAATTCATATTTATTCTTTAAGTTTTTGGACGCATCTTGCTTTTGATTATAGAAATAATATTTTTTTAATGTATCTTCTTTAGTCGATTACCATTCGTTCAATGCGATATTTTTTTTTAAAGTCGGTGTAATTACAGCGGTTTTTTTTGTTTTGTTTACTTGTATTTTCAGTTCAAGCTTTACTGCGTCCATTTTTTTTTATTTATAATATCCAAAATGATAAATGAGTAACTCAAATAAAATGGCATTAAAAATAAAATTGACTACTAAATAACACTTTCTTAATAAAAAAAGTTGCGTAAAATAATTATAATATAGAATATAATAACTGTACGTATCGTATTTATGTAATGTTATGGACGCCTAGAAACCAAATACTAATGTGTATAAATATTTTTGTTACTTTATTTTGTCGTTCAATAATTAATTTTAGGTTAGCGTTAGTTGTTCGAATTTAATGTGTCATTTAAATGAAAAATAACATATTTTAGCATTACGCCTTTTTCCTACGAATAGGAAGGCAAAAAAGGAACTATATTGAGTATTCTCACGTATATATTAACCTGATAAGTTTTGCTATTTAAACTATAAAATGATGGACCTAAATATCTAAGAAATAAGTCTTTCTAAATTGACCGATTGCCGTTTCGGGTAATTATAACGTTATTAATTTTATTTAAATGATACATTCAATTTATTACAAGCAGTTTGGAAGTGTATATCATGAGCTCTCTGGTTAGCGGTAATTGCTGTCTCTATGGTTTATAGTGCAGTCATCATAGTTAAGAGTGTGCCAGAGACAATATAAGATCTAACCGCCATCTTTACATAAGGCGAATGTGATTTTTTTCTTTTGAAAATATTAAATGTAGTGCAAGTATTGCCAGTCTTACCCCTAACCAGAAAGCTACCATTTTGTAAGTTAATTTTAAAAAGAGATATATATTTTTATATCGTAGTATTGGTTTTTACACATTTTTTGCTAAGCATGTATATTTGTTGGTGCACAACTGATTTTGATATACATATTTACAATGATTTTATATCAAGTAAGCTTATAAAGTATCAGTAGATGTTTTACAATCATTCTTTTAACAGCTTTGTTAAGGAAAATTACTGGGTAGTATTTTCCCGTGATTTCGCCTGTCTTTTTTAGGAATGGTTACACATGTCAACGTGTAATTATAATTTTATATTTTCAACCTTTATTTATTTAATAGCAACTGCTTTAATTATTGTACAGTCAGTAACAGTATTCTGTTGTGTTGTGAACTCATATGGTATGTTATTATTTATACTTCGCGAATACCTACTTTAATGTACCACTAATTCAGTTTCTAATAAACTTCAGTGCAATGTTTTCAAAAATTGAATTATTTAGGTTTGGTGGTAGGATTTGTTCATGAACTGGCAACACTGAACGAAAAACTTGAATTTGGAATTCGATTTCTGAATTGTAAGTTTTAATGTGTTGCCATACCAGACCAAAAAGCAATGATGTATATAAATTTATATATATGGTTTTGGAGTTAAAGTAACTTGCTTGGTATATGAAATAGATGATCCCTAAATGGCCTCCAAGGGTATTTGGGCCTACCAATTACCATGTAGTTTCCCATGTATGGTGACACAGTGGCGGTGCAATATGTAAGAAGAGCTTTAACTTGTGGCGGTCTCTCGCCGTAACCTACTAAAATGAGAACTGTTGTCCAGCTAATTATTGTATTTGTAAAATAAATCATTGTAACATACTCCATTTTTTATTTTATCCTTTCAATCGTGGTCGAGACTCTATAAAAGAACAATAGGCACGAAAGCCGGCGTTCGTTTGGGTTTGACTGATTAATCATTTTTTCTGTATGTATATCTATACAGATATACATTTCGTTTCTTAGATTTGACTGCACGTTTGAGACCAAGGCTAAGCAGCTAGCTACGCAGCACACGGATCTACTCTATGTAATATATAAATTATTAATATTGTTTCGAGTCTCGGTGCGACGTAAGTTTGAAGTGTGTTTATTGAAGAAAATACCAAATACGGAGCAAAGCTTAAATAGATGATAGAGTTGTCATCAGTAGAGAGAGGGAGAGGAAAACGTTAGGCGAAGTTGTCTGTATTTTATATTGATAGGAAAATTTTACGTCCATTCGTCTAGCTCAATACTCGTAGATGAGGCACCCCTGAGGCAGTACTTGACTAAGGGGCCTGCTATTTTATATGGCGCAGTTTCGGCCCCATATGGAATACTATGCCCATCTCTGGGGGGAGATACCCCAGTACTGGTACTGGGGTCTTCCGCCCAAGTTTAGAGAGAGAAGCTGGCTTCTTCCTCTAAACCCGCATTAGTGATGAGACGTTCGAATCGTGAAGTGCTCTGTTGTTCCAGACTTTTTAGAACTACTTATAGAGGTAGACTCGCTATGTGTTCTCTATCGCCTATAGCAAGGGGAGAGGTCCACTCTATGAAAAGGTTTGCTTTGCTCCATCATGTATTTTAGCCACCGAAACACACGAAAACAGTTTCATCTACATTATAGAAATGGTCGGCAGTCAACAAACAAATATAGTTTCTCCTTGATAGGAACACCGCAATGATCTTTCGGCGGCGGTATTTCCGAACCGATACGGTGTAATTCTACTGCGGACGTTACGCTTTTACGTAAAATAAAAGCCAAGAACCTAACTCGAACGATGATTTATTACTTTAATCACATATTATATTACATATATAAATAAACTACGCGTGTTCACTTCCTAGCGGCCAGCGCGGCGAGGTCGGCGATGCAACGGTCCAGGGTCTGCTTCTCCTGGTCGGGGGTGATGGCCTTGTTCACGTTGGATACTATCCAGTCCACCATCTGCCTCTGGGCGAGACGGCGTTCCAGATTGGACTTCTCGAGCTGGTAGTCCAAACGGCGTTTCACCTGAAATTTGTAAAAAGGGATAAATGGGTGCATTTTATGAAAATAATTATTGTATAAAGTTCTTAAGTTGACTCAGACTAGTTTACGGAAGATAAGTGAACAATTAATTTATATTAGCAACCCAAAAGGAGGTAGACGATAAATGAAAATGAAAAACAAAGAAAAGCATGGTAGGTACTTTTCTGCATAAAACAAGTTACCTACAAAAGACTAGACCTAGGGAAACAGCATGCAATACACTGACATCTGTTTGTATTAAGTACATAAAATTTTGACATTTATTATGTTAAACTTGTAAAAAAGGTATATATATAGCATACACATTTATACACATACATATTTATTCAATTCAACAGCAGTAACACATATTCAATAGTCAATTTCTTTATTGCTTTCCAAAATGCATTATGTATTTTTACATTAGCTCACTGAGTGTAATAAGATTACAATTTTGGACCACCTTGAGCATGACAGAATAATTAACTCACCTCGGTGTAAGCGTTCATGAGGCGTTCTCTGTAGGCAGCCTCAAGCTGCAGCAGCACATTCTCCTTCTTGGCTTGGATGAGGAGCTCCTGTCCCTGTGCACGCCACTGAGCTTTCTTCTCAGCTTCTACGGCATCCTCCAGAGCTTTGATGGACTCCACACGGCTGGAGTTCCAGTCATTTTCAATAGCCTGGAATAGGTTTTAAATTATTCATAAATATTTGGATAAAGTTGTAAAATATTCATTGAATATATTAGTTCTATATTTAGTAATCTTAATGTAGTTAGTGTATTTTAACCTATTTTAACCTGGCTACTTCAAATGTCCATCAAATATGTGTTAAACAAACAAACCAAAAATTCTTCAATCACTATAAAAACCCGGATCAAAATATGTTTCGTAGTTTTAAAGGTTCAAGCAGATATAGGGATAAGATATATGGGAACGCAACTTTGTTTTACAATGTTGTGAGAAACTTTACATATGTACCAAAAAGAATTGCATACCAGCCGACTAATTGGAATCGTATTGGAAATGAAATATTTGAAATCATCATCATCAAAACTGTACATCAAATACACACAAATAATTTTAACTTTCTCAAATATAAAACAAAAAAGTGTTCATAAACAAGAAAAACGGAACACATCTCAAATGAAACTCACATCAACTTCCTTGTCCAACCAAGCGGCAAGGCTAGGTCCGAATTTCTTAGCAGCAACGGCAACCATCAAAAGCAGTGACAATCCAGTGTAGTACTCATGTTCCATGACATAGATCTCCTTGCTGAACAGGTATGTGGTCAGACCAACACCAAAGGTGTATGGACCAGTGACACCAGTCTTTGAGTGGAAGAACTGGAACCTGGAATGAGAAGGTTTCTTTTATTAATATGGCGAACTACATGTTAGGGTACTCACCGTCATTATATAATTTTTTACAAATAATCCTTTCTTTAAACAGCAAATGATGATTACTCTAGATTATTACATGTATGTAAATTAAAAACTATAAAGTTTTGGGTATTTTTGTTCTGATAAAAAAAACTAATCAAAAGATGGAAAAGTGTGAGCATTAAAATGAAATCTACTCCTGACTGACCTTTTCTAAGATCTAAGAAAATTAGTGTTGGATAGCAAAAGCAACATTAAGACTCACCATTCTTCAGGAATGAATCCAAGTCTGACTTTGCCAGGCTCTACGGCTCTGACTGGCCTGGGGAAGTTCTTCTCATCACGAACGCCGGAGACGTCTGTGGCGGAGCCCCGTGCGACCAGGGCTGTAGACTGTCTGGCCGCAGCTGTTGATAAAGTTATATCATATTGATTTTCTTTTAATTAAATGCTTCAGTACTTTTACAATGGTAGAGGACTCACAAATACAATATTGAGATGTCAATAGAACTGGTAGGTGGTAACAAAGTTTCAAAAACTAACTTAAAAAATGATATAATTATAATAAAATGTTTACATGATAATTTCGGTGCAAAAGGGGGGTGATAAAAGGATAATACAGTTAGAACAATAAGGTGTACATAATAAACTTCTCAATTTTCGAACCTAATAGCAATCAGCTGCAGTATCTGCAATATCAATTTATCAGTGGAGCTATAGGTGCCCATATTATAGGTTATACCGATTTTAATACAATATATTTAAAGGTCGGAAAAGTTTTAACTACTTTATTTAAATCAACAACTTATTAATAATCATGTACTTCTGCAAATTTTTCGTAAAATTAATTTCCACAATCGCGGAGACACCCGTCAAATCAGTGATTACATAAACCTCCGTAACCCAGGGTTAAGGTTAAAAAAAATTGATACAATTAACACTTATAATAACTTTTGCACTATCTATTACTTAATTAAACATACCTGAACGCAAAGCTACGCGCGATAGCATTTTGTAAAAGTAATTTACAATTTATTTCACGAATTTCGACAGTCCCCGAGCAAAATGTACTTTGCGTTAGAGATGTACTACAAGGGAATCGATTCGACTCGAACCAAATTTAGTCGATGAAAATTGGTGAGACAAACTTAGCAAATAATAAAATAATGTTTATATTATAGTAAAAATCATTTGTATGGAAATGGCTCATTAAACATCTTTCCCTAATTATGTTTATTATACAAAATCAGTTCTCTAGTTTTACAAAGCTGCAACACCTACTGACCTAATTAAAATTTACTACTTGGTCAACTCATCACAGTAAAAATCGATTGATACCTCAAACAGTGTATTCTTGTTGATTTGTTTTATTATATTACATTTTGAGTATTATCGCTAGATATTGATCAAGTTTTACCTTAGAAATGGCCAACATGCATTGGATCAGACAGCGAATGGTGAATTAAACAGTTTTTCTTAACATTTTGTCACAGATTTTTTATTATATTTTGATTGATGTAGTTTTTATAATTTGCATTAATATGTTTTGTGTATTTTTAGTATTTTTATCCTTTTAAGAATAATGTGACAACCTAGAACTGACGATGACGTTTTGATATGTTTGCTTTTAATTTTCGTTTGTTATCGAAACAAGGCAGCCAGATGGCAGCCAGTATCTGCAAATGGTTTTTTTTAGAATGTTATTGATTTTTAAACGAAACTTGTTGCGCAGTTATGTTACTAAACGTTTCACTCTCTGCCAATATGGCGATGAATGATAAATGACGTTTGTGATATTGATAAGAAAGTTACGATTGTAGTTTGTAGTTTTTATGTTTTTTGTGCGAAAAAGTATATTTTCATTAAAATGGGGATATTCACATCCTGTTGTAAACCTTCAGCTTCTGAAGTATTGACTCCAGACTCTGTAAGTAAATAATTAAAAATACGTTTTCCAACTGGATTTTTGGTTTTTACTGGAACGGGTAGGAAAATATCTTAATATAGTATCAAAACTTGTTTTTATTGCAGCATATTGCGTTAATTTAGAGGCAGACGTGTATGTTCAATATTTTAATGGAGGCAGCGATCAGAATTAAAATGAATAACTAATTAAAAATGCCTTATCATGCTGCTTTGGTTAGGGATATTATTGAAAACAACAACAAGACATAACGAATATATGTAACCTATTTCGGTGCGGCAAACTAAATTATAAGTCTTTTATAATACCAACTAACTTAATGATGGCCTATAATAGCACAATTTAAAAAAATAATACGTGAAAAATGCTTTGATACTAGGAAACCAGACGCCGGCAACAAGTAGAAGCTGCGGAGCGGCGCGCTGCTCAAGAAGCTGCTCGTGGGGTGAAAGACCCCAGCAAAGTATTGCGGAACCAACAGAGAAGTGAAGAAATGGAAAAAAGAGAACAAGAATTGAACATGCAGGGTGGTGCTAATTTGAGAGTATGTATTTTTTTATGATAAATAAAAATTTCCCTATTATGACATTTCAAACAATGTCGGTAGTTTGGGTGGAAATTCTCTCTAGTACTATTTAGCCATTAACACTTTAATCATCATTGTCATTACTTGGTTGGTTAAATTCATCAAACCCCAAGTGCATGAATGTTTGCACACCTATAGTTCTTTTATTGTCTTGAATAACCATGACTGAAAGGTTAATTGGTCGTCCAGTACCAGATATTTAAGTCTATCTATTTAAGTTAAAAGTTGAATAATCTTTTATGGAAGTTGCTAAGTGACTACTTCCTGTTTAACCACCTTAAATTGGATCTTGAGGATGTTTTCTATTGAGTCTTCTAGTGCTTGTTTGGGCATTCATCCAGATTTATTGCTAGCATATTTGTGTAGTGAATAAAACGCATCTCTCAAGACTCAATCCATTCTAAAATCTGTAATGAGTTATCTGATGAGAGGATTGCTATATAAGAGAGTGCAGTATACTGCATCATTGTTATTGTTCCAGTAAACATTCCTATATTGTATAAGGTAAAACAATAGTCACTAAGTATTATCAACAAATTCATCAGTATGCTTGAGTTATAAGAAACAATAAGTACTACTATATGGTTTTAATTATATCTTTTCTGTTGTTTCCTTTGCTTTCAAGCGTTTGCAGATGCAAACGCTTGAAAAGATTGGCAGATGCCAATCTTGTCACAGGGTTGGTTTTTTTAATAGCATAATATTGACAGTTTCTATTCTGTTTTTATGTGATAGGTCAGCAAACTATGGTACGGATTACCTGATTGTAAGCAATCGGTGCCACCATTTATATTAGGAGATTTTGGGATTAAATGACCACCAAAATCCTGTATTTAGGAGTCCATGATATTCAGAGTTAACATAGTTTAGGATCAGGGCTCAAACTGGAGCTTGATAATGTACCACGGCTCCCGGATCAGGCGAAGGAAAAGGAACAAGATGACTTTTAGTCAGTCATAGTATGACACTCCCTCTTGCCCCGCACCACCTTTAAACTTAGCTTCTGTATATTTACAAACCCTTGTATTGTGTCCTTTGGTTGTTAAGGAAGAATAAAATTATTTTTGTTTTAAAGATGAATTTTACATTAAAAGTGCCTGTGTGTTTTATTTTAATAACAGTGTGGTGTAATATTTCTATTCTCTATTCCACAGTGGACATCAGGCTGAGACGAGGCTCCAAGTGGGAGCTGTCAGAGCGGTCAGACTGAACCCAAGGACAAGAATGAAAAATACAAATATAAAAATTGACCGCAACACGGATCTATGTCCTACACACCTACACTTAATTTAGAGATGTGATGTCACGGAAGTAGATGTTAGCTGAAAATAGCACTGGGTTTAGAATTCAACTGTTTTTGGTCATACTTGGTATAAAACAGTATTTTTTGCACAACAATATGTGTTAAAAACAACAAAGTTTTTGTTAAAACAACTTTGCAAAATTTACATCAAGATAAAAATTAAGTTTAGAATACTATTTAGTTTGGTTGATAAAAATCCAACTATTAAACACTACTCATTCATATTTATTTTCAAAAAGTACTATTCTATAATTCCAAAATTATAATGTAGGTCCAAAGGAGGAAAGAAGAAGGAAATTTGATTACTAGATCTTGGTTTCCTATCTCTTTTTTGGGTGAAATATTAAGTCTTTCTCAGAAGTGGTATAAAGCCTAGAATTATATCCCATTAAGCATATAAAATTGGGGAACAGTGTGACTTGCAGTGTCCTTGTTTAGAGGCAGTTGCCGCATAGCTGGATATTCTCCAGTATAGTGTATGTGTTTAAAAACATAACATTAACCCAGACCTGTTAATATTATTGTAGTGACAGGAATCCTGATTCCTCTTAGTAGAATGGTGGAGTAGTGTTTGTGTATTTGGACAATAATGTCTTACTACTATTAAAAGCACACTACAGCCTTGCACCCTTTCACATCTAGACTGAATATATAGGTACATTTGATATTGAACTTTAACATGTTGCAGTATGGTTAAAAATCATATACATAAGTTAAAAAAAATCGAAGAAAGAGTTAAGGAGTTTTGAACTCTATAAATGTAGAATAAGATTCAGTATTGTATACATATATCTTGCATGTTCTTTTTCACTTATCTTTAGCTACAATGCTACGACAAGTTGTCTATAATTATTATTATTATATAAGTGTTATCTGTTTGTGTGGGTTTTCTGTGCACTGTGAAAGTCAAATTCAATGCCTAATGCCCTCTCACTTACACATAACAATAGGAGATCCATTTCCATTGTAAAATTAAGTTAATTCCACTGATGATTTATATTTATTGTGCTACTCAAATGTATATTAGATGTTGGCTTGTCTTAAATATTATTGGATGTTAAGGGTCTGTTTCACTACTGCTGAATAAGATTCTGTATCATTATTTTACATAAGAAAACGTCAAATTTTCGACCAATTAGCTGCCAGTTAGTAACTACTTGGTTTTCTGCTGAATCGTCTTTAAATTGGCTTAGGTAGTAGAGATAGATTTTTGGGACATTTTGAATGAAGAATAAACAAACATTCAGTGTCTTTTAAGAAAATCTACATAATAATATAGTTATACAATTTATCAGAAACTTGGCCAGAAGCAGTGAAATACGGCCCTACTGTATGTTATGTAAGTGTTAATTTTTTGGTTAAAAACTATTACTTTTTTTTTGTAATAAGTGTATAATAAATGTTAAATATTGTGAATATCATTTTTATGTTGTAGCCACTTTGCAAAAGAGTTGATTACACGAAATATTACTATGTTTAAGTCAAATTGAGATTTATAAATGAGTATTAATATAAAATTGGTAAATGGAATAGTTGGTAAGTAAAATATTAAATTATAGTGTTACACTAAATCGACAAAACATTGGCCTATTACCTTAATAAAAAAACTGTCAGACTCTACTACAGTAAGTACAGAAAGTCACGAAACTATAGAAGTCGATTTAAAAACGATTTCATACGTGAGTTTCAATAGTTAGGGACATGACTTATTAAAAACACATTTAAGTATACCACTGTGTCCTAAGAATTTTCTAACTTACCTCTTGCTCAATATTACGAAAAATCTAAAGTTTTATACAATCTTTTAGACTGTTGTTATAAAACTGTAATATAATCAGTATTTTTGGTAAACGAAACGAAATGTAGAATTTAGCGATGTGGCTACTACATACGCACTGAATGTAATGTATGATATTTATATTATTAAAAAATGAATGTAATTATACGTGTTGAATACAGAACCGGAGGTTTTATCTTATCTCTATATGAACATGTAGGGGACCTTATCAGCCATTATTCACGCATATTTTTTTTGTTTGTGTCATCTTGATCATTATATTCCCGTTGCCCAGTGATTAAAGACCTTCAACTTTTAAAGCGATGCACGCAGACTCTGGGTTGTTTTATCAACACCGCCTATCTGGTAAAGTTCAAAGATATCATTTAGTCAGATAAGCAAAGATGGACAGATCTTATATGTCTGTTTTTTATAGTTAAGTAGGTAAGTAATAAATCAGCTTCGTCTTCGGACTCCCGTACCACAGGAGTTTCAAGTGCGTCGACAACTCTTGGGAGGGAGGGGGGGAGAGGGTGGTTGACCTGCTGCAGTCTTATAATTAGGTAGTCAGGGCGAAAAGTCAAACAAGCCTTGGCTTTCTACGGCGGTTTTCAGTGCCTGGTCAATTCGTACCTACCTAAGCATTTTGATATCGATTGTTGGCCATATATTATAAATATTATGAATTGGTAAAAACACTAAATCGTTAAGCTGAATGTTAATTAGACCAGACTTCGGTAGTGATCAAGATTCTGTACATTGGCATTTTACAAAATGCTAATATGTTAATAGACTTTATTATCCAAGCAGTAGATAAAGTCCTTAGATCATTTTCGTACTTTGAATTAATGTTACCAATTTAGTTTAACTGCTTATTTAAACCAGTGGGCGATTTTGCGACTGCCTAGTGTAGTGTCTCTGCTTTGATTCTCGGATTCTTTGCGAAAAATTCAATTGAAATATTCTCAATGGTAGTGAGTAGGCTCAGGCATTAAAATATGTCGCTAGACCCAAGGGCGGATCCACCGTTGTGGGCACGATTTACCGTAACCTTAATACACTTGTGATTGAAATAGGTTTGGATCGAAACTGACTATTAGAAATTGAAGAAATCGTGTCCGACTTCTTCCTAAGTTTATTTACATTCCTATGGCCAAAGTTCTGATGCTCAGAAAAAAGGACATAATCTAATTCATAAGTGATTTGCATGATTGTTAATGAGCATGTCCTTGCTCCGACTCGTACTTAGCCGATTTTCTAGTAGCTGTGACCACAACCTTTTTTGAAGTCTGGATCCGCGCTTGCTAGACCTACGTGAGAATGCAGATTTTTAGAAATAGTAGATTTTTAGTTAGTGATTCGTTCTTTAAGTAAATAGGTAGTAATAATGGAACGGAACGCTCGTGACAGACAGGATCATCTGTTTGCCGAATTTGCTGTCAAAATTGACAAGTATTACACCGCGTTTCTCGACCCTCGTATCGGTTTGTTGTGATATCTTGTTTTGTATCAGTATTATTACATAAAAGGAATAATGTCTGACGGCAGAGACGGAGATAAGAAGGTAAAATATAGTTTATTATCTACAGTGTGACTGAATTATGTTTGTTATCGCACGAATGCCAATCGGTTTGTTAGACGCATTTATTTATCTTCCATGACCTTGCTAAGGCTTAGAGGTCGTCGATGGGTCACATAAAATCACTAAGATTTGCTCCTATCTCCAGCACATGCCGTTGCCATGATAATCTAGCAGTTTAACAAATACTTTATCACGTTTACAGTAGCCAACCAAGCCGCATCGTATTTGAGCCTTTGACATTTAAAAAGATAGTGCGTAAAAAGTTTGGCGCCTATTTTTGAAACTGAAAGTTCCGCTTCCGAGTTGGCACGTAATAAAAACAAATAATTAGTTATATAACGTTTATTTTACGCAGTTCGGGAATATTTAAACACGTCGCTTGTGTATGACATTATTGTAGGAACAAATGTTTGTTTTTATGCCTTGATTGATTACCTATTTACCTTAAAGAGGCCTCAACCTTGAGTTGAGATGATGATTAAAAAATATGCTTCATCATTGCATAGAAACTGTTTCTACAAAATCTAGTATTTATTATAGTTTTTTTTTACTGGAAGCAAATCTTGAAGGACAAACTATTTAAGTTTAATAATATTTGTTGTGAGATTAACATGCTAAGAATAATATTTGGGAATTATTTACTTACATTTTGATGTGTTGTAGTTATCTGCTTAGATCTATCTTCTCTTCTGTACGCAATAGGTTACTTACTAAAAATAAATTGTTGTCTATGGTGCTTAATTTCTTTTTTATTAATTAAACCTTTCAGGCTGATGACAACAGGCTGAAGCCAGCGGTAAGATTACTTGCTTCAAAACCTATATACTATAAATGTTTAATAACATTTATCATTTAAATGTTTACTTATTTTGTTTATAAATGTAGATTATGTGAATAATGGTATTATATTTTACTAGATTTTATTACATGTTGGTTTAAACAGTCATTTCAATAGACATTAAAACTACCCCTCATGGGCTTCACCTGGTTTCAATCCTTTTGTTGTCTGGTCTTTTAATTTTGGTAATATGTTATAGATTTTAAAATATGTAGATTCAGTTTTATTTCACAAAATGGTTATTAACAATATATTTTTAAAATTTTAACCCTGCATAACAAGCATGTTACCATTACATTCTCATAGAAATCTAACATTCTTTATTATTTGTTTTTTAAATGGTCTAAGGATTATTACAATTATTACATTACAATTAATTACAAATTTTTATGTCAACCCCATATTATATCACAAAAAAAAAATCTGCAACTTTTTTAGAAAATGTATCAAAAGACTGCATGATAAATTCCTTCTTTGCATGAGATACTTATTTTAGTCATAGATTTATTCATACGTAACTGGCGGGAATTACCACAGAGAAAAAATATTTTGATTGAGGAAATAGAAAAAAAAATGTTTTTACTTATTTACCTTCTTTACATTATGTCAACTAGCTAAGTTAAATTTAATAACTCGTAATAAGGCATATTGTGAAAACAATATCATTGCTCTAATGTAAAAACCGAAAATGTTCCATTTGTGTTTATTTAATTTACCATATACTAATAAAATTGGATAACATCATTACACACCTTTCTATTGTGCAAAGTAGGCACCTGTTACTAATATATTGATAACTAGCTTCCACCCGCGGCTTCGCTCACGTGGTAAGTTTATAAAAATCAGCCTTTGTGTTAATCCACGGAATCACCTGTCTATACCGAATTTCTACCAAATCGTTTCAGCCGTTTTTGCGTGACAGAATAATCCCTGAGAATAACAAACATACATTCATCCATACATTCTCACAAACTCTCACATTTATAAAATTAGTAGGATATTAGTAGGATAGTAAGATATTAGTAGGATAGTAGCATGAAACCACTGTCTTTAAAGCTTAAATTGTTTAATCAGGATTCGAAACTGCGACATGTCGCGCAGCAGCTATATCTACCAACCAACAATAAATATTATAGTATAATGAAAGCAGCCTGACTACCTATTAATATTAACAATATAAAAATTAAGTGTAGGAATGACATAAAATGGATCGTCATAATCATCTGAATTGTCATGCAGTAAATTTTCATTATCTCAACCTATATCACAGATTTGTGATAAGATAGATATAAATATTTTGTTTTCTAGCTACCTAGTTACATATTTATATGATTTTTGGATTTTTTCAATTTATTGTGAGTGTGGTATAAATATACTTAGGATTAAAGTCGTTGTAGATCGAGTGGTCATTAATACGGTTGTCGAATGAAAAATCTTGGATTCGATTGTTTTCTATTACAAACGTGATGAGTTTACATGAGCAAACCTTGGTCATCCTCTTTCGTAGAATTAAAGTTATATTATTGTGAATCTATAGCCTTATTAATATTGTAAAGTGCAAGAATGTCAGTCTTAAGTGTGGGAGAGCCAAGCTTCGGCACGAATCGGTCGGCTCGACCGGAGTGATACCACGGCCTCACAGAATACCGACGTGAAACAACCACAGCGTTGTGTTTCGCCGTGTGAATAAGGTTACCGGAGGCCCAATCCTTCCCCTCCCGCCCAATCCCTAAATCTCCAAAACCATAATCCCTAAAAGGTCGGCAACGCACTCGTTACTCCTCCGTTGCGGGTGTTCATGGGCGGCGCTGATTACTTACAATCAGGTGATCCGTCTGCTCGTTTGCCTACCTATTTCATAAAAAAGGGAAATATTATCAAATGTCTAGTTGGAGGTCTGAGAGAGAGTGTGTCAGACTCTTACTGACTAAAAAGTACTCCATTTCCTCACATGGTCTGAGCCGGGCCGCTAGGTGGATGTCTGGGTAGGGTGAGACAGTGTCAGACTCTTAGTGACTAAAAAGTAAAAATAATCTACCAAATGTACCTATGTATCACAAATAAAGATTTCATTTCAAAGTAGCTCGTTCCTTCTCCTGCTCGGAGCCTGGCTGCAGTACTTACATCTTTGGGCTGGCACCTGCAATCCCGCTTACTATTTTGTACAACGCTACGACAAAGTAGCAATTTTAATTGTAGGTATAACTATCTTCACCTATCTTTCAACCGTGCTCGGTTTTTATTGCGTTCTAGAATCATGTTTTATAACCTATTAGCGTTTCTCGATATATGAACTATCCTTAAAAACACTCTTACGCACCAGTATTTCTGGAGATTATTGTGTTGAAATAAAAAAAATATTTTTGCATATGGATAATTATAATTTCAAGCAAGTCTGCAGATGGAATCGTAAGAAAACTTGACAGCATGGAGAATGATGTAGGCTACTTCTTTTCCTTTGGCTATGAGGGTGAAGGTAGTAAGGAACAACCAGAGTAGAGAGTAGAGGTTTTTAAGCGGCAGTGTTCTGCCTAATGAGGATGATATAGACGATAACAGTATCTACTTATTCCTCTTCCAGTTTCCTCCTCCCATCCCTTACCTCCAAGAGGTCGGTGACGCACTTGTAACTCGGTGTTGCGATGTCCATAGGCGGCGCCCCAATTGCCCACCATCAGGTGAGGCATCTGCTTGTTTGCCCGCTAATCCCATAAAAATATTATTCTTTAGGACATAATAACTACAATATACTTTGATGGTTGTCAGTAATGGGATTACCTGCCCTAAAATTCAACCTTCAAATTATATTATGTACCTACAGTTTGCACTGTTATGTTATGTAGGTGCAAATAAAATGAAATAATTCAATGAAAATCTAGGCGTTCCCTAAATAGGCTGGTACTGATGTATAAGTACATATTTAGGTATAGTGGTCCTGATCGTTTTAAGTACGAGCATGCAAATATAATACAAGAATTTATAATGCAATAAATCTGGGAAATAATAATATAAAAGGGTTCAGTGCAGAGACAGTAGGATTTAGTTTGGCTTAGACGTCGTGGGGTGGCCGACCTGCAGCCACCGTAGAGTGCGGCCTGCAGACGACAGACTCGGGGCGTATTGTCGTCCGACCAGCAGCAGGCCTCGAGGCAGAGGCGCCGTGTTCCGCGAAAAAAAAAGGATTTAGGTAGTTTGGCTTTGACCTATGGTTACAGCTACGTACCAAATAGTCTATGAAGACTTACATACATCTGGGGTTGCATATACAAGCGCAATTATCTACCGCGGCCTCGGCCTGGAGCAGGAGAAAGAACGGGGGGGTTTTTAGTCAGTAGGCAACAGATGATCTGATACAACGTCTTGCTCCAGTCAGAGCGGAATAAGTCATATGATGGCATTACCTCCTCGAAAAAAATACTGTTTACTTTATGTATACCCTTATACTTATTTATCTTTCAGAATACATCTTCACGACTTTAGGGAGGACTTTTATGGGTTCATAAACTTTATTAAGTGTTATTATTAAATTGACTACTAAATGTATAAAAGTAGAAATACAAGCTTCAGCCAGCGGCTTCATTCGCGTTATCCAAGTAAATAATAGCCTTTATATAATTCCAGATTGTAATCTATTTCTTTACCAATTTTCATCAAAATCTATTCAGTAGTTTACTGTCATACATTCGTACATGTTCTATTGTATGTACTCTCTACTCGAGTTTTTTATACGTCGCGTCGGTACGTGTTTTTTTTATACTAGGCAGGTAGGTACTTACCTGTTTTTATAATATTTACTCAACTGCTGTTACGTGGATCCTAATACACACGAGTAGATATGTAAGTAAACAAATTATGTTCAGTAAATATGACGTGACATATCAAAATACCTACTTATGCGCTTGTCAATATTTAAGTGCCTTTCTACGCAGAAAAAATTGCCAACCGATTCTTTGTAAAGTACCTACCTATTTCTCATTTCTTTTCGCCAAGGAACATCTTCACAGGGTTTCTGTCTTTGCTAGTTTTTTTAACAAAAGATTTAGGTATTAAGGCGACTAAGCCCATAACATCTACGTCTTTTCATTTAAGTATTTAAATGTCACATCTATCTATTTAATAGATGACCTTTGAGCACGCCCATTTTTATGTTCTAAGAAAGTTTATCTACCTGTTTTTTCGGTGGGCTCGCTTCCTACTATCAGCAACGCTTAAAAATAGTTGGTATCGAGGCGCTAATCAGGTAAATATGCTTACACGTTATATTTTATCACATTATTGCATCAGCTTCTTTATAAACGTCACCTCCCTAAGTGGGTGTGTCAGCAGATCCAAAAATTGATGTAAAAACAACATTATGTTACCTACTGGTCTGCTAAGTAAGTAGCCAACGTTACTTAGCAGTTTTTGCTAAGCCGTTGTAAGATTTGCAATCTCATACAAACTTGCTTGAAGAACAAAGGTCCTTGATAACGGTATTCCATGATTAGCATCTATTACGCGAATCTTGTATTGAATTTAATGATTTCGATCTGATAGTTCTTACATCAGAATTACCAATGTTACCCAATATTTTATCATAGTATAGCTTTTTTGACACACCTCTAATAGGTACTTATTGTCTATAATAGGTAATGTTTAGTGCGATTACACTGACTGAAAAGTACTATACGTGGTATACCTTTTTTTAAGGGAGAGTCCAGCTAATGGCTTTTCCAGCCCTAGGTGGATCGCCCTCTGCGATAGAGAGTGTCAAACTCCAACTGACTGAAAACCACCCCTCTCTTTTTCCTACTTTAAGCAAGGGCCGTGGTGTTTAGTCTGGGTTGCGGGGCAAGCGCAGTAAGGCACCGCGGCTTTGGCCCAGCGCAGGAGAAGGAACGGGTGTTTTTTAGACAGTATGAGTCTGACACTCTCTTTCTCTTCATCCTGGGCGAGATCCGATGATTATCCCCTAACAAAAAAAGCTCTAGGTGGGCCGGCCACGTCGACAGGGAGTGTCAAAATCCTACTGACTAAAAATCACCCCTCATCTTTCCCATATTAATCCCCTTGCACCATGAACCCTAGCTGGACATTGACAGTTTTGGGCCTCATCTGTGGTAGTCTGATGGCACACTTTGAGGTACAGGCTGAATGCGACACGACGTTCGCTCAGACATGGTTCTGGTTCATGGTGTCGCAGACCCTGTAGCTGAAGATCATTTACGTCATTTAATAACTAATACAGCGTTCAATCTTTGATGAAAAATGAATTTAGGTATAATTCATTTCCTGTTTTTAAAATATGCTTAATGGTAAAGCGTGAATAACTGATGAAAATCGAAATACATTTAACAGGACTCATTAAATTTTAGACATAAAGGCCATCAGTGGCTAAATAACCCAGGACGAAAACAGATTCGCAATTACTTGCTGAAAACGGGGTCAAAAGCGAATAAACGCTTGATAACAGTGCACTTATTCAATTGAATGCCATTTTAACTGTCAAGGCTCAACAAATAAAGACGAACTAATTTATCGCTACATGCTCGCAGTAGCCACAGCAAATTGTATGGTAGACACAAGATGTATTCAGCAAAGACTACAGATGAAAATATACATGTTATATAGAAACTTTTTGCTAAGTTTGAGTCGCTATGGATATATAACTCAAATTATAATTTAAGCGACAAAATAAGTAATGATAAGAAGGCCAAAAATATTAGTACCAATAGCTACGTTTTCTTATTGTCATCCTACCAATATTATATTATTTGTTAGGTACTCTTCCGCTTAAAAAATAATTTTAAAAATAAAATTTGTCCGATGCCAAATAAATTATTTTTTGTGATTTCTTCCTTTCACACTTTATTTCTATTACTATCACTTTATAAAAAAAAAATGTGATGTGATAGTAGTATTATATACACAATAGGTTAATTGTAATTAATAACAAAGTATGCCAATAGAATATAAGTAATTCTCGTTTAATATAATTTTCGTATGCCGACCGGCACAATGTAGCGAACTTCCTGTAACTCCTTTTGTACTGTACACCGGCATTGACGAATAAACAGATTTGTATTTGTATCTAAAACTACTAAACATATCTGAATTAATTTTCGCATAGAGATAGATAAATAGATCATAGTCTTGAATAACTCATAGGCTCCTGCGGGCGAAACCGCTGGCAGAAGCCAATTTATCTTTTTTAAAACAGTAAATAAATATTAGTACTTATCCAGTCATGATTGCTGACTTGTTTGGGTTTAGGCGACGTAGGAACCCAATATCAATTTTTTTTATCAACATTGTGGAATATTTCCACCAGTGGACATCGCAAAGAAGTAATTACAATGTCCTCAATTTTACAATTATTAAGTATCAAGGGAATTTATGGTCTTTGGTCGAATATTATCTATCCTGGCGGATATTTGTGTATAGTGCAGTTAGAAAATTCTGCTTTAACTATTTTTATCACTTCTTGTTTACAAAACGTCTGCCGTTTCTAATAATTATTTGCTTTTGATATGATTACTTAGCACTTTTTTATATTTTTATGCATATCGGCATTGAACTTAGTTGGATAATTTCCACTGCATCTTCAGTGTCAATAATTATTTAAAATGATCAGAGTTAATGGCTCAGACGTAACTCACGATGATAACTTATCAACTACTTATATATTATTTGTCACAATCATAGCAGTCTGTAGTCGGCCATTACGTCCCGAGTGAGTACGCGCATTGGTACTCCCGCTAAATTATTTTGAATTACGAACGAGTGATTGTGTTTCTTTTTTTATTTTTTTTAAACGTCGACAGAGTTTGCTATGGATTTATTGAGCAAGGTTTGTTTTGTTCATTTTTTTTGGAATTATTTTGTATTTTCTTGACCTTGAGGTCTTGGCGGTCATTAGGTTCACGAATATTGATCGAGTAGTTGTGAATGAGTTCAATAAGTGCGTTTTACCTTTTTCATTACTTAATATTTTAATTTATTGAACATATGAGAAACTACAATAATTTACATAGTTTAGATTATTAATATTAAAAATACTATCTACTAAATTCTAGATGGATGAGTAATCGACCTAAACAATAGATTTAAGTAATTTTCTTTACATCATCTATTTTTCGTTAACAACGTTTAAGAGAGGTTCTGGAAGAGATAAAAAAAACCTATCTATCTTTTTTAAATATTTTTGTCATAATAATATTTATCTAGGTAAACGTATTGTATATTTATGTATGTGCGAATAATAGGACAAAGAATAGGGGGAAGGAGGAGATGCAATTTTAATTTGTTTGAATGAACTTTACAATATACTTTTATGGTATTTAGTAACTTCTACGTTGTTTTCTGGCAATGTGAAGGTTAAAAGGCCAAAGTTAACCTAACCTATAGCTTGTCCATGGATAGGTATAATAAGATAATATATGCTTATATTATATTTGCACCATTTTTAATCTACATATTTTAATATTGGATTTTCTTTTATACTCTGTTGAAGAATTTGTAACTTCGATATTTTCTTTTGCGTCTTATTCAAAGTTCTTTAATATTATTATACTACATAATTAATATTTATTATCTATTGGTAACATTTTTCTTTATAATTATTACGATTACTTGTTTATCGGTAAGTTTATTTACGACCCTTAGATATATCGGCTATGTTTTTATAAATATTGATAGTAATTATTAAAACTTATCTGTGCCTGCTGTCGTTTGCATGTTGTTTTGAAGTCTATTCTGGCCTTGATTTGAACTATTAATGTTGTTATCAGTTTAGTGCATGCTTCTAAGAATTACTCGTGTAACTCGTAGTAAATAAATATGAGAAATGGCTTAGGTGTTTGCATTATTGTGAACTATAAGTTAATTTAATGAAAATAAAATCGTGATGAATGAACGAGATAGAAATATCAAAGGTAGTAAGTATTTTATATTTTTTGTTTTCGGTTGATTCGCTGCTATTTTTCTAACTGATTATATTTTATTGTATTAAAATCAAGCTTGGGACAAAATCGCAAATCCGTTTGCTTTGATTCGGTTTCTTATTTCACAAAATTATGAGGTTGGAAACCACCCTAATGCGGCCGGGATCTAAATATAGTATTTTTGAATTTTGTTTTAAACTCCATGGTTCCAAATTAAAAAAAAATTAGGTAGGTACATAGGCATCGAATTATTAAAAAGGATTCGAATTTTATATGCTTTATTTTGAACGTTTCACAAGGTTACTGCTGTTTTCAAATCAATATTTTTTCTAACATAACTGTATGTAAGGTACCTACATAGTAAATAAAACATTTAAATCCATTCATAAATAGCCATCCATATTGGAGTTACGCAACCGTGTCATAAGTACATCTGTCATAAGTACATATACATATATTTACAAAGGTATACTATAAGTATACATAAATACATACATATTATCTACGATTGTATTCGCTATTATTCTTGTCAATTACTCCACTCATTCAATCATAGCGAATTGACGTATGAATTAAAAACTAAATTGGGCTGTGCTTCATAACTTTATCATAGTGACTCTTCAAAATCATCATCTTCATCATCGGCTCAATAGGTACTAGTATTTCTTATGTAGTATGGTGCCGTTCATAGTATTTACCTGAAGGAAAGCAATTAGCGCCCGCCCTTGGATATCCGCAACAACAAAGGAGTTACAAGTGCTTTGTCGGCCTCTTGGGAATTAGGTTTTCGTAGATTGGGGAGGGATGGGGTTTCCTCACTGACACGGCGAAACAACGCTGAGGTTGTTTCACGCCGACTTTCTGTGTAGTTGTGTTATCAGTCCGGTTTAGCCGACATATTCGTGCCAAAGGTTTGCTCTCCAACTTGCTTCTCTTGAAGCTTGTCCAGATGCCACTTTAGTTGGCAAAATGGAATAAGTCCATATTAAAAACAGTTTGCTAATTACCTACTTCGTAAACGCATCCACTGACGTAACTAGCGGCACAAATGTTAAGTTTTTGTCAACGATAATATATTTTTAATAAAGGCGAAAAATTATCTGTTCTCCTATGTTATTTAAAAATAAATTATTCGCAGATAGACGAGGAAAAACTAGTTTGTTGTTTGTTTTTACCGTCACTGAGCAAAGTTTAATTATTTGCTGTATTCGTAGTGGGAAACATGTTTGAAGTTTTGAACTGGATTGAAGAATATTTTTAACTATTCTTTTTTAAGAATTCTGTACAGTTATCCTCTTTTTTAATATAACTTTCGTGACACATTCTAAATTATTTATTAAGTTTTCGGCTTACCTACTCACGTAATAATTTGACGAGATACTCGACTATCGCGTGTCGCGGAATGCTGCTCATGAATATGGGCCTCTAACATGGCTTGAAACTAGTCGAGTATCTCGACAAATTATTACGTGAGTAAGCCGAAAACATAATAAATAGTTATCCTCTTGCTATTACAATGAGTCGAATTTTCCACGTGTTATTAATTGCCTTATCATCAGAGAACGACATATTTTCCTCTCACGTTTTTACGTTGTTTATAAAAATTGCCCCCATTTCTGTGAGGGGAAATCATCAAAATTAAATGACTTCCCTAGTCCAGGGCGAAGCGAGAAGGAGTGGCAGACTCTTGCTGGCCGAGGCCACGATACCTTAATGCGTTTGCCCCGCAACCGCCCATATAGTTTTTTATTTACCTTATTAGTATTCATGCATAATGTGTGGCTTTATAATCTGTAGAATTCTACGCGGGAAGTCAATTTAAACACTGACATTTTCGTTTTTTAATTAAAACGAACATATCTAGGTTTAATTTACTTTCCAATTTCACTTATTTTGAGATAACAATTCAAATTTCAAGTTCCTACACAGGAAAATTGATTAGCTTTTGCCCGATAAGCAGCGTATAAAAATGATCAGAATGCCATTCATGCTTCCTTTTTTACCGTGAAATTGGCGCGAAGACCTTCCATTAGCCAATAATGGCGGCACAGTCGAGTTGGCGCCATCTGCCGACTAGTTTTATAAAGATTATCCCTATACAAATTTATTTTGTGTTCTCTTTTTTTTTTGTGAGGGGAAAATCATCAAATGACTTCTCCTACCCAGGGCCGGGCAGGAGGGAGTGTCAGACTCTTACTGACTAAAAACCCCCCCGTTCCTTCTCCTGCTCTGTGCCGAGGTCGCGGTACCTCATTGCGCTTACCCCGCAACCCCGGCTGAACATCAGCCCTTTAGGGCCCCGTCTGTGGTGGTCGAATGGCATTTTGTGTTCTCTATCGCGTGTATCACGGGGAGTGTTCTGAGTAATTGTTCCGTTTGATCCCCACCGCATCTTTTCGCCATCGTTCTACGCGAAAACGTTTCCATCCCCATCTCGTATGTAGATGGTCGGCAGTCGACAACTGTGCATGTTACGCGAAACTTTCTGCCTTGCACAAAAATACTCTGGATTTATCTTCCGGAGGCGCTACTCCCGAACTGATACGACCTTCAAACATTCAAAAAAGAAAAAAAAAACTAGCGTACTCCTTCTTAAAATGTCGGCAACGTGCCTGTGACTCCTCTGGTGTTGCGGGTGTCCATGGGCGGCGCCGATCACTTACCATCAGGTGATCAGTCTGCTCGTTTGCCCCTACTCCAGAAAAATATATAAGTTTAACATATGATAAATATATACCTAAGTAAAATAATGAAATAGGTCATTTTCATATTAAGTAATCAAAGCTATGGTAAGATTGAGCACAGTCTAGAAAACGAGGTTGCCCTCTTAAAGGATCCGTAAACCTTTACAAAGTGCTTGTTATTTTTCAGTGTTAGTTACTAGGTAAACGAATATTGAAAAGTAATTGGTTACCGAGGAAAATTACTGATTCGGCCGTAACTAACTGTGGATACCTTTATACAGATGTTCCATTTAATTTTTGCTTTCTTTCAAGGAAATACAGATATTTTGATAAACAAAACGCTAGAGTAAGTTGAATAGTTAGGTGCACTCCGTGCACTACTGAATTTTTTCTACGAAAATAAGTTATCTAGATATTAAGTTCTCCAAATATACTTAGTTGAAAATAACTTACCTACATTTTTCGTTGTCTTAATATCGTTAAAAGCAAATGTAAATTCTGTTTGTCTATCTGTTGTTTGTTATTTTATCAACGAATATTCTTTTACGTAACTTAAAATTTAGTCAAACAAAAAAGTTAAAGATAATATTACTAATCAGTTTTTAAGGACTGATAATTCCTAAGCCGAATCGTACAGCCAATAATGATGTCGAAAACTAATACGCCATAGAAACTCGCAACCGGCGCTTGCGCATATCTAATTAATCTAAGTTCAATAACAAATATATTTTTATCGATACGTGTTCATGTTATCTGTCAAGGTTATAGTTATGGGAGGTCAGATACACCTTACCTGATGGTAAGCAATCAGCGCCGCCGATGGACACCTATAACAGAGGAGTAACGAGTACGTTGCTGACCTTTTCGGGATTAGAGATTAGGGGAGGGGAAAGATTGGGCCTCCAGTAACCTCGCTCATACGGCGAAACGCAACGCTGTGGTTTCACGTCGGTTTTCTATGAGGCCGTTGTATCACTCATCGCCGACTCATTCGTGCCGAAGCATGCCCTCATACTTAACAAAAAATGCTTAAAATATTTGGGTGATTTCAAATTGAATTCGGTGTCAGAGACATCCATACGCGATAAGCCCGCCATTTAGTTATTTATTATCAAATCAAACTCAGTTGGCAGATAGCGTTCGACCGTGACGGACGTGTGTTGTTATTGTGACAATTTTATTTGTGATTTTAATAGTTTACGAGTGCTATGGATGCTGAAGCAGAGTTGTGCCGGTCTTGGGTATGATCCTAAGTAATATAGAAACTGTTTGGATAGTTACCTCATTTATGCAAAAATATTTAATGTTAGTTTAATGATATTGACTTCAATTCAAGGTTGATTGTAGAGGATAATAAACGTTCCAAGTCATCATAGTTATTGTGTGTACTGTGCATTAGAAGTGAGGCGTATTTTAAAAAAGTATTTGTAACTTTATTCTTTAGGGATAGAGTCCGAAATCTGATGGAGAAACTCTGGATAGCTTAATTTGCTGCTAGTGTGCTGTGGCGTCCATTAGACTTTTTAATATTAACTTTATTATGTAGGGTTATAGTTCGAAATCCTCTGTAGAAACTATGTGTAACTTGAATTGCTTCCGTCTGTATTTTATAAGAAAAAAAATTTCGCGTAATTACACGTACGATAGTGTTTATTTTTAGGTTCCATTATCATATAATTAAATTGTATTTTACAAATGAATTATGTGAGAAATGTAACAACAGGTTAATGTTTTGAATCATTAAACATTATTTGTTATGCTAATGTTATTTAATGAAATAACTGTCGTTCTAACTTGTTGTTTTAGTTAGGCTAAATAAAGATGTGTAATAATGGTTAAATTAATAACACATTTAAGTGATACTATAATAAAGAGGAATTTATATTATCTACTATTAGCTTTTGCCCGCGACTCCGTACGCGTGGAATAGGGACTTCATGCAGATTTTTGGTATAAAAACTTATGTCCTTTCTCGAGTTCCAAACTATGTCTGTAGGTACCAAATTTCACAGAAATCGGTTCAGTAGTTTAGGCGTGAAGAAAAGACAGTTACTTTCGCTTTATAATATTAGTTTGGATTTTGTTACTTACGGGATTGCCATCAAAGAAAAACACTCTTAATTATTATAGGTACTATAAGTACGTACTACCAAAATGTAAAATATATATAAATACTTTATTTTACTTTTTAATAATATTACACACTTTTTAATATTATACATTTTATGTAAGTATTGATATTTGCAAGCAACAGCAATTTACTTACAGGAAAAATTTCAAGGATCACATTTTATTTAGGTTAAAATAGACACAGACAGTTGTTTTCATACTTTTCCTTTGTTTAAGAAGCTGTTTGGCTAGTATTGGTAAAGTCGTCTGTTAGGTATTTGAGCAGGATCCCATGAAAGTGAGTCCAGCAGTTTTTGAGTTACGTTACGATTTACTTTTTATATAAATAGGTAATTATTGCAAGTCAATGATGACTGAAAGTATCATTATCATGATATTATGATATAGTGTGATGTCAAATAAATATTATGTGTATCTAAATGTTCCATTTATAAACTTATCTCAACAATTGGCTAGCTTAGATAAGATTAAATCTAAACACTATATGTACAAAAGATTATGAAATAAATTCGCCATTGTTTGATAGAATGATTCGTGGTTATTTCATACAAAGTAGATATTCACTAAAAATTAAAGTTGTATTCTATGACAGGGTGAGAAAATTCTTACAAAATATTGTTGAATTTTCACCTGTACCTCAGTGATTGAGGTTTAGTCGTTATTTTTTATTTTTTCTTAAAATGAAGGTAATCCTTTTTTGTGAAGGGGAATTCATCAAATGACTTAGTCTTAGACTTGACATCGTGTGTAAGACTTACTGGTTAAAACCCTCCTGTAGGCCTACCATGAAGTGTTAAGGCGTAAATCTTTTGGGCGAGGCGTATAGCTCCATCCCTCTTTCTCGCCTAATTACTTTCTGTTCCTTCTACACGGTCGCCTTAAGGCGCTTGCCCTGCAACCCCGGCTAAAAAATTAAAGCTACCCAGATTGTATTTTTGTCCCCAAAACTGTCGTGTATGTATGTAGATCCTGTCATATTAGTTATAGTTATATATACATATATAAACTGTTTTATGGTTTCTCGATAGTATTCACGGTTCTGATAACTCTGGTCCTAATAAAAGCAATGAAAGCATGGCCAATTAACTTGTAGAATTGTTAACCTCCTATTTTTATGGTTTATATGGAGAATTTGTTAGAAATTGTGCCTAATATTACGGGAGTATGGATTTGTTCCTTATAAAAATTAATTATTACAATGTATTAGATTTATGGTGTAACTGTGTTCTCCGAAGGGATGTGCGCATTTAAAATAAATGCATTTTTGCAAGTCATGCTATTAGTTCTACGTGACAAATAAGGCTCATTAACACCCACTTCCTCTGCATAGTATTTTGTCTAGCTTTTGTTTCCAGCTTTAATCAAAATTAAGCCTTCCTCTACCATAATTATAAGCCTTTATTTTTCTTTGGCCCACATTATTATTTTCCCTCCCATTTCGATTATCAAAAATGTATACGAATAAAAGGAATAAAGTACATCAAAAGTGTTGAAAAGACTATCACTAAACATATTCGATGTTATTAAAAACAAGGTTTTTCTTTAGTCTAGGTCTCAACCAGACCTAGTTAGTCTAGGTTTAAAATTAGGCAGGCTTAAAATTAAACTTGAGCCAGTTTTTGTATTTCGAATTGAAAGTAGCTGGGAATAAGATTGAAAATACAAAACCTCGCCTAAACATAAATCTTATTTTGTAATAAAAGTTGTGTTGAAAAAATTCGCATTCTTGCAACCAAAAAAGAATCTTTAAATCCCATCTCTTTAAAGTCTTTTATTCTTTAAAGACAAATTCTAAAGCCTAAACATACATTTCGTTTTGATTATGGCCTTCCACAGTCAAGGTTAATATAGGTACGCAATCAATTACTTCAATATTTATTTTAAAAGTAAATATTTATATTTTTATTTAATCATCTCAATGCAAAGGTAATTAAGAAAACTGAGGTCGATATGTTAGGTGTAATGTTTTTCTAATTACCTACTATACTACCTATATTTACCTACCTACGTAGTTATTTTTTTTTTATTATTACTTTCTATAAACTAGTGCTTGACTGCGATCCTACCTGATGGTAAGCAGTGATGCAATCGTTGATGGTAAGGCGCACTAGTTTATTAAGACCCTATTCACTCTAGACACCTAAATTATATTTGGACGGAAAGACTGCAGCCGGCAAACTGTTCCAATCCCTCGATGTACGCGGTATAAATGACGAGGCAAAACGCTTAGTCCGGGCCGCAGGTGTCTCAACAACGTAAGGGTGGATATTTGCCGTACGCCGGGATGTCCGAAGGTGAAATGGGGATGGCGGAATCAAATCGTGCAATTCCTGCGCACACTCTCCAAAATGCATCCTGTAGAACACCGCAACTATATATATATATATATAGTTATATTAGATTAGCTTCCGCCCGAGGCTTTCCAAGCGTATTTATAAAAGTAAAGTATCCCGGGATTTAAAAAACAGCAGCTTTTAAAGCGATAGGTCAATTTAAATACGCTAATCAAGTACCTATAATTTATAGCCTAAGCCAAGCCTAGGAATATTGTAGCTACCTATCAATGAAAGAATTTTGGAAATCCGACCAGCAGCGGTTCCAATATTAGTACCTAAAGACTTTTAGACATATTGCTTTTTTGATGACGCATTTTTTTTAGGTTTATTTTATTGTGATTGGTTATAAGGAACGTAATACTTTTTTTAAACGATTATATATTTAATACATTTTATTTTCTAATGAGACTGTTTTCGACCAAAAGTACTCGCTTTTATTTTTATAAAACTCCTTAGAATTTATACAAAATCATTTAAGTCATCCTCATAAAATGAATATCATCATCATCAGTCTATTGACCCTCAAATCTGGCATTCACAGATCCGCAGTCACCAGAGAACTCCTTCAGGGTCCCGTGACTTCAAGGAGGCTACCAAGCGAGATGCCCTCACACGGCTGGAGGTCGAACTGGAGAGACTCCTGGCCTCAGTCCACGAGACGAGGCGTCCACATGTCGAGAAGGAGTTCAGAGGGTTCAAGAACCTCTTCAGCAGATTCTTGGCTGAACGTAAGTTTATTTTTATGAAATAGGTCGCCAAACGAGCAGACGGATTACCTGATGGTAAGCAATCGGCGCCGCCGATAGACAACTGCAACGGAGTACGAGTGCGTTGCCGGCTTTTTTGGGATAAGGGTTTCGGATATTTAAGGATTGGGAAGGAATTGGGCCTCAGGTAACCTCACTCATACGGCGAAAAACATCGCTGGTGGCTATTTCAAGCCGATTTTCTGTGAGGTCGTGGTATCACCCCGGTCGAGCCGACCCATTCGTGCCGAAGCTTGGTTCTCCCATACTTCACTTAATCTTGTTAATTATTTTGCTGGACTAATCCTTTCGATGGCCACTGAGTTAAGGTCTCCAGCCAGCACAAGATTCCTGGCCAATATAGTATACATCCAAAAGCAGAATAGGGTTACAAAAATACATAGATAGAATTTTTTCGTGGACAAACATACAAATACACATACACAAATCACCCGAAATATGGATCACACAAAATACCTATTGAACCCGCGAACCGTTGCACAGACAGCACAAACTTTTCCACAGTCAACTTTTAGATTAAAAGTCATGCCAAAATTGTTAACTTTTAGTTAATTCTTCCATTTATATAATTACAGAGGGCCCTTCAGTGACATGGGAGAAGATTGAGAAGCTGCCAGAGGGCGCTGTCATCGACTATTCGTCACTGACAACGCCCACAACGGACAATGTCCACCACATGCTGGACAAGCTGGTGGTCGTGAAGCTCAATGGTGGTCTCGGTACTTCTATGGGATGCAAAGGACCCAAGTCCGTCATTCAAGTCAGAAATGATTTGACCTTTTTGGATCTTACTGTACAACAGATTGAGGTGAGTTTTGGCTTGTTTTTTTATGTGGTTGCGCGGTAGACAGATCGATAACCTGATGGTAAGCAATCGGCACCGCCCATGGACATTCACAAAATCAAAGAAGTTACGTGTGCGTTGGCGGATTTTTCAGGATAAGGGTTTTGGAGATTTAAGTATAGGGGCGGGGCAGAATTGGGCTCCAGTATCCCCATCACATAGTATCATTGCAGTCGAGCATTGCTACGATACTTTAATGGTAGCTGAGGGGCGTCTTTAGGAGGACTTTTTGACTACATATTTGACTGCATGGTTAGACTAGTGGCTAGGTAATTGGCTGATGCACAATGTGTCGCAGAATCGATTCCCGCTTGGGACAACTCTTATGTTGACTCACAAATTATGTTTTGGGTATGGATGTGATGTACTTACATGTGATTTCCTATGTTTATAAACGCAACAATCCACTACTTTCAACGACACTAAAGAGTCCTAGCTTGGGGCAGAAACTAAAAATCGCATAAATTTTTGTTTAAAGGGTTAACAGAAGTTTTGTTAATGCAAGAGATAAACAACTGATGCCAACAATAAATAATAATAAAAAAGAAGACACCAACTCAGTGGCTATAAAAAGTCTCAAAATTGCTCAATATTCTGAATTGCGATATAATACTTCGTCGCTTCGTACTCAATGATAATAAAAGTGTAATGATTGTTTTTTCACAGCATCTGAACAAAACCTACAAATGCAATGTGCCCCTAGTCCTCATGAACTCGTTCAACACTGACGAGGACACGCAGAAGGTGATCCGCAAATACCAGGGTCTGAAGCTGGAGATCCACACCTTCAACCAGTCCTGCCACCCTCGTGTGAACAGGGAGTCCCTGCTGCCTGTCCCGAGGCATGCTGACGTACATGCTGATATTGAGTCGTGAGTATAATTCTCTTTGATAGAATAATAAGAATTTGGGAGAGCCATGATTTAGCACGAATGGACAGGCTTGATCGGAGTGAATTCACGGCCTCGCAAAAACCGGCATGAAACTACCACAGCGTTATGAGGTTACCGGAGGCCCCATCTTTTCCCTCCCCCAATCCCTAAATCCGCAAAATCTTAATCAATCGGCAAAAAGGTCTAAAAGGCCGGCAAAACACTCGTAACTCCTCCATTTGTGACGGGTGTCCATAGGCGGTGCTTCTTGCTTACCAACAAACAGGTCATTCTTAGGCTCGTTTGCCATCCTATCATATTAAAAATGTCGGCCAGAATGGGCGTGATACCATGTCTCATAAAATACCGGCGTGAAACAATGCGAGTATTATTTATTATGTTTTCGGCTTACTCACGTAATAATTTGATGAGATACTCGACTAGTTTCAAGCCATGCTAGAGGCCCATATTCATGAGCAGCATTCATGGGGCATGCAAGCATGGGGAAACTCGCCGCAACATCACAACCAGACTAAAAGAACACATACACAGTGTGAAAAACCGAGACACCCATACATCGGCGGTAGCTGAGCATGCTTGTAGTACGGGCACGGCTCACTTCCTCCGTTTCGACAAGGTCTCAGTACTAGCGAGGGAAAAATACTTCGTACCGCGGAAAGTACGTGAGGCCATCGAAATAAGCCGGCGTCCGAACTTCAACAGAGACGGTGGCTGGGCATTACCACCTGCCTGGAAGCCGAGTCTGAAATCTGCATCAGACGGCACTGTTGCGGGTCTGGAGTGTGACACAGTTAGCGCGGTATGTAACACTGATTTTGCGTCGACCCGGGATTCGAACCCAACACCAACGCAGCTGCAGGCGGGCGAGTCTAGCGTGGCAACAGTGTCGCGCGCGCCGTCGCTGCCAACACCACGGCTAGAAGAAAGTGCGCGTGAATCACGGCAGAGGGCGCGTTGGGCGCGCAGACTCGAGTAGCCAGTAGCAGCGAGCGCGACGGTCGCCGAGTCGCGTGTCGCGGAATGCTGCTCATGAATATGGGCCTCTAGCATGGCTTGAAACTAGTCGAGTATCTCGTCAAATTATTACGTGAGTAAGCCGAAAACATAATAAATAATACTCGCATTGTTTCACGAAAGTTATAATAAAAATGCGAGTATTGTTTGAGTTCACCTTAGGACGGGTTAAGGCTATACTGTCGCTGACCAGATTTTTCTAATTATTTTTTGTCTGTAACATCTAAAAGGCACTTCAGACTGTTATGTGATGCAGTGTACCTACGGGCTTTGTTTCAATCCGATTTTAATAAAAAAACATAAACTTGGCGAATGAAATCAGGGCCCTTGATGATGCCTAACTGTATGCTTTATGTTAAATGTATCGTTTTTACAAAAACATATTTTACATTTACAGATGGTACCCCCCTGGTCACGGTGACTTCTACGAGTCCTTCTACAACTCTGGTCTTCTGCAGAAGTTCATCAAGGAAGGAAGGACCTACTGCTTCATTAGTAACATTGACAACTTAGGCGCTACAGTGGACCTCAACATCCTGAACTTACTCCTCAACCCAGACCCTTCGAAACCCATCTCAGAGTTCGTTATGGAGGTGACGGATAAAACCAGGGCTGATGTCAAGGGAGGTACCCTGATCCAATACGAGGACAAACTAAGGCTTTTGGAGATAGCTCAAGTGCCAAAGGAACACGTAGATGACTTCAAATCCGTCAGTCAGTTCAAATTCTTCAACACAAATAACTTATGGGCGAAATTGGACGCCATCCAGAGGGTGGTAGAGCAAGGGTCTCTTAACATGGAAATTATTGTGAACAATAAGCATTTGGCTGACGGTCTGAACGTCATCCAGTTGGAGACGGCCGTAGGAGCTGCAATGAAGTGCTTCGAGGGAGGTATCGGAGTCAACGTGCCAAGGTCACGCTTCTTGCCCGTCAAGAAGACCTCTGACCTTTTACTAGTGATGTCCAACTTGTACAGCCTGTCACACGGGTCGCTAGTGATGTCCCCACAGCGGATGTTCCCGTCTACTCCTTTAGTGAAGTTGGGTGACAACCACTTTGCGAAAGTTAAGGAATTCCTGAATAGATTTGCCACGATACCTGATCTGATCGAGTTGGACCATCTGACAGTGTCTGGTGACGTCACGTTCGGCAGAGGAGTCTCTTTAAAGGTTAGTTGAGTTGGATATCTAGCTTATTCGTGTCACGTTTGAATTTTAAAAAACGTTTTATAAAAATATGAATAGAATAAATATCACTATGATGTTTATTGCGCCATAGACTGCGCTCTGATCTTAAAAAAAGCAATATTTCAAAAATAGCTTCCGCCCGCCGTTTCGTCGGTATGGTATGTTGATATTAATCCAAGATATGACCTATACATACATAACAAATTTCAGCCATATCGGTACAGCCGGTTTTGTAATAAACATACATCCATATATTGTTACAAACTTACATTTAAAATATTAGTCCTACTAATATTTTAAATGTAAGTTTAGTTCTTTGCTCAACCTGGAGAGGAAAAATTATATCTCATTAAAGTATAAGTGTTTTGTTTTCTCTTCGCATATTTCAATCTAAAAACTAACCCGCATTTTAATTTAAACAGGGCACAGTCATCATCATAGCGAACCACGGTGATCGTATCGACATCCCATCTGGAGCGGTTCTAGAAAATAAGATCGTGTCAGGAAACCTTCGTATCCTGGACCATTAAGGGTGCAATCAGGTACCGACCATCATACCATGAGTACATCACAATACCTTGAGCTAGTTCAGCTAAGTTCCACGTTGAGGAAAAAGGATAGCGCTATCTGCCCTATACAATCACTTCACAAGGTAACTATCGTGAGAATACCAAATATATTGAAAATAAAGACTGAGCCACGTGGATCAACTGATAAAAGCTCTACTAGTTTCAACTCATAACGGGACTCTTATTCATGAAGAAACGCCTAATTTCTCAGTTTATTCACGCGAGTACAATGCCGCTGACGTATCTTGGCGACTCTGAAGTTAGCCGATTAGCTGCGCAGTACAGGATTTCGTTCCTAAAAGATCCATTGCGCAGACAAACGGCTAACTTCAGACTTGCCAAGATACGTCGGCCGTACTGTACCTTAGTCGTTGTTTGCAATTAACTTGACAAGATTTTGCTATGGTTGGAGAAAGTTTTCGCATATTGTGTGTTTTCTTGTTATTTGATGGTTGCTATCAATTTGTTTTTAACGGGTTTACATGGAAAACAAAGAAAAAGTTATTTGTAAAATAATGACACAATTTGCGAACTTCAACTTAGGCTAACACCCGGTTCCCGAAAGGCCGATCAATGTTAAAATCAATTTAATCTCTTGTCAAGTCATCTGATTGGTTGACTGAATTATGAACAACCAATCAGATGACTTGACACCTCGTTAGTTGATTTTAACATTCATATCAGCCTTTCGGAAACCGGGCATAAATCTTGCCGAGTAATATAGCTCCATCCTTGTCACTCTATGTCAAATACCTATATCTGGGATGGAAATTTTGATTTAGTGGAATTTTACCCATTCTGAGTGGAGAAAAAGGATTTACTGGAAAAAAATCGTTATGGAATTTTGAAAAGTATGTTCATTGTAAAATGAATGTTATAATATGTTGTTATGAATTTATTTTAGATTGATTTGTTATATTTTTTTGTTCGATTTTTAATCTAAATTATTATTATTTAAATTGATATATTACAAAAGGTTTTTTTACCTAAAAAGAGTTTTGTAAAATTTTGTACTTATAAAATAGTGAGCTTGATTTTTTTGCTACACGATTTTTATAAATGTTTTTTTTTTTCGTCTGTAATATTGTACGTTTTGTGCAATTTTATGTAATTGCAGGGTGGTATTTTAAAGAGATATTTATTTCATATACTTACATAAATATACTTGTTTTAGAAAACTTTTAATTTTACGAATTATTGTTATTTGGCGACATTTATATCTTGAATAAGTAGCTGTTTTTATATAAAATAAACAAAAATTGCGGTCGAAGAAAATCTACTTCGCAGAATATTACATGTTAAAAGTCTAAATTTCTTATTAAATTATCATTAAGATCGATTAAACTACATATTAACACAACTCACAAATAAAATACTTTGTAAATATGGTACAGAACTAGAGTCCGTGTTTTCAAACCTGGTAAACGCCTTTCCAACTACAAAATAACAAATCACTTTTTATACTCGCTAGATGGCGTTGTTGCAAATAGTCTTTATAACCAATGACAGTAATTAAAATGTTAACTCTCCAATGACTGTTCGAAATGTTTTCTATTGGGCCAAACTCAAAGCGACACTAGCGCCACCTAGTGATAAGAAAATGTATTTTTGATTTGCGTAAGGCGAATAAGAGCCTCTTTCATTAACTTCATATAAGTTCCAGTTAAACTTATATGGCATATAATCCACACAAATTAAGTTTTATATTCCAGTTTATCTGGTACATAAAGGCTGTCTGTACGTTTATTGTAAATAGATAAATATACAAGCAATATTGAATTGCCTTGTCACCTTAATAATAAAATAATAATCATTTTAAGGTAATCAACACTCTAAATATATTAATCATAAAGTGTATATTCCAATGTTTAGATTCATATTTTATTTTATATTAAAGTCAAAATTTTGTATTTATGTACGATACATGTAATAGTTAACCGTAACAATACGAATATAAAGTTTAATTTCCTTAAACGCATTGCAACAAAAAATGAATGTGTTGCGTACCAGAAATTGAACTTTATATCTATTGTGTTACGGTTGATTTTGCCGTATCATACAAGAACAGAACATTATAATATCTTACAATTATTAAAAAACAAGATAGTTGTATTAATTTAAGATTTAGTGCCATTACCTAAGTAGGTAAAATGTTGTAATAAATAATATTATGTTTTATTCAAAATATGTTTTATTTACATCACCCTGTATTATAAAATTTAAAAATAAACCTTTTATTCCTTAATGTCTAGTACAGCCAGTAACTTATTCCCGTACCAGCGAGGATTTATGAACTGAATGACTCCAAATACATAACTACGCTCAAAACGCCAGTGACAGACCGTTAAAGTAAATTAAAAAAATCATGGGCGCCATTAGTAGTAGTTACTGGGCACACCTGGGGCACACAATAAGACCATTGTGTTCCCCAGGGTTATATGTTTTGTGTTCTTTTTTAACACCCTGTATATATATTTTTCTAAAATATGGGGGTAATTTTAAGTTTGTGCAACACACCAAATAATGCAACATTCTTTCTTTTTTCTTTTAAAAAAACGTTGCCCCACACTAGAATTTTCTCTTGTGTCGTGGGTGCGTTTAAAAACATGCAATTTCACATGCACATCACACCCAGAACCGAAACAACAATTCATGGATTACACAAACTGTTGTTCCGTGCGGGAATCGAACCCGCGACACGTTGTACGGCAGCCAGTTGCCCAGCCACCGCGCCAATCATGAAGTCATTGCGTTGTAGGTCGCGCGTCATAAAAATAGTTTTTTTGCTTTTGCTACAACAATAACTAGCATACTCAGAGACATTTAATGATTGCTTAAACTATTACTAAGTAACGATTTTGTCTTTTTTATGTGATAGAGAGACAAATGAGCTGACTGATTACCTGATGGTAAGCAATCGGCGCCGCCCATGACATCCGCAACGTCAGAGAACTAACGAGTGTGTTTCCGGCCTTTTGGGGATTAAAAGGCTTCGGAGATTTACAACATATAATTACGCATTATTAACGCGAAAAGTACCTAGTTATTTTTTTATTGTTGTTGTCTTGTGCGAGTCTAAATAAATGTTTTTTCTTTCTAATATTTCATTGTATTGAAACGTCGAAGTAATTTATTTTTGACCTAGGAAACTACCCAATTATTACCAAGGTATTTAAATAATACTTTTCGCGTTAATACCCGCGTGATTATATGTTGTAAATATGAAACGCGAAAGTTTCGAAACATCGGAGAGGAGAAAAGTAGGGTCTCTGATAACCTCACTCACACGGTGAACTCACAGTTCACGCTGTGCTTCACGCCGGTTTGCTGTGAGGCCGTGGTACCACTACAGTCGACCCGACTCATTTATGCCCTAGCTTGGCTCTCCTACACATTTATTTATTTATTTATTTGCTATTTTTATCTAAACATTCCTTATCATAATTCAGTAGTAGGTTCGTCCATGTAAGGCTGCATTTTGCTGGAGATGAAGCATCCGGCGGCTGAGAGCGCGGCCAGCAGCGTGCTGGTGCCGCCCGCGATCCATATCGTCGAGGCGTGCAGTAAACAGGCCCCGTTTGATGAATATACACACGTCATGTCTGTGGAAGTAAATAAGAAGGATTGTTTATCTGTTGGCATTTTCTTTTTCGGTAAAAACGTTGCCCTACTTTAGGATTTTCTCCTGTGTTGTGGGTGCGTTTACAAACATACAATGTCACAAACACAAGACACCCAGACCCGAAACAACAATTTGTGGTTCACACAAAGTGTTGTTCCGTGCGATCGAACCTGCGAATCGAACCTGCGACACGTTGCACGGCAGCCAGTTACCCAGCTTTTGTGTACCTATCTATTCACCCTGTTTTACGGTATTTTATTTTCAAGCCTAAGTACAATTGAGCCGAGATCTAGGCACACGGCGCCATTTTCCTTCGTTAGTTGATACGCACACATTCGTTGATTTCGTCAGGGTTTATGACGTTTGGCGCTCTGATTGGTCTGCTCCAATTTAACCAACCAATAAGAGCTAGGTAATCGCGGTGACGTTTTGATGGAGTTAACCTAAAAATTACTACAATTCCTATTTGCTTATAACACTTAGAACGCCATGTCGGACAATGGTGTCCGACGTTAGCGGAGCTTTCAAGAGTTTCTGTCGGCAGTCAGATGCTTAAAGCTCCTACTGTTGGGGCGGAATGGCGCTGAGTGCTTATTGCTGAGATACACTAGGCTCGTGCCTACTTCTCTAAATCATAATTAACTGCTTAACTTATTTGTTAGTCTATAGTCCTATACCTACATACTTACATTGAAAAGTAAATTAATATTGTCATAAAACACAATTAGCTAATCATCATGTCACCCATAAGATATACACAAGGTACCGAAAATAGGTCACCTCTTAATTATTATGTGCACGTAAAGTTTCAAGTCACGTCTGGGGCCCGTAAGTTCGTGAATATCGATACGGTCGGTACCTAGGCGTCGCTCACTCAATTAGACACAAGTGTTAAGCTACCTAAAGGCCTACCATGAATGACGTGTTAAAACGTGGATATTTCGGGCGAGAAAGAGGGATGGAGCTATAAAATGTGTATAGCTCCATCCCTCTTTCTCACCCGATGCCTTTGGCATTAGTTTGATGCGCGATCCTCGACAACTTAGTGGGTTCTGTAATATATTTAGATACTTACGACTTATAAACAAGTAGATTAAATGTCCGAGGATGAAGGACAGTAATGCCACTATCGCTATACTGGTACCGACGGCGGTTGCCTTGTCTATAGGCCGGACAGCTCGCAACACCGCCATACCTTGCATCAGGAAGCATGCCGCTGTAATTATTATTCATCACATTAGTTCTATGACAATCGTACTTCGTAAAAGTACTGTATACTCAAACTACAAATCTGTCAAAGTCAAAAACATTGTATTTTAATAGTCCGTCTGTCTGTTCGTCATTGAGGCTAGCTAAGCTCATTCCAACTCTCTCGATTTTCGAATCCTGTAGAATTATAGACTGTAACCTTAGTTCTTCAGTACGATAATACCTTAGTGTAACAACGCGCAATTTTTTATGTACATTGAATAATGCGAATGCTACACTGATCATTAAAAGTCTTCGAGAATCCTCTTCTCTTAGTCTACTAAGGCCGTTCTTTAGGAAGCTGCTCCCTAACTAGCTGATGCAGGACTGGTCAACTATTGGTTCTCTATAATTATCAATCTTATCAAGTGGGTTCAAAAACACAGATTAAAAGGTTCCACCTATGAGAGATTACCTTTAGCTTGTACTGTGGGAAGGGTGCTATGAAGAGCATGTCTATCTTAAAACCAAAAAGACAATAGGTAATTTTACTGACCAGCCACCGCCAGCATGACGGTAAACACAATCTGGTACGCGTTGTAGGGCAGCATGCACGACGTCAGCGAGCACGAGCCGCGTGCAGCGCGCATCGTGCCCAAACTGCACGCGCAATCGTTGAACAATCTGCAATGATATGTTTTGAATGTAATTTAGATTTGGAAAGCTTAATTCGTATGACGGATTGGGCTTCCGATATGGTGATATGTAAGTACGCGAGAGCCACGCTTCAGCACGACCGGAGTGAGAGCCTCACGGATAACCGGCGCGGCGTGAAACAATGCTTAGGATAAGTTTTGTCGTATTAGTGAGGTAACCTAAGACCCAACCCTCCTCCTATTCTCAATTCCAAATCCCTCTCATTATTTAATTCCTTATGCCCAAAATGGCGAAAATGCACTCATCATCATCATCATCATTATCATCATCAGCCTATAAGTGCCCACTGCTGAGCAAAGGCCTCTTCTCATACGGAAAAGGTTAGAGCATTAATCACCACACATTATAATTAGAAATTATAAGTCCAGGTTTCCTCACAATGTTTTCCTTCACCGTATGTCAGTGGTGTCTAAATAATCATAGAAAGTACATATAACTCGGAAAAGTCACATTGGTAATTGCCAGGTTTCGAACACCCTCATGCATGACAAGCGGGCTCCTTAAACTCCGGGCCACCGCGACATTTGAGAAAATGCACTTGCAACCTTTAATTCTTGCAAGTCTGGTATAGTGGTTGTGGGTGTTAATGAGCGGCACCTATTACTCAAGGGATCCGCCTGCTTAATTACCAACCTATCCAATGAAAAACAAAACTTAGAAAGAAAGAAGAAAAAGGTATTCGTCCCGAAGCACAGAAGTGGCTTTATCACTTCAAAATTTGGGTCACTCTTTAGGTACTTAGTGGAAACTTACAAAACCCCGTTGAGATCTTCAGAATGCGTGCAGCCAGCGTGGCATGGAGAGAAATAAGTCCGCCTGGTGTCCAGCAAACAAACCGGAGTGAAGCCGTATCGCTCTGTACTACATCTGAAAATTTAGATAAAATCGTAACTACATGCATATCCATCGCATTCCAAGGTGGGGTGTTATGAAAGGCCTCGGGATTGGTTAAAATTTCAAATCAAGAATTAAATATTCTAGATTTGAAATTTGTAATCAAATCAAATAAAATCTATTTTCCCAGGTACGATTTTCGATAAGTTAGGCTTGTAGGTCCAGGGCAGGAAAAGGAACGGGGGGTTTATAAGTAGACATTAAGAGTCTGACACTCCCTCTCGTCTACCATGGGCGAGAAAATGCATTTGATGATCAAATATTCCTTCCTCAAAAAAGGTTTTACATCCCATGCCATTTTTATAAGAAGTTAGCGAAAAGTAAGATGTACCTAAATTACCCTTTTGAAGTTTTACTCCACTCAGGCAAGAAATCTTGTTAGGTTGCTGCATTTTCGAACGACCGAACGACAAGAAAGACAATTATGGACATAAATCACCATTTACTGCTGGATATATAGATCCCTAATAGTAAACTGATGTCGATGTTCAGATCTCTGAATCTAACCACTAAAAGCCATATTGCAATATCTAAAAATCGAATTGAATGCAGTTCTGCCACATACCCGCAAGATGCACTGCAAGTAGGCTGGTAGTAGCTGCCGGTTTTGAGTCCGCTGATGGTGTCAGTATTACAGCTAAGCACAGTCAGCACTATGTAGAATGCAGTCACAAATATGGCGACCACAGCCGCGACTCGAGAGGCAGTGTTTGCCTTCACACCTTCTGGTCTTCGCGCTGAGAAACGTATCTTGAATATCTTTAATAGAACAGATTGTTTTGTTATTTGTGCCATTCTGGTCAAATCAAAATCAGTAGGTACATATGTATTTGAACAAAAAATACAAGATTGTGATACCATTTTTGTAGCAATATTGATGAATGTTGTTGTGCAAGACGGACTCTCAAATTCCTCTTAACTTTTTGCCAATAAAATAAAGAGGTTCTTTTCACTCTCTGCATAATGTTAACCAGACAAGCTAGAGTATGATGAGAGACAGATGAACAGGGAGTTTAAAGCACTTACCATAACAAATATAATGATGAACAGCGTTCGGAAGATACTAGAGAGCCCTCCTGAAGTCCTTGGATCCTTTGTGTCCACGTGAAACTTTGCCTGAAAAATGTTAAATACTATTTTTAAGGACCAATTTTTTGCTGTACTAATTTGGGGCTTAAATTCTTGGCAATCAAGGTTAATTTAAGTTTTGATAGCCCACCTGTACGTATGCATCGTCATAGTGCACGAACACCAGTACCGCAGTACTTAAACAGGAGAGCGCCACAATCTGCATCATCAGGGCCTTATTGTGGAGTAATCGACGAAGAGTTGGGAGTAGACCTGGACAGGAAAAAGATATATTTGTTATGACCTTCTGGTATATTACTACCGCACATATTGATAGTATTTATATAGTTTTAAGTATCGTAAACATCACATTTTCTTCAGAATATGGTGTTAAAAGATATCAAGAATTTAAGAAACTCTTTTTTGGCAATCAACAAATCAGGCCCAAAATACTTGAGGTTTAGTATTTCAAAAATCTTACTGATATAACAAATGAAAGTGTTTAAGCAGGGAAAAAGAAGCGAATAAAACGGACTTGACTGCAATTTGACATAGAGATAGATTTGAATAGATATAGTCTAGAATAGCAAGTATACTTCTTTTTATCTTGGTAATTCGAGTGAATCCGCTACCAGAAACTAATCTGAATGAAAAGACCATAGCAGAATGTTGCAATACTTACCAGTATCAACATATGAGTTTTCAATTTCATCCATCTCTTTGGAAGACCCCATTTTCTTGGGGAATAAGCTGAAGAGGAAAGAGAACATGAAAGTCAGCATGCAAATGGAGAGGTGAGCCTCCCACCAATTACTCCTCTCAGAAGTCGGCTCCAACCAGGAGCCTGCGTTCATACCCAGACTTAGGCGGATGGAGATCAGGTTACCTGGAAGAGTATTAAACAGTTATTAAAAAGAACTGAAGAATAATTTGGTGGTTGGATGCTAAATTTCGAGCTCAGTAGCGTCGTACGAGTCATGTATCGTACATGGCCCTCGCGCATTCACAACAGCACTTTTTCATCGCTTTACTCAAATCATTGTTATAAAGCGCCAGTACACATTCAGCACTCATATACAGCAGTACTCACTATTAAAATAGATGTATAGAATAAACATATATGCTTTGATTACACTGGTCAACAATGGTTTTGCCACACGAACTTTAATAGCTAATTTTGTTTTATCAATCTACCCTCATTATTAAATCACAGTTGCCATATGTCAATTAGCCTCCTATTTGTTGTGATACGGTAATACTCATTAACTAGTACTACGGCAGTAAACGGCACATTTGATAACTCAAGGAGACCTAAATGATTTGGTTCGAGATTTAAATTTGTCAAAAAAACAGTCAGAACTATTAGGATCCCGTCTAAAAGAATGGAATTTGCTACATCATAATACAAAAGTTAGCTATTTTCGAAACCGTGATCAACACTTCAGAATGTATTTTTCTCAGGATGGAGATTTGGTGTTTTGCAATAACATAAATGAGCTTATGAAAATGTTGGACATAGATTTTGATCTCTCTCAGTGGCGTTTATTCATTGATTCTTCGAAAGCAAGTCTAAAAGCAGTTTTATTGCATAATGGAAATAAGCTTCCGTCTGTACCTGTGGCCCATGCTGCAAATATGAAAGAAACCAACCAGAAGCTAAATATTCAAGAAAATCTTAGATTTTCTAAGTCATTTATAAAAAAATAAACTTTTGATTTACGAGATCCGTATTTTTTCTTAATATTTTAAAGTACTCAATAAAATAAAATCTTTGTCTAGCAAATTTTTTTTAACTGTTTATTTTTTATTACAATCACCAATTAAAGTAAAAAATATCAAAAAAGTCCATGTGGCACGACAAAGTTGAAATTTTGTTGACCAGTGTTATCAGTGATTTCTTTCTGTGACAGATGTTATCTACGTCTCAAGTTGTCTGCGTCACATCCAGACACCAGCAGATTATTTACATTTGCTTGTTTGTACTTATCCCATTAACATCTAACGATGGGGTTCTGACGGCCAAGTTTTGTGGATGTACCTACTATGATGATATCTATAATGAGTAAGTCTGTAATTTGCGATAAAATTGTGGTCTGTTTGAAAGCAAGAATTAAGATGCGTATTGTGCAGTTGACGTTCATAATGATAATCTAAATGGACGGATTATGAAAATGGACGTCGGCGTCGAGTCATAGATGTTGGCAACCAACTAAAACGAAATAATTTTATACATAGGTTGAGCATATTTTAAAACAGTTTTTTTCTTGGCATAGGAGTAGACGGATAACCTTATGGGTAGTTATCGGTGCCTTCCATGGACACTCGCAATGCCAAAGGACTTACTACAAGTGCGTTTCCGTTCTCTTGTGGGTTATTAGGGATTTCAGGATTAAGGATTGGGTCTACGGAGAACTCACTGCACACTGCTAAACACAACTTAATAGCTGCTTCTCACCGGTATTCTGTGAGGAGGTGGTATCACTCCGGTCGAGCCGTTCGTGCCGAAGCAATGCTCACACTTAATTAAATCTTACCATAAAAATACGATCCGTTCGTAGGGTCGTGGTCATCCAAGTATGTGATGCCGTGTGACCAAACGCTGACCTTCGCCAGTCCACACAGTATCACTGTGATGATCAGGATCGATGTCCTCGCTATTAGATTGCTATCGTAGTTGCTGACTGCTTCGTGTGTCTCGTGGACCTTACATAACTCTGGCGAAAATGAGAAGTGAAATGATTAATACGAGGGAATTTGTGGGAAGAAATTAATTAAGGGTGAGGATTTTCAAATTAGAATCTAGAAATTGTAGATCTTCTTTAAGTTCTGGTTGGACAACGTACTTACAACGTTTCTACGTATAAGATGTATCACAAAATGCAGCGCGGAAATATGCACAACTGAATCGGTAATGCATCAACTAATTTTGATTATGTTGCTACTATTCTTGGTTGTCTACTAAATGACCATATGAAGTTAATCACTAACTTACCCATTCCAATAGGATTCGATCTGGCAAACGGGAACGCGAGCACCAGGAGCCCTGATGCGGAGCACACAGCTAGCCAGCCAGAGAACGCGAAGTGTCTTTTGCCTTTCCCCCACCAGGCCACTGCAGCGCCCAGAAAAAACTCCACTCCAGCCACCCCTATCATTGTATAATCTGGAACACGAGATTATTTAGTTGTATCTTCTTCAATAGATTTGAAGTGATTTTTAGCTTTAACAAACAAATGGCACCTTCCTAAAATTCTCTATTGCTTCTTTAGATTTTGCATGCCATTTATGTACGGCGAAGTGTGAAGTTCACTGTTTAGCTCTAAGATCTTTCTGTACCATGCTTCTTGCAAATAAATGAATTCTAATTCTAATTATGTTGTTGTTGATATTTAACTTATTTTAGTGATTTGTGGAATAACTATTCCATTAGATTTCGAAAGCTTCATCATGATCATTATCTTTAGCCCTATTCAGTCCTCTGCTGGATATAGGCCTCTTATTTCCAATAATACTGCAATGAGCCCATTTCTCAGGTCTACGCATCCAACCACTGCAAGTCTAGCTCCACAAAGGTGGAGAGCTCTCTAAACTACCCCCTGAACACGTCTACCATAATAGACCGGACCTGTGCTTACACACATTATAATTTATCTTGTGTAGTTGCTAGTTCTTGTAAAAGATCTTTGGTTATAAGTTTTTATTTACCTAGAATGAGCATTGAATGATGACCTTCCTTGGCATCTCTCTTCAGCAGCAAGTAGACATTGGTCTCCAGCAGGATAATGATGAGGTAGGCTCCCTGCAGGAACAGGTCGAAGACCTTCAGTCTTAGTATATACGTCCTCAAGAAGTACCATAGCTTGTGGAAAACTGGGGATGTGATATGTCCAACTTTTATTACTTGGTATTGACAAAATATACTTCATACGGTAAGACGTTGCTTTGACGGTCCGGCACAGTTTCACCCGGATACTGTTTTACGTTATTCTCCTAACAATAAAGAACAAGACAAAAATATATCCAATTTAGTGTCCAGTCAGATGAAGTCATTTAACAGTTTTGGGCAATATTCTGGTGGCCCATTTTTATGTTTATAGTATATGTAATTTTGCTCTTTATTATGCACTTGTTAGGTACGTAACGATGTGAAGTATGAAATACGACTCTTGTGCAAATGGCCTTATATTTACCTAAGTTTATTGATCACATTGAAACTACAAAAGGTTGAGAAGAAGATTTGACTTCCTGTTGATAACACTAGGGTTCATTGTGAATTGGCAATTTCATTAGATCTTCAGATCGTTGCCTAGTTTTCTGAACTTTTTGCTTATGTAGAAAAAGTTTTTTTTATGTGATAGGACGGCAAACGAGCAGACGGATTACCTGATGGTAAGCAATCAGCGTCGCCCATGGACACCCGCAACAAAGGAGTTACGAGTGCGTTGCCGACCTTTTAGGGATAGGGATTTAGGGGTTGGGAAGGGATTGGGGTAGGGGAAGGATTGGACCTCCGGTAACCTCACTCACACGGCGAAACACAACGTTGTGGTTAGGTTAAGTAGTTTCTTTTTTTCTTTTTTCAAAATAGGAAACTGTACGATTCATTAGTCGTAGTTGCTACAGTGATAATCTGCATAGGTATCTCTCCAAGGGGCAAGTAGGCACATGACATAACATTGTTATCACAGAATGATAGAGTTATCTAGTAATCCGATTATTTAAATTATTAGTCGAAACGTATTTAATATTCTTGAGACTTAAGTATATCTGTGATGGTTCGAAGTGGAGCTTTACCAGATTGTGAAGTAATATTTCTTTTAAAGATTTCGACGATTTAGCCAGACGAGGAAACGATCACATCACCGGATGGTAAGCCATCGGCGCCTACCCGGTCAACATAACGACATAGTAGAGAAGAGGCCAACTAAAAATTAATATATTTCAATCTTAAAATTTATATTTAAATTATACGGTTCAATTTTGAATACCCTCTTTTATGAGTTAGTTCTGTTTTCTATGAAACATACGCAGAAGAGTTGAAAGCGCGATGCCGGTCTTTTGAGATTGGTACGACTTAGGAGATAAGGGAATCGCAAATTGGGGAGAGGCAACTTCTTTACTTTTTCAGTCATTTATGGGAGTTTTGATTTGAGGGAAGTTAGGGATTACAGCGGCGAATTGAGCTTCCGTTAACTTCCAAAAAAGTTTAAGTAGAGTCTCAACTCGCTAATAATGTTGTTACACTATAGATTATGTATTTGTGATAGATTTTACAAATCCACAGTCATTACACAGTATAAAACTAAGTCGCTTTCTTTGTCCAACAACCAAACACGTTTGGTTAAATAAAAAATAAGAGTGATTCAGAAGTAAGGTTTATATGTATAACATCCATTAAATAGTGGAGTTTACTAAAGTTTATTAGAGTGGGTCGCTAATTTTAGATAAATTGGGTAATTCATTTTATGTAATTGGTCGGCAAACCAGAATATGGATTACCTAATGGTAAGCAATTAGCGCCGCCCGTGGACACCCGCAGCAGAAGAGTTACGATTGCGTTGCCGATCTTTTTTGATGATTTGGAGATTTAGAGATTGGGGGAGGGCAAGGATTGGGCATTCAGTAACCTCACTCCCACGGCGAAACACAACGCTGTGGTTGTTTCACGCCGGCTTCTGAAAGGCCATAGTATCACTCCGGTCGAGCCGACCCATTCGTGGCGAAGCATGGCTCTCCCACATTTAATGTTAGGTATGTTATAAGTTTGACAATATTATGCGTATACCGAACCCTTTTTAAATTTGTTTATAGGTTTTACCCGTGGCTAATTAACTACTCACGTGTTGTATATTTAATTATCATAATTAATTATCCTATCTCAGTGATAACTCTTGATCACATTGAGCGTGTTAGTAGATAAAACCGGATAATTATCCGGATATCTTATTATCGGGATTTTTGCGTTGTTTTAAGTGCGAAATACTTATTACGTCATATGCTTTCGATTTGAATATTTACTGTAAAAATGCAACAGTCTTTTTTTTAATTCCAAGACTTTTTCAATAAGAATTTAACAAACTGAAAATCGTGACTAAGGTTTTCGTACTTTCAAAAGAAACTTGGATATCGCTCGGTATTCCTGTTTTTAAGTGTTGGAAAGTTAAGCAGGAATGGGTCAGCCTGTGTCCATGGTCACGACCATGGAGACAGGACACGCCGTCCTCTGAAACAACTTCGCTTGCGTTGTGTTTCGCCGCTTAGGCAAAAACACTGGACTCCATATAAGTAATTCCTCCTAAAATCCCTTACTACCATAAGACCGGCAGTACACTTGCACCTCCTCGGTGTAGCGAGTGCCCATGTGCCGCGCTAATTGCTTATCATCAGGAGTCCTCTCCACTCATCTTAATTAAATTGATAAAAAATCTGTAACTATTAGAAAATAATAAATAAAACCCATTTATAGCTTCCGCCCGCGGCTTCGCCCGTGTGGTCGACAAAAAGTTCCTATCACCTAAGCGTGAAAGAATAACAAATACACATCCCTAGATTCTAACAAACTTTTACATTTATAATAGTAGTTAGGGTAATTTGTGTTAAATCTTAAGATCGAACTCAAATTCATAGAAGTTCCTAAGAGTTAAGAATTAAAAACTTATTTACAATTTTCTCTTAACCAGCATCACTGATACTTAATTGACTTGGCATCTAGCAACCAGGAAAAAAATCACCAGCGTCATAAATAAAAAAAAAAACACAATTTCATAAATGAAGGATAAGATAAAATTTGTATAAGTACTCACTCGTTTTTCCTTGTAACGACATGTTGTAAAACAATATAAAAAACCTATATTAAATAATTAGAGATCCGAACAAAGTCTTAATTACGTTTGGTTATTCAAACGAGAGCAAAAAGACCTATTTACAAAGACACACACTGCCTTCAACACTTATATCAATGATTTATTTAAAAAAGAACACATTTGAGTTTGAACACACGAATTTTGAGTCATATTTGATCATTTATTTCTTATATCTAAAGTAAAAACATTTAAAAGAAACTTTGTTTGATTTAAAAACAACAAACAACTATTTCATGTCTAATAAAGGCTTTTTTTCGTAAAAATAAAGACACAAATGTCTAAAAACTCAGTACACGTGATATCACAGTAACAATATGAAATATTTTAGTTTATTGTCACCCAAAATCATTATCAGATAAGTGATAAGGACGCTGTTCGTTCGTCACTAGCCGTACAATAAAATATTACCTTATTTCTGTTCCGTAGTGATAAGCTATCACACATGTTCGATAGCAGAAAAAAGTTTGTGTTTTATTATTGTTTTTTTTTCTTTTAACCAGGTTAGGAAGACTGGCTGTCTAGATTAGAGAACTTTCGCCAGACTCTTAACTATCTAGATTAGTTTGGACCATGGTAGATACAACCACGAAGACACCAGAACACTGTCCGCCGCGTCCCAGGAAAATGAATATCTGTCTTGGATCCGGCTACGAAATAAATCATAAGATATTATTTGGGGAGAGAAAAAAAAAACAGCATTAGTTTGCAACAGCAATGACGTACCACAGATCGGTTTGGTTTTTATTTAGTAAGAGACTGGTCAATCCCTTTCGCCCTACTCGACAGCCAGGACGCGTTATTCTATGATTCTTCCTTTAAAAAAAGTTTCGAAAAGCGATCTTAGGTCTCAAGTCTACCAAGGTTGCGGGGTAAGCGCAATGAGGCACCGCGACCTCGGCCCCAGAGCAGGAGAAGGAACGGTTTCTAGTCAGTAAGAGTGACACTCCCTCCCGACCCTGGGCGGGAAAAGTAATTTGATGATTTTTCCCTCACAAAAAAAGGTCCTAGTCTTAGAAAGCGGTTCCTTGTTCAGATTCCCAGCTAGGGCATCGTTTCAAACTCGGTCCAAATACATGTCTCCAAAACACATAAAAATTATACATCCAAATCCAAATTAATATTATAAATTCGAAAGTAACTCTGTCTGTCTGTCTTTTCTTCACGCCTAAACTACTGAACTGATTACTGTGAAATTTGGTAAAGACATAGTTTGGAATTCGAGAAAAGACATAAGACAGTTTTTATACCAAAAATCTGCAGTCTAGTCTTAAAATAAGTAAAGGCATAAAGCATCATCATTAAATGAAAAACGTTATATTATATTCCAAAAATATTTTGATTATTGTAAAATAAATAACATTTTGTTCTTAATGTATCATATCTTAAATAAGTCTATTTTATTATTTTCTATATGCCATACATATTATAAATATGTAGGTTAATTACTTTTTATTTATAATAATAATAATTCAATATGAACTTAAAAAATGTCATGACTTAGCACCTGCAGAACTCTGTAAGCAGGAGAAAGTATGACGATTAAGGTATTGTTTTTATAAAACAATGTAAACAAACATACAAAATAATAATTGTTGTAACAATATTTTGGTCATTAGTCATTACCATTTCTTCGTTAAAAAATCTTATCAATGTAAAAATTTCAATTATCATAATCCTTCATTAGTCATTATGTATTGTGATTTATGTAACAACAAAATAAAATCAAAAATAATAAAACAAAATGTTATACTTAACTCAACACCACTAGATGGCGTTAGTAGACCAAAATATTGCACATAAATAAACAAAATCTATTTTCTACCATGCAATTATAGGACTTTATCTATCTAACACTTACATAATTTATTAAACAATTTTATTGACTAGTTTAACCTCATTGTACTCAATACATCTATCACATATAATATCATTATGTTTATATTTGCTATAGCTTAATTCCTAAATGCTATTAATTTAGGAGTTAAATGCGAGATTTGGTACTAGATTTTTACCTCCTAAGGCATGGATATAATTGTTTACGTTCTAACGTTCTAAATGTAAAATCGAAAACATTTACTTTAATTAGCTCTTGTGTCTGTTACTAGATGGCGGTAATCTATAGAATTTTATCACAAAACTTTCGATATTTAATAAAAATAAGTCATTGACACAAGCTATTGTTTTTTTTTTTGAAAATTTGTGTCTTTATTTAAGTGAAAGTTTACTTTAAAATAGAAGGGTCTTATTATTAAACTTTTAAGCCTTGTTCCAACCAATTCCAAAATTAATCTACACTTAAATTTACAATTCACAGATCTCGTTGTCACCATTGTCGGCTCTCATCTTGCTGACGATGAAGCTACCAGCTCCTGACAGAATTGCTAGCGCCACGCTGATTGCACTCATGTACCATATCGAGTTGCTATGCAGCAGACATTCTCCGTTCGAAGAATATACACATGTCATTTCTGTGGACAAAGATTACCAAGGTCAGCCAAGTTATTAACAAAAAATAATATGAAAATCATTTTTAGTGTTAGTGGAAGAAGTCTTTAAGATCCTCTTACAAGTTAAAACTGTTACAAAATTTTCTACACAAGATGCAATCATGAAACCGCCCAAACAGGCGAGTCCAAGGGACATGAATAATTATATTTAAATATATTTTAAGCGTGGGAGACCCAATCGTCGTCACGAATAAGTCGGTTTGGCCGGAGTGATACCACGGACTCACGGAAAACCAGCGTAAAACAACTGCAGCGTTGTGTTTCGCCGTGTGAGTAAGGTAACCGGAGGCCCAATTTGTCCCACATCCCTTCCTTACCCCAAAGACCGGCAACTAATTTATAACTCCTCTAAGCGGGTGTCTATGGGTGACGCTGATTGCTTACCATCAGGTAATACGCGTGTATGTGTTGGCATTCCAAAATGTCTAACCTCAGATATTATTCCAATCTATCTCATCATCATCATTATCAGATGGAAGACGTCCACTGCTAGACAAGGCCTCCCCTTTAGTTCTCCAAATGCCCTTATCTATTAAAAAGTTATTGAAAAATACTTACGACTGACAATCATGTATATAAAGTGTCCTATAACGAAGGATAGAAGTGACACCACAGATATGCTGGCTCCCATGGCCGTCGCCTTGTCTACCGGTCGCACTGAACGTAGTATCACCATACCTTGCATTATGAAACCAGCTCCTGTAAACAAGAAATCACTTTATTACAAAGAAATTCAAATAATAATATTAAGTATAGTTGCTGCATTTAATACAGAATATGACTGTTAAGTATTTTTGCGGGAAATAGGGAACGCATGCACACTTTTTGTTTAAAGGGCTGGAACGCACGGTACGCAGCCCACACACGACATACCAACATTACGGCGCGCATTTGTCGCTAGGTTTACCAACCTAATAATGACATTTAAAGAAATCCCATACCATCCCACGTGGGAGTGCCATGCTAAGTGTGGGCGATCCATGCTGCGGAGGTGTGGAGAGTCATGCTTCGGCACGAATAGGCCGGTTAGAACGGAGTGAAACAACGACAGCGTCGTATTTCGCCTTCCCTGCTCCCCATCCCTTCCCTCTCCGAAACCATAATCCCCAAAAAGCCGGCAACGCACTCGTGTTCAATTCCTTTGGTGTCGCGGGTGTCCATGTGTGGTGACTGGTGACGATTGCTTAGGTACCTTTAGGTAATCCTTTTGCTCGTTTTGCCGACCTATCCCATAATCCCATAATATATATATAATCAAGTAATGGTACTGACCTGAGATTGCCAACATTATAACGAACAGAAGCAGGAAGGAGGCGTACTGGACTAGACAAGATTGCAGCATGCACGAGCCACGCACTGCGTTCTGTGCGCCCGCGCTGCATCCGCAGTCGTAATACATTCTACAAAAAAAACATAAAGCCACGTTAACAAAACAAAACTTTGAAAGTTAATATAGGTACTTATTTAACTCGTGAGTTTTTTAGGAAACCAGTGAATTATGGGGTAAATTGAAAGCCATAATTCCTGACTCTACAAGACAATAATAAAATACTTCGTTTAAGCTTTGAAAATGAATACTAATAAATTGCCTTGTGTGTGTGTGTTGTTAATTATTGTGGATATCCCAACTACACGCACGAACTGCTACAGAGTAGAATTCTTTGCACGCTTCGGCACGAATGGGTCGGCTCGACCGGAGTGATACCACGGCCTCACAGAAAACCGGCGTGAAACAACCACAGCGTTGTGTTTCGCCGTGTGAGTGAGGTTACCGGAGGCCCAATCCTTCCCCTTGCCGAACCCTTCCCCAATCCCTAAATCTCCAAATCCCTAATATCCCTAAAAGGTCGGCAACGCACTCGTAACTCCTCCGTTGCGGGTGTCCATGGGCGGCGTTGATTGCTTACCATCAGGTAATCCGTCTGCTCGTTTGCCGACTTATTACATAAAAAAAAAAAACTCGAAAGGTATAACGTGGGTGTCTTCAACGCCCGCGTCAATAGGTTGCTATTGAGTAAGCGTGCTCCATCGTTGGTCGCAATATCGCTTACTATCAGGAGTGATAGTAGACAAATGCCTGTCCATTACTAAATAAAAAAAAAACCTTAACCACTCAGACCGGTTTTTTTTATGTAATTGGTCGGCAAACGAGCAGACGGATTACCTGATGGTAAGTAATCACCGCCGCCCATGGACACCCGCAACGGAGGAGTTACGAGTGCGTTGCCGACCTTTTAGGGATTAGGGATATGGAGATTTAAGGATTGAGGAGGGATTGGGGGCGGGGAAGGATTGGGCCTCTGGTAACCTCACTCACACGGCGAAACACAATGCTGTGGTTGTTTCACGCCGGTCTTCTGTGAGGCCGTGGTATCACTCCGGTCGAGCCGACCCATTCGTGCCGAAGCATGGCTCTCCCACACTTAAATAGTTTTAAATAGTTAGGTGGCAACACTTCTGATCGATTCGCCTACTATCAGGTGATTCGTTGAACAATCTGGTCGTTCACCAGAATCCAGAAAAGAAGTGTTAATATTAACTTACGAGATTCCATTGAGATCCCCGATTCGGTTGCATCCAGCGTGGCACGGGGAGAAGTAAGTTTCCCTCGTTTCCAACATACAGACGGGGTGGAAACCGTAACGCTCGGATGTACATCTGAAAAAACAATAAACTAACATTAGTCAGTTATTATAAGCACGGCTTTCAAGCGGGTCTTCTTTATTTTGACCAAGATTCAGAAAGACGGTGGGGCTTTTTAAACTTTGAAATATTTTAGAGTGCCTTTTCTCATAACTTGTATTCTATATTAATATTGCTAGCTTTTGCCCGCGAATCCGTTCGCGTGGAATAGTGACTGCCTGCAGATTTTTGGTATAAAAACTATCCTATGTCCTTTCTCGAGTTCCAAACTATGTCTGTCCCAAATTTCACAAAAATCGGTTCAGTTGTTTAGGCGTGACTAAAAGACAAACAGACGAACAGAGTTACTTTCGCATTTATAATATTAGTTTGGATTATATTCTTCTTCTACATAAGGTTTTGGGGATTCGAAAACTGGCGAGTACCAATATGACTTTTTCCCAGTTACATGTACTTTCTATGATTATTCGAGGTCACATACGGCGAAGTAAAACATAGTGAGAAAACCTGGACTTTTAATTTCTAATTATAAGTTTGAAATCACCAGTCCGCCTTGAGCAAGCGTAGCGATCAATGCTCAAAGGTTCTCCTAGTGAGAAGACTTTGCTGCGCACTTATACGTTGATGATGATGATTATTATATTCTACAAGAGATTATAATAATCCATAAACTTATCTTTAACTGCCCTTTCATCCATATCAAATCTTGGGTCATAGCGAGCCATAGGAAACGTCTATCTATGTCCAGCAGATTACGAAAACGGAGTAATAGTTGATGATGAAGTTATCAACAAGGTGCATAACATTTCTGTGAACTCACCCACAAGAAGAGCTGCAAGAAGGTTGTTCATAGGAGCCAGATTCCAAGCCTTTCATGATTCCAGTGTCGCAACTAGTAAATGTTATAATACTTAAGAAGATGGTCACAAACACAGAAGCCTTCAACGCCAGGACTGCTGCTGACTTTGTAGTCAAAGCTTCTGTTCTATTTGAACTGTTGATCCTGATGATCTGTAAAAGAAATAGTAGGTAAGTTCCGTTTATTACTAAAGTTAATGTAAATATCTCAATTATTTTGTTAACGTTTTCGAAATAATTCTATAAGCTAGCACGATACGTGATTGATGATAGAATAAATTCTCTCTCTCTCGTCCCCCGTCTGAACTAAGTAAACTTTGCTCGTTAAAACAACCTAGGCGTCTAGTTTATTTATATTAATTATTTTTTTAAATTAACGTTGGCCCACATTCCGATTTTCTGCTGTCTCATGCATGCTTTAAGTTTAAGTTAATTACTAAGTTTAAGGTAATTAAGTGTGGGAGAGCCATGCTTCGGCACGAATGGGTCGGCTCGACTGGAGTGATACCATGGCCTTACAGAAAACCAGCGTGCAACAACCACAGCGTTGTGTTTCGCCGTGTGTGTGAGGTTACCGGAGGCCCAATCCTTCCCCTCCCCTAATCCCTCTTCAATCCCTAAATCTCCAGATTCCTAATCCCTAAACAGTCGGCAACGCACTCGTTACTCCTCCGTTGCGGGTGTCCAGGCGGGCGGCGCTGATAGCTTACCATCAGGTAATCCGTCTGCTCGTTTTCCAACCTCTTACATAAAAAAGGTGGTTACGTGCGGAAATCGAAACCGCGATACGTTGCGCGGCTACCAGTTCCTCAGCCACCGCACTAACCTTGCAGCCATCATTAAAATACATTCCCCATAAACTTATGTGGCACATAGATTGTTAACATTACGTTCTATTTTCAAATTAATGTGGTACACAGTGACTATTATATGGCAGACTATGTACTTACCATTAAAAACATAATCATGATTGCAGTTCTGAACATACCGAGCGGGTCGCCCGTACTCCTTACGTCTGAGTTTTTGGTAGCCTCCACGTTATAACGACCCTGGAAAAGTTAATCAAAGATTTAATACCCCGTTGATTAATCAATATAATAGCTTAGCTAACAAAACAGATGTTATTGCTTATAACTTTAAGTGAATCGTAATTCTTATCAGCGATATTAAAATAGAATCAGCCGTGTTAGCGATTAATCGTAAAAAATATATATTATGGACATTTTTATTAATCATGTTTCTAGCGATTTATTCGAAAAGTCATTATTCATTTCCTCATTAGACAACAATGAAGAATTACCTTATATAAAAATATTTTCTGTATCAAAATGCTTTTAGTATCTACTCGATAAAATAATTCTTCGAAGGGAAATAGAACACCAAAATAAAGTGTTTGAACCTACTCTATATATAATTTAAATATTTTTATAAGTTCGGAATAGCCCTCAAATTTCCAATGCCTGGAAAAGGCCGTTAAGCTGTGTTCCCTGCTTACCTGAGCATAGGGTATTTCGTAAGCAGCGAAAACCAGTATGGCGGTGCTCCAGCAGGACATCGCTATCGTTTGCAGAATTAATACTTTGTTGGTGATCAGTCTCTTCAGAGTCGGGAATAGTCCTGGACAAGGAAAATAACATTAAGTAACTAGCTTGTAACTATTTAGCTTTGGTGCGGTTTTTTGCAGGTAGAGAAATCTCAAAATTGCCTAATTTTTAGTACTTTAAGGGTACTATATTGGGTCTCAAATGATCCTGCGTCTCTTTCTAGTAAAGGTAGTAGAAAAGAAACGCAAGAACATTTAAGAGCTGAAGAATTAAATCCGTAATTATGGAAATACGGAGCGTGTTTTGTACATTGCAGCACTAAACCGCGTGATTGTCACAAACATATGAACGTTATGAGTAATGTATAACAAACTAATAAATAACTTACCAGTGTCAATAGTTGAGTTCTCTATAACATCCATTTCTTTAGACTGCATCCTTTCGGGAAAGAGGTTGAAGACAAAACAGGCGAACAAGGCCACCATGGTGAGGATCAGCTGATTCTGCCACCAGTCTTCTCCTTGGGTGTCTTTCTCCAGTATACCAGCTCCGTCCAATCCCAGGGTGAGACGGGCAGTGATCAAACCACCTGTAAGGACAGCAAGATTCAGTAAATGACAGAAAACATTTATATGGACAAATAAAACTTATTGAAACCTTGATTTTCTAATAGAAAAAGCACGTGTGACTTGTAAATAGATTAAAAATAAATATAGGTAAGCTTTAAGCGGTGAAACTTACGTAATAAGTCAATATTAACATTTTATATTATCTGATATCATTTACGGAGATACTTTTATTCTCGAAGGAATTTGTATAGAGTCTTCGATTGTAAGGGAATTATTGCCCTTTCTGTTAAATCTATTAGTAGAACTAAATTACTATCGAGATGGTTAAAAATGTCTACCTATTGATATTTTTTATATTATACCCAGAAACAATACTTTTTTTGAAGAAATTCTAGTTTTATATCACTTTGTATAAGATTATTAGCGAAACTACAATTATGGACACCCGAAATAACGGAGGACTCACAGATTGTCGAACTTTTGGGGATTAGGGATACAGAGATTTTGGGTCTCCGGTAACCTTACTCAGACGGCTAAACACAACGCTGTGGTTGTTTCACGCGTTTTCTGTGAGGCCGTGGTATCATTCGGATCGAGCCGACCCATTTGTGCCGAAACATGGCGCTTCCACACTTGTACTTATATTCATTATAATTACCGTAGAACTCGGGACCATGAGCAGGGTTGTGGTCATCCAAGTATGTCAGTCCATGTGTCCAAATGCTGATCTTTGTGAGCCCACACAGTATGATGGTGATGATCAGGAACGTGGTTCGAGCTGCGAGATTTTTATCACCAGTATAGTTGACCTCCGCTTCTTGTCGACATAGACCTGAGGGAATATTTTGTTTTTTGTTAAGACCATTTTATGTGCTTGTATATCACTAAGTTGTTAGGGCGTGTCTTCGAAATCTGGCAAATTTTTAAGGTTATGTGGTCTTTCTTAGTAGATTTAGACACTACTGACAAACGGTGAAGAAAAACATGGAGTTTTAATTTCTCAATATAAGTTTGAAATCACCGATCCAACGCTCAAACTTTCTCCTTATGTGAGAAGAGGCCTTTGCTCAGCAGTGGGCACTTAAAGGCAGATGATGATGATGATAATTACCTATTCTGTTTACTTTTAGCCAGTCTTCGTATAAACAAAAACATGATGAATTAGATCGCGAGTCAATGCTGAGAAACAGGCTCAGTATTGTCTGAGAATAAAGAACATCCAAAGAACAAAACTGGGGCATTGAAGCCGAGATTCCCTTAATGGCAGTTGCATTTGCAATCATTTCACTAACCAGGCATTGGAATATGTCTATTAGATATCTTTTTTGCTTTATCCTAGTGGCCATACTAATTCTTATCTTCAAAAACTCACCCATGCTAACAGGATTGGTCTCAGCGAAAGGGAAGGCGAGAACCAGAAGCCCTGCAGCTGCGGTTAGCCCCAGCCAACCGGAGATGGCTCGGTTTCTCTTCCCTTTGCCCCACCACGCCACCAGCGCTCCTAAGAGGAACTCCACGCCAGCAGTTCCCATCCTCACGTAGTCTGTATTCATAGATAAATGTGTTTGTAGGACAAAATCTTACATCTTTTCGTAAGGGGACAATAAAATTAATCATCGTATGATATTCTCCCACCCAGGGTGGAGCGAGAGGAAGTGTCAGACTCTTACTGACTAGAAACGCCCCCGTACCTTGTCCTGCTCTAGGCCGAGGCCGCGGTATCTTATTGCGCTTACCCCCGGTCCCGTATATAGTATATAGTGTATATGGTATATAACGTATATACTATATACGGGGCCATGCATTCTTTGAGGCGCGCACGAAAATTGCGTACATGTTTCATTATTTTGGTAATTTTCTTAATTATTACTGATCACAAAAATGTTGTTGAGGATATCTTGGGTGGTGGTAAGATTCTTTTGTATGTGATAAGACTTTTAGTGTATGTATTTACCTATGGTGAGTGTAGAATGGTACCCTGCTCTAGCATCTCTACGCATTAGTAGATACACATTGGTCTCCAAGAACAACGTGAGCAGGTAAGTTCCTTGGAGAAAGAGATCGAAGGCCTTCAGCTTTAGCACATACTTGCGCAGTACTGACAAAACCTTTTGGAAACCTGGTGACAAAAAAAAAACACTATTAGTTTTTTTTAATGGGCAAATGTGTTGACGGTTCCCCTTGGTAGTTTCCAAATAGTCAAATTTAATACTCTTATCCAAAAGTCAAAAACGATACTTTTCTATGAAATTCATATGACAAACTGAGTTATGACGTCATAACATTTTTGCGTCAAATAACTTATTTAAATGTTAGGAAAAATATTTAGTTTTAATTTCGCGTTTCCTAACATTTAATGTCATGGATTTCCGCAAAGTAACGCCTGATTCTATAAATTAACTTACTTATTTCTTACTAATGAGCTAAAATAATCTAAAACTTAGTGCATCGAAGAAGTTTAGTTATTTTTTAATATTCATACATCGAATTCAATTAATTCGACGTTTCAATATTTTGACTTAGGAAAGTACCTAATTAGTACGGTCCATGGACACAACACCAGTTGGGTGACAAGAAACGCACGGCATTTTAAAAAGTAGATGTTTTATTTTTAAAAGTAATGTGGGCTCTTTTTTGAGGGAAAAGCATTAATTGACTTATTTCGCCCAGGGTGAGGCGAGGGGAAGTACTCGGCCTTGTTGGGCCCCGTCTGAGGCTCTTTCACGCGCGAAGATTAAGTTTGAATTTGTTATGTAATGATAATACCAATGAAAATGATAATTTTAAAAGTACAAATAATAATAAATAGTAAGAAGAAAGAAATATACATGATAGAGAAGAAGTCTGTGATATGATGAATGATGATGATGATGATGTTTTGAGAGTAGAAAAAAAAATGAGAAAAGCACAAAGAAGACTGAGGAGAAGAGAGACACTATTACGTAATTTAATTGAGGTAAGTTATTAAAAACAAACGATGACTAGTGTATTGTTTTTTTCGAAATACGGAAAACCTAATTAGATAAAAGTAATGTTTAAGCAAAGTTAAGGTGTTTTCGTTGCGTCACTTATATATGTATTATTTCGTTACATATGTACATATTTGGTAGGTGCGCAAGAGTTATATCACGCGATATTTGTAATCAATATACATAAGCAAGTATATAAGTTTTTGATTTTGGTAAAACACAAAAAAATGGTACCTACGCGACCGATGTTTTCCACAAACGATAGGTACACGTGACATAAAATAAATTGTCATTATATTTAATCTAATTTAAGTTTTTCGTCACAATATTTAAATAAATCTTGCTAATAACTTTAATAAATAAGTCAAATGATCTGTGTGAGTATAACAATTTGATATTATTTAAATATACAGATCCATATGACGTCATAGTACCTATTTTCAGTCTCACATGCGCCTGCGCACGTGCATACACAGACACACACGCACACATACGTAATACCGCTTTATTGTGTGAGTATCCAAGAGTCTAACGCAAAGTAACTAAATATTGGGATAAAATTTTATCAGTTACAGTTAGTAAGTCTCTGTAAATCTTTAATCCTTAACAAAAGAAACAGAATTATCAAAAAAAAATTTACTATGGTTTTCGAGAAGTTAATTTCAAAATGGAGTCGGGCTGCATCTTTTAGATGTAGGTATAGGTTATGTGTTATTTAGAGAGACTCCATTTGAGTGACCTCCTCACTCAGAGGTATTATCCAATATCTTTTTTTTATGTGATAGGTCGACTAGCGAGCTGGCGGATTACCTGATTTTAAGCAATCAGCGCCGCCCATGGAAACCAGCAACAACAAAGGAACTCCTCTGTTGTTTCGGGTGCATTACCGAACTTTTGGGGATTAGGGATTGGGGGAGGAGAAGAATTGTGCCTGCGGTAACCTCACTCACACGGTGAAACACAACGCTGTGGTTGTTTCACGCTGGTTTTCTGTGAGGCCATGGTATTACTTCGGTCGAGCCGACCGATTCGTGCCGAAGCATGGCACTGTGAGTATCACAATGTTACCGAATAAAAAACAACCCAGTTTTAACTCTTGCCTGCATTTTATGTCTATGCGTTAGTTGCACCCGTAACAATGGTTGTGGTTTAAAAGAAGTGGAGTATTAATGCCCTTACGATGGCTGGTGACTAGTAGTGATTAAAGTTGTAGGGCTGAACATCAAATTACTTTGAGTTGGGAGGTCCAGTAGTGGGTTTAAATGGATGATGATGAAGATTGTAGTGGCCCACAGGTTAAGGCGCCCGCTTCTCATGCAGGTTTCAATTTAGCAAGGACTAATGTGACTTTAACCAAGTTGTATGTACTTTCTATGTTTATTTAGACACCGTCGACAAATGTTGAAGGAAAATATCGCGAGGAAAGCTGACTTATTTGCTAATTATAATTTTTAAATCGCCAATGCCTTGAGCAAGCGTTGTGATTACGCACATACCTTTTACATATGAGAAGGGGATTAGTTTAGCAAGTGGGCATTTATAGACCGATGATTTTGATGACGAATTTGTATAAGAATAATGATAAAATAAAAGAATACTTACATGCAGGCGCCATCTTCCTTTTTTGTCTTCTTAACACTTAACAAATCTATGTTATAATTAATTAAGATCCAATTTTTACACAGATCGTTGGGATAAAATATCAATATTTTTAGAGGCTATTTCACTTCCAGCGTATACTCAAGTACCCAATAAAGTTATAGGCCAGATAATTCGTAAAAAATACGTTAAGTATATGTAAAAAAAATATCTGGTTGGTGGAGCTATCCAGATAAATTTATAAGCTACCAATCACTATTACATATTTTTATATAAAAAAAAAACACTAATAAACTTTTTTAATTCACGTTGATATGCGAACTTTTTTTAAATACTTTTATCTAAGTATTTATTTCTTTTTTTTTTTAATTCCTTATTTGAATTTTTTGATTTGCACTCGTGATCTGTTTCAAAGAAGCGAATGCTAGAACTTATGTCGTCAACTAGTTTCAGTTGACTGTAAGTATATTTCTAAATGCGTCTGTTTATATTGCCATTGATTAAAGTTTATCAGATAAATGATAAAAGCCCGCGGTTAGTCATACTTTGCTGTATGAATAAGTTTTCATTAATCTTTCAAAAATATATACCTACCTACGATAAGTTATCAGAAAATGTTCCAATCTTACCGGAAAACATCACATTGTTTTACAATCGATTTTTGACTAGGCTTTGTCTTGTGGATTTTTTTATGGAAAGTTCTTATTTTGAATATTATTTGTATAATAAGTAAAAAACTACTTATGACGAAAATAAATATCACCATATTAATTCTTTCTTTAAACAAATCGTCTATTTCGTGTTTATTTTTTTGTTATCCAATTTTACCTATATTATATTATTTTTTATATTGTTACATAATATTGTTTTATTCCCCGAAGAGTATTTATGTTATGATCTAGGCGTCTTTTTTTAAATACCGGGTAAGTTCGGGTTACTTTGACCCTGCAGGGTAACTTTGATCCAAACCCCTTAACCAATAATAACTGAGAACCAAACATATATTCGTTTTTCATTGGTTCGAAAATTTGGATCAAAGTTACCTCCCAGGGTCAAAGTAACCCGAACTTACGGTAAGATAATTAAAGGCTCTTTTGAATGTTAAATAAGTATATAATAAGTAAATTAGGACCAAGACCAGCTAGCCTCGAAGCATTTTTATCTATACCAATCTATACTTAGTATTATAAAGAGGTAAAATTTGTAAGTTTGTATGTAGGGGGTAATCTTTGAAACCGCTGGTTGGATTACCAAAATTCTTTTACTGATAGTAGCTACAGTGTTCCCTATAGGCTTTAGAACATCACGCTACGATCAAATGGAGCCGAGCAGCGGGTGAAACAGCGTGAGTGTAGCTAGTCCTCTATACAATAATTAAGTTTGTTATATACTTGTCAACATAAAGTTTTCCTTATACATCATTTAAATTTGCTTTCATTAAGTTGTTGTATTTAACCTGGAAATTGGTTTTAACATTTAATACATAATCCTATGACCTAGACTTGTGTATTTTTGACAATCTAAATAAAGGCTGTTTTAATCTAATATGTATCTCTATGACTAGTTTAATAGTTATGTTTCTCAATGATAAACAAATAAAAGTAGGTCTTTCCTAACATATAAAATGTTTGCATGAATAAATTGATATATGGTACGGTCATAATATTGATCTCTTTCAACTCGATGACCTAAGCCGTTATAGATAGTTCTGACGGTATGCTTTACTAAGATAAAGGTTCTTCAAGGCCCAAGTTATAGGAGCTCCATGGAATTCAGAAACATTAAAGTGTTGTAAAATTTGGTGTATCTTCGTAACTATATAAATCATACATTTTGGAAGAATATACTTTTGCAGTAAAGTATACCAAACATCATCTAATCTTTAAGCAAACATAACCTTAGTTTTTATTGCAAAAATAAAATAATAATATTCAAAAAGACCGACAGACATATAGTATATTATATATATACCTTAATGTACTCACTTAAGTGCGGAATTGTAAATAAAACAGTTACTGATACGGGTTCAATTGAGAATTATTTATCGGAACTGAAAATATTAGATAATATCGCCGTTTCTCCAAATAAACATTACAGTCACCATCCAAAATTCTCATCGTTCTAATGAATGAGACGATAAAGTTATGAATCGCGAACATAACGTGTTTACGCAGAATATTTTATAACCATTCTGATTCTTATTGTATAAGGATAAAATAACTATTTCGCTTAGCATAGTCGTAGTGTTGAGAATTCAGAAATTTAAAGATTCCAGCAACCAGGTGACAACATAGCACCACAGAGGGGGCCCAACAGGGGCGATATTCGAGAGACGATCTCCGGACGGTGATAAGGGTAGCTCGCCGCCCGACCAGAACCAGACCCGAGCGTACGGCGCGTAGCGTTCCGCGCGCGCCTCAAAGAGCCAATAGACCACTACAGACGGGGCCCTATAGGGCTGATGTTCAACTGGGGTTGCGGGTAAGCGCAATGAGGCACCGCGACCTCGGCCCAGAGCAGGAGAAGAACGGGGGGAGGGGGTTAGTCAGTAAGAGTCTGACACTCCCTCCCGCCCGACCCTGGGAAGTCATTTGATAAATTTTTCCTCAAAAAACAAACAGGGACGATATTCAACCAGGGCTGCGGATCAAGGCTTGACCTGTAGCAGGAGTTTTTTTTTAATAATTTATGAAACACATTACATTAGACTTATGAAATAAAAATAGTCCCACAAAACTGTATTCACAGTTTGACTGTGGAATCACACATAATGCAACTGGGTAGTTTTAAGCCAGTGAGTGAGAGAAGTCATTTGATGATATTCTCGCTTCAACAAAATGCCAGGAGATCCAATATTGCGCATCAATGTAGGAGAGCCATGATCGGGTCGGTTTCACCAGACTAATACGATGAGAGTACCAGAATGTGAACGTGTGAGGTTACGGGAGACCTGATCGTGATGTAAGAGTTTTTTTTTGATGTGGGATGTCTGATTATGGCACTAGATTTAAGAAGTCATTTGATATTGAGTTCTCTCCCTGGGCGGGCGCGTGGAAGTGTTAGACTCTTAAAGTCTGAAAACTATCCCGCTCCTTTTTCTGCTCCGGGTCGGTACACTTTTGCGCACTCCCAACACCAGCTGACTGTCCAAAAGGTTGGCAAGTCATTCGACATAGTTTAGGTACCTAAGCATAGGGAATATTTAATTGTTGGTAAAAAAGTTGCGAGTTGGTGGCATCTATGGTGGCCCAAAGGTTCAAATGCGCCAACTTTTTTATTCATTTTTTTTTGTGAGGGGAAAATCATCAAATGATTTCTGAGGCAGTGTCAGACTCTTATTGACTAAAAAACCCCCTGTTTCTTCTCCTGCTCAAGCCGAGGTCGCGGTGCCTCATTGCGCTTAGGTACCTCGCAATCCCAGCTGAACTTTTTTATTCTTGAGATTGCGGGTTCTAAGCGTGGCAAGTACCTACTGATGTGCGTTTTTCTCAGTCATATGTAGGTAAGTACGTACTTTCCAATTTGTGATATACTTATAGTGAAATAAAAAATCATGAGTCGTTTTGAAGGAATTCAGAAACGAACATGAGCGATTTATTACTGATGAGAATCTTATCTATGAGGAAGAAAATATTCCCTATGCAAATATCTTACTAACTCGGAGAAAAATGATCATGCAAATAATTATTTGTTTTATTAATAATAGCGTAATTAGTGTAATTACCATTGTTTACCTAATTATTATATGTAGATGTTATAAACGAGTCATCTTTGGAATGCTAGCGCTCTCTATAGACGCTCGATGGAGTCAATAATTAATGGGATGAGTGGCGTGTTCGAGAGTCCTCGACCAGCAGCCGTCCTGTGCGGTCGTATATTGAACTGAGGTGCGTTCTTACAAAGTCAAATCATTTATTTCAAATAGACTCTGGGTACTTTGGAACGTCAAACGAAGGAAAAACAATCAATATAACTTTGTGTGTGTCAGTCTGTATTCTAGTGAAGCTATTGGCTCATTCTAAAGTGTATTTTTTTATTTGATAAGACAACAAACAGGCGTAGGGTTACCTGATGTAAGTCAGCGCCGCCTATGGACACCCGCAATAGCAGAGGAGTTACGAGAGCACTGCCGCCTTTTTGGGAATAAGGGATTTGAAGGTTTAGGGGTTGGGAAGGGCTTGTCGTAGGGGCAGTATTGGGCAAATAGTAACCTCATTCCACGGCGAAACACAGAGCTGTGGTAATTTCACTCCGGTTTTCTGTGAGACAAACCCATTCGTGCAGAAGCATTGCTCTCCACACTTAAAAATAAATAATCACTTATTGGGGTATATACTTATATAAATTAGTTTTTACTTCTCCTCAAATAATATCTTCTAATTTATTTCGTTGCGGGATCCAAGTACACACAGTAATTCATATCCCTGGAACGCGCCGGACTTTAGTGTCCCGGTGTTTTCATGGTTGTATCTACTCTAGATCCTGACTCACAGGAGTTGTAGCGGTTTTGGGAGGTTGGGCTTGTTCCAATATTAAAACTTCGTAACTTAAAACTGTATTATTCGAAATCAGAAGGAAGATTCTCCAGATCACCGACATAGGAATAGGTAACGCCTATATTTCCACGAAGCGTCGTGCACATGCACGCCTATCTCTGATATTGTCGTTTAACAAAACAAGCCGTTATCTCTATTTTATGTAACAGTTTTCAGTTCTGAAGTGTTATTATTCAGGTCCACACCTCTTGTATTATCTCGTGTAATCAGCAGCGATAATATGCAAAGAAGCCTATCAAAGAAATCTAGGTATAATCGTTCAATGTAAATCTTGTATTGTGAATGGTTTTTGTAATTACTGGTTTCGATATAGGGGTAGAGTAAAAGTAGCTTCTTTATTTGGGGGCACGGTAGTGTTACTGCCAAGTCGAGCGCGAAGCAAACACTGCCGTACCATCTTTTACTAGAACCATTTCGTCGCATCTTCAGGCCCCTATTTGTGAACCTCTGGAGAAGACCAGAACGCAAAAATTTTCGTCATCTAGTAAGCTATAATCACATTCTCAAAATCCAATATTCTGAGTTTCATAAATTTTAATCCTTTTAGATAATGCTAGAAATGGAATTTTAACAGTCCGCCTATTTTTTAATCCTGCCTGGAAGCAGTCATCAGAAAAAATCGTCATCATTGTCTTTTATGTCAGCTGTGTCTATGTCATCTGTCCTCAGTGATAAAAAAAAACAAAACCAACAGATAAAACGTGAGCATTTATTTAAATTAAAAAAAGTCGCTTGCTTGCGTATTCAGAGTATACAAAAATAATATTTTAGTGACAAGAACTATGCTTACAAATAATAGAATTAAATAATTATTACAATATAACAGTAGTCAATACTTATACGTAACTTAAAACTAAATTATCAACATTTTTGTGAGAGCTTGTTTGAGATTTTCTTGGCGTGACGAACTTTTACGACTTGAGGTGAGGCCGACTCGACATGAGACAAAACTTAAAAGGTTACAATGAAAATGTTTTACAGATAAATTTACTGAACCAACATGTATCTACACACGAACACACGTGTATGCATGTATCACTTTGATTTAGATATTAACGTAATAATTTTTTATTAAAAAAAATCTTAACAAACAAATAACTATCACAGTTCTAAAAGTCAATAAAACAATACAAGCAAACAATAGAATAATAAAGATATAATAAACACTCACTCACACATATTTTATTACTTACACAAAATTAACTATTTTTGTGACATAAAAATTAGGTTCGAGGCGACCTCGTGACAAGTCGCAACATCGTCTAAAAATTAAAGCCTTAAAATGTGACGAACTCTAAAATTGAAATCACGTCGCGGTTCGTCCTAGAACTTTCTGTTCGATCCAGGGAATGAAGTGCGTTACTCTGGAGTAGACACCAGGGAAATTGGCTTCGGCACATTTCTTGCCGTAGGAGACAACTCCGATCTGGTAGAAGTATGTCTTGTGTGAGGTTGGACTCCACTGTAAAAGAAGAAAAGAGTTATATTTAATTATTTATTTATTTAGGTTAAGCAGCAACTGTTTACACCAGTACTTTAGCAGCTTAGTAGTAGGTAATACTTAGATACAATTACAGGTGTAACAATTAATTACAGGTTACCACCGCTAGCACAGAAAACAATGGAAAAAATTCTTACAATAAAAGTGAATATAAATTGAATATGGCATGAAATTAATAAATTACAAAATTAGATAGAAATTAAATAATATTTGATACGGGAATAAAGATAACAAGATTATAAATCTGAAAAAAATGATTAAAATAAATACTAAATTACAATAAAAATTAAACAGTAAAAAAAATATAATTATATTATAAGTATTTGGCAAAGCACTGGCGGTAAATCTAAACGGAGTTGCGGGTCAACCGCAATATAATATACAGCGTCCCTCGGCCTGGGGCAGGAGAAGGAACGGGCGGGAGGGGAGAGTTATTCAGAAAGAGTCTGAATTTCCAACATCAAAAAATTAAAAAAAGATTTGTACTGAGGATTATTGAGAAATAGAAACATTCATTGTTTCATTGAAAATTCTTTGTTTAAAACCTCGTTTCCAATTGTCTATGTCTAACTATTATATCTTCAGGATTTTCAAATCCCCCTTATCTATACCTATAAGGTAAGAGATAAGATTTCCTTTACATTAGGTAGCTAACTACATACCTATGTAGGTAAATGTCCTTACTGAAAAACAAACTTCGGTATTTACAAATGGAGTTGAAGTAAGTAGCTCCACTTTACTGATTTACTTTTGACCTTATTACAGAATAGTAAAGTTTAAAATTTATTAAGAGATTTGTTTCATTTAGTATAGTATGACGTGCTGGCTGCCTGTGACTTAAACATTGAGTCATGTAGGTTATTTAACTATATCTGGCTGGAGATAAATGTTTTCATCAAGGAATTAGTGGGTTGTTTTATGCACTTCGAAAATTCAAGTAATCAAGCTAGCAACATGAATTCTGCATTTTTATTTTACTACAAAATCTAACAATTTGGGCCCTGTATTGATTTAAGGTGTCGCACTCCGTACATTTTAAATTGAGCGGCGATTTACCGATCTTCAAGCCGGACCACTGGGCATGCTTGTCTTCGCTTGCAACAACACCGTGTTTATGTCTGGGAGAGCCAAGCTTCGGCACGAATGGGTCGGCTCGACCGGAGTGATACCACGGCCTCACAGAAAACCGGCATGAAACAACCACATCGTTGTGTTTCGCCGTGTGAGTGAAGTTACTGGAGACCCAATCTTTCCTCATCTCAGATCCTTCCCCAATTCCTTAATATCCAAAACCCTAATCCCCCTAAAAGGTCGGCAACGCACTCGTAACTCCTCCGCTGCGGCTGTCCATGGGCGGCGCTGATTGCTTACCATCAGCTAATCCGTCTGCTCGTTTGCCGACCTATTATACTATTACATATATAGACTATATATATATATATATATAAAACACCGGACGAACATCATTCTAGAACTTTTACTACATGAAGTAACATTTTGAAGTACTTACAATAGGTTGCATAAGTGGTCCACCGCTGTCTCCCTGACAAGCATCCTTGCCTCCCTGCTTATACCCTGCGCAGAGCACACGTTCGTCAATTTTCTGCGCCTTGTAGGCACTGTAGGCCTGCATGCAGAAGTCGTTACCAACGACTGGTAATTGCAGTACTTGGAGATGCGTGGCTGCAGCACCACCTGAAGAAGAAAAAACAACTAAATAATTTGCTAAAAAAACCTTTCAATCGTGGTACTTTGAGACACAATAGTAACACAATATGCGCACGAACGCCGGCGTTCGCTTGGGGTTTGGCGAGTTAAGGGTATTTACCCTTATCATGTTAAAAAGAATGGTATCTCCATTTCACGTATTCTAGCGTAATTACTATTGAGCTTAATCAGTCAGTTTGTTACTGTCCACTTTTTGACAAAGTCGCCTATATAATCAGCTCATAGCTTAGATTGAATAAATAGTGATTTGATTACAATAAGGTATTGTTTTTTAATTTTGTTATTAAAGTTTGATTATGTTGGTTTATTCCAAAGTCGACCTTCTTTTCATATTTGGTAAGTGTTAATTACAACTTATGACACAATTTTATTAAAGATAGATTAAGGAAAAAAATAAACACTGAGGTAATACTAGATAAAAAGTACTTAGGACAAACCAAAATAAGGATATGATACCAGTAATTATATTGTTTATCTCAGATAAATATAATTATATCTCATTTATGTATTAAATTAGTTTTTATTACGCCAAGATCAGGCTTATCAGCGTATATAAGGCAACGAAAATAAATATATACAGTGATTCAGACGAGCTGACGATGCAAATTTTACTATCTTTCAAGAGTTTATGATTCATAATGTTGACAAAATGACATCGGACTTAAATCGCCTTATTTTTTATTTAAAAGGCGTATTTTATGACTAACGCACTTTTAAAATACAATTTGTTTTCTTAATTTAAATTCTAAAATATAATTGCATAGGTCGATGTCAAAATTGAAATTCGAATTGGGGAGTTGTGTTCGAATTTTTCGCAGCCATTTTGAAAATTCTGGCCAATGAAAACGAGCTTGGACTTTATGCTAACATTTTGTCGACCAATCACAAGATGTTATTGGCTACCGTGCTAATGCTCGCGTGTCGCTGCGCCACGCGATCGTGTATCCAGGTTAGTAACAAAATACTTGAAATTGATTAAAAAAAAACAGAAAAAGTAACATTAATATGTGACGCACTAGTCGAATTTCTTCAACAAATGACTAGGAAAACGGGGGAAAGAGAATGTTTACTTTTTTTTGCTAAAAGCGCTTTCTTTGTTCACCAAAATTATGAAAAATTGTTATGTACTATTTGTGCAATGTGTAAATACAAATGTGCACCAGGATTTTCAGCTTTATTACTAACAATATAAAGTCGAAAATGAATTAAAAAGAAATGGATCTGGCTCTCGTGCTGGCTTGCACCTTCACCTACAAAAATGTACTCTATTCGTTTCATTTTAAAGTTGGTTATCCTTAAAACATTATACTTACGGAATTCAGTGTGACCCCATCCGGCAATCAGAGGGTTGTAATCTTCGAAGGTTGTTGCTCTTAGTTTCTCGTCTTTCGGCATACAGATGGGCTTGATCAACTCTGCAGAAGAGAAATAAAAATAAATATTACGTTTTTGAGCGAATTTTTTTGAGGTGGAATATTCATCAAAGTCATCGCTTTTCCAGGAGACGAGAAGTAGTGTCTAATGTTACAGTACGGTCGCTGTATCTTGGCGAGTCTGAATTTAGCCGTTTGTCGGCGCAATGGATGTTTTAGGAACAAAATTGTGTACTGCGCAGCTAATCGGCTAACTTCAGACTCGCCAAGATACGTCGGCGGTATTGTACTGTTGCTTCTCCTACTTCAGGCCGAAGCCATGATGCATTATTGCGTTTGGCCTGTAACCCTGGCTGAACATCGACCCTGTAGGGCCCCGTCTGTGGTGGTCTATTAGCTCTTTGAGGCACGCGCGGAAGTCTACGCGCCGTACGCTCGGGTCTGGGTCTGGTCCGCAGAGCCTAGCTAACGATATTATATTCACCATCATCAGCCTATAAGCGCCCACTGCTGAACAAAAGCCTCTTCTCACACAGAGAAGGTTAGAGTATTAATCACCACGCTTGCTCAATGCGGGTTGGCGATTACAAACTTGTAATTAGGAATTATAAGTCCAGGTTTCTTCACGATGTTTACCTTCACCGTATGTCAGTGGTGTTTAAATAATCATAGAAAGTACCTAAATATAACTCGGAAAAAGTCCAGACCCTCATGCATGAGAAGCGGGCTCCTTAACCTCCGGGCCACACGGTAATATACATATTATTTCATCTTTAATTGATAATAACATTTAAAATGAGGTAATGGAGAAGGCAGTTGCCTGAAACTGATGTTAGTGCCAAATCTAAAAATAATATAATAATCAAAAAATCCCACTAATAGGAAAAATAAATATTTTTGTCTTTTCAATACATTATCTAAGTATTGAAATCTAATCGTATCTACTTGAATTAATTGATTTGACAGTAAGTATACTTAATTTAAAATGTCTCTAGAAATATTTTCAGAAATATATATGCTATTCGACCTATGTTGTCGATTTTTTTCATAATTCACAGAATCGTTAATAAAATTCAAAAAGAAAAGTATTCAATTTGACTTGTTGGAAACTATCGAATTGTATTAGGTACTATCGCTAGGGGAAATAAAGATAGATCGAACTAAGTACTCAGCTAGTACCTACACGAACTCACACCCATAAACAAGTCACATTTTATCATCACACCTTTTTTCAGTACATCTGATAGTCATAGATTATCTCAGATACCTATCGTTATAACGTCGTGAGTAATCTCTTAACGGTATATAATAATATTTTATGTAGTTTCGTTAGTGTTTTCTGATTCATTCCATTGATCCCTAAGATTTTTGTTAGACTTTTATTTTTATTACAAACTAGCGACCCGCTTCGGCTTCGACCAGGTATATTTCAGATAGCAAATTAATCCACTATTAAAAGGATGCAATTATACATATATATAAATCTTATAAATAAAATATATAAATACATATATAAATCTTCCTTTTCAATCACTTCAATTTCCCTCTCCCTATCTCTAAATCTCTGAAACCCTAATCTCCAAAAAAGCCGGCAAAGCAGTTGATACTCGTCTGGTGTTCAAGGGTAGCGCTGAGTGCTTACCATCAGGTAATCAGACTGCACCAGTGCCGTCCTCATCATCATCATCATCAGCCCATAAGTGCCCACTGCTGAGCAAAGGCCTCTTCTCACACGGAGAAGGTTTGAGCATTAATCACCACGCTTACTCAATGCGGGTTGGCGATTTCAAACTTATAATTAGAAATTATAAGTCCAGGTTTCCTCACGATTTTTACCTTCACCGTATGTCAGTGGTGTCTAAATAATCATAGAAAGTACATATAGCTAAGAAAAAGTCACATTGGTACTTGCCAGGTTCGAACCCACACCCTCATGCATGAGAAGCGGGCTCCTTAACCTCCAGGCCACCACGACATAACACAGACAGGACCAGTGCCGTCCTATTGCATACAATCTATGTTGTTAAGCGCAAATCTAAAAAACCGCTGAACAGATTTTGCAGAATTTTTTGTTTTTGCGCTTTTTCTTAGCAAGAGAAGATTCTTTTGAAAGAAAGTTCTAACACTTCATAACATCCTACTAATATTTTAATTCTAAAAGTTTTTGAGAATGTATGGATGTAGGTTTGTTATTTTATTAACGCAAAAACGGCTGGACGGTAGGTGATATCCTGGAGTAAGCGGGCAAAGCCGCGGTCCGAAGCTGTTTATGTATAACGTACCAGTGAAAGTAACATCATGGTCCAGGATCAGAATACCGATGTCATTGGTGAAGGAGGTGGCACTGTACTGTTCATGCTTGACCTTCTGCTTGATCAGCACATCCACTGGAGTCGCACCCTCGTCCTCTTTCGCCAAGTCCAGCTCACCAAGTCGAACTACATACCTGGAAGAAGGGTTTCGATCATTATTATTTTATTCTTTCCTTTCACGGGACCACAGGGTCCCGGACCTTTGGAAGGCATACGAGGAGCCGAAGCCAACTCGCAGAGGCCCGTTGAACAATTTTAATCTAAATGTGATGGGACATCAGCCGGCAATTATCCCTGTATGCACTATAAAAGTGCACCCAAGGACAATCCCCGGTTGATGCAGGACTATTGTAAAATGTGGTAACAATTAATAGGGTTATGGGTATGGATTGCTATGCACTAGTGGATGAAAACTATGGAAATACTATGGCCCCTGCCCCTGACCAATATTGATACATACGGATAAACAGGCAGGAGGTGACTGGCAAACTCAATTAATGGGCCCCTGGAAACGGCCGCTAGCATGTAGCGACACGGGGGTAACATACGTTGAGCTGCTTGAGGAAGGAGAGGCATCCCACGGCTATCAGAGCAATCCCGGAAGTACGGTCAAGACCCCTACCAGCACCTTACTGAGATACATCCTTCCCCCGAGTCTCCTTCAACTCCTACTCTAGCGAATCTCCACTCAAGCCAGCCAATTAAGGCAAGAATGAGGTAGAAGGGTTTGTTCTTCATCAGTGGTCACTCCAGCTCGTCACGAGGACTAACTGGAGAGAGAAGAACAAGACACCTCCCGGGAGTCAGGTCCGTGGGGTCGCCACTACCCAACAGCTCGCCACAAGCTGCCTTGCTGTTTTATTATTTATTTTATTATTTATTATGATGTCTTTACCAATCTTGGGTCCAGATATAATTTGGGAGGCGTACGAGGGGCCGGAGCCAACTGCCCAGACGCCCTTTAGACAGCTTAAATTAACTCATAACTCATGAATAACAGCCCCGCTGTGACTTGAAACCAGTAGATCTTTTCTCAGTTACCTATTTATGTCACGTTTGTTGTTAGATTGGCATAACTGTTTTCCATTTTGGCGCGGAATTTTAGTTGCATCTGTTATTTATATTAAAAACAGTGCTGTTTTTAGTTTTATAATACGCAGTGTGTATTGCGAATTTCATAATGGACAAAAACATCGAACAAAGAGTTTGTCTTAAATTTTGCATCGCCAATGAAATTTCGTGTTCGGAGGCACTCAAAATGTTACAGAAGGCTTACGGTGAATCGACTTTATCAAAAACACGTGCTTATGAGTGGTACAAAGCGTTCAAAAGCGGTCGAGATGTGATGGAAGATTTGCCTCGTTCTGGTAGGCCATCAACGTCTGCAACTGAAGTTAACATCGCAAAAGTGAAGGAAATTGTGACTGAAAATCCTCATTCAAGTTTGAGAGATGGCCGCCGAACTTTCTGTATCTCACGAGTCGATCCGTACCATTTTAACAAATAATTTGGGTATGAAACGTGTTGCCGCTCGGCTAGTCCCAAAAGACCTGAATTTTCTTCAAAAACTAAATCGCATGAAAGTCGCTGAGGACATGCTAGAACTAGTCAATACCGACCCAACATTCATGAAACGCATTGTTACTGGTGACGAGACGTGGGTTTACGAGTTTGACATGCAAACTAGTCAACAAGCTTCGGAATGGCGCCTTCCAACTGAACCAAAACCGAATAAACCACGTCAAAGTCGATCAAAAGTCAAAGTCATGTTGACTGTTTTCTTTGACTATCGCGGTGTTGTGCACTCAGAATTCTTGCCCGAAGGTCAAACGGTAAATAAAGAATATTATTTGAGCGTTATGCGGCGTTTAAGAGAACAAATTCGACGAAAAAGGCCAGAAATGTGGAAAGAAAATTCTTGGATTTTGCATCACGATAATGCGCCTTCGCACAATTTTTTGTCCAAACACTCAACAAACACCATCGAGCAGCCACCATATTCACCAGATATGGCTGCAGCCGACTTCTTTCTTTTTCCTACACTCAAATTACCCCTTCGTGGCACCCCTTTTCAATCGTTAGAAGACATAAAGGAGAATTCGCGGCGAGCACTGAACTCAATTCCGGAAACAGCGTTTAAAAAAAGTTTCGATGATTGGATTATTCGTTGGCGTAAGTGTATCGTTTCTGGAGGAGCATACTTTGAAGGTGATAAAATAAATTTAGATGAATAACAAACATTTTGTGTATTATTGACTTTTTCCCGGTACTTTCTTGACAGAGTAGTATATAAAAATGGATCACAGAATGTGTTGGTAAGCGCATAACTCAATAATGCCTGGACCAAATCTACTGTTTTTTATTGTTATGTGTGTTATTGTCAGGAGGAGGTTCTTATGAAAGAAAATTTTAGAAAAGTAGAGGGGAGAGTTTGGTAATAGGGACCCTTTCATCGTAAGCGAGATGATAAGACCCGTGCAAAGCAGGGGCGAGCTGCTAGTTTTCAATAAAAACGTAGAAATTTTGCATAAAATGCGATCGGCTGGTAAACTGTATTAAAGTTACATCATCATTTTTGCTATTTTTGAAATACACGTGTAATTTGTATAATCAATCAGACGGTATCGCTTCTATTGTGTCTGCATTTTTTAATAGTCGATAATTCGTAGACACATGGAATCGTCACAATATGTATTCAATATTTGTTTTATTCAGGCGATCATGAAACAATCACAGCGTTGTGTTTTGTCGTGTGAGTTAGAATACCGGGGTGGTAAAATGTGAGGTAAAATTAACCGAGTCAAGTCCTTTGTTCTCGTAAAAATAATTCCACCATAGCTATTTCACCCAGGCGAACCAAGTGGAATAAGCCAAGTAAAGTAATAAAGCCCACTCCGAGTGGTCCGTCACAAAAAAATACATTAGACCTTAGATCATTTGCAGCGGTAAGACCGTTCTTTGAGGAGTGGCTTGAGAGACGCCACAGCGTCCTCACCTTCCGCCTGACACATGTGCTTACCGGGCACGGCAGTTTCGGTAGGTTCCTGTTTCGGATCCAGCGGGAGAAAACGCCCGAATGTCGTCATTGTGAGGACCACCTAGAGGACACGGTGGAGCATACGGTGGCGGAGTGCCCTGCTTGGGCTGAGCACCGCCATGTTCTCAGGGAAATGATCAGCGGCGGCGACCTCTCGCGCCCGGCTTTAATCGAGGCAATAGTTCATAGCGAGAGGAGCTGGGAAGCTACCTCCTCCTTCTGCGAAGCAGTCATGCTCGCAAAGGAGGAGGCGGAGCGCGTGAGGGAACTATCCTCTTTGCGCCCCAGCCGCGCAGAAGGTGACATTCCGGACGTCGGGGTTCGGCCAACGTAAGCGCGGGTCTGCGGACGGCGAGTAAGGGTAGCTCGCCGCCCGACCAGAACCGGACCCGAGCGTAAGGCGCGTAGCATTCTGCGCGCGCCTCAAAGAGCTACATTCGGGGCCCAATAGGGCTGATGTTGAAATGAGTCACCGCGACCTCGGCCCAGAGCAGGAGAAGGAACGGGGGGGGTTTTAGTCAGTAAGAGTCTGATATTCTCTCTCGCCTTACCCTGGGCGGGAGAAGTCATTGGACTATTTTCCCCTGACAAAAAAAGACTTTAGATCATTTAAGAAATTAAGCAATAAATTGCGTCGTCATCTTCCAACACCTGCCATTTCAAAACAGAAAAAAGTTACCTTACTTAGCGCGGGTCTGCGGACGGCGAGTAAGGGTAGCTCGCCGCCCGACTAGAACCGGACCCGAGCGTACGGCGCGTAGCGTTCCGTGCGCGCGTCAAGTAACCAACAGACCACCACATACGGGGCCCTATAGGGCTGATGTTTTGCCGAGGTACCGGGGTAAGCGCAATAAGGCACCGCAACCTTGGCATAGAGCAGGAGAAGGCACGTGGGGGTTTTAAGTTACAAAGAGGTACCTACACTCCCTCCCGTCCCACTATGGGCCAGGGAAGTCATTTGATGATTGTTGTCAAAAAAGGGTTACTGACCTTTAATAATAAACATTACCTACATTGCATTAAAATATTCCAACGCCTGTAATTTGAAAGCAGGAAAAAATTACCTTACAAGCTATTAACGTTAAACATTACCTACTAAATTAATTTACAATGGCTTATCAATATTTTGGCGTATCAGAGAAGCTTTGTAATCTCGTCTGTCTGTACAATTGATTTTCTTTATCCGCTTTATCTTATTTACGTTTTTATCTATGTTTCATTCTAAAGGGTCACAGAATATGAGTCACTGGCATTGTCTCATTGAAAATGAGTGCAAAATGTCTGAATCTTCTTTGGTATTTGAATAGTACTGATTCAGAGTTTTATCAAAGAGTCATATGGGATAAGTTTCCGATAAGAATTGACTCCCAGTTCAAGTATTATGATAAGGTATTACATTGACATCGTTGAACTAGTGTGGCACTTGGTCAAGAACGACTAGAATATAAAGTTGTTTTATGGTTACTATGTTTAGTTCAGCCGTTTTATAGATTTGCTGTACATGATGTTGTTTTTCTTATTGGGCAATTTAGCTTAGCTGAAACTTAGACAAAGCGGTAGTTTCCAACTAGTCAAATTCAATACTTTTATCCAAACGTCAAAAACGATATTTTTCTATGAAATTTGTATGAAAAACTGAGTTATAATTATATTTGTCAATTATTAGCTAAAAAAATCTAAAACTTAGTGTATCGATCGATCGATGAATAAAAGTAGGTATAGTTGTTTTTCGACATTTTATTGTATTGAAACGTCAAATTGTTTTATTTTTGACCTAGGAAACTATCCAATTAACAACTAATTGTTAGTTTATTTCCATACTATTGATTGATATATGTAAGGCAAAGAAAAACCCTTTTTTAAGAGATGAGAAAATTATAAATTTTTAAATCTGGGAGAGCCAAGCTACGGCACTACCGGGGTGATACCACGGCCTCACAGAAAACCGGCGTGAAACAATCACAGCGTTGTGTACATAAGGATAAGGATATACAACGTTGTGTTTCGCCGTGTGAGTGAGGTTACCGGAGGCCCAAACCATCACACTTGCCCCATCTCTTTCCAATCCTCGAATATCCGAAACCCTTATCCTCAAAACTTCCTTGGTGTTGCGGGTGTTCATGAGCGGTGCTAATTGCTTACCATCAGGTAATCCGTAGTGTATTTGTTTCACACCGGTTTCTGTGAGTAATTATGCGGATATGTCGCATCCTATACAACAAATTAATGTTTATGTAATCAGTAGCATTTTCAAATTAAACTTGACAGCTGATGTTCGTTGATACAATAGTTATCTCGCAACCAGTTTTGCAAATATGCGTCGGAAGTCATTACGATTAAATTATAGGCTTATTCATTACATTTCACCACTTTTTGATAAGAATATGGATTAAGAGTACAAGTTTTGACATAATTTATGGTGATATGTGCGTTTCCTTCTGTACTTTTTCTTTTTGTTTGTGGCATATATGTAATAATTTTCTTAGAAAAATAAAAAACGCATTATCGATTTCAAAGTAACGGAGGCTCGGATTTGATTTGATGGATCGCGAATGATCGAAGTTTTAAAATAGTTTTTTAACTAGTATTTTTGTATACAATGAAAATTCACTATTAATTATCTTTTTTTTAATATAATGTATTTTCGTGTAAATAACGACGACTAGAGGTAATTGATAATAATCATTTATGCGACCAACGAACGAGGATCGGCGAACGAGCAGACGGATTACCCAATGGTAAGTAATCGGCGCCGCCCATGGACACCCGCACCGCATCATCAAAGGAGTTACGAGTGCGTTGTCGGCCTTTTGAGAGTTTAGAGGTATGAGGAACAGGGTGGAAAGTTCCTCATCCTCCATTGAAAAGGGAGGATCCTCCGACCAGGCGAGGTGTTCGTGCCTGGCGGGCTACTGCCCGACGGTTGTTGTCGGGATATCTGTATGGGTGCTAATTGTGTTGAAAACTCTTATAGCGCGATGTAGGATCTTGCTCGTGATTGGTGCTGTTGTTTATGTAGTGCGCTAGATGTCGCTACATCACTCCCCTCCGAGACCGGAGGTCGTTAGCTGGTTGAGACGTCTGTGAGATGCTTGTCGAGCCAGTAGATGGTTTCAGTGCGTCGAATCTGTCTGCGAAGATGCCCAGTGAGTCGGGTAGTGCAGTGCTGAAGAGTGGCTAGCTGCTGCGTCGACCAGGAGAGGGAGTACGTCTCTGCTTACTGACCGGCCGGTGCAGTATGCTGTGCCGAAGTTGCTGATGAGGCTGTAGGTGCTGACCAGGAATGCGCGTTGGCTGCATGCTGGTGGTCAGGGAACCCGTTGTAGCCGTGCAAGCTGCTGACTGTAGGATTCGCTGCTTGAAAGCTCGAGGAAGTGATGACGTCATGGCTATGAAGTGTTTGCACGAAGGCTGCTTGATGTTCATGTTCGGGGTCACCAGTTTGGAGGTATGAGGAACAGGATGGAAACTTCCTCATCCTCATTCTCATCTCATTGAAAAGGGAGGATCCTCCGACCAGGCGAGGTGTTCGTGCCTGGCGGGCTACTGCCCGACGGTTGTTGTCGGGATATCTGTATGGGTGCTAATTGTGTTGAAAACTCTTATAGCGCGATGTAGAATCTTGTTCGTGATTGGTGCTGTTGTGTAGTGCGCTAGATGTCGCTACAAGAGTTTCAGATATTTGAGGATTAGGAAGGGATTGGGAAAGGGAGAGGGATTGGGCTTCCTGTAACGTTACTCACACGGCGAAACACAACGCTGTGGTTGTTTCAACGCTGGTTTTCTGTGAGGCCGTAGTATCACTTCGGTCGAGCCGACCCGTTCGTGCCGAAGCTTGGCTCTCCCACAGTTTAAAATTAAATATATCGTAACCTAGTAATGTAACTACAATAATTTTCACCGCTCTCAGAATGCGTGGGAAATATAAATAACGCGGACAGTCATTCTAGGAACCAACATCGATAGTCATCAAATCGTTAATTAGATACATTAATGACAATTTTATCGATTACTTATATCTTATTTATCCGATAAGCACGTGTTCACAGTTGCACATAAAGCTATACTTATCAATTTATTACATCCCTTTATTCGTTTTTCAACTTTAATCAGTTGGAATTAGAGTTGGAAATTAGATTGGGAGTGTAGGTTAGATTTGATAATATCATGTTTATACCGTTTTATTGTCAATTTGCTTTGTCGTTTACCTACCTATTAAATAGATAAAAAAAAATAACTACTGTTTTATTTAATAGATAATTTCGTTACCTATATGACACACGACACGACACACGTGGTCCAAGAATTTCTAGGTATTTTCAAAAAGGATTTATAACATTTGTTTATAGTCAATATCGTGATTCATACTCAATATATTTAATACTAGCTAGTCTCCGCGATTTTACCCGCTGCTCGGCTCCTACAGATTATAGCGTGATATTATACTTATAGCCTAAAGCCTTTCTCGATAAATAGTCTATTTAGCAAAAAAAGATGTTTACAATTCGGGCCAGTAGTTTCTAAAATTAGCACTTGATTGGCCTCTTCAAATATTTTTTTTAGTTTTTTTTTTCTTGACGCACAAAAGTGTTTACTGTGGTCTATTTGAAATAAATGATTGTAATAAATGATGACTTTTTTGAGCGTTCAAAAAAACTCTTCGGATTTATAATATTAGTGTAGACTTTCTTAGTCGGTTACGCAACGTCGCCGCGGCGCGCACGCTGCTCCTGTATAAGAGTCCCGTTGTGACTTGAAACTAGTAGGTAGAGCTTTACTCGACAACTTCACACGAGTAAATCACTTGTATATTATTATTGCCATTTGTTGCACTTCAGTGTGGGACATAGAAACCATAAATAAGGAATGGCTTGTCTTTTTTAAATTATTTAACGTTTTTTTTTGTGAAGGTAAAATCATCAAATGTCTTCTCCGAGGGAATGTCAGACTCCCACTGACTAAAAACCAAACGTTCCTTCTCCTGTTCTAGGCCGAATTCGCGGTGCCTCATTGCGCTTACCCCGCAACCCCAGCTGGACTTCAGGCCTTTAGGGCCCCGTCTGTGGTGGTCTATTGGCTCTTTGATAGGTAGGTGGTAGGGTAGGTACATAAAGATATCCTCTACCCTACCACCTAAGTTTTAATTGTGGAATACAATAAATATATTAAGTATTAATTACAGTACACAAGTAAATGCCGTCTACATTGTAAATACCATGTGTTTCCAACTCGGACCATTGTTAGCTTACCGCAAACTACTAACGTGTTATTTTAGCACATCGTTATGTGGAAATGGATAAATAAGTAGGCAACTCCGGGTTTTAACCTTGATCAGACGGATAATTCTACAGCAAATATATAAATGCTATATTTTGTACTAGCGATCCACCCCGGCTTTACACGAGTGCAATCATCATCATCATCATCATCATCATCATCATCATCATCATCATCATCATCATCAGTCTGTTGTCGTCCACTGCTGGACATAGGCCTCCCCAATTGCACGCCACTGAACACGAGTGCAATGCGGATACTAAATTTCTCCATTGTTAAATGGATGTTATTATAAATATAAACCTTCCTCTTTAATCACTCTATCATAGCATACATAGGAATGTATGCTTAAACCTTCAAAACTGCGCAACTGATTTTGATGCGATTATTGATGTTTTCTCATTGCGTTGACAGGACGGCAAATGCGGAAACGGATTACCTGATGGTAAGCGATCAGCGCCGCCCATGGACACCCGTAACAACGGCGAAGTTACGAGTTCGTTCCCAACTTTTTGGGGATTAGGGTTTTGGAGATTTTGGGATTGGGGGCGGAGAGGGATTGTGCCTCCTTTAACCTCACTCACACGGCAGAATGTTACTATCAAAACACGATTTTCCATCTCCTGCTCCGAGGTACTAAACAATATGGCTGAACTTCACACACGAAATGAAAAAAAGCCTACGTTGAAATGTAGACTAGAATTCTGACACATTGATGGCCAAATAATTACTTGGGAATTCCGCGTAATTGCTGTAGGTACCGCAGATTTTATTTACTTCATCATTTCGCGTCGGTAATCTGCGTGCGCGCATCATTATGTATAAATAACATCGCGGAAGTAATGTTAGCATTGGTCGGTTCAACGTCAACATTATATCCTAGGTTCTGCAATGGGCTTTGCCTATGTTATCAGTATAAAAAAAGCAGTCTATTCACTATACATATGTATATTCCAGATTGTTTTGGAGGTTAAGGAGCCCGCTTCTCATGCATGAGGGTTCCAAACCTGGCAAGTACCAATGTGACTTTTTCAGAGTTATATGTACTTTCTATGATTATTTAGACACCTCTGACATACGGTGAAGATAAACATCGTGAGGAAATCTGGACTTATAATTTCTAATTATAAGTTTGAAATCGCCAATGCGCCTGGAGCAAGCGTGGTGATTAATGCTCTAACCTTCTTCGTATGATAAGGGGCCTTTGCTCAGCAGTGGGCACTTATAGGCTGATGATGATGAGTAATCTACGTCTGTGTCAAGTTTTTATTTATGATTGCGATCCAGACTTTTTGGAGTATTCCAGTAATGAACCTGTAGTAGCAAAATACAGATCAACATCATCGTAATCAGCTAATCAGCTGAGATTGGGGATCAAGCTCAGTAATGTTTCGCGGCCTCGACCTAGTGCAGGAGAAGGAACGGGGGAATTCTAGTCAGTAAGAGTCTGACACTCCCTCCTACCCTCATCTAACTAGAGAAGTCATTCGATGAATTTCCTCCCTTCCTTAAATAAAATAAAAAACATCGTTGAGAATTTCGCACGCACTGACCATATTTTGCAGGTTCCAAGTTTAGAAAAAATACTCTTAAAAAGGTCGTAGTTGACGGTGTGTGTTTAAGCAAATTGACATTTCTTGAGAAGATATTTGCTTACTGAATATTTAACGATCGGTAAAGTCTGTTAGCTGCTGTTAATTTACATTGACTCATAAAATCAGTAAGCGATAGTTTTGGTTAAAAATATTTAATAGTTATGCGTCAGTGGTAATTCAAAATCCCCGTTCCATCTTGTTAAATATTTTTTTTCTAAACGATCGTTTATAAAAAAAGAAGAATTACTTTTTATCCCGATATCGGGAGCGAAGCCTTTGGAAGAAGCTAGAGTCTTTATAAACGTCAAAAGTTTATAGCATTAACGCAAAATTTCTTGGAAAGTAACTCTTTCTCTTTCTCTTTCTTCTATTGCCACTCTTCTCTTTTATTTTTCTGCCAGTCTTCTGTTAACATTCCCCGATAACAACAACAGGGATGAAAAATTAATTGACGTATTAATTCTAGGAAATATTGTTTCTTTCTTTCCCTGCTTTTCTTTAACTTTAATTTCTATATGACAATTAACATGCGCTTATGTATAACAATAATTATTGATATTTGTGTCTAGGCGACTACCTGTGTACAACGGTGTTTCCTATCGAAACAAATGTTGTTTGAAAAATATTGGATCAAAGGTTCGTACTTTATAAGTCGCATAACTGCAGATCGTTGCTCTCAGATAATTCTTGGGCGACATAGTAATTATTGAGACAGATGAACTTAAATGTAATAATATAAAGTTATTAAAGTACTTACAGGTCTTCTTCATGGTTGTGGATACAATGGGCAGCGGTGAGGACATGTCGAGAGCTGATGAGGGATCCTCCACACAGCCAATTTGTAGTTCCCGTCCTTTTACTCTTGTAACCGAGGAGTGCCATCCAAGGGAAGTCTCCTGTGAGACGGAGGGAAAATGATGAACTCTTTATTAGTTAGTTATATTGTGAAGCGATTGAACTTAGTAAAAATTTGTCAGGGTGATCCTGACTGAAGTGGATAGACTTTGATTACTTATATTATAGTAAAAAAGTGCTCTAAAGTAAGGTTTTCTTCGTTAAAGGTACTTTTTGAAATGATTTCAGCTATTTCGAATTTCAATTCTTTCCAACGGTTCTACGAGAGTAAATGACAATCCTGTTTTGAAATAATAGTTTTTTTTTCATCAGACATTGTTGATAGAATTGGTAACGACTAAAGATTACTTGTTCCGAAATCGATCCACGAATTTATCGGTGTTAAATTAGTACAGCTTTTACATTTTAAGTCATAATAGCATCTTAGCTTCCAAATCTTACCCAAAGCAGCATCCACGCCACCGACGACTCGTCCGAGAGAAGCATTACTGAACCCACAAATCGGAGGGTCAGGGAGAGCAGGCACGAAGTCCTCAGGGCTTATCTTCACTGCAGAATTGGGTGCAGGTGGCGCTGTTGTCGGTTTTGGAGTCGTTGTCGTAGTGGTTGTGGTGGTCGCAGGTAGAGGAACTGGGGGTTCTGGGAAACCAGGGAGTGGACAGCATACCTGTTGGGGAATGATTAAGTTTTATGAGAGATGTTTCATGTTAGGGTCTCTTTGCGCGACAAAATCTGGAATGTGAAAATTCGGCAAAGAAAAAGTCATTGTCATATCTCGTAAAATCAGGCAGCAGCAGGATAAAGTGGCAATAGGCAGGCCACGTCGTTAAAAGGACAAACGGCTGATGGGCCCGAAAAGTACTCGAGTGGCGACCATGGAACGGAAAACGTAGCGTGGGCAGGCCTCCTGCTAGGTGGAACGACGATATCGTCAGAGTCGCGGGGAGCCAATGGATGCAGGTGGCAACTAAACTTGTTATTAGACGTGGAGGGCTAAGGGGAGGCCTTTGTCCAGCAATGTACGTTTTCCGGCGGATGATGATGATGATGATGAGTTATTAGTTGAAGCTTAAAGTTTTTTTTAGGGTAGGTAATCCTCTTTTGTGCCCACTAGTGACTCAGTCAGTGGGCAATATTAGCCTTTTTGTTTATTTTTGGCTCTGCTTTGTCTACCAATACTTATTAAATTATAGTATTATAACGGATTCGGTACCCAAAACGTGTAATAATAGAAAAAGAAAATCATAATACTCTCCACCATGATGTAATACTATTTGCTTTTGCACACCTACATAACAAACAACGGAAAAGTTTTTTCGGACGTCTTTCAATATTATCTTTAGTGAAAGATTTGTTTTATCTTTGAAACTGTATCTGTATCTCAGGATAAGTTCATTATTCTGACATACTTACATCCTCAGTTCCTAAGTTGAAAATATTGAGATTAGATTTCCCGAGATAAATAATTGTCTCACATGACTGGGGGTAATCAGGCGTGTGCAATTATTATGTCGAAGTCAAAACAACGGCACTTGGCGTACGGCGAATATCCACCCTTACGTTGTTGAGACAACTGCGGCCCGGACTAAGCGTTTTGCCTCGTCATTTATACCGCGTACATCGAGGGATTGGAACAGTTTGCCGGCTGCAGTCTTTCCGTCCGAATACAATTTAGGTGTCTTCAAGGCTAGAGTGAATAGGCTCTTAATAAACTAGTGCGCCTTACCATCAACGATTGCATCACTGCTTACCATCAGGTGGGATCGCAGTCAAGCACTAGGCTATTGCAAGTAAAAAAAAAAACTTGGATCCATGGATTTAAAGCCAGTTTTCTTATTACTGTCTCTTAGCATTACTCGATGGCAGCGTATTTTCTGTGAGCTTGTCGTATCCTCTCACAGCATGGATCTCCCACACTGAATTTCCTAACCCTGAAGGCCAGCGACGCATTTTGCAACTTGCAACGGTTGTCCATGGGCAGCTCCGAGTGCTTACTATCAGGTAATCCTGCTCATTTGCCGGTCTATTCGATAAAAAACTCTTATTAAGCTTTTAATCTTGGTAATCGTGAAAATTTTAATCTTGGTCATCTTACCTTAGGAGTAGTTCCCTCGAAGCCGCAGTGTGCTCTTCTCAACAGCTGCACAGCATTAGGGTTGGTCCGTGACTCCCGGAGTACGCTGATGTAGGGCTGGCACTCGTATACTGATATGCAGGTTCCGAGGCCATTTTCTACTGTTTGGCAGGTTTCCTCTGTAAAAGAGATTTCTTTTTTAGAAAAAAATATGATGATGCACTTAAAGACTTTTTTTCTTAACCTACTTATTGACTTTGGGAAAATAAGGTAAGTCATTTTATTATTATTAAAAAAAAATCTTACTTGAAGATTCAAATAATAGAACCGACTAAATGATGTAACAAAGACAAGAATTGTAAAACTGATTTAAAAAGAGTAACCATGAAGTTTCTTACTCATTCTTCTCCATAAGAATCTACACTTAAGACCGAGCAAATAGCTTTACTAGAGGACAGACTGACACACACGAAGTTAAACGTTTTGATCTGTGTTTTTGATATTTATTTATTTCTAGTTTGATATTCAAAGCGCCTGCACATAACTGGTATATTTGAAAAAAAAAATTAGTTTGTGATTTTATATAAAACGTCGTATAAATACAACTATATTTAATAATACATATAAAAAAAGGGGGCAGCTGGCAGCGGAAACATGGCCCAAGCTACCGGTGGTAGGGGTTCCAAAGATTGAAACCTCCTCACACTATGAGCCATCTCAAAAAGACTGGGGTTAAGCTTGTAACGGTAGTTCTCGAGAACTACCTTCTGTATCATGTGTGACCCAACAGCTTAACCCCAGTCTATTAATGTTGTTATTGAGGCTTTTCGGGACTAACCATCATCCACGTGATCCTCAACATAAGCCCTTAATTAACAACTTTAATAACCTCTATAAATACTGTTTTATTTATATGTGTATGTGTAATTAAATATAGCATTACTTAAGTCTACAAAAATATGTAGGTAGATATAGTAACGGGCACATTATAAAAACAAGTTTCCAATGTAAATTAATTAATAACAATTTACATAACAACATTAATTATGTAGGTTTATGCAAGATTTGTATGCAAATGTTATTTTTATCATTGACACGCAGTTTGTTTGTTTTTATATGTATTGTACCAGCTTTTGTCCGCGACTCCGTTCGCGTGGAATATTGACTTCCTGCAGATGTTTTGGTATAAAAACTATCCTATGTTCTTTCTCGAGTTCCAAACTATGTCTGAATCAAATTTCACAGAAATCGGTTCGGTAGTTTTGGCGTGAAGAAAAGACAGATAGACAGACAGACAGAGTTACTTTCGCATTTATATACCTAATATTAATTTGGATCAATAAACTTGGATATAAGATTGTCTCATGAACGCTCTTGTGACTCCTATGTGATGAGGATGCCTATGGGCGGCGCTGATTGCTTACCATCAGGTGTTTGACCTGCTCGTTTGCAACCATAGGCCATAAACACTGCACGGTTAGCTCGGTGGCTGGGCAACCAGCTGCCGCGCAACTGGTTCGATTTCGATTCCCACACAGACCAACTCTTTGTGTGATCCACAAATTGTTGTTTCGGGTCTGAGTGTGATGTGTATGTGAAATTATATGTTTGTGAACGCACCCACGACACAGGAGAAAATCCGAGTGTGGGATAACGGGGCAAAAATTGGAGTAATAGGTTTGTAGTGTGCAAGAAACTTTATTATTGTAACCAGCTTTAAACTTATTTAATTTTTTTGGTTATGTAATAGGACGGCAAACGAGCAGACGGATTACCGGATGGTAAGCAATTAGCGCCGCCCATGAGCGCCCGCAACACCAATAGAGTCACGAGTGCGTTGCCGACCTTTAAGGGATTAGGGATTTGGAGATTTAGGTACTGGGAAGGGATAGGGATAGTGGGAGGAATTGGACCTCCGATAACCTCACTTACACTGCGAAACACAACGCTGTGGTTGTTTCACTTCGGTTTTCTGTGAGCTTAGCTGACTGCGTAAAAACCATCAGGTGTTTGTATACATATTCGCTTGTTCAAGGAACTTAATGTTAATCATAATAAATAATAATCATTAAAATTATAATAAATAATATATCTAATCACACGAATACATCGATTATGCAAGTATGAGTATACACCTGGTTTTTTTAAAGAAAACTTTAATAGCTTGGTTTTTCCAAGAGGACCGATAAAGATGTGTATGACTAAAATGTTACATGTAAACCTTATTTCTTTTTTCAGTTATGTTTTGAAACATACAAATAGTGTACGTACATAGCTTACAGTACGGCCGACGTATCTTGGCGAGTCTGAAGTTAGCCGTTTGTCTGCGCAATGGATCTTTTAGGAAAAAAATTGTGTACAATGTTCGTTTTTTAACATTTTTAATACTGGTTGATTGCGTATATACTAATATTGGTTGATTACGTTGACTACTCGACTGTACCATGCGGAAGTTCGGACTCGCGACTATATTCAGGGCGGCCACAAAGTTTGGCGAGAGCTGTACTGCGCAGCTAATCGGCTAACTTCAGACTCGCCAAAATACGTTGGCGGTAATGTATTTATTTATTTATTTTACACTTCTTGCACAACGAACAATGGCGGATTTAACGCCTTAGGCGTTCCCTGCCAGTCTACCTTTGGGTGGTGGAGAAATAGGAGTGGTAAGTGCATCTCTGTTAGATATAACTTCATAAGTGGTAGGAAAAGCAAATCTATCTTTATTTATAGTCTATACTAATATTATAAAGAGTTTATATGTTGGAGGTAATCTTTGGAACCGCCTGGTCGGATTGCCAAAATTCTTTCACTGATAGATAGCTACAATGTTCCTAGAGGCTATAAAACATCACGCTTCGATTAAATGGAGCCGAGCAGCGGGTGAAACCGCGAGAGAGTAGCTAGTATTAAGTAAAGACGAAAATATTTTTTGTTTGGACACGCTTATCTCTGGAACTACTGGTTCGAATTGAAGCATTCTATTTATGTGGTATAGTCAATTTATTCAAAAAGTTACGACAATAGTAGCCAGCACAAGAAGATGTTAGAAAACGTGTAATTACTTCAAAAATTTTAAATCAGATAGATTGAATCTTCTACTCCCTGATTTGCAGCCCTGCTATCGATCAACAGACTGATATAAGTTTAAGGAAAATTTTGCAAAAAATATACTTAAGACAAACATATAGATGTCCTATCGGGATTTCTGATTAAATACTTAACTTATAATAATAATTGAATTAGCCGCATATACACGTAGGCCATTCGAAACTAAATATCATCGTGACTTTCATTATTACGTTAAATACTTTATAATAGGTAGGTATGTAGGTATGTAGGTATGTACATATCAAAATATTTAATATTTCTCATATCCTTCATATCGTTATGATATCTGTAATTATGAAATGACTAATCCTTGTTAATTTGACGGCGGATTTTTTATCAATGTAGATACCTACTATATGTCGTGGTGGCCCGGAGGTTAAGGAGCCCGCTTCTCATGCATGAGGGTGAGGGTTCGACACCTGGCAAGTACCAATGTGACTTTTTCCGAGTTATATGTACTTTCTATGATTAAATAGACACCACTGATATACGGTGAAGGTAAACATCGTGAGGAAACCTGGACTTATAATTTCTAATTATAAGTTGAAATCGCCAACTCGCATTGAGCAAGCGTGGTGATTAATGCTCTAACCTTCTCCGTATGAGAAGAGGCCTTTACTCAGCAGTGGGCACTTATAGGCTGATTATGGTATGATGAGATACCTACTTGGTAGTTGTTACGCTTCAGTGCTTTCTTTGACTGTCCGTGTATACCTAAGTACTCATTCTTTCTTATCAAACAAGCTTTATCAGCCAATAAAGAAATTGACAGCACACTTGACGCGGTGGCTTTGCAAAAGGCTGTCGTGCTATGTGTCGCGGTTACCTTCCCAATCTAAACAATTCATTGTGTGATGCCCAAATTGTTTTTCCGCGTCTTTTTCTTTTAAACGGGGGGAAATGAGCAGTTGCCTTTTCTGGCTCTGTAGAGTGTCAGACTCTTCCTATCATCAGCCTATAAGTGCCCACTGTAATGTTCATGCCGACTCTGGTGAATGTCATTTGATGATCTCAAACAATAGAGGTTAAATTATAAAGTAAATTGCTTTTTCTAAATTGGTATTTTCAAATTTCAGATTGAAGCGATTCGAGGAAAAGTTTAAAAAACTAACTCTTAAACTAATTAATAAAATATGAAACAACCGCCTAAGTAAAGTTATAAGTTAGAAATCGCCAATTCACCTTATCCTCGTGAAAAGAGGCCTTTATTGATGATTGGGGGTAAATATGAGCACGTGAGATCATCTGATAACAAAGTGAGTAGCACTTTGCAAGAATACCCGTAACACCAGTGACATTACACGTGCGTTGCCGGTTCTTAAGACTAATAGGTAACACGCTACACATTTTCCTTGAAGGTGAAATGAAACTCAAATAAATTAAGTGTGGGAGAGCCATGCTTCGGCACGAATGGGTCGGCTCGACCGGAGTGATACCACGGCCTCACAGAAAACCGGCGTTAAACAACCACAGCGTTGTGTTTCGCCGTGTGAGTGAGGTTAGCGGAGGCCCGATCCTTCCCCTTCCCCAATCCCTAAATCTCCAAATCCCTAATCCCTAAAAGGTCGGCAACGCACTCGTAACTCCTCCGTTGCGGATGTCTATGGGCGGCGCTGATTGCTTACGATTAGGTAATCCGTCTAATAATTTGCCGATCTATTACCAAAAAAAATTGTACAGCACAGCTGGTTTATCTTAATAATAAATCCAACCAATTTGTCAATAATTGTCTTAACAAAATACCAGTTTTAATGTACACATACATAATGTGTTCATCTTCATTGACGCTGCATAGTTACAAGAAGCAAAAATGAACAGAATATTGTAAAAACGTTCGACCCGCAGTAAGCGGTTGACCTTGACAGCGTCAGCGTCTTAAAATTGTGTATTTGTTGATATTAGTAATATTTCTTTGTAAAAAACCTTAACATCGCGGCATTAGCTAATTCGATACAGAAACTTGTTATTTCCAATTTTAATTATACGTATATATCCGTATTGTTTCGTTTTTATTCCTTACTTAATATGCTAATTATAACTTCTGAACAAATTATAATGAACCTAATGTATTTGTACTATAGTCGAAAGTACTTATGAGAGTTCCTATGGTATAGGCGAAAATGTATATTGGTAAGATTTCATAACATGACTCGCCTCGTAGGGCTTTTGTTTTTTGTTTTATGGGTTAGATCGGCAAATAAGCGGATTACCTGATGGTACGCCATCGGCGGCGCCTTAAGACACCCGCTACACAAAAGGAGTTACGGCCTTTTGGGGGTAAGGGTTTCGGATATTTAGAGATATGAAACGGATGGGAAGAGTGGTAGGGACGGCGAAACACAACGCTATGGTTTTCTATGAGGTAGGAGGTGGTATCACTCTGGTCGAGCCGACCCGTTCTTGATGAAGCTTGGCTATTGGCTGAACATTGGCCCTTTTGGTAGTGGTCTATTAGGTCTTTGAGAAAATGCTTCACGTTGTACTCTCGGTTGTGCCACGTAGATGGCTTATGCGAGTGAGATCATTCTTAAGTCTCCATTATAAAGTATAATATACTACGGCTTGGTTCGGAGAAGAAGAGGGAGCGGCATGGTTTTTAGTTTTACCATTTAAGAGCCACAGTCCTTTTCGCCCCACCCCGGAGGTATAATGTCAGTTAATGGTTTCCCCTTCAAAAATAATGGTTCATATTCTAAAAGTTATTTGTTTTTTTTTTTTTCTTAATTGGTATTTCCAATAATTGTGCAACTCGTGTGTCTTCTATCGTTTTTTAAAAGACATTTTGCTATTTTGACCCGCTGTTTAACTAAAATTATTTATATACATTACTCAGAATCTACCTGCTAAGGCAAAGTCACTTTTATTATGACATTATTATAGCTAGCTTATAAAATGTGAAAAGTTACATTGATATTGATTCAGTAATTTATGAGATATTGAGTGATTGAGTTGATAAAACGATAAGCATTATATTTTTTGGTAATTGGTAATCTGTGAGCGCGCCTTTACGCGTGCTACACAAGCTGTGCTTATTAAAAGCATATAATAATACATTGTTTATCTTTTTATTTGGTTGTTTAAATTATTTAATACTAGCTTTTGCCCGCGACTCCGTTCGCGTAGAATAGTGACTTCCTGCATTTTTTGGTATAAAAACTATTCTATGTCCTTTCTCGAGTTCTAAACTATGTCTGTGGTACCAAATTTCCCAAAAATAGGTTCAGTAGTTTAGGCTTGAAGAAAAGACAGACAGAGTTACTTTCGCATTTATAATATTAGTTTGGAATAGCAACCCACCCCGGCTTCGCACAAAGCCGATACTAAATTTCTTCACTATTTATGTATATACGATGTTCAGCCTTCAGCCGGGCTACAGGGCTAGCGTAATAAGGTAGGTACCGCGGCTTCGGCCGAAAGCAGGAGAAGGGACGGGTGATTTTATTAGTTAATAAGAGTCTGACACTCCCTATCGCCTCAACCTGAGCGAGAGGAGAGAAGTCATTTGAAAATTGTTGTCCTCACAAGAGAAAATATCAATAGTTTCATAAGAATATTAAAACAGTTCGCCTGATGATCTATACTAATATTATAAAAGTTAAAGTAACTCTGTTTCTCTGTCTTTTCTTCACGCCTAAACTACTGAGCCGATTTCTGTGGAATTTGGTACAGACATAGTTAGGAACTCGAGAAAGGACATAGAGTCGCGGGCAAAAGCGAGTAGGTAATATAACCTTTAATAATTCCACAATTGCAAAATAGCAGAAAAATCCCGAGCGCAGTAACCAAACATGTACAAAAATATTCACTTGAAACATAATTAGGTACTTTGTTGACATCTACAATCCATTCAGATAATAAAATAAATGAATTAAAGTTTATTAATTCTTAAAAAAAAATACCAAATTGTCCTACGATGTAATGGTAAGTTATCAATAAAGGTTGGGAGGTCATCCGGGCAAGGTAGCTTGTTCAGTCCCGATAGCCGTGACACACAAAACAGGGAATTCGACCAAGATGACACCGAAAACAAAAACAACTGAACATCTTTATGTTCAAAGGAAAATAAATACTCGCACTCAAATCATAAGATGTATTTTTTATTGAATTTTAGTAGGTAGGTAACTTTTTTGCAAGTTCTTCCCCGAATGGATTGCTTTTGTAACTTAACAATGACTTTTTTATTGATCTGCTGTAGAAGCGTTGATTGAACGTGAACTGTCTGACCTCTCGGTTCGGTAAGACATTATTAAAAATACCAAAACCGGTTTTTAGTTTATGATTCTTATGTTATAATCGATTCCACTCCAAATCTCCGTTTCTTAATTATTAGACGTTAAAATTACATTTTTATAGAACTCTGCTACTAAAAATAGCAAATGTCCCTTTAATGTTATTGATTTAGTAAAAGAAAAGTATTGCATTATGGAAATTGCCTTAAATAAAGCACACAAAGACTCAATTACGTCTAGGACTAGTAATATATTTTTTTTATTAAATATAACACTATCTACGATTTATAACCGAAGAACATATTAAAACTATAAAGGTCATTTTAATAATAATAATTAAGATACACGTTCAGTAGCAGATAGACAGGTAAAATCGAAGGTTGAAAAGTGATTCATTTATTAACACAACATTGAAACTTGCGCAAGAGTCGATCCATTACATACAGTAGAGTCAACAGAGGGAGGTCAACGAAGTGTAGTAACAGGACAAATAAGAAATGCAAATTGATAAATTGAATCTGAACGAATAGAAAACATCTCCAACGTGTATTAGCTAGGAATGAAAAGCATGATAATAACAACGCAGAAGAAACAATAAAGCGAGAGGCCAAAGAAAACAGAAAATTTGGTTTAAATATTAGCACAAGCCTGCGAATAACTACTTATAATGTTGTTAGCTAACTAAGCAAATCTTTTTGTTCGTAATACGTTTTTGTTCAAAAGATTTTAATAACTCATTCTTTATTTCTAAAAAGCTGTTTCGTAGTACTACTACTAGATACTATTTTCCGTGATTTATCGAAAGCTTTAGTAAATTACCCTGGGGAACACCTTTGAAATCTACTATATTTTGTTTGTTAGCGTTTTAGCATTTAAACTTACTGAATACTCCTTGGTTTTGTTGGAAATTGAAGCTGTTCCTTGACTCTGTGGAGACAGTTGGTACTGGAGTTAGTGGTGGCCAAGTCGATACATCTTCAAAGTTCACTGGATCATTTGGTGCGGTGACGCCAATATCTTCTGCAAACATACCCTAATCTTTATCATCTTCAATCTAAGTATTAATACTAAGAATTATACGTATATTTTACCAATCTTTGATAACATCATAATCTAAGTTTTTAAGCAAGTCTTCTTTAATTTTGATGTAAATCGGATAAGATATGTATGTTTTAATTTATTTTATATTATTATAAAATTATTCGTTGAGATTGGATTTAAAATTCTTAAACAGGATTGTGTTATTGAACTGGTTTTTCGATACAATTTTATCGTAATAAAAAGATTTGCTATATTAGTAACATTTGAGAGAAAATACCAGTTTTTAATGATTTTAGTAATCCTTCAATCTTAATTATGAATATAATTAACGGATCGAAACTTTAGTGTCGTAAAGAATATTTCGAATGTTTCAAATTAGATTCAAATTGTTATAAATATATTTAGAGGTATTTGGACAAAAATTTGATTCACTGATGTTTTTCGTATGATGGTGAGCTGTCATTTAATTCTTGTATTTATATGGATTGGACGAAACCATTTATTCGTGCAAATACCGTGTAAAAAGGTGATCAGATATAAAACATATTATGACGACCCTGGTCAACGACCCGATACTACTGAGCAGAGACCAAGGTAATAATTTTTCTAGTCACAAAATTAATAATATTATTTTTATCAAAATGAAATTTAAAATTTTCATGCGATATGCAAATGTTTGTAAGCGTTTTTTCGAGGGCAAGCCAACGAAAACCATTTGAAATTTTTTTTCAAAATGTACGGCGAGTTCCTATATTTTGAAAAAAAATATTGCACTTAGTCACTAACGCACACTAATCTATCAAATATAGTATGTCAAAATAATTATTACCTGGTCCAGGAGTCGTGTTTGTATTCACATCTTGAAAACCGCCATTAGATCCGTTTTGAGGGGGTTTCTCCTGATTTGTATTTACTTCATTGTCATTGTTTGTTTGGAAACTACCATCACTGGGATTTGATTGGAAACTACCATCACTGGGAGCTGGTTGGAAACTTCCATCATTAGGTGCTGGTTGGAAACTACCATCACTGGGAGCTGGTTGGAAACTTCCATCATTAGGTGCTGGTTGGAAACTACCGTCACTGGGAGCGGGTTGGAAGCTACCATCATTAGGTGCTGGTTGAAAACTACCGTCATAAGAGGGCTGTTGGAAATTTCCATTGTTTGGATTTTGGAAATTCACATTGTTGGGATTGTTTTGGAAATTAACGTTACCATTATTCAGACCATTCTGGTTATATATAGGTCTGTTTGTTGGGAAAACGACAGGTCTTCCATTGTAGTCATATTGGTTTGGTGATCCCGGACTAATTTCATAAACGTAGATATTTTCCTGGTTATTTTCTGGATTGATCACTGGTCTTTTTGGTTGGAGGTTGAAGAAGTTGGAAAATCTATCCGGTCTTCTGGGTTGCATGAACTCCTGGCCGAAGAAGCCATTGTGTCGGTTGCCTCTTTGGGGGAAGAAACCTGTGAAAGAACATGACGTCGTTAACTAGTCTTATCATTATTATAAATGATGTTTTCGGCTAAGCAATGTATGACCATTCGCTGTTTTGAAGTCGATCTTTTTTCCGAGAAATAATAATTGTCTTATGTATACTTATCCGTGTCATTATACCTACCTTATTTATTTCCGGTTACAATTAACCTGTTATTCCGGTTAAGACACGTTGTTCTGGATTTAAGTGCGTATCAAGAACATGGTTAGGTTATGGTGACTAGTTATGTGATTTAACGTCATAACGTGTTTTTTTTATTTGCCCCACATTAGGATTTTTATCCTGTGTCGTGAGTAGGTTTACCCACATGCAATTTCCCATATACATCACACCCAGCCATGGAACAACTATTTATTAATTTTTATTAGTTTTCACACATTATTTCTCGGTCACAGGGTCACAGTTATTCTGAGTGGGATATGAACCAGTGACTCGTTGCATGACAGCTGGTTGTTCTGCTACTGCACAATCAGTGTAGTCAATGTTAGTTGTTAATCAGATACAAGTCGAAAGTGAGACACAATGTACATGAATAGTAGTTAGAGGATTAGTTAATTCTGAATAAAAAATTATAAAGACAGTTAAAGAGTAGATTTTTTTGTTTTTTCATTCACATAGCCGAGGACGAGGTCTTAATCTTTCGGAAGATATACTATAATCAGAGATAAATAAAAAAAGCAAAAAAAAATTAAAGATATATTATAAAAGACAGAACGAATTTTCTATCAGCCGCTCCTTAGGTGAAAATGCGTTTTATTTTTTAAATATCTATTTCTTTCAATACGAATAAGTATTTAATTTTTTTTTTTCATTTTACCTTTTTTACAAACAATTTTTCTTAGCGACCAGGCTTTAGCACGGTTGCAATGCTGATACTTAATTTCTTCGCAATTTTATTAATATTATTAAAGAAACATATAAAAAAATATAAACCTTACAAATAAAAAAGTCATTGAGTAGTTTTAAAGATTAAAGTATACATAGGGACAGAGAAAGCGACTTTGTTTTACACTATGTAGTGATTAATTTTGTTTTCATTTTCGCACTAATTAAAAAATATTCTTAACAACATATTGTTTATAAACACAATGAAATAGTATGTACTATAAAACTGACCAGGTGTCCACGAGTTTCCTCATAGACAAAGTACTTGATGTTTATGTATTTGCGTATTTTTTGCTCCTCACAACATACCTACATAAGCGGCTTCGCTCAGTGTCAATGGTTACCGTTTTCGCTTCGTTTTATGTAGTTTTTATTGCAAACGGAACTCGTTTGTTATTCAAGTAACATTGCTATCAGTGTTTGATGATAATGTTAGTGATATATGTTAGTGATATATATATATGATAATTTTGAGGTTGAGGTTATTTTGGCCTTAAAGATGATTGTCGATGGCTGCTGTTTTGAGGTGTAAAGGGCTATAAAAACAATCGGTAGTTAAAATGTAAAACATCTATTATTAATATTTTGTCTATGAGATAGGTTGGCAAATGAGGATTACGGTAAGTTATCAGAGCCGCCCATGGATGCTCCGCAGCTCCAAAGGAGTAACAAGTGCGTTGCTAGCCTTTTGACGATGAGGGTTTCGAATTTTTTTTTTTATGTAATCGGTCGGCAAACGAGCAGACGGATTACCTGATAGTAAGCAATCAGCGCCGCCCATGGACACCCGCAACGGAGGAGTTACGAGTGCGTTGCCGACCTTTTAGGGATTAGGGATTTGGAGATTTAGGAACTGGGGAGGGATTGGGAAGGGGAAGGATTGGGTCTCCGGTAACCTCACTCACACGGCGAAACACAATACTGTGGTTGTTTCACGCCGGTTTTCTGTAAGGCCGTGGTATCACTCCGGATCATATTCAAGGATTGAGCAGGAATGGAGGGAGGAAAAGGTTTGGGCCTCCGATGACCTCACTCACCAACGCTGTGGTTGTTTCACGTCGGTTTTTATGAGGCCGTGGTATCACTACGGCATGATTGTTTGACACTTAAAATATTTTTTTTATTATCCACTATAAAAGGGGCTTTTGGTCACAATATGACCACGGCAGCCCCAACATAACCTAATACAAGATTAACGCTATTCCGACTTAAAAACCTTATACATATACTATTTTGTATAGTAAAATAGCTGCATTCGAAACAGGCTCTGACAATATACACTTAAAATATGCAATTGTGTTATAAAAGAGTTTGTTAAAATTTATCTAAGTACTAGATACATTGAGCACATAAATGCTCTTTGCCGGCGTAATTGGCGCGTAAAGTATTATAGTTACGGACAAAATAACTTTATTTTTTTGCAAATGTTTAATTTATTGAAAAGTTGATTGACTGGGTTGCACGTGCAACCAAAGTGCAATGTCACATTTAGCAATTAATTTCTTTGTGTGACGAATATGATTCAGCTAATAATATGTATAGCCTTCTGTTGAGTTCGTTTACACATGGTTGACGTTACCAACGCTCCGATTTGGATGTAATGCCGGTATTGGGGAGAGCTCAACCATAACGCTTTGGGGAATCACATATACCATCAGGTAATCCGTCATACGTCAAAAGCGCCAGGCTTTCGGACGGATTACCTGATGGTAAGCAATCAGCGTTGCCCTTGGACACTCATAATACCAAAGGTTACAAGTACGTTGGCGTCCTCTTGTGGGTTTTAATCCCGGATGGGAAAAGAGGGTGTTATACGAATGAAGCGATTTCAATTTACCTAGTTTTTTTTATGTATTAAAGGTGACTTACGTGCGAGTGTTCTTAGACATATTTGGCGAAAATCGGTTCAGCTGTTTAGAAGTTATGGGGGTAAGTGGGGAAGGGTAACCGAAGGTCTGCAAATATACTCGAGTGGGGTCTCAAATGAAAGCGCACTGAAAGGGAATGTTGAATAACTTCGAAAATCGAACAAAAAAAAAATCGAGAGAAAATGATATAAAATACCCATAAAAAAAAATATTTTATAAAAGTATAAAATAAAAAAATAAATTAGACCCCCGATAAAATAGAAATATTTAGTAGATAATAAAATATTTAGATTTGGATATCCCCCAACCCCACGTTTTTTTAATTATTAGTTTTTAAAGGAATATTAGATTTTTTTGTCGGGGGTTTTTAAAATTTTAGGTATTATGGATAGGAGATCTGAGGATTGAGGATAGAAATAAGGAAGGATGGAAGGGATAGATTGGGCTTCAGGTAACCTGTGAATGTCAAACGTTAGCGTTGTTTCACGCCGGTTTACTTCATGGATTTTTGGAATATTAATGTACATTGCAATACCATTATTTATGAAATACTATACTATATGTATAGTTTATTCATATTCGCGGATGTAATTTTGCTACACAGGTTTTTTCTCATGAAATTTAGAAAAAAATATACCTATATGAATCATTGTTCATTGATTGCACGTTTTAATGTATATACTGCTGAGCTCAAGGTTTCAAATTCAGTACCTAAGTCGGGCAAAAAAGTATTGAATTTTTAATAAACTTTTTTTAAGGAATTTAGTATTGAACAGGATTTCAACTGCTGCCCATTAGATAATTAAGGATTAATGAAACGAACTTAATTCCGAATGTGACAATTCTATCGGTTTTTGACGATTTTAATTGAACGAATAGCGTTCCTGTACGACCTTCAAATGGGTCTCCATGGGTCGGCTCGACCAGTAATACCACAATCTCACAGAAAACCTCAACGCCCTCCCCCAATCCCTAAATCCCCAAAAGGTGGGCATAGCACTCGTAACTCTTCCGTTGTTGCGGGTGTCCATGGGCGGCACTGATTGCTTACCATCAGATAATCCGTATGCTCGTTTGCCGACCTATTACATAAAAAACCTTCGTCTAAAATACATAGTCATTATCATCATCAGCCTAAAAGTGCCCACTGCTGAGCAAAGGCCTTCTCATACGGAGAAGGTTAGAGCATTAATCACCACGCTCGCTCAATGCGGGTTGGCGATTTCAAACTTATAATTTTCAAACTTACAAATTATAAGTCCAGGTTTCCTCACGATGTTTACTTTCACCGTATGTCAGTGGTATCTAAATAATCATAGAAAGTATATTACTCGGAAAAAGTCACATTGGTACTTGCCAGGTTTCGAACCCACACCCTCATGCATGAGAAGCGGGCTGCTTAACCACCGCGGCCACCACGACTTGTGGTGAAAATACATAGTAGGTTATAGGCACTCGTGTCACAGTACATTCAAGTTCAATAGTTGGGGTTCATGGCCCGAATCATGACTGGACAAGGTCAGGTGACTGCGAGGGTTACGACGATAACTACTGGATATTGAGAAATGTTAATATCTTGAAATGTTTGTGTATCACAAGTTGTGAAACACATACTTAATATATGAATTTGAATTTAATGTTCACAGAATGTCTCGTTGGTTGAGGATTTTGAGAGTGGTAGGTTACGCTATACACCGGTACGATATTGAATTGTCGCGAAAAACGAAGTTCTATTATTTACTCATTTATTGCTTATTTATGAAAATTAAAAAGAGTAAAGAACTACAGAGTTTCTTAATCTGTCTTCTCCTCAATAGTATACACTTTGGAACGAGAAGTGACTTCACTAGAGGACAGACCGGCAGACTGACACACGCAAAGTTGAACTTTATGATGTTTATATAGCAATTTATTTTTGTTTGATGTGTAAATAAGTAAAATTAATATCATAATAAATAATCTTTATATAAATTGTGTTTTACTATAAATCTGTCAAATTATCTATACGTTTTCAGCTTTAATCTCCAAAAGGTCGGCAGCACACTCTTAATTCATCTGTTGTTGCTGGTCCATGGCTATTCATTCATAAACGTTCATTTCGTTTCAAAAGCGAATACGGTTATCAATACTTAACCTGGCTAAGAGAAGGGATGATTAGTGCTAAGCAAATTTAAAACTGACAATACCTTTTTTTTTGTCAGGGGAAAATCATCCAATGACTTCTCCCGCCCAGGGTAAGGCGAGAGAGAGTGTCAGACTCTTACTGACTAAAAACCCCCCGTTCCTTCTCCTGCTCTGGGCCGAGGTCGCGGTGCCTGATTGCGCTTACCCAGCAGCCCCGGCTAAACATCAGCCCTTTAGGGCCCCGACTGTGGTGGTCTATTGGCTCTTTGAGGCGCGCGCGGAACGCTACGCGCCGTACGCTCGGGTCCGGTTCTGGTCGGGCGGCGAGCTACCCTTACTCGCCGTCCGCAGACCCGCGAAAACTGACAATACCTAAGTACTAGTTCACTTAAGAGGTAGTTAATTGAAAACCTTATCTCAAATGATAGCAAGAAAAGGGGAAGCCCTTCCTACTACATCCGTACTATTGAACTCTGATCCTACAATCAGATTGCAAACTTCACACACACTTAGACACTTAAACAGTTTACAATACCCAGCAGATCAATCTATACTTTTCTGTCAAATTTCTTTATTAGACTTCCAACTTTATTTATTACGTATAAAGTCGAAAATTCATTGAAAACATTGAATGATTGGTGTACGTTGACGTGCTAGCCATTGTAAACTAATTACACGTAGACAATCTCAATGATGTAGTATTTTTTTTTATTAGCAGAATGTTTTTCCTTGTTTTTTTTATAGTACAATTTATGCGATGTTTTGTTGTCTGTTTTCATGTAGTATTTACTTATTTATTTTGGATTGTTGATAATATCCAATGATGTTTTATTTTAAAGAGTTGAAAACCAACATATTTCTAAGCGGGAGCGGGAGTTTCAGACTCTTATTGACAAAAAAACCCGTTTCTTTTCCTGGTCCAGGGACGCGGTAGATTAAACTAATAGCGCTCGCATTTACTACCCTAGCTATTTTAGAATTATACGTAAGAATGATCTCAATCTCTTTCTAAACAACGTAACTGAATTACCAAGAAGAGATGTATTACCTATATTTAAATTATATGTTTGTTAGAATGAAAGATTAACCATGCAAATTCATTCACAGTTACCTACAAATTGAGTGCAAGTTGTTTAATTGGACGGCCATGCAAATGCAAACATATTAGGTATAACTTCACGTTAAATTTGTTAGTTTATTGTTACTACGACCACGTATCACATGCCTACTATTTATTTTTAATAACGTTTAATTATTGATAAAATCTTGACATTTTCAAAGGTCATTCGTATTACGAGAAGAATACACACACACGATAACGTATTTAAAGCTATGAAAAAACAAACTTATTCAGCCTTATTTAAAGTTTCTATTCGAATGGGAACTCACCAAATTGACAGATCACATTTTGCACAGAGAAATAGACACACAAAAACACAAGGGATCTTCTTAAAGCCATCACCACATCAAAACGCGTGTTTACGCGTACACTTAAACCGATTTATAAACAACACGCGTCCGTCAGTTACCGACACTGATCCAAGACTAAACTTGATCAACTTGATTGAAGTCATATAAGCTCAATGGCCAATGTTAATGACGTCACACGCCAGGGAAATTCATAGTCTTTGAAATATTTGGGTATTTCACACAGTATCCGGAACAGGGGGAAGCGGTGACGGCTGTGATTGTGACGTGTATCCAAATCATGGTCAGACAAGGTTGGTGATTGACCGTGATACTGATCGGTTAAGAACTTCGTGCATTCCGTTATAAACAATGTTATGTACTTAGTCAAGTGGCCATTACCGTGGATTTTGTTGTTAAAGAAAAGACGTTGCCTCATACTAGGATTTTCTTCCGTGTCGTGGGTAGCTGGGCTATGGGGTGCTATGCAACGTATCGCATTCCGGACAACAATTTGTGAAGCGGCGAAAGCCGGATGCATATTTGTTTCGTGCCGGAATCCAATCCGCGATGTGTTGTACAGCAGCTAGTTGCATAGCTACTTCGCCCACTGAGCTATGTTTACAGGACGTTAGTATGTGAAAAAACAGGAGTCCCTGATGTGGGCCAAAAGGCGGCAAAATTAAAATGGGACTGGGCCGGACACGTCAGGCGAATGCATCCGTAGAGATGGGCCACTATTGTCACCCAGTGGACACCTCAGGATGCAAGCCGCATTCGGGGTAGGCCCCGGAAAAGATGGAGTGACGATCAAGACGACTATCGTCGAGACTGGTGGACATGGTCGAAGGATCGGGAGGTATGGAAGCGAGATGGGGAGGCCTTTGCCCAGCAGGGGACATTACAGGCTAGTAAAAAAAAATGTGAATATAACATATTTATGATAATATTCTATTCCTATTTGATGATTCAATCAAAACTTAATTTAGATTCGGAAAAACTTAATTTATGTCACATTGGCGGTGGCACGGTCACTGGATCGCTCGATTCCCTATATTATGGTTGAGTTGGGCGATGCTGGTGTACGTGTCATGCTCGTGAACGGGCGCCGTCAATTGGGACTGGTCAGCTCCGGACTGTCTATTGTCCTTAAGGTTATTTTCTTTTTGTGTTTCTCTGTATACACGCGTTACACTGTTCTCACATATTCAAACTAACTAAATAATGTATCAAAGAATGTTTATGTGACCCTGATTTTAAAAGAGTAACCATGGAGTTTCTTGCTCGTTCTTCTCCATCGGAATCTACACTTTGGAACGAGCGAATAGCTTCACTAAGAGGACTGACCGACAGACTGACACTTTGTATCTTTAAAGTTGTGTTGACGTTCAAAAGTGCCTGTATGGGTCTAATTGAAATAAATAATTTTGACTTTGACCTTGACTTTGACTTTAGAACGGTTTCTTCAACATTATTTTATTCTAGCTGTGCCCCGCGGTTTGACCCGAGTTATAGCACTGCATACATATGTATGTTTTTCATTTCTCTGTCCCTATTTTAAACGGATTTTGATGCGGATTTTTCATTAGATCAAGTGATTGACGAGGGAGTTTTACATGTATACATAACATCCATCAAATAATGGAGAAATTATGTATAAGCATTGCAACCATGCCAAGCCGGAGCGAGTCGCTCGTAATTCATACATATTCACTAGCAGTTAATTATAGTACGTTGTGGTCGAAAATGAGTGATGATTTAAGAACAAATGTAAACAGTATTTAATTTCCGACAAAATAAAATTATGTAATGATAAGCAAAAAAGTTCGCGTAGGCTTATTATTGTGTAAAGGTCAACGATCCCAAGTGTTTGAACATTTTTTTCAACAAAACGAGGTCCAGCAAGAGTTTTCCTCGCGAACGAAATGTTCCGTACTGTTACATCCCCGACATGTAAGGGTTTATGCTGAGACCGTGTTACGTCATTACTACAATAATTAAATGCAACGTCATCATTACGATAATTTAATGCAACGTCTGTAAAACACATCCAATGTAAAGATTGCCTGCCAGTTCCCTGGCAGTCTGAGAAACATCTCCTCACGGAACGGTCGTCTATTGTCCTTAATTATAATCGTTACTATAGTCCTTAATATTAATCGTTACTATTGTAATGACAAGAAATTGGTATAAGTAAAAGGAGGACTTAATGACATATGGCTTTTAGGAGTGGTAGTTGGAACTACCGCCGTTCTTAGATACAGACAAGACAGACAGTCGGACAGTGGAGTCTAAGTAATGCACGGTGCGGTAGCTGGGCAATAGGCTGCCGCGCAACGGGTCGCGAGTTCGATTCCCGCACGGAACAACTCTTTGTGTGATCCACAGATTGTTGTTTCGGGTCTGGGTGTGATGTGCATGTGAAAATGTATGTTTGTAAATTCACCCACGAAACAGGAGAAAATCCTAGGGTGGGGCAACAATTAATATTAAAAAAAGTAATATGGTTCTCCTGTTTTAACCCTTTCGATACGGAACTTTTAAAAACAAACTAAGTAATTTAAGCAAATATAGCTTTAATTCATACAACATATTAATTTAATTCATTAAAATCTATTTTGATTATAAAAATGTACCAATGAATCTGAGTTATGAATGTGGAGGGACAGAAACAAATGTAAAGTATCGTTGTAAGTGGCACTCTGTGGTCTCCGTCTATCCTCGTTCGATAAAAACATTATTTTTCCTATAGGTATGAAAACATATTTTGTCAAGTTCATGTTTTTTTATTTATTTTATATGTGGTACACTATAACAATACTTGTAATGTAACGAATAACGTTTCTTGCTATGTACTTCCTAAGTATGGGTATTTGTATTTTTAACACGAACTAGAAAATAAAATCTAAGAATTGGATTTACACTAAGTTATACCATCACAATATTTTGAAATTCATAATGACCCGGATTAATAAAAATTATGATGATGATGATTTTTTTAGTTTGATTTTTTTTAGATCATCCCTATCGGACACAATCTGATTGAAATTGTTTACATTGCCAAATTCGCCACGCAGCGGTTTTAAAAAAGTTTTTATTTCGCCAACATTTAAGATATTTTTCTAAACTGTATAGAGTAAAACAAAGGCTAAATAGGCATCACAAAAGCTAACAATTTCCACATTTTTAACATTAAAAACATTACTATCCAGACTTTAAAGACGTTAAAATCTTTTTAACCATTCCACCTCAAAAAAGGGAGTACGGCGTCTATTCTCGTGAGAAGAGGGCTTTTCTCAGAAGAATCTGAATAGTATAGGGCTGATGTTGTGATGTTGGTGATGTATCTACAGACATAACAATATATAGGTACATAGGTTCAGTATGAATGGTATATATGTATATAAAGGATACATACACGAATACTACTATAGAATATTGACAATTTAAACAGTAATGGCGCACATTATTTACGACGCAATCAAGTGTTTAAGTGTTTATCTGCAGGATAATAATTTTACAGAATGGAGGATAAAATTACACGTCCGATTATTAGCGACAAATGTATTGCAATTATTTATGTACCTGTAATAGCGCTAATTGTTATTTTTTGTCATAATCATAAAGTACTATGTGCAATATTTCTTTTTAAATGTTGACTTTAGAAGATACATCATCATCATCAGCAAAGGCCTCTTCTCATATGGAGAAGGTTAGAGCATTAATCATCACGCTTGCTCAATGCGGGTTGGCGATTTCAAACTAATAATTAGAAATTGTAAGCTGTACGGTTTTGTCACGATGTTTACCTTCACCGTATATCAGTAGTGTCTAAATAAACATAGAAAGTACATATAACTCGGAAAAAGTCACATTGGTACTTGCCAGGTTTCGAACCCACACCCTCATGCATGAGAAGCGGGCTCCTTAACCTTCGGGCCACCACGACGTCAGAAGATACAATTTTTATAAACGTTACTGATTTTGTCAATAGTTCGCTAGGGTTATCGGCATTCAGACGGAGTTGTGGGTGCAAGTGGAATCATGTACTACATACAGCCCTGGCTCGGAACAGAAGAGAGAACGGCCTGGTTTTTAGTCAGTAAGAGACTGACACTCCTTCTCGCCCCACCTAGCGAGGAAGTAGTCATGAGATGATTCACATCTCATCATCAGCCTATTTACAGGGTGACGTTATTGCTCAGCAATAAAGCATTTAAAACTGAGAATAAAAAAAAATCATCAGCCTATAAGAGCCTACTGTTGAGCAAAGACTCTTCGCACACGGAGAAGGTTTGAGCATTAATCACCACGCTTGCTCAAGGCGGACTGGCGATTTTAAACTATTAATTAGAAATTTGAAGCCCAGGTTTTCTCACGATGCTAGGGTTGCGGGTTAAGCGCAATGAGTCACAGCGGCCACGGCCTAGAGCACGAGAAGGAACGGGGGTTTTTAGTCAGTAAGAGTCTGACACTCTCTCCCACGTCAGTAAGTCATTTGATGATTTTCCCCTGACAAAAAAAAGGTTTCCTTACTATATTTTCATTCACCGTATGTCAGTGGTTTTTAAATAATCACAGAAATTACATATAACTTGGAAATGGTACATGCGACGCGGGCGCCTAACCTCAGGGCCACCACGACACACATGAAATGATAACTCCTCCTTAAAAAAAACCTTTAGCGGAATAACATGTAGCCTGTATGTTATTCTAGGCTACAATTATTTTGTCTTACTTTTAGATCCTTATCAATGCTTTTCAGCTAATACCGAACCCATTTCACTAACAAAAAACCAACGACGCACTCCATTATAAAAATAATAAAATTATCATACAGACCTGCTTGCAGCTTCCTATTCTTCTTCCTGTTACCAACCCTGGTCTTCTTAACTACCACCTGATATCGATTCTTGGTGTTATAAACTTGGTTGGGAGCGTATCCTGTCGTCGTGATATTTCCGTTCAGGGCATATATGTTTCCTTTCTTCAGTCCATAAGACCCGTAGCTAGGATATCCTTGTAATCCAGTACCGTAAGTGTGGTAATCAGTACCACTGGTGTAAACATACTGGTAGCATGGTTTTGAACCTCCATGGGAAGAGGATGACCACTTTTTTCCGTACCCATAAGAATACTGACAGGATACGCTAGGCGTTTGGTGGACAGGGTAGCTCTGATATGTTGGCACATGCCCTTGATGTCCATGTCCATACAAACTCTGGAATAACGCGTCCAAAGCTTCGTAGTATTCAGGAGAATGAGTGGGGCTTGGAGGTTTGTAGACTAAAGGAGTTTTCAAACACTTTTGGGCATTCTGAGCTAGTATTAGGAAAACAGGGAAGGATTGTATTAAGCTACAAATTGTTCCTTCTTTTACAGTCATGGCGACTGGTCCGAGAGTCAAACTGCACTGAATGGTTCTCCCATTTTTTGCTCCTCTAACTGGGTTATCGTAACCCCAATCAGTTATTATATATTTCGCAAAATTTCACGTTTGTTTTATTGAGTAATCCGTTCTGCATTTGTTGTTTGTAAATGATATGTTGTTATAGATTTTTGTTATTGTCCGTGTAATTATTTTTATCGTTTTTATCATCAGCATCAATGATTTGAAAATAGATGCAGCTTTCTCTTTGATTGTGACTAAAGTAGGTAGGTACACACGCGTACGTTCATTGGATTTTGTAATGAAAATAGAAATAGTTATTTATATTCTAAATTTAAATTGTCTTGTTAGTGTAATCGTTGAATACAAACCATCGATGAGGATATAGCGAAAACGCTAAGGTTCGATCCAGTGCAAAAAGTATATTATTCAACTGATGGTGAGCCATTGGCGGCAAAAACATTCTCAACTAGGTTTTAGGTGTGTTGCCAGGATCTTTGGAAATGGGAAAATTGGGGATTGGCAATTGACGATGGGTGCTAGAGATCGGAAATTTGGGGATTGGGAATTGATGTGGGTTAGAAATCGGGAATTTGGGGATAGAATAATATACTTAGTTTATAACGAAATGTTGTTTTAAAAATGCTTTATAATTAAAATAGCATAAATCAGACACACATGACTTATAACAAGATAGGAAGTAAAACAAAATAAAATGTATGACATACATACTTAACTATAAATCTAATGACTATTATTACAATGAATCAGCTCACATTGATCTATTAGGCACAATCACACAATAGGCCCATTCTTATATACCTTTTAGCATACATTACAATATTGGTATGGAACACAAAAGTTTATTATCTAACTAATACGTCAATGGACTACACATTGGACAGAAACAAAAATTATATATTTTAATTAGAAAAAACATTCTTATGGTGACAAAATAAAGTTCTAAATGCAAATAATTCTTATTTTGGGTTTGGTAGACCAACCAATTTAATTCTTCAAATAAGAATGGCGCTAGTGTCGTTTATGAGGCGGTCGTTCAAAGACTTTTCTAAGAAATAAATTAGTTCCGATTTTGTCCGCTTGTATGGCGACGGAAGTGTTATTTGTCACTGTCAGTCGCCAAGGTTGGTGAGACAGTTTTGTTTATGACATTTTACTTTTTAAATGTTAGATTATTATACCTTTTGATTCTCATATCCTACTTATTAGTCAGGCTTGTATTATTAATAGTTTTTTATGATATTATATTTATCACTTAGCAGTTTGTAAGTAATGCGGATTTTGCTTTAAGAGATAACATTGTGTTTACTTTAAAGTTAAAGATTTTTGACGCCGGGAAATCAGACAAATTTGTGTCTTTTAAATTCAGACCCTTAATTACTAAAAACTACCTCATTCTTTCTTTTGTTCCAAGCCGGGCGACTAATGCAATAATTTACCGGCGGCAGTAAATTATTGCATTGAACTGAAACAGGAACTGCTGGACCCAGTAAGCAAAATAATGTGTCTAAAATAATTAGAGAATTCAGCGCATATAAAGTCACATTGCTACGCTTCTATTTGCAGGTTTCCTACTACTTTGAAGCGGAGCGGTTTTAAGTCAGTAAGAGTTTGACACTCCCTCTCACTCCGCCCAAAGAGAGAGAAGTCATTAGATGATTCCTCCTCTCAAAAAAGCGTACGCAATTGTGAAATAAAAAGACAAACAATACAATTATGTTATTACTTACTTCAGTAAGTAATTGTACTCATATTGTGATTATTGGAAAAATGAAAAAGGCAATTAGATATCAGTTTACGGAATTGTACTTGGATTATATTTTTTATTAATTGTACTTATATGTCATATATCTACACATTTATTAAATTCTTAGAATTGAAATTGAACACGCGTATGCGTCACTGTGGACTTTTTTGTTTTCTTATATTCAATTCCTTTTACAGGTGTTACCCCCATGAAATAGGGTACAGCGTGACACAACCATTGCGTTGTTTCGCCCTGTAAGTAAGTTTACAGGAGGCCCAATCCATCCTTTCTTTCCATCCCACCCCGAAACCTTAATTTCCAAAAGACCGGAATCGCACTCGTAACTCGTGTTGTCGGGCGACGCCGATTGCTTGCCATCAGGTAATCCAAAAGATCTACAACAAAAAATAACACATTGAGCCTCACATATAGCTCAGAAAAAGTTACCAGTACCTATCCTAGTACTGCATGAGAAGCGGACGCTTTACCAACGGACCAACACGATTACCGCAGTACTTTCGAGAATTTAAAGTACTTCAACGACTTTGTCACATTAAAATACCAATTATCTCGTCACGTAGAGTATCTCAAGTTTTTTGGTAAATTGTTTATAAGAATGTTGAGTTTTTAGATTGGAAGCTGCAAGGTCAGATGTGTTGACTCAGGAACGTGTTCTGCTTGAAGCACTTCTGAGTACGTGCTTCTCAGATAAAAGATTTGCGAGAAAAACTTGATAGGCTTTGCAAAAAAATACCAACTGTTTTTGGGCTTATAACAACACTAGCGACCCACCTCGGCTTCGCACGGTAATACTAAACTTCTCTGCTAATTAATAGATGTTATTATTCATATATATCTTCTTGTTCAATCACTCTGTATCCAAACTAATATTATAAATTCAAAAGTAACTCTGTCTGTCTGTCTATCTTTTCTTCACGCCTAAACTACTAAACCGATGTCTTTGAAATTAGGTACAGGCATAGATAGGAACTCGAAAAAGATTTTTGGTATAAAAGCTATCATAGGGTAGCTTTTATACCAAAAATCTGCGTGAAGCCACTATTCCACGCGATCGGAGTCGCGGGCAAAAGCTAGTATGAAAATAACCGCATCAAAATCCGTTGTCCGTTGTTTGTTTTAAATATTTTTCTGCGACTCAGTTTTATACCATGTAGTGATAAAGAAATAATAGGTCTTTACCTATGAAATTGCCGTTTTGCATGAAAAAATTTAAACGATTTTTTTGATTTGAAATGCAATGAAAATGTAACACTAATCAATAAACAAATGACTACTTTTGGAAAAAGAATCCCATGTTTTTAAAACAAAATTAATTAGCCTTAGCCTAACAAAAACTATTTTGATTTGAAATGGCCAGTACTGCAGAACGGCAATTTCATAGGTAAAGACCTATTATTTATATAAAATCCCAAATAAATTACATACAAAACAACGTTTAAGTATTTGCGAGTCTAGCATAAATTCCTGGGCAAGTATAACCATGCGTGATCAACTCGACTGGATTGACGCCATGGCCTCATAGAAAATCGGCATGAAAGAACAAAAGCATTCTATTTCGCCGTGTGAGTGAGGTTACCGAAGACCCAATCCTCCGCGTTGCTGGTCTCATGGGTGGCGTCTTCCGAGCGTTCGGCGCGTAGCGTTCCACGCGCGCCTCAAAGAGCCAATAGACCACCACAGACGGGGCCCCATAGGACTGATGTTCAGCCGGGGTTGCGGGGTAAGCGCAATGAGGCACCGCCACCTCGGCCCAGAGCAGGAGAAGGAACAGGGGGGTTTTTAGTCAGTAAGAGTCTGACACTTCCTCCCGCCCGGCCCTGGGCGGGAGAAGTCATTTGATGATTTTCAGCTCACAAAAAAAAAATCGGTGGCGTCTATTGAATTTCTGAGTGACTTTAAACTTGTAAAGCTGTTCTTATAATACTAATAAGTACTTAGTTTACTATAATAGTTTTTCAAAAAGGCATATACACCACGTGTTTGGTCCTAATGAATTATATATCACTATTACTGGATATGTAGTAAAAATGCATGTACTATAATTAGTAGTCTATAATGGTCAGCACACACAGCAAGGTGACGAGAGCTGACTCAGTTGTCACTTTGTCAGCACAAGTTCTGACACATTTTGATTTAGTGTTTGTGAATGTCCGGTCTCCCTTTCTCTACGCACTGAAGGTTTTGAGGTAGTTTTACGATGACGTCATCTCTTTTAGTTCATGATCGGGTTAGTAGTAGTACAATGAATTTATTTTTGTAAATAAGTAGGCCATAAAACAGCACTTTCACACGTAAAAATCTACCTAGATGAAGCCGGCATTACCTATCTGACTACTCTGAGAAGAAATGCCGAAACAAACTCAATACACGTTGAACAACGTACATTGAAGATTGGTTGGCAATAATAAAACTAAATACTGTTTGTTAGGCACATATTTAGGTAATTTGTCATCTAATAAATTTTCGATAACGCATTACTATAAACCAATCTTGTCCTGTTTTCCATCCTCGAAAACTTTGATACGAAAATAAAAATACATTATTTTTGGTATGACATTTGTCCATATTGAAACCACTGATTCAGTTTTCCTTAAAATATCTCGAATTGCTGTCGGGGTAAACAAGGATAAAACGAATGTAACTACTCTCTCTAAAGTACCTAAGTACCTTTACAATTGACAGATAAATAACAAATTTTTCTCTTTGGTATCTTATTCAACCTCATTTATTAACATATTGACCACATGCAGATGGTATTTCATGTTAATAACCTATTTTTGGTGTTCATTGTGTGATTGCAAAATTGTATCATTGTGAACGCACCCACGACACACTTCAGCCGGGGTTGCGGGGTAAGCGCAATGAGGCACCGCAACCTCGGCACAGAGCAGGAGAAGGAACAGGGGGGTTTTTAGTCAGTAAGAGTCTGACACTCCCTCCCGCCCGGCCCTGGGCGGGAGAAGTCATTAGATGATTTTCCCCTCATAAAAAAAACCCACGACACACGTGAAAATCCAAGGATGGAGGTCCCTTTTTTGATAATTTAAAGGCATATCAAAATCCTTTTCAATCTAAAACCTGATTGGTATTTGTTAATTTAGGCTGTTAGCGCTTTCAGATACTTTCTTAGTTACTATCCTTCCAGCCACCAAACACAGACGGTGATAAAAAATACCAAATTTTAATGACTATAGTTAATAATTTTATATAGATTACTATACCAAGTTCTAAGAACGTATGTGTAATAATACGTGGACCGGAATACCGGATATTTAGTAATAAGTATGCATGCAGACATCCGCAAGGAAAACCCACGGTCCACGGATCAAGGAATTTACTTGTATTATGTGACATTCTATGTGATCTTGGCATAGTAGCAGTGTGATTCTGTAAGACTTCATTCTAAACTTCGAATCTGAATCCGCTGTGAGTAGTAGTACACTAGCGCTACCTACACACACAGCAATATTTTAATAGATAAAGTATATGCGATGACGTGTAAAGTGGCATTCTACATAGTATAATGTAATTTCCCCGTCACTTCACACTCGAACAAGATTCAAAATCAAACAAATTTTATAGAATCGACGCACGTACAGCTCCAATAAAATCTAATCTAATCACTGCTATATTGTTTTGTTAATTTTAATATTATTTTATACGTCATCGTGGCATTTCGAGGGTTAAGGCACCCGCTGCTCATGCATGATTGTACGGGTTCAAACTTAGCAAGTATCAATGTGGCACTTGCCGAGTGTAAGTGCTTTCTTTGATTATTTAGATACAGACCATTGACGTACACGGTGAAGCAAAAACATTATGAGGAAAACTGGACTTATAATTTCTTATTTTAAGGTAAAAAATGTTCAATTTGCATTGAGCAAGCGTAGTGATTAATGCTTAAAGCTTCTCCGTGTGAGAAAAGGCTTTTGGACAGCAATGGATACTCGTAGACTGATGATGAAATATTTTCTGTTAAGGTTTAATTTGAAAAATTGTTTCATAACTCTGTTCAAGTTTGCGAGAGTTATGCTTCGACATGAATAGGGCGGTTTGAATGGAGTTATACCACGACCTCACAGAAAAGGTTACCCGAGACCCTATCCTTCCCACGGCAAAACTAAACGCAGTTGTTTCACGCCGGTTATCTGTAAAGCCATGGTATTAATTCGGTCAAGCCGACTCATTCGTATCGAAGCTTGGTTCTTCCTAGCTAAAGGTATAAACAAAAACCTTCATTATTTTACAGTCCACTCGTCGACCTACAACTTTTTTATTCCGTACTAGCTCTTACCCGCGGCGTCGCTCCCGTAATTTGACTACCTACCCTACTCTACTGTACCTACCGTACTCTACCTACCTACCATACTCTACCTCCCCTACTCTGCCTACCCCACTCTACCTACCCTACTGTACTAAGGGTGACAAAAATGCATGGAGACCTTAAGGTCGACTATTGACTGACAGGTTTTGCATAACGCTACCATTGATAACTAGATGGCGCTGGTTTAAAATGAAAATAACCCTTCAAAGCTTGAATACTTTACACTGCAGAGGCACACAATAAGGTTTTTAATGGTTAAAATAATAATTAAGAAACAATAATATATTTATATTCAAATACGCATGAATTATGTTAATTTTCTCATTTCCGAGGACTTAATATAGCGCCATCTAAGTCAAGTCAAGCAAACCAATTAAAAGATGGCGTCAATAATTAATAATAGACAACAATAAAAGTTATAAACTAACCCGCATTTTCGATATCATAAAATATGCGATCGGTAGCTCGGATAAATAAGAATGATAGAATAATGAAGTCAAAGGGCACCGGTTCAATTCCGGGTTATCATTTTTAAATTCAGGTTTTTTAACAATGTTTTTTTTATATTTTTTTATATAAAAACAATAATAATAATATATAAATAAAATATTTGACGTTTAATATTTATAAAAGATAACAAAAATAAATATATATATTATTTTAGAATAAAATTATATTAATTAATATATATAAATAACTTTTATAATATGTGCTAACTATTAATGTAAAAGTAACATATTTTTCTTACAGATTAAGACTAATACTAAGTTTAATTCTCATAAAGGATTACAAATAAAACTATTTTAGTGACATTATAATTTCAGACATTTATTTCTCAAAACATAATACTTATTTATTTCTTTCTTATGTGTATACCCTAACCTAATGACTTTTCAGCTAACTGACACATTATTTATTACACTTTTTATAAGATTAATAAGTATTTTAAATCAAAATTGTGTTGTGCTAGTCATTTATTAGTTAGTTTTAAACACAATGTTATAATACGATTCTATATGATATGCAACCTTACTTCTGCAACTATTTTACCTCCCCATAAAATTTAATTAAAGTATTGACTAAAGTGATTCATTTTGTGCATCATGTTATGACAAAGGCTCATAGCTTAAGTATTCGTTCCAGAACAAGGAAGAAATTGAAGCTAGACCTTAAATCAATAACATTTCTAATACCGGGATATAGCATTCACTAGATATGGGACGAATTGTTTATAGTAATTAATAAATAAATAATTCATTATTTTGCAATCAATAGCATCTGTAGATATTAATATTGCTTTTATTTTTATTTCTCATATTTAGTAAAACATTAAAATCATTACTGTATGTAGCAGTTGCTGGTTATAAAGTAGTCAATAAATTTATCCTACTAACATTAAGTTTGAACATTTATCCATTAAATAAATTATAGCTACCCCGGTCTTGTAATTGCTTAATCCTATAGTCAACAATATCTTTTCTTTTAAGAACTAGTGTAGCCGACATTTTTATCGATCCTATTTCTCCTATCTCGCTGGGCAAGGAATAATCCGTATGTCTCATTGCTGACTAAACACTTGCACAATTATGGAACATTACACATAGCACAATTTTATTGTCCTGCACGAACGTTATCACTAGCACATCTTCATGACGTCTTTCATCACATCTATGTAGTTTTCACTGTTTGCATCACTGAAGATGACAACTCTCCAGTAATTTCCCTCATAACCTTGCCCCATAAGTTGAAGCTGGTCTGAGTCAATATCACGTCTTCTGCCAGATCCACTACGGTGCTCCAATGAACCCTCTTCTTGAAACAGCTTTAGATATCCATAAAGTGGCAGTCTTTACCTGTAAGGGACGTGTATTATTTATTATTTTCATGTATCGATAACCATGGATAATAAAATAAATAAGAAACGGTCATTTTAGAAGAATACTTACGTTTAAGCCAGTTTCTCTAGAAATTCCAGTATAATTTAAGCTTTGATTATGCAATGCTATTATTTGGGCCCTCGTAGCCATATCAATATTTGAACGCAAACTCATAATAAAAATAAATATTAAAAACTTGTTAAACAAATCGTGACTGAACTCACTCAAAGATAGTAAAGAATGTTATGATTGAACAAAAAGGTTTAATTTTTAACTAGTTAATATTAAATTACCCTCAACTGTTTTGAGATTTATGATCGGGTTAAAGTTGCTAAACAACTTCAATATAATAAACAGTAGGATAATTTCAATACATTTCAAGGTTACGCAATGGCCTAATGGCTAGTGGCATCGGTTAATTTTATGCTACCGAGTTCGAATCCTGGTTATTGCGTGCTTTGCTTTAAAAAGGTTTGGAATATCGTAGCATTAATTTGTTTAAAAAAATATTAAGTTAATAACTTTGTATCTGATAAAAATTATAAAATGTATATTTTTCAATACCACTAGTATACTAGCGCCATCTATGTCATCCATGGTAAATAATTAAGGCGATGAAACGCCGTACAAACGATTTTGATTTGGAATCATCCATGCACTTATGACACTGATAGTACCTCCATTATTCTGCCTTCCCTACTCTACCTCCCCTATTCTGCCTACCCCACTCTACCTACCGTACTCCACCTAACTTTCTCTACCTACCCTACTCTACGTTCCGTACTCTACCTACCCTATTCTGTCTACCCTACTTTACCTCACCTATTCTGACTACCCCACTCTACCTACCCTACTGTACCTCCATTATTCTGCCTTCCCTACTTTACCTCCCCTACTCTGCCTACCCCACTCTACCTACCCTACTGTACCTCCATTATTCTGCCTTCCCTACTCTACCTCCCCTATTCTGCCTACCCCACTCTACCTACCCTACTGTACCTCCATTATTCTGCCTTCCCTACTCTACCTCCCCTACTCTGCCTACCCCACTCTACCTACCCTACTGTACCTCCATTATTCTGCCTTCCCTACTCTACCTCCCCTATTCTGCCTACCCCACTCTACCTACCGTACTCCACCTAACTTTCTCTACCTACCCTACTCTACGTTCCGTACTCTACCTACCCTATTCTGTCTACCCTACTTTACCTCACCTATTCTGACTACCCTACTCTACCTAACCTACACTACCAACTCTATCCTATCCTATATCCTTCTCCCAGTTCTTAGCTAACTCCCTACAAATTTTCAGCCAAATCGGTTCAGCCGTTCTTGAGTTATAAATAGTGTAACTAACACGACTTTCTTTTTTTTTATGAAATAGGTGGCAAACGAGCAGACGGATCACCTGATGGTAAGCGATCGGCGCCGCCTATGGACATCCGCAAAACCAGAGGAGTCACAGGTGCGTTGCCGGCCTTTTAAGAAGGGATATAATTCTTTTATAATATAGATATACCTAATATAAGTCTAGGCTACTAACCATGATCTAGTAGGTAGACACACTCTCACACTACATTAACCTTTATAATAAAGTGATTAAGGTTCCTATTTGTGAGTAATACGTGATTACGTGTGAAACTGTTGCCTTGAAAAATTATTAGTTTTCCTTCTTAAGTAGTAATAGGTACTGCAACTAAGTTATTTACATTCCGTTGCCATAATTCACTAGAATTTCATAAACAAACGCAATATAAAAACCAGTTGTCACAATATCACGTGTGGGAGAGACATGCTTCGGCACGAATGGGTCGGCTCGATCGGAGTGATACCACGGCCTGACAGAAAACCGGCGTGAAACAACCACAGCGATGTGTTTCGCCGTGTGAGTGAGGTTACCGGAGGCCCAATCCTTCCCCTCCCCTAATCCCTCCTCAATCCCTAAATCTCCAAATCCTTAATCCCTAAAAGGTCGGCAACGCACTCGTAACTCCTCCGTTGCGGGTGTCCAATGGCGGCGCTGATTGCTTACCATCAGGTTAGGACTTATTACATAAAAAAAAAACAGTTGTCACAATATCAGGTTGATATTTACGAAAAACGTGTTTCAACTATTGATTTGTACTTAAAATCTATTTCTATGAATGTTATTTTCTTTAATAATGTAATTAAATAATGTTGTTTTATGTATTGATTCTTAGTTATCAATGTTTAGTTTTTGTTGCTTCTAGAGGATTAACGATTCGATAACTGTTGAATCAATTAATTAGTATTGTCACCGTTTTTTGGTACCTACTGATGAAGTATGTCATTTTTTTTTCTGAGGGTCTTTCTCTTCCGTTACTGTTTTTCATATTCTATCTGTCTGTTTAAAGTGCACTATCAGTGACAGTAATTGAAGTTATAAAGCTTTATGTTTGATATAAATATAGCCATAAAGTCTTATGAGACAACTTAAAAATAATCTTTATTTATTTAATAATTTTTTTACACACAGTAAGTTGGACAAGAAAAATAATACAACAATTAGGTACAAACGCACAGCTTATTTCTTCGGAAATCTCTTCCAGCAGGCCCGTTATGGGAGAGTTAGAATCTTTATTTTAAGTCAATTAAAAGCTAGCCTACAATTTTATTTAAAGACTTTAAAAGCTAAAATACCTTCCCAATTCACTTGAAAAATGAATTATGATACCTATTTGTTTTGGTCCTTCTTGTACAAAATTATTGGTCCTTAAGTATTAATAAAGAACCACAAAATAATGAAGTTATTTCGGAAATATTGAGCATACTTATCAGTTATCTCATATGTATCACCTTAATAATATTCTTAGCAGGTATATCGATGACTGTCCACCATATTATAGATTCAATTCGCTTACAATGAGGTCAGGGTTTGTCGAGATAAACGCTCCGTATATGACTCGAATATTTAATATTTACTCAATAAAAAAATCTTTAAACTCATAGGTTTTTCCTTAAAAATCTCTAGTTTATATTGATTATTTCTACAAGTAAGGTTAGGTGGAAATCCAATTTGTGATGGCCGTGTGACGCATAAGAAGAATGGCCTACTACCTAGACACGCCAGCCAATGAATGACTGTTAAAAAATCATTCTGTTAATTAGAACAAATGCGTCCAAAGTTGAAGTAAGACTTATGAATGCACTAATTGCACTTCGATAGATACATAATTATGTAATACTAGCTTTTGCCCGCGACTTCGTTCGCGTGGACTTCAGGTTCGTCCCGTCTAGTCTAGTAATAAGTAAGAAATACGGTAACTAAGCGCTGCAGAGCCCTAATCATAGGTCTATAGGTAGTTACTGCAGTATGCTCCTATAAACTACATTTAACGATCTTTTTCCTTCAGCATAAACATGCAGATTCTTCGTTTTGGAAACGTAAGCGCAAAAAATGTGTTTATTTACGACCTCACATTGGAAACCTCAAAAATTGTAGCCTATGTGTTATTCTGATGTATAAGCTATATTGTGGTAAAGTTTCATTCAAATCCATTCAGTAGTTTTAACGTGAAAGAGTAACAAACATCCATACATCCATACTTACAAACTTTCGCCTTTATAATAGTAGTACCTAGGATTTCCACTAACACTTCTGTTGATCTCATCCACGTATTTTTTTTTAAATACCTTTCCCCACTCTTGGATTTCGTTTACAAAAATCAATTTCACATAGACATCACACCCAGACCCAAAACAACAATTTGTGGATCACACAAAGTGTGGGAATCGAACCTGCGACACATTGCACGGCAGCCAGTTGCCCAGCTACCGCACCAACCGTGCAGTCAAAATTGCGAATCGGTTTTTTCAATCTTAATCAACTTACATATTTTATCTGGACTAAAATTAACACAGATGGTTAAGTAGTGTCACGAAACCGTCAATTCTCAAATGGGCTGGATCACCAAATTGATACCATGGCCACATAGAAAAACGGCGTGAAACAACGCTACCGTTTTGTTTCGGTATGTGAGTGAGGATATCAGAGGCCCCATCTTCCCTTTTCTTTATCTCCAATCCCTTAATCTATAGACTTCAAATCGTTCATTGCTAAGAGTTCAGCAAGGTACTTAACTCTTCTTGCGTTGCAGGTGGGCGGAGTCGCTTGCTTACCCTCAGATGAGGAATACTCGGTTACTATCCCAAAAAATTTAATGATTTCATTCTGTTCTTCTGTTAATACATAAATCTCATCATCATGTAACTATCACAACGCTTGGCAAAGGTTTCTAACATGAGGAAGGAATAAGTATTAATCGAGTTAGCTTAAGTCATTACATTTGATGATTTTTCTTCTCACTCTCAGATGTTACCTTGGCCTTGCTTAGTGTAATGAGAATGAATCTTAGCAAACACAAGATCAGTGCTTACTCAATAAACATTGCATAAGATTATTTATTGTAAAAGTAAGTACGAGTATAAGTCCGTGATTTCGGCTTTAAGGTGTCAGTTGTCGTTCCTTAGAGCCGCTGGAGGTTGCTTCGAAGTGGAAAATCTAGAATCTTTATTTTTTATTAAAACAAGTCGGAAAACGACCAGATGTATTACCTGATGGTAAGTAATCAGCGCCGACCATGGACACTCGCAACGGAGAAGTAACGAGTGCGTTGCCGACCTTTTGTTGATTAGGGTTTTGGTGATTTAAGGATTGGGAGGGATCGGGGGAGGGGAAGAATTGGGCCTCCGGTAACCTCACTCACAAGGCGAAACACAACGCTGTGGTTGTTTCACGTCGGTATTCTGTGAGGCCGTGGAATCACTCCGGTCGAGCCGACCCATTCGGTTTCATTCATTCGGTGCCGGAGCTTGGCTCTCCCACACTTAAATCTCTTACATTTCCACATAAAAATTACACCCAGACAAGACACAACAATTTGTAGATCAAACAAGGCGTTGCTCCGTGAGAGTATCGAGCCTGCGACACGTTGCATTTGCATAGCAGTTAGTTGCAACAACCGTGCAGTCAAATAAAATAAGTGCAAAGTTACATTCAAATAAAACAAAATTTGGTATAAACATATGATTTATTTTCCTTAATTTATTATTTTAAACACGTTATGGCTCGCAATGGTCGTTAAGTGTTACGCTAATATCTATATTTATACTATTTACACATTTATATATAATTTTAATTCTTGTATTGTGCTCACGTTTTATTAACTTCTTCATTTACATTTTTGACTAAATTTGTTTGCATTTTGAATAGGTATGTCTTTAAGCAGATCTGTATGGTTTAGTTCCTATGTACATTTTTATCATAATCGTCTATGATCAGATGGCGAAAAACCACAGATAATACAATCCAATTAGCAGCAGTCATACCATAACACTTATTCTGCAAAATATATAAAATAAAATACATAATAAATAGTTTGTACATAGAATTGTTAATGAATAGTTTCCAAAACACAAATGAATGTAATCTTATATATAAAAATGGATCGCAGAATGTGTTGGTAAGCGCATAACTCAACAACGCCTGGACCAATTTTGCTAATTCTTTTTTGTTGTGTTTGTTATTGTCGGGAGAAGGTTCTTATCAAAGAAAATATTACAAAAATAGAGGGGAAAATTGGAAAAAGTGACCCTTTGATATCGAGATAGTTGGACCCGTGCGAAGCAGGGGTGGGCCGCTAGTAATAATAATACATATATATTGCTTTTTGTCCTAATATGTGCCTTAAAATATTGTTGATATCGACTCAAGGGTAACGTAAAAGTGTAATCATAAAACGTAAACACTACACGAAAACTGATTTGAAAAAACATTGCAAGATATAGGTGGAATGGATTGCACCAAAGTTCATAAACAAAGATTCTTTTAATTGTAGAAATTTAATTGCTTTTTTATAGTCTGTGAGATATCGAAATTATATTTATTCATATGGTAACAAATGGTCGACAATATAGGTTTTTCATGTCATACTACATTAATTGAAAATAAGGACTTACTCAAGTGAATTAAATGAAAAAAGCTCTAGGTACTAGTTTCAAGCCGTCACGACGCGTACGCTGCTGAGCAAGGTCCCGTAGTGACTCGAAACTAGTAGAGCTTTTCTTAGTTGATTCACGCGACTAAGTCATTACTTCAAATGAATTTTTGTGTCATGTTACCTATTAATTTCCATTTGTTTATTTTGGTTAAGTTTGTACTATCAGTGTCATAAGTGCATGGATGATTCTAAATCAAAATCGTTTGTACGGCGTTTCATCGCCTTAATTATATACCATGGACGACATAGATGGCGCTAGTATACTAGTGGTATTGAAAAATATACATTTATAGTTTTTATCAGATACAAAGTTATTAACTTAATAAATTTTTATACAAATTAATGCTACGATATTCCAAACTTTTTTAAAGCAAAGCACGCAATAACCAGGTTTCGAACTCGGTAGCATAAAATTAACCGATGCCACTAGCCATTAGGCCATTACGTAACCTTGAAATGTATTGAAATTATCCTACTCTTTATTATATTGAAGTTGTTTAGCAACTATAACCCGATCATAAATCTCAAAACAGTTGAGGGTAATTTAAAATTAACTGTATAAAAATTAAACCTTTTTGTTCAATCATAACATTCTTTACTATCTTTGAGTGAGTTCAGTCACGATTTGTTTAACAAGTTTTTAATATTTATTTTTATTATGAATTTGCGTTCAAATGTTAATATGGCTACGAGGGCCCAAATAATAGCATTGCATAATCAAAGCTTAAATTATACTGGAATTTCTAGAGAAACTGGCTTAAACGTAAGTATTCTTATAAATGACCGTTTGTTATTTATTTTATTATCCATGGTTATCGATACATGAAAATAATAAATAATACACGTCCCTTACAGATAAAGACTGCCACTTTATGGATATCTAAAGCTGTTTCAAGAAGAGGGTTCATTGGAGCACCGTAGTGGATCTGGCAGAAGACGTGATATTGACTCAGACCAGTTTCAACTTATGGGGCAAGGTTATGAGGAAAATTACTGGAGCATTGTCATCTTCAGTGATGCAAACAGTGAAAACTACATAGATGTGCTGAATGACGTCATGAAGATGTGCTAGTGATAACGTTCGTGCAGGACAATTGTCCTATGTGTAATGTTCCATAATTGTGCAAGTGTTTAGTCAGCAATCAGACATACGGATTATTCCTTGGCCAGCGAGATAGGAGAAATAGGATCGATAAAAATGGCGGCTACACTAGTTCTTAAAAGAAAAGACATTGTTGACTATAGGATTAAGCAATTACAAGACCGGGGTAGCTATAATTTATTTAATGGATAAATGTTCAAACTTAGTTTTAGTAGGATAAATTTATTGACTACTTTATAACCAGCGACTGTTATACAGTAATGATTTTAATGTTTTACTAAATATGAGAAATAAAAATAAAAGCAATATTAATATTTACAGATGCTATTGATTGCAAAATAATTAATTATTTATTTATTAATTACTATGAACAATTCGTCCCATATCTAGTGAATGCTATATCCCGGTCTTAGAAATGTTATTGATTTAAGGTCTAGCTTCAATTTCTTCCTTGTTCTGGAACGAATACTTAAGCTATGAGCCTTTGTCATAACATGATGCACAAAATGAATCACTTTAGTCAATACTTTAATTAAATTTTATAGGGAGGTAAAATAGTTGCAGAAGTAAGGTTGCATATTATATAGAATCATATTATAACATTGTGTTTAAAACTAACTAATAAATGACTAGCACAATACAATTTTGATTTAAAATACTTATTAATCTTATAAAAAGTGTAATAAATAATGTGTCAGTTAGCTGAAAAGTAATTAGGTCAGGGTATACACTATATAAGAGAGAAATAAATATTATGTTTTAAGAAATAAATGTCTGAAATTATAATGTCACTAAAATAGTTTTATTTGTTATCCTTTATGAGAATTAAACTTAGTATTAGTCTTAATCTGTAAGAAAAATATGTTACTTTTACATTAATAGTTAGCACATATTATAAAAGTTATTTATATATATTTATTAATATAATTTTATTCTAAAATAATATATTTATTTATTTTTGTTATCTTTTATAAATATTAAACGTCAAATATTTTATTTATATATTATTATTATTGATTTTATATAAAAAATATAAAAAACCATTGTTAAAAAACCTGAATTTAAAAATGATAACCCGGAATTGAACCGGTGCCCTTCGACTTCATTATACTATCATTCTTATTTATCCGAGCTACCGATCGCATTTTTAATGATATCGAAAATGCGGGTTAGTTAGACAATAATAAAAGTTATACTTTTATTATTGTCTATTATTAATTATTGACGCCATCTTTTAATTGGTTTGCTTGACTTGACTTAGATGGCGCTATATTAAGTCCTTGGAAATGTGAAAATTAACATAATTTATGTGTATTTGAATATAAATATATTATTGTTTCTTAATTATTATTTTAACCATTAAAAACCTTATTGTGTGCCTCTGCAGTGTAAAGTATTCAAGCTTTGCAGGGTTATTTTCATTTAAAAGCAGCGCCATCTAGTTATCAATGGTAGCGTTATGCAAAACCTGTCAGTCAATAGTCGACCTTAAGCTCTCCATGCATTTTTGTCACCCTTAGTACATCCCTCAGATATCTGCATATTAAAATGGACTCAGAGTTGTACTTGTGAAAAAATGAGGTGTCAATTCCAACCGATTTAAAAGGCGCCGAGGGAGGCCTATGTTTCTCTATGAACGTAAGCGAGCTGGCGAAGAGAATAAGCGTTGAGGGATACCGACGGTGACTTCCAATGATGTTTTAAAATATTACGGTAGTTTCCAACTAGTCAAATTCAATACTTTTCTATGAAATTTGTATGAAACACTGAGTTATGACGTCATAGAAATTTTACGCCAAATAGCGTACTTATTTCTTAAAAATTAGCTAATAAATATCAAAAATTTTGTGTATCGATCGATCTATGAATAAAAGTATAGTATAGTTATTTTTCAATATTTTATTGTATTGAAACGTCGAATTGATTTTTTTTTTGACCTAGGAAACTACACAATTGTTCAATCAATTAACTGGCCCATAAACCGCAGTGCAATTTAAGCAGCTGCTTATTTACGATAGCGATTCGATTTGCGGTTGACAGTTATAACCTAACCTAAAAAAGTAGCAACTCGGTTTTTATGGCAATCCTTTACCCTTTAACAAATAGCCTGAGTGAGAAATTGAGCCTTCAATCAAAGGCCTATTTATTCAGGCCTTTGGTTGGACAGCGAATACATCTATTTTGCTGCGACATATATAAGACTAGTTTTTGCCCGCGACTTTGTTCGCGTGGAACAGTGACTTCCTGCATATTTTTGGTTTAAAAACTTTCCCGTGTCCTTTCTCCAGTTCCAAACTATGTCTGTAGCAAATTTCACAAAAATCAGTTCAGTAGTTTAGGCGTGAAGAAAAGACAGACATACAGACAGAGTTAATTTCACGTTTATAATAATTATTTGGATTGTATTAATAAATTGGATTTGAATTAAATTGTTCTGTTGCCATCGATTGACGACCACATCACCATAATCTGTGCATAATGAGAGGCAATCTATTCAACCTCGCCACGTGACAAGAATACTTATGAGTTCCATGAAATAAAGACTATTTTCGCCTGATTTGTAATAGTTGTAATTTATCTGTCAGGATGCCTGTTTATGTTATGACACTAAACAACATGGTGGGGCTAATTTATTACGCTACTTTATGAAATAAAGGGTTGAATTTTATTTACGTAAAAATTTTTCTGTTTTTTTGTTTTTCTGGCAAATGTTTTTTCTATGTGATAAGACTGTAAACGAGTTGGCGTATTAGCTTATGGTAGGCAACCAGCGCCGCCCATGGACACCCGCAATAACGAAAAAATTAGGAATGTGTTGCCGCCCTTTTATAGATTAAGGATCTGGAGATTTTGGGATTGGGAAAGTCGAAGGATTAGGCCTACGGTAGCCGAGGTCCAGCCGATCCATTCGTGCCGAAGCTTGGCTCTCCCACACTTGAAGTAATTTTTTTTTTTTGTATTTAAGTAAATACTACCATGAAATTAAAAAGTATAAATGATCCGTTAGTGCAATCCATTTTTTAAACCAATCCATAGATAATAATGACTACAAGGCATATTATGGCTTTACTTAAACTTAATTTACTTAATCTAATATTTACATTGAAATATAAATTAGTTTCATATTTGGTGGAATGTATTTTGTACACTCTGTGTCAGGTTTTCTTTATGTTCCCCGTTGCGGAACAATGTACAGACATCCAGCATATTAAGCTACCCCAAAACTATTCAATAGATATTCAACTTTATTAGGGTGAAGTAAAGTTGAATATATATAGTTAAGCGGGTAGCTTGATGTGCGGCGTCTGTACTCAAATCTTCAAATACGTATCCTTCACAAGGATTGTTTTTAAGATTTGTGTGTGAAAGTAGGGACAGTTCAAGTTTGTTCATTATCGCTCTTTCGATAGAGTTCAAATCGGCTAGACGACTTTTTGCCATTAGGTAAATATCATCGATAAATTCAAGGTTATGTTAAAGAAATATTCTTTAGTAAAAACTTGGCAAAATATGAAGGGCAAATTGAAGGTACTAATTTTGTAATAGTTACTATCATGAATCATACTAAATTTGAATTAATTGAGAACAGCTCGACTAGTTTCAAGTCAAAACGGGACTCTTATTCATGATTCAGCGTACTGTAAGTTCCATTGTGACTTGATTCACGTCAATAAGTCGTTATAATAAAATAAATTTAGTATGTTTCACGATATTGCTATACAAAAAACGCCCTTAAGTGTATTTTTCAAGTGTCAAGAATTATTTCGTAGTAGTAGGTACGTTTTAATAATTGCTCAAAATTAAGCAATTTGTTGTCGTTATATTTTTAGTCTTTATCTTTTTCTTAGTACTGAGGCAATGAGTTTTAACTAAAGATAAGATAGGCACGGTGAGGCTTTCATTTGAAATACTTTCTTGTCCATTACCAGAGGTACAGTACGGCCGACGTATCTTGCCGAGTCTGAAGTTAGCCGTTTGTCTTCGCAATTGATGTTTTAGAAACAAAATTGTGTACTGCGCAGCTAATCGGCTAACTTCAGACTCGCCAAGATACGTCGGCGGTATTGTATTTTAACTAAAGACTTTGTGCACACAGCGAAATTTAATTCGCGCGAATTCGTAATTGTGACGAATTTTATTTCGTTGCACGGACATTACATGCAATGATCATAATCACAATACCTACTGATCATCTGCCATGTTTTTCTGTTTCTAAGATAAAGTAGGTACTTCTAATAAAGTGCAAGGCGGATTTCGTCGCTTCAGTTTGGTATAGTTTCAGTTGGAATGGTTCCGTGCGGGGTGTGGCGCGGCGTGCGGGGCGTGCGGGAGGGGCGCGTGCAGCGCGGGGTTGGCCACCGCGATGATGCTGTCCCCGCGGGCCGCCACCACCTGCGGGCGGGACTCGTCTGCTTCCTGGAATACACGCAAACCTATTGTAAGTTAGTTAATATGTAAGTACCTTATGAAGCAACATTTGATTCCAAGTGACAAGTTGAAATATTTATCTTATTAGCCAGTTTGACTGCACGGATGGCGCAGTGGCTGGGCAACTGGCTGCCGCGCAACGTGTCGCGGGTTCGATTCCCGCACGGAACAACTCTTTGTATGATCCACAAATGTATGTTTGTCAACGCACCCCCGACACAGAAGAAAATCCTAGAGTGGGGCAACGTATTCTTTAAAAAAAAAGTTAGGTCATGTCGATTGCAGGTGCAAGAAGGAAGTTCGGTGTAGAAACAGTATGGTTTTTAGTCAGTAAGATTCTGACTATCAAAATGATTTGCCAATAAGTGACAATAGTTGCTATGTTTAAATGCACAGTGCGCATGATAGATGAAGTTAGATTAAACTATTATATTATTTTTACATAAATCTAAGTAAAACATAATGATATCTGAACCGGTAGAGAAAGACGCTTCTCTATTCATGAGATACTAGCTACTCTCGCGCGGTTTCACCCGCTGCTCGGCTCCATTTGATCGTAGCGCGATGATTTATAGCCTATAGCACTCAGGAACATCGGTTCTAAAGATTACCCCCTACATACAAACTTACAAATTTTACCTCTTTATAATATTAGTATAGATAATAATATAATCCAGTCAATATTATATAAAAAACAACGGAATAAAATTATGCTGTCAATGCACTGATGACACTCACCGGTGGTGGAGTGCTGGTACTGGAATATGAGCATCTGGAGTCAGCGTCATCACTCTCAGCCTTCACGCCCCACCAACTGGAAACATATTAATCATTTGTTTGATACCACATCATCATCATAATAATAATAACATGTCCAATGTTAAACTTTGTTTCTTTCTAATTGGAATTTTGAATGCTTTTCTTTTACAAGTGGTCTCATTGGAATATTGGTCTTATTTTTATCTCAGTGTTGTAAAATCTTTTGTAGTTCTTCTAATTAGAATATAGACACTTATATGTTACCTATTGGAATTACTTCTGGCTGCATCAGGACTCGCTCGGATACCGTTTCCTTCCTCGCCTTCCTAGATAACATAATTATTTATTATTTAAAAAATCAAACACAGTTAATTTATGTTATTTATTGTTTTTGATAGTTCTTTCTACGTTAGTAATTTCTTTTTGTCAGTTAAATCTAAATTAGTATTTTTTTTAGTAAATTGTTATGTATTTGTGATGTAAAAAAAAGCAAATAAGTAAAGATAAAATGTTAGAGTTCTACTCACCGAAACAGTTATTGCCATTACCATTCTAAAACAAAATGTACTACAGTGCATACCAAATTAATAGATTTTTATAAAGCTTTTGATTGAGTCATGCTTACCTTTTACTATGAAAATGCAACTAAAATATAATTTGCAAATAAGAACGAGAAATAATATGTATCGAAATAAAACATATCTTGCTATTGTATGCTGAAAATAGCTAAAATAAATAAAGATTAACAATAGCATTCCCATAACACCGAAGGTGTACCTCAGGGGTGCATGTTAGGTCCTTTACCGTTTCATTTAGCAATTTAGTCGTTAGTTCAGAAAACAACAATTCAATGAATTGTTGAGTACTGATTGGATGCAAAAATGGGTAAGCCCATTATTCCAGTTAGAAAATGTCTTTTCCTTGTAATTTTTCACCTATACCAACGTGAACCATGGAATCTTTTGTTGTCATGTGTACCAACATTTTCACGATGATTCATTTTTTTATATTAAATTATGTGCGCGTATATTAAAATAGTAGTATAGAGTTTAGTCGATTGGACACAGGGATTGAAATTTTTAGAAGCAATTGGTCATTGTAGTGGAAATATTTTTTTTGTTATTTATTTGATGTCTAGAAATACTAGATCTGTTTAAGCATACAAAGGTTCCATGATTCACGTGTCTGACGTGCTGTCTATGCCCACTAGTGTTAGTGCTAATCAGTGAGGTCTACAGTTTGGGGCGCGACCTGTCGCGGTCGCTTCGGAGGCGTCTCGTCCTCATCATGCTCCCGGTCCTCGCCTGTTGAAGCTGTGGGTGGGAGGCTGAAAACAACAATTCAAAAGTTATTGTAATTATATGTGTCCTTTTAAAGTCCTTTTGTATTGTGCAGTGAAGTATATAACACATTTATTATTACTTGTTTTATTTTGTTTAAGTATGATTCAAAAGAACGATTTGTACATAATGAAAAGTGTGTAGTGTCTTTAAGCGAGAAACAATTTATGTTCTCGTGTGTATACCTACAACATTATGTGACATAAATAAAAGATTTATGAAAGTATATTAACAGTTGATTATGCTTCTGCGTATGAAGTAAACTATCAGTAACCTACATACTTATATTTATTAAGAATATATATTTATAAGTTTAGCCCTACCGTAATTAATTGACCACCACGTGCTAAAATAATTAATCCTATAAGAACAGGTCATATTAATGCAGTTGCATTTTAATGAACTTAACACTTTATGTAAATAAAGTGTTAAGAAACCGTCTTACAGAAACCCGGCGTGAAACAACCACAGCGTTGTGAGTGAGGTTACCGGAAGCCCAATCCTTCCCCTTCCCGGACCCTTCCCCAATCCCTAAATCTCCAAATCCCTAATCCCTAAAAGGTCGGCAACGCACTCGTAACTCCTCCGTTGCGGGTGTCCATGGGCGGCGTTGATTGCTTACCATCAGGTAATCCGTCTGCTCGTTTGCCGATTTATTACATTAAAAAATAAAGCCATAGCACTAACAAATTAATATTTATTAAGTGCATTGCATTAGAATCTATTAAAAGAAAATGATGATGAGTCTAGTGATAATTTAAGAGAAAAACTCTATAATAATACGAGCAAAGAAATCCAAAATGTCAATGTGCCTATCTTTAGTTGTTTAACAGGTTAAGCTTAAACTGTATTCACCCATGCATAATACTGACCGATGCTGGACTCAGTAAGTACTGACCCCTACCTAGTTAGACGACAAAAAGAAGCTAAATAAAATAGTTACTTACCCATGCTTAGAATAGTGAAGGCCAGCCCTCCTGACTAATTGCCTCGCTAGAGGGAAGAGTTCGTCTCTTCGCGTCAGGAGTGCGGGCACACAGCGACAAATCTGAGCCGCCGCCTCGTTCACCATCACCTGGAAATCGAAGATAAATCAATAAATCAAACAATTTATCACAATTAGATATATTTATGTTTATGTTCAAATCTATTATTAACACACTAACCTCATGTAGCGTCAATGGCTTCTCAGGCTTCCTCTTACAATCAAACCTTCCATAGATCGCTGCGTACTTCCTTATTTCCTCCATCCGCCTTGGATCTGATTCCGGCATCATCATCACCAATTCTAAATCCTTGCACATTTTTTTCTTTGTATTCTGTGGCTTTGGCTCCAGTTGGGGTAAATGTTTGCTCAACTTCTCAGCAGCTGCGGCCAACTTCTGGACGTGAACGTCCAGGAGTACTGGTGTTAGTTGAACTGGTGATGTGACTGAACTTGGACTGGAACCAGCCGAGGCGGGTGGACAGGCACTTTGTGGGGAAAACGATCTGGAAGCAGTTGACGTAACAGGTGCTGCTGGTGCAGGAGATGGCGGTAAAACTATCTTTGTAAACGTATTCGCTTGGTGGACAGGACTAGCGTTAGGAGCGGACGCAGTGGACCCACAACTGTTCTCTGGAGCACCAGGTGATGGACTGTACATTGGTCTACTACTTTCTGGAGAGGCCACCGTCCTCGGTAAGACGTTTGGAATCGAAGGAGGCATATTGAGGAGTCTTTGGTTACATTGGATAAAGGGATTCTCAGTCGGACAGAGGTTAGGAACGATGGGTATTTGGAAAAGGGCAGGGTTGTTCACCCATTCTTGAAGAGCTTTTTGTAGTCGTCTGACATGGAGAGGTTTTGAAGCCATGCCTACTAAAGCCATTATTTCAAGAAATTCTTCCTCTCCAGCATCACACAATTGCTGTACATCATCCCCACCTGAAACAGTTAATAAAACAACACATTACCAAACAAAAGTAAAAAAAGTCCACATTCAAGAAAGTACGAGAATAAATTACTTATTTCTCAAAGATCAAAAAAGACGACCGCGATAATCAGTTCTTTACATTCACATGACGACAAAAACTGGACTATTGTTACAAACAGATAGATTAGTCCCATAAACATTAATATGCAAGACTTTCTTGCGCTGCAAGTTCATTTCGCTATGATTGTTCCACACAAAAACGTGAGATACCGTAAAAAAATACGAACTCACACACCCAGTTTTAATTTAGGCAAATATGCAAATACCTACGTGACCATTTTGCAAAGGGGCGCCGAAAAAAAAAACAAAAGGATAAGGCTGACTGGCCAAACCCTTCCTTAGCTCGAGTAATCGGCGGTATTAAAAAGTAAAAGATTAAAAAAGTAATTTGCATGTCGACGCTGAGCGCGCGTTTTTTTACCGATATGGAGATTCTGTAGTGTCTTTTATTTTTTGGAGTTTTTTTTCTTTATTTAGTTATGAGAAAGTGTTTTTTCTTGTGTTCCTATGACGTTGTGTTTTTTGTTTACCATGGAGGGCCATGTTTTGTTATTACTAGCATAGTTTTTAAGAAATTGTACGAACACACTATGAGCCTTTGATTATTAATATAAAGACTATGAGCCTTTTGGCTTAACAATGAAAGATATATTCCAAACTAATATTATAAATGCCAAAGTAACTCTGTCTGTCTGTCTGTCTTTTCTTCACGCCTAAACTACTGAACCGATTTCTGTAAAATTTAGTACCGACATAGCTTAAAAAATTAGAAAGGATATAGGATAGTTTTTATACCAAAAATCTGCAGGAAGTCACTTTTCCACGCGAACGGAGTCGCGGGCAAAAGCTAGTAATATAATAATAATATCTTGAAACATGTTAAATCTAATAATAGCAATGATCATACAGATACGAAAACATGTCATTCATTAAAGTTATTTTAATCAGTTATTTAGATATCACTCGCACGTCACATTCAAAACTAAATAAAAAAGTGATTGGTTCAGTTGTCATAAATGTTTTGCCAATGATTATAATTACTGTTTAATTTTTAACGATAAAAGGCTTAGGTATTTAGACGTTGATAAGTACCTATATTAGGTTTAGGTATAGAGGTGCAATCACGTGTTTAAAGATTCAAAATTCAAAGGTTAACAGGAAGAGATCGTTGAATGCGATATGAGCGCCCATTGTCACAGATAACTAAATAGTTAATTCGTAATTGTTTAATTTATTTTATTATTTAATGCCATTGTCTATTATGAACATATTAATTGGTTGTTATATGATCATCCCTTGAGTAGATAGAAGTGTGGGAGAGTCAACCTTCGGCACAGATGGATCGGCACGACCGAAGTGATAGCACGGCCTCACAAAAAACCGGCGTGAAACAACCACAGCTTTGTTTCGCCGTACGAGTTATAGGATTCCCTCCTCCTTTCTATCCCCAATCCCAAAATTTCCGAAACCCTAATACCCAAAAGGGAATGAACTCGTTACTCCCTGGCGTTGCCGGTGTAGGTACTTACATGGGTGGCGTCGATTGTATACCATTAAGCAATACATGTGCTCGTTTGCCGACAAATCACATAACAAAATTTTTGACATTTTTTTCCCGAAATAACATCTATATTATTATTATGCAATTACTCACCCATCTCCAACAGGGTGTCATAGTAAGCCAGCAGACTAGCTCGTTGCATCACCCTGTACAGTTGTAATTCAGCCTCGTTAGCCGGAGCTGACGTCACGACCACTGTAAAAAAATAACGATTTTTTTTTGTTTAAACAAATTCACATAAAAATAACTCGAATCCGGCTCGAAGGACCATGTAAATAGCTGCGCTCGGTACTATGGTGACCTAGCACAACTTTTTCGTATTGATATGGTAATGGTTTATTTGGTTAAAGTTAAAGTCTTCAATTAAAGTGGAAACAGTTATATTGAATCACTATAAAGAGTTATAAAGTAAAATGGTAAACTATATAACTACTTATTGGTAATGGTTAAATGGTAATGGTTATGGTTTTGAGTGCGTGGTGTCTCAAAAGAGATCTAATCGCGAACTGGTCTGATATTGTGGGAATCTAGCGAATGTGCATACTTGCGATCGATGCAATTATGTATTTTCGCTGAGTGTTCGATTCACTCAAATCGACCCAGTTATACATTTTTGCTGAGTGTTCGATTAACTCGAACAAATCTTTTAACTTTGGTTAAACAAATTCACAGAAAAAAACTTTTTGGACTTTTTGTTAGCTTAGCAATAGTTTTAGGATTTCTTTACTTAAATCACGCTGATTAAACTACAAAGGTTAAAGTTAAAATAGATTCGATAGCGTCCTACTATGCCAAAAATGAAACGTTCATGACGAATCTAGAACTTTGTACGAAATAAAGATTGTTTTGCGAAATAAAAAAAAACATTGAAATAAAGAATTTTGTTGAATTATTTACCTATAAAAATCGAAAATGTCGTCAAATTTATTAGTTGAAATACGATTGTACCTATTTAATTGTATCGGAAAGTTTTAATAATTGATTTTTGACTGAGCTAAATATCCAATTTAAGGAGATTATTATTCAAACAGCTACATCAGTAACACCGACTAGTTTTTTAGTTATCTGTAGAATTTGCCTAAGTGTATTATTTATGTATGATATTGATTTATATTTGCGTAAACTTTTGTAGATAAGTGTTACACCTTTTTAGTCTGTTGTACGCTAATTCATAGGCATCAATTGTTACAAAGTTTTACCATCGACAGGTAAGTAAAAAAACAAGCCTAACCATAGAATTACAACCAAATTATCGCCATTTTTGTCTCCAAAACCCAAATCAAGGAACCAAAATTAAAACGAAACGTTGTAAAACATAAAACCCGATCATTTGCGTGCCCCAAACAATTTGAGCGGACAGAAATCGCGTGAGGAGGGCTCTATATAAAAAATAACCCCTTTTAAATTCAACCCCTGCTATTATCGAAAAGAATAAAGAAGGATCGACCGTTACGACTAAAAATAAATGAATAAGTTTCACATAAAACCTTTTGTTAGCAGACGGGTGAACCAATGCAAAGTTTGAGCGGGAAAAATATCGATCCGTGTTGCCATGAAAAAAATGTTGACACCCCTACCTAGTGCACTATTGGTTTTTGTGCAGTAAAAAAACTGTGGGGTGGTTTGTTAGACTCCACCCCGGGACGCAGGTAGAATTTATATGATACAAAAAAAATATATAGAAAAAAAGGTCTGTATAGTTTATGTATTATGTATACATAGATAGCGACCCTTTATAATTATAGGCCGGTCTATTTATACTAAACATAATATACCATCGTATAACTAGATACTTATGATGGTTGAAATATTTAGCGTTAACATCAAAGTGAAGATTTACTATGTTTGAACAGATATAATTTTAATTTTGCAAATTGAGAATAGGTCTCAGTAAGTACTTACCTCTCTCTATGCCTTGTAAGGTTAATAGGTACAAAACTGTTGTTTTGTCAATTCCCTGCAGCTTTTATTTTAATTAATAGTTAAATACAACTGTCTGATTTACTCCAAATACCTAAGCGTTTAGTTTCCTATACATCCTTTTCTAAGTATTTCGACTTTAGCCTATTTATATATAGGTAGGTAATCTCAATAATCTAAATCAGAAAAAAATATGCTGAAGAAATTAAAGGAATCTTAATGTCAGAGAACAATTATAAAATTAATGCAAACCCTACTAAAAGTATGACAACAAAAATACACTAGCAACTTCATCAAATCATTTTTTTCTAAAACAAAAAAAAACAGTTCGCATGAAAAGTATGAGAACTCATTTCTTTTGCTTACAAACTTAACCCTATCTCAGCCGACATACTTTTTTACAACTAAAAAAAGTCTTTCTCACTCATCCTGATGTCCAAAAAATACATTTGCATAATCTTTTTGAGTGAAAAAATCGCCAGAGTCGTATGCAAATTTCAATTTTGAATTAGCAAAGGGGTAGCTGCGGCCGCAGTGAACACTTTTGTTTTTTTTTTTCTCTTTAAAAAGTGGTCACGTAGGTATTTGCATACGTGTATTTATTACAAGTTAATTTTATGCATCTCTCACGACGTCTTGAGTTTTTTTGCTGATTACTAATAAAGTTTTTTTCTTGTCGCCTTGTTTGTTAGCGCACCTTTGTTTAATTAGCGTGCTGTACGCATTCGTGAGAAGATATGGAAAGTGTTTTTTCTAAGATTACGCATTATCCTTTTTGTTTTTTTTGTGGATAGTCAAGATATTTCCTACATTATTTTGCATCTGCCATTACTATTAATTAACATGAAATATTTTGCTTATTTGCTTACAATGTGTTTTTAAGCAGATGCTTAACAACAATGACATTTATATATTTATATCTATTATTTTGGATAAATAACCTATCTGATGTTATAGACAAAGTTATTTTGTCCTAATTAGAGCAGTATAGCTTAATTGAATCATTCTGGTGGTGGCATGAGGAAATTTCGCTTTAAAAAAACAAGTCATGGCAGTTGAAGAATTTGCATACTAAAATGGTAGGAGTCCGGCCATTTTTATCAAATCGTCGGTCATTAAGAGTATGCAAATAGAGACTAGTTGAGGAAAAGGTGGGTTGGAATGGGCACAAGTGAGCCAAGCTGGTACTCGGACCTGAGTTATAGGGGGTGGGTTTTTGCATTAAATTCTAATCGAGTGCAGCACAAGTTATTGCTTTTATAAAATCACATTGAGTGTGTCTTCTTCCACAATTATATTGCTAATAGTTAAGTTGGCTTCGCATGGGTGCAATTCTGATACAAAATTTCTGCACTATTCAATGGATTATTAGTCATATAAACCTTCCTCTTCAATCACTCTTAGTATTAAAATCCGTAGTATAGTAAACTCACCTAATTGTGTGACTCACTTAATTCGGAGATTCCACGTTTGGACTCTTTCACAGCGTTATAGGAGTAAAATCCAATACATTAAAATTAACCCTATGGTATGGTAATAAATCTTCTTTTCGTGTACAAATTTTTGTTAAGATCGTGCGAGTGATATAGTAACAATCACGGAATTTGTCATTCCGCCCGCCATGTTTGACGTTTCACGGTAGCGTGCGACTGTGCTGTCATTATTTAATTAATTTTAAATAGAAAAGGTGAGTGTAAGTTGATGATACTTTGACAATTAGTTGTTAAAAGCATATACTTGTTGATTTTATGTTAAAAAATAATAAATACTCTCTTAATTCGGTTATAACAGAATTAGAAAAGTACTATCACCGAATTATGGTGTTTGTCACAGAATTAGACAAGTCATCGCGGTTTGATTAAGCTCATTTTACGCTGAGTTGATTCATATATATTAAGATTACACTTGCTCATATGATAAATAGAAGACTGATTAATGTTCCTATTAAAAATAAAAATAAAATTTATAAAGTTTAACCTGTTTTTTTTTCCACATTCTTTTTTATCACAGAATTAGATGAGTTGACCCTACCTATTAAAATTTTTGCGTAGGTAGGTGGGGATGATATGGGGAAAAACAGCGATTTTTTTTATTTTATGCTATGTAATGATAATAGTCACGAAAACTTGTTACAACTATCCCTTCATTTCAGAATACGCCCCTTATTTCGCAGTTCGCAGAAAAACAGGTGTCATCGTACGCTTTGCTATTGTGCCAGGCCATTAAAAAAGGGAAATGTCAAAGATAATTGCTCTTTTAAACTTTCTCTTTAATTTCTTCTCACAAATATAATAATCACATTTTATCAAAACTCATGTCAAGATCTTTTTTTGATGAATACCTATTAACGTTAGAATTAACATTACATTCCCACTGACAATTATTTAAATCAAGATTCTTCAAAGTAGAATCAAATTAATATCAAATAGCATCATTTAATAATACTTAATCATAAACACATTATTATCAAAAGTCTACAAACCGGTAATCTAGCTAATTCCCTCAAAAGAGACACAAATAATTAGCATAACAAACAACTTCCTACCTAATTACCTACTCGGTTACCGCAAGAAACACGTGCAACTATAGCACCGTGCGAAAATATTTACTAATTTCTCAATAACGTAATTAATGTATGACGGGTTAAGGGTTAAACGAAACGTAAAAAATGGCGCCTTTATCTTTTACTCTATGGTGTGCGCGCGCATAATTAGAGAGCATCTCTTTATTTTTGGCGGTATTTATTTTGATTGTGGCAAGAAAAAAGGAAAAATATGTTTCAGTTTTTTGTTATTTGGTTTACATTCATAACTAAACTTTATTGTTTGCTGCTTAAAACTACATAGGTGTATCATAACAAGTTTAAATGACTTAGAAAACGAATAGGTATCACACAGAAACAAAATGCGATTACATTTAGTAACGTGTGTATGATAAGCCAATAATAATAAGCTTAAAACAACAAGTAATACTCTCAAAAATAAATCCAACAATAATATGAACATCTTATAAAAGATTCTTTACATTATTATCATGCCAAAGATTAACGGATAAACAAAAACATTCTATTGTCACCAATTTGAATAAGCCACACAAAGGGTTGCCCTATGAAAAAAAAGGCGCTAATGACAGTGCGCAAGACAAAATGGCGGGGTGTGCTTACGCATGTCATTAGATCCTTTTTAGCACTTGCATAGTGATTGATATGCGTAATAGTGTCTTTGATCTATGAATATTTATGGCATTCTCCACAGGTTAGGCTCAAGATGAATTTTTTAAACTTTTTTTTGGACTTCTGTGTCAATAGACTTCCGTGCGAATTTTGTGTCTGTGCATCTTGTTAAGAAATGAGCAGTTTTTTTGGTTGCAGTAAAAAAATATGTTCACAACGTGAGAATTAATGCGGTATAGTTTTGGCTTAAACAGCTAATGGGCTAAGAGATATATTACAAAGAGATAATTTTAAAAGACGTAAATACTAAAACATAAATCTATTTGTCACCATAATAATTACGTCACGTGGACACCAAGCAAAATTATACAATTATAGAGAACATGTGCTAATTTACGTGTTTAAAGTGTAAAGGAATATTTTTAATGTTTAATCATCAATTTAATATAAGTTAGTACTGTTACGTGGAAATAAAAACAGAATGTTGTCAGGATTTATTTACCTAATAGCTTCATTTAATTCTTATAATTATTGAAGTCCACATAAGTGAGTTTACACGTAAATATTTTATGAACTATTAACAATTGTGCATGTACATTTTCAAGAAGGTTGACTTGCTTTCGCGTTTTGGATTCAATATTAGTTGAGGTATAAGTATCCAATGAAGCACGTTAGTAGATACGTTTTTAGGTTCTCAGGTTTTTGTAATCATCATCATCATCATCATCAGCCTATAAGTGCCCACTGCTGAGCAAAGGCCTCTTCTCACACAGAGAAGGTTAGAGCATTGATCACCACGCTTGCTCAATGCGGGTTGGCGATTTCAAACTTATAATTAGAAATTATAAGTTCAGGTTTCCTCACGATGTTTACCTTCACCGTATGTCAGTGGTGTCTAAATAATCATTGAAAGTACATATAATTTTGAAAAAGTCACATTGGTACTTGCCAGGTTTCGAACCCACACCCTCATGCATGAGAAGCGGGCTCCTTAACCTCCGGGCCACCACGACATTTTTACATAGGTGGTATGGTTTTTGTAAATATGCAACCAAATAGAAACTGTAGGTATCTAATGACTTCTTTACTGACCTCATTGCTGGTACCATATTTGTTTCTTGTGATATTTTAACTGATAACTAGGAAATAGATTATAGGAAATTCATTACTCTCTTACATTCTAATGTAGCGTTTGGTTTTCCTCTTAAGTACCCAGTACAACGTACAATGTAGCAAAAAAGGTCAAAAATGACAGAAACAAGGCGTTTTTGAATTCTTAATTTGCCTCTAAGTTTGAAATTGAACCATTACCTTTGTGATCATTATGCCAACAGTGTTGCCATAGTTACTGTAACGACTTTCCAGAAGAAAGAAGGTCCGATACTAAACCCACCCTAAAAAATTGAAATTAAAACCAATAAATGTTTTGTTTTCTTAAATAAAACTAATGACAGCTAATAAAAAAATGTCGATTATAAAACTCCAAATCCCATATGACTTCCGCTGAGTCGGAAAAAATCCGACAAAAGACAGTGACTGGTCGATTTACATACGAGATTAGACCGAAAAAACTTTCCTCATACGATTTGGGGTTCCACGGGAAAGAGGATAAAAACAATGATCGTTAGGTAGGTACTTGCTTTTCTATGAGGGTAGTTGTAGAAGGAATGGAAAGAAGTACTAACGTTTTTTTATTTAGTTTTTTAACAAGTAAATCTCAAATAGCCCTGTGATGCAATTGTTTTATTTAAGTATATTTGTTCACTGCTAACCCAAGACGGCCAGGGAAAAATTGTCGAACATGACTAAATGGTCATTATTCACACCGTTCCGATTCACTCAAACTTATCTGGCAGATAATGGTAATATGTATTGAATGATTTATTCAAAGTTTAAAATGGCAAATTTTTCCAAGTACCTGACTAATCTGCATATAATCTCCAAATTCAAATAATAGCAATAAAATAACTTTCTTTTGTTATTAATACGGAACCTTTCGCATAAGTGTATGTCTCATCCAACTCATCAGTTTTTTGAAATCTTTTTCCACCGATCGAAAGTGAGATTTTTCGGGCAGGTGCCGCTGACCCGAGCGCTTTTTCTAGTAATTAATCAGTGTTGCATCTGTTGGGTAATTACGACCCACCGGCCGCATTTGAAGGGTTAATCAAATATAATAAAGAAATTAGTTTGACCGGCATGTGTTTCTGTTGCCGGTATGCAGTCTGAATTAGACGTTGTGTAATTACTTCGATAAAATCTGGGGCGGGTTTAATATCTTAAGTTGCAAGTTGTCATAGGAGAGAATCACTATCTACATTGTATAAAACAAAGTCGCTTTCTCTGTCTTTATATGCCTATGTATGCTTAAATCTTTAAAAGTACGCAACGGATTTAGATGCAGTTTTTTTTAAATAGAGTTATTGAAGAGGAAGTCTTGTACGTAAGTATAATAACATCCATTAAATATTGGAGAGATCAACATCGCAACCGTGCGAATCCTGGGCGGGACACCAGTTTATTTTATTTTCTACTATAATTATATTCCCTAATACTATCCTCAGATACAACGAATACCTTACCAAAAGTTCATAGAGAAATTGATTAAAAAATATATACATTTTTATTCGATAATTCATAGGATAAAAGAAAGAATTGTCTAACGAAGAACGAATAACAAAATAGAAATGTGAATATAAATTTATCTCTATGTTCCAAGGAAACCTTTCTTGTCTATTAATCTGTTCCTATCAGGGAAGAATAAATAATTCTAATTTATACCATGTTAACAAGTCTATCAGGGAGTTTATCTCGGAAATAGCTCAGTGTGTCGCGATGACCGACCGACATTATCAATATCTCGCCAACCCTTGGCTTTTTTATGATGATCCGGCCGCGTTTTTGTGAAGCTAGGGTTCACACATATAAGGTAATGTTGCATTACGTATTTGTTTCGTAATAAAGTAAACATAGATTGAGTTTAAAAATTGTAGTTTGGTATTGGGAAAAATAGTAAATCATTTTAAAAGTATCTAGATATATATGTTTTAAATTAGCTCAAAGTTATTAATTAAATATATGAAAATAGTTAGTAGGTATTAAGGGTTGCTTTTTTATATATTTTTTTAATTATTACATGCATTGTAGGTATTTCTACGAAATATCTCGGAATTTCGTAGCTTAGCTGGTGGTTAATGTAGCAAGCGTAGTTCATACGTGATAAGTAGTACAAATGTGTACATTACCACATGAAGTCGATTATAAGGAAGTTAAAAAACGCTATTATTGACATAAGAAACAATTATGTTTTAATGAAGAAGTTAAATAATAAAAAATGACAAGATTTATCGTTGCATTCCAATTACACTACACCACAAACTCACATCTCATCCATTCATACCTAGTAAAAATATTTACAAATTTATTATAAAACTTCTTTCAAATTTTAGACAACCCTAACAAAACCGCGCTCTCATCTTTTGTAATCCGTAGTAAAAACAGGTTCGTATCGACCCCCAAGTAAAGTGACCCAGTGCGCCACTCAACTACTCGTACGCAAGCATCTTTATAACTATAACTAGGGTACTTCTATAAAAGCAAATTGTTCGCAGTTACGTATTCAGAGTGATTTTGTTTTTAGTAGGTTGGTACCATTAAAAATTCTATCCTACTAATATTATAAGTGTGAAAATTCTTTCACGCTTAAACTGCTTGATCGATTTGGTTGAAATTTGCACACATACTGCTTTTTATGAACGTACTTACCATGCGAGCGGAACATAGTATATATTCTCTGGATATACTTATTCTCTTTTGGGGTATTAACTGTAGTGACTTCAGATGTGTCGTTTTAGGTATTATTGTTAATTTGATAAACAGTGTTGATTATAGAATTAACGAGTAATCTTCAACTAACCGTGACCTTAAGTGTCAAAAGATAAATCTATTTAAAAACAGTTTTTGTCTACTTATATTTATATTTATATCAAAAACATGACAAGTCTCCAAATATTTAAATATCAGAATCCCGTTGAAAATTAAAATAGACCACCTATTCACATTAATACTTATCAAAAAATCAATTCACCTTTTACACAAACGTCTCTAAAATTAAAAGGGAAATAATTTTACCACAACAAAAACCATTTTACCCTGAAGCGCCACTTACGGGTTTTACACATGTTGTATTGTTTCCATTATCCCGACCATCTAATTGATACCATAGCCCAAGGGCTCATACTTAGCACCTCCACCATCAGTCGTTTTTCTACATTTTTATGGTAAAAAATTGCCTTGGAATAATTAACGCATTTTTTGACCGCCATCGGCAGTGGTAGGGTTGAATTTATGTTTGGACGTAGGGCTGTCAATTCTTAAAATAACATTTCTTTTTTCTAACTACACTCGTTCAATCAACCTAATAGTAAGTAGGTAGACCTAATTTATACTAGCACGACGAATGAGGTTTCATTGTCAATTCTCTAGTTGAGAAAGGACAACACGGCACTTTTTAACTTATTGCACTGAATTGTACCCAATGTTTGGTAACACATCAACACTGAAAAAAGGTAAATGCAAGTGAACCTCACTTATATATATATATATTTAAATCAATAAAATTTATTACTTTGTTACTGATTGAGTAAACATTATACATCGATCAACCTGACCTACTCCACAATTTGACTAATATTTAATAGCAATCTTCCTCAAAAAGTTTTTATTGGGTCAAAATAAAATAATAAACATCAAATTGACTTCCGCATCGCTCGCTGTTGAAAATGTAACAAAAAATTGAAATGTCGGGCAACCCTATCCGTCGCGCGGCTACTCGCCATCTGTCAGACAGTGACAGGCGCGGGTCAACCCTTCAACGGCGCTTGTGTTTACACTGGGTCTTATTGACACGCTCTACTAATTTATACGTTTTAGTGTTAAATGAAGTGCATTGCGCGTTTTCTAAAACCTTGTAATTTTAATTGATATTGTTTACTTGTTGAAATGGAGCAGTTTAGTTTGCGGTTTCAATAAATCAAGATGATTGGATAGTATAAAATGACTGGTACCCAGTCATTTTTTATTTTCTTTGACAAGCAGCAGGGTTGTATTGTCAATTTGGGCATACTTTGTACTAGCTTTTGCCCGCAACTCCGTTCGCTTGGAAAAGTGACTTCCTGCAGATTTTTTGTAAAAAAAACTATCCTATGTTCTTTATCGAGTTCCAAACTATGTCTGTACTAAATTTCACAGTTATCAGTTTAGTAGTTTAGGCGTAAAGAAAGACAGACAGACAGGGTTACTTTCGCATTTATAATATTAGTTTGGATTTGGATAAGGTTGGTGAACCCATCTCTTTTTTGTTACCGGCAGGACGACTTGGCTCACACAATGTCGCACAATGTCCACGTGATATTTAATTTTGTTCCAATTCTTACAGTCGGTTGCTAGGCAAGCGCAATAAGGTAGCGTGGCGTCGGCCTGCTGCAGGAGAAGAAACGGGGTGGTTGGAGTCGGTAAAAGTCTGACACTACCTATCACTTCACGCAGGGTGAGGGAAGACATTTGATGAGTTTTCAATAATCAAAACATAAACACCGCTCTCCGAGATAGTGATTACCTAACCCAGTAACTAAGGAATCGTTTAAATAATCCTTAATATTTCAGAGTATAGCAGTATCTATGTGTTACATCGGATTTTATTATGACAATAGTTTTGAAACCACGTCATACTACTCCATCTCCAAATTAGTACGTACTATAACATCTATGTAATAAGTAAATAGTTTTCTTGTTCCTTTTACCCAATTCTCTGGGTTGACCTTTATTATTTCTTTTAACAATTTAGGACTTCGCGCCCGCACCTGCTCTTTATAACCCGCTAGATAAGCGACTGACGAATATACGTGAGAAGATAATACCTACCTATAAATAAAATGAAGTAATTGTATGACCCTTTAAAGACAAAATCCATTACTAGTAACCCTTACAAGAAGATCACATTTATTTGATTCGTTGGGGCCCCAATAGATAGCATTCATCTTGACCATGAGATCGCACAAACAATAGACGTGTAGGTACACAATCGTTCGCACCCCATCTCTTTGTAACATTACGTAACCGAACACTCTCGGTCCACCCAATAATGAACTTTTTATCTGTCCATATGCTCTCATTAAATCTCAAACATCTTCCCGGATGTATATTCCGAGGGTCATTTATTCCCACCAACACCACCTTACCATAAGTACACGAAAATCAAACTAATAATTTTTAATACTAGCAACCCTTCCGTGTTTTTTTAAGTCTAAAGAACACCAGTCCATTCAGCCTCTTCCGTGAGAACATCAAACATGACCATAGAGAAAAAGTAAAGCTAAAAAATGAAATGGGGGCGAGTGGACAGTTGTCGGATAAAAAACTCCTTGCTTAGGAATGAATAATAAATAGGTTTGATGGCGCACTATCTGATTTAAAAATGTAAAGGTGGCTTCGATGTTGCGTTTATTTTAATGATGATGGCCGCATTCATTTTAAGGATCGTGTAAATGGTTAATTATCTGGTTGATGGTTTTATGGATGTGTTGGTATTGATAATTTTGTATTTTATTGACCACTGATATTTGTAATGATAATAAATAATGTAAGTAAAGTTTTTTTTTTTACTTAGTTTGTATCCTAAATAATTACCTACAGTTTAAGTAATTGAAAAAATAAATAAGCACTACGTAGTCGCCGTGGTGGCCCGTAGGTTAAGGCGTCCGCTTCTCATGGATGAGGGTGCGGGTTCGAAACCTGGCAAGTACCAATGTGACTTTTTATATTTTTATTATTTAGACACCACTGACATACGGTGAAGGAAAAACAACGTAAGGAAACCTGGACTTATAATTTCTAATTATGTGTTTGAAATCGCCAATCCGCCTTGAGCAAGCGTAGTGATTTATGCTTAAACCTTCTGCGTGTGAGAAGAGGCCTTTGCTCAGCAGTGGGCGCTTGTTATAGGCTGATGATGATGATGATAATGACTACTCAAAACTTTCATTAGACTGATAATTAATTTAATGAAAATAGAAATGAAGTACTTTAAATATTTAAAAGGAAAGATCTTATGAACAGTTAAGGTACGGGACAAAATAGCAAAATAATTTCGCATATAACCTACGAAGTCTCTCATGATACACTCAATTCGATATGGACAACTCTATCGTGCAAGACTTAATATCAAATGTTCATTCTCACGTTCATTTCATTAAGTTTTTGTAAGTTTTTTGTTTCATCCTCGGGCAGTCACTCCCTCCCTCACCTACAGGTGTCGTTATAAAAAACGCTAACCATAGACTGTACATCAAAATAAGTTCCCGCGTTTTTCTGCGTCAAAAGTTTTTCAATTGAGGTTTTGATTGTTTTGGTTTAAAATTTATTTTATGATGAATAGGGCTTGAGGTTGTGTATTATTAGCTTATAGACTGGTCTGAGAACGAAGCCTTGAACTTGAAGGGGAGTACGCTTACTATTGTTATTTCCTTTTATCGAATAAAAAATCTAAAAGTATTTTAAAATTGTCACATCGAGTGCCTTTAAGAAATATTATCACATAAAGCTATTACAATAACTATCACGTTTTAAAATGTATGAACAAATGAATATTAACACATTTGAAAAAGTGACATTTTATAGTATATTGACTATTCATAATGCATAACTTAAACATTTATGTAGCATTCCTAAATCTATAAAAAAACTTAGTCTCAGTCCAACATCCCGATTCCGGTGATCGTATAAAACGAGAAGCGAATAATAAAATTAAATATAATGACGAACACATCAACACATGTCACTTCCGATGCACCGGCCATTAAAATTAGTTAACCCTAAACCAAATCCGAAAAACCAATGTCTCAGATCAACAATTAAAAAGAAATAAAACAAATCGAGGCGGGAAACGACCATAGAGACAACTGTTGTCATTTTTTCAATCAACAGGTGGCAAAGGGTTAGTGATATAATGCCTATAGAAGTATAGAGAAAGCGTAACAAATAGTATGTCTAAACATGTGTTAGGTACGTTAATTAATTAGTCGAGAAATTGAAAGTCGCCCCTTTCCCGCAAGCGATGTTTTTTCTAATTATATTGAAATCGAATGGGCAATGAAGGATGTAATTTATTACGCTGTAGGTGTGATGTTTTTTCAACTTCGACCTGGCTATGTAATACGCAAATCCCTAAAAAATGAATCTCAGTCTATCGGAATATAAGAAAGGAGGAAAAAGTGAATGAATCAGCTGTTTGACATTCCGTCTAGAGGTCAAACGTGGATCGACTAGAACAAAAAATTCTGATAAAATCTGGCAACAGAATTACATTTCATTCACCGGTTGGAAGAAATTGCATATGAAGTACGTTTTCTTTCATAAGTGTTTGTGCTTTATGTGAGAGTAATCTGTCAAAGAAAGGGCTAAGCCACACCAAAGGGGTTACAAGTACGGAGCTAGCTTTTTGCGAATTGTTCAGGATTTGTGTTCCGATCCGGCGCATTCGTGCCAAAGCCAGGCTCTCCATCAATTATTAGTGTAATATACTGTGCATAGGTTAGGCCACTTATATTGATGGATTTGTTTCACATATTTTGAAGATGTTATTTTTTTTCCACTTACATAGGTATATACCTTAATAAGTTGGTCCTTTTGAACGAAAATGTAGGTATTTCTTAAATCAGTTACGTAATCACAAAATCAAAGGCAAATAAAATTATTCCTTCCAACTTACATAACTATAATGTACCTACGTGACAAAAGAAAGAAGGCGTCAAACAAAATAATCACAAAAAAGGAACCAACGAAATATTTTTTTTTTCTTAATACAAACAAATCGATTCGCGTCTCATATCCTGTCATTACAACAATAATTACAAACATTAATGCAATCTTACAAGTCGACCGTCACCTTATTGCCTTGGTAATAGGGTCGATAATAGCATAAATGTTATTTTAATATGAGAAATATCTTATAGGTTAGGTACGATCGTGTCATTTGGGTCAAACGACAGTTGGCTATGATTTTTTTTTGTCTATGGTTTGTGAGTGGCCAGTAAATCACTTTTCATATTTTGTGGTCACATTTTTATTAATATTATGCGGTCAAATTAATGTCGTGTTAGAAATTTCGATTGGAAGTAGTAATATCTTGATTGGGTAAGGTCTGTCTTGATTGGTTCATGAGACCAAAGACGAAATAAGTTATAAAAACTTCCAAGAAGTAATGGATGATAATATGAGGAACACTGAAATTTACAAAGCATTTTAACTTTATACTACCTAACCAATAAAATAATATCATAAAATAAAAATCAATATTGAATATTGCTAAAGTAACTCGAAATGGAACATATTTCAAATATTGAAATTCATACAAATGACATTACCTTCAACACCTGTTATTTTTAAACGTAGTGGTTACATACTCTTTGGTCATTTTGTTCAGAAATAAATAATTGTACCAATCCAAACTGTTGAGCAAAGGTCTTTGACCTCTCGTACAAAAGGACCAAACCAAATAAATTCAATTTAAACCTTACTACTCGGTGAAAAGATTTAGTTTTCATTGAATATAAATTTTGGCTTTGTAACCCTGCCTGACTAGGGTTCTGGATTTGAATAATATTCGAATTTTATGAAATTATTATTTTTTATTTTTGTGATAGCGATTCATCATGGCTCCTTCCAAGTCGTCTGACGTCTGACTTGACTCGACTGACCGTCTTAATTAATTTTAATAGTTTCATGACACATAATATCGAAACAAAAATTAACAATAATTAAAAAGTTATTGTGAGTAATGTAATGATTACCTAATGTTTCGAAAATTCATATTATTATTTGTTTACTAAATCAGATTGTACGTAATAGTTATAAAAACGTAGTTTCTTTCTGTCGCTAGAATCCGATTTCTGGTGCGAGCAAAGAGTGAAATAAAATCTCTATGCTTTTCAATTTCCATCATGACTCCTGAGTTCTCTGGAGTTAATCAGTTTAGGTTATGTTTAATTTAGGTTTCTATATTTAAAATTGGAACTGTTTCTATTTCATTCCTGCCTGTATGTATTAGCCTCGATTACGTTAGCTTTTGCGATTGTTACTATTAAGCCTTTTTTAACTCAACATCTGACTAATTTTTTAATTACTCACTTTTTTTGTGTAATAGGACGGCAACGAGCAATTAGATTACCCATGGACACCCGCAACAACGTAGGGGATACAAGTGTCAAGTCATCAAATTTTTGGGGATTAGGGATTTGGTGATGGTTATGAGGTAAAGATTCACTATGATACTTGGCGTAAGCTCCCATACTTCGGTGTTCGGTTTATCGAGACCCTTATAAATAAAACTTTTATTTTATTTCTGTCAATAAGTCTTCATTATTATAAAAATGGCTCCTTACATTCCTAAGTCAAAGTCACAGAATGAAATTCAATTACGTAACTCCCTAAGTATTTCAATTTAACCCATTCGGATATCCTTACGAAAACGGGGTACAATTGTCCAAGCGGGGTAACATCTGCCCCGCATCTGTTGATCATATCGGACCTGTCCGGTGGAAATCAACGCCGGCGAACGAAGGGTTAGCTTTGTTTCAAAAAAAGAATATATCAACGACTTAAAGATTACTTTAGATTTGGGATTAGGAATAAAGTTTTTAGAAGACAAATTTATTTAGGCATTTATTTAGTTCACTACATCGGTAGAAATTACTCTAAATAACTTCTTGTTAATTACGTAGTAGTCTCCTCTATTTCTTTAAGTGCCCTGTGGTCGGCGAGTATGGATAGCAATAGACCACCACAGACGGCGCCCTATAGGGCTAATATTCAGCCGGGGTTGCGGGGTAAGCGCAATGAGGCACCGCGACCTCGGCCTAGAGCAGGAGAAGGAACGGGGGGTTTTTAGTCAGTAAGAGTCCGACACTCCCTCTTGCCCGACACACAAAAAAAAGGAAAAAGTGCCCACTGCAGCTGAGCTGTTTGCTGTAATCTGCTGTTTTTTTTACACTCAGCTTTCATCCAAGAATAACGCCATAAGTACTTACTTATGGTACTTACCTAATTATTCTGCTAGACAAAATTATAATTATCTTTTCAACGACGCAAGAACCACAATGAGCTTGTTTAAGTGTAAAAATATATTAAGTAAAACTATTTTCGAAAAAACTGCTTTAAAGGACATAAAACATTAATTAATGCTCGATTGATAAGATAACACATACTTATGTAAAGTGCTTGTAAACTTAATGTGTTAACATGTTCATTTAATTCATTCATTTTATTTCATTAATTTACTAGCTTTTGCCCGCGACTTTCTTCGCGTGGAAAAGTGACTCCATTTTTCGTTTACAATCTATCCTAGTCCTTTCTCGAGTTCCAAACTATGTTTGAACCAAATTTTACAAAAATTGGTTCAGTAGTTTAGGCGTGAAGAAAAGACAGACAGACAGAGTTAGTTAGGGATTGGGATATTTGTACTAACAACCAGCCCCGGCTTCGCACGGGTGCAAAACTGATACTAAATTCCTCCACTATTTAATAGATGTTATTATACCTACATACAAACCTTTCTCTTCAATCACTCTATCTATTAAAAATAACATCAAATTCCGTTGCGTAGTTGTAAAAGATTTAAGTGAACATACTGAACATATTGTATAGAGACAGAGAAAGCTACTTTGTTTATACTATGTAGTATGTTAATACGGAAAAAAATATTTTTTTGGTCTCTCTTCAAAGCCGTCTGATTGTAAACGGTCTTTGTAGCCTAAGTAGGTACTCCAGGTTGCGGGTGGAAGCGCAATAATGGACAACGAGCAGCGAGCAGGAGAAGAAACTCGTCTGACACTCTCTCTCGCCTCACCCTGGGCGGAAGAAGCCATCAAAGAGAAATGAAAGTGTTTAATCACATAGACTGCACGGTTAGCGCGGTGGCTGGGCAACTGGCTGCCGCGCACCGTGACGTGGGTTCGATTCCCACATGAAACGATTCTTGGTATGATCCACAAATTGTTGTTTTAGAAAATCCTAGTGTGAGACAACAAAAAACGCAAGGTTTTTATTATAATTAAAAAAAAAAGAAGATAAAATTTCATGTTAGGTAAGTACATCAGGTGAGTAATTGCTTCCAAAATGAAACCGAATAATAACTAAATTTAATAAAAATAACCCAGATTCAGTTGGAGTGTTCAACGATTAACACAACCATTGTTTTACGCCACCACTAACTAAACGATCATAATTTAAACACAATCCCAGCATATTTCACAAAAAAACTCAATATACATATGAAACTTCAATAATTTATATTGAAACTCGTACCAATGTTGTAGAAAAAGCCTACTATACGTGTAAAATCAGGCAGCTGTGATTGGCACAGTATCGCTAACGATCTTAAGCCACACGAGTAACCTACTTTCAGGATCGCAAAAAAACTAACAATCGTTCGCTTACGTATGGTAAAGCAACAAAAACATTGCGGCCAATCGCATTCGGTTTAATGTGAACATTATGGATGATTGTAAATGGTTAAAGCTGCTAAATGTTACTATATAACCTGTGTGGACCCGTACGTGTATACATATTAGACGGTTTTAGGAAAACATAATAGAACCTCATTCATCACCATAAAGTCTTTTGTCTTCTAGTATTACGTAAAAATAAAATATTTTTCCAACTAAGACCTTTACCTAATTACCAATATTGGGCATACGCCTGATGCCGTGCGTGCCGTGGAATAAATAAATATTTACAATCTACTACTAACTTAGAAACAATTTAAAAACTGTTAACAACGTCTGGATACAAATCTTATAAGTTGATAAAATAGTTATTTTAATAAAGTAATTTAATGTTACATCGTAGTGGAACGTGTAAGCCGATTAAGCCGAAGCTTTTGATTATAATCTACAACGCTAAGCGCGCGAAAATAGCAACATCATGTCAAAAAACAGATGCTTAACTTTCCGGAGTAAAATAAACATGGCCGTCGCGATTCGGCGCTAGCCACTTATTATAAATAATTAATGATTCCGTCCGCTCTTATGCACGATAAAATGCCATTACGGTTTTCATCGGTGGACTTGCAAAAAATAATGTGAGCCGCCGCCCGAACCCGTCCCAAACAAAAAACACGCTTAAAAGAGTGCGCGAGCATCGCTGAAATTCCCGCCGTTTCTTACCGCCGCCCGGTCATTTGACTCTGACCATTATCTGCGGAATTAACAGCGGTAAAAAAATACACGATTCGATAAAAGTATATAGGCGTTGTCGCGGACAGTTTTTGTAATATAAATAAAGGGTAGTGCGGGCGCTACACCAGCCACCGACAGCCTGTGCAATGGCGTCAAACACGATAAATATTGCCACTCATGAAAATTCAGCGACGCATTATCCGAGCGAGTGGCCCTGAAAAACAGTGGACCTCATTCCTTTCGAGATATTTCATCACATCTTAGACTAAAAAATACATCATCGTTGCAGTTGCGCGTTTATTTTTATACGACAAAAAACCAGAGTCATTATATTGTTCCGTTTTACGTATGTGGCAAGCGGTGCGTTATAATATCACAAATGACAGATGCGTCATTCCAACTTAAGTCAACGGACAGTAGCGTCGCGCACAAAAAATAATAAAAACTCAAGACAATTATACGATTTGCATATTCACACAGCGGTATTGTTAAATAAGCTGATTCAACGAATGAAAGGAGAAAGAAAAAGAGCTTTTTTCAAATACGTTTTGCTGTTTTCGAACGCATCTTTGCGTAACCGAGTTCTTTATTTGAATTGTATGAGTGAAAAGGTATTGTCTGAGCGGGGGTGTGCCAACAAGGGCAGAAAAACTGCTAGTACAATAACTGTTCCCTTATCTCAATCGTGACCCTTACAAATATTTTTATGTTTACTTTATTAGCACAACCGTTTTATCAAATGAATCAAATTATTTTGGGTTAAATGAGGAGCATAAAAAATGCAACGTGACGATATACAGTTCACTGCACAATCAATTACGTTAAGAGGAAAAGCTGCACAAAAACTGTGTTTAAAACACTAGATATAAATATAGATAGTTCTGTCAAACAAATATAGGTGCATTTTATCAAAACAGTTAAAACTAACACCCGACATTTTTTATCACTGAATTCCACCTTATTTATAATTCCACAATTTTTTAATGCCAAAATCGAGTAATTAATCAAAATAATATACTTTTTCAACTAATTATCGTGACCTTCTCCTTTCGACCGGTAAATGGCGTGATATTTCACACACTAGGGTAAAAAAATAATTAAGAATTTGTAGTACGTCGATGTACTGGGCCCATTCGCTATATTACCGTAAACGGAGCCAATAAAAGTAATGACAAGACTTGTAAAGAAAACATGGATGCTGTGTTTACGCGCGTTTTCGTCCATCTGTTTCGAAAACTCAGCAAAGAAGCTTTTTAACCATGTAAGGTTGGACTGTTGTAAGATTTCTTTTTCGCAGACTGCAATGGGTATCGTTACATTAATTAGCTAGATTTTTCGGTTTCCTAATCATACATATCACAACTAAACACAAGCGTGTCAAAGGTCATTAATTTTTTTTTTTAATTGCCAACTGCGAATAAATTAAAAAAGTTTCTATGTCCACTTGTCGGGCAGTTGGGATACAACTATTAAAGCGAGTCTATGCATGTTTTTGCCATTGAGTATTTATAAAAAAAAAATCCGCCTATCTTAAAAACTATCTAGGCATTATATAAACTTTAGGTCCATTAGTGATATTGTAATTTTAGGCACAAATCATCGAAGGTGGTCTTTCCGTACCAAAGGACCAAACTGCATAATTCATGCGAAAATAAAAATATGTTCAAAGCAAAAACATACTTATTTTTACATATTATATTTAAAATGGAAAATATGACAGGTTAACCGGGACATTTTTCATCGGAAACATGTTAAAATAAAAGTTTTTATTTCAAGAAAGGAAGCGTAGGTAGCCGGGCGCATACATTTGTATTTAAAAATAAGTATTATGAATGATATCATGCAAGCTAGTTTCGTAAAAATTGGCTCGCATCTACATAATATGCAGATTGTGTTGTGCTTGGCTAAAGGTGCGGTTCTCTTGCGATAAGGCTGGGAACTTAGTACCAGAATGGTGTACTAATTGAAACATTGGGTCTACTTTGTAGATTAGAAACCATTCTATGGTATATATCGAAATCGAAAACTAGGAAGTAACCAATAATAAACCAAAAAGTATAAAGAATAAATAATGTCCAGTCTTTTCGCGGCTCTGGACTCGTGAACAACCAACTTTTACAGCTATTTTTTTGAATAGGGAACAAGACTTACATATTTGAAAATTTCAAGTAAAAGTAAACTAAAATTAGGAACATAAATTAATAAAAAATGTTTTTTCCCTAAAACACAGTTTTCCAAATCAATACTTATTAGCAGGAAATAAAACTACTATGAGATATTATTTAGAATATTTTAGTTCAGAAATATAACTAGCAGTAAGAACTTCCCCTTAAACCTTACACATTAGTTAGCAAGGCAGAGTGGCTCCGTACCGTCTGCCCGCGGAAAAAACTTCGCTAAAAATAAAAGTATTGCACCGCGCCTTAACAGGGGCCCGCGGACATGGATGGATATGATACTTTTACTGACTTAATGGCTATTGTTCAGTAATGATTATGTTTTAAAATGGCCTATTTATAATAATAGTGATTGAAAATTTATCTTTATACATATATAAAAATGAATCGCGAAATGTGTTAGTAAGCGCATAACTCAATAACGTCTTGACCAATTTTGCCAATTCTTCTTTGTAATGCTCGGTATAGTTAGGAGAAGGTTTTACGATAGAAAACTTTAGAAAAGTAAAGTGGATTATCGAGTCCGCTAGTTCGAAATAAACAAGAGTGTACGAAGAGTTTTTCATAAAAAATATTAAGTACATTTTGTCTGCTCAGTTGGGCAACCGGCTACCGTGCAACGTGTCGCGGGTTGGATTCCCGCACGAAACAACTCTTTGTATAATCCACAAATTGTTGTTCCGGATCTGGGTGTAATGTGTATATGAAATCGTATGTTTGTAAGTAGGTAAACGCACTCACAACACATGAGAAAATCCTAGATTGCGGCAATGTTTAAAAAACATTTTTTCATTTATATTGTTATTAAATAAGTATAAAAAAACACTCTGAAATCATCAAAATATAATAATAAAATGAATTTGCCTACTCATCTTTACTACATAAGGTGTAATGTGATAAATATTGAACAACAATTTAATTTCAAAATCTGTCTTAAATCTTATTCCATAGTATTTCAATCAATAGCTACCTAAACGTTGCTACGGAACCGCAAAAATGGCATCAACTCTCGCATTTTTTCCAAGGCAACCATTTTGTTTCATTTCGCTTAGTTTTTCAGGCGCACGGTAGACATAGTTATACTTTATTACGAAGTACGAACGGATTAAATTCACTCAAGATTTGTTTTTATTCAAGTTGCATTTTTATGGAAACCATTTTTGCATAATGTCCTTTTTTAGCGCATCGTAAGTAAACTATGCGGAGCTGAAAAAGTATTTTCGTATTTATATTTTGATTTGCAGAGAAAATGGATTCTTGGGTAGTAACATTGGTCCAGAAAGAAATATAATTAAGGAAAATTTAAAGTAACTGCACGTTTGGCGCTGTGGCTGGGCAAACGACTGCCATGAAACGTATCGCGTGTGTGATTCCAACTCGGAACAAATCTGTGATCCACAAATTGTTGTGACTTGAATGCGTCTGGGTGTCATGTGTATTTTTGTAAACTCACCAAAAAAACCTAGTAAAAGGCGACCTTTATATTTAAATAAAGTTAAAGTAAACATAAGTACTTAATTAGTCGAAAAAAAATGATATTTAATTCTAAACATATGTTTAGCTATGTCCCAACGGAGTATGTATGCATAAGACTAATAATTCTCTTTAATACCTATCTATGTTAACTTTCCATCAGTCATTACCTATGCTACCAACAACGACCAAAAAAAAAGAAAACATCAAAAACAAATAACAGCATAACAATAAATGTATCTTTTTTAAATATCATTTGCAATGAGTATGTGACAAAAAGGTTTGTAACTCAAAGACGCACGCGATGGGAATCGTAGGTACCCGTTGCCAGTAATTTGCGTTTTTCTGAGCCAAGCCTGGCGTCGGTTTGTCTTGGGATGAAGGTTTTTGTCTCTGCCTCGCTTCTTGATGGGTATAGCGCGACAAAACAGTCTTAATACTTTGTGTCATTATGGAACTGTCACATTTGACAGCTGTAAAAGAATTTGAAATTATTCTAAACTGTTAGTTCTGTGTTGAACAACTTATTTTAATAAGACCATTATAGATGCAGTAAGTTCGGCACGTCAAGTAAAGATTTAAACATCAAAAATGACAGTTTGTCGGACAGTCCTCTTAGTGAAGCTATGAGATCAGATAAATATTTTCGATTTCATTTTTAAGTTGTAGCCCTTTCACGTTTTGAGCGCTAAATCATGGGTAACGAACCTGAAGATTATTTTACAGTACTAAATACATCTATCTGTATTTATTACGGTTAGACTCGGACAAAACCATTATTTTCGGGTTCACAAATATTTGTTCAACGCGGCAAAAATCTCTAACTATAAGTTAATTGGTTAGGATTGCTTTCAATTCTGGTTTTAGTAGATATGAGTGAGAATTATAATTGTTACCATTTTCAGAGTAAAATATTTTTATAGCTATGAAATAGAACGAGTTGAAGTAATCAAAAATATTCTTTAATTAAGAACTTTAAAAAAAACTTGATAAGTATTTTTAGTTATTCTGTAATTACTAAAATTCAACGAGAAATATCCTATTAAGGGCACTTTTTTATAATTGGCGTGTAGAACTAGTTTGATGTCTTGGAATGTTCACTTGTGGTGATCCACTAGTCGTCTATTGCTAATTTTTTATCATAAGTAGTAGGTTGCTGTGTAATGTAACAAAGATTATTTAGTACCAATTGCAGTTAGAACGTAAACAATATTGTAAAGATAATGATTTACTATCGTGTATGTAGGGAAATCATCAAATAACTTCTCCCGCCCAGGGTGGGCAAGAGGAGAGTGAAGGAGAGATTGTCAGACTCTTATTGACTTAAAACCCTCCTGGTTCCTTCTCCTAAGCCGAGGCCGCGGTGCCTTAATTGCGCTTGCCCCGCAAACCAGGCTGAATCTCGTATATATCTATAAATCGATTTAATGGCAATAAATTGCATCAACAATGCCATGGAGTGCATTTAAGTAAGTATCTTACTACAAAAAATCCATATAATAATAGAAACAAAACAAATGCTACACCAAACTGTTGTCAAAATCACAAGTATCAAAACTAGTTGTACCACAATACATCTACTACAGTGGCTCAACAAAAACGCCTAGTTGCATGGATGTAGGAAAAAGCGTGGAAATTGTGGAAAAACTCGGCTCACACTGGGAAACTAAGAAAAACTGGCCACTTCTGCGAGCGATTGTACCTACCTATGTATGTTATTTACACGTATTTACTTAGTTTGTGATAGAACTCGTGACTAGTTTTAATTAGGCCGGCTGACAATCATGATTGTATTAATTATATTTTCTCGTTATATATTACGGTATTAATTTTGATATTGAAAGAAATCAGACAGCAGAATTTTGAGATAAACATAGCCTTTTTAAAGTGTGATCCCCGGACCGTCTGCCAAACGAAAATGTTTTTTAACCCTCTTAAGTTAAGGAAGTCCCTAGTCCACCAGTATATGAGGCTGTGACAGTCAGTGGTTAATTAAAAAATGGTGCTCTGAGGAGACTGCACGAGGACGGATTCCAAACCCATAAAATACCAATGCGACTCATTCAGAGTTATAGTTACACGCCCTTTTTCAATTTATTTAGACACCGCCGATATACTTGAAACCTGAACTTATATTTATTTCATTATAACTTTCGTAAGACATTCTAAATTAATTATTACCTATGTTTTCGGCTTACTCACGTAATAATTTGAGGAGATACTCGACTAGTTTCAAGCCATGCTAGAGGCCCATATTCATGAGCAGCATTCAACTAGTCTCGTGTCGCGACGCGACGAGTATCTCGTCAAATTATTACGTGAGTAAGCCGAAAACATAATAATTTATATTTTTTTTACAATAAATTTTAAACCTAAGTAGACAAGTTTAGTATAGCGATGCATCCTCGACAAGCGTGGTGATTAGTGCTCAAACCTTGTCCACGTGAGAAGCGGCCTTTGCCTAGAAGTGGGCACTTAAAGGTTGATGATGATTTTTTATTGATAAGCCCCACCTTATTTAGGATACGTTCTACTAATAGGTCTATGATAAAAAATAATAATTTGGTTATCCAGTCTCATGTAGACTATATGTATTCTTTTTTTTTCTAATTTAAAGTCAATGTAAGTTTATATAGATCTTAAAATTTCCAAATTCAATTTTTTTTTAATTTTAAGCTGCCTTTACAATGTCGTTATCCTATTAACCCTATTTTTAATTGTTTGATTGTTCAATAACACAGTCATTCAATACTTAGTTTTCTGTTTGCAGTTAGAGGCTTCACGTATAGTATAAATTGTTAGTGTCAATATACCAAGTTAGTGTTTACTACGTTTATATAACGTTAAAAAATTTTACTATGATAAGATCTCTGAGTGTCTTATAAATTTCCTGAACGCTTTAATAGATATTTTTAAGCTCGTATCAAAAATACCTACTCAGTAACACACACGAAAAAGTAGTAGTAAGCTCATTTATGCCCGGTTCCTATTATTGAGAAACGATCCGTTTTAGTTACGAATAGTAGTTTTATATACGACTCGTAAGCTAAAACCGTTCCTATAACAAACGTCTCGTCGTGCAACTTACTGACGGTTTGCAACTAACGGATGTCGGTAAGCGAAGTGTATGGAGATCTATGGTGTCTGTGGTGTTCCTATAAATATTTTAACCGTCAGTAGACGGTCAAGATAACTATTCGTAATGTCATTTGGCCGTAATGCGTATACAACGACGATTCGTTAAATATAGGAACCGGGCATTAAACAAAAATTAAATGTCAAGAGACTCAATGTGTTCACAAATACGTCACTTACGTACGCAAACCGCATAAAGTTTACGTTAACGCAAACTTTTTATTCGTAAGTATAAAATTAAGAGTAATTTCTGCACTACCATATAAATTCAGCTCACGTCATGCAAGCTCGTAAATACAATAAAACGTGCCGACGACGTTTTAAATTCACATTTTTTTTACAAAACATTAAGAAATTAATTGCTCTGCGTGACTTACTGGTCCCATTCACATTTCGTCCGATGATCTTATTGGAGCCATTGTTGGGCTGAGGAGCGGCGGGGGTGTGCGGTGCGGGAGGAACTACCCGTCCCGTTTCCTCGCCGGGGCTTTCCATATCACACCTCTCGCTCGCACACATCAACCCGACACCCGCCAATTCGAAAACTTCACAAAAATATTGGCAACTTTTTACGAAAAAAAAAAAATTACATTTTATTTTTAAATGACAAAAAGGCTCGATATCACAGTTCGAAATTATGAAAAGTTTGTTCTTGGAACTATGTCGTGACGAACTCCGATTTTGGCGGTGAAATTATATTGTGAGGGTAGCCGTGACGTGTCGTGATGACGCGCGCGCCTCGACTGGCGGCCGCCGCCGGAGCCCTGGTGCAGCTGCATCGCCCCGCCCAGCACCCCACGCGACCCCTCCACGTGGCCCCACGCTTTCCTTGCCCTCGGCTTATGTAAAAAAACATAAAGGCCTCAGATTGTGTGCGTGTGTGCGTTAAGTTCGTAGTGTAGTAGTGTGCGGGGAAGGGGCCGAAAGGGTACGGCTTGAGGGTCGACGGGTGATCATTATTGTGTTTTTTTAAATCAGTCTTGTTCTTATCGATCGCGCTAACTTTGAATTTTAGGTCATGGCGAGTCTGGTGTGATTAAAACCACAGGCTGGCCATACCTGGTAATGAAATAAGGAAGATTAGTTCACTACTTACTAATTAGATGTCAATTAGCTTGATTAGTTTCCCGTATAAGTGGTTGCCTTCATTGGAAAACTGAAGCGCGCGAGGTATGCAAAGAATTTTGTGAGAGGCGAAGATGTTAGGTGTGCCGGCGATGTTGTCATTATGGAAAAACGAGTGACCAAATGGATAGTATTAGGTATTGTCATTGTTGACAAGATACACATTATTTTATCTTTAGTAAAGTTTGATAAAGACAGTTTATGGAAAATAAAGAAACTAGATGACGTCTGAAAGAAACTAAGTGATAACTCACTCATCTGAACTTATTACCTATACCTAAATACAATGAGCTTAAAGTGCCCACTAATAAGCAAAGTCCTCTTCTCATTAATCGGCACGCTTGCTGAAGGCAGATTGGCGATTTCAAACTTTTATGTAATTAGAAATTAAAAGTCTAGGTTTCCTCACGATGTTGTCCTTCATCGTAGGTCGTTGGTATCTAAATAAACTTAGAAAGACCATATAAATAACTAGGCAACTGATATTGGAACTTGCCAGGTTCTGAATCCGCGTCCTCATGCTTGATAACCGGGTTCCTCCGATATTCATACAATTCAATACTTTCGTCTTCCCCTGTTTAATTAATTTGATAAATAACTTCATACCTAAATACCAACCTACCACGTAACTTTATCTACTTACTGAACCATCAAAAAATATTTTCAGGAATCATCATTCACTCACAACACACACTCCAAAAATTTATCGGTAATAGTACGGTAGGTACCTACTTACTTAGGTACAATAAAAACACGAAATTTCGGAATTTACTCCTGAAATTTCGTGTTTTCGGGCAGATTTAATCTATTCCATTTTATTTCGAAATGAATTGCATTGCAAGTCTAATACTTCCAATATAAATTAAAAAAACAAAGTGAGAAAAATAAGAAAAACTGGGAACAACGTTTAGGTACAAGTCGTATACTTTTTTTGAAACAGGCTTCTAGTCAAAGAACTAACTAAGTTTGATTTTTCGAATTTTGCCAAACACGACTGACTAGCCTCAGGCCGCTCACCCGCAGTTGTTAAAAGGGTTAACTTACCCACGAACTATACATATATGTATACAAAAACGAACGATATAAAAACTATAAAAAAAACCTGGCACATAACATTTTGAGGGCACTTCCCTACGCAAGCTGTGTAAATCAACGGACACACGGACAAACGGACGGAAGCAAGTTATTTATAAAATTCTCAGTTTCGACATAATACGAGGGCTTTACTCGCAAAATGGTGGCTTTTGACTTAAATACAGTAAAAAACTGTGCTCATTAACGTGTCTCAGTAATTGTGAGCGAGAATTTTTGAAGATTTCATACCGGGCCGAGAATGATGTTCGGTGGTTTAAGAATCATCAGCGTCATCTACCTGTATTACGTTGTATACTTACGAGTACATATAAGTCTTAACCCATATTTTGATTTGACGAAATAAAAAGGTAGATTTAGATGTAGTTAAAAGTTGTTTTATTAAAAAAAAACGTTGCAGCACTTTAGGATTTTATCCTAGGCCGGAAAGTCATCAAATGACTTCTCTCGCTCGTGGTAAGGCGAGAGGGAGTGTCAGACTCTTACTGACAACTAAAAAGCAACCCATTCGTTCTCCTGCTCTTGCCAGGAGGCCGTGGTACGTTACTGCGCTTATCCCGGTTGAAACATCTTTGGATTAAGATCGATTTTCGATTTTGTTTGTATAGAGTTTCTGTCAAAAACTAAAATCATCAGGATCTATATTAGCATTTAGCTTAATTACATAAGCAAAAAAGATTACAATTATTTTGTTCCATTAATTACTTTACCTACTTGTTATATAATATCTTTTACTTCCTCCGAGTTTTTTTCGAAATATTTCAACACTAAAACTTCTTCCGAAAGAAGCTATTTGTAGGCTTGTTGGCATAATGTTTAAGTTTTTTATTTAATTTCTGAAATTCAAAAATCGAATTTTAAGAACTATACCAAAGCGTACGGTTCCTTAAAATAATTCAAGTCATTGTAAATGCTTTTAAGCTAAATAATAATACATAGCGAGAGGGCTGGGGGACACATCATTAAACAACGGAATTCACAATATGCAAATACGTTTGGAGCATTGGAGCCAACGTGATAATAATAGTGAAAGGAAAAGAAAGCGAAGGGTTTAGGACTGGCAACATTAAGCAGGGACAATTGATACAGTGTCTTGAAAAAAAAGTATTTTTTAAATTATAACTGAATTAGTCTTTAGGCTTTTCGTAAAACCAAACACTTTATGTATATAAAAAACAAGAAATGAACGTGTACCTACGACACTTACAAAGTTAAAAATAAGTTTGTACCTTACGCAGGAATTTCCATACTGAATTCCAAGTGTGAGTGAGCCATGCTTCGTCACGAATGGGTCGGCACGATCGGAGTCATACCACGGCCTCACAGAAAACCGGCGTGAAACAACCACAGCGATGTGTTTCGCCGTGTGAGTGAGATAAGGCTCAATCCTTCTCCTGCCCCATTCCCTAAGTCTCCAAATCCCTAATCCCCAAAAGGTCGGCAAGGCACTCGTAACTCCTCTGTTCTTGCGGGTGTTCATGGGCGGCGCTGATTGCTTACCATCAGGTAATCCGTCAGCTCGTTTGCCGACCTATCACATTAAAAAAAAGATTTTGAAATCATTTAATTGCGCTACAATTTCCAGGGAGGACAGTCCTCCTAAAATAATGATTAAGTTACCCATTAAGTGTGGGAAGAGGCCTTTGCTCAGCAATGGACACTTATAGGCTGATGATGATGATGATGATGATGTCACATTAGGAACCTTTCATGGTCAGTAACGCACTCAACTTGTAGCCCTTTACTATAAAGCAGAACGTAAGTTCTGTTACCAGTAGGAAAAATTCATTACCTACCTATTACAGTATGTTTGGCATTCACATAGGTATCTAATGATAACAATCTCATAGTGTTACCAGAGGGAAACATTAATTACCTACCTAATACAGTATGTTAAGCATTCACGTACTTATCTAATAATAACCAATTAGCGCCATCCATAGACAATGGACACCCGCAACATCAAAGAGTTACAATTCCTTGCCAACCTTTAGGAGGATAAGGATTTGGCAGGGAAGGACTACGCCCCCGATAACACCACTTACATACCGAGAAACACTAAGCGTTGTTTCCCGCGGGTTTTCTGTGCCGCCGTGGTATCACTTCGGCCGAGCCCGCTGTTTCGTACTGAAGCATGGCTCTCCAACACTTTATTTGAAATCTGTATTACACATTTATCTTGACCTGGAGATTGAATTATCGAACGGTATATTTCCTGCTTAATTGTTTGAGTAAGTATGCCTCTCTCGAATAAGGATAACTAACCAAGTAGGTAGTCACTGGTATTGTTCCAATTCAATAATTCGTAGAATTATTTTAAAAAGAAAAAGTCTTATTTAAACGAATGCTTCATAATTAATTGAACATGATTATAATATGGAACAAACTTAGTACGGTAAGTGAACTGATGAATTGGGTAATTTCCTAGGTCTAAAATAAATGAATTCGACGTTTCAATACAATAAAATATTAAAAATAACTAAACTTTTATTCCTCGATCTGTCGATACACTAACTGTTCAATATTTTTTTTAAATAAGGAATCTATTTGACGCAAAAATATTATGACGTCAGAATTTGGAGTTCATTTCATACTTACAAAAGTACCTACAGTTTTTCAAATTTGAGTAAAAGTATTGACTAGTTAGAAACTAGGTACCGTATTTATTTATATTAACCTTAACTTTTTATTAAAACAAATTGTATAAAGTTGTAGGTATACCTATGCTATACTATACATAGCTTTATAGATGGACTACACAAAAAGCCTGCCTATCGACCCCAAAAATCCAACAGGTAGATAATGGCTAAACAATTCAGTAAACTTCTCACTAGAAAAAACAGCATCGAATGTTTCGTGTCGGTATCAAATTAAAAATGATAATCAGTTTGCAAAAGCTTAATTCGGTTGAGATACGAAAGCGGACCATTCTTGGAAATTGTAAAAAATACACAAAACTGCCGACCCAACAACGGTATACGGATGATGTTGTAAAAAATCCTATATTTCGGGTTAACAGGCCTTTGGTATATGGGTTAATATAATTTTCTTATGGACTTATGGCCTGTGTGTATAATTTTGTTCGTGCCTTTTCGCTTTTTAGTATTCCGGAGAGCATCTCATTACATCGGATCTTGTGTTCAGAGCGAACAAACAAATATTCTTACTACCTACACCCTGTGCAATTACCTACTATTTTTATAGCATCCATTTTATTCTGAATACCTGTCTTTAAATACACTAACTACCGTACCAGCTGTAAGTATCTATCTGTGATTGAATAGAATTTCTGTCTTGATAAATATTAAGACCAAAGACAAAAATAATAATTTCTGAATCGTGATGTCTTATTGCTCTAGGAAGTCGTGTATTCAGCCTTTTTCACATTGAGCCTGCAAAAAGGTGGCACCATAGTTTTCCCACAGAGCTGCCGTTAGTTTATCATCATATCGACATATTTCTAGCTATCTAGTGTTGCGACAACCTTTCACCGGCTCAAGGAAAAACCTACACTGCCTTAAGAGTCGGTCGGATATTATTTACAGAAAAAGTGAGGCCATGAAGTCAGTGACACCAACTTCTGAAGAGAACATCAAATTATTTTCATTTCTCGAATTTATTCACAATTACTTTTCGGAGCTTAGACACGTTGTTGTTTAGACAAATATTTAGTTTCGTAAGAATATATGCCTAAAACTTTTCTTAACATCCGCACTATCACCTCATTAGAATTGAGTTTATTAACGTCACTACTGACCAACAAAATGCTGGTTTCATACATGGAAGCATACATTTAAGCACTAACATGGGTATATTTACGGTCACTCTGTTTACCACCATAGTTCAGGCTTGACAAAGTGTCCATTATTGTGCAATTATTTTCTTATTTCCCGCTACCCGCTCCGCTAATAAACTCGCTGTTTCGCTAGCCCTCAATACAGTAAAGACACTCTCGAATGAGTATTTTCTCACGCTGACCGGCCTCTCGCCTCTCTACATACTAGCCGCTAATTCCACACATTGCTCACTGAACATTTTCATACATTAGGCAAAGATTCGTGGACCAACTCGTGCTTTCTACGCGAGTAAGTGGTCTTGACTTACCCATCACCATTTTACCACCGTGGGAGGGCAATGACGAAAATGCGAGGAAAACCTCGCCAAGCTGTACCTAGGTACTCATAAACCGCATTGATGTGCTTTTACTTTTCTAATTTGAATGTAGGTACTACTTGGTACTAATTGGTGCTGGGTCCAACTAGTAATGGAAAATGTTAGGTATCTTTAGTTTTTCTTATAAGAAATGAAAATATCTGTATTAGAATTTAACATTTATCTCTTTGTACAATAAACTATTTTCTAATTTGCTACAATATTTATGTCAGTGACCAACATATGAAAGGCAGAAATCAATCAACTATCAAGCTATGTGCGTGTCATAGTTGTGGATAGATACTTACAGAAAATCTTATTGGTTTGTAATTGGAATTCGACCCTAACCCAATTGTAAGAACTTTACATTAATAAAGTTTTCTCGAAAAAACATTAATAAAACTTTAGCAGCCAACAGCTCGTATTAACTCGACTCTTTACACTTTTTACACACCTCGTTAAAATTAAATACGAAATGAAATATTTATAATATTAGGGTTAAAGCAGCTATAAAAAATATCATTATACATAAACGCCCATTCTCCAAACAAGAATTTCATCGGTAACTTTTTATCAGACCGCAATTTTCGGAACGCGACCATCATTTCGAATCGTTTGCGCGGGAAAAACTATAAAATGGCCGACGGCGTGCGTCCGATGCAAATTGTGCGCGGAAAAAGCTCGCGAGCGGTAAAAACTGAAAGGAACTCATAGTATTTCATCGACGTCGCCAGTTATTGAGCGGGGTTAATGTTTTTGTGTAGATTCCAGTGGTGGCGACGAGGCGACTTTTTGCGCGTTGCGGAGTCTGGGAAGCGCTCGGCGGCAACTCTCGTCGCGGGCAAAAAGCAAACGAGGGCCGCCATAACGCTGCTAACCGACGCAAAAACGTTGCGACATACGGATAGAATTAATGCGGCGACTCTTTAATTTTCTTCAAGAAAGCGCGGGAGGAAATGGTGTAGGTAATGAGTGTTGCCAGACGCAAAAACTATCTGTATAATGACGTACCTCATTTATCCAGTTTATTTTTCTGTTCTTGTCAGTTCATATGTAAAAAGTACTTATAGGAATGTTTTAAAAGCCTCATTCCTATTAGACACGATTGAGGAATGCTAGCTCTAATAAGAAACGGTAGCGTATAATGGTTGTCCATTTGTAATGGGAACAGATTGTGTGTATGCAATCAGTTGTGGTAGCCGTATAAGTATCTACATGTTACAATAAATACAATTTTACATACTTATTGCGTGGTTTAGAAACCTTAGTACATATGATAGGTTTCCTTTTTCTGACCATTCCATAGCTAAGAATTTGCCATACTTAATTCTAATTACAACTTATCTACTTACATGATAATATTATTATCATGTCACGTATTTTTTCCTCTTGTATATTTTTTTATGGAATTATTAAAGGAACGGCTTTAATAGTTCCATAAAATATGATCTGTAAGTTATAATGGGTAAGTAGGGTAAGTAAGTACATATCTATCTGCCGCTATACAGTTAGTATATTCGATCATCTTACGATGTGTCTACAAGTACTTAGTTATGTATATTGTTGCCCACTTATCTTCAAATAAACATTTACTTTCCACGAAACTACGAAGGAATCCACTAAAAAACCTATAAAAATTTACACTATGGTCAGAAAATAAAACCTTTTTATTGGCGAACTATTTACATAATAATAATGCTATGGAAAGTAGAGCCACATGATGCTGCACATCTGCCAATTTTTACCACGTCGATTATTGAAATCGACACAAGTTTTTTATATTAGGTATATTTATAATAAGTACCTAGTATCTACGAAATACTTGAAGTTCTTATAAGCGTAGACTACGAACTCGTTTTAAGTAGATTTTAATCAGCATCTTACTAATTTTGAAAAGTATGTTTATACAGGTAGTCGATGAAATCGCAATCATAATCAACATTTTAGTAAAATGATGTTAATTTGCGAATACTCTGATTGATCGTAGCGTTGATTATGATGTCTTATGATTCTATGTTTTCTTTTTTCATCGTATCAGTAGTTCTGGAGAAGAGCGCGATCAAGATAACAAACGCTTCACCTTTATTTAGGCAATAAATTAGTCGTTTAGACAATTTTATTTAGATACTCTGCTATTACCTGCCCATAATAACGCTTTGCGTATCCTCATAAAGCATTATAAATTATAAACAATAAAAAATACTTTTCAAAAAACAGACAAAACCTTCTTTCAGATTTAAATTTTGCTTCGTCAAAGTAGGTAATGAAAGAAAATAAATAGTTGTCATAATATAAACCTTCCATATATTTATTAAAATTACTCTAAAATTACATTTTTAAATATTACTATAAAATAAAATAAAATAATATTTCAAAATATAAAAGTAGGAGCCAGCCGGCAGCGGCAGCAGCTCCAGAGACGGGAACCTCCTCACAATACGTGCCGTTTCAAGGAGTACCTATGAGGCCCTTGATCCATCCGCCTAACGTCAGCCTCATAAGGTGGTTGTCGAGGCTTTTGGGGACTAACCCATTTGCCGACACAACTATCGGCACAACGATAGCCGAGTCCACACTCCACATGTCAACAACCTAGTGAGCTAAGTCAAGATATTTCAATTGATATAAACCTTATTCTTATTCCTATCAAAATGATGTTTTAAATATCGAAGCTGTTATATTTTTACAATTAAAATGATCATCTCATTTTCAAAGCACATTTACACAGACAGTTTACAGTTTCAAATCACATTATTGTTTTAATTTAAATATATACAGAATAACATCCCAAATTATAAGGTTTTGGTCCACTATTACCTACTATGGTCAGCTGTGCCTGAAATAAATGTGTTAGCACAAAGTAACAGAACTGCAGTAACGTGCTGTTTACAATAATTTATAATATTATGCCACCAAATGTGTTATCTATCTATCTATCTATCTATCTATCTATCTACCTCACATTATAAAACAAGTCGATTTTAAAAGAATTTTCGTAATTCTGTTTATTCTCACCTGAATTTGATGGGTATTCGAAATATTTTCCATTCATCTCTTTCATAATACGGTAGCTTCCAACTAGACAAATTCAATAATTTTATCCAATCGTCAACAATGATACTTTCGATGAAATTTGTATGAAATACTGAGTTATGACGTCATGCATTTTTTGCGTCAAATAGCTTACTAATTTCTTATTAATTAGCTCAAAAAAGTCTAAAAGTTAATGTATCGATCGATTGATGAATAAAAGTATAGTTATTTTTCAATATTTTATTGTATTGAAACGTCTAATTAATTTATTTTTGACCTAGGAAACTACCCAATTATTAATTCGCTTAAAAAGAAACCATTTTTTTTTTTTAATTATAGCACTTGGCTTTGGATGCAAGTCCAAAAAAGAAACTATAAAACCCAGTGTGGTATTTTTGATATTTTAAAAATTGTATACCATGTTTTAGCTCAAATATTTAAACAAAATGATATCTGTTTTGTTAAATATCACACATTTTTAATTCTTAAATTATTTATTAACGTACAATCAATTTTAGATCACCATTTCTAAAAAGAATATGATAAATAAATAGTAACCTAAAAGACAAGTGTTCAGTTATTAAAAGCTAGGCCACTGTGTTTCTGTCATATGTTGTCTATGGAATTTTTAAATTTTTGTTTGAAGCTTACCGTTCAACGGAATTTTTGACAAATTCAAATCATTGATGCGTTTCGTGTGATTTAATTGAAATAAATAACAGTTTTTGCAGATAATTTTATGTGTATATTATCAAGATGACGACCGACAAGATTCGGAAAGACAAGAATCAAAACATTCAAGTGTTTATTCGATTAAGGTACTTATTTCTTTGAATTTATTGTTGGTCAACGAATATTTCCCTAAACGCCATGACTCACTGGTTTATTATATGATATTTTATAATGGATAAGCTGGTTATTCTATAAATTTAACACAATTATCAATATGAATTGCGTTAATGTGTATGTAATTTTATCATTTGGGTGACTGATGTTATCCAAACAAACATTATCCGTAGGAAACTCTCGACTAAAGTTTAGGCCTCTCAGTCTCCCTTATTGCTACATAGCTTAGCTCTGATATCTTATAAAGCTGCTAATTACACCAACATCACATACTAGTAACTGTCCTCCATGTCAATTTTATTAATATTTCAGTAGAGGATATACACATATTAATAAAAGGCACAAGTTAACTTTGCATCTACGTCATGAGTTTTGTCTTTAGTCCTTAATATAAATATGAAAAAATAAACTTATTTATAAAGTTAACAAAACAAAATGCTATTGTATTTACTTATTAACAAATTGCAGTACCATCATTTTGCTTACAGTGTGGATATTTATATAGGTCAGCAGTAATGAAGCTATTGCTAACTTATAGTTCTCTGTAATTGTAACAATGGTTAAATCTGATATTCCTTAATGGGTGTAGTGTAGTCTACCATTATAGTTATTCCATCTAGGTGGTAAAATAAAGATAAACAATCTCAGGTAGGTCTTTTTTTTATTAAAGAGGTTGTATAAAACACAAAGAATATTTAAATTTAGTTTATATAACATTGATATTGGTCAATACCTGATTTAAGACATTTTTCTACACAATGTTTAGTCAACCTATGATTTTAAGAAAGGACTGTGATCTTTGTTGCATTTTTGTTTAGTTGAGAAGTCAGGTGTCAATAATGCCCGCCAAAAGCTAGGATTATTTGTTTTTTTTTTAATCAAAAGTAGTTCTGTTGTTACCTATTAACATTAATAAATTCATTATTTTATTTCTTTTGTTTCTCTAGACAAAGGTTTAAGACTACTTATGTTATAGTGATTTCTTAAATTAAAAATAAATACATTTTAATGATATTGCAAAACAAAAAGACTTATTAGAACATTCTATTCAGTAGCTGTCATACCAATTAATAATTGTATAATATGTTTCTACAGACCTCTGAACCAGCGTGAGCGGGACATAAAGTCTTTAGGTGTGATAGAAGTGGTGAACAACCGAGAAGTGGTGGTTCGTCAATCACAACAGACCTCTCACACCAAGAAGTTCACCTTTGACCGGGCATTCGCACCAAATGCTAGTCAGGTATGTCTTTAAAATATTGTGTATTTTATACATCTTTTCTATGAAACAATGGTACCTATGCTATTCAATAAGTTGGTGTATATCATAAGTATACATGCACCAACTTATTGAATAGAATGACATTGGGATTGATTGTCGGAACTCATATGGCTATGCGAAATAGCATAGCCATATGAGTTCCTAGCCTTTTAACAAAAATAAATATTCCATTTTATAACTCCATTTATAATTCCGTTTTATTATTTCATTTTATGGCTCTTTGGTTTTGAAATAAGTGTAGTTTAGATTTATGTTACACCCTGAAATAAGTACCAGTAAATAAATACCACACCCAGAAATATTTTTATATCCTAAACTTCTAACTTCCAGCTTCAAGTTTACCAAGAGGTGGTGAGTCCTCTGATAGAGGAAGTCCTCAATGGCTACAACTGCACCGTGTTCGCGTATGGCCAGACAGGCACGGGCAAGACACACACCATGGTTGGAGAGCATACCGGCACTGACACACATTGGCAGAATGTAAGTAACTACTATTATCAAAACTATTATAATTTGAACATCCTCAACTCACTGCTCCTCCACATACTCCTAAAGAAGAACATCTATATTTAAATATGAATTTTAGACAATGAACAAACACATACATATTGGCATGACATGGATCTAGCAAAAAAGGGTCATTAATATGATTGTCACCTGCAATACAAACTTAACATAACTGATTTGAGTGTGGAAAGTCATGCTTCGGTACGAATGTATCGGCTCGACCGAAATGATATACCACGGCCTCATAGAAAACCGGCGTGAAACAACCACCGTTGTGTTTTGCCGTGTGAGTGAAGGTACCGGAGGCCCAATCATAGTATAAAGAGAAGGCCAATCCTTCCTCTACCCAATCCCTACCCATTCCCAAAATCTCCAAATCCCTAATCACCAGAAGGTCGGCAACGCACTCGTAGCTCTTCCATTGTTGCGGGTGTCAATCAGTAAATTTATTATCCATCTGACAGTTTTTCATCCAAAAAAAATATGTTATCATCTTTAATAAAATCATTGCATTGTTGCACAGGATCCGCTTGCCGGTATAATCCCACGAGCACTCTCCCAGCTATTTGACGAGCTCCGTCTGACTAACACGGAGTACACAGTGCGGGTGTCTTACTTGGAACTGTACAATGAGGAGCTGTTTGACCTGCTGTCCACTTCAGAAGACAACTCCAAGCTCAGGATATACGAGGATGTGACAAGGAAGGGTTCCAATATTGTTAATGGATTGGAAGAAGTTACGGTGAGTTATCATATAATTAGGGATAATTGTTTATGTGATTGCCCACACATAATTATATGTAGCTGAACAGTATAATAACATTATCAGCCTTTAAGTGCCCACTCCTGAGCAAAGGTCTCTTCTGATACGAAAAAGGTTTAAGCATTAAATACCATGCTCACTCAAGGCGTATTGGCCATTTGAAACTTATTTTTATTTTTCGATTTGGTTTTCTCATAATGTTTTTCTTTGCTATGTGTCTGCATAATCATCAATATCAAAAAAAAGTGACATTGGCTTTTGCTAGTACACTATACAATAATGTGAATTAAAACTGTTCTATGTTTTACACAAATATAAACAAAATAGATATCATACATACAATTCATAACAATTATTAACTTAACAACTAACTTGTATTGCTATAGGTATTCAACAAGAATGAAGTGTACAAGATTATGGCGCAAGGACAGGAGAGGAAAAGAGTAGCGTCTACTCTAATGAATGCTCAATCAAGGTAAGCTTACTTAAAATGAGAATTTGTTCTTATAAGGGCTAATTTTTCAATGGTTAGATAAAAGTTACATGGGGAATAATTATGATGCTGTCGCGTCAGAATGTTTGTATAAGACAGTGACAGCAAGAAATTTATTCCTCAGATTACATTTATCTGACTATTGAAAAATCAACCTTAAATACATTATAAATAAAAATCTGCCATTTTTTCAATCTTTATTTCAATTCAAACTAGAGCTTATTTATCCTAACATTTAAGGTTCTTTTTTTATATGATTTCGTAATTAAAAAAATCATATGTACTATGTTTATTTATAATTTGCAGCAGCCTTCCCAATGGCAAATCTAATATGTTGTAAGTTCTCAAAATAAATGTCTCATCTTTTGTTTATGCTTCTTCATATTATATTTATTTTTTAATTTAAAATTCCTTGATTGTCACTTTCTTTTGTACATTGGGTCGGTTTCTGCAATCTATGCTGAGGAAGCATGATCAAATTTGTTTGTATCGCTAGATTATTTGGATGTTAGAAACTTAAACCATATGCATATTTAGAAAATCGTAGTTCTATGATAGAATTTTTAAATAATTATGTACCTACCTAATGTAGGCTCGTAAAAAATAAAGTCACTAGCATAGTCATGTAGTGTAGTAATATCGAGTTGTGATCTAAGTCTATTCACTACTTGATACCTACCACACACTAAAAGATAATTCACGCGAATTCTGTGTGTATAAGGTACGCGGTGTCATCGCCATTTATTTAAATTTCTTGCCACTGTTCCTGATATTATTAGAAATCGCTACTCAAAAGTTTCACAAAGTAGTAGTACCTATACTAGACAATATTTTATACATATATTCTACCTTCACAGTCGCTCCCACACAGTCTTCACAATCGTAGTCCACATGAAGGAGAACAGCCCTGAAGGTGAGGAGCTGATGAAGATAGGCAAACTCAACCTGGTGGACTTGGCTGGATCGGAGAATATCAGCAAGGCTGGTTCTGACAACCCTGCTAAGAAGGAAAGAGCAAGGGAGTGTGTAAACATCAACCAGTCTTTGTTGACCCTCGGCAGAGTCATCACTGCGCTTGTGGAGAGACATCCGCATATACCTTACAGGTATGAATGCACGAAACCTTTTTCTTTGTATAATTTGACTTGTAATGAGTGTTAAAGGATTTTGGATTTTCGAATACCATTAAAAGCCACATAAATGTTTTTAAAGCGGATTCCATACGCTCAAGTTGCAAAAACGAATTACCTACCTACCTTTTTGGTATGTTGTTGTTCCCTCCTGGATTTTTGACCCTTAAAGTTTTAAACAACTTCGTAAAAAACAGTAAAACGCCTAGCAAAATCGATTGTTAACAGAAAAAAAAAACAAACCTTACTAACAAAATATACATAATATAACATAATGTACCATTTTACAGGGAGTCCAAACTGACTCGTATCCTCCAAGAATCTCTGGGCGGTCGCACGAAAACTTCCATCATCGCGACCATCTCCCCTGGACACAAGGATTTGGAGGAGACTATGAGCACCTTGGAGTATGCCCATCGTGCCAAGAATATACAGAACAAGCCAGAAGTTAACCAGAAAATGACCAAGAAGGCTATCTTAAAGGAGTATGCTGAGGAGATTGATAGACTCAAGAGGGATTTGCAAGCTACTAGGGATAAGAATGGTAAGTTTGGGTATTTGTGTCTTTATGATAGACATTTTACGTAATTAGAAATGTGTCTGGCTCATAAAGATCACAGGTGTATTGCTGGGGATAAGTACAAATTCTAAAAATACACAATGTTAAAATGTTATTTGGTTTAGTCTTTTGTGTGGGAAAGTAACACTAATGAAAGCTAGGTGTACCTTTTGTATTCAACAAAATTAAAATGCAAAGTTTTAGGATTATTTCGTCTCCAATTTTCTTTCACATTAGCTATTATCGCGCGGTTTCAACCTCTGCTTGGCTCCTACAGGTCGTAGCGTGTTTTTCACGTATAAAGTAATGGACTAACAAACAAAAAAAAATTATTTAATTCGAACCAGTGGTATAGGAGATTAGCGCGTTCAAACAAATAAACAAACTCAACAGTTTATAATATAAATACGCTGTAATTGTCTTTCAGAAAATTCAATAACTACTACATTTTAATATCCTTAATTTTCTCCCAGGTGTATACTTAGCAAGCGATACGTTCGCGGAAATGACATTAAAAGAAGAAGAACAGCGTAAGGAGATACAGGAACTTCTTCTAAAAAAGAGAGCCATGGAGGAAGAGAAAGAGAAAATGGAAGCTGTGTTCCAAGAGCTGAATGAAACACTGGAGAACAAGAATAGTGAACTGGCCACTACTGCATCCCAACTTGATAATACCAAGAAGGAGTTGGCTACTACTAGTAAAGTAAGTTTGTGTTAGATTACTATGTAAATACTGTGATTTGAGGATATTCATAGCTTTCTTTATTTATTTGGTGTAATGATAGCTTGTTTAAGCCATGAGTAATTTTTTATTATAGTCTTTTAATCTTACGATAGACATAATATGAGAGAAAAACATTAATTTGCACAGTATTGTTTGGAATGAATAGTAAAGTTTGTCTTTTTCATAATGTTATTGATATTTTTGAATAATGATTATTGTGAGACACTGATGCCAGGTTCCCGAAAGTCTGATCAATCTTAAAATTAATTAACTAGGTGTCAAATCTTTTGTGTAATCATTTGATTGGTTGTTGATAATTCAGTCAACCAATCAGATGACTTGCCAAGAGATTAAATTGATTTTAATGTTTCGGAAACCGGGTGTAAGACAATAACGAATTACTGACGTTAATTAACTATCAAAAGCTCTGTTAGTTTCAAGTCACAACGCTACTCTGATTCATCAACAGTGTGCGTTTCGCGGCGACGGTGCGCAGTCGACTCCGTGATGTCGATAGTTTCAATATATTTAATGTTATTGATATATTGACTGCGATTTATCCGAAATAATATTCATCGAGATTTGTTAAACGATCGTGATTATTGTTCGGTTTGTCCGCCTTGTTGGAGCTATCTATTAGTGTGACGTACTTATATAACCTGCCCCCCCCCAGGAGTTGTCCCGCAGCCGCGCGGCGTGCGAGGAGCAGCAGGTGCTGGTGTCTGCGCACCGCAGCACGGAGGCGGCGCTGGCGGCGCAGGCGCGCCACCTACTGCGCACCGCTGACGTCGCCGCCGCGCATGTCGCATCGCTGCACGACACCGTCGACAAACGGAAGTCTGTACACAACATTTATACCTATTTTTCCCAACAAACCTTTTTACTTAACTTTATAGTCCGTTCCATAATTAGAGACAACAATTTGACAACAGCAAATGTCAAACTACAAAATATCTTCTTTGCTTGACGTTCAGAAGTGCCTTTTTTGGTCTATTTGAAATAAAGAATTTGATTTGATTTGATTTGATTTAAAAAATGTGGCCAGATTTTTTAACATAGTGATGGGCCCGAGTACGAAGTTTTAAATAAAATACTGATACCGTTTTTTTATAAAATACCCTGAGCAAATAAAACAACGTTGCAGTGATGTTTTGTATGTGTAATTTAAAATAAAAATACGAAACCCAAGACTGGCTAAAAGAAAAACATTATATTTGAGGAACCTATGCTGAAAGCCGAGCTGTTGGAGATTTACCGGAAAGATAAGAGTAGTTATGAATATCTCTAATTATGGAACAAACTATATATCTTAGCTTAATTTGTCTAAAGATTTACTCGGTATTACCTATATAGTTTTTAACAACTTTATCTAACAACAATAACTTTCACTAGAGATTTCTGACATATACAAAGTTGAACTTTTTGATGTTATTATTTTTTTATTTGACGACCCATTTCCCGATAATTATCTATTTGAAAACACATAAATGTTTTTATACTCATCATTAAATTATTTTTTAACTGTTACAAAACTTGCCTTCGAAAACAAACAACTATTTCTTTAAAAACACTTATATTCAATAATAGATATTTTTAACAAAAATATGATCATAACAAATATAAACTTTTCACAGGAATGTTGAATCTACAAACTTGGAGATAACGCGCACATACCGCGAGGAGTCTGAACAACAACGGGGCAGTATCAGCACTGGAGTGCGACACTTCGCTGACACCGTCTCCTCTGTATTCAACAATTTACAAGCGGCTATTGGTTAGTTGAGGATATCTATCTTAGTTTCTTGTTCTATACTAATTTTCAAAGGCTTTTTACGCCAAAATGTTTACAATTTCTAAAACTTTTGCTTGTTCTTGCAAAATACTATATGTGATACTTTTAAAAAGAATGCATCATCAAGCTATTTTAATATAAATTGTGCTTGCTGTATTTGTATTCATTTTGATTGACAAATATGTGAATTAATTTGTTAACATGCCATAATATGTAGTCGACCTGATTAAGGTCGCAGGAAGCCCCTGGATGCAGGTTGCTTCCAACCGGCCTATCTGGAAGTTAATGTGGGAGGCCTATGTTCAGCAGTGGATGTCCTGTGGCTGATATGATGATGATGATGATGATGATGATATGTAGTCGTTTAATTTATGTTGTTGTGTCATACTTTTGTTGTATAACTTAAAATATTTTTATATTTCAGACACATACACAACATCCAGTACTCAGACACAGGAGCAAAACAAACAGCAGCTCGAAAACTTGGTGGAGATGTTTATGGAGACTGTTAATGAGGTAATTATTCGTATTCATAACTTTCAAATAATAATTTTAGTCGTAATATCTAGCATATTTCCTTAATGTCTTTGTTAACTTCACAAAAAAAAATTGTACTAAATGTATTTAGGTATAAAGTTACCTTAATAAAGTTAAGCAGTCCACGTTGGTTAAGGACACTGACTAACAAAAGAAATTTCTCCATCATAGCCTAACTGCTCACTAATATATGGCTATGTAATTATTTATTTATACATAATTGAATGTTTAGATGAAGACAGCGACATCAGAGAGTCAGAGCGCGCTGTCGTCGTCCACAGCGTGTCACCTGTCGGAGCTGCGAGGCTCTGTGTCGGCGCGGCGCGACGCGCTGCAACAGTCGCTGGCCGCCTTCCTGCAACACTTCCTCGCCTCGCTGCAGCACGCACACAGCGTCGACGTTAAGGGAAACGTCGCCAACTTCGTGCAGCAATGGGTTAGTCTTTACACACACTTTTTCATGGTACAACAACAAATCTATCTAAACAGTGGAATTAAACCACAGGTCGCGGGATAAGCGCAATGTGGCACAGGGGCCTCAGCCCAAGAGAGAAAATGGGGTTTTTAGCCAGTAATAGTCTGACACTCTCTCTCGCCTTAACCTGGGCAGGAAGTCATTTAATGACAAAAAAAGTCATGCAGCTTCGTATATTTTATTTCTTAGTTAATGCAATAACAAAAACTAAAAACATAATGATGTGTATCAACAATTTATAACTATCATAATATCCTTCTCCACAGTACACGGGCGCAGCGGACCGCGTATCATCACTGCAACGTGTGCACAGTGGGTTCAGTTCCCGCGCGGAGACATGCGTGTCGGCGCGAGCGCAGGCCGAGCGAGCCGCGAGGGAGGCCTGGCGCGCCCAGCGACACCGCAGGGCTAACAGGACGCAGGCCTGTCTTGCTGTAAGTATGCTTTAGTCTGTACTATTTTTACTACGCGAACAAATAAACTTTTCTACTCTGTTGTATTGTTATACTTTTCCGTACTTACTGCAATTCGACCTAGCGAAAAGTAACATTTCGTAATAGAAACGCCACTTACCAGACTTCTTTGGGCATAATATAGGTATTGAAGACCCTGGTTTTAAAGTGCCCAAAATGTATCATACAAAACAAATCCTTACAGGAAATGGAAGAAGAATCAGTTCGCCTTGAAAAGTTACTGACACAGCAACTATCAGACATCGAGACAGAAAGAGCACAAACTGAACAAAGACTACAGGAGTGGATGGAAGAGAAGAGAAGATTGTTAGAGGAAGAACTAGCCAGACACGTGGCTTCAGAGAAACAAGCTTTAGAAGACAGACTCGCCAAGAAAGTCTCAGAGATTGAGTTACAGAAGAAAATGCTCCAAGAGAGAATGGACCGCTACAAAGAGTGGCAGCAGATACAAATGGAGGCGGATAAAGAAGAGATGGAGATGGCAGAAAGAGAATTAGAAGAGAATGATAAAGGCAGAGAGGAGTGTGTCAAGGATATTAAGAAATATAGCAAGGAGTTTGAAGAAGGTAGGTCTTATACAAAAAATTAACATAATTTTTCCGTGCCTCTATGACCCTATGTATGCGTAAATCTTAAACAACGTAACGGACTTTGTCGCTTGTTTATATAAAGATGAGTGATTGAAGACCTCCTCCTCCTCTTCCCCCCGGACCACCACAAGGTGTAGACGTGCACAAGACCCCGTTTTATTTTTAAAACAAATTAAATAAAGTTTTATTTAAAATTAAATAAAGTGAAATAATAGGACTACATAAAGTGCAAGAGGTTGCTCAGACGTTGACTGACACCGCGTGAGTACGGCGATTAATATTACCCTCACCTATTCTGTTATCCTGGTACCTGAGTCGGATTCATCGAATCAGCGCACACGCACTTTTTACGCCCGCTCTGGTCACTGGCTAATCTCTACAAGGACGCCAACCACTCACGAAGTTAATGCACCGCCCTCCTCAGAATAAGTGACGCCTATTTCAAGGTCAAGCGCCGCCCTCTAGAAAGTCATTGGTTTGACCTGCGCTTGCGCCGCCTCTTTTGCAGTGATTGACAACTTGACTCGTCCGGCCACCTCAGTGAGTAATTAACTCCTCGCTTCTATTATATCCTAGTACATCGCACGCTCTTAAAATGGATAAATCTTTTTCTGATAGCAATATTTGTAATTTGGGATTGGACACCACCCCCCCTAACTACATTTCTACACGTAGTAAAAGAATCAGAGAAGACGACCTACCAGAAGAATTCCGTAACTTTAAGGATGAAATTATGAGCATGTTAAGCTCGTATATGGCAAACCAACAAAAAGAATTAAAGATGATCGCATCGAATCTCAAGGATATACAATTAACAAATAACAATATTGAGTCATCCATCCTTAATTTATCAAGTCAAAACGAAGAATTTCGTAAAAAAATAGAATCGCTTGAGCTGCAGTGTAAAAAAGACCGGGAGTACATAGCTGTACTAGAAGACAAGTTGGAAGATCAACAAAGGTACTCTAGAAAAACTTGCATTGAGTTGAAAAACGTACCCAGGATGCCTAAAGAAAGTACTAACGACCTAACTTCTATGCTACTGAACTTATCGAAGTACGTCAGTCTTGATTTGCACTCACACGATATTAAGGATATATTTCGTCTACCGGTTAAGAAAGAAGGGGTCTTGAACACCCCTATAATTATAGAACTAGGTTCCACTATGTTAAAAACAAACTTATTACAAAAAGTCAAGTCTTATATTATCAGGAACAAGGCCAAACTTCAAGCTAAACATCTCGGAATCAACAATAACGCGGAGGTCCCTGTGTTCATATCCGAGCAGCTCACCGCCAAAGGTGCCCGTTTATTCTTCCTGGCTCGTGACTTGTCTAGAAGTAAGCAATACAAGTTTTGTTGGACTGCTCATGGACGAGTTTTAATAAAAAAAGACGAGAATTCACGGGCAATAGTCATCAAAAGTGAGTCACAAGTACATCATCTGCTACAACAAGCATGACTGAAGCGAGATGTGGCTGCGAGCACTATTATATTAGAGTTAGTTTTAGTGCTTTTAGTACTCATGTATATCATAAGATTAAGTTTTCGTTTTTACTTTACGTATATAAGTCATAAAATTGTTATAACTAAATATTGTTACAACTATAAGCATACACACCACACATCTGTTACATACATTTTACTATTAATTAGTCTTCACAAATTATCATACTTAAATTGTCTCAAAATAGTTATACTCATTCACTCAACACTCATTCACACAAAAACACATTCACTAATACACTCAACTTACTCAGGTTTTAATATAATGTTTCCTCATATACTACCTTTCTTGCAAAAAAATCAACTCGATTTCTTACAGTTATATGCCCTAATTACATCTAAAACTCATATAATCCGCGGGAAGCACCCTTATTCTTCAACCTTATTAACTAATGGATAGTAACATTTGTTCATTTCAAGAGTTAGACAGTATTGAAATTTCGAACTCAGCCATTGTTGACATTGATAAGTTATCAAGTTTTCTGCAATATACTGATTCTAATTTAACTGTGCTGACACAAAATATACGGAGTATATACAGCAACTTCGATGATTTTCAAATAACTTTGTCCCAGTTAGAAATAAGTGTAGACGTGTTAATACTAACTGAGTGTAGACTTAACATTAACAAATCCATACCTGTTTTAAGCAATTACACTTCATTTACCACATCTAGGCAACTTAATCAAAACGATGGCGTGGTAGTATACATAAAAAACATCTATATTTCCAATGTAACTGAAATCACCATAACACATGCAACAGCTTTACAAATAATTATATCTAACTACACTATAATTGGTATCTATAGGTCCCCATCTAACGTCTCCGCGGAAACATTTATTAACTCACTAGATCAACATCTTCAAAAAATCCAAACACATAAAAATATAATCATTACAGGAGATATTAATATAAACCTAATTGAAAACACGTCAGAATCGTCACAACTACGATATAACAGATTAACATACCTAAACATGTCGTCTATCCACGGCTTTATACCGGGACATCGTTTACCCACCAGATATGAAAGTTGCTTAGATCATATGCTCCTTAAACTGGATAAATCTAAAAATAGCGCATCTGTGGCCATTTTGAATACATCTGTCACGGACCACTCTACAGTTCTACTAAATATAGCCCACACATACCAAACCAAAATAAATATTAAATCAAAATCCACAATCAACTTTGAAAATGCTTATAAACATCTTATTAATTCAGATATATCGTTCTTTAATATATACAAAAACCCTAACATCCTGGCTGACAAACTGATAGATTTGATCAAAACATCCCTTACTGTAAATACCAGTGTCAAGTCAGTCCCTTGCTCCAACCGTATATCAAAACCCTGGATAACAATCGGGGTTCTAAGATGCATCAGACTTAGAAACAAAATGCAGATTAAGTCGAGAAAAGACCCGTATGACGTTATATTAAAAATAACCTATAAACGTTTCCGCACGTTCTGTACTAATTTAATAAGGAAAATGAAGAGGCTATATTATAAAAATCAAATTAAACTTTCAATAAAAAGCCTAAAAATCTTTGGCGTGAAATTAATAATATAACTCATTATAAAAAACCCAAGGTATCTAACGCACGTCTTCTTCTAATCACACAACATCCCCTCGACTCTTTAAATCGTGTGAATCAGTTTTTCGTCACTATTGGTCAAGTGTTAGCAGAAGAAATTATGGCTCAATCCAGTCCACCGCCTAGATTAGTCAGTAACTTTAATACTAACTCTCAAGTTTCCTCATTCGTGTTACTAGAAACTGACAACAATGAAGTGAATGACATACTTATGACCCTCGACTCAGGGAGTGCCACCGGTTGGGACGGCATACCTATATATTTCCTAAAACTATCTAGAGATTTTATAGTTCCCCTTATCTGTCAATTAACAAATCTATGCTTCGAAAGGGGAATATTCCCTAACGCTTTTAAACGGTCATTAGTTACACCTGTGCACAAGGGTGGAGACATGGACGATGTCAACAATTATCGACCTATTTCGGTCTTGCCATCTATTTCCAAAATCATAGAGAAGATACTAAATAAAAGACTTGTAAATTACTTGAAGAAATTTAATATTCTCTCACAAAGTCAATATGGCTTTAGGCAAGGTCGATCTACTCAAGATGCCGTTATAGCACTAACCTCTGAAATTATTGATAAAGTTGACAAGGGATATAAATGTATAACAGTGTTCCTAGATTTAAAAAAAGCTTTTGACACCGTTTCCGTCTCCATCCTTGTGCAGAGGCTCGAAAACATTGGGATAAGAGATAGGGCTCTTTCCCTTTTTGATAGTTATCTTCGGTGTAGGACACAACAAGTAAAAATTGATAACTTCTGTAGTAACCAAGAAAATGTGGTATTTGGTGTCCCGCAGGGAAGCGTACTTGGACCGACACTGTTTTTGGTCTACATCAATGAGTTGTGTAATCTCGAAAGCAGTGGCGGTGGAATTTTCTGCTATGCGGATGACACCGCAGTCGTTTTTTCAGGTGATACCTGGGAAACTGCACGTCGTACTGCTGAGCTAGGTCTTAGTGTAATAGGTAGTTGGTTAAAAAATAATCTTCTGACCCTTAATATTACTAAAACTAATTACATATGTTTTTCACCTAGTCAACAATCAAAACCAGGAGTCGATTTCAGGGTCGGGTTTCATGAATGTGTCAAACCAGATGAATCATCATGTAATTGTCTGAATATCCAACAAGTAAAATCTACTAGATACCTGGGCATCATTCTCGACGAACGCCTCTCGTGGCACCCACATATTGAAGCTGTCATGACCCGTATTAGAAGATTCAGTTGGGTATTCAGAACATTGCGGTATGTCATGTCCCCTGAACTTCTCAATAACATATATGTGGCGTTGGCCCAGTCAGTTATCACATATTGCATTCCTGTCTGGGGTGGCGCCACAAAAACAAAATTTTTAGAATTGGAAAGGTCTCAACGTTCGCTCATAAAGGTTATGTACTCTCTTCCGTATAGACATCCAACAGATAAATTATATAAAACTAGTGGCTTATTAACAGTTAGGAAGTTATATTATTTAAACACGATTCTCTATCTGCACAAAACTGTTCCATTTAGTCCTACAAATAAAAATAAAAGACGTAATGATTACGTGGTTCACTCACAAAGAGTACGCACAGTTTTTGCGAAAAGGCAATATAAATGTCAATCTGCTTATATTTATAATAAGATAAACGGCACACTACAATTCTATCCTAAGGTTCAACATGAATGCAAAAAACTACTAACAGAGTGGCTGAAAAATCTAAGTTATGAGGAAACAGAGCACCTATTAGTTAGAATTAGTTAAAAAAATCTAATATCATAAAAACAATAAAATGAGTAAACACATGATAGTCATCATTCACACACACACACCCGCATACACACACACACACACACACACACACACACACACACACACACACACACACACACACACACACACACATACATACACACTCAAACCCACACCAATACATACACTCACTTAAAACATACATCGTGCATATCACACGCTGCTCCAAAAGTAAAAAATTAATAGTATTGTTTCTGATTATACCATTAGTTTTGTCTTATAAGTTTAAGGTTCTCTAACCTACTTAAAGTCTCATGTTATTTATTTTTCTCCATGTAAATTTTGAATAATACCCATTTTTTCATTATTTTTAAGTACCTACAATCATTTTTAAAATACCTACTTATTAGATTTTATATTAGTTCTTAAATACCTTGAACATTAGTTTTAAATTCCTATCTGTTAAGGTCTCACTATTGTTACTTGTAAACTATAAAGGGAAGAAGCGAGACAACCCCAACACAAGTATATTCTATTTACTTACTGGGGCTGCCTCAATTACAATAAGTACTGTAATGATTTTGAGATAATAAAGATATTTATTTATTTATTATAAGAGGAAAGTTTATAATATGAATATGACATTAAATATGTAGTGGATAAATTTAAAGCCAAGGTGGGTCGCTAGAGAGAAATAAAGCATAAATTCAAAGAAATGGTTTCAGTCTCGGATTATTTTTGTTTGATATAGATTTTTTTAGAGGCTTTTTTGTGACGGAATAATCATCAAATGACTTCACCCGCCTAGGGGCGGGCGGGAGGGAGTGTCAGACTCTTACTGACTAAAAATCCCCCTGTACCTTCTCCTGCTCTGGGCCGAGGTTGTGGTGCCTCATTGCATTTTTTAGAGATTTTTTGTATGTCTTTACATGGACTTAGCACATGTGATTAAAATTTCTTAAACATTTTTCCATTTACCAGGTACTAACGCGATCAGCGTGGACATGGAGATATTCAGCAGGAATGTCGTGGAAGTGGTAGAACACATCAACAATGAGATGCTCAGGGCGCTCGACCAGACCAGGGTGCAGGTGGAGGTCAGTATTACTCTCTGAACGTGTTGTAGAATGCTGTACTAACATGAATTACTTGATCAGGAATATTAGGGTCTAACGAAATACAAGTTTTGTCGTAAATACTGAGAACCTTTTCTACAAATTATAGCATGCACCAACCGTGCAGTCCATACTATAAAAATTTGTATAAATAATTAGTAAACCATGGCCTTACAAGCGTAAAACAACCACAGCGTTGTGTTTTGCCGTGTGAGTGAGGTTACCGGAGGTCCAGTCCTTACCCTCCCACATCCCCCTAAATCCTAAATCTCCAAATACCTAATCCGCAAAAAGTCGACAACGCATCCCTCTGTTGTTGCGGGTGTCCATGAGCGGCGCTGATTGCTTACCATCACGTAATCCGTCTGCCTGTTTGCCGACCCATCACATGAAAAAAAGTAGTACTTGTTTGCTAGTTTTATAATTTCACTTAATTTTAATATTATTGTGTTTCGTATGACAGGAGGAAGTATCCAAGGTAGTGTCAGCGGACGAGGCATCCTGCCTGCAACTGACTCAGTCTGCGGACGACACCATTCGCAAATTGTTGGGTACTACCAAGCACATCACTGATCAACTTGTCAGCAAGATTGAGGTAAGAATAGCTTTATAATATCTAATGTATTGTTCTGTGGTTTTTTATTACCTTGGAGAATGCATATTAGTAAAAGATTTAGATGGATAGATAAAAAACTGATTCCTGAAAGATCTTGTATATTGCTTGTTAACATCAAGAGCTCATTCACATAGAGATTGGATCTTTTGTAATCCATTGGCATCCACTGGCATTTCTATAATAATAATTGGTCTTGGATTGTTTTTATTGTAGAAAATGATTGATAGTTGTTTAAAGTGTTCATCTAACAGTTTCCTTTGATTAGGAGAGTGACTAAGTCTTCTGTCTGTGCTATAGTAAGAGCATATTTAATTAATCTTCCAACATTTCTTCCGTAGAGGAACACGGGCACAGCACTAGAGCAACTGCGCGACGTATGTAAGTCGACGTCGCAGCAGATCTCGGCCGTGCAGGAGCTGCACGGGGCGCACGGGGCCTCGTGCATGCAGGCACGGGACCAGCTCGCCGCGCTGCAGGAACACCTCTACGAAGCTATCTCCAGGCACCAACAGCTTGAGGACAGATATCTTAGTCACGAGTACAAGATCTACTCTCCTACTGGTAAAATACATTTTCACTATAATCCTTATGTCCTTGTACGGGTCTGCGGTCGGCGAGTAAGGGCAGCTCGCCGCCCGACCAAAACCAGACCCGAGCGTACGGCGCGTAGCGTTCCGCGCGCGCCTCGAAGAGCCATTCGACCACCACAGACGGGGCCCTATAGGGCTGATGTTCAGAAGGGGTTGCGGGGTAAGAGCAATGAGGCACCGCAACCTCGGCCCAAAGCAGGAGAAAGAACGGGGGGTTTTAAGTAGACTCTTACTAGAGTCTGACACTCCTACCCTGGGCGGGAGAAGTGATTTGATGATTTTCTCTTCACAAAAAAATGTCCAATCGTTCTTTTCAAATTCCTATCTTTGAAGACTTTCATAGTAGTGTGGTGTTAATAATATAAAAAAAAAATACCTTGGTAGTTTGGACGTTTGTTATATATGCTGTAAACATGAATCCCGAAAGTTTAAAAGTTAGTATAGAGTAAAGTTTATATACATTTCTGTCTTTACTTACTTAACTTGCTTATAGATTTGGTTATTTGTATAACAAAACATTAAACAAATCAGCCTACGTTGTCTGTCGAAATACTCCTCTGATTAAAATGCGTGCGTTATAATGCTCAACCCGCTGACTGAGAAACGTAGATTAAAACCTGCTGTGTATTTTTTCAATGTGAAAAGTAACAGGTTTTGTTTCTGTGATATTGCTCAATTATTGTTCTCTGAACAAGGAAGAACAGTACTGTAAAAATATTATAATAAATAATTTATGTATGTTACAGGTAAGACCCCGGCCCGCGTGGAGTACCGCTACCCTCGCGTACTGGCCGCCACGTCCCCACACGACCGACTGCTGGCCAGGTTCCGCGCCATGCGACAGAATTCTGACGATGTAAGTTAATATCATTTTTGCAATTCTACACCTCAATTTTATAACTGGGTTCTGTGGAGGCACAAATAGTCTTTATGCTACTCTTTAAAAAAATCCACTATTTCCTTGATCACGTATTATATCTTTTAATTTTACTCCTAATATACTGCTATGTAAGGCTCTCTTATCTTCACAGCATTTTTGTAAAACGTTGCCTTACCCTTGTATTTTATCCTGTCGTGTGTACGGTTACAAACATAAAATTTCATGACACCCAGATCCGGAACAACAATTTGTAAATCACACAAAGAGTTGTTCCATGCGGGAATCGAACCCGTGACACAGCCAGTTGTGCACCGCACCAATCGTGCAGTCAATCAAGTCATTACCTCTACTGCTCTCTGCTTCTTCTGTCTGTTAAAATTAATTTATAACATAAAAAATAAATTTTTGGATTAATACTAATCCAGATAAATAATTCTCCATTCGACAGGATTGCGTGGTAGTAGAATCAGACAATGAAACGCGACAAGTGAGTGACTCTGAGTGTTCGTCGGAGGACTCCGCGCAGTTCCTGGCCCCGTCCCCGCCGGAGCCGCGGGAACCGCGCGACACTCGGGACAAACTCGTCAAGAGCACGTCCGAGACTGACATACTCTACACTCTTAGGAAGGTAAGTAATTCATTATTATTTTTTCTCTATATATTTGTAAGGATATTCTTTTTATTTATTTTTTAACAATTGCATACTGTCAACTTTGATATGACGACTGAAAGTGTCTAAATAGAATTCAATAAAATATTAATTATTGTTTTTTCGACTTACTCACGTAATTGTTTGACGAAATACTCTAGGAGAGAATATGGGCCTCTAGCATGGCTTGAAACTGGTCTAGTATCTCGTCAAACAATTACGTGAGTAAGCCGAAATCATAATAGTTAATTTTGTATGTCTCACGAAAGTTACAATAAAATCATTTAATTATTTATTTGTCTTAGAAATGATAATATTTGACTGAGATATTGGTATGGTCTTATCCCACAACGTAAACACATCATTGTCATAGGTCTTCATAAAGTAATTTTGTAATTATAAAACATATTTCTTTCTTTCTCTTCCACAGCAACAAGAAAACGCTAAAGAAAATACAGAACGCTCGGTGTCAGGCAAAAAGCCTTCGAAACTTCCCGCGCCCTCGTCTCATAAGAAACCTTTAGCTGAACGAAACGCGAACTGACCTCGCATCTACCCATTATACTGCCTAGTACCTTAACTTTAAAAACGGTATGAAGATGTTTGTATTGTGTTCAATTTCAATATGAAAACTCTAAATTGCGAACCGCTAGAGGCGCTAGTTACGCTTGACCCCCATAATAAAACCTCTTTCCAACTATTTTTATAGTTTCATCAGGTTTTTTATGTCTTAAAACGAATGTTTTTCTAAACTGTCTGGCGTATTTGTGTCTCGTAGCGTAAAATCTCACCGATTTGGCATTAGAATACGAATTTTTATTAATGTAATATTAATTTTATAAGGAGTAAGTTTGTATTCAGTGTGTCTATGCTTTTGTTTGTCGATGTATATTAATAAATAATTGATTAATTAGTATTTTGATAGTTGGCGAACTGTTGAACTATTTGACGAATGTTTCGAACATGCATTATTAAGGGCTGATTTTTCAATAGTCTGTCGGCCTGAGGAATAAATTTGTTGCTGTCACTGTCTTATACAAACATTCTGACGCGACAGCATCATAATTATTCCCCTGATAACTTTTACCTAACTATTGAACAATCAGCCCTAAAAGAAATAACTATCAAAGTGCCCATTCCAATATCACGTGGTCATTTCAACAGACGATTAGTTATTTAAAACATTTACTTGATTTATAAAAATATGTTTTCTCCTTAAACTTGTTATAAGTTCTTTCTAAAACTTCTTAAGCTGCTAAAGTAGCTAAACAAGACTAGGCTTTTCCCTAAACTTACATTTGTATTCAAGATTTCCATTAAAATTTTACTTATATCTTTAATTTTGGTATTTTATAGAATTATAGTTTTTTTATATGTATCGTGTTAAGATTATATGATGTTCGTACTATATATTTAGATAGTTTATTTAGCTTGTTCACATATCATTATATATGAGTGTTGTGTGCAACAATGTAATTAGCAATAAATTTAAATTATGGGACTTGGTCTTTTCATTTATAATGAACTTTATCATACTTTTTATACATCGCCTAAAGGTTGACTGGCAATTCAAACAGCCCTAGATAGATTTTTACGATATTGGGTAGTTTCCTAGGTCAACATTAAATAAGACGTTTCAATACAATAAAATATTGAAAAACGACTATACTTTTATTCATCGATCAATAAGTACGATACACTAAGTTTATGTTGTAACTAATTATTAAGAAATAAATAAGCTATTTGACGCAAAATACTATGACGTCATAACTCACTTTTATAAATACTTCATAAAAAAGTATCGTTTTTGACATTTGGATAAAAGTATTGAATTTGACTAGTTGGAAACTACCGTATTGGCGCCGCCCATGAAAGGAGTTACGAGTGCCCTGCCGGCCTCTTGAAGATTAGAGTTTCGGAGACTTAGGCATAGAGAGGGGAAAGATTGGGCCTCCGGTAACCTTGCCGTGAGGTGTGCTCACGGCGAAACGTCGCCATGGTCGTGGTGAAATAAAAGGCGTCATATTTTCGTTGTATTTATTAGTGTTGTAATACAGAATACTTACATTTACAAGTACTTGAGTGCTTCAATCAGATTGATTTGCATTTCACGATAAATGACATGACACAATGACATTTAGAAAATTATCTGGTTTATATTATAATGGTTGATGCTCACTAAACCCGATCCTAAGCAATAATTTTCGGTAAAAATCGCTAACAAAGTGTTTGTCGCTACAATAGCTTTGGGCATAAAATTTTTTTAAACACAATATATGTGACCCTTTTTAAAAGAAAACTCTTTTAAATAAATCTGTATAATATTCGTGCGACATCAAATCAATCCGAACAATAACTCAATAATATTTACAACCTCATTAAGAGCTGATTCCACCAGAATTCTATTAACAAAAACCCAATTAGATGTTATAAATATTCTCTATCATTATTACGTGTACGACTTTATAGGAATATTTTATAGCTAAAATTCAATAAGAAACAAAATATTGCATTGATAATGAATTGATTAAAATATAAAATACTAAAAACTGGTGTCATCAGGGATAGAATTAAAAATAAATAGTTTAATTATAATCCGACAATTATGGCTGGATATTTTACGAAAAACATAACTTTTTAACACGTTTTTTTAATGTACATATTTAAATAGCATAGCCTTTTGTATACAATATAATAGATATACTGTCAGTGCCCACGAAATAACTTATACTATAAAAATCTGGAATATTTTGGTAAAACAATACAATTCAAAATAGCCTTTGCTTCATCAAGTTAGGACTCAATTTTGTAAAGGTATAGATAGCTATTCAAGTTTGTCTATATATATGTATATCTAAAAATACTAGGTTGTGTATCTATGTGTGTATAAAATATAAAATAAAAGTTATTGTTTGGTTTTTCGTACTAAAACTAATGTATTAACTGTTTAATTACTAGAATAAATTACTGTTACGTATTGGGATGGGTTTTCTTCATCTGTTTTTATAAGGCTTTCTATTTTGAATGTCACAATGTATTTTATTGCACAAAACTTTATTAACTTTTAAGACCTAGTACAATATTACTTATAAATATTTTTTGCTAAGCAAGCTACTTCAAAATTAAACTTTAATAAACTTCATATAATTCCATTTTTAAATCCTCTGTTACAGCTGTTATCATTAACCAAAATCTCTGAAAATATTATTTTAATAAAATTATAAGTAAAAAATATACCAAATCTCTAGTTAGGTACCTCAGAACTATCAAAGAATAGAAAGCCTTAAATCATTATACAATTTGAAAAAGACAATTCAACTTCGGAATATAAATTCGTATTTACCTTGAAAGAGAGATGGGTGGGTATAAAAAGAAATATTTAAAAATAAAAACTATAAATAAATAAATAACTTACAAGCTAAGAAAGACGTTAAAATATTTACATTGCAACACAGTACTGTGTAGAACTATGTGCGGAAATTATTATAATTTAATAATACATAATTATTATTAATTTAAATGCAGAAATACAGTCATTTTACTATAGTTACTTCTATTCTATGCAACTCTTCTTTTAGATTGAGAGAGATTTTTTATTTAACGATTCATTCATATACCTACATATAATGTAATTAGGTCTTTTGCAGATTTTAGTCAATTCTTTGAATTTACGATTTAATATTAGACGTGACTTCTAATGTAAAGTGGCATTTATTGACACGTGACGAAACTATAAAAAGTTTTTATAAAAATTGTAGATATGACTAAGCCGCCAAAATATTCACATTCCCCTTAATTTTACCAACACTATCAAGTAAGTTTCACATAAAACTTACATTGAATTGAGCACCATGCGTGGGCGCACTTAAGGTGACTATCCATTGAACTTAATAGTTTATTATAAGGCCCCCAATCATAAATTTTGGCAATGTAAATCCAAAATCTCAATTTTTGGACCTAAATTTAGAAAACCTAGCGTTGTTCAATGATGTACTATAGGTTGTTGACGGAGATGATTTGGTTGATCCAGCCGATGAAAGAAGACACTTTGACGTAGACTCCGGGGACGTCCTGTCTCCCGCATCCGAAGCCCCAGGAGACCAGCCCGACTAGCTCGTAGAAACCGTCGTCTTGGCAAACCAAGGGACCTCCACCGTCACCCTGAAAAGAGATGAAAATTTTAAGAATGGAGTAAAAGAAAAACCTAGAAAACGAAGACTTCTTATTCGGTTGCGGGGTAAGCGCAATGAGGCACCGCGACCTCGGCCCAGAGCAGGAGAAGGAACAGGGGCGTTTTTAGTCAGTAAGAGTCTGACACTCCCTCCTGCCCGGCCCTGGGCGGGAGAAGTCGTTTGATGATTTTACCCTCACAAAAAATACTTTTTATTTGAAACTAACAAAACTGTAATTGATTTTGGGACTTAGTAGAAAATGGTTAGGTATCATAATAAAACCTTAAGCAATTTTATGCTTTGCAGAACCTACTGCAGTGTTGATAACCGCAACAAAATAAATCAGTAAAACATATAGAATTTATTATGTTGATGATTCATAGAACTAAAATTAGCAGAAATCTAGAAATGAATGTTCCTTTAATATACTAACCTGGCAGGCATCGTTGCCCGGTTCTCCTCCCGCACAGAATGAGCTGGCAGGCAGAATGAAGATCTTCTCCGTGACTGCGTTCACCTTGCGAATGCATTCAGCGTCGCTAACTATTGGGAGCTCCGCTTCGCGCACGCGCAGAGGTATTGGGCCCGCTGGAAAAGGTAACAACAAAGTTGTTTGAGAATGTTTTAATAGTGTCTAATACAAAAAAACCTTCCAATTCCTTATCCTTAAATCCCTAATGACCCACAAAAAGCCGGCATCGCACTTGTAGTAAGTCCTTTGGTATTACGAATGTCCATGAGCGGCGCTTATGCTTACCATCAGGTGATGCGACTGATAGTTTGCTGACTTATGGCATAAAAAATGAAAAAAGATTTTGTGAAAATATAATGTAATGTAAAAATATTTTTCAAATGGAAAACACAACGAATTTTAAATAGGTAAACACTTAAATTTATAGAATTCTTTTAAGTTTGTGAAAAGAGTCAAACAATACTTACTTTCACCCATGTATCCATATCCAGTGACTGTACACCGCTTGCCCGCCGCATGGCTCACTCCTCGCGCCGGCAGACAAACCAGGCACACTCCTGATAATTGATAAAAAGCAACATTAAATATTACTTCAATCTTTATCTAACACCAAATAGCCTAACCCAATGCATATACGATATCTTTTGTGCGCAACAATATCTTAGGATCCTGTCACGACAGGACAGTCAGACGATGCGTTCATGCGATCAATCCAACTGAAGTGGATGCCTTCCAAATACATTAACAACTACCACATTTGGATTTCCAAAAGGATTAACATCCATGACACACGTGACGACGAAAGAAAGAATACAAAAATGTTGCTTTTTGAAAAAAAAGTTGCCCCACACTAAGATTTTCTCCTAAGCCATGAGGGGGTTTACAAACACACCATTTCACATACACATCACACCCAGACCTGGAACAACGTGCGGGCGCCTGCAAAAAAGCCTGCGAAAAATCCGCAACGCGTTGCCCGGCAGCCAGTTGCCCAGCCACCACAACAAGTGAGCAAAGCAGTTTTTGGCGTTATTCAAAACAATGGATTATAATACCAACAACATTTTTGTTATTTTATTAAAAGCACTTTGCAAAACACTTAAAAAAATCCATTTCGTTTATTTATTTCTACGTTTTGATCACATGCAATTTTCGAAAGGAGATCGTGGACGTCGTCCAAGTTAAAGTTAGCAATGTGCCTATGTATATGCCCTTTAGTAACTATTCCATTTAGAAGCTTTCCTAACTGTTTCATCGTCAATTGGAATTCTGAATTTAAGATTGAAAAATATCTGTTTCCTTTTTCTCACCTTCTTTAAGTTCAGCTTTGCCGTGAAGCTTCAGCAGCGCGATGTCGTTGTCCAAGGTCTGGCTGTTGTGGTTGTGGTGTATGTACGTGGTGGCTACCCTGAGGGTCTGGGCGCCAGGAGACCCATATTTCCTCGTCAGGTCATGGTCTCCAACGCGCACGTAGATCGCGTCACCAGAACGGACGATACTGAAAGAAGTGGCATATAGTATTTGTTTAGTGTTCCTTAGTTTGGTGTGAATAGAATAATATGAGTCAGTATCTATTGCTAATTATGTATTGTGTTATCGAGAACTGCGGACCGAATTTACAATGTGTGGCAACATTCAGCATAACTTGTAGGCTTAGATAATTCACGAAAAACTATTATTTCAATAGGTAACTAATCACTTTATGTTACGTTCTTTGATTTCGTAAATGTACCGAGAGAATCCAGACAAACTCATAGATACCGAATGGAAGGGTAAGGGATGACTAAAGTAAGTATGTAGCAATCATGGACATGTTGATGATCATGTTAGCATTGCCCGCGCATTCAAGAACAGGTTAAGCAATATTCGTATCAACAGTGAACATCACTAGGTTCTAAATAGAATTATACTGACTTGGTAACACAATGAGCGGCTGTGAGCACCCACTGCGTGCCAATGAGCGCGGCGCCACACAGGTACTGGTTCAGCGAGTTGATGAGCGCCACCTGCCAGCACCACTCGCCGCGCTCGCCGTCCTCGCCGCCCATCACGCGACCTGCGCGTCTGCCAGACCTGGCCGTCGTGCCTGCAAGGTACAAGGAAATAAGGAATGTAATTCTATGTTGATTAGTTTTGAGCAGGATGATTTATTTGTCAACGTGTTAATGACCTCGTGTGTTCCTTTCACATTTTGTAATTTGATATAAGTAGGTACTTACTGGTGACATGTGTTGTTTTTTTGCTGAATGTCTATAGGTGTAGTCCCATCAAACACCATTATACTTAGCTAAACAATTTATATTAGTTACCTTTAACTCCACACACGTATTTGTTGTATTTCTCAGTCGACGACAATGTTGTCCCATAGCTGGGTTCATACGGCGCTGTAATATAAAACAAAACAAAATATAACCAGTACTTTCCATAATGACTTCTTAACAAAAAGTTAGTATAAACATTTCATTGTCATTCAAAATGTACCAATCCATTTGTGTTGAACCCAAGTGTAGCCAATCATGCGATAAAATTACATTTTGATTAGTCAAATTTTATCCCTCCTATCACCGATAGTATAATACCTACGTTCAATTTGGCTAATTAGAACGTTATTTTGAGAATCACCAATAGGCGTGGTATGCGTGTGCGCAAGTGCCGTGGTGTAGTGCTGGTAATTGGTCGCTGGTTGCGGCAGCGGCAACGGCGCGCTCTCATTGGCCGGTCGACCTCCCACCACTTCTTGCACCTTGGACTTAGGAGCGCAGCACTGTGTGCCTGCCTTCTTGCATTTGAATACGTCCGTCATTTCTGCGTTTCCTGCAATAAAAGGTAGATATTTTGTCATTTCGTATCTCAATGTGTCATATTTTGGCACGAAAGGGCTGGTTCGACTGGATTAATACCATGGCCTCACAGAGAAATCTACTGTGTTTCCATAGGAGTGAAGTTTACGGAGGCCCAATCCTTCCCTCTCCTCTCCTCCCTCCGCCTCAAACCCTAAATCCCCAAAAGCCCTTATTAACCACTTTGTAGGTTCCCAAATCTTCAATAAAAGTTCTGCAGCCTCTTTTTTGTCAAACCTGCAAAAAATAATGGATCCTCTAAAGGAAATACTCACGGAAGCAAGTGAAGGAGAGTAGTGAGACGATACAGGAGCCAGGACAGTCAGGCCGAGGGTCTGCCGGCGCTGGAGTCGTGGTGGTGGTCGTGGTAGTGGTGGTCGGACGCCGCGTCGTACGTGGTGGTACTCTGGAGACCATCATAGAGATAAAAGGTCTTTAAAAGTTCCGTTATTACAAACAGCAGTTTATGCTGAATCAATAAAAACTCTCTTAAAATTTTTGTCGTTGTAAAAAAACGTTTTATCTATTATTTATTATAAGTATATACTTACTTACTTCTTCAATAGAATATTTAAACTCCATTTTAAACTCATATATAGAGAATCCCAATGTTACTTTCCGATCTCAGGGAACTTTATACATGTTCTTACCCAAAAAGACCATGTGTAAATACGACATCACTTAGACTTCTTTTTATTCTGTACCTCATTTCAAGATCCCTGAATTTCTTAATTGCCCAGTATCCATTATTACCTAGTATTGTCACAGCACACCCATCCCTCGGCGTTGCACTCAGTTCTCTGTAGGATCACAGCTGGCGGGTTGCAGAAAGCCGCCATGATGTTGTGCATGCAGTGTCCCGGACACCGCGGTAGAGGGGGCTGTAGAGAAAGAATAAGTTCAAGGTCAGATGTTTCATCCAGAAGCTTACAAGTGCTAAACCATGTCCTCCTTACTCCTACGATATTATAGAAGTAGATGATTGCCTAAAGTCAAATCTGGGAACATTTTCGGTGTTCTAGAGCCGTGTTGGAACGTTAAGACAGTCATGGACAATCTCATATTTTTTGACTTAAAGTGTTAAGAGTGAGGAACTATGGAGTACTCGACACCGCATGACAGTTGGCTGGGAAAAAATTTATCATCATCAACCTATAAGTTTGCCAAACTCTTCTAACAAAGAGAAAGATTGAGCATTAACGACCACGCTTGCTCAATTGTGTCTAAATAATGATAGAAGTGTGACGGAAACGTGGTTCAAACTCTTTGACATCATGACGTCAATGGATGGTTGTCAAACGTTGCCTAGAGATTGTAAATTTCGTCGTGAATTGTCAACACGAGTTGGTGTAATCGGTAAGGCGTGTGGATTACACCACAGAGACCCCGAGTTCGAGTCCCGCCGTAAACATGAAGTTTTTTAGTTGATGGAAGTTTTGTCGAACTTTCTGGAATTATTTGTGTGAAAGAAATGAAAAATTAAAGAGCGAGAAGGAGAATAAATAAAATTGAATAACGAAATTATTGGAAGGTTCTGGAGGCATGACGATCAAAAAGAATAACGAAATTGAACGTTCCAGAACCTGACCGGGGGTATATAAGCGGAACTGCGGCTCACCGCTGGCAGTTGAGTTCTAAGTCCAAAGCGATTCGGAAGAAAAGGAAGAAGTGAAAAAGAAGGAAAGTGAGTGAAATAGTGAAGTGCAGTGAAACAGTGAAGTGCAGTGAGTTAAGTGAAAGTCAGCGTGAACTGTGAGCGGCCAACGGAAGTTTGTGTCAGTCGCCCGGACTCTGCTGGAGAGGAACGCCGAAAACTTAACTCGGTGGACACTGTCATTTAAGTGCAATAGAAAGTCTGAAAACCGGTATTAGTGTTTAATTTTATCCAATCCCGTAACCCAAGCCCGCATAGTCAGGAACGTGACGTCAGGCACGTAACATTTGGTGTCAGAAGTGGGATTGGAGAAAAATGCCGCTAGTGCCGCAGGATGTAAGAGGAGTGAGTACCCGTGCAATGTCAGAAACGCAGCGTGTGAGGGAAGAGGGTGCTGCAGCTCAAACCAGCGATGCAGAAGCCAAGCCTGTGCAGGTGGATCTTCTGCTACAGCTGCAGCAAATGATGGCAGAGCAAGCGCGCCGCCAAGAAGAGCAAGCGCGCCGCCAAGAAGAGCAAGCGCGCCGCCAAGAAGAGCAAGCGCGCCGCCAAGAAGAGCAAGCACGCTGTCAGGCGGAACAGCTACGGGAGCTGAAAGAAGATCAAGCTCGTCGCCAAGAGGATCAGGCTCGCCGCCAAGAGGAGCAAGCGCGTCGCTTGGAAGAGATGCATAAGGATTTCACGAAGGGTCCACAAACAAGAAGCAGAGGGGCGATGAAAATCTACAATGTTGGTATGCCTTGGGAGAGAATAGCCTTAGACATCGCTGGACCATTTCCAATCACTGATTCGGGCAATCGTTACGTTTTAGTGGTTATGGATTATTTTACAAAATGGCCGGAGGTCTTTGCCATACCGAATCAAGAGGCAGTAACTGTAGCCACGAAGTTGGTAAACGAGGTATTCACCCGATTCGGAGTGCCCTTGGAGATGCACAGTGATCAAGGACGGAACTTTGAATCCCAAGTTTTTCAGGAAACTTGTAAACTTTTGGGAATCCATAAGACTCGAACGACCCCTTATCATCCACAGTCAGATGGAATGGTCGAACGTTTCAACCAAACATTGGAGCGACACTTAGCAAAGGTGGTTGACAGCCATCAGAGAGATTGGGACACTTACATACCTCTCTTCTTGCTTGCCTATCGGACTGCTGTACATGAAAGTACCGCAAAGACGCCTGCATTTGCAAATTTTGGAAGGGAATTGAGATTACCGGCAGATCTTGTATCGGGCTGTCCACCTGGCGACACTCGCACCGAGTTTAGCGATTACATAAGCGAGTTAAGGGCAAAAATGTTGGACATTTATGAGCAGATCAGGGAGGCCGGTCTTCAAGCTAGTGATCGCGCAAAGACGCGCTATGATCGACGAGCCAATTCTGTTGGGTTTGAAGAAGGGTCATTGGTCTGGCTTCATAATCCAGTCAGAAGGAAGGGAAAATCTCCGAAGCTGCAACCGAGTTGGGAAGGTCCTTATGAGATAGTCACGAAGATCAATGACATTACTTACAGAATTCGGAAGACTTTAAGGAGCCCTTTGAAAGTTGTCCATATAGACAGGTTGGCGAGGTATTACGGCAGCAACGATGCTCGGGACGAGCAAATCTAAGAGGAGGGCAGTGTGACGGAAACGTGGTTCAAACTCTTTGACATCATGACGTCAATGGATGGTTGTCAAACGTTGCCTAGAGATTGTAAATTTCGTCGTGAATTGTCAACACGAGTTGGTGTAATCGGTAAGGCGTGTGGATTACACCACAGAGACCCCGAGTTCGAGTCCCGCCGTAAACATGAAGTTTTTTAGTTGATGGAAGTTTTGTCGAACTTTCTGGAATTATTTGTGTGAAAGAAATGAAAAATTAAAGAGCGAGAAGGAGAATAAATAAAATTGAATAACGAAATTATTGGAAGGTTCTGGAGGCATGACGATCAAAAAGAATAACGAAATTGAACGTTCCAGAACCTGACCGGGGGTATATAAGCGGAACTGCGGCTCACCGCTGGCAGTTGAGTTCTAAGTCCAAAGCGATTCGGAAGAAAAGGAAGAAGTGAAAAAGAAGGAAAGTGAGTGAAATAGTGAAGTGCAGTGAAACAGTGAAGTGCAGTGAGTTAAGTGAAAGTCAGCGTGAACTGTGAGCGGCCAACGGAAGTTTGTGTCAGTCGCCCGGACTCTGCTGGAGAGGAACGCCGAAAACTTAACTCGGTGGACACTGTCATTTAAGTGCAATAGAAAGTCTGAAAACCGGTATTAGTGTTTAATTTTATCCAATCCCGTAACCCAAGCCCGCATAGTCAGGAACGTGACGTCAGGCACGTAACAGAAGGTACATATAACTCGGCAAAAGTCAAATTGGTACTTGTCAGGTTTCGAATCCGTGCCCTCATGTATGAGAAGCCTAGAGGTTAAGGCGCTCCTTAACCTCTGGGCCACCAAGACATAACAGAAAAGATTTAACACTCGTACTTAACCATCAACCATTTGTGTCGTGCACAAAAAGATTACTCCCAAAATACTTACAGGTGTAGTAGGTCTAGGTGTGGTCGATCGTCGTGTGGTGGTCTCCACCGCTTTGTTCTCAGTGATGCAGCAGACACCCTCACCGGGGCACACCGCGTCCTCGTCTACGTTGTCACACAGCAAGGAGAACAGCCCCGAGATGCAGTCTCCGCGACATTTGTGACCTGGTCTCTGCTTTGGAGCTGGGGTTGTGGTGAGCTGCGGGTGTGAGTGATAATTGGTTAGAATTTTTCACACTGCCAATAAGATTCATATATAGGATTAAAAAATATAGGTATATTACATCGAGGGGTAACGGGCTATTTGGTTTGTGCGACATTTTTGATGATATTGAGTTATATATACTTATAGGTATTATAACCAAGCAAACCAATAACTATGTTTTTATAAACTTGCTCTGATTGAAACAATTTTACATACGCAATACACCCAAACACAGAACAACGATTTGTGGATCACACAAAGAATAGTTCCGAGCGGAAATCAAACAAGATACGCTGCGTCGGTTTCTGGCCGACCTTTGGAAAAACAAGCTAATCAAAAAATAATATAGAACACTGGCTTCCATCCGCTGGTACGCCTGCGTTGTATGTTTATAAAAGCAGCCTATGTGTTAATCCATGGTATCACCTACTAGGTACATGGCACCCGTTTTTGCGTGAAAAAATAACAACATCCATACATTCTCACCAACTTCCACATTTATGATGTCTATTAGTAGGATCTATCTAATCTCAAAGTTCCACAATATTCTTAAGTTTCATTATAAGCTTACCGCTGTTGTAGGTCTCTTAGTGGAATACTTCTTCTCATTTGGCACGACGAGGTCGGGAGGAGGTCTGTCTCCGTAGTTATCCTTGGAGACGCAGCACAGCCGGCCCTTGACACAAAGGTCTGGAGAGTTGAGGTACGCCTCACAGTACTGGGACAGGCGGGCTTCCACACATACTCCCGGACAAGCGATATTACCTGGAAACCGGGACATTTGGACCATTACACTCGTAGAAGAACCTTCATTAGTGCAGATTTTTGAAGAAGATTAAAGGTGTGGAATTTTCGCACGATTAGAATGTAGTTAACATTTGCACAGGTTCCTTTTTAGGGGGCGAAAGTCATATAATGTGTTTTGGGATCCTAGGTAAGAGTAAGAGTAACAGACTCTTACTGACTGAAAAACACCCTATTCTTTCTCCTGTTCCAAGCCGGGCCGCAGTGTATCATTGCGCTTACCTACATTCGCAACCCTGGCTGGACATCGACCCTAAAGGGACCACTAATGTGGTGGTCTAAAGAGACTCCTAAGTCTTCATAACAAACTAGTCTATCCTAATAGTTAATAGGGTGTACCTAATAATTACCACTGTTTTTGTATTTGTCTTGCGGCGGTTGTGTCGTCGGCTCGTCGTAATCGTCGTCCGACACTGTCGTGTGTCGCGTCGGCCGCGGCCTCTGTGTCGTCGGTAGAGTCTCGTTGCCTGGAACATTCACATATTTGCTTAGAAAAAATACGTATCTTTGGAATTATCGTAACTCTTAGGAGAGAAGTATAGAAGTTACATAAATTTAATAATGGCGACTTGGCTCCTTAAAGATTGATTTAATCAAATAAATTTTATTTCTAATCTATTTGTACTACGAGTTGCTTTATACCGTAGTATTTTTATTTGCTAAGTTGCAATAATTCTCTCCTATTATGGGAGGAGCACATGACTTTTAAAATTTTATTTTCAATAGTAGGTATTTTTAATAAGTATTACACATGTAATGTGTTTTCTCTGTAGGAGATCCTAATAAAATAAGTAAATAATATTAGACACCTGAATTCAATCACTATAGTCAGAATTTTAATTCGATTCCAGAAGTATAGATTTTTTATATTCGAATCTGTGATATAAAACTAGAAGAAAAATAATTCTACCATGCAAGGTCTTCATTAAAAAAAATATAATAAATATCATGAAGAATCAGTTCTTACTCTTTTCGTCTGCACAGCACTTCATAGAAGGACTGGGACATTCGACCTCTTCCAGCACGTCGTTGCACAGGAGCGCGGCCAGCGCGTGCATGCACGTGCCCGGGCAGTTCTTGGCCTCCATCTGCGTGTCCAGGGTGTCGAGAAGACCTGGAGAAGAAGAAAACATGATTATAATTAACAATATCGTGGACTATGCTACTTAAAAATCAGGACCAGTGTTAATAAGTGTGGGAGAGTTAAGCTTTGGCACGAATGGGTCGGCTCCACCGGAGTGATAGCATGGCCTCACAAAAAACCGACGTAAAGAACTACAGCGTTGTGTTTCAGCTTGTGAGTGAGGTTACCGGAGGCCCAGTCCATCCCCCATCTCTTCCCAATTCTTAAATATCCGACACCCGTATCCCCAACAGGCCGGCAACTCACTCGTTACTCCTTTGGCGTTGCAGGTGTCCAGCGATTGCTTACCATCAGGTAATACGGATGCTTGTTTGTCGACCTATCTCAGAAAAAACTAGGTTGTTGAAGGTCATTCGAGTTCCACTATCTTCATTCAATTTACGTTCCATTTTCTCTTTTGTCGTTTAAAATTCTAAATCTATCTAGGCTATCATCCTTAATTAGGGACGAGCCTAATTTCCTGGTATTTTACCGCCATCTACAAAAATGGCTGGCGCCGTTAGTATCGTTCCCATTCTGCGCACGCGCAAGGCTGGCGGCTGGCAAATGTGTGCTGTGATGCGATGCAAAGCTATGCTATGAGGTTATGGTACTAAGTTGTTTACATGCAGCCTCTAAATTGTTTCACAGTTTCTTATCTTAATTTATCGACCTCAAATATTTATTTGTAAAATTTTTCTTCTTAGGACTGATTTTTCAATGGTTAGATAAAAGTTAAAATATTTCTGTCGCGTCCGAATGTTTGTATAAGACAGTGACAGCAACAATTATATTCCTCAGATAACATTTATCTGACTATTGAAAAAAACAGGTCTTAGAGGTTGTCCTGATTTTCTCATGTTTTTTTATGAAAGAACAGCTATTAACTATTTCAAGTACTTATTTATTACCAACAATTATTGGCATACATTAAAATAAATATTATCAATTAGAATTAAAAGAACAGTCGAGAAACAATTATAGTATAAATAAAAACCAATCGAAATGCTACAAAGAAATTTTCAATTTACATTTCAAAATTAATAAACGACCGAAAATAACTCTTAAAACTCGATATCAGCAATCAATCAACAACAATATCAGAATGTAATCGATAACTCGTAACATCTCCTCTAATAAACCCGCGCGGCAACATTCCATGGATCTCATGCTGCTCTACACCGGAGTGCCGTTAGTTCCTCCTGCCCGATGGATGGGTGATCGTCCCTCCCTCCCTCCCACCGCCCAGCGACCTCACGCCACTGACACAGAATTAGTCGGAGCCAAATGAAAGGAAAACAGCGACCTCTTTGATAAGCGGGAGCGATACTACAAACTCGAGTAATGATTTAATCGTATCAAAAAAAAGTCTCATTAGTCGTAGGTCGTTTCTCAATCCGATTTCATAAATCAAATTTTATTCGATAAAATTTTAATCTTGTGCATATTGATTGGAGTTAGATTTGATTAAATGGGTCTAAAAATATTCTCTTAACAGACGGCTAATTGGCAGTCATATGAATGGCGGCTTTCAAAAAACGGATAAAAAATATTAATTTTATTTCGAAACTAATCTAGTTTGGTGAAGTTTTACTTTTTTAGGACGCAAATATTAATATTGTTCTTTTTATAGAAATTAAGTACTTGATATTTTTTTTCTGAAAATTTAAATGAAGAGTCGATTTAAAACCATAATCTTAGGAAGTTTGTCTTGTTATCAGGCTGTCTCTGTCTCTCATGAGTTACGCCTCTTTCCGTACAACCGTTACCCGATGACCTAATGCGCGGCGGCCGGTGAAATCGACCGCAAGCGCCGAAAACGAAAGTACATGCGTGAGCGCATGTCACTGGACGCTCGCGCTGGCTGGAAGGGCAAGCCAGGTGGCGCCCCCTGACTTGAGACGAAAGAACATTGTGACTTATGTCTATGCTAAGAATGATATCTTACTAAAGGGCAAAGAAAAGGAATAGAATGTTAAAATTTGTAAAATACTCGTATACCAATATGCTTTAATGGCGGCACCATACCCAAAACATAAACACAAAAACCCTGTTAATAATACGATCGTCTGTCTGCCTGCCACTAAGCTGTATCTTTATTATCTAATGAACTAAGATAATTAACATGAAATATATATTTTCATTGTAATAAGATAATAAAGGTATATGTTATTGAAAGTTAATATTGACTTTCCGACAGCGCGAGCGTGACTCAATGAGATTACTTATTATTGTTATATACTAGATTGTTTACTGTTTAAAATACTCAATCTCTAATCACATCTTATTATTCAGTTTTATTTGCTAGCGGCATGGCCAAGCTAATAAGTAGCTTATGTGTTATTCCAGACTATAAACTATCTCTGCCAAATTTCATTTGGATCCGTTCAAGTAATTTTGACGTAAAAACGTAGCAAACGTAGCCAAACTTTAGCGTTAATAATATTAGTAGTTTGGTCCAGAATCATCATCTTTGCCTTCCAAGCTGTTTAAGATGAAGGAAGTTGATACAAGAGGTCTTGTGTTCATATTGACACGCTTTACAGCCGACCGTGACGTATGTGTCAAACAGGTGTAGTCAAGTGAGGCATTCATAAAGTATGTGAGACATTTCTCGTCTCGTCTCGACACGTCACATTATGACTTACAAAATATTTGTTACAACGCTAAGTTAGAGCATTTTTCTGTGAAATGATTCGTTATGAAGACTTTTTGAAGCTGAAACGATTCGATTTTATTTTTATTTATGTACAAAACACTGTAAAGGCCCTGTAAGCATTCTCTACCAGTCCACCTTTGGTTGATGCAGAAACTGTCTACTGGCAGTCGCAAGAAGCCAACAAGTTCTTCTAAAAGTACGAAAAAAATATATAAAAACATATAATATACCTACTTACTCTGATACTCTCTACATACTAAACAAATTAACACCTACTAAACATTATTTTACGAATTTTCTCTTGATTAGCTTTTTTAAATGGTTAAAGTTAAATAACTTCTCCTGCCCTGGGTGGGCGAAAAAGAATATCAGACTCTTACTGACTAAAAACCACTCCGTTAATTGTCCTGCATCAGGCGCAATACATTACATTAACTTGATGTACCGTGTCATCCGAGTCATGTTATGGACTCTCGATATTTTTTTGACTTCATAAGTTAAATAGAAATTAAAGATTTCATTAAAAAGACCATGCTCCAAAATATATTAATTTGATAAACCTTATTAAACAAATAATCAATCCGATCTCCTCAATAACATACAGTAAAGGTCATTTACCTAATATTCAAAACGAAAAATTCTGCTAACACCAACAAGAATACACATGTATATGGAATTCTATATTTCCCAAATAAGGTATTATGTTCGCGTGTATTTGTGATTTTGCCTCGTTCCATGTTTAGATGCTAAGACCACTGACATTTGGCATCATTCGTGGACACTGCGCTGATACAGTTCGTAAACTTTAGGATTGTAGGCTTTCTGTAATACACATTTTTATCACGTTTCTGTCCAAGTGGAGCCAGCAGAGTAGACCTGAGAAGATGGCGCTTAATCTTAAGTTAAATTGATATCTAAAGTAAAAAAAAACATGTCAAAATTACTTTGTCAAGACTAATAAGTAGTATAAAAGTAAAATTATAATTATTGCACAGTGCCTGGGCTACCAGTTGCTGCACAACGTGTCGCGGGTTAAATTCCGCATGGCACTCTTTGTGTAATCCATAAATTGTTTCGGGTCTGAGTGTGAGGCGTTTGTGTATTTATGTTTGTAAACGCACCCACGACACAGAAGGATATCGTACAGATTACAACACAAAAAGACGTTACATAAACTTCAACCCTTTTTTTTCATTTAAGATCTCTTTAGTTCTTCTTTTTTATTTACTTTTCTTTCAAGCTGAAGCAAAATGAAAATTAAAAAAAAACCTGTCTTTCGTAAACTTTATCGTAATGATAATTATGAATCACAGGATTGCCACGGTATCATAGGCGTCGAATAATGATTTTTTGGGTTTAAAAAAACGTTGTCGTTTACAAACACACAAAATCCTACATAAAAATGACACCCACACCCGGAACAACAATTTGCGGATCACACAAAGACTTGTTCTTTGCCGGAGTCGAACCTTCGTCACGTTTTCGTCGTATTTTGGTGTTATACACTGTTTTACTTAAAGTAATATCAAAAAATTAAGATCCTTTGCCACCTTATTATATCATCAATGAGTAAGTGGCAAAAAATCTTAATTTTTATCTATCATCATCATAATTATCTTAATTGACTTACTTGACTTTGAAATATTTGGTGAAAATATACAATATTTTACACCAGACTCGACTCTGTTTATATATAAGTCACTAAAAATACTTTACGTATTAATTTTTTCATCTAAATTGAATTAACTGAGATTTTATTAATTGTCAAAGAAATCTTCCTTTTAAATTAAGAATGATATTGAATGACTTTATTTCATAATATATAAGTAAGTTAACCTTCAATCTATTAACTGAAAGAGGATAGACAAACAAATAGCCGCAGCCGATAACTATTTAATAATCAATAGATCAGCAGGCGAGGTGCTTTCTAAGGGGTCGATGACCGCGCGAAAGTCGCAGCCACAGCTATGATACAACTGCGCTCTGACTCCATGTGACGACTCGCAATTTGACGACTTACAGCATTTCTCACATGAAATTGAACTAATTTACAATCAATAAAATTTGCTTACACAATAAAACCCAAACTGTTTAAACAAAAGACATCAACGCGTTTCTAGGTGTAAAATACGAAATATGTCAACTGATAATTTACACAAAACAGTTGAATTCAACAATTTCTCTAAATAATGAAAACGTTACAGATGCTCAACAAAATGTACGACACGCTAGAACGTTCCGGCATTGCAAATGAAACTCAGTTTAGCAGTGATTGTGTAAATAGTGGAACAATACATTCTGTAGCCCCTCGGAGGCTGCTTTACATATTAATTCACTTTCAGCGAGCGGCACGCATCATGTTTTCACCCGAGTTTCAGAGCTAAGCGAAATAATAATTAGTTGGGCGGCTCGAAATAATAACAGGCTTTGGTTACTGCGGTGATAAACTGTTAATTAATTCACTAATTATTTGAACGCATTGAGTATCGAGGAAAATGATAATTTTATTCTTAAATGACAACGAGGCAATATTTATTTTATTCAAATTCCAATTTTAAGTTTTAGTTTAATCTTTCTTTTGGTTATTTGGTTTTAAATACTGACAATTTAAGGCTTTTTGAAGGTTAGCACTATGTTCTAGTTATAATTTAATAGAAATCCGTTTAGTAGTTTATGAGCTTGTCGTACTGATAAAAAAAAACACAGTAAAGTAAGTTTTAGAATGAATACTAAAGAAGAATCTACGAGAGTTCTGAAGCACCATTTTGAATTTCTCCGACTTATACATATACATACATATGTTCTTTATTTAAACACTGCTTGATAAACGGTGAATGTAAACATCGTGAGAAATCCAGGACTTATAATTTCTTATGACGAGTTTTAAATGATACACTTATAGCTTGACGATGTAAATCTATTTTAGTATCTTAATTACCAAAATTATTTTCACATGGTGATTGCAAATCATCGACCAATCATCAATTTGTTAACCATCAATTGCAACACGAACTCTGGGTTATCGACAGCCTTAAAAGCCTTACAAGAGCATAATATATTAAACATATAACAAAAAAACTGTACGAAACGAGATTGTAATGTCGTCGATGGTAATCGATCGTGGGACCGATGCCCACCGCAGTCCGGCGTCGTCGCGTCTGCAGGACTTTCTCTCACCCCCCACCTCCATCTCCCCCCAACTCCCCCTATCTCCCCCCACTGCCCCTCACACGGTCAAGAACTGCATGATTACGCGACATTGAATGTGATAGAGGTTGAATAATCTTTTGTGTCGAGGCTCCGTTTTTATCAATGATCGATGATGACGATGATGTTTTAAGTCTATTTTTTTCAAATTGCGAAATATTTTTAGCCGTTATAGTGAGCTACGGTGTTGTTCTTGTTTTGGTTGAAGTTTTCAGTTCATTTTTTTTACTTAAAGCTGGCAGTTGAGACTACTAATATCATAATATGTATCTATCGATCATTCACAAATTACTATCTATCTAAATTTAGATTTTATTCATCAAGTTTGTTTTAAGGCTTTTACTTCAAAATTCTTTTTTTTTATTGTGAAAACAAACAATTTTGCACTTTTTTCTATCAAGTTATGATTGAGTGAAGAAAAGGTTATATGACGAGTCAAAGATGAATTTAAAAATAATTGCATAAAAAAACAAAAAGCCATATTTTAAAACAACATTAATAAGCTTGAATTATCTTTCTCTCATGATCATGAACTTTTTTTAAATAAATAATAACATATTTATTTGTCAATAATCCAAATTAATATTATAAATGCGAAAGTAACTGTGTCTGTCTGTCTTTTCTTCACGCCTAAACTACAGAACCGATTTCTGTGAAATTTGGTACAGACATAGTTTGGAACTCGAGAAAGGACATAGGATAGTTTTTATACTTAGGATGTCACTATTCCACGCAAACTGAGTCATAGGCAAAATCTAGTACTTAATAATATAATTTCTCAATCAATATGACTAACTGTATAAAGTATAAGCTACAATTGGCTGAATGTATAACGAAGTGAAATGTCACCGCGAATGCTCGTGAATCATACGCTGACACATATAGGCTAGTCAAACGTTCGCCGATTAATTAACCGGCGAGTGATGAGGCTTTCTTTTTCTTTCGTCTGTAAAACGCCGGCGATTACGAAATGGCTGACTCGGTCCTCGGATACTCAGTTCTCAGTTCCTGAAATTGTTTGTGGATGTTTCGTATGACTAATTTTGTTATTTATACTGTTTTGTTGTTGTTTTATTTTCGCGGAAACCGTTCTAGATTGTTTTAGGATTTGTCATGGATTTTAAGGGGAAATTGTTAATAAGTAAGCTGTTAAGCTGTTTAGTGATGAGGTATTTTTTAAACGTTAATCATAGTTTATATTATGTAAGTATGAGGTAAATCATTTTCTAGTTACAGAAACAATTAAAAAATATATGTATATTTCATCATTATCATTCATATTCATCTAGTTTTTCACATATAAATTGACGTGTAAAAGTGCCGTTTTAAGGCCTATTTGCAAAAATAAATTCATCGTTTCATCAATTCCTCCCTTACATTTGGAATTAAATATACATAACTTATAGATTAAGATTAATAATACATAAACTTTATTGTACACCAAAAGAGTTGACATGCATACTTAGTACAAGAAGATTAACTGATTAGGAATAACCTAAAAGTTAAGTAATTCATTAATGATAAACAAAATATAGTATTTTTTATACTTTTCAGTAAATTGCAGTAACAAAGAATGTTCAAACAACGCCAACTACACAATTAATATCGAGTTCTAACAAACGCAGCGCGTTGATGTCTTTTGTACGAGACTAGAGTTCACACAAAACTAGCTCAAGAATGCGATAAACCTAGTAACATTGTAACGTTCATTGTAATTGCGTTTCTGAAACTGTAACCAACTCACTATATACTGATTATAGTGCATATCCGTATATACTGTGATATGAAATGATTTGAACAACAGTGTATAGCGGGTTTCCGGTATAAGCAAATTTTTCACTATACTATACTAGACTATTATGCATGTCATTCTGGCATGACCACTACCAATGAGACTATTTTCTAGTTGCATTTATAGGCTTTACAAGATTATTTAGGTACCATTGACGGACGAAGGAAAACAATACTTATGAGAAAACCTAAACCTGTTTGAAATCGCCAATCTTCCATAAGGAAGCGTGGGGATTAATGTTGCAAGAATCACCAATCTGCTTTGAGGAAGCGTGGGGATTAATGGTGCAAGAATCGCTAATATAGTAAAATAGTGCAGGATTGGTTTTAAATATATAACAATAGGACACTCTTGTTATCAAAGTATTAAATTGGCGAACTTATAATTTTAGTCGTCAAATCAGAAAAGATGTATTTTTTGTCTTTCTTTTACATGGCGACCAAGTGGTAATAGCTAGTTATTAAATGTTAGGGAAAATATTTAGTTTTAATTCCGCGACAAAATTTGTTTGAAAATTTGTCACGAAATTGAAACTAAATATTTTCCCTAACATTTAATGTCATGGATTTCCACACCAAAGTAACGCCTGATTCTATAAAAAATTAATAGCTAGTTAGTTTATACATATTTATATAAATATGTAGGTATATCTACTTTTGTACGTTCTCAAAAGTTTCACTAAACGCATGCAACATTTGTTCATTGTTACGACATGCAACATGCCTACATTCATCTTTGATTAATAGCACAGGTGATATTTTTTCAAATATTTTCGCTTCACATGCGATAGTAAAAATAGCTATTAAATTATTACTGAACATTTAAATTAGGTAGTTGCGTAGTAGAAGAGACCGTGGCTCCTAACCTAGGTCCCGTCCAGCTGGATCAATGATGATGGCAAGTGGGCCAGTTCAGAGCAGAAATTTTTAGTCCGTAAATATCTGGCCCTCCCATTCGCCCCATTCAGGTTTTTTTATTATCATGTAATAGGTCAGCAAACGAGCGCATGTCGGCAGACGGATTATCTGATGGTAAGCAATCAGCGCCGCCCATGGACACCCTCAGCGGAGGAGTTACGAGTGCGTTGCCGACCTTTTAGGGATAAGGGTTTTGGAGATTAAGGGATTGGGGAGGGATCGGGGGAGGGGAGAGATTGGGCCTCCGTTAACTTCACTCACACGGCGAAACACAACGCTGTGGTTATTTCACGACGGTTTTCTGTGAGACCGTGGTATCACTCCGGCCGAGCAGACCAATTCGTGCCGAAGCTTGGCTCTCCCACACTTAAAGGAAGAATTCATTGCATGATGTTCCCACCTTAGAACACAGCCACCACGCTTATACATATCATAAGTGTCTTCTGACTTTCTCTGTACATATGGATTCGCCATAATCTCTACGATTGGCAAGGAAATTGAAAATTGCAGTGAAAAGCGGATTTTAAAAATATTTCATGAATATAAGCTACAAATATATTGAAGAGAAATTGTAGTTTATGATACGATGCGTAATAATATAAAACAACTATCAAATTAAATTCAAAAACCAATAAAAGGATGTAAAAGAGACCAAATGTACAAAGATTCAATCAAATTTGACCAGCAATTACAGCGACAGCGATGTAAAACCAAGCCATCACATTACATTATTACAAGCATGTATATATATAAGTATCAGTGTAATACAAAATAGCTGCTAATATAACGTTATCAGTGATAAGGTGCGTGTTAGTTGCGCACGCGCAGGCGGCGACGCGCATATTTAACGGCGCGGCGCTCGCGCACGTCGGCTGCGACCGTTACCCGCGCCCCATATACCACGCGCCTGCTCACTCGCTCTTACCACTACACTACACGCCTTATTTTGTTTTATTGTTTATCTATATTCTTTGTTTATCTATATTCTTATTGTTTATATTGTTTATCTATATTCTTATAAATTCACCCTCTTTTCATAAATAATATACAGCTCTTAATTTGAGTTGAACTCATATCTTCATTTCGCCCAATTTTTAAATTTCCGCCTTTTAAATTAATTAAAAATACATATTTTTACACACATATTTTTCTTTTCTCACGGATTCAATATACTTCCGACGATACTGTGGTTTGATGTTGTGGTGAGACATCATGTTTTGGTAGAGTTTATACTGTACTATGAGCTACTCTTAAAATTGTATTCGTTTTATCTACCTACACGACAAAATAAAAAATGAACATCAGTCTTTAAGTTTCTTCTGTTGTTCAAAGGCCTTTTCTTATCACATGCAAGGTGGATTGGCGATTTCAAACTTATAATACGGCTATAAATGCCGTCTAATAGTAATAAGTAATGTTATCAATCGTAATTAACAAAATCTGCAAGACGCAGAGTCATAACTTACATATAGAATTCTGATTTCACGTAAAAATATATCAATTTTATAAACGTTTTATTTCTTTTCCGAAGCACTAGTTTAATATTGTCGACTAAACAGCCAGCGTCAAGCCGGCAGATTAATGGACCGTCGAACTTAAATTTTGTGGTAGTTTGTTGAACAGCATCATATTTATTATTATTTTATTATTTCTCCAAAAAAATTATTTAAAAAACGCCATTGTTTCATGAAACTCTTATCAATTATGTCAACTTATGTGATCAATGACTTTTAATAATGAACAAGACTTATAGGCTTAACCTTTTGTATTTTTTAAGCGTGGATCCACGCGATACACAATGTATTTTCTATTGTGTCTTATAAAACGACATTCAACGGGTTAAACTAGCTTAAATAGATTTGCGAATATTAGCTTGATGATTATTCTGGTCCTCCGATCAGACCAGGTAATATTTCCTGGCCGGCTACTGCTAACATGATATGTGACGTCGTTATTTCATGAGGGATATTTACCGGCGAATTTTCAGAAACAAAAAAAAACAAAAAAAAACTTTGAAATTCGTATTGTAATTCTCAAGAACATATTCTTGAAGAGAATATAAGAGAATATATTTTACAAGAAATAATATATTCAGATATTATGACTGAAAAAACAATATTCGCAAACTGAAAACAAATAACATGAAGGCTGTTACACAAGACAGTGCCGTACAATCAATTGGTAACACTTTCAGTTTCCATTTGCACAAAAAATTGAGATAGCATTAACCTGTGGTTAGGCGCACGAACTTCTGTTGATGCGTGTTGTTGATGTGTAGGTAGAAATAAACACAGAAATGATTGATTTTAGAATACTAGCGACCCGCCCCGGCTTTGCACGAGTGCAATACTGATACTAGCTTCCTCCACTATTTACCTAATGAATATTAATATACTTATTATATACAACCTTCACCGTCAATCACTCTATCTATTAAAATAACCGCATCAAAATCTGTCGCATAATTTTAAAGGTTTAAGCGTACATAGGATTATCGGGAGTGTAAAATATTTATGAATTCCATCATATTATCAGCCTATAAGTGTCCACTACTGAGCAAAGGCCTCACACGAAGGTTTGAACACTAATCAAGTTTGATTGGTGATTTCAAACTTATAATTAGAAAGTCCAGGTTTTCCCCTGATATTGTCCTACACCGTATGTCAGTGTTGTCTAAATAATATCTTGGAAAAAAGGTTTCGAACTATGATGAACTATGAACAGACCAAAAATATGTTCTAATTTTGAGAAATGGTCAAACGTTAACCATTTTATGATAAAACCATTTTATGATTATCCTTCTATCCTACAACTAATATTATAAATACGGAAGTCTATGTATGGATTCATTTTGTTACTCTTTCACGTAATAAGGACTAAGAAAGATTATAGTCTGAAATAACAATTAGGCTACTTTACTATACATAGATAAAGTGATACCTACATATAAATAAAACTAATAAATATTTCCTATATGCTTTTCGAATGCGATTTTAAAGTTTTGTGAGACTTGAAAAGAGACTGGCCTCTGAGTTTGTTTCGGCATTTCTTCTCAGATTAGTCAGATAGGAAATGCCGGCTTCATCTAGTTATTCACATATAAATTGACGTGTAAAAGTGCCGTTTTATGACCTATTTGCAAATATATATTCATTGTTTCATTATTTAATTGTGGTCAAAGAACCACAAAGATAAAATAACTTAATCGTCAATTAACTTTATTTTTAATGTCAATAATTTATTTATCAATCTATCTCTCATTTAACTATGTTTTGTTATTGCAAAATATTTAGGTACTTTAAATTTTGCTGTACCTTTGTAACTTCGCTGTAAATCAATTTCGTTACCCGAATAAAATATAGTAATATAAAATGTACTTTAAGCAAACACGTATAGAATCATGAAATAACATAAATATTAAGATTTTATCTTCCCTAAGAGAAAGCTTATGTAATATTAAGAAACGCGATATCCAATTTTTGCAATTACATTTCCAAACACAGGAGACATCTTCAATAAGTATTCATTTCATTAAATTTTGATTGAGATAAGAGAGAGATCTTAAATTGTATCACATATGTATGAAACCAAAACCTCTGTCAGTCGTACTTACAACCACTGTTGTAATCTTGACTTTACATCAACGGAATCTGTAAACCCGTGTTCTTTACAAATAACTGATATTGATCGCCGAATTCTATATATGTACAAAAGACATAACTAAACACAATACAAAATTGTTTTTTATAAACATTATTACATATTTGTAAATTCTCAATTGACAATATTTCTAACTTGTGTCTGTGTTAATGTTACTTTATATTATAAAACAAAGTCGCTTTCTCTGTCTCTGTATCCCTATATATACGCATAAATCTTTAAAACTACGCAACAGACTTTGATGCGGTTTTTTAATAGATAGAGTAACTGAAGAGGAAGGTATAGGTATATGTATAATAACATCCATTAAATAGCGAAAAAATTTGGTATCAACATTGCACCGAATTGCATAAAGCCGGTGCTGCTAATTATAATAATACTATTATGGTAGGATATTCCGAAATCTAGCAGTATATCTGCTACGAATATTATAAACACCACATTTTTAAGTATGTGTGGACTGAATTATTAATCTTTCACCTAGAACCACTCAACGGATCCGAATAAAATTTTGCACAGAGATAGTTTATAGTCTAGAATAACACATAGCATATTTTTACCCTGTAACTAATGATACCTAGATAAAACCTAGTATTTATTTAACAGATAAGTTAAAGTTTCAACAAGTACAGTACATCGTTAACTATAGTTATTTTTCGCTCATGTTAAGATTGAGACACGCAGATAATTATAAAATTCACTTAAACAAATTAAAATGTCAATAAAGATAATTATTACAACGCACAAGAAAAGTAAACACGAAAGAAAATTCTTATGTCATGTAACTTTAAATGGCACTTATAATGTTTAGTTACTTAAAATAGTTTCTCCTTGCAGAAATAACTGTATGTACCTATGTGTACAAGTAAACTCCTCTAAATATTAAGTGTTCATGTATTGAAAGCTATGGCTCATCAATACGTGTAATTAAAAGTACTTCCTAATTTGTCAGTTGAGCGCTCTGTGCTCTGGTTCCGTGGCTAATAGCTCGAGTCCCCGGATGTGGACATGAAAGCGACCACTCCGAGCCACAACAATGTGTACGGACCGTGCAGCGTCTTACGCGACTACTCTGTCTGCCCACCTCGTCATTGATGTATCGTCAGCGCGCACATTACCCGCGATACTTCGAAAGTTCTACTTACAAGCTCACATTTCTATAACAAGACAAACTTCGCCTGCATCTCAATATACTAAACTCAATCAACTCGTACACAGATAACATAATTGTTAGATCGAAACCAGTTAGTTTATATTTTCATTAACATACGTCCGTCATATAATTTTTGGAAAGTCTGAATACTCCGCGTACCGTTACTCTGTTCTCTGTCGGTAACACCTTTTAATAATATCTCTCTATTTAAACGGACGACACTGATTCCGAACAATGTTCGTCTATAACAGACTTTTCCTTTGACGCATTATAGAAAATGGCGTATGAAATTAGAAAATGCTTCGACGCAGTGACCGCGGTCAGACACCATCAGACGTGAACACAAATAGGAACTAGAAGTGGTTGAACACAAATTTTCCTTGTAGCACAGTGACCCAGAAGGGCGACCTATTTAGAGGAGGGTCTCACCGGACAGCAGGGAGCTCGCGAAGGATTCCTGGCAGAGCGAGGGAGGCAGGAGGGCGGCGATGGCCAGCACGGCCACACCGAGGCGCACCACTGTCATGGTCACAGGTCACTGGCGTCAGATGGCGCTGTCTCGCATGGCGCGTCCACTGCTCGACTCGCGCGCGCGCGCACTGCCCTCCACCACTACCGACGTGTTTGGGTGCGTGAGCGCTGCATTGAACAACTCCAACAGACGCGACACTCTGAACTCGCTTTGAACTCGTCTCGAAGCAACGAGAATGTTCAGCGATCATTGTTCAAGATTGATACATTATCGTCCTTAAGAACATATTTTAAAGCTAATTATGTATTCCAAATCTTCTGTAGTTACAAATAAGTTATAATTTAGAGAAATCGTCGATTGGTTCTGTATCAACAAGCCAGTATCCTATTACCAAAGAGATCAAGAAAAAAAATATTTTTTAGCTTGGTCGCACGATCTAACCCAGTTTTATGATGAAAATATAACATATCCACAGTAATGTGCCTGCGAGAAAGGTTACCTCATACTTTTCCTAAAGCTTTAGTAGGTAAAAATCTATGTGACCAAATCTGTCTCATCTGCACTTTTATTCTTTGTCCAAATTAGCATCGTTTAACGGCAAATGCTGGTTGCCGCGGATCGATATTATTGCAAGTGGTGCCATCGGCGCTGCCACGTGACCGACCATCAATGACTACGTTTAGACCTCTACACCATCAATGACCAGCCACTTACCATCAATGACCGTGTAGCCAACTTAATGACATGACCGAATTTTCGACATGTGCCAATCCTAATTATTACTAGAGTAATGATGTAGATATCTAAAGAGAAGATATTAGTTGCAGTTCCTTTATTTGATTTGACTTTTATATGACTGAATGTTTACTGTATGCTGTCACTTAGAATCGACTGAATGATGTAACAAAAATGGATTTTCTTGTTCGTTCATCTCCATTGGAATCTACAATTTGGAATGAGCAAATACCTTCACTAGAGGGCAAACCGACTAGCTGACATATTATCTTTAATTCTTTGTTTGACATTCAAAAGGGCTTGTACCTAAGTCCAATTGAAGTAAATTATTTGATTTTGACTTTGAATTAAGTTTTAGAATTTTTGGAAGTTACAAGCATGTAGCTCTCTGACACCACTCTTCAGACGCTCATTAAGAAATAGAGAAATTCTATTGACACAATTAAAGTTAGTTCAATTTATAATTGCTCCTCAAAATCACAATTATAATCCAAGCGCTTACTTGTAGTATGCGCCAAAAAACACAGAACAAAGCTCTCTTTTTCTCAAACATTAATATATCAGACCTTCGTCCATTACTCCGAAGCCTCGACATTGACAGCTGATAAAAAGTAAATAAACAGTTAATACAGTTGCATCGTCTAGTGGCAGGTTGTCCCTCATAGTTGCATATACGCAGCCGCAAGGGTCGTTTACCCCAAGAGACATGGCCAGGCTCCATAATTGTCACTGACAACTTTCGCGGGACTTCAAGATATAATTCATAGATCCATAGATAAGTAAGTAGCTATTAAAATCAACGTTGCAATCAATATTACAACCAGCTAGCAGCTTTATGACTTGTTATTAAAATATCGTAATGTTTTTCGAAAGGTGTAGCCTAGGCTTTTATGGGAATTACAATTCTCACTTTATATTTACCTCAATTATTATAATGGGGGAGATGTTTTAGCCGAAAATGGCGTAATTAATCTCTAGACCAATACATCTCTAGATGTATTCTCTCTACTTTGGCAGTAGTAAAAACCCAGTGGCTCTGTCATAACCGGGAATAACCCATGACCTGGTAATTCATAGCTCTCTACATAATCACTAGATCAACGAGATAGTAACTTGCATCCTCGATCATTTCGAATGATTGTGTTTACTGTGTTTACACACGGATATATTTAACACATGACCAGCCGATAAGTGCAGGTTTCCTCACGATGTTTTCCTTCGCCGTATGTCAGTGCTGTCTAAATAATCATAGAAAGTACATATCTATAACTCTGAAAAAGTCCCATTGGTATTTGCCAGGATTCGAACATCCTCAAACATGAGAAGCGAGCTCCTTAACCTTCGGGCCACCTCCGAAATCCAGATATATTTAGACACGTTATATACGAAATCTCGTTCTAATCTGGATTTGCATGTAATGGATAGCTGACGATAAAATCATTATTTATAACATCCCACCATCATCGTCAACGCCAAGACGTCCTTTTCTAAACATAGACCTGTCCAATGACTTTCTGAACAGCCGGCTAGGAACAACCAGCTTCCAGCTTCTTTATGTAAACCTTAAAGACATGTTTAAATACATAAGAATACTGAGCAAGCAATTTCTCACTCCTAATCCTTCAATTTGATATACAAACCCTTAGAAATCAAAGCATTCTACATCTTAAATGCTATAGTGAAAGAGGAAAATTGACTCCAACAATAAGTATTACAATTGTCTAATACTACCAGTAGACTACATCACAAACTTTTACTTTTAAAGTGAGTGTGTGTTGGTCAATATTTGTCGTAGCACACAAATACGTCTGAGAATAATTTGCACCTATTAGGAACTAGTGATAGCTTAGTGCTCCCAATGCGATTCGAGCGACATCTATGATAGGCGAAATGTCTTAATTCATCATACTTATGGTAAAGTTTGCGTTTGTTTGTTTTTCTCTGAAACCGCAAGGATAGAGGGATAAAATGCAGTGTACAGTTTTTGCTAAACGTAAAACCATGTTGTGCCATGTGTTGTTATCCTGGGAAGGGGTTAGGCAAATAGACGTGCATTGAAACACTCCTTTCATTTTGTTTCTAGTATCCGAAACAAATAGAAGTACTTATCTTAGACGACATTAGACGACTTAGGGACATAGATGAAAATTATAAATCATTTAACAATACACTAACCCACATTCTTAATCAATCCATTCCAAAAACAAAACTGATGCTAAAAACAAACTATAAAAAACATTGGCTAACTAAAGGCATCAAAATTTCTTGTAAAAATAAAAGGCTTGAAAAAATTCTCTGCACTAAAACCAACAATCCTATAATTAGACAACATTACAAAATATATGCAAAAACTTTAAAACAAATTGTAAACAAGGCTAAAAAACTGCAATATATAAATAAATTAATGAAATCTAATAATAAAATTAAGACTATGTGGAAAATTATAAATGAGCGAACGAATAAAAATGTAAAAAAGGTAAAAAAGAACATTACACTACATCTAAATGACAATGTTATCTCGGACCCTAGACAAACAGCAAACATTTTTAATAACTTTTTTGCGTCTATCGGAGAAGGAAGTGCTCAAATCCCCGGCAAAAAACCGCGAGGCATCTCTGTGACCCACCGCACAGAAAATACCATGTTCCTTAGTACAGTAGGCCCCAGTGAAATAAATATAATATTGAAAAACCTTAAAAATAAAAACAGCTTTGGAATAGATGAAATACCACCAACCCTAGTCAAACAGTGTGCAGACGAACTAACCCTACCATTTTACTTGCTAGTCAATCAGTCTTTTGACGAAGGAAGATTTCCTAACTACCTAAAGAAAGCTGTTATAAAGCCAATCCACAAAAAAGACTCTAAAACCGACCCTTCTAATTACCGCCCTATTGCTCTTTACCTACAGCCTCGAAAGTATTTGAGAAAGCCATGTGTAATCGCGTCTATTCCTTTTGCGAAAAATATAAAATTTTTAATGAATCCCAGAATGGTTTCCGTAAAAACCACTCTACCATTCGAGCAGTATATAACTTTATCCAGGAAGCCATTAATATAATCGATAAGAAAAATATGCCGTCGGTATACTGTTAGACATGACAAAAGCTTACGATAAAGTTCAATTTGACATCCTACTTAACAAGCTACAAGAAATAGGGATCCGTGGAAAACCTTATGAATGGTTCAAATCATATTTGGAAAATAGAGAACAACAAGTCGAAATAGAATACTACAACGAACATGCTAAACAAATCCAACACATCCGGTCAGAAAGTAAACAAATTAATGCCTCCATCCCCCAAGGGACTGTTATTGGATGCCTACTGTTTATAATCTACATAAACGACCTCCCTACAATCATAAATGAGTCATGTGTTCTATTTGCCGATGATATCTCGATACTAACTTCTTGTCATGATAATACCAACCTAACCGGAGTACTTACAAATATATTCAATAAGATAATGTTACGTGCCTGACGTCACGTTCCTGACTATGCGGGCTTGGGTTACGGGATTGGATGAAATGAAACACTAATACCGGTTTTCAGACTTTCTATTGCGCTTAAGTTACAGCGTCCACGGAGTTAAGTTATCGGCGTTCCTCTCTAGCAGAGTCCGGCCGACTGACACAACTTTGCCGTTCACGCTAACTTCACTTAACTGACTGCACTTCACTATTTCACTGCACTTCACTATTTCACTCACTTTTCTTCTTTTTCACTTCTTCCTTTTCTTCCGAATCGCTTTAGACTTAGAACTCAACTGCCAGCGGTGAGCCGCAGTTCCGCTTATATACCCCCGGTCAGGTTCTAGAACATTCAATTTCGTTATTCTTTTTTGATCGTCATGCCTCCAGAACCTTCCAATAATTTCGTTATTCATTTTTATTTATTCTCCTTCTCGCTCCTTAATTTTTCATTACTTTCACTCAAATATTCCAGAAAGTTCGACAAAACTTCCATCAACTAAAAAACTTCATGTTTACGGCGGGACTCGAACTCGGGGTCTCTGTGGTGTAATCCACACGCCTTACCGATTACACCAACTCGTGTTGACAATTCACGACGAAATTTACAATCTCTAGGCAACGTTTGACAACCATCCATTGACGTCATGATGTCAAAGAGTTTTCTGTCACACTGCCCCCCTCTTAGATTCGCTCGTCCCGAGCATCGTTGCTGCCGTAATACCTCGCCAACCTGTCTATATGGACAACTTTCAAAGGGCTCCTTGAAGACTTCCGAATTCTGTAAGTAATGTCATTGATCTTCGTGACTATCTCGTAAGGACCTTCCCAACTCGGTTGCAGCTTTGGAGATTTTCCCTTCCTTCTGACTGGATTATGAAGCCAGACCAATGACCCCTCTTCAAACCCAACAGAATTGGCTCGTCGATCATAGCGCGTCTTTGCGCGATCACTAGCTTGAAGACCGGCCTCCCTGATCTGCTCATAAATGTCCAACATTTTTGCCCTTAACTCGCTTATGTAATCGCTAAACTCGGTGCGAGAGTCACCAGGTGGACAGCCCGATACAAGATCTGCCGGTAATCTCAATTCCCTTCCAAAATTTGCAAATGCAGGCGTCTTTGCGGTACTTTCATGTACAGCAGTCCGATAGGCAAGCAAGAAGAGAGGTATGTAAGTGTCCCAATCTCTCTGATGGCTGTCAACCACCTTTGCTAAGTGTCGCTCCAATGTTTGGTTGAAGCGTTCGACCATTCCATCTGACTGTGGATGATAAGGGGTCGTTCGAGTCTTATGGATTCCCAAAAGTTTACAAGTTTCCTGGAAAACTTGGGATTCAAAGTTCCGTCCTTGATCACTGTGCATCTCCAAGGGCACTCCGAATCGGGTGAATACCTCGTTTACCAACTTCGTGGCTACAGTTACTGCCTCTTGATTCGGTATGGCAAAGACCTCCGGCCATTTTGTAAAATAATCCATAACCACTAAAACGTAGCGATTGCCCGAATCAGTGATTGGAAATGGTCCAGCGATGTCTAAGGCTATTCTCTCCCAAGGCATACCAACATTGTAGATTTTCATCGCCCCTCTGCTTCTTGTTTGTGGACCCTTGACAGCTGCACAACTAGTGCATTTCCGGCACCAATCTTCGACGTCATATTTGCAATGCAACCAATAAAACCTCTCCTTGATCTTCACCAAAGTCCTCCTAATTCCCAAATGTCCTCCAGAAGATCCATCATGGAACGCTTTTAATACATCCCTTATTTTTGAACGAGGCACCACCAATTGCAAATGCTCGTCCTTGCCGTTTGTTGATTCCCATTTCCTGCACAGAAGTCCGTTATGCAGCGTGAGGCTTTTCCACTGTGCCCATAAACCTTTCGTTACCGCGCTATATTGGGCGACGTCACTCCAACTTGGCTTGTTACCACTTCGTAGCCACTCCAGTATTGGTTTGATATCTGCATCTCTTTCCTGTTCTAATTTCATCGCATCATCTCCCCATGCCTCGTCAACAGTATCAGTCCTTATCACCTTAAGAAAAGCAGTTTCCTTCTTGGCACAATGCTTGCAATCTTCCACGCATGGGCGTCTCGATAATGCATCTGCGTTGCCATGAATTCTTCCGCCGCGATGTTCGATTTCAAAGTCAAATTCCTGAAGTTGTTCCAACCATCTGGCTACTTGGCCTTCGGGATCCTTAAACTGAAGCAGCCATTTCAAAGCAGCGTGATCAGTTCTGATCAAAAATTTCCGTCCCAGTAAATACTTCTTGAAATGGTGCAGAGTTTTGACTACGGCCAGCAATTCCCTCCTGGTCACGCAATAATTCTTCTCCGGCTTGGATAGTGACTTGCTGAAGTAAGCAATAACCTTCTCCTGCTCACCATCGCGTTGTGAAAGGACACCTCCTATTCCAATATTGCTGGCATCCGTATCAACTACGAATATTCCTTTCGCGCTGGGGTATCCGAGAATTGGTGTGTTACAAAGCCGTTCTTTTAGTTCTCGAAAGGCTTGCTCACAATCCTCGTCCCAGATAAAGGCACGTTTCTCCTCTGTCAATCGATGCAAAGGCTTGGCAATGTCCGAGAATCCTTTCACAAACCGCCGATAATACGAGCACAATCCAAGAAATGCCCGAACTTGCGTTTTGTCTTTAGGTGTTGGCCATTCCTTAACAGCGGCAGTCTTGGCTGGATCAGTCTCAATTCCTCTCTCAGAAATAACATGTCCTAGATAATTCACTTCGCGCTTGAAGAAAGAGCATTTCTTTGGACTCAACTTTAAATTTGCTCCACGCAGCTTATCGAGTACCTTTTCCAATTTCCTTAGATGATCGTCAAAATCCCGTCCAACAATGATGATATCATCGAGGTAAACTAGGCAGGTTTCGCCCAGCAGTCCCGCCAGCACCTGTTCCATCAAACGCTCAAAGGTTGCCGGTGCATTGCATAATCCAAATGGCATCACCTTAAATTGCCAGAGTCCCTTCCCAGTTGAGAATGCGGTCTTTTCCTTGTCCTTGGGATCCAAATCCACCTGCCAATAGCCGCTTTTCAGATCGAGCGTTGAAAACCATTTCATGCCACTCAGTGTGTCAAGTGTGTCATCGATTCTTGGTAACGGGTAGCTATCCTTCTTGGTTACATCATTCAATCGTCGATAGTCTACGCAAAACCTCGTTGAACCATCTTTCTTCTTGACAAGCACGACAGGTGAACACCAAGGGCTAGAAGAGGGCTCTATCACGTCATTTTTCCTCATATCGTCAATCATTTCTTCAACCTCTTTCTCACGAGCGAATGGTATGCGTCTGGGCCTTTGACGAATTGGCATTGTATCACCTGTGTTTATTTTATGCTTCACCAAACCAGTTCGGCCAATATCACCATCGCTTCTTGAAAACACATCAGAGAATCGAAGAAGTAAATTTCTAGCTTTCATAGTCTCCACTTTTGTCAGACTTTTGTTTTCGTCTAAGATTTTCGTTACAAAGTCTATTCCCGTACTGTCCTTCTTCACAAGATTCTCCGAGCATTTTCTTATCCAGGCCACTTCTTCCAATACGCCCACAGGCTCTCCTTCTTCAATCGTAATTTTTGAATCACTGAAGTTGAATACCGGAATGCGGTTGACATCAGATGACCCCACGACAGTTCTCGCCGGTAGCCATGAGTTTACGTGTTCCGATTTATCAATCACAGCGCACCTTAGAGGTAAACTTCCTTCCCTCCTCCTAGGTAATGCGATTGGTACGAGAGTCTGTGATTTTGGTTCAAGAACAGTTCTTCTTAAACAGCAAACTTTTCCCAGGGTTCCACCCTTCATCGGAATTTCCTCAGTTCCACATAGTAATACTCCAGATTTTAAGTCGATGTTACACTGGTGCCCTTGCAGGAAGTCAAGTCCCAGGATGCAGTCATCCAGAATTTTGGCCACAATAACCTCATGTCGATAAACACGTTCCCCAATTTTGATTGTTACATGCAGTTTTCCACTTATCGGTATGCACTGGCCGGTAGCTGATTTCATTCGTAGGCCAACAATTGGTTTAACGTGTTTCCTGATGTTTTGCCCGAGCAGCCGAACATTTATCACCGTCCTTGAAGCTCCAGTATCTAATGTTAGCTGACTGTTTTTCCCATTTACTTGACCGTCTATCACCAGAGTATTTCCATCGTTAGTTTGCTTGATGTAGATTGTTGGGGTTATTCCACTACCGGCCAGCGCCCACCCCGCAGCCCTGGCTGGATTTAGTTTCCCTGCTGGTCAGAAGTTGAGACCGCCGCGTCCTGGCGGTTCACCTTCTTCGGGCAGTCGCTCCGCATGTGCCCACGCTCTCCGCATCCATAGCACATGAAGTTCCGACGGCGTGGAGGTACCTGCTCCGTTGTCGTCATTTCCCGCAGACGTAAGGTACGGGAGTTACCACGCACGGCTTCCACTTCCAATGCATGGGCCAGAGCTTCTTTCATGTTCTTGTGATGGCCCAGATGAACAGCAGCTCGTACTTCGGGGTCCCGAACACCGTCAATGAATGCTTGGAGAAGCGTGCCTTCAATCATTGATGGAGTCGACCGAAAAGCTCGACGCACAAGTTTCTCGATTTCCACGGACCATTGCTGTAGACTCTCATTAGCACGCTGAGTACGCTCTTTTAATTGCGCTCTGTACACGTGCTCGAGGTGGCTGTCTCCAAAACGTGCCTCAAGTGCGTCGAGGAGGGTACTAAAGCTGAGATCCCCACTTGCGCCGATAGCTTCCAGCACTGAGAGCGCTTGATCACGGAGGGCCAGGGTGAGGGCTGACTGTGCTTCCTTCTGAGTCCAGCCATAAGCCTCCATAAGTGTCTCAAACTGTAGCTTGAACGCGGTCCAGGATGTTGTTCCGTCGTAATGGGGAATCTTCAGCCCTTTCGTTGCGCTTGAGGCCGCATTTGGGGCGTCAAAAACGGCTGCAAGACGGCTTCGGCTCTTCAAAGGGCTTGGGCTTGTCACTTCCTGCTTGATTTTGGAGATCTCTTCTTCCACTCTCTCCTCTATCGCCATGACGCGATATTCCAACTTGCCTAAACCTTCCTCCACTTCTTGTACCCGTTCGACAGCCTTTTGCAGTCCCTTCGTGAAATCTTTATGCATGTCCTCCAAGCGACGCGCTTGCTCCTCTTGGCGACGAGCTTGATCTTCTTTCAGCTCCCGCAGCTGTTCTGACTGACAGCGTGCTTGCTCTTCTTGGCGGCGCGCTTGCTCTTCTTGGCGGCGCGCTTGCTCTTCTTGGCGGCGCGCTTGATCTTCTTTCAGCTCCCGCAGCTGTTCTGCCTGACAGCGTGCTTGCTCTTCTTGGCGGCGCGCTTGATCTTCTTTCAGCTCACGCAGCTGTTCTGCCATCATTTGCCGCAGCTGTAGCAGAAGATCCATCTGCACAGGCTTGGCTTCTGCATCGCTGGTCTGAGCTGCAGCACCCTCTTCCCTCACACGCTGCGCTTCTGACATAGCACGGGTACTCACTCCTCTTACGTCCTGCGGCACTAGCGGCATTTTTCTCCAATCCCACTTCTGACACCAAATGTTACGTGCCTGACGTCACGTTCCTGACTATGCGGGCTTGGGTTACGGGATTGGATGAAATGAAACACTAATACCGGTTTTCAGACTTTCTATTGCGCTTAAGTTACAGCGTCCACGGAGTTAAGTTATCGGCGTTCCTCTCCAGCAGAGTCCGGCCGACTGACACAACTTTGCCGTTCACGCTAACTTCACTTAACTGACTGCACTTCACTATTTCACTGCACTTCACTATTTCACTCACTTTTCTTCTTTTTCACTTCTTCCTTTTCTTCCGAATCGCTTTAGACTTAGAACTCAACTGCCAGCGGTGAGCCGCAGTTCCGCTTATATACCCCCGGTCAGGTTCTAGAACATTCAATTTCGTTATTCTTTTTTGATCGTCATGCCTCCAGAACCTTCCAATAATTTCGTTATTCATTTTTATTTATTCTCCTTCTCGCTCCTTAATTTTTCATTACTTTCACTCAAATATTCCAGAAAGTTCGACAAAACTTCCATCAACTAAAAAACTTCATGTTTACGGCGGGACTCGAACTCGGGGTCTCTGTGGTGTAATCCACACGCCTTACCGATTACACCAACTCGTGTTGACAATTCACGACGAAATTTACAATCTCTAGGCAACGTTTGACAACCATCCATTGACGTCATGATGTCAAAGAGTTTTCTGTCACAATAATAACATGGATGACAAAACATAACCTTGAAATAAATTTTAAAAAAACTAAAATCATGACCTTCCACCCACATCAGAAAACGCCTTTAGATATAAAATATATTTACAATAATACAAAAATAGAAACCGTTAAAGAATTCAACCTACTCGGCCTATCCATAGATACAAATTTAAATTGGAAATCACACATTAAAAAAATCAAGTCTAAGTTGTCAAAATTTGCCTACGCCCTCAGTGAAATAAAAAAATCAACAAACCTCTCCACTGCTCTGGTTACATATTATGCCTATGCATACGCATGGTTGAACTACGGCATAATTTTATGGGGAAATAGCACAGACGCACAAACACTTTTCATACTCCAAAAACGACTAATTAGAATACTAGTTAACATAGACAACATAGAGAGCTGCAAACCCCATTTCCAAGAACTCAAACTTCTAACACTACCCTCTATATACATCCTGGAAATGTGTAAATTTGTTAGAAATAACGAAAAACTTTACATTACACGCGAAAACACACAGACTCACTACACCCTACGACACAAAAATAGACTAATCCTACCAGGTTCTAAGCTAAAAATACACTCCACAAGCACTTTAGTAATGGCAGGTAAAATATATAATAAATTACCAGATGACATTAAAAATGAACAAAAATGTAATATCTTGATAAATAAATTAAAAAAACTTTTAATACATAAATGCTATTATAATGTACAGGAATATTTAAATGATAAATTTAATAAATAAAGTAAAAATAACACTGTAATATATACCTAATAACAATTATAATGTATTTGTACTCAATTAGTTATAAGTTATATAAGCCTATCTACATAAAAACAATGAAAAATTGTAAACATATATTTATACTAGCCCTCCTCATAAAAATTACTACTATTGTTATGCCCGACAGGGCCCACAATGCTCCTAAACTAATATAAGTATGTAAATCCTTATGTACCTACCACCTAAGTTCACATTGTGGAATGCAATAAATATATTGAGTATTGAGTATTGAGTAATATTAGAGGAAAATTATTAAGTTTCACTTCCGCTAACAGGTAGGTGTTTTGCAGAATGTGGAAGATCTTGGCATGATTATCCCTTTTTTTAAGGGGCTGTAGTCATCAAATCTCGCCCTGGGTTGGGCGGAAAGGAAGTGTCAGACTCTTGCTGACTAAAAACCACCCCGTTCCCGTCCTGCTCCAGGCGAAAGCCACGGCGCTTCAATCGTAATTTCGGCTGTGGTATGATGATCTCTGAAAGTAGTACGAAGTTATACCCAAGGATTCGTGGCTTCTAAGATTATATGGATTTCATTTTTTGTGTATTGTTATAAACAAATTTATTTTAAAATATATAAACAGACGCTTCCTTTTAAATTCGATAATATTATTTCGGTCCTTTCATGGTCAGATTAAAATTAGATATATCTATAGACTACCAAGTGGGTCAATGACTTTAGTGCCATATTCTTTATTATGCTACTTCTTTAGGTGATCGCAGTAGGTTAGAATGTCACTTAGAAATACCTGAAAAATTTGGATTTTTTTTTATAAAATTGTTTCATAAATTATCTAACTGGTTCATATTATCTAGCTTATCTTTTGTCCTGTCGTAACCAGAACACAAATATAGTTTTCAACTTTTATTTTTGCGATATTTGTTTTATTTTTGTTTCACTGGAATGGTTCTTATGTCTGAATAAAATTTGGCACAGAAATAGATTCAATTCACACGTAGGCTATTAACTTGGGTTATGCGAGCAAATTGCTGGTATCATCTAGTTTGCAGAATTCATTGTCATCGTCATTCATTCATCAATGACAACTTTAGATTTGGTGCGATAATTATTTAGTATTTAATAATTTTTATATTATCTACTACTATTTTAGTGTCCTCCCTATAATCTTCATCGCTGTTCACTGATTATATAAGTCCCTGTGTCATAAATACATTTGTTTCAATAAGCAGCTTTTGCGAATCGCAGTTAACATTATAGATTGTATAGTTATAATTAATAACTTTATGTAACTGCGGACAATTTTTTTAATTATTGTAGTTATATTAGGTATTTATAATTCTTGTATACTTTTTATCTTTTTTGAGTTATTTCCGTTAGGTATACCAGTGTGCATGAGTAAAATATGTTTTACATACAGTCCCATTCTTTGAATAGCAGTAAGAAAATACATGACATACATATTTTAAGAATGTCTGTTTGCGTAAGTATATTTTAACTGTGACCTCAATTAAAATTTAAAATAATATATGTATAGTACAGTATAGAGGTGGCATAGACATGTATGTAAACAAGTAAAACGATTTATATTTTATATCGATAAGATCGGATTTTAAATCAAGAAAATTATCGTCAGACACGTAATCTTGTAAACCTATTTCATAGAATCAAATCAAACGCCCAATAAGCATAATTATGTGGACATTACGGTACATATTAGCTAGCGGGCAGTGGGTTCGACTCCGGACAGACCTGTTTCAAACTGTAAACTAAAATAAGTGATGGTAACGGCTCCATAGTAAAAGAGAAAGTTGAACATTATACTTACGTTTAGTTTTAACTAGTGGTCTGAACCGACGGTTCCGAATTATTTGCGTACCTATCTACGTAATCAAAGCCTAACTTTTTAAAAATCGTGTTGAGGTTCGCTGTAACCAGTTATTCTGTTCCGACAATGAATTGCAGATTTCGTTTAGATGTTAGTCACTGCAAATGAGATTGTAAATAAAAGAAATTATAAATTGGTCAAAAGTGTAATAGCTGACTATGTTTTAAATTAATTCTAAACTACATATAGTAGATTAATTAAGAATACCTATCACTACAATTTAATTAGGTTACAAGAAACAATTTATTTACCTAAAGTTATAATAAGTACACACTACCTAACAACAATAAAAAACCTTAACTTAAAACAATAGATACACACCAAAGTATCACAATGGCCAAATCCACAGATCGTGTATAATCTTCTTTTATTATTTTGACCAATAATGAGTCAGCCATCACAGTCCTAACATCCAACATCCAACATTAATGGACTTATGACATACAATATCACTTTAAACAAACAAACAAACAAAACCACAAACACGGCCCAAACAATAAATACATTTAAAAATCAAAAGCCGTCGCCATATTTCAAGATTTCATTGACCAATAAAAGTATCAGGAGTGCGTACACGCGGCCATTAATCTTTGGGAACAGAGTGCGCCGGCGCATGTGGTTGAATCAAAACACGATGGATCGTTAATTGTGCGGCCTTGTGGACTCCCACACGGGGTAACGGGACTTGGCAGACGGACTGGGGGGCACAGACTAGTTGGCCGGGCAGAACTGAGACTTCGTGTTATTCTTGGAGGATGAAGATGACAAAAAAAATTTGGATCCAAGTTTGTGATAAAAGTGTTTTAAGTTCATGATGGGTGTTTGTTACTCACAAAAAGAATTCTTATTGAGAAATGTTTTTTTTATGTAATAAGTCGGCAAACGAGCAAACGGATTACCTGATGGTAAGCAATCAGCGCCGCCCATGGACACCCGCAACGGAGGAGTTACGAGTGCTTTGCCGACCTTTTAGGGATTAGGGATTTGGAGCTTTTGGATTTGGATTTGGTCGAGCCGACCCATTCGTGCCGAAGCATGGCTCTCCCACACTTCACTAAAATGAATGTAACATCACAAATCGATAAAATACTTAAAGTAGGTAGGTTGATATACAAATAATCAACACTAGAATCTTGATGGTTGAATTTTTGTACTAAGACTCATTCTAAATTTTTTGATCACACCTATAAAGAAATCCATTCCTTGAAAATTAGGTACATTAAAAAAAATATTAAAAAGTTTAGCCTTATCGTCATCATCTTATCTGCTAGGTAGGTATAATTATTCTTTGACCGATCACGAATATCAACAACATTACAGCTTACATCGGGACGGGCGGCGTACTCGTCCCTCGCCGCGTGCATTGATATAATTTCAATACTTTGTGACTAACATGACTTTTAAAATAAACCCTTACAAATGGCACGCATGTGGACCGACTGAAGTACCGTTACAAATAAAATGTACAATATTAGATACATATCATCCTCTTTCAATTGTTTCATATCAGAATGATATATGAGTGTTTTAGTTACAAACACACATACCTACTGTTTGTATATTATATAGATTCTTATGAGAATTGCTTGTTTTTGAGTAGGTACTTAGTGCGCGACGGTGGCGACGCGTAGCGTTTACAACATTTGTGGAAGCTGTCAAATAATAACAATGTACTTAAGCATTATAATTTTCTTTCCAAATAATTATAAACAAAACCAAAGATTAAAATATTGTTGTTGACATTATTTGAGTGCAATTTATTCAATAGTTTTATTGTAAAATGTAATTATAAAAACTGACAGCTGATCATCCGCATTTGTTTCCAAATTCTGCCGTGTTGTGCGCTGCGGTCGTATCTGGCCACTACTCGCTTTGCACATAGCCAATAAGCTCCAAGAACAAAAAGGTATTTTTACGAAAACTTATTATAAGACCAAAATATCGAATACTTACCTATTAAATCGTTTAAGCCAGGATTTAAATAACCTTTCAAACATTGTACCCACCTAGGGACGTTAGCTCGAAAATGTTGCACATTTGTCCCTAACTTCACACGAACAAAATAAAACAGAAAGAGATATTCTCACTTTTTCTTCCTGTTTACATGAGAAGTTGAAGCTTGGCTTCTCTGTTTTACCAATGTATATCTCTAAGAGATTTCTATGAAGAAGAATAAGCAACAATGTTCTTATAATACTGCGTCGAACACACGTTTATATACATTCCACGTTTCGTGTCTAGGGAGGAGAAAGAGACGTTAAGATTTGCAACAGAACCAATGTTGAAAATAGCATCGAGTGTGATACTTATTTTATTTTTTATCGATAGAGCTGTAAACTTTTTACCATATCACACAGTCTCTCTTTTTACCATATCTTAGCAATCGATGCTTTGAATTGAAATATCACGAAGAAATCGTTAAAACATATATGCGATAAAATCAGGAGTTCCTCAAGGAAGTATGCTTGGACCAGTTCTATACACCATATTTACTGCTGACTTACCAACAACAGACCATACAACGGGTGCAACTTATGCAGATGACTCAGCCTTATTATCTTCACGCACGAATCCAGTAACGACATCGAATATCTTCAAGGACTTATTGTGAAAATTGAAAAATGGCTTAAAACTTAAGTACTTAAACCAAAAACATAGCAAATCGTGTACACATGTCCACTGGTAATGTTAAATAATGAAAATATTCCCCAAATGGATCATGGCCGTGATTACTTCAGTCGAGTTGTTTCATTTGTGGCGAAGCGCCGATCTCCCACACTTATTTATAGTGATTTCGTTATAAAAGGAAACTAAATTATATTTCTGTAAGTCTTTATTATGCACACTCACATCTCATAATGTATTTACATCAATGGTATCACAGTGACATCGTCACTTAATGAGTACAAAAAGAAGTGGAAGCATATTTAACAATTTTTAACCTTAAAACTAAGACAATTAGGTCGAAACAAACTTTAAGACTAGTCTCAGACGGAAACTCAGGCACTTTTCTATAGTAATCTATAACAAATAAGGGTCAAATTACATTAGCACAGATATAATAAGTAAGTTTAATAAAAAAAATATAAAAGCAAATCACATGAAAAAACAGAATTCTATGAATAGTCACTTTAATTTTAGTCCTTTTAAAATGTCAAGAAAGAATTGTTTATCAATTAAGCTATGTGCAAATATTATATGCATTTTAAATTGACGCTTCGAGTCTGCGGTTGAACTAAATACAAAACCTACAACCCCAAAAGTTTTAAGATACTTTGAGGCTAAAGGAAAAAAACAATAATAGTCAATGCCATCATGGCTCTCGACGGCCATAGACAAAACGATCACAGACCAATTAAGTTTCTCTTTTATTAATTATGAAACCTTTTAATAAAATAACAAAATGATTTAGTTATAAAAAATGCACAAGTAGCCGATTCCTATTGTTCTTTTTTTTTTTTGAACTATGACTTTCTTATAATTCAATTAAAATGTATTATCATAATTTCATTTCTTGGCGAATATGAAAGAGGCGAGCTGTTTTCAAAAATTATTCCAAACGCTATAGCTATAATTTGTTATTAACTCAAAATTCTTGGGACACTGCAAAATGAATAAAATAAAAAAAACACACATAGAAATCGGCTACACCAATAAAGAAACAAAACAATAAAATATACATATAAGTCAAAAACATTTTTTTAATCGAGAGGTGTCATCAATCCCAATTTGTCCTTAGTCGAGGAAAGAACACTTTATGAGACATAACCTTGATCTAGGACCACCAGAAATTTTTTTTAGTTATTTATAATATTAATTAATGACCTGCCAATTCTTCTGATATCATAAAGACGTTTCTTTCCCTTTTTAAAGAAAATAAACTTAATAATCTTTTCTTGTGTCGATGGTGCGTTTACAAACATACTAATTCACTAAACATATATTTATGGGTCACATAAAGCGTTGCTCCATGTGAGATAGAACTTGCAACAATGCACTCGGCTCTTTAGAAATCATAATAAGGACCTATACTCAACATAAGTACTTTAATTATACTTTCTTAATTAAACATGTGTGTAATCACTATAGTGAGGCATACAACACTGACGACTTATCGAGGAAAGCTCGATAATTTTCAAGTCACGCCGGGGCTCATAATAATGAACTGAGTGAGCGGCGACTTTTTTTAAACAGTTCAAGTAATCCTGTTTCCATACATTCTAAACTAGAAATATTTACACAGAAATGTACGCTAATCAGGATCTAATTACATGTATTTACTTAATTAGACCGTGTACTTGGTAATTATTATAAACTAGACGTGTATAATATACACAATATGTATTAGTTATTTCTTCACAATGATTTTTCCCTACTGATAAACAAAAATAACGCCATTTTGTACATACAATTTAAGAAGAGGTATAAAGAACAAAATTATCCAAACTTTTTGGTTTCAACTCAAAAAAAAATTAAAAAGTGTGAGACAGATTACCCGCAACTTCAGAGAAGTCACAAGTGCTGTGCGGTTTTAGGTGACGGAAAATTACTACTAGTAGTAATTAAAAGTAGTAATTAAAATTACTACTAGTAGTAATTTTAAACCTAAATAAATTTACATAATGTAATCACAATGCAACTTTATATTTGTAATATCAACCTTAACACGTAAAAGACGCTAATTTTATTAAAGTCAATAATAACAGCAAAATAAAAAAGTAATGGTGCGTAAAAACTAAAATATGTCAAAGTAGCAAATACCATTTCGGTAATGAGGGCTACCATTTTTTACTCTACAGAGGAAATTAACTTAGCATGGGGTCGTGTTTGTTGATAATCTAATGAGCTGTCAAAAAAAGTTTCTACAACCTGGACCTTACGCTACCAAAGCGCCATCTGGTGAGCAAAACGACGTTAACTTTCCTAGCGTACAGATAAATAAGAAACTGAACTGCTATAGTTAAACTATATTAACAATTCGTATAAGGGCTGATTTTTCAATAGTCAGATAAATGTTATCTGAGGAATAAAATTGTTGCTGTCACTGTCTTATACAAACATTCTGACGTGACAGCATCATAATTACTCCCCAGGTAACTTTTATGTAACGATTGAAAAATCATCCACTCATTGTACAAAAATGTGACGTCATATGATATAGTTTATTTCACAAACTTTTCACAAACTATTTTCAATCACACTATCAACCGAACAGTCACTACTTAAATATAATAAAAAAAAAACAATCAAAACATTTTTAAATTCATGGTTAGTCGGTTTTAAATGCGAATAGACTAATGAAAGACTTGGTTTCGTTGTTTAACCAATAAAGAACGAAATATCACACCTTTTCTTTTCCACAGTTCTTAACAGAAGTGGAAATATTAAATGCCACATCCATCATTTACCATGTAAATTAGAGCACTGTTATAATTTACTTAAAAGTACTTTTGATTTGAGATAGTCTTAATAAAATATATTTTTAGGTTGTGTTTTTTTCTGCTACACTAATTATAACAAAAAAATCACGAAAATAGATTCAGCTGTCGAACCCAGTGGCCTTTGCTCAGCAAACAAAAAAAAACACTTCTTTTTTATACAAAATAATTTTTGTTCATTTTTTATGGTGTAAGTCGGCAAACGAGCCGACGGATAACCTGATGGTAAGCAATCGGCGCCGCCCATGGACACCCAAAGGAGTTAAGAGCCTTTTGGGGATAGGGGTTGCGGATATAAGGATCGGGAAGGGATAGGGAAACCGGTAACCTCACTCACAAGGCGAATCACAACGCTGTAGTTGTTTCACGCCGGTATTCTGTGAGGCCGTTGTATCACTCCGGTCGAGCCGACCCATTCATGCCGAAGCTTGGCCCTCCCACATTCATAATTCAAACTTAAACGTTTATGGTTTAAGGTTAAACCAACTTTTTTATAAGATAGGTCAGCAAGCGAGCATCTCTACTATCTGATGGTAAGCAATCATTGTCGCCCATGAACATGGATGGGTGGATGCCCACAACAGAGGAGTTACAAGTACGTTACCGACCTTTTAGGGATTAGGGTTCTGGAGATATTGCGATTGGTTAGGGTTAGCAAAAGGATTGCTGAAACTGATATTTCTCTTTTTGAGGCAGTACCAATATCGCCAGGTTAGCTATTCCATCTGAATAAATAAAAATGTCTAAATGTATTGCTGAGCGGAAATCTCGGTAACAGCTGAACCGATTTAGCTGATTCCTTTCTTTTTATATTTGTTATCTTTTGAGAGAAAATTTTGAAAAATAAATGGGAAAGCGAGTAAAAAGTAGGACGAGCGGATCACTAGGTAATCTTACATAGAAAGTGACATAATATGTTAACATTTTCCTTGGTACATTTTATTGCTTTTAATAGGCGTTGTAAGAACTTAACTTTTCATTTTTCATATGTAGGAACGCTCATAGCTTACATCATGGACTAATGATAATGAGGCCATAAGGAGTTGAACACCTAAAACTGGTTGATTTAACTAAAAGCTAAGATAGTTAATTACAACTCAGAGAGAGTAATTTAATTATTACTTAACATATTCATTAGCAATAAGTTTCGGCACACAATTATTACTAAGGATTAGTTAAAATAATAATTAAATATCTCCGTGTAAAACTTGATCAGCTAAGAATTTAATAACTCTAAATATTAAATCTCTTTTATATAACTAAAAAAAAGAAACAAACAATTCTATATTTAATATATATTTACATTTATAAGAATAACAGTACAACCAGTTTTAGGTAAAAAGTAGTTTACACACATCATCTTAGTAAACTAATTAAGATTAGAACAACTGTACACAAAACCTGCCAAAAGTTAATCAATAACAATTAAAGATATGAATTATTGCAATATAATTTACTACACAATTCCTATAGCGATGATGTCACCGTCAGCAATGTATTAAATGGACGTAGTTACACAAAAAGAAAGCAACTCTCAAAATGACACTTTTGAGATAATTAAGCTTACAAGTTTAAATGGTTTATGCTTATTGATATTCTAGTTTTTGGTTTTGTTGATTTGGAGATTGATCCAAGTGGATTGGATTTATTTTAAGTTGTAAGTTGTTGACGGTTTCCATTTCTTATATTTTTTCAAAGTGATCCAAACAGCTGGGATTGTTTTTGCCGAATTTAACTAAAAATTTGTCACAGGTGTTGCTGAGTTCCTTCCCCCATATTAAAAAGGTCATTATTTATTTTACCATTATTCATTAACATATTTTGAATGTAGACCTAGAAAATATAGACCTTAAGGATCAATTTGGCATATTCAGATAATTTTCGACCAAATGGTAGTAAACTTTTTTGCGTAACTACGTCCAAATGACGTCACAAAATAAGGCTAATAGCAGATTATGATATAAACAACAAACAGAGCTCTACTTGAAATGTCAAACAAATCATGGAAAGCTCTCGGTCTATATTAGAGAAACTAGTCAAAGAGAATTAGTACAAAAGTCTCACCCATCCACTTTTATCACCAGGATACACACACAAAGTCACATTAACAGTTTATATCACTCTAACTCCATGGCGTTTTTCATATAGTTGTCTAGCTCTTGGTCTAAAGCTGCCTTGGTGCATGACATGTACTGGTCCAGTTGTGCATCCAACTCCTCCTTGGTGAGAATACGGTTTTGTGACTGGCTGCGCGTGATGCCACCTGAGGAATGATAGAAATAAACATTTAAATTTTCTCTACTTACTTTATTTTTTTTAACAATATATTTGTTGGCTTTTGATTACGCGGATGGCGCAGCGGCTGCGTATCTGGCTGCTGTGCAACGTGTCACGGCCGATTCCCGCACAGAACAACACTTCACATCCAATTGTTGATTCCGTTCTGGATGACTAGTATATTATGTTAATTAGTATGTTTGCAAAAGTACTAATGACACAGGAGAAAATGATTTGGCAATACTTTATTTATTTTTTTGGTCTGCCACGATTGCATTTACCAAAATGTCTCTGTAGGCTGTGTACTTAAAACCTACTACAATCAATGCTAGAATTACTACACCCCAGCCATTTTGGAGAATTTAGCAAATGTTTTTATATGTTAATTTTAAGCCTAAGCTTGACAAGTATGGCATTTTTTTACTTTAGTACTTAGAAAGAAATACTATAACAAAATCTTTCAAACACATCATCAAAACTAGTAAGCACACTACCTCGTCCCCTCGCGCGGCCTCGTCGTGCTGTTTGTGCTCGCTGTCCCTGTGCCCCACCCATTTGCTTGTTGCCCTGTGTCTGGAATCCATTCTGTTGCTGGGTCTGACGGCGTTGCCCATTCTGTTGCTGTCCACCGCGGCGGCGCATTCCTCGGCGTTGCTGGAAACCACGACGCTGTCCATTCTGTTGCAAACCATTCCTCAGCCTTAACTGACCAACTTGACGGTTTCCTACTTGACGACCAGTCCTGAAAGATTAAAGTAACTTTTGAATGAAGTCTAGGAAAGTCAGAAAGTTTTCTGAAAGATATAGGATGATCTGCTCTTAAATGAAATGTAAATTGAATAGTGCCACTGTACCTGATCTTGCCCCGTAATGCTCTCTGGCCGCCACCGCGCTTGCGAAACCCGCGTGCTGGTCGAGCGCGCCGAGCTAGATTGGCGAGGTTGCTGAAGGAAGCTGACCTACTGCAGAAGGAAAATAGACAATATTAGAGTTATATTACTTATAAATAAATTAGACAATATAAACAATACCTGGCATACAATGTATAAGACACAATACATAATAAAACCTGCAAACTTAAATTATTTTTCGTTTACTCAGAGATTTCTCACAGCTCCGGAACAATCTCGCCTAAACTAGCCAGTATGTAACTACCGGGTAGCACCTGATATTTTTACACCAAGTGCTAATTTATACAAAATTATTGTTTAATTATTTTTTTAATAATACAATAATGTTGCCCAAAACCTTTCCAAGTTGGTGATAGAACTTAAAACTTTATTATTAATATCCATGCCATTCAAACAATTTTATTTCATTCTGATGTTAGTGTTGTTTTCTTTTCCTCTAATATTATCTATCTAATCCAAGACAGCTATTCATGTTCCTTGGATCACATGACTTCAATATTTCAATTGTTTTTACATACTGGCTAATTGTGGCTAGCAGAAAATAAACCATTCCAATCATTCCACTAATTGGATTCTGGAAGTGTCTAGCATGGTCTTTATCTTACCTCAGATTATTGTTTGACTGTCTCCAAGCGACTCTGTTCTTGATACTCTGTTGGCTCAGGTTACCGAAACTGTTGGATCTACGCAGACCTGACAGGTTGCCTTCACTACCAACTCGGCGTAAATTGGACTGTTGATAACCTAGCCGCTGTCTCAGTGCTAGCTGGAATTGTAAAAATATATGTTTTATTAATATTTGGAAATGGTTAGAACTGATAAATAATAGGCTTTATAACTGAAGTTGGTTGTTTATGTTGCATTACTACAAAAATTCAAGTTTTTGTTTTAGCTAAATATTCAATGCTCCAACATTATGCTAAAATGTATATTTTACAATGTAATACTAATAAATTGAGGCAATTTTTGTTAAGTTACAGGTTTGTTAATTACTAATAAAAATCCCATTTTTGTATATTGAGTAAACAAGTTTAGTATATTTTATTATTGGCTTGCAAATAAACACCATGCTTCAATGTTTATATAAAGAAGCAGTAAAAAGTGTGAGAAAATTACCATATCGTGACTTTACAAGGAATATCATTTTAATAAATGAACTACAAATAATAACATGGTGCATCAAGGCCAGGCGTGTGGTATTTGTTTTCACAGAAATTGGCTTTAGACACATGTGGTATTTTTATAAAATTATGTTTCAAACGTATTAATACGAAACTTAAGCGTAGTATAAGAGTATTAAAGCGCATAGTTACCCTTTTAGCTTGCATCTCTAACCGGCGAGCGACCTGTTCAATCAAACGGTTGCTGTAGTTGTAATTTTGGCTTATTAGAGACCCCACTGAAGCGCGTCTCTTTCGCTGAAGTACGCGATCCGGTGCTGCACTTGCCAACATCGAGAACCGATCATGGAGGCTCATTCCCGTAGAATGAAGACCATGCACTTTCTCTATTACCATCTTGCAAAACTGTTGGTATTCTCGCGGCAGATAACCTCAACAGTCACAGAAACAGTTAACTATTCCAGAAACTAACGAATCACAATCACTAAATCACCACTAACGTTCATTTAACACGAATATTTATTTCAACGTAATTTGATACAAACATTCGCAAGCAAAGCGAAAAATTTTCACTGACGCAGCTGACGCTCGCTCGCGGCAACATATATTTTTAATCTGTGCACCACTGGAGCTTGCTTGACGCGAAATGAAAATTGACGCATGACGCTGACAAACTCATAGCAATGTTGCCAAGTTAAAAAATATTTGAGCCTAAAAGTCTTAGTATATATTGTATAGTCTATGCCTAAAAGTTATCTTTCAAATACTGTGACAAAAACGAAAAAGAAATATTAAAAATAGGGAGCTATTATATAATAATATGGAACTTATAGATATTGATATATGCTCATATAAAATTATATATTTTATATAAGTAAAAAGTGAAAACCGAATTACCCCATAAAATTCCTCTCAAAATATTTACCCTATAATAATAATTTAGGTAGGGGTAAACTGACGGACTCAAAGACTCCCTAAATTGGTAACCCTGAAAGTCTAAAGGAAGGAGAAGATTTTAGTGCTGCTGGAATTTAATCCATATTGCCTAATATGTAACTCTATACAGGGTAAATAACGAGTATCAAGTTTTCAAGTTTATTTGAATCGTTTTAATATGAATCCAACGATCTTAAGATTTTGGAAATAGGAACGTTATAATTGACATTGACAATATTGACATTATTTTCAGTGTGACAGTAGGTTGACATGACAATTTGCCCGTTTTAGACGTCAATTCTCATCACACACTTTCGGCGACTTATTCGATTTGGAAATGATTTCACCATAATTTTTAGAAAGAGCGTGAATCAAAGCCTTATGAAATATATTGTTAAGGTATGTACGCTTAAATATTACTGAAAATCGGGTCAAATATTGGTAATTTTGTGTGAATAAATTCGTAACTAAGTGTTGTTTACATTATAGGTCACAAAAGGTTACGCATAGTAGTCATGCTTGAGGTGCTTATAAGCGGGTGTCGCGAGGATTGGCGGCTCAGTTCGATCCAATCGCCAATGTTGGAAGACAGTAACGGTACGCCAGTCGACGAGTTCGATTGCAGCGACATGGACGCCTGCTATGAAACATTTGACAAAGATGGGTATGTTTTCAATACAATTTTCCTAATTAATTTCAGGGAAACTTTCGAAACATCAACCTTTATAAATAAATATTAGACAAGAACTTGGCTATAGGTCTAGCTAGGCAGGTTTAATTCATAAAAACAAGTTTAACCTGACTTTGTTTTTACAGAAGAAAGTTTAGATTTTGTCCTATGGACAGTTTAAAGTATGAATTTGTGAATGAAAGTTGTAATATTATTCAATATACAATTAATTTCTTCAAATATATGTTGACATATGTTGATATACATTGTTACAGTAGCATGCAAGTCATTCCCTAATATGAATATTGTTGAATAGAAAAATTAAATACTTATAGCCTGTGCAAAGTGTTAAAATTTAAATATTTTTAAAATTTAAATTGCCAGACTAAAGTTCTGCATTTTACAATTGTTTGCTAATGAAATAATAAGTGCTAGTAGAAATATTTACCTTTTTTATATTTTATATTGCTATGTACATGATTTCCCATAGAGCATCTAGGTTGTTGCTCGCTATAAATTATTAATTTTTTACTATGTTAACTTTATTAAAATATGAGATAATAAATATAAAACAATACTGCTAATACTTTAAAAATATTTCTGAAATATGTTATTTGTTGTTTGTATCAATGTCAAAAATTCTATATTCGAGCAGCAAAATAATAAAACAGACTAATTTTATATTTAAATATTATGTGTAAACTTTTACAATATAAATAGGCTTCTTATTGTATGTGGAACTTGCTTTTAGTTATACTTTAAAAAATAAAATAAAAGCTTGGCTGAACATTTCAAAAAAATTTATGCTGAATCAAATTATTTAATCAAGATAAATAGAAATAAACATTAATTAAAAAAGGGAAAGAAATAATAAAAAAAAAACAGTCACCTGATTAAAAACTTATTCCAAAAGGATTTCAATCAGGCTGGACATTAAATTATCTTTTTAATCTTAAAATGGCAACATTTAGCTAGGTCACATCCATAAACTTGCAAAAAAGCCTATGCAATGGGTTTAAAGGCCATTCATAGGGCAACAGGAACAAATCAAACTGGCATAGCCATCAATAAAATAATGTAATAATTACATTTTTTTTTAATTAAGGATAAATAAATCAAATCATTTATTCATTATTTTGAACTAGACGTCAACACAATGTTGAATATGTGTAAGAATAAAGAACACAATAGTATCCATTCTAAATTCTAAGTTAAAAAAAGTACCACTCAGGTCAGGATGTTTCGCGCCCGACTAGTCGATTAATTTATTTATATAAATCGATCTCCCGCTCCCTCTTCAGCAATCCCCAAATACTCTAATTCTTAAACCCTTAAAGGCGAAAAATGTGTTCCGCGCCAAGCGTGAGCACACTCACATACCTTTCATAAATTGTACATGTTACTACAAGTTAAAATAGTAGAAAAAGGATAGTATGATAAATCCAACAAGAAAAACGAATTAGCTATTGTTATCAATTACATACTCAACGTAAACAAACATCATTCTAAGAGAGACTAATTGCAGTTGCATACACTTGTATCTTTTTCGAGTCTTCACTTTTGCGCGCTTATAACATATCTGTTAATATATAATATCATTGCTGATACCTATATAATATATGCTGGATTTGCGACACTTTACAATTACTGATTTTATTTAGTACTACCTACTGTCACGCGATTTCACCCGCTGCTCGGCTCCATTTAATCGTAACGTGGTGTTTTATAGTACTCGGGGACATTGTTACTATCTACCAGTGAAAGAATTTTGGAAATCCGACCAGCGGTTCCTAAGATTACCCCCTACATACAAACTTACAAATTTTACCTCTTTATAATATGAGTATAGACTACAATTTTTCAAAAAAATGAACTGATGAACGATTTTCTTTTTTCATAAAAATGAGGTGCACAGGTACCGTTCATAATATTAATAAAATAGTCCGCGGTGACAAATAGTTTGCGTTTTATCGATATTTTGGTGAACGAGCGGCGTGCGTCTATCTAGACTCGTTATCGAGTGTTGTTTAATAAATTGATAATTCCCACTTGAATCGAATTTGTTCCATCTTGTGTAAACATGTTGCTTCAATTATTGCTGAACAAGGGTACAATACGGTTGTCGAAAACTCTGAACAGTAGTAGAAAGGATACTGTAATGTGGTCGTCGTCGTGTGTATCACTAGGCCCCTTAGTCGAGATATTCAAGTTTATTGGAAAAAAAAATATTGTTGACTGCACGGTTGGCGCGGTAGCTGGGCAACTAGCTGTCCGCCCAACGTGTCGCAGTTTCGCTTTCTGCAAGGAAGACTCTTTGTGTAATCTACAGACTGTTGTTCCGAGTCTGGGCGTGATTTGCATGTTTGTAAACGCACACACGACACAAGAGAAAATCCTAATGTTAGGCAAAGGTTTTTTAATAAAAAAAAATATATTTGGCCCGACCCTTCTTCGCACGGGTAGGTATCGACATCCACGATCAAAAAACTCGCTAACAACATATAACATTTTCCTAACGTAATCAATATTAAAATGTTCTCTCACAAGCACTTTGTCCTAGGCATCATGGTTTTTTATCGAGTTCTGGCTTTTATGATCTTTCGACGGCGGTAATTCCGAACCAATACGACCTTCAAAACTACAAGAAACGTGCGTACTCCTTTTAAAAGGCCGTCATCGCGCCCCTTTACTCCATGTGGTGTTGCAGATGTCCATGGGCGGCGCTGGTCACTTAACATCACGTGACCAGTCGGCTCGTTTGTCTCCTATACCATAAAAAAAGTAATTCCTAGGAAGGGAAAAGGACTTCCTAAGCCCAAAGACTCGCAAACCTCTAAATATGTAAAAAAGTTTTAGAACGAGCACCTAGCTCACACAAGAACAGACTGACTGACAATGTTTTTTTTTTTTGTGAGGGGAAAATCGTCAAATGACTTCTCCCGCCCTAGTGGGCCGGGCAGGAGGGAGTGTCAGACTCTTACTGACTAAAAACCCCCCTGTTCCTTCTCCTGCTCTGTGCCGAGGTCGCGGTACCTCATTGCGCTTACCCCGCAACCCCGGCTGAACATCAGCCCTTTAGGGCCCCATCTGTGGTGGTCTAATGGCTCTTTGAGGCGCGCGCGGAACGCTACGCGCCGTACGCTCGGGCCTGGTTCTGGTCGGGCGGCGAGCTGCCCTTACTCGCCGACCGCAGGCCCGTGCTTACGGTGGTGACTGACAATGTATATCTAAGTTCCAGCTACTGTTCCGCGGTTTCACCCGCTGCTCGGCTCCTATATGTCGTAGCGTAATGTTTTATAGCATATAGCATTCCTCGATAAATGGACTAACAAACACAAAAAGAATTGTTCAATTCGAACCAGTAGTTTCGGATATTGGCCCGGTCAAACACACAAACAAACTGCTTTATAATGAGTATAATGTAAATTTCCTTTTTGACGTTTCGGTACTTGTGTGTTAATGGAAATTAATGTTTTTGTATTTTTAAGTAGGTACTTCATACAAGTAACTATTGAGTGTGAGCAATCTAATTGCTCTTTTATCGAGAATATGAAATGACGTGTTATGTGCGACCGGGAATTCCCCAAGCTATAGTGAATTTTCCCGTTGAAATATAAACTTATTTTTTAAGTACCTACCCATTCTCGCTACAGCTGATTATGCAAAAATATATTTAAATTATTATTTTTACTGCATACAAAAAGAGGAAAACAAACAATTAAAAACATTAATTTACAATAGACTTGTAGGTATAATATAAATGACAGAGAATCTAATTTAGAATTCATGACTATTTTAATATTTACAAACATACAAGCAAATACAGAAGAAATGCTGCCCTAGCTTGGGGCCTTATCGCAGAAGAGTAGGGATCAGTAGCAAGGGAGAGCAGGGATTAGTCTGGCTATGTCACGGAGTAAGAGCTACTCCGTGGGCTAAGTAGTCAACACTCGTAGACGGCAGAAATACGAATGATATTACCAAAACAAATAAACCACATCGAAATTTAAGGGGGTTAAGATCACAATGAGGATCACTTGATGGTATGTGATCAGCGCCGCCCATAGACACCCGCAACATTGGAGGAGTCATAACTGTGTTGCCGGCCTCTAAGAACGGGTAGGTACGCTCGTTTTAAACGGAAGGTTTTTTTGAAGGTTCGAAAGTCGTATTGGTTCGAAAATACCGCCCCAAAAAGTAAATTCCATAGTTTTGCTGACAGATTCTTAAAAAGCGCACAGATATCTTCGCTTAGTATTATTATTTTTTACATTATAATAAAAAAGCTATTATAAAACGTAATTTTATTTGTTTTTATCTTGCAACTAGCTCTTTAGACATTGTGTTTATGTAGTTATACCTACCTACATGTTTTTGTATAACTATGCTATGTTGGGTAGTTAATATGCCGTCCGAATGTGGACAAAAAAGCGAAATATACGAGAGTCTTGAAACACATGCTGACGAAAAAAGACTACTTAAATAATATTCATACATAGTTACGTATTGTTTCTTGTGTAGGCAATTCGCACTAGTATTTCATGTTCAGTCTTGCTTATCAAATCGACTTCCTGTTTTCCCTTAAAAATATAGAGAAGTAATGACTAACGATAGGCTTTTTTAGTATTTTTCTCTAATCAAAGAAGTGAGAACCGAATAATAATAACCTTCATTCCGTAATCTGCGTAATAATAATGCACAAAATCAAGAATTGAAATCTTTGTGTTGTAAATTTTATTTTTATTATGATAGGACCGTAAATGTTCTAACGAATTACCTGATGGCAAGCAATCGGCGACGTCAATGGACAGCCACAACAACAGAAGAGTTATTAGCGCGTATTAGGGTTTCGGAGAGTAAGAAATTGGGATAAGGGAGGAATTGGGAGAAGGAGAAGGATTGGGCCTCCGGTAACGTTACTCACACGGCGAAACACAACGCTGTGGTTGTTTCACGTCGGTTTTCTGCGAGGCCGTGGTATCACTGCGGGTCGAGCCGACCCATTCGTACCGAAACATGGCTCTCCTACACTCACTTACCTGAGTCCCTTCGGCTAGGCCGCCGCTTCTAGTCTAAATTTTTATTTACTCCTACTTTCTATTTATGTAAAGAAAAATACATTACTTTTTCTTTAGGATTTAATTATTATTTTAATGTTGTTATTATTTTCTTTTTTATGTCTATAGAGTTTTTATGTTAATGTGATGATAATAAACCTCCGTGGTTTAGTTCATGTTAAAAAGAAGAAATATTTTGACAAGTCATTTATGTAATTGTTTTCTGTTAAAAAATTGTAAAAAATAAATATATGTTAAAATAGAATAATTAATATTGTGAAGAAATAAACTTTTAAAGTCGTTTCTTTGGTAACAAAGCAACACAAGTTTATTTTATTTATTCCTATTAAAGAAAAAGTTTCCGTATTATAAAACGACTTTAAAAGTTTATTTCTTTTGAATAAAATAATAGTACCAGAAGCTCAACCATTTCCTTTAATAGAAGACTTAGTGACTAAAACAAGGAATTGCAATTTTTATTCAACTCTGGATATAAATTCTGCATTCTGGTCTATTCCCCTGCGAATAGAAGACAGAAATAAAACAGGATTTGTCACTCAAGATGGTCATTTTCAATGGACTTGTTTGCCATTTGGACTGAAAACTGCACCAGCTATTTTCCAACGGATATTAAGTAATGTGCTAAGAAAGAACAAACTTACAGATTTCGCTGTGAATTTCATTGACGATATTTTAATATTCAGTCAGTCCTTCGATCAACATATTATTCACCTAACACAGCTTTTAGAAGCAATCAAACATGAAGGTTTCAGGTTAAAATTTAAAAGTGCACGTTTGCATCAAACTCTGTAAAATACCTCGGTCATATAATTGGGAATAATTCTATTAAACCAATTAAAGATAATCTCATTTCCATAAGAAATTTTCCTACCCCGAAGACGCAGAAAAATATAAGACAATTTCTAGGAAAAATAATTTTTTATAATGAATACATACCAAGGAGTGCAATAATATTAGATCCATTGCATAAGTTATTAAGAAAAAATCAACCATTTATTTGGTCTGAAGAATGCCAAAATGCGTTTGAGAAAATAAAAGCTCTCTTATGCTCGCAACCAGTGCTTGCTATTTTTGATAAAGATTTACCTATCAAAATATACACGGATGCATCTATAGAAGGTGTTGGCGCAATTTTAAAACAAATTCAACCTGATGGAAAAGAAAAACCTGTGGCTTACTTTTCTAAAAAACTCAATGAGTCTCAAAAGAAGAAAAAAGCAATATACTTGGAATGCCTAGCTATAAAAGAAGCTATACAGTATTGGCAGTATTGGTTGATAGGCAGATCATTTACAGTTTATTCGGACCATAAACCGTTAGAAAACTTGAATTTGAAATCAAGACCCGATGAAGAATTAGGTGATTTAACTTATTATTTGTCCCAATATAACTTTGTTATTAGATATACTCCAGGAAAGGAAAATTTGGAATCGGATTGCCTGAGTAGAAACCCTGTGTTGGAATCCAATGAAAATACAAATGAACAATTAAAGATTGTAAACTTAGTAAATCTCGAAGAAATTTTAAGAGATCAGAATAAAAATGAAGAAATACAAAATAATAAAGAAAGAATGATAAATAAACAGGATATATATTATAAAAAAGTTAGAAACAGAGAAAAAATAATTTTGTCAGAAGAATTCAGTATCAAATTTTTAAAAATGGTTCATGAAAACTTTTGTCATATTGGAATAAAACAATTGCAGAAGACAATAAGTCCTCTATACACAGCAAGGAATTTAACAAAAAATATTAAAAAAATATGTATTGAGTGTGATATTTGTATCAAGAATAAATCAAGGGGGAAACACAAATTTGGACTTATGTCTCATCTGGGGCCAGCCACAAAACCATTTGAAATAGTATCCATAGACACAATTGGGGGTTTTGGAGGTTCAAGATCTACAAAAAAATACTTGCACTTGTTGGTAGATCATTTCACTAGATACGCATTTATATCAACGTCAAAAACTCAGAATGCAAATGATTTTATTAAACTAGTCAACAATGTATCAGAATCCGACGAAATAGATATACTACTCACAGATCAATATCCAGGTCTTAATGCGAAAGAATTCAAGAAATTTCTAAAAGACAAACAAATTACTGTAGTATTTACTGCAGTGAACTCACCTTTCTCTAATGGTTTGAATGAAAGGCTTAACCAGACATTAGTCAATAAAATCAGATGCAAAATTAATGAAGATGGAAATAAGAAAGCCTGGACAACAATAGCGCATGAATGTGTAAAAAAATACAATCAAACTATTCACTCAGTTACTGGTTTTTCACCAAGTTATCTTTTATATGGTATAGATGTTACAGTTTTGCCAGAAGAATTGAAGAAAGAGAATACACATATTAACTGGATCAGGGATAGGACAATAGCACTTGAGAATACAATAAAATCACATAACTATAACAAAACAATATTTGACAAAAATAGGAGATGCCATGAATTCAACGTTGGAGATATGGTGTATGTGGAAAATGGTAATAAGCTAAATAGAAAAAAATTAGAAGAGCTGAAAATTGGACCTTTTCGAATCATTGAACAGGTTTCAAAATCAATTTATAGGATTGACACAGGACACAAGAAAACAGAATCAAACTTTTTTCATGTCACAAAACTTATCCCTATACCAATAAAACAAGGATAAGTAAGAAGTGAAGGAGCCTTTAAAGAAAATTTATCTCTGAAAATTTTCTTACTCGAAGGGGGGGAGATGTAAAGAAAAATACATTACTTTTTCTTTAGGATTTAATTATTATTTTAATGTTGTTATTATTTTCTTTTTTATGTCTATAGAGTTTTTATGTTAATGTGATGATAATAAACCTCCGTGGTTTAGTTCATGTTAAAAAGAAGAAATATTTTGACAAGTCATTTATGTAATTGTTTTCTGTTAAAAAATTGTAAAAAATAAATATATGTTAAAATAGAATAATTAATATTGTGAAGAAATAAACTTTTAAAGTCGTTTCTTTGGTAACAAAGCAACACAAGTTTATTTTATTTATTCCTATTAAAGAAAAAGTTTCCGTATTATATTTATTAACAAAACCATATACGGATTAGTTTCAGTAGTACGTATGGAAATAATAAATGTACATATTTTAGCAATTAACATACGGCATTTACCTACTGAGATATAAAGAGGTTTTAGTTCTATAAGTATATTTTGTAAATAACTTATATACAAATATTATTATGTCTCCTCCCTTTCCCCAGGGATGGGAAGCTAAGCCTGGATGAGTTCCGCGTGATCTGCAAGGCCCTGTTCCGTAACGACAAGGGCCACATCTACCCCCTGTCCGAGGAGAGGGCGCGCCACATCTTCCAAGTATTCGATAAGAATGGGGACGGATTCATTGATAAGGAGGAGTTCACTTTCTGCTGGAACCATTGGATTAAAGTCGTAAGTTTGTACATGTGTACTTGTAAAATTTTGAACAGCAAAATTTTTATCCGACGTCTTAAGGAGGGCTGTGGAACTTGGCATTTTCAATTTTTTTCAATTTTGAGTTATATGTTATGTATGTATGTTGTACAAAGCCGATTTAAAAAAAAACATTTAATCTATTTTATCCCACTTTAAAAAAAGACTTTCTGGTCCTATTTACCTTAATCAATTTAGGTACGATCTAGTCTATGGGGTGTTTCTATTTTGGGTGTTTTTGAGGACTTGACTTGACAATTACATGACAATTAAATATAGCAAGTTGAGACGTCATACAAGCATTTTTGCTTCAGAGAGAAATGTTATTTAGGAAACTATCCAATTTTTTATGCTATTCCTAAGGCCATAAGAAGGTCCTTAGAACAGATTATTTTATTTTAGAATAATAAAGGAAATCATTCAATGTCGTTGCGGTTTGTTAAAAACGAATGACAGCGAGGTTCACACCCGCGTGATACCTACTTGTAGATAGACGCCTATAGGACCTAGTATAGATAGACGTTTTGTTGATAGATCGTGCGTCCGGTGAGCGCGTTCCTGATAGTGGACGTGCAGAACGACTTCATCTCCGGCACCCTCAACATCAGCAAGTGCAACGCGCAGCAGGACGGCAGTGAGGTCAGTTCCATACTATTCCTTTGTAAATAATTAATGCGATATTGAACTTTATCACCAGTCTCATACTGTTTATTTTCGCAATGTTATCGTGTGTTAAATCCCATGCTGTATTTTATACAGCGTGTTACAAAATCCCTTCTGAATTCTTGACTTTAAAACTGTGCATATAAAGTTCATTTTGAACTGTCAAGCGGTAGTGCTACGATTGTGCTTTCGGGACATGTGTTAACAAGATTGTTGTTGTAAAAACATACACCATTCTGATAACAATAACACATTTATGATTAGCGTTGTTTTGTGGAAAAGTCATCTTAAGTCTCCTCCCTCCCAGGGTGGGGGTGATTCAGCCGGGGTTGCAAGGCAATCAGCCAGGGTCTCAGACTCAGGGCGAGTGCAATAAGGCACCGCGGCCTGAGAAGCTTTTTGCAGAAGGCCGGATAAGGAACGGGGGATTTTTAGTCAGTAAGAGTCTTACACTCCCTCTCGGCTCTTCCTCGGCGGGAAAAGTCATTTGATGATATTGCCCTCAAAAAAAAAAAAAGAGAGTGGAGGTGATTGTGAGACTCTTGCTATTAAAAACCAACGCGTTCCTTCTCCTTCCCTGCTCAAGGACGGGGCTGCGATACCTTAATGCGCTTGATACGCTAACCCCCTCCAACTTGGTATTTTTTTGTGAGGGGACAAACAACAAATGCGTTCTCTCTCCCAGGGTCGGGCGGGAGGGAGTGTCAGACTCTCACTAACTAAAACCCCCCCTGTTCCTTCTCCTGCTCTGGGCCGAAGTCGCGGCGCCTCATTGCGCTTACCTAGCCCCGGCTACCAAATTAGGATTAAGCTCAGAGTTACTACAACTAAAATCCATTAAAGAAAAACTCGTCATGACATGTCAAGTCGTAAAAATACATCATCACATATTTGTATACAGTATTTCTTATCAATTTAGATTAAAAATGAATGCTATTCTTATTGAGTTAAGATTGTATTTACAAATGTAGTAGGTATTATTGATAGGTTATCGTTAAAAACTCAATGATTATTCATTCTTATTGTTTTTATATCAGATTCTTACATACAGATTAGTGAGTTCGCATTTTCGTTTCGTATTTACAAATATGTAAACAATGATTTAGGTTATGTTTTAATTTTCTGTTACCTGTATATGTTTAATTAATGCTTATTCTTCTGATAGTTTAACCATCCGGACGATATTTTCATCAAATAACTAAATATAAATTAAAATGTAAAAAATACCCCGTCACAAAAATCATTAGCTGCCTTTAAAAAGTATATAATACAAAAAAAATTAAATCGTTTTATTCGTTCAGGAGCTATGATGCCACAGACAGACAGACACACACGTCAAACTTATAACACCCCTCTTTTTGCGTCGGGGGTTAAAAAGAAAAAAGAAATGGTTCTGTTTATTAAGGAGGGAAAATCGTCCAATATTTTCTCTCGTCTAGGATAGGACGAGACGGAGTGTCAGACTCTCTCTGATTAAAAACCCGAACATTATTGCGCTTAACCTGCGAACATCGTCCCTTTAGGGCCCCGTCTGTGGTTGTCTATTGACTCTTTGAGGCCCGCGCGGAACTACGCGCCGTACGCTCGGGTCTGGTTCTGATCGGCGAGGTAGGTACGCCAAATACGTTGCCGGCCTTTTTGGGATTATAATTTCGGATTTAGGGATTAGAGAGGGATGAGGGAGAGCAAGGATGGGGCCTCTATCGGAGGCCCCATCCTTGCTCTCCTGGACCTGGACTCTTGTTGTTCATGGTTGTTTCACGCCGGTATTCTCTAAGACCGTGATATCACTCCGGTCAAGCCGCCCTAAATGTTCATGTCCTTGGGACGACCCGGACTTCAATGTTTTGATAATTTCGTGATTGTACTGTAGCCTCTTCATTACCCAACAAAAATCAACTCTAAAATCTGTTAAATTGTAATATTTTTTAATATATAGTATACATAGATTATTTCATTATTTTCTTCTCTATGCATCGATTTATAGCCTATAATAATGTGGGTGAGCCCAGATACTGGTGGTTTTGAGCGATGGAAACGCGAGGAGGGGATGACCTGACACAGAGCACCAGTCCGCTTGGTGAATGTTGATAAGTAAGGTATTTCCTCCTCCCACCCCTGATTTTAGGGTTACAGGACTAAGGAGAGATGAGAAAAAACATCGTGAATAGAAATCAAGGTTACAAAAAAAACCAAGCCTCATTGCATTTACCAGAATTTTCCACATTTTCCCCCCTTGAGTTGCCGGTACGTGACGGTATCATTTCCCGATAAGCTGGTTGTATGCTAATACTGTCGATATGGTTCACTAACACGAACGATCATCTAAAACATCTAGTGACTACGGAAATAACGTAGCGTGAGCACTTAATATGCGGAATAAATAAACCAAAAATATACAGTGCATTGATGAACACGGTAGTTTCCAACTAGTCAAATTCAATACTTTTATCCAAATGTCAAAAACGATACTTTTCTATGAAATTTGTGTGAAACGCTGACCTATAACGTCATAGTATTTGTACATCAAATAGCTTACTTATTTCTTTTAAAAAAAGCTAAAAAATATCTTAAAATTCAGTGTATCGATGGATCGATGAATGAAAGTACCTATAGTTATTTTTCAATATTTGATTGTATAGAAGCGTCGAATTAATTTATTTTTGACCTAGGAAACTACCCAATTGTTGATGTAGGTATGTGTTGATACGAATTCAATGGTCTTTTTTGGATAGAAAGTGTTAAAAAGCTTTTCCATCTTTGAAACGCATAGGTATCAATAGTTCCTTGTAGAAAAGAATATTCTGTTACGTCATCATCATCAGCCTATAAGTGCCCACTGCTGAGCAGAGGCATTCTTCTCACACGGAGAAGATTTGAGCATTAATCGCCATGTTTTCTGAAGACGGATCAGCATTTAAATATTACAAACTCAAAACCCGCCCTAAGTGTACAATGCTGATACTAAATTTCTACATAATTTAATAGATATTATTATACATATAAACCATCCTCTTCAATCACTCTATCTATTATAAAAAACCGCATCAAAATCCGTTGCGCAGTTTTAAAGATTTAGTAACAGAAAGCATACATGGGGATATAGTAACAGAAAGCGACTGTGTTTCATTCTATGTATGTAGGGATCAGTCTAGGTTTCCTCACGAAGTTTTCCTTCTCCTTGTGTTATTGGTGTCTAAATAAACTTAGAAAGCGCCTATACATGTATAAGTAGGAAAAAGATTACGTTTACCGTAACTAAATTGATTTGGACGAATTCCTGAAAAGAATTGCCTTAATAATCTGATCTACATTATGCTGAACCGAGTTTTAAAGGAGACGGGGACTTCTGGGCCCTCACGTAATAAGTTGAAGTAGGGCTTAAAAAAATGGTTATTTTTTTCTATTTTACATAGTGAAAAATCAATTTATTTTACAATCTGGGAAATGAAAAATCCAACAATTTAGTTAGGGTTACGAAGTAATCGGATTATCGATTCAATTGTAATTAATAACTCTGTAACGAACAGAGTTCATACTATTTACGAAAATGATGTCACTGAATGATTTATTTATTTAAAATAATTAAACTGAGTTTAGAGTTTAAATATCAACATAATTAAAAATATTTTATCGATTCTTTTTTACTAATCGATTATTGTATTTTTAATCTGTGCTAGTTCTGACATGTACTCGTATGAGCCATAAACTCCAAAAAAAAAAAAAAAAAAAAGTACTCGTATGACATGACATCGATCGACACTCGTTTCGTATCGTCTATGCGTGTGCGTTCTGAGTGTTTTTATTTTCCTCCCATTTTTCTTATTGGTATTTTCCTCGGCCGGCTTTCCCACGGACCTTTGATTTTCCTCCTTCTACGACCCTTGCCTTGCTACCATTACCATACCGGACACGGAGAACTTCGCTTAAACGTTGAACTTGGACTTGCATATTTTGGACTCGACGAACAGCCTACCGATAGGATATTGATCGACATTATGGATCGTTGTGTAAATTGTGGCATAGCGACTAGTCGCTGTAATACACTAGGACGTCGAGCTTTGGATGACGAAATGATATTAGCAGTGATTCGAAAATGGCCAAAGGAGGAGGCGAAAGGAGGAGGCTGACCTCCTCCTTGGCGAGCCTTACTGCATAAGCCTTGCCTGCTAAGTAAACTAAAAAGACATAAGTAAACAAGAAGTAAGCTATGCTGAGCAGTCGAAGGATGCATCTGGTTTATATTTGATATTTGTTTATATACAAACATAAATACATACAAATATATACACGTATACTATTAAAACCATTACCCGCCTCCGGCAATCGGGTAAAAATCACTATCGCACTTCAAAAATTGGCTAATATATATAGATTGTTACTTAACCTCACTTTTCTTAAATCTTTTATATCTCGGCTCCCAGATTGCCAATATCTGCGAAATTTTCAGTAATTGTTTGTTAATATAGTAGCTATCAAATGACACCAGTTTCATCTTTTTACATCTAGGCCCAAAATTATATGAAAGCGTATCCGTCTCCTTTTGCACTCTGTAAGTACAGTAAAATCTCATGCAGAATTTTGTCTTTACTAATATTATAAAGAGGTAAAATTTGTAAGTTTGTATGTAGGGGGTAATATTTGGAACCGCTGGTTGGATTGCCAAAATTCCTTCACTGATAGGTAGTTACAATGTTCCTGAGTGCTATAGGCTATAAAACATCTCGTTAGGATTAAATGGAGCCGAGCAGCGGGTGAAACTGCGCGGGATTAGCTAGTTTAAAATAATTAGCATATGTATATACATCTACCAAGTGGGTTCCCGAACAAAGTTTTCATATCGCGATTTTATCAGATGACAGCGAACGCTTCTGCCGATGTCCCGATAGCAGTATGTCGTAATGTCTTCAAGATATGGCCTTGCATTGGTATAAATTATCGTGATTACCTACTGAAGTATTATTATTGCTATACAGTTTCCTGATACGATACGTACTCATATTTAAGTGGTATAATCGTGTTTGTTTGTTTGTTTACAAAATTTTCAATGTTTTGACGTAAGATCTTTGTTGATTTTAAGTTTTTATTCATATGGGACAGAGTCTTTGAATAAAATATCATCATCGTCAGCCTGGTTTCGTCCACCACTGGAGATAGGCCTCCCTAATCAACGCCACCGAGCTCGATGTTCAGCTCTTCTGATATGCCACTGCGGATATCGTCAGTCCACTTAGCTAGAGCGCTACACTACGTTTGCATAGATGTGGTCTCCACTCTAGAACACGTCTACTCCAATGGTCATCGGTTCTTTGACAAATGTGACCTGCCCTCTGCCACTTCATTAGGATAAGGCAAATAATCAAATCCCCAATCCGTAACCATCATAGTCGCTTAACCAAACAACCACTAAGGCACCTAACCATAAACCTTACCTAAAAAAATTTTCTATTTACATTATTTCCTATTAACTGTTGCCATGGCAATATGATCCTTATTGGCAGTCTTCAACATTGATTAGCAGGCATCCTCGAGGGCCGGTGGAGCATGTCATGACGTGAACACTCACACACGCGCACGTATCGCTAATCAATGCCCTCTGTTAGGTCGATAATGTATCCGTGGAGAGATGCCCTTCTAAATTATACCCTGTTCTTTTATACGCATAAGTTTTAAAATAGATTGCTGAAAGTATCTTTCGCTTTGACGTAATTTTAGTACTTTATTCTTTATGGAAGTGTATGTATAAAGTTTCTAGATTCGCGGATTTCGCGGTTTTGGTAATAGAATCGTATCGGGATTTCTAATTGAATGTCTGGATATCCGACTATGTCCCTTTATTTCAACCTATTATGTTTTAAAAACGGTCTTCATCCTTTGGACTAACAACTGTATTGTTTTGCCCGACCGCGACAGGACCCTTTTTAATTTCTCTTTAATCTTACCGATTGAGTAATTTGTTGATCGGGAAATCGCAGTAGTAGCTTAATCTAGTACGAGGTGAATTAAATTCGTTAAACATAGACATATTTTTTTTTGTCAGGGGAAAATCATCAAATAACTTCTTCCGCCCAAGGTAAGGCGAGAGAGAGTGTCAGACTCTTACTGACTAAAAAACGCCCCCCTGCCCCCTTCACCTGCTCTGGGCGGAGGCCGCGGTGACTCATTGCGCTTAACCCGCAACCCCGGCTAAATATAGACATATGTATTTTAATGCGAGAGAATCATGTTCCTTCGCAAATATGCTGGCTAGACTAGAATAGTATCTTCTCTCCCACCTCCCCTCATCTCCATTACAAAATCTCTCAATCGTCAAATTCCCCAAAAAACCAACTCCTCTGGTGTTGCTGATTTCCATGGACGGCGCTAATCGCCTACAATCAATTGGTTCGAATCCTCGTTCTCCAAGCTCCTAAAAAAACTAAATATCATTACACCTCATAACACTTAACCTGACATCAAGGAAAACAAGCCACCGTTCCTTTATAAGGATTAAAGTGATCAATGTAACTTGATAGAATGCATGTGTACAAGTATGTTATGGAATTCATGAGTAATTGATTTTTATGTAAGACGATATTCTGACATGCTTTTGACTATATTATTGTTACATAGTTATATACTTACATATATTTGTCACGTGTTTTGTATACACACGGAATATGGTAGGTTTTTCATTTTGTTAAACTTAATTTAGATATGGAATCCATTAGAGTAAGTAAATTTGAAAGACTTCTCTTCTTTCTTTTGTCGTTAATAAAAGCGATTGAAAACTGTTGACGATTCCAAATATGGGAAAGCCATACATCAAATCCCAAATCCTTGATAAATCCCTAATATCCCACAAGAGGCCGGCAACGCACTTGCAGTAACTTCTGTTGTATTGCGAGAGTCTCTGACGGCTATACGTCGTCATTAAAATGAAATCACCGCAACTTGAAAGTCCAGTCGCTAAGTGCGTGCAGTCCAATTAAAATATATGCAAACAGCAAGTCGCCGGTTCCTGTAATAGTTGTTCAATGATAGCAACATGCAAACTTTCAAGTCTTTGAAAAGTTAATTATGGATACTAAAATATTCTTCCACATAACAGTCAAAGGTGATTTTAAGTCTGTACGAAAACTTAAAGCAATTCTCTCTAAAACTCTTTTTCAAAAATTTACTTTTCACGTATTCAGACCTATACATTGTAAGTTTGGGTAACTACTAAGTTTCATGGAATTCGGTTCAATAGTTTAGGCTTGTCTCAAATCAACCATTATTTTGTAGAAATATATTCTAAGTAAGTACTTCAAGATATGAAGATGTATTTTCTGAATAACGTGATAGCGGATAGACTACAATAGATTTATCACCAAGCCTGTTCTTCCTGCAGTGGTGTTAAGAACCGGGCCTCGGATGTTATTTCACGCTTGAGGAGTACTTCGAAAAATCCCATAATCATTTATTTGTTATCATAGGTGAAGAATTACAAAAAGTTTAGTGAAAAATTACACAAATCTAACACTCGCCTACCATGGAGTTCTTAGCTAAACGCTATACGCTACATAATATAGAAGAACCCGGTCAGTTATCCTAAAAAAACTGAATATTTTTCGATGAATTTACGTAAGTTGATACATGGCTAAAGTTTACAAGATGGTTGAGTTCTTGACAAACTTTATACTGACATGAACGACACCGCGTTTGAAAACTAGTCAGCAAATATTTATTAGTGTAAATAGATATTAAAATGGTATAAATTATTCGTTAACGTCGTTTAAATATATCCTGTGATCATGCAATGCTGTTGAAGTTAGTTTTTTTTTCGATATTTATGTAGGTAAGTCATGTTAATGTTCAGTAAAGATATTATTTGCAAACGAAATATATAATATTTAGTAGTTTATCGACCGGATAACTGTTATATATCGTACTATAGTCTAATTAATTGGTTCTAAACATTCGGAATTTTGACCTTTTTAAATTTTTCTGTTGAGTTTTTACTTAATCGTTAATGTATATTTTTATAAGGCGTAAAGAGTTTTTTGATTTTAATGCGCTAATCTCCGGAATTACTGGTTCGATTTGAGCAATTATTTTTGTCAGGGGAATGTTGGATTGTTCATCTCGCTTTGACTAAATGTTGTTAAAATGTTTGGATTTGAATATTCATTTTGGTGTAAAGGGACAGTAAACTGGTGTGAAAAACAAAAGCGTTGTCCCATGCCATTTTTCTGTGAGTATTGGCGCTGGGTGATTGAGGTAACTGAAGGCCCCAATTAAGAAATCCTCCAATTCCTCCTCCAAAAGCCCGGCAAAGCACTTGTAACGCCTATAGTGAATGTGAGCTACGTCGAGTGCTTAACATAAGACGGCTACTTTGCACCCTAACCAAAAAAAATGTTTTCTCCTTTTTATGTTCTACTAGCTTCTCCATTTGATCATAGCGTGATGTTTCATATTTACAGTACTCAGAAACATTGTAGTTATCTATCAGTGAAAGAATTTAGGAAATCCAACCAGCGGTTACAAAGATTATCCCCCACATACAAATTTATAATAGAAGTATAGGTATAGCATGTTATAGATAGAATCATCCATAGAATCGCTGAAATCACGTTATAATGACTGAAGCACAGATGTGACAGCACAATGCAAGGTCGTGACTCGTGGCATTAGGTATAGTTAGCGACTCATGCGCATCACAATCACAATACAATAGGGAATGAGAGATTTACAAGCAAGTAAAAAATACGTGTGTCGTGGTGGCCCGGAGGTTGTGGCGCCCGCTTCTCGTGCATGCGGGGTCGAAACCTGGAAAGTACCAATGTCACTTTTCATTTTATTAGACACCACTGACATACGGTGAAGAAAAACGTCATCACGTTGTGTCTCAAATGGTTAATATAAAAATACATATCAAGATTGTTGACCTTTAGTTAACCAGTGTGGGAGAGCCATGCTTCGGCACGAATGGGTCGGCTCGACCGGAGTGATACCACGACCCCACAGAAAACCGGCGTGAAATAACCACAGCGTTGTGTTTCGCCGTGTGAGTGAGGTTACCGGAGGCCCAATCCTTCCCCTCCCCCAATCCCTCCTCAATCCCTAATCTCCAAATCCCTACTCCCTAAAAGGTCGGCAACGCACTCGTAACTCCTCCGTTGCGAGTGTCCATGGGCGGCGCTGATTGCTAACCATCAGGTAATCCGTCTGCTCGTTTGCCGACCTATTACATAAAAAAAAAACACCTAAACTGATAAGTGATAGACCATACGTATATCGGTTCTTCATCTAACAATACTTACATGTTATACAAGTATTGTAAGTATAGTTTATTATTAAGAGTTTGGACTCGAGCACGTGGTTTTCCGTAACAAAATAATGTTTGTTGTGCGACCCTTAACCTCTCGTCTGCTGGTATATGGAAACAATAGACAATTTATTTATTTATCAATTTATTTCAGCCATCCAAGGCCCATGTGGAACATAGACAACACTATATCAACAATATAAAAAACTTAAGAATACTATAAATATATGTATATTAAGTACTTAGATAATAACTAAACCGTATACATACATTGTATCACGCTGCGATCTACGTTCCCAAAGGCAGGGGTTAATTATTTATTTATTTTATTTTGGGACTTGAGGGAGTGTCAGACTCTCACTGACTAAAATCCCCCCTGGTCCTGATCTAGGCCGAGACCGCAAACCGAAACACCAGAACTTATTTTATTATAAAACTTGAGAGCACCACAGAACAAGAAGTAACAGACAATTAATTTCTTGAGAACTTATTAATTATTTTATTTATGTCCACGTAAGTTTCAGAGGTTTACTTAATCGCATAATCGGTAAATAATGAAAGTGTTTCATAATTAACACATAATTCATGCTCTATGCATAAGTGTGATGCGTATTGATACTAAAACTGGATAAAACTTTACCGCTCCTATGTTTTACCAGTTTTCACCGCACCTCTCTAACCTTTAACTCAAAACTTATACAGTTGTACCTAATCGTGGCGTCCTATCTGTGTGCTGATGGTATCGCTATACCATCGCGTGAATCTCACAGTTTAACACTTTTATAAGTCCAATCGGCACAAAAGTGTTATACAGTCGTAAATCAGGGTTGCATGTCGTGGGTTACCCGCGCCTGCAATAAGTTGATAGCAAACATCGTCAGTTCTGCACGGAAATTATTGATGATGCGAAATTTTTATCGATTTTTTTTACTATTACGTAAATTGTAGGTACGCTAAAATTATAATTCTGATATAGCTCCTATGTGTACACAAAGTTTTGAAGTATTACCGAACCTTGGTCAAATCATTCAGCTAGGGAGGTTCAACTTCGATAAAGAGGTCGCCCAAAGAATCCAAATCGTATGGGTGGCGTTCGGGAAGTCATCCGAAGTCTTCTCATCGAAACCCCAAAGTTTCTAAAGACCAGAATGTTCAATCAGTGTGTATTGCCGACGATGACATAGGTGAGTCGTGGTCCCTAACTTCAGGCCTTCTAGAGAGACTCAGAGTCCCTCAGCGCGTCATGGAGCGGGCTATGCTCGGGTTTCTTTGACATAATCCAAAATGCGCAAATTAGCCAAAGAACTTTTAACGACGTTGCTCGTAAAATCTGCAAGCTGAAGTAGCTTGGAAAGGCCTCCCGCTGGGAGGGCCGACGTCGTTGTTAGAGTCGCGGAGAGCCAATGGATGCAGATGGCAACTTGTCGTTCGACGTGGAGGGCTAAGGGGAGGCCTTTTATCCAACAGTATAAAACATTTAGAAATAACATGAAACAATGCAGTTATTTTCGTAAATAGCCCATACGACATCACTTTTACACGTTAAATATAGTGGTGCAAAAGTGGTTCAGATAAAAAAATAAGTATAATATGCTTGATATATTTCACGATGCAAGTGCTTAACAATTGATTATTATCTGAACATTAATTATTACTTCAGATTATGTACAAGTATAGAATAAATAACTTCAGTAAGTACTTACTGTTTTTGCTGTGATGATATGAACGCTGATTACTCGCAGTTCATTTTATACAGAAATAGTTAATAGGCCTGAATAATAACGTGGGATTAACAAAATTTTAGTTTTTTACTGCGGAAAATAGTTTTTCACGTTAAAACCAGTTGTGAATGAGGTTAACGGAGGCCCAGTCCCTGGGTCCCGACGCCCGGTTTTTGTAACTGAGCGTTATTTTTTTATTATTTTACCACGTTTACTTTTCTATAATGACTCACGTATGTTAGAAACCTACTATCATTGGTCACAGTTAACAAATAAATGGATATTATTTCGCTCTCTTTACTAAAATTAGACTCATGTATTCGTAACACAAGCAAGGGCAAGCGCATCGTAGGACGTCCGCCCGCAAGGTGGACAGACGACCTGATTAAGGTCGCAGGAAGCCGCTGGATGCAGGTCGCTTCCAACCGGCCTATCTGGAAGTCAATGGGGGAGGCCTATGTTCAGCAGTGGACGTCCTGTGGCTGATATGATGATGATGATGATTCGTAACACGTGAATTATTTTCCTTTTCTGTCTTGACGACTTTATTTTACTGTCGTACGTTATATTAATAACTTCTTTACCAATTATGCGAAGCCGAGCATCGCAGCTACCTATAGTGCTATACAACCTATAATAATATGAAAGTACTAAGTGCTCCACTTGTGTACTCACGTGGGAACGTATGGACAGCAAATCATTGTTTACTCAAACCACGTCATGCATGACGTGGCGACAATTTTTTTCTTTATTGAATGACAATCATTCCATGCTAAATTCTTAGATATCAAAGTCTAATCATTTATTTCAACTAAACCATAAACTGGTACTTTCTCTATTAGGTCCATAAACAAAATTTAATTTTCTTGCTAATTTTAGAGATTTAAATATAAAGCTACATGTCTCAAACTAAATTCGTTACATCTACGTATGTTGAAGTGTCAATAAAAAATTAAAGCCTAATTGAAAGAACCGCATTTTCCTATTATGTTGATAAGAATACTCTTCTAATTACAGAAAGTTTTCTGCACACAAAACACCAGCAAAATAGAAATATTAAAGTACCTTCATCATTAAAAAAACAAATTAAAAACATCTCCAACGTCCCAAACTCAACCCTCAGACAGACAAGTTTCTAAGCACCCACATTAAATTGCCTGTCAGAAGTCAGAAACGTGAAACAACCCAAAAATAATGTTGTAAAGGTTAATTCTGAAACGCTTATACTTCACACCTATCGCGGACGATCACAATTACACTATCAAACTGCTAAACACGTGCCTGGTACGAGGTACCGCTCTGCCGCATACAAAGGGTTAGGCTTCCAAATTTGAATTTTGTAAAATCGCTTTTACCAATTGTGTCTTCATGAGTGATGCGGCCATGTTGGTTTTTTGGAACGTTCGAGAATTTTAATGAAGGTTTTATTAACTTGATTGCTTACGCCCTTTAAAAACACAAGGGCTGTTAGATTGAAAAAAAATACACTTTGGCAAGGTGGCAAACAATCAAACCTCATTAAAACCAAATCTGATGTTCTGATGTTAAGCAATTAGCGCCGCCAATGGGGCAACACCAGAGGAGTAACGTGTGCCTTTGGGGCATTAGGGATTTGATTTTATTTTTTTATTCTATCAATATGGTGTATTTTGTATGGTAGAAATCATGGATTCACAATGATAGTTTTTTTTAACAATGAAATTAGAATTCATCGTTTTCGATTATTTGGCTTAAATTGATTAGTCTTCCTTTGAGATTTCTTTCTTGAAATCTATATAATTATCGAGTCTTTTCCACATTACGGTACATATTTGCCTAAGAAAACTTTAATTTCAGCAAAACGCGGTTTTAACTGAGTCTTGCATACAGAAAGAGAAATAATTTCAGTTTGACGACTGAAGGCTATTTATTATAATTTCTTCTTCACACAAAACAGTCTGAAAGGCAGACTTATTCTAACAGTCAACCATAGGGCGGTGCAGAGAATGTGCTATTTCACTTGACCTTAAAAAAATCCCCAAATAAAAATAACTTACACCAAGCAACGTAAGGACGGAACCAACCTTAAAAAAACTTCTTACCTCCGTGAGACCTTGCTTAAACCAGACATAGGCAGGTTGCCAAATAAAATCAGCTAAAAAAAATATAACAAAGAATAACAAAGTAGGTAAAATCGATTTATCTGTGGTCGGTATTAGTTCACGGCGGTAAGGAACTGCATACCTCCAAGGTCACTGCAGAAGGAAACCGAAGCCAATTTGCTGGTGAAATTAAAGTAGATGCACCATTTGTTACGGTACTGCATTGATTAATTGGGAAACTTTTTGAAGACAGCTGCACGTCAAGCTATCCGTTACTGTCGAGCTCATTTAAAGCAGTTTCGACTTTAATACCAGACTGTAGGGAAAATTTTTGAAGACAGCTGCACGTCAAGCTATCCGTTACTGTTGAGCTCATTTAATGCAATTTCGACTTTAATACCAGACGGTAAGGGTGGAAGTTTTTAGAGGTTGATAAACGATCTGGAGTTTCGGTTGTACTTTTGATGATGCGGTCTCCTGGGTTGCCATGACCTGCTTTATAGATCACGATGAGTATTGAGAATCCTAGTTTAAGGTAATAATGTTATGGTAAGATTACATAAATTGTAACTTGTCTTTGAAACTTCTTGTGAAGATTTTCTCTCATTACCGAATACAAAGTTCTTTTTTCATTGTTTTATGATTGTTGATATTTGTTTCTTTCCATTCCAATTAGTAAAGCAATTGTTTAATTTGAAATTACAATTCTATAGAACTTTTTTATTTGATATGGGTGCCGTCCCTGGGAATTCTCAATATCAGAAGACTTACGAGTGCGCCGCTGACCCTTTGGGTGTTGCGGGTTAGGGATTTGATGGTTGAGGAATGCGATGTTGGAGAATTGGCCCTGATTATGATGAGTTGATGATTAATAAATGCTTGAACTTTGATTCAGAGTTTTGTCAATGACATAACACACAGAAATAACCTTTTTTTGAGAAGAATCATCAAATGTGTGGGAGAGCCATGCTTCGGCACGGCTCGACCGGAGTGATGCCACGGCCTCACAGAAAACCGGCGTAAAACAACCACAGTGTTGTGTTTCACCGTGTGAGTGAGGTTACCGGAGGCCCAATCCTTCCCCTTCCCCAATCCCTCCCCAGTTCCTAAATCTCCAAATCCCTAATCCCTAAAAGGTCGGCAACATGGCGGCGCTGATTGCTTACCATCAGGTAATCCGTCGGCTCGTTTGCCGACCTATTACATAAAAAAAATGTTTTCTCAAGGAGCGAGAAAGAATGTCAAACCTTCACCGACTAAAACCCTCCCGTTCCTACTTCTGCTCCAGGCCGAGGCCACGGTACATTATTGTGCTTGATCCGCAACTGCAGATGACAAAATTACAACTAAAACTTACATAAAGGTTAAAAGTAAATAGATACAATTCGGCTTGAATGTAGGGAGTTTCCGACATCAATATATTTTTTTATTCATACGTTTTACTAAAAATAGAATACCTTGAAACTTGTAATAGGACATTAATAGCAAATTAAGTAAAAGGCTGGCAACACACAAACTTACTTATTTAGATTAAGCAATTACTTAAGATGATTGTTATAACTTTTTAATTTTTGTATGAATGTATATTTGTCAATAAAAGTAAAATAGGTAATTGCATGTTTATGTCTCATTTAAGTAGTTATTTATTTATGTATGTCCAGTAGTGGACGAAAACGGCCTAATCATGACAATGATAATAATCCCATACTTTTGACAGTCGATGACTGCCCTAAAAATGGAACTCAAAAGATAACTGCTGAAATATGGGTGGATGAGAATTAAAAAGCTATAATCCAAACTAATAATATTAATGCGAAAGTAACTCTGTCTGTCTTTTCTTCACGCCTAAACTACTGAACCTATTTGTGTGAAATTTGGTACAGACATAGCTTGGAATTCAAGTAAGAACATAGGATAGTTTTTTAACCAAAAATCTACAGAAAGGTGCAATTCCACGCGAACAAAAGCTAGTGTATACTATGGTTTTTGATTCGGATATTCACATGCCTCGTTTTATTCCTTAGAGAAAACAAACAATTACTTGCACATTAAAACGAGTTCAAAACAGAACCACAAAGACGAAATTATCAGGAAATAATTTCCGAAACTAATTTCAAATGTAATTATTAAATACATTTATTTATAAACGCTAACAAAAGGTTTCCGGAGCCAGCCCAAATGGTTTGCACAAAAGATGATTAAATTTGTTAATTTTCATTGAAACGGGGTTATTGGCGACGGTGGTTTGAGTTATTGTCAATGGTGGTAGTGCCACAATGCGCCATCAATTGCCACGCTTGACTGATGGTTTCAATGCCCATTGTGGCAACTAATAGCACTGACTATTGCGGATTATTGAGGTCACATTAACTCGCGATACTTCATAAATAAATAGTTAAAGGTTACCCCCCGTGATTAATTTTGTGATTCGCATTTTTTGTGGTAATATTTTTGAACGATCACGCTAACTGTTTGTTGTGTGATTTAGTAGGTTCATCGTTCTGAAGTATTTGTGTTTGTCGATTTTCTATCGTTTTGTGCACGTCTTTCGGCTCTGATAGTTGATTTTTGTGGTTATTATGGATCAAATATGGGTTGTATACTTTATCTTCTTCGTCTGTTAAGAGTTAGTCAATGAAATAAGTCACTGTCGGTGCTGGTGTACGTGTCATGTCAACTCGAGGCTGTCTAACTAAATATGTTGTCCTTTAGGTCAACTTCTTTTTCGAATTTTTTGCCTAAACCTGAGTGTTATACTGTTCTCACATATCAGAACCGACAAAATGATGTAACAAAGAAATTAATTGTAAAACTGATTGAAAAAGAGTAACCATGGAGTTTCTTGCTCGTTCTTCTCCATAGGAATCTACACTTTGGAACGAGCAAATAGCTTCACTAAAGGACAGACGGGCAGACTGGCACGCTTAAAGATAAAGCTCTTGAAATACTTTTTAGCTTCTTGCTTGACGTTCAAAAGTGCCTACTGTGGTCTAATTGAAATAAATGATTTTGACTTTGACTTTGACTATGTTCTTCGTACTTGAAGAGTTGGTCAATGAAATTAAAGTCTTTTTCAAAATTTCTGGTTCCGTCATGTTAGTTACTGGCTACTCTCGCGCGGTTTTATCCACTGCTCGGCTCCTCCGGTTTATAGCCTTCCTCAGTAATTAGCGAAAATTAGCGTGCTCAAACAAATAAAATCTACAGCTTTATAATATTACTAGCTATTCTCTCTCGGTTTGACCCGCTGCTCGGCTCCATTTAATCGTAGCGTGATGTTTTATAGCCTAATAGCACTCAGGAACATTGTAGCTATCTATCAGTGAAAGAATTGGCAATCCGACCAGCGGTTTCAAAGATAACCGCCTACATACAAAATTATTAACTTACCTCTTTATTATATTAGTATAGATAGTATAGATTAAGAAGCTAAGAAGAAGCCTTTACTCCGACTCAGAATAAAGGTTTTTCAGTATATTTGAATAAGAAATACAAGTAATAGGTGTGCGAATTGAAAGTAAAACAAACTTAGCTTACATACTTTCTTCAAAGTCTCGAGCACAGGCGCAGAGTAGCCAGCCTTGCGGTTTTCTACAGGATGCATTTTGGAGAGTGTGCCCAGGAATTGCACGATTTGATTCCGCCATCCCCATTTCACCTTCGGACATCCCGGCGTACGGCGAATATCCACCCTTGCGTTGTTGAGACACCTGCGGCCCGGACTAAGCGTTTTGCCTCGTCATTTATACCGCGTACATCGAGGGATTGGAACAGTTTGCCGGCTACAGTCTTTCCCTCTAAATATAATTTAGGTGTCTTCAAGGCTAGAGTGAATAGGCTCTTAATAAACTAGTGCGCCTTACCATCAACGATTGCATCACTGCTTACCATCAACGATTGCATCACTGCTTACCATCGGGTGGGATCGCAGTCAAGGACTAGTTTATTGCAAGTAAAAAAACATACAATAAGATCTATCTTCGTTGCTATACTTTACAATTGCCAAATAATTTCTTTATGTTTTCCCATTTTACGTAAGTAAAGCTAACTTTATCGCTTGACGTCAAAAAATCTTCACACAACTCCCTATTTATATCCGTTTCAATGCCATAGTTTCAGCCTGTATTACAGCCTACATTTCAGCCTAGATTGCCATACATTAAAGTACCCAATCGGTAGAGACCCGAACACAATTTACATGACATTATTGAATGACTATAACCATATCATTACGTAGAGAAATTGATTTCGTTGTTAAATAAATTGCCTCATGATGTTGTAGGCTAGATGAAATTATGGTAAATTCTATGACTAGGTTCACTAGGTAACAGGTTAGCCCCGCTTCCAATTTGCTCAGTTAACTAGGCGTATTTCATTACTAATTTAATATTGTTTTACGAAATTATGTAAGTTACATAGGTACCTATTATGTTATATTTTGATGTTTATTATAAGCTTAAATACTTTTAGCATATCATTCTGGTCTGGAGGTTAAGGCCAGACCACCGTTAGTTAGCCCGGTAGGTATATTGTCCTTTTTTTATTAGGGGAAAATCATCAAATGACTTGTGAGGGAGTGTCAGACTCTTACTGACTAAAAACCCCCACTGTTCCTTCTCCTGCTCTGAGTCGAGGTCGCGGTGCCTCATTGCGCTTACCCCGCAACCCTGGCTGAATTGTCCTTAAAGTTTTAGTTTTAATACGTATTATATGTAGATGCGACTTTGAAGTTTAAGTAACAGTATGTGTTTTTCATATTGTTACTGATTGAGTCAGATGATGGTACACTTTCAAATGTTGTCTAAATGCAGCAGCATTGTATTAAACCTGGATTTCTGACAAAATATATACGAATCCGTCAATTTGTCTGCCATTATCTTAAATCCTAACATATCCTTTGAAGTTCTGACTAAGAATTAATTTCAGTCACCGAGCGACACCAAACAATTATATACATTTGGAAAAAATACCTTTATAACGTACAATTTTAGTACATACACATCATACACCCAGACCCAAAACAACAATTTGTCGATCACAAAAAACGTTGTTCCGTGCGGTAATCGAACCCGCGACACGTTCGCGGCAGTCATACAGTCAAGACATAAACATGACTTGTATTGTTCCAGGTGATAGAACCAATCAACAGACTCCTGGACACTGTGCCGTTCGATGCGGTGTTCTATTCCTTGGACTGGCACCCGCCTGACCACGTCTCCTTCATCGACAATGTGCATATGAGAGAACTGCATCCTTCTAACCCGGTAAGTCACCACTGCCTGATGTGTGAGGACCAGCGAGCCGGGCTACCAGTAGTACCTAGCATCTTACATAATATTATAAATGCGAAAGTTACGGTGTTTGGATGTTTGTTACTCAATCACGCCAAAACGACTAGACGAAAGAAGATCTGGATGAAATTTACCACATTTATAGGATATACTCCGGAAAAGGACATAGGCTACTATTTATTACCATTCTATGTGGGCGAAAGCTAGTCTTCAATATTTTGATCTCGGAATTATGATAGCTTTCCATTTAAGCATTTGACTGCCGACAAAAACTGTTTAAGGCTAACCCTCCGCTAGCGTCGGACAGCATTGTCCGACACGGCGTTCTAAGTGTTAAGAAGGCAGGTCTTTTTGCAGGCAACACTTACTATTCGATGTGCAAAATGCAGGTCAGAATTCATCTTTTCCATTCAGTTGCTTTGGTAACACTAACTTAGCCTCACCACAATCTTAAACAGTTGAATATCGAATTAAGGTTTCAGATTAGGACTAAAATGCCGACACTGTATTAGGCTTGACTTCTAGAAGACCTCCAGGTTACAAGATCAAACAATCAGTCGAATGTTTTCGTACAAATTTGTGTCTTAAATCCGACGACATGTATGAACAAGACTTCAGTTATTTAAATAGCTTAAGGTACTTATTTCGGATATCCCAAACAATCAATAAACGTTGGAGTGGCAAATTGGGCCCTCGTCTAAATCTCCATAAAAATGTCAATAAAATTTAATGGTACAAACTTTTTGAGGACAATCGTTTGAACTTGACCTCGTTTGCTGTGCAAGGGCTGTCTCTGAAATAGAATTTATTGCGAAGTCATTGTGGCTAACTTAAGTAAAATAATTGGATTTAAAAAGAGTAGGCAACGATGGAGTTTCTTGCTCATTCTTTTCCATTCGAATCTACAATTTGGAATGAGCTCCTAGCTTCACTAACAGACTACTATTCTAGTATGACGTTTCAAAAGTACTGTTTTATGTTTTAGTTACAATAAATTAATTTAGCTTTGGAATACCACCAAAATAGGAGAATTTTCTAGTAAAAGCACAGCATTGGCTTGTAATATTTTCTGTGTTACTTTTGGGGGTTATTGTTCAGTGAGACTTAGCTGGGTTAGGCAGCCTCTCAAATGGTACGTAAAAATGTTAGAAAGTTGTGTTCGTACACTTTACTGACTCAAACAAAGTTACAGCCAAAAACTTGGAAGAGCCAAGCTTCGGCATAATTTGGTCGGGTCGACTGGAATGTTACCACGGCCTTACACCTTACACCTTTTACAAAACCGGCGTGAAACAAACAGCGTTGTGTTTTGCCTTGCGAGTGAGGTTACCGAAAGCCCAACGCTCCCCATTCTCCTATCCTTCCTCAATTCTTAATTATCAGAAACTCTCATCCCCAAAAGGCTAGTAACGCACACGTAACTAATTTGATTTTGCAATCAGCGCCACCCGAGGACACCCATGCTTAAACACCAGTTTACTTGTATGCGCGTTTGCCAACCTATCCCTTATAAAGCCTTCGAATAACAGCCCTATTTTCCTGCGTCACAAGTAGGTGCGCGGCCCGTGCGTGTTTAGTCTGTGGCAGCGCGGGCCGCTTACAGTGTTTGTTACTTCATCACGTCACCACGGGAATCGATACTCAACAGAATCACGATGTAAACTCTTGTAATTGATTCCTGGTTAGATAAATTAAGTGGGCAATTTTTGAGGATTAGATGGGTTTTGCCAAACAGTCCTCCCCCGAAACGTCTCTGGGTGTAAAGGAAGAAATGATGCTGAACTTAATCCACAAACTGGTACCTTCAATTAATTGGTAATCTGGTGAATACCTATGCGATTATACCAATAAAATAATTTTACTGCACTATTGGCCTGGTAGCTGGGCAACTGGCTACCGCGCAACGTACCGCGAGTTCGATTCCCGCACGGAACAACTCTTTGTGTCTACAAATTGTTGGTCTGGGCGCGGTGTGATATTGTATGTTTGTAAACGAAGTCACGATACAAGAGAACATATAAGAGTGAAACAAAGTTTTTATTTTAAATCTGTTCATTTATATAAAAGTTGTATTGATTGAAGTTTCTACGTCTCGTCTGACAAAATATGTTCATATGCTATTATCATCAGTTTCTTTATTTCATTTCTTCATCATCTGGCCTCCAGGTGCCAGCAGACAAGGCACAGGCTTACGACACGGTGGTGTTCGCGGGCCCGCCCCCCATGAAGCAGCGGCTGTGGCCGCGACACTGCGTCCAAGACACCTGGGGCGCAGAGCTGCATAAGGACCTTAAGGTAACTACAACAGGGTCCAGATTTCTTGATGACAATTATTGATTATAATTAATTATGTCTCACGATAGTTGCTATAAAAAAGGGTGTACATTTTATTACTGATAAACAGTTCAAGACCGGTATCTTTATTTGTATGACTGTTAGATCTGAGAATTATTTATAAAGTTTGGAAAGTAAGTGAGTAAGGGCGCCTGCAGCGCATATGGGTCGACTTGGTGTTTTCCTAAAAAATACTTACAACAAATAACATATATTTATTCACGCGGGTATTAACGCGGAAAATTATCATTTGAATACCTTGGTAGGCTTGACAATTCGACCCGGTTACACAGGTCGTGGTCGCAAGCTGACAGAAAGTAATTTGGGGAGCTTCCCTTGCGACCAAAAATACTACTATACAAATAATTTTGTGACAAAATCTGACTGTTTACGTCTAGTAATCATTGGATGAATCTCTTCCCTTCAAAATACAATAAAACATATTCCACATCCACTTGTTTCTTATTTCCAGATAATGGACGGCGCTGTAAAAATCTACAAAGGCACGAACCCCGAGGTGGACTCGTACTCCGTGTTCTGGGACAACAAGAAGCTGACAGACACCAGCTTGGGCAACCAGCTGCGACTGAGAGGCGCCACTGATATCTACATCTGTGGACTGGCTTATGATGTCTGCGTGGGTAAGTTAATATAGAACTTATTGTTATTCTCTTATGGACTGGATTTGAATGACGGATTGGATGGATTGTTGTCGGTCTTGGAAGGTATCTATATCACTTTTATTGTGGGATGGCGTATGATGTATGTGTGGGTAGCTAAGGTTAAGTTGGACCTTATTGTTATTATGTAAAGGAAGAAATTTGAATGATTTAATTAAAATGGTTATTTTTTCCTAGTCGTCGCGTTCTCCGCAAAGTGTTAACTGCACGGTTGGTGCAGCCAAACGTCTTGTGACACATTAAACCATCAGCCTATAAGTGCCCACTGCTGAGCAAAGGCCTCTCCTCACACGGTTAGAGCATTCATCCCCACGCTTGATCAATTCAGATCGGCGATTTCAAACTCATAATTTGACGATTTCAAACTTTTAATTAGAAATTACTAGTACGGTTTCCTTCGCCGTATGTCAGTGGTGTCTAAATAATCATAGAAAGTACATATAACTTGGAAAAAGTATCATTGGTACTTGTCACGTTTCGAACCTCGTGTATGAGAAGCGGGCGGACCACAACGACGTTTTTTAGATTCCACCACTAACCTATTATTTATGTGATCCAGAAATCTTTGTGTGCAATAAGAAAATTGTAATCATAACCGCCACTCACGGCACTGAAGAGAATAATAATATGTTTTATATTAAAGAAAAAAATTGATTGAAAAACCTAAATGTAGCAATAACTACTCTGTTTTTATCAGGCGCAACGATAGCCGATGCCTTAGCCATCGGTTACCGCTCCATCCTGATAGAGGACGCCAGTCGCGGCGTGGACCTCGCCGACATCGAGAAGACCAAGGCTACCATCGTCAACAACAATGGAGTTATCGTCAACTCTGATGAGGTGGGCATTATTTCGCATGTTGTTTTCTCAAACTGGATCCAAGCACTAATTATAACACGTTAAGCGCCATGGGGGTCACCGGTGACCTCCGTTAGCGGAGGATTTGCCTTCAACAGTTTTCTGTCGGCAGTTAAAGACATAAATTTCATTTGGGAGGAAGGAGCGTATCTTGACAACATATAATACGGAGTTTCCAACTAGTCAAATTCAATACTTTTATCCAAATGTCAAAAACGATAATTTTCTATGAAATAAGTATGAAAAATTTAGTTATGACGTCATCGTTGCGTCAAGTAGTTTACTTATTTCTTAAAAAATATCTAAAATTCAGTGTATCGATTGATCGATGAATAAAAGTATAATTATTTTTCAATATTTTTATTGTATTGAAACGTCGAATTAGTTTATGTTTGACCTACGAAACTACCCAATTACGCGAATATTAAAATAATTATTTGAGTACCTTGGTAGGCTTGACGTTTCGACCTGGTTGCACGGGTCATAGTCGCAAGCAGATTGTCAGTAGTAGTACTGTAGTCTGCCTAAATATACCTGCGTAATTATATGTTATAAATAATAGGTCTTTACCTATGAAATTGCCGTTTTGCATGAAAAAATTAAAACGATTTTTTTTATTTGAAATGCGATGAAAATGTAACACTAATCAATAAACAAATGACTACTTTTGGAAAAAGAATCCCATGTTTTTAAAACAAAATTAATTAGCCTTAGCCAAACAAAAACTATTTTGATTTGAAATGGCTAGTACTGCAGAACGGCAATTTCATAAGTAAAGACCTATTATTAAACGCGAAAGTTTATTAATGCTAGTAGGAGCGTATCGTATTTTATTAATCAGTTATATTGTTTTTGTCAAGTCATCATCATCTTCCTGCCCTTGTCGCGTTTTATTTGGGGTTGGCGCAATATGTTTTTTCTTCTGTTCTGTCCTGTCACCCGTCACGCTATTGCTTTTGCATAAGTAAAATGCCCAAATGTTAGTCTAATTAGACAAAAAAAATATTGTTATGTATGTACATACATACGTTTTGTTCGTGAATTTTAATTAAGTACGGTTTGGTACCCATCGTATTACAACGAGGACTCTTTTGCTGAGATTCCGTGGTTTGCTGTCTGTCCGTTTGTCTGTCTGGCACCAGGCTGATTCTCATAAACCGTGATAGCTAAACGGTTACAATTTGAAGAGATTATGTACATTTAAGTAAAACAAATATTTAAGTCCTTCTAGGTCATGGCCGCGAGCGCTCGCTAGTATTTATATACACATTAACGTCAAAATATATTTTTACAGGTACTAGCAATGGTGGAAGGGCGCGACAGGCGACCGGAGTTAGGCTACAAACTAGCCATGGAGCTTAAAAACGCTATGGAAGATAAGTGAGCCCCTTGTACCGGCTAACTAGCTATTTATTTATTTATTGCCTAATCTACGCCTCAAAATAGTCCTAAAACTTAAGCTAAAAAGTACTTAAGCACTGTATGAGTAATGTCTAAACTATATTCGTCTCTTTCTTTCACCTACAATACACTATATGTGTAACAGAGATAGATATAGTTAGCAATCACATGTTTATTTAAAAGAAAATGATGCTTTTAACTTGTTTCCTATACGCTTAGTATACCAGTGAGATAATACTTCGGTATTAAGTATAATACGTTCTAAAGACCAAGAAATAAAGATAAAAATTGTTTGAAACATGACATGAATATATAAAATACTTTTAAATCTACAATAAAGTAGGAAGTTGATAAGTTATTTTGTAGAAAATTTAATTATTTATTCCAATGTTGCCAGCTTTTGGTTTTCTTTTGTTCTGGCAACATTGTTCGCACATTTAACTGTACATGTTGTCACAGAAATCAACATTCATCCTGCAATGTATAATAAAATAACGGATAGCGTTTTAAAAAAAATAAAAACAAATTATTTAAAGCAGATTTTTCAAAAGTCGGATAAATGTTATCTAATGAATAAAATTATTGCTGTCACTGTCTTACACATTCTGACGCGACAGCATCATAATTATTCCGTAGATAGCCTTTATCTAACCATTGAAAAATAAGCCCTATTTAAACTATTTGCTATCTAGACGTTGGTTTCTGGTCAAGTTGTATGCAATTATAAATCTTCTCAAATATACTTAAATAGTGTTTAGTTTTGGCTGTTAAATGCAATTATTAGTGAGAATATTTATTCCGAAATACATGTAAGTACTTAATAACCAATAATTAACAAGGGTCTCAAGGCCTCTTAACCTTGAGGCGGACTTGATTGAATAAGTTAAACGCGTAGTACAAAATTTACTTAAAAAATATACATAATGGTTAAGTTTATAAATGGTTGTACCCAATAAAAAACTTCATAATTAAATTCAATTTTAGAAATCTCATATATGTCATGACATTTTTATTTATTCTTTTATTTATTTATCAATCTATCAATCGCTTAGGTTCTACGATTGATCAATCTAATAGGTTTCTGACATAGTAATAATGTTTTATTTTTTCTCCATTTATATCTATTTTACCAATGGTTTTTAATTTATTGACTTTTAATAAAAAAAAAACTATTTTAACTAATTTATTGTTACTAATAAGAAATGTAGGTTTTAGGCCTAAAATTTATTAAAGTTTATATATTCATTAGCAAAAAAGGTATTCCAGTTTTATATAAATATTGGATTTTATCGAAATATTTATTTATTTATGTAAGCATTTGCAAGAAATTTGATTATATGTGGACTATTTAATGCTGAATAATAATACTTTAAAAGTTCATAAACCTTGATGATTGATAAATCCTTTAAAATTGATCAATCGTTAAGGTGATTGTCTATTACAAACGTTTACATAATATATATTATTTTTGCTCATGAAGATGTAAACTATAATGAACTTTATTGTAAAGTAAAAGAATTGCGTTTACCTTGCATTCTCTAGTGCACCTATTTAGACATTCCTGTAGGTTCTAGATCTAGATATATCTAACTTATTGTAAAGATGGATTGCATCGAAACTAGCTGATCTTCAAACTTATCACTTACGGGGTAGACAATAAGGTAGGAAGTAGAATGAACACTATAATAATAATTTATATGGATTTTATATTACAAGGAACTTTTTTGAGCAAACTAATGTTTTAGTATTTATAATGGTTGTTATTGAAAGCAAACTATAAATCAGAAGAAAATTGAGCCTCCGGTAACTTCACTCACACGGCGAAACACAACGCTGTAGTTATTTAACGCCGGATTTCTGTGAGGCCGTGGTATCTCTCCGATCGAGCCGACCCATTCGTGCCGAAGCATGGCTCTCCCACACTTATGAGTAAACGCAGAAATGATCGCTTCATAAAAATATAAACTTTCTTAGTTTAAAAATGTGATTTAGTTTGAAAAACTCACAAAAATCACTTGTAATGTAATACCTTATAAAGAAAAATACATTTTTGATGCGATCCATCACTTGTTTAGTGGATAAAAATTGCCGTCCTTGTCTCACATAGTGGTGTGCGAAAGAGATGGGATGATGTACCAATGTCTATAAAACTTTGACATGTAGTGATGTAAGCGATTTTGTGGCGTGTTTTGACTAATACTGACGATTATTGAGAAAATTATTTATATAATCATTCAAGCGAAGGCCGGCGTTCGCGCGTCTATCATTCTTCTATTGTTTTATTTATTAAATAGTTATACATATTTGTTATCTAATTGTTATGTTATTTATTGTTATAACTTGTTTACTTAAACAAAAAAAAATATAAAAAAATGTGTTGTTAAAAGTCCTAAATGGCTGGACCAAAATTGATAATACCTACTGGAACCCAGGTTTTCCATTATTATAGATTATTCTTACAATATATAATTGTAGAAAAAACATTCATACTTAAACCTAACTTTGTGAATGTCAATAATATGTATTTGTTGTTTTTTGTGTTATTTCGTTTTATATATATTTATATACATACAGTATTACAAACAGCAAAAGCAGAAATAGCGTTTATTCTAGCTTTTACTGGTTAGAATGAAAGATTAGTTGGAGATTACATAATGTAAAGCCATCGGCACTGCCCTTAGAAAAATACCAGAGGAATCGCAAGTGAGTTGCTAGTCTTTTGGGGATTTAAGAATGGGGGGATGATTTGGCCTTCGGTAACCCCAATCACACAGCGAAACAAATATAACTGTTGGTTGACGCCAGTTTTCTGACCCATTCGTGCCGAAACTTGACTTTCCTACACTATTAATATAGGTTTACATACTTAAAAATGCATTTAAAATCCTCAGTATTTTAATTATATACATTCGTTATTTATCTATATAATATATGAAAATCATGAACAAATATAATACCTAATGTGTCTATTATTTATTTTTGTGTGCGTCCTATTTATTTCAAATAGTTTTTTGTTTTGTAAGAGTTTTTTTGGAGTTTCTTTGCCAAGTGTGTCTTGAATGATGGTTATCTTTTTTTGCTCGCTAGATGGCGTTGTTTTGCAACAATAACGCCATCTGAGAAAAATACAAAGAAACCTTTATTGAAGACTATAAATTGGCATATAATATATTCATTTTATATTTATGTTAATTTTATTTTAGGGAGACTATTTAATTGTGATTTTTATTGTATTTTTTTTAATAATAATATTTAAAAGAATATCAATAATTGTCAGTTTTAGTCGTTTGCCGAGTGATTGTCAACAGTTGCCTTAATAGTTTAGCGATAGTGATAGCTTTCAAATTGTTCCTGTTTTGTAAAATTGCGCACTGAATACAGATATTGAAAAATTATTATTTGTTTTATTTATATACCTTTTTTCTCCTTTTTTGATTTTCATGAAACCGTAGCGCCTCACTGGATTGCTGCTAATGTGTATGAGTTTTTAAGAACTCCTAGTGCCCTACCTACCTAGGAATCCTAGTATTATTCTCCTCTGTCATGTGTACGTTTCATCATCATCAGCCTGATGTCGTCCACTGCTGGACATAGGCATCCTGGACTATTGCACGCCACTGAGCTCGATGTTCAGCTCTTCTCATCCAACCACTGAGTACGTTTACAAAATATAAATATGCGGATCACACAAAGAGTTGTTCCGTCCGGATATCGAAACCGCGACATGTTGTACTGCAGCCAGGAGCCCAACAATTGCGCCAACCGTGCAGGCAAAAACATGAGACGAACATCAGGAGAAAGGATGCGTTTACAAATACATGACACCCAGACTCGGAATAATAATTTGTGGATCACACAAAGAGTCTTTTTTGTCAGGGGAAAATCATCAAATGACTTCTACTGCCCAGGGTAAGGCGAGAGAGATTGTCAGACTCTTACTGACTCAAATCCCCCCCGTTTTTTCTCCTGCTTGCTCTGGGCCGAGGCCGAAGTTCCTCATTGCGCTTACCCCGCAACCCCGGCTGAACATCAGCCCTATAGGGCACCGTCTGTGGTGGTCCATTGGCTCTGAGGCGCTCGCGGAACGCTACGCGCCGTACGCTCAGGACACAACGAGTCTAATAGTATTATTATTATTTGTCACATTTCAAGGCTATGAACTAGTAGACATGATACCTATGGAAGTACTATGCCCCGCGCCCTGCCAATATTTAGCGACACGGGGGCGACATAGATTGAGCTGCTCGGGGAAGGAGAGCCATCCCACGGCTATCAGAGCAATACCTGAAGTACGGTCGAGACACCTACCAGCATCTTTTTGAAATAGATCCTTCCCCCGAATCTCCTTCAACTCCTACTCTTTATTACAGCGCTTGCATCCACAACCCCGACTGAAATAGTCCACAAGCTGGCGACGATGATTCTATATGATACATTTCTTATGTCTGCTGCACTGAGTAACAGAACTGCCAAGATAAATTTCAAAAACATTTAGTTTGTAAAAAAACCGTGCAAGTCACTGACGCACAAAGGATCTTAATAAAAATCCATAGAAAAAAAATTCAAACGATTTATTTCCAACACCATTTCGTACAAAAATTACACTACAACAGAAATTATTAAAAACAAATTCAAAAATATTTGCATCAAACTTAATTTACTAAGATATTCTAGGTACTATACTAGTCTCTTTGGGTAAAATGATATAGGGAAATTAAAACTAAGGGTAGGGCCTGTCTCACGACTCCTCTCATGAGGGCCGGTGCGCACTACTAGCATGTCTCGGCACGACGCTCCATAGATCCTCCTCCAAAATAATATAATTCGACGTTTCAATAAAACTACTAGAGAGGAAAATCTGGAAATAACAACCCTTCAGTGCTATAACGGTTCAAAAAACAAGTACAGTTGATTGAAATTGGCATGGTGTTACCTGATTAAGGTGTAAATTTTATATTATTCTCACTGACACAATCAATTTGATGTATAATTAACATGAAATATAATTTTTATTGTAACTTTCGTGAGACATTCTAAATTAATTATATATAATGTTTTCGGCTGCTAAACTAGTCGAGTATCTCGTCAAATTATTACGTGATTAAGTCGAAAACATAATAATTAAAATATTATTAATAAAACTTACAATAAAAAAACAGGCCCTTAAGTAGGCAAAGTAGATACATATTTAGATTTATAACCCAACCATAGATTTGGATACATTTGCTATGTTTTTTTTATACAATCAACATATTATTCTAGAAAACAACTCCATAGATAGAGAAGGTCTTTGAGACTGGCCATCAGAAAGAAATTAAAGCAATTCCGTCAAACATTATAACAATTTTTATATGTTTATATTGCCTGTGTCAGATTTGAGCATGATAAAAGGCACTTTAATATTTAAAATACTATTAATTAACTAGTGTACAATACCATACAGTATAATTATATTATAATACAATACAGAAATGTTGTAGATTGAGTTCTTTTGGATAAATATAACAATAATTATTGTTTATCGGCTTACTGAGGCTGTTTTGACGAGATAGCTTGTCTAGTTTCAAGCCACACTGGGGCTCTTATTTTTAATAGCAGTGAACATCACGCAGCCAAAGCTGCCGTCAGTTAGCCGTTGAAGATAATTATTCAATTAAACATGTATTACGTGCGTCACTAGCGCCATCTTGGCGACAAAAAAATATTAGTATTACACCTACTTTAAACTTTCACGTTGCATTAATTAATACTTTACTGTTTAAGGGATTTAACAGTACCTTTTCACACACCTGCCATGGTTACAATATGGTCAGTCTGCTTGTGACCATGGCAGGTGTACCTAACCCTGCCAAAACGTCAGAAAATGTTTATCAAATACAAAATCTAATCAAATATAAAAGGTACATAAGGATTAAATGCCATAAAACAGTAAACAGCATAACTATTATTATTCAAAAAGAAGCGCAGTGAAGTTATACATAAATAACATTAATATCATCACAAAGGTGCAAGTTACAATCAACATCTTAACATAAAGAGGACGGTCAATTATTAAAGCCATGAAGCCATCCATATAATTGCTTCCTTATAAGAAATAATTACGCAGTTTCTTTTCTGAACTGTATCTTGATATCTATGTGAAAAGGCGGCGATTAAAAGAGATATGCAAGAGAATGTCTGGCAGAAAATGCTTTAATTATTAGGTCATCCGATATGCAATTATATAAAAGACCAAAATGCAGTAATTGAACCAAAACTGTCTCGTTGATCGTTGGAGTTTTTAGCTGCGAACCGACCTGAGTGGAGACATCTAGTTCAGAAAGTACATATATGTTGGTATCTATCTTTTAAAGATAGGAGGCGGGAAGTCGATGAAAAGCGAGAAAAATATCAAAAATGATCTGCCTGCCATTTTTTGCATATTATAGGTTTATGTACAATATTATTAATACCCTTTTCTGTTACGGGAAATCATCAATATGATCCATCTGTTCGTTTGCCACCTATTCCATAAAAAAAAACAAATGGCTCCTCTCACAAAGGGCAATGCGAGAGGACGTGACTATGCGAAAACTTTTACTTCATGAAATACAATTTAAAAAATGGATTCTGGAATACAACATGCATGAAAATTTTATGTATTTTTAATTTAATTTATCAATACTAAATATTATGCGAAAACGGTATCGGACGGTGTGACGTCTCACAGCTAATTTAGATAAAGATAATTATGCAAATCTAATACCTGATATCATAATCACATTTAGGATATCTTTGTGATACTTTAATTTATGCAAGTTTATAAACTAAAATATTTCAATAAATCATTCATTTTTTATTTACCTAACTGATAATTATATTCTTCCTTTGGTCAACAATTAAGATTTATTTTTCTTTGTATTAACATTACTAGGGTACATTATAAGGTTGAAAATAGATTTATTTTGTTGCTAACGACCAAAGTCCGGACTGGCTTATTGATTATCAATACACATGTATAAACAAACATGATTATTTACTTATTACATTTTTTTTTGTAATAGGTCGGCAAACGAGCACACGGATTACCTGATGGTAAGCAATCAGCGCCGCCCATGGACACCCGCAACGGAGGAGTTACGAGTGCGTTGCCGACCTTTTAGCGATTAGGGTTTTGGAGATTTAGGGATTGAGGAGGGATAGGGGGAGGGGAAGGATTGGGCCTCCGGTAACTTCACTCATACGGCGAAACACAACGCTGAGGTTGTTTCACGCCGGTTTTCTGTGAGGCCGTGGTATAACTCCGATCGAGCCGACCCATTCGTGCCGAAGCATGGCTCTCCCACACTTACATACAATAAACATTTATTATAATGCAGCCTATGGGCATTATTGAATGGATACCGGCTGATAATGATAATTTATTGAAAATAACTTACTTGCATGAATTAAGTGAGAAAATCTCGACTACTTTCAGGTCACAACGGGACTCTTATTCATGAGTGTTGTCACAAAGATTTATTCTTCGCAATTTTTTAAAATATTTATTTTTTGGTATACTTGAGTATCATAATGTTACATACCGACATTATATTACAATAAACAAGATCTATTTATATATAGGTATAGGCACATATATTTTATAATATATACAATTATAATATATAGGTTCTAAATATGTATGCAGTAAGATATACTATATGTATATTTGGATTTGAGCAGCAAAAATTCAGTCTACGTTAAAAACAATATATACATAACACAATTCGTCTATTATTTTCATAAAACCATTGTCATGTTGCAAAATACATTAAATTAATTAAGATATACGACTAAGCGTCTGTTTCAATATCTTCATATAAATTCCCTATAAACTTTTGATACATAGATCATACAGATTTAAATTTATCAATCACATAGTAGTTATTCAAACATTGCGTAACAGGCCCTAACTTTCATACGATGTTACTCGACTCGTTTCAAACCAAGTCAAGGGCCCACAATCGTGAGTATTATGCGAAATAACAATCACTAACTATTTTGTTAGGTTATATTATATTATTACATAGCGCTAATACAAACCTAACGAAGGGTCATAAACAGCTTTGATCCTTAATAAGACAAGTTGGAAAAAAAATGATTCAAATTAGATAAGTAATATTTTAACTGTAATTTTGAAGTGAGCATTTTCCTTTGCAAAGTTCTCATGGTTTTACAACTTAAAGAACCTCAGATTGGTTGTATCTATTAAGAACTACGTTTATCTATAATTATCACATTAATTCCTGCATTCAGTTCCAAAGAAAATTAATATTAAAAAGAAACTACTACTAGCCCTTTCGGGCACAAATCGTAAGCGTGCCGTCACGACCTGCAAAAATTTCAAACGCTTAATGCGCTACGTATTTCAATTTAAAGCAGAGCATTTTTTTTTTCTTTAAAAAAAATAGTTGCTCTCACTACGATTTTCTCGTCGTTGGTGCGTTTACAAACAAACACATCACACCAAGACCCGGAACGATTCGGTGCGAGAATCGAAACCACGACAAGTTGCGCGATAGCCAGTTGCCCAGCCACCACACCATCCGTGCAGTCAATTATTTTAATTCTTTCTTTCTTTTTATAAAAAATGTTGCCCCACACTGGAATTTCTTCTGTATCGGGGGTGTCATTACAAATACAATTTCACAAGCCACTTGTGGATCACACAAAGAGCTGTTCTGTGCGGGCATCGGACCCGCGATACGTTGCAAGGCAGCCGGTTGCCAAGCAACCGCGTGTAGTCAATTATAATCTACGTAGGTACGCACAACTTAATAACTCTGTTAAGGACATAAGGTGCAAATTCGTTAAATCTAATTGTAGATCGTTTGGTAAAGAACAAACAATGACAAAACTATCTTTTTCAGACTTATTTAAATATTTACACGCTCATTTTGTCTTGAATTTGAAGTCAATGGGCTGACACTGAATTTCAGACGGTAGAAGATCAACCTATATACCATTCTGTAAAACTTTATTGAAATTTCAATTTTAGTTTTGATATAAAGTCAAGGTCACCATATCTTTGTTCAGATGTTTAGTATTCCCAAGGAACATTCCACCAAACTACAGCCTTACCGAGTAAATTCAGTGATGGTAAGCAATACTAGACGTGACCTGTGTGCTTAGCTTCTCAGCAATGAACTCCACGATCGTAAACACCAGCTCCCGTCTGCTCTCCATGCACCGCATGAGGATCCTGAACGCATTCATGTAGTCAACAGCATCCAGTCTTCGTAGATAGTTGAATATTATGAACAATAGTTCGTTCAGCTGCTCCTTCACTGTCTCCCAAATTTGTCTTAGCGAGACCACCGCTGGAATGCAACAATAAAGTCTATAATAGTTGCTCATTTTATTAAGATTGATTTTTCGAATTATCAGATCAAGTGTGGTACAATGGTCCGCTTTGTTTGCCCAACCACAAATGCAGTTGATCTTGTAAACCTGGGCTTTGTAACGTAATTGAGAGAACAGCCAAGCTTCGGCACAAATGGGTTGGCTCAACTACAGCGATACTACAGCCTCACAGAAAACTGGCGTGGAACAACCACAGTATTGTGTAAGTGAGGTTACCAGAGGCCCAATCCTTAACTCCAAATCCTTAAATCCTCAAAAACCCTTATCCCTATGAGGATAGCCAGCAAAAAATCTGGTGATGCGGATGTCCATGGGGGGGGCGCCGATTGCTTACCATAAGGTAATCTATCAGCTCAATTGCTGGTGTATGACATAAAAAATGTTATTTTTACTAAACTTATGAGTTACCTATCAATAACTTTACACAATGAGTTGATTTTATGCCCAGTTTTAAGAAACAGGGTGCTTAACATGCATGTCATAGCTTCATTCAAATTTCATCATTCATCACCAGCATATAAGTGCCTACTGCAGAGCAAAGGCCTCTTTTCAAATGAAGAACACTGCTTGCTCAAATCAGAAAATACAAACAAAGTTTCCTGTCGCCAATTTTTGGTAGTCGGTGGTGTCTATATAAACTTTGTAAGTTGATAAAACCAACAAAAAGTCACATATGTATTTGCAAGGTTTAAAAATATGTTGCAATAAAAGTTTTAAAATAGTTCCTCACTTGATACTCCGAGTCCAGTAGCTCCTCCGATGCCAGCTCCCAGTGCTGCACCAAGTCTACCACCAGCGTACCCACCCATCACACCACCAGCGACTGCCATCACAGTTGTCAACAGAGCTGCATTGTTGTCCCATACTATACGGATCTCAAAGATATCCGCTGAAATATAAATATTAATTTCTCAAAACTATAATAATGATATATCAGGGGGAAAAACTTTGTCCAGCAGTTGATTCTTCCAACTGATGATGATGATGATAATATATGAACAGAAGGAAAATAAAAACAACTGAGAAGTTACAAGTTTTTGGTGTAATTTATGTGTTTACATACTGATTCCAATTAGTAATTACTTGAAGATTTTTTTAATACAAATTGAAGCTATTTATTAATTTAACATTTCTAGTGATTTTCTCTTAATTGAAAAACTCAGTGAAATTGGTTACAACCATAAATTTGGTCAAATTTACTAAATTAATAGTGATACTAAATTTCTATTGAGGCTAGGAAGAGTAGAAAGTTATGACAAGGATTAAATTAATAATTGTTTAAACATATTGTTACTTATAACAATTAGAACAGAGATCTTGTTTCTTTCTCTATAAAAGTTCTTGGTAACCAAAGGGTCAATGTACACTTTATTTTATACCTTGTTAGAGTGATTTTATTATTCTTTTCATTAACTATAACAAGTATTTATTTAAATATTACGTTATAGAATTTCTTTGACATTGGTAGCGACCGTTAATAACGTATTCTGGTGACCCTTAACCTTTGGAAATTGTATTGAATACCTATTTTACTTACAAATCTGTAGTAGAATTTGTTCCATCCAAACTCGATTAAATCTCACTTGACGGCCGTCGAAATTTTGCACTTGCATATCCATTTTATTTATTTTACTTATATATCTGCGTACTAGTTAGTTTTGCTGAATGAATTATTCACACTGACCAAAATATAACTCTTGGCAAGTAAACAAAAATATTCTAATTTCTATCCAAACGTCACTTGTATTTTGTTTTGACGTAAACATTAATATGTCAGCGTTCCGTTCTCGCTACCACTTGCACATAATTGACTCTTGGATCGCTAATCTTGTATAATAAGAATCGTGATGATAAAGGCGTTCTCCGCAACTGCCACCTGCCAATTCTACTGCAGAAAATAAATAAATTATATTTATCGAAATATACCGATTTAAATATCTAATTTCACAAACGGGGAATGTCCCGTTTTTTTTATCTTATTGCATTTTGATGAGAATCCCCTTGTGAGTTTCACGTAAATATTATTTTTGGTATGATACTGTCACGATCAATTACAGCAACAGTCGTTTAAAAGCAAAATTATAATCGCACTTGGCCTATCAAAAAGATTTATCCCACTTACGTCCACTTATAAATAAAGAAAATAAATGGTTTTTCTTTCTTTCTTTTCTACTTATCGATAGGTATCTAAATTTTTATCGGCAATTTAGTAGGTTAATTAGTTTTATCTTGAGAAAAAAGTATTAGTGCACAATTATTATTCATGATCAGTGATATTCTAGGCGTATCGTGGGTAGATGACCGGAATGTTTAAAAAGAACTTTGATAAAGCACCAGAAATAGGACAAAATACATATTGATTTAGATTTCTTCCTTTATTCAAGTTCCTACAACTTATTTCTTTTTTAGAATAATATTACCCACTTACCCTATAATTTTTTACTGTGTTGTTGGTGCATTTTAAACATAAAATTTTTCACGCACATGATACACCCCACCTCGATTATAAATTAGATCACACAGTTTGATGCGGGAATCGAACCCAATGAATGCGCTGCAGCAGGTTGCCGACCGCGTCAACATTTCACTATATAGTTACCCATATCCTATGTCCCTACCCTGTAATGTGGTTGATAGATTGTTTATTTTTTATTTTGAAGATAGAGGCTATCCAGATATGACGATACAGCCTTATGTTATGAGTAGTAAGACTGAGAAGTTTGAACGACAAAAAGTTATGGAAAGAAAGACATATAAAAAGAAAGATAGAATAGGTAGTACGCAATGAGCATCGATCACTAATAAAGAACGCAATGAGGCACTAAGGCCTCAGCCCAGAGCAGGAGAAGGAATGGGGGTATTCAGTCAGTAAGAGTCCCGGATCGGGAGGCCATGGCTATCCCGGCTTGGTCGAGAGAAGACATTTGGTGATGTTTCCCTTAAAAAAAAACCATATTGTATGTATAATCTATGGAAGATAGCGTAAATGTGTAGAAGAGTCATGCTCTGGCGCAAATGGTTGGGCTCGACTGGGGTGATACCACGGCCTCATAGAAAAACTACGTGAAACAACCAATGTTGTTTCGTCGTGTGAGTGAGGTTAATAAAGGTCAAATCTTTAAAATTCAAAAACCAAAAAGGCCGGTAACGCATTTGTTATTTCTCTGGTGTTGCAAGTGTCTAGGCGTGGGCGGGCGGTGCAATTTTTTTACAACCAGATTATCCGGCTGGTCATTTGCCGACCTATCACACGATACGTACGATGATTTTTTACGTAAAGAATTGTCTGATAAGGTAGTTCTATATTTTATTTACTTAATGTAATGTACTAAATAAATAACTGTTGTTGTAAAATTTAAAATAATTTATTGATTTATTCATGCATTTTCTTTTCATTTCTTTATTAAAACAATACCTGCCTACTACTTACTATACATTTACATTTTACAATACATTATAATAATAATTAGGAGATATGGACAAAATTAAATTAAGTACTAAAACTACAACTAAATTAAACCTAATTATACATATTAATATTATGCTACTGTTATTGACCAGAAACATTATTAAAAGTATTTTACAAGATATTTACCACATTTCATAACTTATAAATAGTACTACATTTCTTAAAATCTCACAAAGATTAACTGGAAATGGTTTAGTTACAATCTCCAGATTTCACTATTGTTAAAATACACTATAAATATTTTATTATAAAAATTTGAGCTACACATTTCTCATGATCAACATGAAAAAATAATTAAAAAATCAGTCACAATTATTAAAATGTCATACAGTAATTAAGAATAGTCAACATTTCATATAAATACTCTGTCTTCATTGAATGAACAATAATTTGATTTAAGTTTATTTTTTTCTACATCTAATGTCATATTTTTTTTATATATGTATAACTATTACTGGTATTTATTACGCAGCAGTGATGCTCGACAGAATCTTCTTTCCAAGTATACTTGATGTTGTTTCTAGTATGAGCATAGCCAGCTGTGTCTTATCACCTTGCTGCGTAAGGAACATTGCAGCACGCTTGTAGTCGTCCAAGCCCAACCCAGCCAAGTAGTCATAAACCATTTCAAACAGATCTGAGAGCTTTTCCTTAATATCTTGCCAAATACTTCTCATGGAAACAGCTGGAACAATATTTTTTTTTATTTTTAAGAAGGTAGATTGAAAAGTCGAAAAAGTTTTTGCTAGACAAAAATTCTTGAGAGATCTTTTTCACATTTGTTAGATTGTTTCTGAAGTCAGAAAACGAGTTTATTTTCGGAGTCAAGTCAGGTAGCTGATACGTCATTATAATGTTAGTATTGTACTAAAGACGTGAGACGAGTGTTGGAAATTAGTACCTACTAAATAGTTCGATATAATCAAGATATAATATTATATTTGGTGACTGGCAATATTGGAACTATGCCAAAACTTTGAAACACCATACATATAATATGTTGATTTAAATAGTAAATAAACAAGATATTTTTAAAGCATGGTTGGTAGATAATTATGTCTGTTTGATGCGCATTTCTTATCATTGCTGTTTTTTCTTTTCTTAAACTAGCTGACGCCTTTAAATATCACATTAAAAAAAAAATATAAAGATGACTTACCGACTATTCCAAGACCGCATGCGCCGCCAACAGCTCCACCAACAGCGGCTCCAATTCTCCCACCATAATGGCGCCCGATTAACCCTCCAGCTAAAGCCAACCCAGTGGTCACAAGGATTGCTCCTTTAGTTCTCTCATCGCTCAAAATGACGCGGAAATCAAAGCTGTCGCTTATTGACAATATCACATTTTCGATAGATGCAGAGTCAAAAGGCAAAGCGGCACCTTCGCTACCGCAGCACCCTCCTCGAGTACAGACCTGCTCATACTCGTTGTCGGATTCTGAATCTGAATAGTAAGCCATCGTTTTCTATTCTATTAATAGCTTCGGATACTTAAGCAACTTTTTTTGAGAGACCCGAATATAACGCAGACAAACCAACAAGACGGACCACAATGATCGCGATTTTTGTATGAGATGACTTGACTTCAAATTAGTACAAAATAAAAATTAATAAATTCGCTCAATGACGGTATTTGAGGAATTTTTCGACCACAGACAGACTAAAGCGGAACATTTATATTGTTTATTGTTCTCTATTCTTATTTCTTTTTGGTGCGCTATCAGTAACGGTAAAGCAATTTATTTTTATTAGAGATGTCTTAAAAAATTATTTATAACAGCAATACCCATAGGAAGTAAAATATAACATTAGTTTTATTATTTTTTATGGTACTCTGTCATCATCTATGTCGCATATATCAATTGTGTCATGTCAGTTCATTACTGAACTGATAAATGATGATATACTACAGTGACAGATTAACATCTGTCACTGTAGCTCGTTAGAAAACTCAAAATTATCAAAATATTCATAATCATAACAAACATTGTAGATGTGCTACTTGACTTGCCGTTGCCCTGTTTTTGTGAGTAAATAACACGAGAATATAAATCCATATAGGCTGCGTATTCTATAGAATCAATATGCACAGAATAAGTTCGCGCTTAAGTCAAAAAATAGCGGAGGAAGCACAACTTCTAGAGGAAGAAAAATGGATTATAGACGCACTGAGAAAACTCAAACAGCAAAGAAATGGTTTACAGGTTTGTAAAAAAGTTAAAGTAATTATTTTCTTTATTAAATATCAATCCAACTATTCATAATTATATTTATGATAAGTGATAAATTAATTAGGTTTATCTGACAAACATTGTTGTTGACTGAGATATCTTATATGGATACGTTTGTGTATTTTAAAAGTATTCTTATCATGGGTAAAAATGGTGTTATTGACATTATTAAACATTGGTTGAACTTAAAAATAACTTAAGAGTGGAAATCTATTATAGCTAAGTATATAATTTTATCATATTTCAGATTGAAAAACTACATTTAGAAAATTTAAGAGCATCTGTTTTGAATGAGGAACTAAAGAATAGATTATCAGCGCCAAGTAATGTTGCTACAATATCAACTAATGTTGCCATGTTACAAACTGGTGTTACCGCTACACCACTGAGTGCAAATAGTACTACAGCACCAAATAATGATACTTCAATAGGTAATAGTAATGAGGCTGGTCAACCTGGACCTTCCATGTCTCTAGTGCCATCTCCACCAGAAGAACCAAGTGTCCCTATAACATCTTCATCTCAGTTTGAAGTACCACTCAGCAATATTGATGATGATATTTGCAACACTGAAAAACTTAATTTGTCTGTGACAGACTCTGTTTTTGGTAAGTGTAATCATGACAAATTATTTAATACTAGTTGTCTGATTTTAAATGAGTACTCTTCATTTTTTATTTCAAACTACATTTGCCATCCCCTTTGTAGAAGCATTCAACTATGGTGGACTATAAAAATTCGCTTACCCACTACTTTTTTTAAATCTTTGATAGGAACTTTCTCCTAACAGTACAACAAAAAAATATTGGTAAAATTCATCCAGTTGTTGTTATTGTATGCTCTTATTAATCACAGAATGTGTTGGATATTTGTAATTAATTTAACATATTATATGATTTTCTTGTGATTTGTTCCATATTTATGAGTACCAACAATTAAATTTAATGTAACTTTGTTATACTTCCAGCCAATAGGAATATGAACAGGTCGGATATGGAAGAAGATGAAGAAGATATGGAAAATGGCTTAGAGGATGATGAGGATATGGAGAACTATTTAATAGAAATGAACATGTTGATGCAATCAAAACAATGATGACTGCTAGCAAAGGTCGCATAGAATACCAGGTCAATGATCTTGATACCCACAACAAGATTGGGCTGCAGATTGCTTATTACAGCTGAAAAACATATGTTACGAAGGTGAGACCACAATTACCTTGTTTATGAAATAAAATAATTAAGTAAAAAGTATTTAATTGTAAATATTGTGATACTAAAGTAAGTAATTACAAATGTTAAAAATGTTGATAATGGTATTATTTCAAAAAAACAATTTTGAATGTGGAAGACGTAAGCCAATCTTTGGCACAATGGTTTGTCTCAACCAAATTGATACCGCGGCCTCACAGAAAACTGGCGTGAAACAACCACAGCGTTATTTCGCCGTATGAATGAGGTTACCAGAGGGCTAATACTTCCCCTCCCCGATTCTTAATTATTCGAAACCTTAAGCCCTAAAAGGCCGGCAACGCACTCGTAACCACTTTGTTGTTGAGGGGTTTCCATGGGCGCCCCGATTGCTTGCCATCAGGTTATACTTGTTCCTTGTTTGTTGACCAATTCCATATAAAAAAATTCACTGCATGGAAAAAGGATAAATAAAAAGAAATAGCATATATTAACAAAGAATTTAATAAAGTTTGTCTTACATATATTTTACATACAATAAACCATTAATGTATGCTATATACAAATGTCCATACAACAGTTATTACAAAAATTGTTTTTCGAGACCAAATCGTAATGCTTTATCGAAATCATTGCAAATGGCACATGTCCGAGATAAGGAAGAATTTTAAACAGCAAACTGCTGATTAATCAAATTATGCGTGTACACATTATGAGATCGTAAACTGAAGAACAGTTTTTACATAACTTATACTCTGTTAATAGACTGTTCACGACATTCTCAAAAGAGTATCTTTTATTCTTTCTGTCCTGTTAAGAAACCACTACATTTCTTATGGAGCAAAATATATGAAAATTCCTGTAAGATCTACTGGTATCTGGTATAGAGATGATGAGTAAGTAGATAATTCTCTTCTTTTCTCTTTTATGTAACAAAACTCAATGATAATATTGATTAGAATCATCTTACGATGTCATGCCTCAATTACATTGTATTTTCATTTTAACCTTTCAAGCTTTTCTATAGTTTCTCAAGACAAAACGCTTCATCATCTAATGATTAATTAGCATACCCTGTCATCATCCCTATCGTGATGTAATATAAAATTCATGCATAATGCGTACACTGGCTGTAAAATCTGGTGAATTAGCGAAAATAAATCAGAGTAAATTCGAGTAGTTACAAACATATTCAATAAGAGTACATAATTTATTTCTCTCTATTTATTAGTACTCTGTATTTGAAGGGTAGGCAGAGCTTATTATATTGACTGTTTAAATGTTTAACTTTATACCAAATTACTTTATCCATAAGATGATCCAATGCCGTATTGAAAGTTATAAATAGCAAAGTACGCATCGGATGCTACAACATTGGCCCTTCCGCATGAGATCATCATAGTGTCAGTAATAGATTGTCTTAATAATTAAATTGGCGTAAATTCGACAGCTGTCTCGTCCTTGTATTAGATATATGTACATAGAAACGCTATATAATGTATATAAAATGTCCATATTGACTTGAGTTTCCAAATTGCTAAGTCACCAGTTAAAATGATAAAGTGATCATGTCACAATGTGCAATACAAACATGGAATACATCTAGGTACAATACCAATCATTTTCAGTCTTTCATTCATAAACATTAAGTTCATTCACGAATATCATTCACTCTATTGACATTTCAATGTCAGTATCCACATGTACAGTCGTCCGCTACACTAGTCGTGGCTCCCTGCCTGGCGTGAGACTGTACAAGGTACGTGCGCCGCATCATATGTTGCAGTCCTTGATTACAGATACGACAATATAACCTGATCGAACTGAAATTAGCTACAAATACATTCTTGTCTCACTACAAACTTCAGACCGATCAAGATATATTGACACTTCTGTAACTTGAAAAGACGAAAGGAAGATAAATAGAGAAGACACTGTAAAGCGACTTGGTCGCTTTATAGAAGAAGTTGAAAAATAGTAAAATCATAAAACTGCAACATTAACATAAAAGAAACTATAAATATTACAATAAATTAATGAAATATTAACTCTATGTCGTCGTAACATGGAAAGCTATTTGTACAAGGCTAGTTTATACATCAATTATTTTACAACTATAAGCTTTAGTTCGAGATAAATATAAGTTACGTAGCGTACTTTACATCTATCTCACTCGCATACTTTTTTTTATAAGTGCAAGAGTGAGATGGACATATGGTTCACAGTACGGTACATAACGTTCACTTACCTTGGGTCTATCTCGCTACCTCCGAATCAATCGCATTGCATATACCGACTACAAATGCTGTTCTGAATTATCTTCTCGGAGTTATTAAAACAGATTATTTTGTGGTTTTTCATAAAAACCATGTGATATATTGCATACATATTCATGAAAAGGTCCCAATCCTGTGAATAAATAAAGTCTAGTATTCACAGAATTGATATCTTCAACTAACATTTTAAGGTTAATTGTAAATTTTTTATTGTAGATTAAATATTTAAATAAATATATAAATACTTCCTAGAGGATCGCTAAGTAAGAATCCACTGTAAACGAGTTTCGTATTGTAAAAAAATACTCTATCAACCATACTTGAGTGAATTACGCGCTATGCAAACGAAAGAAGAATAAAAACGTATAATGAGTGAGAGACTTGGTGTCCGCTTGCAGTGGATTCTGACTGAATCGTTGCATCGTCGTTAATGTAAGAGTCCCAATGTCTTTTATGTGAGTAGCGCGTCGGTGGCTACTGTCGCGTGGCTGTCTCGGGCGCAGGGGGCGCGCCACGAGCGCGGCGCGGGGGCGCGTGCGGGGGCGCGGGGGGCGCGGCGTGGGGGTGCTTGCGCTTGTGGCGGGGCGCGGATCACGAGGCGCGCGTGCTGTAGAACAGGATGTACGCCGCGCTCGACTTCACCTCGCTCGACGGGATCTCCGTCACCACGTGGTCGTCGTACTTGTACCATCTGGAATGTCACGATTCTTATAGAGCATCCATACAATTAATTTTTTGAATAGTTACTATCTTGCGACGTACTAACTTTAATGAAAATAAAGACTTATTAATGAGAAAAGCTCTTACTGATTCAAGTTATAACAGCACTGACAATGTGACGCTGCTCATGTATAAGAGTCCCGTTGTGACTTGAAACTTGTAGAGCTTTGCTTGTCTCAATTAATTCACGTAAGCAAGTCGTTCAATAAACATACAAGGAATTCTGTATCTATATTTTAAATGCTTCGAAACATAACCGCATTTATCCCTCTGATTGGTTGGTTCAGTTGCAGCAGACCAATCAGAACGTCGCACGTCATAAACTCTTTGATCGTGCTAGCGATCTACTCAAATGATAGTCGTATATCGCTTAATTCCAAACAACTTATATATTTAAAGAAATCAAGAGCTTTTTAGAGAAAATTTACAGAAAATAGTCACTCACTTGCCGTAGACACTGCTCTTGCAGTAGGCAGTGTAGTGCCCCCCCTCCATGGACCCGTAGTGGTTGGAGACGGCGTACAGGTTGTACGCGTGCGGACTGCTGCAGTGGGCGAACTGGCGCATGTCGAGGTCCTCGAGCGGGAAGTCTATGTAGGTCTGCTTCTTGCGGTACGCGTTGCTCATGTACTCTTTCGGGTCCACGTAGAACCGCTTGAAGTGGATCACTAGCACTGGCGGTAACCGAGATATGTCCAGCTTCTTTAGAGCGTCTCGCTTCTCTTTACAATTTGGACAGTTCCAGCCTGGTATCGTCTCGCCGTTCAGGTATAGGTTAAGGCAATCCTGTGGAGGAAATTATGGAATTTTACTTCCTTATATAATTATTGTTATTCTTAAAAGCAACGAAACATATAGTTAAAGCAAGAAAACCATGCAAGTTTATTCTGTAATAATCTTCTGAAATCCCTTTATTAATGACAATGTAAAAGGCAAATAGAGATATGTAATGAAAGAAAAAAAATATTTAGTATTTTAAAATATGAAGGTACATAATATATATGTCCGAAAATAAACACAGATAAAGTATCATCATTCAATCAATTTGGTTCCAACTGATCCCAGAGATATAGAAGGAAAGGACCGAGAAGAATAGAATATCAGTGAGTATCCTAAATAGGTAGGTAAGAGAGTGAGGGAGTAGTTACACTGAGTGAGCAGCGGTTGGCGTTGGCCGGCAGTTCCAGCGAGAGGTTGGAGAACGACTCGTAAGTGACGCTCTGCTTGCCGCAGACGGTGCAGCGGACTGTCGACTTTATTTGCCCGTAGAACAGTCGCAGGATCAGACTCTCTTTCGACTTCGTGTACTCGTGCCACGCCTTCTCTGACGGGGGTAGGTTCTCCTATAACAGTTATAAGAATAAATCTTTTTATTCATATCAAACATTGTTTTTATACAACACACTGGAGACATTCTCAGTAAATTACAAATTTGTACTTGTGTTGGGATTAAACACAGTTATACACATGTTAGTTTTACGTTTTCAAATACAAGTTTCTTGTCTGTTGCGGTTGCGCGCAATTTAAAGACGACGATAAACGTTGACCCGCATTAGGATTTTCTCCTGTGTCGTAGGTGCATCATACTCGGAACAACTGCTTGTGGGAATCGCTAACCCGCGGACTCAACACTAAAACTGGTTGTCCAGCCACCGGACTAATAGTGCAATCAAAACTGAGCGTTAATAATGTATTTCAAAGAATATTTTTGAAGGCATATCATTTATTTGTCGTCTGTTTTGACCGCGGATGTTGTAAAAGAATCCTTTACATATTATCATTGGTACCCTGCGCAGTTCGGTTGCTACAGGTCGTAGCGTGATATTTTATAACCCGTAATAGCTTTCCTCAATGAATGGTCTCAACTCTGAGCTTTGCAATATTAAAATAATTTATTAAGGGTGATTAGGTGATAATAATCAGACAGGCAGTTGACATACAAACTACTATTTCCAATCAATTGTACAAGCGAGTAAAAGTAAAAATGTCGTCTGATAGGCGTATAGTCCATCAGCAATTCTGTGACTGGTCAGATTCATAGTTTCCCTGTAAGGTGTAGTGTGTAGACTGACCTTGTGTTGGGGCACGTTGATGGAGAACTGCAGGTCGAGGTGCAGCCAGTCCATGAGGATGGTGAGGAACTCGTGCGAGTCCTGTTGTTCGCACCCACGGAACGCGCGCTGGTGCTTGCCCACCTCGTTCTGGAGAACACAACGTCAAAATTATTTCAATACTAGCTTCCGCCCGCGTGGTATGTTGATAAAAAGAAGCCAATGTCCTATTCCGGAGTGAGACCGTTAAGTGAACGAACGGCTATATAGAATCCGATTGCCAGAACGATTGACGAAAGAATAGCTTTCGATAGCTTTGCGTGTATACGTACCCGTAGGTCCCTGGTGGCAATGAACCGGTACTGGCCGGACCACAGCGCGCGCACCACCGCCGCCAGCTCCTCTGCTATCGCGCCGCGAGTGCTGTGGGACCTGTGCCAACGTACCATGTCTTAACATCAAATATAGAATAGCAGTTGAGTGTGATTCTGCGATATTTTTATTTATAAGACCGCAACATTACGGAGCGCAATAAAGTATCGAGTAACTAATTATTAATGATTTCAAATAACATTTTCAATAGTTTCAGGATCATAATATATTAGAAACAGATAATAGTGAGTCAATTAAAGATTTTTTGAGGATGATGTTGTACTCAGATCAGTCACCATCCACTAAATGCTAATATATAATAAATAACTGAACATTTTCGTTTACATCTGACTTGGTTATGGAAAATAGTTTCTGGCATTTCATCATTCAGGATGTTACGAAAATGTTGATAAAACAAGGTGTTGTTCCGAGAGGGAATCGAATAAGCACTGCACCGACCGTGCAGTGAATTTGATTAACAAATACATCAGTATGATTTATGAAGTCCAGTAAAACTAATCTTTACCTTCTAAAGAATCGGATATTGTAAATATGGCTTACTTTGACTCTGGGGAGTAACTTTGGTCCAAACCCATTATACAATAATAACCTAGCACCAAACGTATACCCATTGGTAAGGGGTTTGGATCAAAGTAACTCGAGCTTACGGTGATAAATCATACTAGAAGAAGCCTATCAAGTGTAAGGGGCAACCTACCTGTTGACATGTTCCAAATACTGTCCGTTGCAGAAGTAGGTGACGAGTATGGCGGTGTTGTTGAGGCACTGGATGATGGAGTTCATGTAGCACGTGTTGCCCAGGTTCTTTAGTCCTGTTAGCCCTCGACCCTGGACATAAAGTAATGTTGGATCAGCCGCTCTACGTGTAATTAGGGATGGTGAATGAAGACCATACTTAGGTAAACTTGTGGTACGTTTGCTTAGCCAGGTTGAGTGGCAGAATTCATGGCTAGTATGAAAATTAAGAGTTATTATAGATCGACTAAGCTGCACCTTTAACGATTGTTTCTTAAAGGTCTTGAAGCAAACGGACTAGTTCTTCGTTGTATAATGATTACAAATTTATTTTAAACTCTGTAATTCTTTAAATTTATTTACAGGATCCTCAAAACAGGCCTTAGAAACTAAGTAACTACTTAAGGCAAGAAAACTAAATGCTTGACTTAGTCTATAACTTTCCATCGAAAAAAAAATAAAAAGCAAATCATTAAAAGTTGATATGAATTAATTTGAACAAAAACCACCCTTATTGCAATGTGAAAGAAAGCTCATAAAACAACTCTTGAAAAACGTAAAAACTGCAGCAAACCCGTACATAATATAACTACGAATAGTGTTCTGTTAGAATAGTTGTATCAAAAACAATTACTATAAGTCTGAAACCAACCCTTGTATAAAATATAAATAAAGGTACATTTGCGACCAGCGCCGGCCGATGGTTATCACGCTGTAAGGTCGCAGGTCGAGTTCCAAGGTCAAGTTCACGGCGAACCAGCGCCGTGCAAGTGTTTATTTTAATTTACAAGGGGTGGGGTCTACCCCCTACGGACGTGACAGGTTAATTGCATTAAGTCGCTGAATATTTTACTGGGGTCGCTGCAGTTTCTTGTTTGTTTTTGTTTGTCCGTATACCTTATACCTATTATGAATATTCGCTATTATGAATGCTAAGGGATTTCCCCGGTTTATAAGTTTCATTAAATTTTATAAGTTTTTAACTAAGTACATGTGGGAATTTTGTGAAAAACTCACGCAATAATGCACTCAGCACTTTATGAATCATATTTTATTATGCCATTAGCAGTATTTACATTATCTGTTATAAGTTCTTCTCCATAGAAATCTTCACTTTGGAGGAACGAGCAATTAGCTTCACTAGAAAACTGATCAATATTTTTTATATTTCGTAATTGAACTGCAAAATTGCCTAAAATGTAAAAAAAATGTCATGGAAATAAAAAACTTATCTTAACTAAAAAAAAAAAACTCTTAAGTATATTAAGATTAGGGCAATAATCCTATTATTGCCCTAATCTTAATCATTAAAACAATTAATCACATGATCATACAAATCTATACAGTTAAAGATCCCAAACAATTAAGCCTCAGATTTTCTTTAGGCAAAACCTAGTTCTAAGTTTAATAAAAGGGCTATTTACATAACTTACACGTTTGAAAAGCCAGACGATGTGGTTCTGTGAATACTTAAGGCGGACTTTGACTTTCAGCACCATATTCGCGGTGTCTAGCGGTATGCATCGCCGTTCGTAGCGGAGTATCTTGAATAGAGTCCTGCACTGGGTGACCGCAATCGCAGTCAGCTCTTTACGCGATATTAATTAATACAATGAACGCGGTAAATATTTTAAAAAGTTCACTCTTCGTCGATATTTGGACAAAAACTTATTGTGTAAAAAGTATAGGTTTTATATTGTTGTTGTTTACTTGGATGTTTTTCTGGCACAACTTATCAAGTCGTTGTAATAATTTTCACTATACTTTTACACTGTAGGTATGGTTTTTCAGTTTCAAACTCTTCGTGACGTTAATAAAGCTTCGCTCAAACACCCGTTGTTCTCTCCATGACATCAAAAAGTTACTTTTCTTCAGGAAAAAATGTACTTGTCAACTCAAAAAACACAATGCGATCACAAAACACTTCTTGGTGTATATTTCCTTAGTTTAAAATGTCGTTGAACTTTAGTTGATAAAATAAAATTCAATTGTCATTTCCCAACAAAAGACTAGATTTAGTATACCTAGACAGGGGGAATACTAGGATAAGTAATACTAATAAATAGAACATGAATAACGTCGATAGAATTGTTGGTAGCATTACCGACACTAGGGAAAATATTGTTTTAATAAATGTTTTATATTTTCGTTTATTTGTTTGTAAACACGGTGCGGTGAGCGCGCGCGTTCCTGTCGGCGGTCGGGTTGCAACTGAGTTCACGTGCCCTGCCACCACTAACGAGGGGTAGCGAGGCTGCCATTTGTCTATGAGTACCTACTTGCTATATGTATGTGTTGTTAGTACGTTATTGTTTTACTAATATTTGTAGGTGTGTTTCGCACTAGTAATGTCGTAGATACCTTGTAGGAATGTATGAAGTCTCCAACTTGGTCTCATGTAGAATAGAATTGTTAACATTTATGAATTTATAATAAAATTAGAACCTAAAGATATATAAATAGATACAGAGTTACATCTCAAATGAAAAAAAGTCTTTTTTTCTTAATAATTCAGTTTTTCTTCATTTTAATATTTATGAGAAAAACTGACAACGAGCAAATTTTTCCATAATATTTTCTCCTAAGCAAAAAAAAGAGTGTGTTCGTTGGGAAAATTCAATTTTGTAGAAACTGAGACGGCGGGAAAAAGCTAGTATTTTGATATTTCGTGCCGTGAGCTTAAGAAAGGGAGCGTACACATTGTTTGGTTAACAATCGTTCGCATGATTGATGTGTGTTGTGTGCACGGGGTTACCGTTTACATTACTTTTTTGGAAAGTTTTCGTCTATACATCACGTCTATGAGATGAAATCCATACGTAGTAGTCTAGTAAAGTTATTTTATGGAGAAAAATCTATGTACGCATATCGCATACAGAAAAGCTTTGATTAAATCATGTCAGACAGATAAAATAATATAAATTTCATTGAATTTGTCAATTTTATTGGAGTTTTAAATTTGATCATTAGAAAGACTGCCCACTTCGGTCAAGACATAATTGCGAGCCAAGGACCTTGGGTTCTGTTTACAGAGTTCGACAGAGTCATATTGGTTTATCAATCCTACTTTTCATCAATAAAATTTGTGTTGTTGTGGTAGTTGCTCTTTTCACATGGAAAAGGTTTGAGCAATAATCACCACTCTTCCTAAAGGCGCCTGACGACTTCAAACTTGTAACTCGAAATCATCAAGATGTTTTTCACCCTTGTCAGTTGTGTCTAAATTAAATTAGAAGGAACATAAAATTATAAAAAAAAGTTACCCCTGGCTACTACCACTTCCTGGGTAAAAACTTCTCAATAGATTATTTCAAGGTATTTCAATAGCTTTTAATCGTATTGGTGAAAAGAAAAAGTAATTGATTCTTGAGTAAGAGTAATATACACACCCACAGTTGGCGACGAAAGCCTTTTATGAAGGTGGTTGTAATAATTAGTATCACCTTGGAGTTTAAAAGAGACCACCAAAAATGAGGTCCAATACAGAGACTTCGGCTTGGAACAGGAGAAGGAACGGGGAAGTATATTGTCAGCAAGAATAGGACACTCTCTCTTGCCACACCCAGGATAGAAGAAGTGATTTAATGATCCCCCTCCAAATATCGTTGAATTAGATCCATACGAAAATATCGATTAACATTATAAATATTGTTCATAATGTTAGTAGTTGTTTAGTGTATAGGGATCGCGCGCACGTGGGCTTCGGTCGCCGGATTATATCTTACGTCCATACGTTGCTGTCGTCACATGAACCTGAGTGAGGAGCACGCGATGCATTAGCGACGGTCGGTTGGCTACGAAACGATAGTGAATGTCCAACCTTTCAGTATAGAGAATTAGGAAGTTCCTTCAATCAAAAATATATTATTTCTAGTTGAAAACTATAAATGCAGTAAAATAATGCAACTATGATTTTTAAGGATTTAAAATACTATACTATGACGTATCATAGTATTTTACATCAAATAACATACTTAACTATACAAATGACATACTTACTTAAAATACTATGATAGTAGGTATCATAGTACTTTACATGAAATAACATACTTAAATCCTTAAAATTCATCCATCATAGGTTTTGATCTACCATTAATGATCTTAAAAAAATATCTTTTTGGACATTTCTTTGTTGATGACTACCGTATTAAGTCAAACGGTATTTTATTTTATACTAAATTCTGACTTTATTTAATATGCAGAAGAAATAGTACAGCCAAATACGTGTTTTATTCTAATACTTCCAGTTTATGGAATGGACCCGTGAAATGGACACACCATTTGAATTTAGAATATTATACAGATTTACAATATATACACATATATGTAGCATTAAGGTGTGAAATTAAATACACGTGTCCTACAAATCTATATCCACTTACGAGGAAAAATCAGTGTAAAGAAAATTTCGACCTTGACATTTAAAAAGTAACTTGTAAGTGTAACTTTGACCTATAGTTTATTTTAACTGGCTCATTCCGCAGTTAATAATATAATAAAGCAATACCTGACAGTCGAGGCCGACCCTACTATTATTTAAATCGCATACACGTTGCGGTGGCCGGCTGAACATTAATAATTTCAACTGAAATTTATTGTTTTACCCAGGGAATGGCCGGGTAGATTCATTTATCGAATTGAGATTCAGTAATCCAGTACAGAGTAAAAAAACATATTGCGCCGACCCCAAATAAAACGGGACAAGGTCAGGAAGATGATGAATCCAGTACAGAGTAGTCCGTAGGACTACTTTTTATTTTTATTTCTAACGAGCAAATAGCTTCATTAGAGGACAGACCGACAGACTGACACACAAAATTGAACTGTAAGACAATATTTTTTCTGTTTGACGTTCAAAACTGCCCAAAGTGATCTACTTGAAATAAATGATTTGAATTTGAGTAATTCAGTCTGATATAAATTAACATATTTTCATATTTTCATACTAGCGTCTGACATAGCACGTTTTACTCAAAGAAAAAGTAGCCTATGCGTTAGTCCAGACTATACTTTTGTGTTAGTTTCATGAAAATCAATACAGTAGTTTTAGGTAGTAGACACACATCCATCACAGTATAGTTTCTGTATTTGTTTTCATATATTTACTGTATGTGTGTTATGCATAAATAATAAATAATCCATTCACACTAACCAACTTTGGCAGTTCTAATATTATTAGGATCATATTCGCCAGTTCCAAGTTATTTAACTTCGGAATCGGTTACATAACGTCATGCTTTAAACTCCTAAAGTACAGGCAGAGGTTAACGCGTGATATTCCTGTGATAAAGCAACATCACCGGTTTAACAAGACGTCCAATGCTAAATAAGCCTTCCCTAATGACCTCCAGATTGCCTGGTTCCATCTTCTCCTCTCTTTTATCAGGTTGTAAAGCAAAACAGTACACACTAATTAATAATTTCTATTTTGAAGCATCTTAATGGAATGTTTTATTAGCGTAGCTTGAAAGGTTATAGTTGAGCTTTTTTTAAAGTGAGAAATAAGTAAATATATAATGCAGTGCACGTGTAAGCTTGGAGTTTGATACGTTTATACATTAATAAATTATATAGTATTCGTACTAAAAAACTATGACTGCAATGTTGTTAAAACTAACTTCACCCTGAAGGCATAAGCGCTATGAGGGATATATTTCAGACTGAATTGGCAGAAATAAATGTTAAATTAAATATTTGAAAAAATCCAGTAACACGGTATTGTTTCGGATGCCCAACGCATTGTGTGATTAAGGCATAATTTTCAGACTGGTTTGAAGTTTTATTATTTAAAGCGCAGAAGTAGAAAGTATCAAATCTAAATTAGATTTTTTTGGTAATTATGAGTCCTTTGCAACGCGCTTATCATGCATGAAGGTTCGAAACCTGGCAAGTACCAACATGACAATTTGCAAGTTATATGTACTTCCTATAATTATTTAGACACCATTGACAACTGGGGAAAACTTATCGAGGAAACCTAGACCTATAATTTCTGATTGAAGGTTTGAAATCGCCAGCCTTGAGCAAGCGTGGTGATTAATGCTTAACCCTTCTCCGTGTTAGAAGAGGCCTTTGCTCAGCAGTGGGCACTTATAGGCTGATGATGATGATGATGATGATGATGATGATGATGATGATGATGATGTAACAGTGACGGGACAAACTTATGACAACGCTCCGTAGCAATAATTGTCAATTTGCAAAAAAACCGAAGCTTACCCACATCGCGAGGCATTATTATAAGCTGAATATCCGATAATTACAGGCTTAAAGAACATGTGAGCATGGCTGGGTGTAATCTTACAAATATTTAGAGAGGTTCAGAAGCCATAGCTACAGTTACTTGGTACCACGCGATCGCCCATGTGACGCCTCGCATTTCGGCAGATTACACTAGTAATGTCACGTTTGTACCGACGTGTTCTGTGACTTTGTGATTTGTAATGTGACTTCGTTGTGTGTAAGGTGTGAAAATCATCAATTCGGTTTTTTATAGGGATTTAGTAGCTGAGACTGTGATTATAGAGGATTTATTAGCTGACAATCGGCATATGGATTGGCTTGTCACTTTTTTGATTGGGAGCTTTGTTTGATTATTTTGTTTGAGTATAAATTAGTTGTGACACGTTCTGAGTTTTCTCTTTAAAAGTCAAATACGCTTATGATTCTTAAGAACATATTTATAGAGACACAAGAGTTTTTATTCATATTCCTAATTAAACTTTATTAACAATCTGTAACATGTCTTAGTTTTATTTCGCCATTACTGCGGTTCACTTTCAACCGAAACATGTGGGAACACATGATTTTTTTACTTTTCCCAAGTGGGGCGATCGGAAAAACATTTCTAAGATTTGTTTTATGGAATAGGAGGCTAACGAGCAGACCTATCACCTGGTGGTAAGTGATCAGCGATGCCCATCGGCACCTGCACCACCAGAGGAATCACAGGCAGGTTCTTGAAGACTTAAAGATCATATCGTTTAGGAAATATTGCCGCCTAAAGATATGCGGATATTAGACCTGGAAGTTCAGTTGCCAGTATTTCTATTTAAAAACGTCAAAATTCATAGATAGTCAATAAAAATTTGTGCTTTTTTGACATAATCTATGATTTGTGTGGTCTAAAAATTGTACTTTAAACTTTGTCTGACATGCCTTTTCATATTTCTATATGCAACCACGATATAGAAGAAAATCCCATTGTGTAGTATATTGAAAAACTTTTCTTGTAATGTAAATGAGTAGCTAAGTAATTGTTTAAGTGGTGGTTATGTTTATTAGCGTGTAATGTGGGCACGTTTGTTGCTAGTTAGTGGGGATTAGCACGCGGTGGGATTCCTCGCCTTGACTGCCACGCTCGTCATCGCGCACACGTTACATTGCGGTCACAGTGCATACAATGCAGTGAATCAAGGAAATGCTCAAAGGGGCTCAAAGGGTACAGATGGCTGTCAATTCCATTTAATTGGGAAGTAATTTACTGCCAATCACCTACTTTAAGTGAGTAAGCTAAGATTAAAACAATTTTAGCAATAAACCTAGAAAAAGTAGTTATACTTTAGCTGACGAGAAAACTAAGAAGGTGTATGCGCATTTCTTGAAGATTTGAAGGTCCTTTCCAATTGTATAATAAAACTGACACATTTTTTACAGATTTTTTGTTTATCCTAGCTTCCGTCCGCGGCTCGAACGCGTATAAAAGTAATGTACTCTTTTGAAACAAAACACAAGATATTTTTTTTTTTTTGAGGGGTGAAGAATCATCACATTTCTTCTCCCGCCCTGGGTGGAGCGGGAGGGTGTCAGAGTCTTACTGACTAAAAACCAACTCGTTCCTTCTCCTGCTTCGGTAATTACTTTATTATAACATGAGACCAAAGAAATTTTGTTGCTGTTTTTATTTCTTTAAAACTTCTATTAGGACTAAAACTTAGAAATGTAATAATTTATTTAGATTCGCAATACACAAAGAAAATTTAACATTTCAAAGGTGGTAATTCGAGACACAATAGAAGAACAATAGATGACCGAACGCCGGCGTTCGTTTGGGGTAAGATGAACGAGGGAACGCAACTAGCAATACAGTAGGTAAACTAACAATATTATAATGAATAACTTGAGTTGTATTACTGTATGCAGTCGACCAGTACTGCACTAGTATTGCAGTGACGTCGTAATGACTCATCTAGTGCGTGCACTCGCGGCTTAGCGTATCAAAATGCGTCTAGAATGTTCTGCGCAACCTATCTATAATGAAAACATTGTTTACAGAAAAGGGTACGGTTTTTTTCACCGCTAAGGTCGGTAAACGAGCCGACGAATTACCTGATGGTAAGCAACCGGCGCCGGGCGCCGCCAATACGCAACACCAAAGGTTTTAGGAGTGCGTTACTGGCCTTTTGGGGACAAGGATTTCGGATATTAAAGAATTGGGCAGAAGTGGGATTGGGCCTCCGATAACCTCACTCACACGGCGAAACACAACGCTGTGGTTGTTTCTTGCCGGTTTTCTGTAAGGCTGTGGTATCACTCCGGTCGAGCTGACCCGTTCGTGCCGAAGCTTGGCCTAAACTTTTTAAATAGAAGTGTGTCCCACAGGTTAAATAGAAGTACACTTATTTTTTACTCAGAGAGTTGCAGGCGCGTAGCCGGCTCCCTAACAGGGAGAACTTCTTGAAGATTTATTACAGTTTTGTAATAAAACTCAATTACCGTTTTTTTTTAATAAATATTGCCTGTCACAAGCATTTCGTCCTATGTCGTTGGTTCGTTTTGTCCAGCCATCTCATTAACTGAACAGTATGTGCTGTTTTTCAAAATTTTCGAAAACTTGAATATTTCCATAGCACTGCACGACTAAGAAATCAGCGTTGACTACCTCGAGATAATTCGATTGAGAACCAAGTACCGCAAGTATATCTCATGTATTTTGTAAAGAACCTTTACACTTTACAAACTCATATTTTAATTTAACGCAGAGGAATTGCGAGCACATCCTTGTAGTATTTTGGGCATATCATTGTTAGAGTTTAAAAGAGTTTTTAATAACTTTCCCATAATGTGACAGTAATCCTTAAATTATGTGCAATAAGGTTGGTTTTTGTAAGACATGGAACTTTAGTCAAGCCTACATTTTTCTACTTTAGTATTACACAATCTCTATTACTCACCACATCTCCCCAAACAGGTTGGAAGTCTCTCTGATGTAGGTCGCTAGAGGGCGCCACTTTAGTAGGCTTCGTGCTCCTATCGAAGGCTGGTACGCAAGTCTCTTCCTCATCTGAGGACACCTAAGAAAGAGACAGGAGAGTTTAGAACAATGTTATCCATTATTAAAGTCGGGGCAATTTCTGAATGTCGATAAGAGTCATTTTTAAGTAATGACAAAGTTGTTATGTCTTGGTAAATCTTTTTATGTTACAAAGCTTCCATAAAAACATGCAATGATTATTCAAATTCAGTTTATTAGCTAACATAGTTTTAGGTACCTGGTTGTAAACATTTTCACATACGATTTTTAGACAACTTTTAGACAAAAAGACATGCCAAGATAGACCATAGTCTTATAGTAATATGGCATGCTATTAAAGCTATGTAGCCTATTCCTGTTTAGCCTATGCTTATGATATTTAGACATTTTCAGTATCACGTAGCATGGAAATCTAATCCCATTCCTCGGTAGTTGAAGGTCCTAATTAAAATAAACACGGTGACTTAAATATATATTAGAATAAAACATTCAGAATGGAGAAAAATGAAAAACAAAATCAATATAATGGTATTCCACGCTTTGATCATGCATATAGAATGAAGCTAAGGAAATAGGGTCGGAGATATAAGGCTATTATTTTCTCTTTTGCTCATCAGATGGCGCTAATTTAAATTTGTCCAATCACTGTAGCTGTCAAGAATTAAGCAACCAATGGTAAGAACAATAGCTAATTACGTATTGGACGATAAGTTGAGAGATCCATAATTGCGCCAGCTGATAGCAAAAAATAATAATACAGCCCTCATTGGATTTCTATCTCTGTCTGTACACCAATTCATTATTCGAGTGTGAACTCGACAAGTTTCTAGCCACGACAGGGGCCCATATTCATTAGCAGTTTTGCGCTTCAATTGAACAAATTCAACTGCATTTTTTAAAGTCGAAAATCAATTATATTTTACTAACTACGAGACAAAGGTCGAATTTTATTAAAAAATGTCTGTTTGTGTCGTAAAATTAAATATGTTTTAGTTACCTTAGCTATATTAGGCGATGAGTGCGATCTATTAAGGCCGGCGGCTCCCGGACTATCCGGCGACGTCATGTACGAATCGCCATCTTCATCCTGTTTGTTATTGTCAGTATTTGTCAGTAACACGGATTTTTTTTAGCAAATTACTAGCAATGGGAATAGAGTTATTGACAAACTAATTCTGCACGTTACAAAAAGAAATTTTTAGTCATTAGTATTTCTTAATAAAAAGAAATAGGTTTAAAATCTGCATTCTGCTTCGGAATTATTAAATCATTTGGATAGGCTGTATGTCACATGATTTTGTGACGTTAAATTAATTTGACAGCTGTCAGTGTTCTTTATCAAAACTCGCGATTTTTTTTAGAATGTTTCGAATTTCTAAAAACACCTTAAATATAATTTTAGATACAGCTGTTTACTAGACAGTGAAAAACTTAACATTTTACACAACATTTACAATGATGTATGTATGTATTATGTCAATAACTCTATTGTCAAAGCCAATATTCTTTCTTTCAGTTAGACTAAAGAAGCATTATTAATCGTCAAACAACATAACATGTCTGTCTGTTTGTCCTATAGTGAAGCTATTAGTTCGTTCTAAATGTAATTTCGAATACCGAAAATGAAACCAGACGTTACAGTATCTTTTTGAGGTTTAGACAATACATCTCCTAGTGGTCTTTTGACGAAAGAAAAACACCTGTTGAGTAGACGCGTTCTGAAGGCAGGCATACATATGTCAGTATACAACCAGCTCAACTAATGAGTGTTGTTGAATGATCCAACGAAGCATTTAATACCAATTAAAACAACGCTCAGAAATTTAGTGACCTCTCTAAAATTTATAATTTTACTCTTTAAGTTAGTAGTATTATGTTTTTCCATATAGAACACTGAACTGGTTTTGATAAAATTTTGTACAGAGATAGAATATGGGAAAGGGTATGTGACTTTAATAAAAAATTCTGTGGACGGAGACTATGTACATCATGCGAGAAATAAATGTTTTTGAAAAACTCGAGTTCCACGGCAAAAGAGATAAAAAAAGATTCTATTTTGCCGTGGAATAAAGGGAAACTTTGTTAAAATTAATCATACAGTTTGTTAATTAAAGCGGACAGTTGAAATACTTGTAAATATTAACAAAAAAAAAAGTAGTTTCTTATAACGATACAAACGAGATGATTTTAATGATTTACCGAATATTTTTTTAATTAAATATCTTTCCATTAACATTTTAGTTGATGAAGAATTTTGTAATATTAAGTCATGCACACATCTAATCATCTAATTAATTATATCCACATGCAAAGGGTAAAAATTTACTTGGTTGTTAATGAGGACAAACAGACAGGCACATATACTTTTATCGATAATTTCCAGTTTAAAAAAACTCTATAAAGAATTGTAATAGTATAGGCAATTGCAAAAACACTTTTATTAAGTAGGTAAAAACGTCAAAATCATATTTTAGTAGTAGATACAATTATATTCGGATATGGTTTACTCCACATGATAACAAGTAGTTAGTGGAGCCTATAGTTTACAGTCGATTAACAATGGCAATTACTTTAAAAGAGTTTTTTTTCGAAGAAACACATTTTATAAAAGGAATAACATATATGCGGGTAATGTGTACAGATTGGCGTAGACAGTGAGTATACGCCAATCTATTTTTTTGCAAACGATCATTAAGATTACCTGATAGTAGATTGACACTTACAATATGAGGGGAGTTACGAGTGCGTTGTAGGCTTTATAAGAGGATAGAGGAAGGGATGGATTGGGTTTCCAGTAACTTTACACGGTTGCAAACAATGATAGTATAAGTATAAAGGTATAGATAGGTCATAAGCGACAACAAGTGATACATTAACATGTGGCTAACTAGCCACACCTTTTCATATTTGTCTCTTTTTCACTCGAGATTATTGAATCATGCCATTCTACTTTGACGTCTAATCATACGAATTGTTCATGTGTGCATCAGTGTGCCGTTTTTTGAAAATCAAATTTTGTTTATGTACCCTCATCATCATCATCATCATTATCATAAGCCTATAGGTGCCCAGTGCTGAGCAAAGGCCTCTTCTCATATGGAGTTGGTTAGAGCATTAATCACCACGCTTGCTCAAGGAGGGTTGGCGAATTCAAACTTACAATTAGAAATGAAGAGAGGGCTCCTTAACCTCCGGGCCACCACGACGACCTTATTATGTACCCTATCTACATCATTTTACTCATAATTTCATTGGTTGCAAACGTCAATATTTTGAAGGGAACCGACGACAAAACAGAACAGGGCAGAAGTGAATAATGGTGAAGGTGGGTACATACCCCGTGCGTGGGTCGGTGTGCGTCGGGCTTGTTGTGCCGCGCATGCATGAGCCTCCGCTTGCGCGCGACCTCGAGTGCCTCCCGCGTGCGGTGAATAATGGTGAAGGTGGGTACATACCCCGTGCGTGGGTCGGTGTGCGTCGGGCTTGTTGTGCCGCGCATGCATGAGCCTCCGCTTGCGCGCGACCTCGAGTGCCTCCCGCGTGCGGTGAATAATGGTGAAGGTGGGTACATACCCCGTGCGTGGGTCGGTGTGCGTCGGGCTTGTTGTGCCGCGCATGCATGAGCCTCCGCTTGCGCGCGACCTCGAGTGCCTCCCGCGTGCGGTGAATAATGGTGAAGGTGGGTACATACCCCGTGCGTGGGTCGGTGTGCGTCGGGCTTGTTGTGCCGCGCATGCATGAGCCTCCGCTTGCGCGCGACCTCGAGTGCCTCCCGCGTGCGGTGAATAATGGTGAAGGTGGGTACATACCCCGTGCGTGGGTCGGTGTGCGTCGGGCTTGTTGTGCCGCGCATGCATGAGCCTCCGCTTGCGCGCGACCTCGAGTGCCTCCCGCGTGCGGTGAATAATGGTGAAGGTGGGTACATACCCCGTGCGTGGGTCGGTGTGCGTCGGGCTTGTTGTGCCGCGCATGCATGAGCCTCCGCTTGCGCGCGACCTCGAGTGCCTCCCGCGTGCGGTGAATAATGGTGAAGGTGGGTACATACCCCGTGCGTGGGTCGGTGTGCGTCGGGCTTGTTGTGCCGCGCATGCATGAGCCTCCGCTTGCGCGCGACCTCGAGTGCCTCCCGCGTGCGGTGAATAATGGTGAAGGTGGGTACATACCCCGTGCGTGGGTCGGTGTGCGTCGGGCTTGTTGTGCCGCGCATGCATGAGCCTCCGCTTGCGCGCGACCTCGAGTGCCTCCCGCGTGCGGTGAATAATGGTGAAGGTGGGTACATACCCCGTGCGTGGGTCGGTGTGCGTCGGGCTTGTTGTGCCGCGCATGCATGAGCCTCCGCTTGCGCGCGACCTCGAGTGCCTCCCGCGTGCGGTGAATAATGGTGAAGGTGGGTACATACCCCGTGCGTGGGTCGGTGTGCGTCGGGCTTGTTGTGCCGCGCATGCATGAGCCTCCGCTTGCGCGCGACCTCGAGTGCCTCCCGCGTGCGGTGAATAATGGTGAAGGTGGGTACATACCCCGTGCGTGGGTCGGTGTGCGTCGGGCTTGTTGTGCCGCGCATGCATGAGCCTCCGCTTGCGCGCGACCTCGAGTGCCTCCCGCGTGCGGTGAATAATGGTGAAGGTGGGTACATACCCCGTGCGTGGGTCGGTGTGCGTCGGGCTTGTTGTGCCGCGCATGCATGAGCCTCCGCTTGCGCGCGACCTCGAGTGCCTCCCGCGTGCGGTGAATAATGGTGAAGGTGGGTACATACCCCGTGCGTGGGTCGGTGTGCGTCGGGCTTGTTGTGCCGCGCATGCATGAGCCTCCGCTTGCGCGCGACCTCGAGTGCCTCCCGCGTGCGGTGAATAATGGTGAAGGTGGGTACATACCCCGTGCGTGGGTCGGTGTGCGTCGGGCTTGTTGTGCCGCGCATGCATGAGCCTCCGCTTGCGCGCGACCTCGAGTGCCTCCCGCGTGCGGTGAATAATGGTGAAGGTGGGTACATACCCCGTGCGTGGGTCGGTGTGCGTCGGGCTTGTTGTGCCGCGCATGCATGAGCCTCCGCTTGCGCGCGACCTCGAGTGCCTCCCGCGTGCGGTGAATAATGGTGAAGGTGGGTACATACCCCGTGCGTGGGTCGGTGTGCGTCGGGCTTGTTGTGCCGCGCATGCATGAGCCTCCGCTTGCGCGCGACCTCGAGTGCCTCCCGCGTGCGGTGAATAATGGTGAAGGTGGGTACATACCCCGTGCGTGGGTCGGTGTGCGTCGGGCTTGTTGTGCCGCGCATGCATGAGCCTCCGCTTGCGCGCGACCTCGAGTGCCTCCCGCGTGCGGTGAATAATGGTGAAGGTGGGTACATACCCCGTGCGTGGGTCGGTGTGCGTCGGGCTTGTTGTGCCGCGCATGCATGAGCCTCCGCTTGCGCGCGACCTCGAGTGCCTCCCGCGTGCGGTGAATAATGGTGAAGGTGGGTACATACCCCGTGCGTGGGTCGGTGTGCGTCGGGCTTGTTGTGCCGCGCATGCATGAGCCTCCGCTTGCGCGCGACCTCGAGTGCCTCCCGCGTGCGGTGAATAATGGTGAAGGTGGGTACATACCCCGTGCGTGGGTCGGTGTGCGTCGGGCTTGTTGTGCCGCGCATGCATGAGCCTCCGCTTGCGCGCGACCTCGAGTGCCTCCCGCGTGCGGTGAATAATGGTGAAGGTGGGTACATACCCCGTGCGTGGGTCGGTGTGCGTCGGGCTTGTTGTGCCGCGCATGCATGAGCCTCCGCTTGCGCGCGACCTCGAGTGCCTCCCGCGTGCGGTGAATAATGGTGAAGGTGGGTACATACCCCGTGCGTGGGTCGGTGTGCGTCGGGCTTGTTGTGCCGCGCATGCATGAGCCTCCGCTTGCGCGCGACCTCGAGTGCCTCCCGCGTGCGGTGAATAATGGTGAAGGTGGGTACATACCCCGTGCGTGGGTCGGTGTGCGTCGGGCTTGTTGTGCCGCGCATGCATGAGCCTCCGCTTGCGCGCGACCTCGAGTGCCTCCCGCGTGCGGTGAATAATGGTGAAGGTGGGTACATACCCCGTGCGTGGGTCGGTGTGCGTCGGGCTTGTTGTGCCGCGCATGCATGAGCCTCCGCTTGCGCGCGACCTCGAGTGCCTCCCGCGTGCGGTGAATAATGGTGAAGGTGGGTACATACCCCGTGCGTGGGTCGGTGTGCGTCGGGCTTGTTGTGCCGCGCATGCATGAGCCTCCGCTTGCGCGCGACCTCGAGTGCCTCCCGCGTGCGGTGAATAATGGTGAAGGTGGGTACATACCCCGTGCGTGGGTCGGTGTGCGTCGGGCTTGTTGTGCCGCGCATGCATGAGCCTCCGCTTGCGCGCGACCTCGAGTGCCTCCCGCGTGCGGTGAATAATGGTGAAGGTGGGTACATACCCCGTGCGTGGGTCGGTGTGCGTCGGGCTTGTTGTGCCGCGCATGCATGAGCCTCCGCTTGCGCGCGACCTCGAGTGCCTCCCGCGTGCGGTGAATAATGGTGAAGGTGGGTACATACCCCGTGCGTGGGTCGGTGTGCGTCGGGCTTGTTGTGCCGCGCATGCATGAGCCTCCGCTTGCGCGCGACCTCGAGTGCCTCCCGCGTGCGGTGAATAATGGTGAAGGTGCATGAGCCTCCGCTTGCGCGCGACCTCGAGTGCCTCCCGCGTGCGGTGAATAATGGTGAAGGTGGGTACATAACCCCGGGCGTGGGCGTTGTGCTGTCGGGCTTGTTGTGCCGCGCATGCAATGAGCCACCGCTTGCGCGACGACCTCGAGTGGCCCCTCCCGCGTGCGGTGAATAATGGTGAAGGGTGGGTACATACCCCGTGCGTGGGTCGGGTGTGCGTCGGGCTTGTTGTGCCGCCCAATGCATGAGCCTCCGCTTGCGCGCGACCTCGAGTGCCTCCCGCGTGCGGTGAATAATGGTGAAGGTGGGTACATACCCCGTGCGTGGGTCGGTTGTGCGTCGGGGCTTGTTGTGCCGCGCATGCATGAGCCTCCGCTTGCGCGCGACCTCGAGTGCCTCCCGCGTGCGTGAATAATGGTGAAGGTGGGTACATACCCCGTGCGTGGGTCGGTGTGCGTCGGGCTTGTTGTGCCGCGCATGCATTAGCCTCCGCTTGCGCGCGACCTCGAGTGCCTCCCGCGTGCGGTCCAGCTGCCGCCGCTGCTGCGTCACGGCCGCGATGCGGGCTCGCGCCGCCGACAGCGCCCGCGCTGCTGCAGGGGGGGGGGGCGGTTTAGTGACTTCTACTGCCAGGGAAGAGACCGGGAGGGAGGGTCATACTCTTACTGACTAAAAACTTGGCGTTGCCCAGCCAACGTGCCAACCGTGCAGTCTATTACTCTGGGCCGAGGCCGCGGTGACAAATTGCGCTTGCCCCTTAACCCCGGCTGAATATCAGCCCTATAGGGCCTCATCTGTGGTAGTCTTTGGCTCTTTGAGGCAAATATAGCCGGCTAACGGTTTTATTAACTGTACTGTACATAAACTATGATCTAACAAATTTCAAGGCTTTTGTCCAACCGGAGTCTCCACTTGGATCAGAAAAGGAACGGAAAAGTTTTTAATCATTAGGAATCTGAAACTCCCTTCCGCCACATCCAGGGAAGAAGTTGCGGGGTAAGCGCAATGTGGAACCGCGACCTCGGGCCAGAGCAGGAGAAGGAACAGGGGGGTTTTTAGTCAGTAAGAGTCTGACACTCCCTCCCGCCCGGCCCTGGGCGGGAGAAGTCATTTAATTATTTTAACCCATCAACAAATCAGATCATCCCACCACAGAAGCCACAAGTAACGGTCATACCGCTTCATGATACAACTCACTCATTACACGTGGGCGAGCTTATTGTTGAGCCCAAACTACAGATTCAAAATTTCAAGTCTCCTTGATGAGGAAAGTAAATAAAAAAAACGTCGCCCTACACTAGGATTTTCTTCTTTGTCGTGGGTTCACAAACATACACAAGCCACCCAGACCCGAAAAAACAATTTGTGGATCACACACAGTGTTGCTCCGTGAGGGAATCAAACCCGCAACAACTGTGCAGTCATTGTGCAGATATTGTTGAGCGCAAACCTCAGATCATAATTTCAGTTCCCACGCTGAGAAAAACTAAAATAATATTTGCCATTATAAATACTAAAGAGTAAGTTACACGTAAATGTACCTTCAGCATCAGCAGTTTCAGTGTCCTCGGGGGCCCCGCTGATGGTCTCCGCCATTTTCTCGGCCTCTTCCCTCTCCTTCCGCTGGTACTCCTCCAACTTCTCCCGGAGACTTTGGTTCTCTTGTTCCTGAATATTTTTTATGATTGTATTTTCATAGTTTATTTTTAGAAATTATCTTCTTGGACATTATGTAATGATAACAGATTTTTAATGCACTTCTCATTTGCGCATTGGATTGCGCGTCGAATACATTTATTTGCGCATCATTGCACAAGTGCTTTATGAAATCATCTTTGTGGAAAATTCAAATGGTGCGGGTTTTTTAATTAACCCTAACTGGTTACGACAACTGACTTTAATTGCTCTTCTCACTTGGGCATTGGATTAATTTGCGCATCGATCCAGTTAATTTGCGCAACGATGCGCAAGTGCTTTGTGCAATCATCTTAGAAGAAATTTAAAATATTTGTCAATAAGAAAGTTAAAGTCAAGTCAAAGTCAAAATCATTTATTCCAACTGAACCATAAATAGGTACTTTTGAAACGCCAAAATAGAAAAGTAGTCTGTCAGTCTGTTCGTCAGTGAAGCCCGTAGGTGCTCATTCCAAGATGTAGATTCGAATGGAGAAGAACGAGCAAGAAACTCTATTGTTACTCTTTAAAAAAAATGTTTTACAATTTCAATAATATAACATTTAGTATAAATTTTTGTACCCTTATGTTAGAACAATGCAGAGACAAGTTGTAAAAAAAAGAACAAACGATGGGATCTATCATAAAATTTCAATCCTTTGTCGTCTCGAACATAGCGCTCACGTATGCGTTCTCACAATCTTTAAGAGTGCTTCTATATAAACTCTTTGGCTTTGATAAATTAAGGATTCATTCAATTGAAATGAGAATTTTAGTAACTACTGACTTCATTTGAATATTGTCCAGTGGAGCCGAATCAACACGCTGCCAGGCATTCTTATCCTCAATATAATCTGAAGGTTTGTAGTATGCCTGTCTACACAATTTGCGTTTAATATAAGTTTTAAATTTTCATTCGTTTATATTTAATACACTACTTGGAATTTTATTGTAAAAATTTACACAGAGCCCCATAAAGGATTTCTGTACTTTGGACGGACGGAATCGTGGCACAGCCAGCCTATCTTTGCCTCTTGTAATAAAATTATGTTTATCGCTTCTTTTTTTTAAATAATTGCAAATTTTTCCTTGCGTACATAATATTTTCATATATAAACTGACAAGGCATCGTCAGGATATATATCGTTTTAAATAGTTCTCTCAGAGATTCCCAACGGGGCAGGTTATGTATCGCTCGGAATGCCCGCTTTTGTAGAATAAATATTGACTTTATTTCCGCAGCTCGACCCCACAGCAAAATTCCGTACGACATAATGCTTTGAAAATAGCTAAAATAGACAAGCCTTGCTGTGTTCACGTCTGTGAGCTGTCTTATCTGTCTAACTGCAAAAACAGCAGAGCTTAGTCTCCCCGAAAGCGTCTTTATGTGGGAACCCCATTGAAGTTTATTGTCTAGTATGATACCTATAAATACTGTCTCGTTGACAAATTCTAACTTTTGCCCATTTTAAAATTATGCCACAATCATTACTGTGATATTGTGAATTATGACCTCGATGAATGGAGCTTTTTACTTCGTCAAAACTAATAGCACGTCGACCTATTTTAAAATTTAATGTTGATCATCTGCAAACAGCACCATACTTGGCTCAGTTTTAAATAAAACTGGCAAGTCATTAATATACACTAAAAAGAGAAACGGACCCAATATTGAACCCTGCAGAACGCCCATTCTTATCTCAGAGCCCTGTGAGTTAGAACCACTTACATGAATTCTCAGCTGCATATCCTCAAAATATGATTTTAGTAGACGGAGTGCAGTACGTCTAATCCCGTAATGATCTAATTTCAGCAAGAGTGTTTCATGATCAACGCAATCGAACGCTTTTGAGAAGTCGCAAAAGACACCAACAGCATCCTGTGCTTCCTCCCAAGCACCGAATACTTCCTTTATCAATGTGACAAGGCGTCAGTTGTGTGAAACCGTATTGTTGGTGATGGAAGATGGCATGTTTATCAAAGTGATGGAGCATCCGAGATAGCATTAACTTTTCGAACACTTTGCTAAGAGCCGGCAGAACAGGCAAAGGCCTATAGTTGTTTGGTTCCTTAGTGTCACCATTTTTGAATAATGGAATAACTAATAAGATGATAATGATAAGACATCTGCAGATCGTAAAAATTCCAATAAGTTAGCACTCACCATATCGTACTGTTTGTTCTCAAGCTGCATGAGTTGTGAGATGATCTCCTGTTCCCTGAGCTTGTACATGGCGCGCAGCTCGTCCTGCATCTCTGCTTCGCGCTGCTCTCGGACCTTCTCCCAGTCCTAAGAGGAAAAAATTGGGGATCAAATAAGATCTGTGGAATATTATGCTTAGAAACAAATGCTCTGATTTTCTTTCTTATTATGATGACATGAGATTTTTTAAAGTTACCGAGAAACCAATCTGCTCTGTAACTTATTGGTGAGGTCAGTCCAGACTAATGAAGACAATACATAAAATGTCATTTATTTTGTCAATTTTGTTTGAACACCCAGGTATATAATCCAACCTTTCTAATTGGATTCTTCTCATTGTTTGTACATAGATCCTTTAAGTCTCATTTGGAATAGATATATTGCGTTATTTCTTTTAAATAAATGTATTTTATGAAATTATGTACCAATCAATTGAGTATCATTTATTTTAGAACTATGTATTTATTTATGCAAGGTCGTTTATAAAAGATAAATATGTTCTTTTTAAAATAAATAATATAGTTGCGTACATGCTCAGCCGCGATCCTCTGCATCTCCAACGTGAGTGAAGTGTCGGCTATGCGCTCTTGTTGCTCCAGTATTTGCGCCATGTTGCGCGCGCGCTCAGAGTACATCTGCACTGCCGCCGCCTGACGGGGGAACCACAAATTAACTAATTAATTTATGTTAATACATATTTGATCTAATTACATAAACGACATTCATAAGTTCCTCTTGTAGTACTTCATGCATTCCAATAAAATTTCCTTCCATCCATCTGCAAACATATCATTGGTTGGATAAGATTCCAGAAGACCGTCCAGCGAGACTAGAGCGCGAGGAATACGGTAGTTTCCAACTAGTCAAATTCAATACTTTTATCCAAACGTCATAAACGATACTTTTCTATGAAAAACTGAGTTATGACGTCATAACATTTTTGCGTCAAATAGCTTACTTATTTCTTAATAATTAGCTAAAAATAAAATTAAAACTTAGTGTATCGATCGATCGATGAATAAAAGTATAGTTATTTTTCAATATTTAAATGTATTGAAACGCCGAATAAATTTATTTTAGACCTAGGAAACTACCCAATTGGGGACTTAGTACGTGCGACAATTCGATATTGGGGTACGGCAGACAGACTGTGCTTTTTATTTGTGATGGGAAAATCATCTCTAATGACTTCTGCCGCCTAGGGTCACGCGGGAGGGAGTGTCAGACTCTTACTGTCTAAAAAACCCCCTGTTCCTTCTCCAGCTCTGGGCCGAGGTCGCGGTGCCTCATTGCGCTTACCCCGCAACTCCGGCTGAACATAAGCCCTATAGGGCCCCGTCTGTGGTGGTCTATTGGCTCTTTGAGGCGCACGCACGCGGACGACGAGCTACCCTTACTCGCCCTAGACCCGCATTCTAGGTGGCCGGAGATCGTCTCTCGATAAACACCCTGTGCTTTGGGATATAAAAGCGTGCAAACGCCTGCATCTAGAGTATCTATGGCGCCACGAAGCGTCTAACAGGTCACTACTAGTTCGGTTCTTTACATTGTTATATTTTTAAATATACATTGTTAGATTCCGAAATTCAAAATGGAAATCTGAAAGCATAGCGGGGAAGAATAGGAACAAATTTTCCTTGCGACGATTGCAAATCACCTTTTGTAGGGGGGGGGGATCATTACTACTTTTGTTGTATTAGAATTTCCTTTAATGGCGTTAACGTGTTATCTATCTTACTAATATTATAAATGCGAAAGTTTTGATATTTGTTACTCAATCACGCCAAACAAGCTGGAGGGATCTGGATGAAATTTGGCACAGGCATAGGATATACTCCGGAATAGGACATGGACTATTTTTTATCAACATACCATGCGGGCGAAGCCGCGTGCGGAAGCTAGTAGATACAAATAGAAGATCAGTGGCCTAGCTAAAAGGAACCTGTTACCTTGCTGCTCCTGTCTACGACCGGTTCCCCGGGCTTGCGCGGGGCTGCCGGGGCGGCCGCGGCCGAAGGACTCAGATCTGACCAGTTCGGGTAGTCAATCTCACCTGAAACAAATTCATATTGTACAATCAAATCTATACTAATATTATGAAGCTGAAGAGTTTGTTTGTTTGTTTGAATGCGCTAATCTCCGGAACTACTGGTTCGAATTGCACATTCTTTGTGTTCGTTAGTCCATTTATCGAGGAAGGCTTATAGGCTATAAAACATCACGCTAAAATCTGTAAAAGCCGAGCAGCGGGTGAAACCGCGCGAGAATGGCTAGTACTCAATAAGCATAGTGACCGTTTTCTAATCTGGCTTGACCGGAGTGATACCACGGCCTCATAGAATACTAGCGTTAAACGATTACGGCTTGCAAAGGAACGGCAACGCACTTGTCGGTCTAGCTGTCCATGGTAGGCACAGTGCTTTCCATCACCTATTTCTGTCCACTACTACACTACTGTGTGGCTTATGGCGAAAATATACTTTATTGCGATAATTTATAGAATCAGGCGTAACTTTGCGGAAATCCATGGCATTAAATGTTAGGAAAAATATTTAGTTAAAAATCCGACTCGCAGCCGAGCGCTCGTCGAGTCAACATCTCCTGAGGATGCCCTGTGGAGGGGCGAAACACGTGTCGAGTGTAGGTTTGATTGCGTGCCATGTTTTTCCGTCTTTTTGCACGTGTGCATATGTATGTTACCTTTACTGCATGTGCATATGCATGATTGCATAGGAGTGGGATTGCATTCTGCAACAAGCCTGGATTTTTGTCCCGGAATAAAAACTAATTTTTTTTCCTAACATTTAATACTTTATTGCGTATTAGCAAAACGCCCCAACTTCGCACGGGCGCAATGCTGATACAAAATTTCGCTAATTGGCATAATATCGCGTCTAGTTGCACCTACCATACTCTCTCTGCATCACCCTAAGCCTTTGTAATGTTATGTTGCATAAAGTTTATATCTTTATGTATATAATTCTGTTGTACGTGTGTAAAATGTTTTTTTGTGTATGCGTGATGGTTTAGATTCAGATGGTGCTGATTGTTTGAAAAAGTTTGTGATCTCTGAAACGGTCCTTAAAATTTCGCTGAACTATGTGGGGGTTTTTAGGAAGAGGCCGGTAGTAAATAAATAAAACCAGGAGCCATTAAAACGAGTGGTGTAGTGTATTACCTAGCATGTCGTCCATGAAGTCGTCCTGTCGGGGCGGCACGGCCTGCGGGTTGGTGGTGCAGGCGGGGTACTTCAGGAGCCAGTCCTCGTAGCCCGCCGCCAGCGCCAGCGGGGGCCGGCTGTACTGGACCTTCACGTCCCACTACACAACAAACACAAATCTTATGTATAAAAATGGATCGCAAAATGTGTTGGTAAGCGCATAAAGAAAATATTAGAAAAGTAGAGGGGAAGATTAGGAAAGAGTGACCCTTTGATAGCGAGATAGTTGGACCCGTACGAAGCGGGGGCGGGCCGCTAGTTTTTAATAAAGATACTACAAATAAAACTAGTCTCTGGGGCAAGCGTAATGCGATATAGCGGCTTGGTTTGGAGCAGGAGAAACAGTTAACGAGTTGGGTTTTAATAAGTAAAAAAATTCTACCTTTGTTTAGATAAGTTAATTTTTTTGTGACGGTTTAAAAATGTGCAGCGGACGAAAATTCATGTTTAAATCAATTATGAGATAATTTTAATTTTTCATTGATAAATAACGTGACACATACTAAATGTATTGAAGAGAAAAAAGAAAATTTTAAGGACTTTTGTTGTAAGATTTCAAATTAAGATTGTATGTTGTGCCTCAACACAAAAAGCAGTAAAGTAGTAGTATACCTTGAGGAGCGTAGTCTTGAGTAGATGTAGAGTCTTCCCGGGTATGACGGCGGTGCTGTTCCAGTCCAGCATGACGATGAGCTCCATGTTGGCGCGCTCCGCCCACACGGGCCGCGACGCTAGCGGCAGGTTCTGTTCCAGTACGTTCGCTGATTGCCTACGAAAACAAATTAATAAGATTTTTGTCCATTTGCATTTTCAAAAAAATCACGTCCCACACTAGGATTATCTCCTGTGTCGTGGGTGTCGTGTCAAACATACAATTTTTCGCGTTAATACTCGCGTAATTATATTGTAAATATGAAACGCGAAAGTTTAAAAACTGTTTATTCCTTTGGAGATTAAAAGGTGTAAAGTTATGTTTATGATCTGAGGTAGAAACTCGTCACATGTTTGCAATATACAACTAAACCAAGAAACTAGAACTTTTGGAATAAAATGTTGTATTATGGCATGGTATACAAAATCTTACCCTGGAGAGATGCACTCCTCAGGCACACTGATACAGGCGGGATAGTTAATATGCGACTCAATGTAATCCTTCCCCGGTCTCGCATCCAAAATCATGACCTTAATCCTACCATTCTTGAGAATGGAGTACAACATCTCACTCTTGATCGTCACTTCATCGGGTCCTGTAAACAAAATCATATGCTTTAACCAGACTGAAAATGAGATTTTGAAAGAGAAAAAATATGTAAATAAAAATATGGCGAACTAATACCCCTCCCTTGTTCCTGCAATCTTCAAATCCCATTAATCATTAATCACTAAAAGGTCAGCAACGTACACAGGTGTCCATACGCAACCATCAGGGGATCCTTCTGCTTGATGTTTTAAAAAAAAAAACGTTGTCCCACACTAGGGTTTTCTCCTGTGTCGTGGGTGCGGTTACAAACATACAATTACACATATACATGACACCTAGACCCGGAACAACAATTTGTGGACACACAAAGAGTTGTTCATTGCGGGAATCGAACCCGCGACACGTTGCACGGCATCCAGTTACCCAGCCACCGCACCAACCGTGTAGTGTTTGCCACCACTATCCCAAAAAAAAGGAATTACTTCAGTGTTTTTCACATACACATCATACCATAACATGGAACAATAATTTGTAGTGCCCATAAGACTATCCGAGCATGAATAGAAAACCGCAACACACATTATGCAGTAGATATAGCTTAGACTGTAACATGAAAACATATAATTCGTGGTCACAAGTTGACTGACGACCAGTGCAACCAGGTCGAAACGTCACGCCTACCAAGGTATCTCAATAAATACTTTTCGCGTTAATACCCGCGTAATTATATGTTGTCAATATGAATAGCGAAAGTTTAAAATTTAGTCTATCATGAAAAACTTAATATTTGTCTCTAGATGTATATTGATCTCTTTTTTATTAATGCAATGTAGAATAAATTGGGAGAACCATCTTATAGTAGGTACCTAATCAAATAGTTCTTATATGAATCATAGTTATCAAACTTAAATCAACTAAATACTAATTATAAAGTACTATTAACTTTTTTATCATTTTATCATCGACTTTGACAAGTCAAGGTAGTACAGTGATTCATATGTTCTGCTCATGACTGACAACAAAAGGGGTTACTTTCTTAGTTCTAGTTTTTGTGTTAATATGTGAAATTAAGCACTAAATTTTATTTTTTATTTGTTTCGGCGACAAGCGATCGGATGGATTACATGATGGAAAGCAAGCATCATTCATGGACACCCCCAATACCAGAGGAGTTGCAAATGCGTTAGTGACCTTTTGGAGATAAGGAGCAGGGTATAGGAAGCATTGGGCAAGAAACACACATACAATGCTTACAAACACCAGTTTTCTGCGAGTCCATTTATGTTAAAGCATGGCTCTCCTTTACTTAAAATGTTAATGTTATGTCATATTTGTGCTAATAAATATAACACTATAATATAGGCTAAGGAGTCATATAAGAGTATAACTACTTTCAAGATAAACTTAAGCTTTAGTCAGAAATAAATTATTGCTCTTATCTTCTTATATATAAAAATGGATCGCAAAATGTGTTGGTAAGAGCATAACTCAATAACGCCTGGACCAATTTTGCCAATTCTTTTTTTGTTATGTACGTTATTATAAGGAGAAGGTTCTTACGAAAGAAAACTTTAGAAAAGCTAAGGGGAATAGCGGGAATTAAGAACCCTTTCGACGCCGTGGCCGTTCGTTTGCAAAACAAATGACTGACACCGGGGTAGTCGGATACCCGTGCGGAGCAGGGGCGGTCTGCTAGTATTAATATAAGATTAATATGAAGTGGTATAGATTGGATCACATACTTGTGTAATTTTACCACTATTGAGTACATCCCAAATAAGTAACAAGTATTTACAGGTTACTATTATTTTGACACATTACTACTAGTGAACTATTGACTGGACATTGCAAGTGACTTCACTTTGTTAAAAACAATAATTTTAATATATTTTTATAATATGTGTGTCTTAGAACTGGTATAATAACTTACCTGGTAATCCAAGAGGCTGTGGTGGTTCTATTATAGGAGCGGCTTCAGCCATTTTCTTTCTGTTCTCATCTATCTTTTGTTTTATAAGCTCATTCTCTTTTATATCATTCAGTCGCTTCTCCTTCTGTTCCTGCTGATACCTGTAAAGTTTACAATACTTTCATGTTTACTTCTTTATAGTATTTTTGTATACAGTTTCTTACTTTCTTATATGAATCATGTAAGAAAATTATTTACAAACTGTGAACAGTGCCTGTTAAAATATAACATTACTTTTGTGTGTTACACATACATCAACTTCCTACTGCTGAATATTACCATGTTACCATTCAAACAAAATAAATTAATGTAAGTATAATTGAATAAAAAATATCTAAGCAATAATTTAGAAACTGGTGTAATATAATAAAATTGCTTACCATTTGAGATATAAAAATATAACAACATGACTAAATATAAGAGGGTCCACTAAACCAAATTCACTGTAAATAAACTCCACCATTTTATAGAGCAACCACTAACTTTGGCAGTATGTTAAAAAATAAAACCAAACATTATTTACTCTGTGACTCATTGCTTATCTTTTGTTGATAAAAGATGTCCTATGTAAATTCTGTACATACAGTAGAGTAATGACAACAAATCTTATCATAAACAATATTCACTATAGCTCACCTGTCTATGAGACTGTTTTTAAGCTTTTCAGCTTGGTCTATAGCCTTATTTGGGTTCTTTGGGCCCAACATGTTGTTGTAATAAGTCTTATCCTTCAGATAGTCCTTGTCCTTGCTGATATAAGCTATTACCCGGAGGTATTTCATGTAATAAACGTAAGAGTACTCCTCATCTCCCTTCTCACGGGACTCTTCAGCACTTTCAAATAATTTTAGAGCTGTTTTGCATAACCTACAACAAAAGTTAACGTTTTAATACATTTTTTGGGGTTCGTATGAGATTTCTTGTTTGCAGTAGCTAGGAATACTCACAAAGTAGCTCTTTTTGACTTCAAATCTGGTACATTGTGTAATTTGTCCAAATCTTCTATACATTTTCCAAGGTGAAGTTGTAATTTTCGTGTTTCTGTCATGATGAAATTTTGCACACCCTGACGTCTTATTCGAGGTACTACCGTAATTTAAAGTCTCCAGGACTACGAATTCCTACATTTGTTCAGTAAAACACAGAGATTGTTGTAAAAATTCACTGCAAACAAAAATTGTGAATCAAATCAGAAATGTCAAGTTTTTTTTTTAATTTGCCAATTTTCAATACAGACTGCACAGATGAATGAAACTAAAGCAACGTTTCAATTTAGGCATCTAGATTTCAGAGTATTTACAAAACATTAATAAATTTACAAAACATGAATAAATTAAACATTATGAATTTTCGTACCTACTGCTAAATTACCAAATTATTATATACAGAAGGTAGATCACAGCAACATTCTTTTGATTTTATATTCCTTTCCAAATTACAATATCATAGCATTTGAAATTATTTTATGAATTCACTATTGTAACCAAATGTGTTCTAAGTGTGAGCATGAGTTAAATATTAGGTAATTAAATAAAAACCATGATTTACTTTAATAAAGTTGTGAATTAAATGGAGTAAACGGAAACGCTCTATGCTTTGACATATTTTTGACGTAAACCGTACCGCACCCAAGTCAATACCATATGTTGGAAAACCTTCACGCTATTTTGTGCCGTATTTCAAAGTACTAGGTATCTGATTACCATCACCAACTTGAATTCTTCGTGGGGATACATGTACAAAGTGTAAATAGCGCAGGAGCGCAAGTTTTCATGCGCAGTGGACTCTTCCTCAATTTCCCTGGTCGATCGTGGTTTTCCATTTAGTTTTTCAGCTGATCACGCTTTCTACAGCCGCATAGCAGACCGTCCGTGTCGCGGGTCATGTGCGAAACTGTCGCAGCGTAGTGAAATCGCTGAGTGATTGTGTTGTGTAGTTGTTGCATTAGCTAGTGCCAGTGAAAATGTTTTCAGGACTCACTAATCAGGTCAGTTCGTGGATGGGAGCTGCTAAGGGCGAGCCCCAAGATGAGGAAGTCCCAACCCCAACGAAGGAAGCGACAGGGGAAGCCTCCTCAGCGACGGCGGAAGGCGAAAAGTTAAGGTAATGGAATTCTTTTGTTTACATTCTCTTTACCTTGATTTTATCTCGTGGAATGCATTGATTAATTTATTCCGCAAGACCTAGTTTTGATATACATCACAATCTGACTCAAAACTTGTTTCTTTTTGTATGGAAAGTGTTTCTTAGTTTTGTAATGACAATCTTTAGCTGAATAGTGTTCTGTGTCGCGCAGTCTTCTGTAACGACGAGAATATACTTATTATATGCAAAATTCTTGGTTTTCGTAAATTATTGATTTTTAGAAACAATGAGTTTTAATCTAGGTCAAGTACTTGGGCCTTTGGATTCCGCTTGGAATTAATATACTCTATTGAATCCCTGGTTTTAATGACACTATACAAGACAAAATAATTAGGATTAGATTGTAGGACAAAAAAATATCATCAGGAAAAATTTTAGGACTTGAGGATTATGTAATGATAAACAGACTTTATTCTGTAAAATAATATTGGTTGTGAGACAAAAAGGAACAGTATGATTACAAAACAGGCAACATTAAAATAAAAAGATGTAATTCCATATTTAAAATATTTTATTTTTCACAGTCCTACAAAAGGAGGCAGTAAGCTGGACCTAATTACCAATGTGAAGTCACAAATGACTGGCTGGCTTGGCTCTGGTATCCCAATTCCTGGTCTTAGAAAAAATGAGCCAGCTCCTGCGGAACCTGAGCCTGCACCGGTGGAACCAGCTGAACCGGCTGAACCAAGAGCTGAGGGCAAAGATGATGATGATAATTCTAGGTATAATAGGTACGAGGGGTTGGCGGATGTAATGAGTTGGAACGGACTTATGTTATGCTTTTTCTGTTTCTTGCGTTGGTGTATTGTTTCTGGTCAATATTAAAAAAACATTTTTATGGCAATCAAGAAGGCTTTTGACATAGTTAAAATAGTTATTAGAGAAAGACACCATTTGACTAGGGTTTTCAGTGTTGTTCAGGTTGTCAATTTTATGTAACACTAGATAGCCACTATTTATTACAGTAAGAATAGTTTATCAGAACCCCATAAGGTAGCTAAAAAGCTACTAGTTAAAATGATAAGATATAGTAAAAAAATATCTTGATTATAATAAAGTTTTATCAGTCACAATACACCAACCCTGACTAATATATAATTTAATAATTTTTCAAGTTATTGAAACACAAAATTATATCATTCTGTTGAAGCCTGTCTACGACACTGACGCTTTGATATGGCACGTCAAAATTGTACTATAAACAAATTTGCTTTGCTTATTTTAATCACTTATTTAATTTCATGGCTTTTCGGCACATCTCACATAAAATACACTCAAAATTTATTTTTCGAAATTACATATTTCTCAGTCAGATTCTAGTAGGAATTCAACCATTTATTGGTTTCGTGACATCATAATAGTGCAGTGATTATTATTTCATACAAATACATTAAGTTTGAGTTTTTAGCAAAATTCTTAATTTGTTGTAGGGAATATTACTTTATTACTTATTTAACTTATTATCTACAATAGAAATGAATTAGACGACAACACACAGATTTGAACATATTTTTGTAGTTGCACTTGCAAATTATACAACTACTCATTTATTCTGCTCAAACCCCATTTTTAATTTCTCATTGTTGTTGTGCATTCTTTTAGTGTACCTACTGTTTTTAAATTATCTCTATTTTTTGATCTAGTCAGATTCGCATGTCGGAGGTTTGTTCCCCAATGGAGTTACGTGGACCGTTTATTTTTTAAATCGTAAAATGCGAATTTGGCTAGACTATAACAACCTTTTTATAGTTCTAGATAAGGAATTTACTGCGTACTAGTTAAGCCGTTTTTATTTCCATTTCCCAGCTGTAAAATATTTAATACGACGTGTATCGATTACGTGACGATATATCTACGTCAGAGATTTATAAAAAGATATTGTTCAATTCACTTACAAAAAATATTCGTTTTTATTACGAAGTTAATAAAGAAAGGTATTGTTCGAAATTGAGATAATCGTCGGCTCAGTCGTTAGATTCAATAATAAATTACTTAGTTGGTCCGTTTCCAATAATTTGATCGGTAAAAATTATATTTCGGTGTCGCATCTCCCTAGTGGCGTCTCATTCAAGCGATAAATGAGGTAAAAACCTTCGACCGTCTCTGCTACCGGGAGGGTATTACGTAAATGTCAGGGACCAATATACGGATCATTCGCTTCAAGTTTGTGCTTAGCTTGCAGATCGAGGTCGCGAATATATCGAGCGAACCTCTGAATATATTACTGTTATTGATTTTCCACGCAACTCTGAATTCATGCCAGTGGTTGCTCATTTCTCTGTAACGGAACTAAGTATAGGAATTAATGCTTTTTTAACTAACTACCTTAATTGTGATTACGAAGAAACATAGCACTATTTTCTTGATTCATAGAATAAGTTCAGTTACACTGAAAGGGTTCTAAATTTTATATTACCTACGATCCATTTTAAGCAAGAAAACTATATTAAAATTGCAGAATTCTCAAAAACCGTAGGTAGGATCTAGGAGTTGATTGGTTTAACTAAAGTTCCTCCTTCCCTATCCGAAGATCCGTAATAGGTCATATTTCAGGAAATTCAATAAGTAATTATTATATCGTTAATTTGATATGATTGGACGCAGCGCCACTGGTGGGGCGGACAGCAGGCCAGCTTCCACTGGCGGCACCCCCACTGAGGAGCAGCCTGGAGGCGTTGGAAACGGTACGTGACCAGTTTAGCTAGACCCTGATGAGCGTAGTCTTGTTTATTTACAGGAGTAATCTAGCAATTCAAGCACTCACGTATCTAGCTAGTTACATTTTCTTTCGATTCACAACAAGTACATACAGATTTGATTTATGCTAGAGTATGATGGCAAACTTATCCTGGTTTCAAGTGAAATTGAATTATTGGTCTCATATATACCACATTGAATCTGAAATGTTAAGAAATATAACTTTATTGCACGATTGAACCGACAAATTATACCAAGAAAGACCATATTATTCAACTAGGTGATTTCGTCACTAAATTAATTTGTGGAACCTACTGTGTATTTTTGGCACAAGATCAAAATACATTCCATATACGGGAGCTTATTTTTGTACACCCTTGACAGATTTTGTTTAAGAATCAATCAATAATGGTCGTGTTCGGAAAATATCATCGAGGCTTTTGTTTTTATTTCGCTATGATTTTTCTTTTTTTTTATATTCTGTTTGTAGTTTTGCTATTTTTTCTTTTTGCTATTTTCCCGTTTTCAGGTGGCCAGAGTAGAAAATTGTTTACCGTTGACGCTATTGAAGTACCTGATATGCAAGAGTGTTAGTAACTTTGTTTTGTTTTCCGTTTTAATTTTGTTTTGCATTAACCTGGTTCTACGGTTTCCCAAATGATGTTTGCGGTTTGACCTTAAACATTTCCGTGTCCTCGACACGGAAATGTTTAAGGTACGGTTGTACGGTTTTTGGCATGAAATAAAGTGATAAAACGATAAACGGCTTAGCTCAAATTGGCCGTCCGATTTTCGCATAATGCGGCGAGTTCAAAATTTTCCAAGCTTTTCTGTGAAATTCATATTCTTGGGAAAAAGTAGAACTAGTGTTTTTCTTCTATTAACATTTTTATTACTGTTTTTTTTTTGATATTTTTCCGAAAAATAATTGTTGGAAATTTGCTTTTGGCAAAGATTTTAACAAGTAACATTTTCATAAAAAAATTGTTTTAGTATCAACAAAACTGACAAGCACCATTTCCTTTAATCCACAGACTTAAGTCACATAAAGAAAATAATATGTTAAAAGCTTCCCACTACTTAAATTCCAATACTAGAAAGATCCAAGATATCTTCAACGTGTCCCAATTTCACAGTTACAACCAAGGCGGTTGCCGGAGCTAAGTCCCTGGGCAACTTCTTGTACTCAGCGGTGAATAAGGCTGGTGCTAAAGTCAGCGAGGCCAGCGCCAAGATCAAGAAGACCGTCGAGGAAAATGTAAGTAGCTAGCTCTAAGAAACACAGGATTTTGTACCTTATTGCAATTTTGAAATCATCGAAGTAAATAATACAAATAATATGATGTTGATGGCTATCGAAAGCCTTAGAGAAGTCACGGTAAAAAGTGATTATTTGAATGATTATTTATTTGCTATGTCATCCATTTAAAATAGCGTATCGATCTTCAAAGGCCATGTAAATACTTATAAATGAAGTGGTGACCATTGTTACCAGTTAAATTAATCGATTATAAGTAATTGTCTAGGCTGTTCATATCGCTTTCAACAGATACTATTATTATGTTATCAAGAAGGGTTCATTACAGATGAAACGACTGTTCGCATTAACCCTCGAATGTAACCTATAGCCAATTTCTCCTTAAACCACAAACATGTGTTATTTACATACAGTTGTATGAAAATCCGTAATGGTGTCCCCCAGGGTGCGATTATGGGTTCACGGACTGTTTGCTTAAGTAAACCGGGTTGATTGCTCTGCTCTCGATAGATTACAGTATTGTCGCGAGCGTGTCGCTATGCGTTCATTAATGGCGTCATTGGGGTCGGGTCACTGGCAACGTTACGTTTTACTCGAGGCTTTTGGCTAAATCGTCCTTCAGTAAAGGGCTATTATATTTTATTTGGCTACTGAAGAAATGCCACCAATGTTAATATTCTACGTTTGGCTCGAAGTTTCGTTCTCATAATTGTATTTCAATTCAGTAGGTTATGCTCGTAACAACTAGTTTTGTGGTGTAATTATTTCAGGCAAATAAACGTTTTGTAGAACAAAGCATTGTTTTGTTGTCACCACAGGTCGTTACCGTGAAGATAACGAATGTCAATTACACCTTCCTTTATATTATTATGACAATGAAACCAGTATACAATAGTCGTACAATAAGTCTTGGCGTACTGCGTAAATCCATTCGCGTTTGTTCAGGCCTTTTTTAGGCTAGACACTCTCCGACATGATTAATAGATATACCTATTTTTTCTTTAATAAAATGTAAATTGGTTGCTACAGAGTTTCTTGGAACAGACACATTATTTTTATTTATGCTTGTATCTGGCCAAGATACAGACATTTGGCAAAGTATAGTAAGTATAGTAAGTATAATATATGGAAGTGTTAGGTTTTTGGCAGCCATGTCTAAAAACTTACTTATGCCAGTGGATGGTCGGTTGGCAACTGGTTCCTGCTTACGTATGTTTCTTTTTAGGATTGTTTAATGAAGTTCTTTGATATTTTCATATCAATACTTCAATTCTCGTTATTATATGGATTTTATTTGAGTTGTAATTTATGATGTTATAGTTTTTCCTAAATCCCAATCTATTAACTTGAGTAATCTCTATACGATGCGCTTTTTAAACTACGTAACTTGTAGGAGAAGCAAGTTAAATTCCAACATAGCACGTATACAAACTGAGTTTCTGAACGCAATCAGTTGCAACAGTTAGTTACAATGAGTTGAATTTCCACTTCACTGGTTCAGCTGTAGAACAGTTCTTCCATCCGCTCGGTTTAATCTAACTTAAAATATTGTTCGACTTGGCGGAATATTATCATTATTATTGTAGTTATTTCAACTTGTACCTATAATTTATAATGTTTCTTTGTGAACTTCGCCTTGGGTTTTAATTTATAGAGAGCTATATGGAGACATTGGTCTTTCTGAATATTCTAGACGCTTTCGACGGTTTGTAATAGATCTTACAGTTTTTGTGTAACATCTTGGGATTGTAATAAACCTAGTACTTAGACATCTAACTGACTCTGGTTCGAGCCTTACTGCTTACAAACTTAGGTAACCGTTAATTAAGACTAAAGTTAATAGCACCCGATATAGTATTGATGAGAGCAATTATGTCTTTGCTAGAAAATAATTAGTTCTAGCAGCAATGCCCTGAAGTAATAAAAGTTCTTAGCAGTTAATGATGTTGGCTCGAAGACAAACTAGAAGAGTTGATGAAACTCTCTGAAAGCCGTCCATTAATTAACTTAGATAAGAAAGTCATTACCGTGAACAAAACTGCCGCTCGGATGGTCCAGACGAGTGCGTCGGAAGATAAAAACTTTTGGATTACTTCTAACTGCCAGAAATGAGTTATCGGATATCAGATTGCGTGGAGCTTTTTTGTGGCGGTTTCAAGATTGAGAAATTTATGGATTGTTTTCCAAGTATTCCGTTTCATAAACTTAAATCGTCTTGATTTCTATTTTAGGTTACAGCTATTAAGTTTTTGAAAAGTTTTATTTTAGATGTTATCGAACAACTCTTTCTCCTGAATCGAACCGGAAATTCAATGCACAACTTTCGTCGTTCTATTGACTAGTTAAATTAACGCGGCAGTAAGAAATTAGTGATTCAATTTGTAATTCAATCTATTTCTCGTTTTTTTCTCTAGAAAAAAAAAAAACGTTGCCCAACTTTAGGATTTGCTCCTGTGTTGTAAAAAAACGTTGCCCCACTTTAGGATTTTCTCCTGTATTGTGGGGGCGTTTCAAACATACAATGTCACATGACACCCAGATCCGAAACAACAATTTGTGGATCTCACAAAGTGTTGTTCCGTGCGGGAATCGTACCAGTGACACGTTGCATGGCAGCCAGTTACCCAGCCACCGCACCAACCGTGCAATCGAATTTTGTTGTACGATAAGTTCATATGCTATATCAATGCGACATAACGACGTTGCATCGGTAGAATGTTCTGATAAAACTGAGAAACGGACCAGAATAATGCTATATTCGTAGCTGGCAATGTTGGAAATTGTACATTGCCATTTAGTTGAAGACACGCCAACAAAAGCAGTTTTGAAATAGCTTTACTCCATAACAGTAAATATTCAAATCCGAGTTCACAGTTCCAAGTCATTAACTTAATGCATTTCCTGAAAACAAGTGCATTTTTCACAAAACTTTTAGACGTTGTAGTTGACACTGCAAAACACAGAGTTCGATTTCCCTGAAGTGGAAACTGAGACAGTGTGAATTCCTGAGCAGTTGGAAAGCCTCATGAGTGTGTTATTTGGCGTGGAGCCAGGTCTGGGAGAATTAGGGCGAGGCATAATGCGGGTATGACGCAAGGGGTCTTTGTACCCCTTCTAGCTTTGTGACAGACGGATAGACAAAGATAGCGAGACAAAAGGTGACTCGTTAAATATTGGAACGATTCTCAAATGTCACGGTTCTTTGTGTCCTGTTTCACTGAGTGCTGGAGGCGCCGTCTTCGCTAGGCAGGGAATATTTGCGATTTGAGTGGTGGAAAAGAATTGCAATAATGGATTATCAGGATTCCAACAATTCAATCGAGTTTTGAATAGAGTAAAAAAATAATAAGGTATTGGCTAAACATCCATTATTATGTGAAGCAAAATGTAGCCACCGATTTCGTTTCGGTAATACAATTACAATACCGAAATCAGGACTGAAAGTGAAACGCCGTTGACGTCACCGCAAAAGCCTTAAAGCTCCTATCGGCTTTTATCCGGACGCTTTCATTCACGACGGAATATTGTTTCATTTTCATATTCAGCGGGCAAAAGGCATCGTTTTTCACGAAGGGACTCGCTCGACAGTAACGATATGAATCTGATTTCTGGAATTGTGCTTTGTCTGTGCCTTCAATCTTTTATAAGTTTTGCAAATGATGTTTCTATTTTCAGTTATTTTCAATACAGAATGCTCGGTTACTACTTTACGAAAATTACGTATTTGATTCAAATTATGGAACTGTATAGGTTTTATATTCATTGATTCGAACTCTTGAACAGACGTCGTTCCATTGTAGCTCGGTTTCTTTAACGAAGCTTTTTAAATAGTCCTTTAATCAGAGAATTTTATAGAAACTTTTGTCTGCCCGTATCTAGCACTTTTTATGTGATAAGCCTGCAAACGTGCCCGACGAATTACCTGATCGTAAGCAGTTAGCGCCGCCCATGGACACCTGCAACAACGGAAGAGTTACGAGTAGGTTGCCGATCTTTTGCGGATTAGGGGTTTGGAGATTTAGGGATTGGGTAGGGGAAGGGTTGGGCCTGCAGTATTCTCACTCGCGTGGCGAAACACAACGCTGTCGTCGTTGCACATCGGTTTCTGTGAGGCCTTGGTATTACTCCGGTCGCGGCGTCCCATTCGTGTTGAAGCATGGCTCTCCCACACTTGAATTTTAAACATCATCACCATCAGCCTATAAGTGCCCACTGCTGAGCAAAGGCCTCTTCTCACACGGAGAAGGTTTGAGCATTAATCACCACGCTTGCTCAATGCGGGTTGGCGATTTCAAACTTACAATTAGAAATTATAAGTCCAGGTTTCCTCACGATGTTTACCTTCACCGTATGTCAGTGGTGTATAAATAATCATAGAAAGTACATATAACTCGGAAAAAGTCACATTGGTACTTGCCAGGTTTCGAACCCACACTCTCATGCATGAGAAGCGGGCTCCTTAGCCTCCAGGCCACCACGACATCATCAACGTCAACTCTGCGCCACTTTGTGCCAGTAAGACTGTGACACTCCATCGAACCACACCTAGAGTGAAGTCATTTGGTGACTCTCCTCATCAAAAAGGTGTCCCGGAATTCCCATATAAGTAACCAACCACTCCGAAGAGACATTTTCAGTAATGGTCTCTGTAATTGAGTTTGATCAGGTATCCGAGTGCCTCCGGGATAATGATGGCCATCTTCCTGCCATTACAGGCTATGTAGTAAATAATTACGGTAAATAAGCTTTTAGTGGTTTCGTCCTACTTAAATTTTATTACCGTTTAGTCGATTTTAAGTGACGGTTTTAACAAAATTTCCGTATTTTATTTTGTTTAGGGCTGATTTTTCAATGGTTTGATAAATGTTACCTGGGGAGTAATTATGATGCTGTCGCGTCAGAATGTTTGTATAAGACAGTGACAGCAACAATTTTATACCTCAGAAAACATTTAACTTAATATTGAAAAATCAGCTCTTAAAGGATTTAATTGACTTATTTCTTAAGGTGAAGTTTTTTTGCTTCATTATGTCTTGGCGTGGCCATAGGATGTGTATAGAAAGTCAACTTAACTTTCGTATTGAAAATCAAATTGAATATATGTGTAGGATAGAGAACCTTTTACGTAAAGCTACATACAATACATTCAGTATTCAAAGTAAACCTAACATCACTATGATAAAATATGAAATTCTCCAGATATATTTACAACACAAAGGAAATCGTATAAAATTCGTCGTTGCGCATCTACATACCAATTCACAATGCCCGAGGTAACGTTATTCCTGTACTCCCAAACGTATTTCACCATATACTTACCGATTCAGCTCAAATATTCGAGAAAATTCGTCACCAGAACATTCTGGAACAATCGTGATTTGAACGTGGAACGGTTAATTCAATATGGCGGCGATGATGTCATGGCAATTTTTGGAGATAGAAAAAAGCATTTTGTTTCTTAGGCAATAGAATTTATAGTAAAGTGTAGAAAAAAATGGTTTTGTACGTAGTTTTACGTATGCATATAGTGTCTTAACCTTTCCTTAGGTGTGAACCCAAAAGGGTTGTAGTGGGACTCGGCAATCTATTATTAAGTCCACGTGATTTTCGGACGGCCCACTAGCTTCTATTGTAGCGAAAAATCGAAAGCGACGAAGGAAGACTTTTTCATCATTTTCCTTTATGTCCATGGCCTATACGATTTAGTATGCATTTTGTTTATTTCTAATAGTCTCTTTTCTGTACAGTTAAAGTTACCTACCTATTTTAATGTTACCTTTTATCTCGCGTCTCTGGTGCTTAACTTTCATAATCATATGGTTTTCGTAAAACTCTAATTTTTCTTAAAATGAGTTTTTCTTCTTGGCAGCTTTTTAAGTGGTAGGACAGCAAACGAGCAGACGGATTATCTGATGGTAAGCATTCAGAACCGCCCATGGACATTCACAACGACGAAGGATTAACAAGTGCGTTGCCGACCTTTCCTTATTAGGGATTAGGGATTAGCTGTGGGGATTAGGGATTTCTAGATTTAGGGATTGGTAATGGATGGGGCAGGGGGAGGAGTGGGCCTCCGGCAACCTCACTCACACCGCGAAACACGACGCTATTGTTGTTTCACCACGCCGTTTTTCTGTGAGGCCGTGGTATCACATTGGTCTAGTCGACCCATTCGTATCGAAACATGGCTCTCTCACATTTTCTTTTTCTGCTTGTTAAAATTTTGTATCAGGTTAACCAATGAGTAACGTCCAACATTATCATGTGGTGCTGCAACCCTTGCCGGTATAAGGCGACCCTTTTCGACCCTTGTCAGGTACGCTATGTCGTTTTTATAGACTTTTTTGGCGTACCAAATATTTTAACCGTGCTTTGACGTTTGCCTTTACCGGGGAAGCTAAATGATGTTAAATTGATGTCGATGACCTTATTCTGGTGTCGGTCAGCCATTTTGTGTTATAATTAGTTAATATCAACGAATTACAATACAAATAGTCGACTTTTATTTTCTATGTACATAAAAGGCATAGAAATTAAATTGACTTTTACTGATCTTTTTACAATTGTTCAAATACAGAATAGTATAACATTTTCTTCACTATGTGTTCCTAGAAAACGCGTTGTAGTTAGAAATGTGTGTGTTTTTTTAAGATTAGAAACCTTTCCACCTTTGATCAGTTACCAGAAATCTAAGTACCTATATTTGCAACGAATACTGACTAAAGAAAATAGTGCGCACAGAAAATTCAGTTCATAAGACTACGAATTTACCTCAGAAATTTTTACTCATTCAAATTGTAGTCTCTTATGTAAGAACTATTTTAATAAATAACATACTTATAATAAATATTTGTTTTGTCACAGAAAAAAAAGGTTAATCTCTTTTAAAAATTTATCTTTAATATTACCTTCGGTTTTTTTTGAGAGGGGAAAATATACAAATGACTTCTTTTATGAATTGGAGGGAGTGTCAGACTCTTACTGACTAAAGACCCCCCTGTTCCTTCTCCTGCTCTGGGCCGAGGTCGCGGTGCCTCATTGCGCTTTACCCGCAACCCCGGCTGAACATCAGCCCTAAAGGGCCTCGTCTGTGGTGGTCTATTGGCTCTTTGAGGCCTTTAATCTCTTTATGTATATCGGGTTGCTAAGTGTCATAGTAGTTTGCAATTTTCGAACTTTTGCTAAGCGCATTGCGCATAATAAAGATCTTTTAGTCTTAACTAAACGATCTTTATTATGCGCAATGCGGTTTCTAAACCTCTAAACCTGGATTTTTAGTAGTCTGTTTTTCATGTGGTACATTATCTTCTTTTAAAAGTTTTGTAAAACTCAATTTATGTGCCCTGACTGTTATACGGATCCTCAAGAATCCTGATCCTCAAGACGAGAGAAGAGATTAAAGTAATAGTAATATAATCAGTGAAAGTATAGTAGAAGTATTAATATCTTTTCCTAGACTCTACTCATGTGTATATTACAAACATGATCAAATCATTTCAGTTATCAGCCATGTAAAAATAATACATAAATAACAATTAATAAATCACAAGGCTATTAGCTAGTTAAATTATATTGAACTTCGTAAGGTAAAGAGGTAGCATCCAGCCACGATGACTATATAGGTACCTATATATTATACGTCACACTATCTATTGTATTCCCTTGGATTAGAGGACAATAATCGATCACGTATGACGCATTGCAGGGTCTAATAAGCCCAGCAAGATGTACGACTCCCTTGAGCCGTAAAAGTAATACAAAAGCTGTTATTGAAGTTTGTATTGGAGATTAATCACCATCGAGAGTTTTTTTTGTGTAATAGGTCGGCAAACGAGCAGACGGATTACCTGATGGTAAGCAATCAGCGCCGCCCATGGAGATACGATAGCGTTGCCGACCTTTTAAGGATTAGGGATTTAAAGATTTGGGGATTGAAGATTGGGGTAGGGGAAGGATTGGGCCTCCGGTAACTTCACTCACAAGGCGAGACACAACGCTGTGGTTGTTCCACGCTGGTTTTCTGTGAGGCCGTGGTATCACTCCTTTTTCTTTCCCAACGATGATAATTGAAGGTCGGCAGGTCGTTGTATAACTATGCTATGATAGATTGGAACTTCCGAACAATATCGTTCGAAACAAGAGCGATCCGAACTGCCTTTTGATGTTTCAAATCCATAAATTGGATCTATCCCCACTGAATATTTATTTGCTTTGGTCCATCGCACTTCATTGCTCTAGCTTTTGTGGATGGCTATCAGAATAGGACAATACGAATAGCTTTTAGCCTCGGACAAGGTAACTGATTTAACTTTTGACCTTGTTTTTAAATGGACCTTCGTGGTATTAAAGTTGAGTGGAGATTTAGAGAATATACGACCCAAATACATAATGGATGGGATGGAGAGAGAATCGATTTTGCTTGAAGCACCTAAAAGCCGGCTAGTTTTATTTTTGCGCTGGCTGAACGGAATAGCTTCATGTTTGTCCAGTTCCATTGAATTTTCAATTACGTTTTATCATTTGAATGCATCGCTCGTGTTTTCAGTTAGTGAAAAATATTTCAGACCACTACCTTTTCATTAAAATTTAAAGTTCTTTTGTTATTATTTAACTAATATTACTCAATTATGAAATCAGCGTATTTAATCCAGATATTCAAAGTTAAAATATTTAATAAAACTTTCCTTCCCCTCTCCCCATTTCTAAATCTCCAAAATATCAGCAACGCACTCGTAACTCTGTTGTTGCGGGTGTCTATGTGTGGCGCTGATTGCTTACCATCAGGTAATCCGTCGGCTCGTAGGCCGTAATAACACATGAAAAAAAATTTTTTGTTCAGTTTAAGGTATTTGTAGACAGGTATATAAAGCTACCATAAAATATTTTTTTCTTAATTTAAAAGTAAGTTTCCTCTTTATTTTGAAACTCTAGCTATAATAAAACTCTAAGCTATAAATTCGTAGTGTTTACTAACTATCGGCGTTGACTTTCGAATAGCACTTTGTAAAATAAAATAATTTTACTGTGCGCTCCCCTGGTTGCATACCATTAAATACTAAACGTACTGGTATCAAGCGCTACTTTAGGGGGTGTGTTGGGAAAATTGATAGTGCAAACTGTAATCAGGATGAACGGGGTGAATTTTAGTTGCAATTCTAAGAGACATAGAGACCAAAATGCTTTAACTATAGCGGCTGTTTGTTCATCTTGATAGTTTTTTGATTTAAATTCATTAACTACCACGTCGGTTGATGGCTCGGAAGGTGTTATGCGGCCTGTTTCTGGTAAAGTAGTGTTTAGCCTGTGATTGGTTAGTTAACTTGGAACAGGCCAATCAGATCTCTGAACATCATAAACGTATCGATAGCATTATCGTAAAGCAAAATCGCACTAAGCACTCTGTAGACTTTCGGTTTACGACAATCTATACTTAATATTTTAAAGCTGAAGAGTGTCAAATTGAACAATTCTTTTTGTGTTAAATAGTCCTTTTACCGACGAAGGCTATAAAACATCACGCTAAGACTGATAGAAGCCGACCAGCGGCTGGAACCGCGTGTGAGCAGCTAGTTCTTAATGATAGCCTAGTTTCTTTAGGTCGCATTCGGATTTTTTTGTCATGTCTTGTCTGTTTTTTTCAATAAATCATCTAGTCATCGTTTAAATGATTCAATGAACATCTTTATGTTTGTCTGAGTGCCAGTATTCGATTTATTATTATAGAAATTCGTTACTGTGGATTTCAATTATTTTAGCATGTAAATGTGTGAGTATTTTCCACATGTTATGTCCCAAAACGTTTGCTCAGCTGTTATTAAATTCATATGCAAATGTACACTTTATTGAAGAATTTGGATATGACTAACAAGCGGTGACCATATTGTATTGCTACTCTTTTTTATAACTCAATTACGATTCATAATTCAAATAATTGCAAAACAAATACATATTTTTTTAATCTCAATGTCCATTTTCAGTTTATGTATTGTTATAATATTAGAATGTTATATTACAGTATCTGACAGCAGCTTCGCCCGCGTTATAAGGCTCCCTTTTATTACAGACTATAATCTATCTCTGTGTGTTTATGAAATTTATTCATAAAAAACCATTCAGCATTCAGCAGTTTTTACGTAACAAACATCTATCAATACTTGCAACTACTAATAGAATCAAGTCAAATGTCACGCTTATTGAAAAAATAAAAAAATAAACATGTACTTAATTTTTTCATAAATTTAATCACTTACTTTAGTTGCCATACATAATTACCGTTAAATGTTACCGTAGAAGTGTATCAGATCTTTAGTAATTACCTCCATTCAATTGAATGTGTGAAACTAAAAATACTTGGGATCCTGTTCCGAAATCGTATCCACTCAATTAAGGATCCCTCATTGACCTTGTGACAAATAAACCTATCGAGCGTATTTTCACCTGTTCTTAGAAAAGAATACAATACTGGAATTAACTAAAAATAACCTTGTTCACACCCAAACACAATTACAAGTCTTAGAGGCACGAACATTATCGTGTTTCCTCATTTTGCACGCCCTTTCTTTCAATTGCTTTCATTAAGTTTTTAACGCTTTCAGTGAGTAGGTGTTTCAACTTTACCTTTTTTAAAATGCTCTGTTGTCGCTGAGCCCCTATTTCCCTGGAGTGTTGAACTGCTGGCCTTAAAGTACATTTTCGTATTACATAAAATATTCATCGAGATATCCACAAGTATTCGCTGTCTTGTGATCATAATTGAATATCCCTGTAGAGAGTAAAAGATTCACTATGAAAACCCTGCTGTGCATTACACACTGTGAAAAATCGTTGGAAATAGAATATATTCATAATTTATTAACAATCCTTTCAAAGGATTTCATTAAATCGGTTCAAAGTCGTTACCGTCCCACGTTGGGCGCCAATTCAATAAATTTCTAAATCTATCCCAATGTTAAGCCTATTCATTTCAATGTCTCGGCTAAACGGCTTAAAGTCTTAGCAAGCTGGGAGGCGTTCGCGATAATACATTTTATTACAACACCGGGCAGGTAAAATGTAGTTGGCAGCCCGCAGGTGCTCCTTTAAACCTACGTAGTTTAGACATTCCCAGTGTTAGGTAAAGCTGTTTCTTTAGAATATTCAACGCCTGACTGATATAAATCGTGGAACTTGGCTTTCTAAAATGTTACAGCTCGGGTTTTCTACTTGAAATACGTCCAAGAGTAATGTTAGATGGGTAACTGAAGTAGAAAATATTGTAGTTTTAATGTACAAAATGTTGTAGCGATCCGTTAAAATGCTACAATCAATTTCGTAAAATCCAAGTAGGTAAGAAGTTCATTGATCTACTGTTACGACAGATCTATAATATTATTGTCATTGACCTTTTATGTATTTAAGGTATTAAGTTAAAAAGAAAGTAGGCATTTTCAAATTCCTCTGGGTTCTCTCAAAAACAATTTTTAGTATTCCTTTCAGTTTGCAGCTTGTCGCTACACAAACAAGCTTTCTGTGTAGTCCAGCGATAAATTAGCGAAATAGGTTTCCACTTAGAGTAAATGTATTGAAAAAGTTCGAACCCGTTTGGCATAAACATGAATATGCGATGAAAAACTCATAACAGTCATGAATTCGACAACCTTTACGGTCGGAAAATCGATTTGTCGAAAATTTCCCGATCATATCGGGAAACGATTTTATTCGAGTAGTATTATCGTCAGTCGGGCGAAATTAAAGCCAGCCTTTCTTTGAAATTGGAGGTGTGGGCGTATCGTTACAACTTGGTAATAATGACATGAAAATATAACTTTCAGCCTCCCGAAATTTTCATAAATTGTATTTGTAGCGGGATAACTTGGAGTTATTTTTGGACGGCCCGTGAATATTTTAGAGAAGTTTCGACGTGGCGCCGAGATGACAGAAAAGTTATGTAAAAACCTTTAACAAAGCGTAGCTATGTAGTACATTTAAGAGGCATATGTTCTGAATATAAAAACAATAAAGGAAAATAAGAATGTCGTACTTTGTGAGTGGGTACGTAACCGATTTCCTTAATTTGGGCACTTCTTGTGAAAGTAGAAGTAACGTATTTCAGAAAAAAAGCAGATTAATGTGTACGTAATAGATTTCGTCACTGTCGGCAGTTGAGCTCACAAAGTACCCTCATAAGGGAGGGTCGACGGACTAACTTAGTCAATTACCGCCCTTCGCCTGTCGTCGGCAGAAATAAACGTCGTTACTCTGACTTTCAGAGGGATAGCGTTAACTGTCTCTAGCCATCGTCCTGTTGGGAAACGAGGCGACGCGACACAATATGACAGAGAAAGACTTCACGTGTCAAACGTTGTCACTACAGAAGTTAATTCAACATGGCGCAGCTTTTATCACAATTTTATCCAAATAGTTTTTTGTTCTGCTACAGTTTCTTTTCTTCTTATGAGTCGGTGTTTAGTATTGGTTGTTTTATTACACGAGGACGAAAATACACTTGATAGAAATGGATACGTTGCTAATTTCTTCTGGACTTCCAAAAATGAGGAGCTTTCTCAATTCGTAGTACATATGTTTTTATGTTTGTTCACGGCACTTTCTCGTTTATGAACCTGAACCTGATTTAAGTAAAAACCTAATAGAAGTCTAAGGTTTCTAACATATAATAGAATATTTCTTACAATAATACATGTTAAATGTTAAGCCACAATTATCATCAATTTCCGAAGACAAATGAGACTTAAAATTTACGCTATCACATTACTCACTTAAGCGAGAAGCGAGTGGCGCTCGTACACCAACAGCACCCAGTCAAAGACTTTTCTCGAACTTGCTCTTATTTTATCAGGACGAACAGTAATGGATCCCCGTACCTCTGCGAATTCTAAGTGCTTCCACAAAGTTGTTTGTTTGTGTACACTTTCCAATTTGTTTGCTACATCGAGAGAGATTTATGGTTCTTTTTCTCTTTTAAAAATATTTTTGTCTACATTCGCCTCTGCGTAAATTTGCGCAATTTAATTGTCTAGTTTAAAAAGGGGAGTTGTTCTTTAATGCCATTAAAAAAAGCTTTGGATTTTGCTTTACGTGTATATTGTTGTTCAGTTTTTTGTTAATTTAGAACCTAGGGAGTGTAGCATTTGAATGATTTTCTTCTAAAAAGAACTGTGTTGAAAATCGTCGTTCAAAAGATGTTGTTATCGAAGCTGATAAAGCTACATAGAAAGTGTATCTTACATTAATTTTGTTCTCCAGATTTTCCATCTCATTACACAAGAAATCTTTTATCTAGTTACTTAAATTGTTTTCCCATTGGACATCTTAATTTAGAACTCGACTGCGGGTTATCAAAACGTCGGGGTAGACGATAGGGTGTTTAGAAGGGGTGTTAGAAATACGTTCCCCTTTGTTCCATCAGAATTGTTTTTCTTTAACGCTACGAGTTCGGAGACTGTCGGCAAAATTCGCGGTCGGTGACCTTTTGTTTGCCACTGCCAAGTTGTTATGAAAGACCTTTTTGGGTCGGAAGACGCTTGTTACTTGGTATAAATCCTTCAATTCCATGATATGGGTGTTGCGGATGTAATTTTGTATCTTGACGCGACTGCCTTACCTGCCCTATTCTGATTTTGACAGGTTTGTAGTGTGAGTTCCCTTGGAACTTTCCAGTATTGGTTTACCTCTGACGACAACGATTTCTATTTCTACTAATATGGTTTAGTAGTTTAGTATCTTTTTATTCGAAACCTGTGGGTTTAGACAAACGGGATGAGCTTTATAATTTATAGCCTTATTTAATAGTACACAATGATTTTTCTTTTCCAGTGCGACATAGAAATGTTTTCACCAAACCGGACAATTACCTGTCCCTAACGAGCCTCGAAAATCTGTTAAACCGATACAAAACCTCTTTGAACCGCTTTTCGGTTCAGATATTTTGATTAATGACACAGACAATCTTCTTCAGCTACGTGCCCATCGTATCTTGATCTGCGACGAAAATCAGAATTTACTGTAAATGTACGAATTTTGACGTGTCAGCTGACTGGTTTGTTTTTGAAAGTAACGATGCTTTTACAGGTGATATTAATTTTGTCTCCTAAGTTTAAATTCTATTTATCTGCGAATTGTGACGAAACACCTCATAATAAGGAAATTTACTTAATGTTGATCGAGATTTAAGCAGCGAGTGTAACTTTGTATGGTGCGTGAATTATGAGTGTGTTAACGAATTTAGTCATTCCCGCTAAGCTTCTAAGGAAGAACAAACATTAATCCATTGTGATGGAAGTTTGTTGATGAGTGTTCCCCTTTTCATTGAAAAATTAAATTAGCTTTAGCGTTCTGATGTTGAATAGAAAAATCCTAATTCATATTCTGCTAGGTTCCAAAAGCGACCTACTCACGTAGTGCGTAGGATTTTATTTTGCCTGTTTCAGCCTACGCCTTATTACTTCTTTGTACCATATTCGGCACGTGTGTTGAATGCTCCTGTGTTCTGTGAATGACAAATTGAATCATTTTGCTACTTAAAGAAAAATTTGGCTTTATGCTGTTTCATGTATGTACTAGATCTATATATAGCTTGACTTCACGGGTAATTGTGTTTTCTGAGCTTGTTTCACGGTTCATGTAAATTTCAATGTTATGAGTTTATATTAAGTAGTTCAATAGAATCACTTGAACTATAGAAATGTAATACAGAGTAGTCTTACGCAGACTGAAAAAATCGCCTACAATATGAACTATGATTATTCCCATTCATCGAAAATTGTATAATTTTCAAGAACCGAGCCGTGTCGATATCAAAAATTGGAACCAATCCAAAATCTAGCGGGGGTTCCTTGTATCAGTAATATCCAATATTTATGATTGATTTGAAATCGTTCATCCGAAGAAATATATGAGTCTCTCCGCCCTGCTCAGTGATAAGCATTCGCTCCTCCTTTTTCTTCCACAACCAACTAGAGTATAGTACGTGACCAGCTTAAGCATCATTTATGCTTCCTACACGTTCCAACTTAATTAATTACGCCTTAACGAAGCAAGTTAAACTAATTAAATTTTCACAAAAGATTATCTATGGTCCTATTCGGACTTAAATCTTGATAAGCGCTTCTGACTACAATAATCCTGTTTTTGCCTTCAAGTTTATTAGCTTTTCAAAGCTGAATTTTATTACGGCCTATCTATTAATAGTATTTTCTTTATAAATATTTATTATTACTGGTCTCTCTGATTCAGGAATATACTAATATTCTTTTTTGTTCTATTTGTTATCAACAATTACGAATGACTTACTAAAAAAGTAATAAGAGCTTTATAAAATTAACTGATGAGAATTGTCCTAGCTTTTTTGTTATTTTCTTTCAGCCTTTTTTGTATCCACTATTGGCCTTATGTTTCTGCAAAAGCAGTGGCGGAATTTGGAGGAAAATTTTAGTGAAACTTTCTTTTACCACTCTCGTATTGATTATAAACCTAGTAGTTTAACTAGCTAAACTTTGTGGATACAATTTTAGGACTATGAATGAATTTTATTATGTTTATCGGCTTACAAAACCTATTTAATTAATTTAATCATCACCAGATTTATAAGTGGCCAATGCTGAGCAAGGCCTCTTCTCGCACGGAAAAGGAATGACTATTACTAGCATCATAACACAATACACTTATTACATCACTCGATACAATTTCCGGCATCACTATTGCATAACAATATATCTCTCGTGCAATTGGCCGGTTAACCTACATCTTTGACATATTACACTTGCCGAGCTGTCTATGGTTCGAAACTTAACTTTTTATTTTACTTTAATTTTTTGTCTATGTTTTGTATCTTGATGTTCTCGTCTTGTGATTTGTTTTGTCTATGGCATGTTTTAATATTTATTGTTTTTTTTTTTTTGTTTAGTTTACTTTTTGCATTTTAACATTTATTAATTGTGTACCTTATGTGTAATTGATTTTCTGTGTTGAATACTTATTTTATTTAGTAATGCCGAAACGGCGTCAATATTTTTATAGTCCCGAGGCAAGGACGCGTGGAGGGTCAGTGCTGAAAACCAGCGCTGTTGTATCGTGCCTGCGTGCGCGAGACACAGCATTTATGCTGAGCGCTGCCCTTTTTCACGCATGAGTGACGCAATTTTAGTGCTTTTCTTTTCTTTTTTTTTTTTCTCTTTTATGTTCATTGCTTGTTTTGTCCCTCTTTAACTATATTCGTGTATGTTTGTTTCTTGCGTCATTTGTGTGTGAAATAAATGGTTTTTCTTTCTTTTCTTTCTTCTTTCTTTCTTTCTATTACCACGCTTATTTAAGGCGGATTGTCAGTTTAAGAGATATACTTCGGTACATTTACATATCTGTTCCTACAACAATATGAAAGAACTTCTTCAAAGGAACTTGTCGATGTTAAAATTCCATACAAGTTTGTACATTTCCCTGCAAATATTTGCATATAAATATTGTAGTTTGGAAAGTTCATGAGTTGCTGTATTGTTGTCTGGTTTCCTATCTTACTTGGTCTTCTTGTGCAGTCTTTGTGCTCAGAATTTAGAGTAGTCTCTAGGTAATGTTGAGCTAAGATTCAATCAAATACTTGTTTTTTTTTCTGTAGATTACTTTTAATCTACAGAAAAAAAACATTAGGAATGGTCTTACTAATATCAAAGAACAAAGTTCACCCAGAATATTTGAATTTGAAGAGATATTATTCGTAAAAAGAAGCGACCTGCTTCCATCATCTGTAAGTTATTACGGGATGCCTGTTTAATGTACAGGACACCTTTTTCGGGTGATATTATGGTAATGATGAATCAGAACAAAGTAAGAACCAATTCAAATAAGATAATGATTTAAATTCACCTAGTGATGTCATCCATTTTCATTGAAACATTCTGGATATATTATTCATGAAGGCTGCCTCCACAATATGTTTCCCGTAGCCCTTTACATAGATGAAACGAAATGAAGCTGACTGAGTTCATAAATACGAAGGTCTGTAATGAATGAATCAGTTTTTAAATGGTTCCTCTCATTTCATTACTGTTTACTGTAAGGTCACATTTCTGAATTAATTTCGTGAGTTTTGTCATTGTTTCGGTTTTCTTTCTCGTCTTGTGTTGAGTTGGTTTCGATTGGAAGTCGTTCTACTTTTATTATTACTTCATCTGCGTCTGTACTTTATTTGGTTTTAAAAGTAAGTACTAATGTGTTTTTAAATTAATTTCCTACAATAATTATAGTGTCTAATACAGTGAGTTGAGTAATATGTATTTATAAAGCAAATTGTAAAACTCTGATGGGATAAGTGTGGGAGGACCATGCTTCGGCACGCATGGGCTATGACCGACCTCCAGACCGGATACCACAGTCTCACAGTCATAAATCCCCAAAACCCCTTATCTCAGAAAGACCGGTAACTTTGCTTACCACGAGGTAATCCAAGAGCTCGTTTGCCGTTTTATCACAAAAAAATATTTACATGTTGTGCTACCTCTTGCAATCATGAATTGGTTAATCCTTAAAGTACTTAAGATATATGTATAACAATATAGCGTTACCATCACTTGCGTAACCAACTTTTTTAATAGTATTGTGTTACACTTGAAGATTGCAATCCCTTGTTAATCCTTATTCTTTTCATAGACTCTCAATTATTTTTATAGCTTGAAAAGAAAAATGGATTGATTTTTCTACTTACCTTCTGTACCACCATCTAAATCTTTAAGAAATACCAGTGTGATATCGTTTTGTGTAGCTTCAAGGCCTTGACAGTATAAGCCTAGGTTCCATTTAATAAGCTCCATTGGAGTCGACAAAGTTGTCGGCAACTTAATGTGGATCTAACCTAAATCCCTGCGGTATCCTTCACTGTTTGTTCAGTCAGATTATACCTTATTTGCTAAAGGGATTGCGTCTTAGTTAATGACGTAATTTGTAGCCTTGGAAACCAGACCTTTGAATGTTTTAATGATGTAATTTAACTGTCTTTTGTTGTATTTTAGTTAACATTCACTAACGTTTTGTATTCCATCTTTTGTTTTATCAGGTGTGTTATCATTTCAGGTTTTAGTTACCTGGTATGGTTTTTCAAAAGCCGTATCAGAAACTTCTCTTGTTTCTTTTCACTTAAGCCTTTGACTGCCAAGAGAAAACTGTTGAAGGCAAATCCTCAGCTAATGGAGGTCACCGGTGACCCCAATGGCGTATAACGTGTTCATCTACTAAGTGTATTTGTTCCTAATGATCAGGTATCTGTTCATCATTAAAAAATATATTTCAACACAATCTAAATCTCCCTTTTGCTGCTCAGTAGAAACTTAACAAGAAGCAGACAAAGACTTGCGAACTTTAACAACGGAATGCAATTCTGAACTAAGATTTCAACAGTGAAGTAGTTCCCAAGGATGCTAAGTTTGTTTCAACGAAGATAGAACAAAAAGTCTCATTTAAAACTAGTTTGTTCTGTATTTCTTAAAATGTTGATGCTAAAGAGTAATCAGCCTTAAGTAATGAGTTCTTGATGAGTCAAGATAAACTTAACGACGATAATAGCTGATTTTAAAAGAGTTGGTTTAATATTGGTACACATAAAGTAATGGACTAAAAGAAAGATTTAGCCAAAACGAGCCAGAAACCCAATAAATCAGGATTGTGTTTGTAGTTTTCAGTTATAACTTAAACAAACAAACAAACAAACATCTATATCTATCAAACTACAACCGTTGCCATAGCAATAAAGCTGATAAACCCACCCAACATTGTCCAAAGCTCCAATATTCTGAGGTACAACAAAGCAATTACAAGGTTTCCACGCTCCAACAGATTGTGTTTGACGGCTGGATCAACACCTGTACCATCTGACCATGTCTAAGGCTTTGATATTGTGTGCCTAGTTCTCAACAGGATTCAGTTGAGAAATTATTGGCCAAAGCCTCTGTTAATATTGGTTCCATCTCATATATTCATGAATTTACGTTCATGTTAATCGCTATAGTTGAATAGATAGTTAATACGGCATGGACTTCTGAAAATAGTTCGATGAAACTGTCACTAAGTGCGAAGGGTACGATATCGACCGTTCAATTTGCGGAAAGTCTCCCCAACTCACATCCTCGCGTGTACCCGTAGCTTCAATAGGTCAACTTGTATTGACTTCTGTTAATAGCACTGTGTCGATTCGATTCTTTTGTGGGCCATTTGCTGGGGTTGGTAATATTTTATAAGTTCACATTATTAGATGTCAGTTAATTTTGAATCGTAATGAAAATGTTCTTGAAGAACACAAATAACAAGTTTTTAAAAACAGTTCGCAGTGTATAGGTACGCTTCTAAAGAGTAAAAATCCTTGCCAATATACAAGAAAGTAGGCAATGTAAACGGTATTAGAGAAGCGATTGTCACGAACGTCGAAGCAATAACAGTCAACCCGGGAACGGGAGATAGCAAATGCAATTACACTAGAGACCCTAGGAAGCAATGCGACCCTAAACTGTCACTAGAGCACTATAACGTTCTCTAAAGTCAATACGATATTACTGGCGACGAGTTGGAATAGTTTAAACATACCTAGCACTTTAAAAACAAAGCATCAGATAAACACGTTGGAGGGAAAATGTTAAGAAATTATTCAAAGAAATTGCTACGATTTGGAAATCGTCGATGTATCATTATTGATTTGTAATTCTGTGTTGGTTAATCTTTGTGTCAAGATGTTATTGATGATGAACGTAATGAAGCTGTCAGTCAATGTCTTTGAGCATTTGGTTTTTGTGACTTTTGATGAATATGGGCCTTATCTATGTATTTTGGAGACGCAAATATGGCTTTCCCTTTATTAACTATTACAGATTAAGCAAGTTTGTTAATGCTGATCAAGATTATATTTTGACATAAATACAGTACCACAAATTAATTTTAAGCGTGACATTGCCGTGCTTTGTCATGATAGGGCTGGGTCGTCCGAAGTGATACCACGGCCTTACAAAAAACTGGCGTGAAAAAACTCCAGCCTTGTTTTGTCGTGTGACTAAAGTTACCGGAGGCCCAATCCTTGCCTAACCTTGACACACCCAAAACCTCTAAGAGACCGGCAAAGCATTTGTAACTCCGCCGGTGTCGCGGGTGGCCATGGGCGATGTCGATTGCTTGCCATCACGTCTGCTCATTTGCCGCCGTATATCACATTAATTAACCATGATGGATGTATATCCATCATGGTTTATTAACGTCATCATGGTTTATTCATCATGGTTTATTGGACGGGTATTTTCAAGCTCGAAATCATATTATGAATATTCTTTTAAGAAGAATTTAGCCATCCATGTCCATAAATCTATTAAGCACAGTTTTTATTTGTGATCTCGTGTTGCGTATTTCTCGTCGATAATATTGTCGTCTTCTCTACAGAGATGTAAGTCGCCGACCTAAATCTTGCGCTGGCTTCACATACAATAAGTTGCGGTGACTTACGATAGCTCGCGTCACACGGATCGTTGCGTTGCTTTAGCACAATATGTGATATTCGAACGGAGATGTTAGTAGGTCGAGGATAGGGAATGCTTTTATAGATAGATAGATCTGGCTTTGGAATTGAGTTGTCTACAGAGTGATTTAGGACTAAGATTTTAAGTTTTACATCATTGAAATGGTTTTCAATGCCAAGTGTGGGAGAGCCATGTTTCGCCACAAATGGGTCGGTTCGACCGGAGTGCACAGGGTTATGTTTCGCCGTGTAAGTGAGGTTACCGAAAACTCAATCCTTCTGTTTTGACATTTAGTGAGAAGTGTTGAATTTGACTAGCTGATAACTATTGTTTCGTATCAACGAGTTATCTGACTTATCTTTTGTTTCTTCTATTTTAGACAGTATTTTCACCCTTATTGAAGCATGACTTCCCACTTCTACATTTAAAATATACGTAGTATACCAACTGCATCGGTCTTAAATCAGTTTTAATAAAGAAGTAATTAAAAGAGCTCGTTGAAACGTTCCCGATCGTTAATGCACTAATTGCAAACGTCCCGTGCCGCCACCACGCTCTGCGTCATCTCGAGCGCTTATCGACCACCATATTATAATAATACAGGAAGACGCAGTATTCTCATTGGGAGTGAAAATGAAGAGAAATCTACTTTTAACAACGTGCATTCTGTTTATGTTAAATATGCAGTCTGTTAAACTGTTCTTTGTTCTTATTTGATTTCAACTAAGCCTTTCTAAAGTCGTGGGAGCCCGGAGATTAAGGCAAAAGCAGCAGCAGAAGCGGGCCTTCTCATGCAGGTGCGGTTAGAAACCAACCAATGTGACTTTTTCCGAGTTATGTGTACTTTCGTTGGTTATTTAGATTTTACTGACACACGGTAAAAAAATATCGTAAGGAAACCTGGACTTGTTGAGTTTCAAAATCCGCCTTGAGCAAGCGTAGTGATTAATGCTCAAACCTTCTCCGTGTGAGAAGAGGCCTTTGCTCAGCAGTGGGCACTTATAGGCTGATGATATGATGTGTATGATGTGTCGTAAACGTTAGTTTTGTAAAGTTCTGGTTTTACGTCTTTAGAACCTTTTTCGTTTCTGTGTCGATTTTAATTCTCATTGTCTCTGAAGTCTGCAGCTTCATGTGAAACTTCTGCTTTTACTTTTATCTCAGCGCCCGTTCATACGACACAGATCCCTATTGATTCCCGATCGCTGGCGACCTCAGTCTGATATTAATTCTTCGTCGGAACATTAAGTTTCCGATATTGAATGTCGGTGTTTGACGTCGGTGCGTCTCGCTTCGTCAATTTCGATACTTGACGTGGAGCTTTGATATAAATTGACGTCGTCGATGACTTTAATAGCTATTGATAGCCCTTGATGACTTTTCTATTTGACAATGTTATTTTAAACTACCACATCTTTGATTTTATTAAATTCCTCTGTTGTATGTATTTTTTTTTAACTATTTGATCTTGATTTTTGTTCTTGTTTTGTATAAGTGCTTCTTTATCAACTTCGCTTAGTTGATCATGATCATTGTCATCAATAAGTGGTACCAAACGAAAAGTTTTATGCATAACTTTCATTTTATCCACTCTGTAATGGATAATGATAAAATATCCTTAAGCACTACTAAAACTAGAAATATTGCTATCAATTTCAATCTATATTCGGTAGTCGTATTAAAATTGTTATTAGTACCTATTTGACTTGCCACCAATTTCACTAAATATATGATGCTTCAGTGGGGTGTCGTTTATTAAACTTGGTTCAAAGTTTATGAATTCGTAATGAGGGTTCAAGTTGACCGTGGAGTTTGATTGCCAGTTACCGATTTGTTACTTTGAGCCGTTCGACGAAATCGGAAAGTTTGGAAGTCGCGTTGCCTCGTTTTAAGTGATTACGACTGAAAATTTTGAATTCGACTTTGTGGGTGTTATTTAGTCATCAACGGAAGAAAGGGCTTATGATATTTCTTTCTATTGAATTTGGCAAGTATGTAAGTATTGAACTAAGCATACAAAATTTGTGTGGGAGAGTCGTGCTTAGCCATGATGAATGGTCCGACTCGACTGGAGTGGCACCACGACCTCATTATCATGATCTGCAAAGCTACCTTTTAGATCAATTCTTTGGTATTACTATTACTATTCGCCTATAAAGTCTCACTTAAAATGTCTATCAATAGTATCAATATATTTGTTAGGAAATATCTTTATGAAAACCCAAATCTTGTGCTAAATGTCAATAGAAGGCGATTATGTAGGTAGAAACGCCCTAAGCTTAGAACTAATGTGTGGATAAGACCTTAGCTTTATGTAACATAGTCCCAAGGGCCCTAGGCTGGGCGTTTATATGCTATGAAGCCATTAAGGTCTGCCAGTGGGAGGTAGTGGGCGAGTGTTCACAAATTATATAAACTTATATAAACTATAACAATTCTCTGGTTACGAAAGATGTTTGCTTTTACATATTCTAGAGCTATAGCTAGATTAAAGATACCCTTTAATTGTCTTTCATCATCATCATAATCATCATCATCAGCCGGAAAACGTCCACTGCTGGACTCCCCCTTAGCCTTCAAACAGGAGGAGGTGGGTTGGGGTTTGCCACAATTCCCACGCTTGGCAGGCGGCTTGGGGATCGCAGTTCGGTCACCGATATATAGATGGAATGCTGCTTACCCACTCCTTGGTGTCTGGTCGCATTTTAAGGACGTACCCGGGTAATATTTTATTTAAAAGATATTAGTTAAATTAAAAAGTATTTGTATTAGAATTTGACATCAATCAGTCTAACTGGTGTGTTCAAGCTGTCCATGTGGTCCATGCTGCCACAATGCTTAACGGCTTGTAAAATGAAGTAACCATAAGAATTTAAGTACTTATTTTTATTATCCTTTTGGAAAAAACGTACTTGCGCTGTCTCTCGTCTCATCAAAGTTGACTCTTTGTTTATCCTTTTTCTAAGTACCTACCCATTCTATTTTTGTCCTCTTCAGTACGTAGGCTGTAACGAAACGCTAAAAATAAACTTACTTTATCTAAAAATACTTTGGAAAATGTTACAAATAAATGTAAGGCGTGCGTTCCTGAATAGAGCACGTAGAACTTCGTCATGCTAGCGTCATTGTAGACCATAACGAGCTTAGAATAGGGCTTAATAAAATTGCTGCTTGTTTCAGTGGTTTGGTCGAAAAATAATGTACTGCTGTATAACCCTTTTTGGCCCTCTAAAAACAGATCAAGTACGATGTCAAACGCCAAAAAGCACGTGCGTCGACAAAAATACGGTATAGCGCATCGTCTTGACGCGTAACGAGCTGACAAATCAGAGGCGGCCTCGCACCGAACGGCTATCAAATTAAAATTAAACCGAGCGCCGTGATTGGTCCGCTAACAGCGTGCGCGAGTGCGCGGGCTGGGAGGCGCGATCAATACGAAACGCGTTACGTAACCAAGCCAGTCGCTGCCTTAACAGACAACACCCCTTCCTGCTATTATCCACCCTATTCACAGCTCCGTAGGGGCTGTTTCAGCTCGTAGGTATTTTTCAGGCTCTCGGCGCCATTGCTCCATACATCCAGCACAAGTTTAGGGAGTTGCGTTTCCGGCGGCCATCAGTTTACATTGTTGCTTTTCAGAATTAGTTGCGAGAATTTTCTTATACCAACTTTGTAATGGAAGATTCAAATTAGAGGATTATGCAGGACTTTGTCAAGTACTGAGAAATGTTTGTTTTACGAAATGTTATTTAGAGTTTTTATTGAAACAGTTTATTTCATATTAAATGTAAACTGTTTTTTTTTCGATAAATCTCCAACGTTCATATCGTTTACTCATGGCTCAAATGATGATTGGGAACCAAAGTTTCCTGATATTTTATTCATACGTTTTGGGGAGCAATGTCAGTTGCATATTACAAACGATTTACGAGGCAGAATGCTCGAAACCCATTAATAATAATGTCGAAATCCGAAAAGCTGATATGTGGGTGCGGAGCCACATCGAATGTCGAAGCTTAAACAAAAGCAGTGAAATGTTATTTCACATTCTTTTACTGAGAAATATGACTCTGTTATACAAGAAGTGAGAGAAAGACTTTCTTCTTCAGTTTTGCCATTTTGCCATGACAGTACTATTTTGTGTGATATGGATGGATAGCCGAATGGTCAGCAATCGGGGCCGCCAACTGACACCCGCAACGCTATAGCAAATTTGTTGGGGATAATGGTTTTTGAGGATTTAGGGATTGGCAAGGGATGGGGAGTGGGGACGGATTAAGTCTTCGGTAACATCACTCATACGGAGCAATACAACGCTGTAGTGGTTTCACGCCAGTCTTCTGTGAGGAAGTGGTATCACTTCGTCAGAGCCGACTTATTCTTGCCAAAGCTTGCCTCTCTGGCAGTCAAAACATAAATCAGTTATTCTTGAGCATTATAGAAACAAATTGTAATCCCAAATTCAACGAAGTCATAAATATACATGGTAATCCAAGATTTTTACAGATTGATAAACAAAACAATCTCGATTATAAAGCTGAGGAAACCTTTGGTTAAGTCCTCAATAAATTGGGTGTTTTCAAAAGGTTAGAAACCCTTTGAAAGATGCATGGTCATGCGCGTTCCGGTGTTTAAGTCTGCTGTATTCAAATGTCTATCGTCCGTAAAGGTTTCAGCTGAAATCTTGAATATTATGATTTGTTGTGTTTTTATTTTGTATTCTTCGTCTTTACCAATAAACAAAGTCGCTTAAATCTTTAAAACTACGCAACGGATTTTGATGCAGTTTTTTTTATAGATATAGTGTTTGAAGAGGAAGTTTCATATATATATGATATTAGATATTTAGTATCAGTATTGCACCCGTGCGAACCAGGGGCGCTAGTGTTAGATAATAATTTAAGTGTCTTTAATATTTTCTTGTGATATTTTAGTTATCGTGCACATGAACATGTAATACTACAAACACGGGTTCATTGTGTAACCATGGTTTAGAAGTTTACGGAACTTGGAAAAGTGGTCTAAATTAAACTTGTATACGTCATTATTATTTTAATCACAGTACTGAGACTTTTATATAACACTTACCTACGAGTTAAAATCTGCTATGTAGGGAAAAGTATTACTAGATTTCGATTGCAAAACACTTCAGATTGGATAACTGGAAACTGGCGATGACTTTTCACTTCAGTGTAACTACGAGGGTTCTGATGTGATCTACATAAAGTATAAAATTATTATAACATGTAACACATGTAAAAATATCTTTTGTATCAGTTTGTTCCAATTCACGCAGTTATAGTAATGAAGATTAATGATATAAGGTTCCATTCTAAATAACAGGACAAATGCCCTGTCACCAAGTTCTGATGTATACTCTTTGTTTTTCAAACAATGATTTACCACCTTTCAAAGTTGTATACAGGTCCATCAAGTAATGGCATTAGACTGATGGTGATTATGGCGATACTGTATCTTTATCAGCTTTTTTTGAGGAGTTTTATAATTACCTCTTCTCGCTCTGGATGGGGCGACGGAGAGTTAGTCAGTCAGACTTTAACTGACTAAAAACCACCTCGTTCCTTCTTCATTACATAGAGACCTGGATCATAGCCGGTTGCGGGGCAAGCGCAATGAGACATTGCGGTTTTGGCCCTGAGCAAGAGAAGGAACGGGGGAGTTTAAAGTCAGTAAGAGTCTGACACTATTTGCGGGAGAAGTCATTTTGAGATGATTTTCCACTCACCAAAACAACCCATGGATTATTACCATCAGGACGATTTCTGAAAATTTATTTGCCAGATAAAACCAATTGTATTGCACAGAAACTTTTTTGACATTGTAGTTATTATACTAGCAAAAAAATTCAATAGCGAAATTTCTCGATTGTTCTATTATATACCGTCAAGTTCGAGGGTTGTGTCAGGTCGGACCAATACAAAATTGATCGCATTTGCCAAATACAGATCTCACGGTCCCAATACAATTTAGGTATCGGTCCCAAAGTAATTTAACAGATTTCTACTATATTTAATCAGACTTTAGATTTGTCTATGTCTGCATTGCGTTCTGGGTACAACATTTAGGATTTTGTGTTCGGACTTCAAGTACTTATTACGTCATACACGAGAGTTGCCAATTACTCGATTCAAAAGGGCATTACGTGTATGGCTAATTGAGAATCCTTTCTACTCTATAAAAGATTTTTTGCAATATAGGTTTCCAAAATAATGTATTAATGTTATCAAAACAAACATTTACATGTCATTAGCTTATGACTGATTACTGAACTTATTGATATTATTGTAACACCTTTTATGTAACTGTATTCAAGAGCAAATAAATCCTTTGACTTTGACTTTACATGCCTTATATTTAGGTCTTATGTCTTCTTCAAAACACTATTCTTTGTGTATAAAAGCCTTCATTGGTTTTTGACACTGATGTCGCGGATGTTCGTGAATGCAACCGATCAGTCGCAGAAGGAGATCCGTGTCCTCTTATTCCCCTCTATAATAAATAGATTCAGTTGAGGCAGAACATATTGATGTAGGTACCATTAAATTGATACTTATAGCCATTTAAGTTTGGATTGCTATATTACGATTGTCTGTGCGAGTAAGGTGACAAGAGGTCCAAAAACACACTGCTTCTAAAATTAGGTGATTATTAAAATTGTCAGAAAATGAAGGTTCATGAGACCCACTTTGTTCTATATGATTAATTTTTATTACAACACTGAAAGTCACACTGCTTTATTTATTTGCTAGTCTCATATTTTCATTTATGGAAATGAGGCGCAATTACTTTATTCCTTCGAGTTTTTAGGCCATGACGTGACTTGTTATTCTGATTTGTATGAGTACTAGAATAAGAATACTATATAATATTCTCCTCTGAGTCTCTTTGCGATAAGCTTGAACACTTGATTTTGGTCGTTTAATTTTGTTTTACTTATAAGCCTTTTGCTTTGGTCGGTTTTTGCCAATGGCTAGAGCAGACCGATTTTTGAGACTACTTATATGTATGTATAATTTGTGAAGACTTTTGGAAATATAGTACTTAATTCGTTGTAAATTAATACTTTATCAACCATCTTGTTCAATGTTATCAAAATCACTTAACTCTATAAGTGTACTAATAATATCTTCATTTGTTTCAGGTAAGTGTTGAATGATACAGCTTCATCATCATAATATAACATCACGGTAGGTGAGACAGAAACTTGTCATAAAGCCCGTTTAGCAAGTACTTTAGAGACGTACTCGAGCCGAACATGGCTCAGGCCAATTACGCCTGTCTGTGCCGACGCGCCCTTAACATTTCAAGTGCTGCCCTCTTCAGCCGCTGATGGAAGGTTTTAAACTGAGATAGGCACTAACACTAACATTAGAACTTAAAATAGGATATTTACTTGCCATGTTTGAAGCGCTATAAAATCATCTTTGCCATCATTGTGAGACGGCAAAACACCAACGAGTTATAATGAATAATCCCCCCATTATGTAAACCGCTTCGGATTAGAACTCCTTGTCAAAATTTACTGTGTTCCCGAAAAGAGTATTACCCGGTTGTCTGCGAACAGACGGATCTCCTTGTGTTATGTAATCAGCGCAGCCTATGGACATATGCAATATCAGAGGCGTGATTGGCCTTTTGAAAGTCAGGGATTTAAGTATTGGGGATCTTTAGTAAGGTTGTGGCCCTCCATACCCCATATGGGAAAATTGATATACCTACGTCCAGTAAACTTAGTCACACAGCGCCATTGTTGGTTAACGCTTTTCTTCTGTGAGGTCATGTCCAATTTTTGTTCAGGTGAAATAATTCATCACAAATTAGGTAAAACTAGGCTATTTAGGTAGGCACACCTTTTCAGGTGTTATTGCTTAGACGACGTTTTGCAAAGTATTTTATACCCAAATGGGCTCTAAGTTTGTTTTAATGGGACCATAAAACCCAAAGTTCTTTTAGAGTAAGTACCCATAAAGGAAGGTTTTACAATAAAATAGTTTCAGTGGAAAATAACATCAAAACTTGTTTGTTTTACAGTCCAATGCGGTTAGCCAAAGATACAATAACAGTGTAATAGATGGAACTAAATAGATAACTGGTTTGTTATTAGTTTTTATTGGGAATCGTTTTGGCTGAAAGCCCTAATTGGAAACTCGAGCGATATTTACTGCATCAGATTGGCATTTGGAATTGGTTTTACAGTTGCATTTTAAATCGAAAAATGTTTTTAACCTTTTTTACACAAGTATCTACTATTTCAATTATAATTAAATAGAATAGAATTTCGTTATGATTTAACGTGTGAGTGAGGTTACCGGCAGCCCAATCCTTACCCTCCCTCCTTCTCAATCGTTGATTATATCCAAAATCCTTAACCCCTAAACGCCGGCAACACATTCATAACTCTTTTGGAGTCCAGGTGGCCATGAGTGGCGCCGATTACTTACCATCAGGTCATCTCGTTTGCGGCTGTGTAATAGGAAAATATAAAACTCACGTGACGAATGTGGGTATAATATTTTACAATAAATTATTGTCATACATATCAGCTAGGAAATCCAGAAGTTGTTTTTTTAATGTGATTTTTTTTCTATTAGGTTATCCAAAAACTGGGTCCTACATTAACTTTCCTAATTCCTTTGTACATAAAAAGACCTAATAGTTATAACAGAATTCTTTTATATATCCTTTTTAGATAAAACGAACTGTCGGTCATTCGAGAATGTAATCCGATAAAGTTAAATTGTTTTCAACTCCAAACAATTTATTCTCTCTGTCTCGTATTATTTCTACCATCCTGCCATTTTCTACTTTGTGTAGCTCTGCTCTGATACTCTAGTCTACTTCAACTTCATCAACACGTTTACTGTGAGATAACTTTTAATTTAATTGCAACAATTTCGTAAAAGCTTTCCGAGTATGGCTTTTCTGGTTTATTTTCTCAGAGTACTGGACTAGAGTGTACAGTAACTAAAGCAATTTCATTATTAAATCCTTTTAATAATTAAGCTGGTTTCATGCAGAGGATTTTCAGGCTTATGTAAAACTATTTCCTGGTATTTTCGAGGTATTTTGGTTAGGGTCAGTGTTGTGTTATTCAGATATCTATGGTACTTTGAACTGATTACTTTCTATCAACTAAATAAATGTACGATATGCTAAGTGTGGTAGAACCATGCTTTGGCACGAATGGGCATTGGGCAGGCTCGACCGGAGTAATAACACGGCCTCACAGAAAACAAGCGTGAATCAACTCTCAAATCCCCTTATCTTAAATCCTTGATAACCCACAAGAGACTGGCAACGCACTTGTTGTAAATCCTTTAGTACTTGCGAGTGTTCATGGGCGGTGCCGATTGCCTACCATCAGGTAATTCATCTGCCCATTTGCCATTTTCATAAAAAATTTTTTGCTGTATTGTGTATTCGTACACAGATCTCAATTTTGTGTCATTATTGTTAGGGAAAATAATCCTATATTACATACGGGTACAACAACCGGAATAGCAAATTACGATGTCTGATGTTTTGCTTGTTGAGTGAGTCTATTTTAAGATTTTAATTGAGTACTCCTCTCATGTTATTTGTATAATAAAGAGCTATTGATTTCAAGCCCTTTAATTAAAAATGACATCCTTAATAGTGAAATGTTTCCTTAAACATTGAAAATGCCAGGAAAGGAACGTTTATCTTAGGTTCTCCTAAGTTTCATAAGATGGTAGAAGTTTCCAAGTTATGGCCATCGTCGTCGTCGCTTGAACATTACTAGCACTTACTGTTTCAATTACAAGATCTGGACTTGTATTAACAAGTCTGGATTATAATGTTTAGGTTTTATATATTCTTCTTTATCAGTATAGTAATCTGATACGTCATTGGCTGGAATACATCCATCGTTGTTATTGACCCTCTTCTTTAAAGCTGCCTAGCTGTCCTTTCCATGGTTGAAAACCACCAATAAATTGAAGTAGTAGTATGTAAATTTCGCTGGTTGCAATTTTAAGATCACCCTTGTTCTAGATTTAGATGCCAAAAACTTTAGAACGGATATTTTTCTCGTAAATAATTTTGCTATAAAAAGTAGATGCAAAGTGTGTTTGAGAGCTAAAGTGCTTCATTATTATATATTCTAGTTACATTTGAACGAGCTTCTTGACTAAATAAATCTACTTATTTAAATTCTATTACAATTTGTCTCAAAGATGTTAATGTGTTTAATGTTAGTGATATAAGTTATTCTTTATTTTACAATGCTGATTGCTAGTTATGATTCTAAATTACAATCTAACATTACTGTTACTTTCAAAACGTGTATTACTTTTCAACGCTTTATTATATTCTGAAATGTGAAACATAGTACAACATACCTCCATTATGCTGTCCTAGTTTGAAACTGTGCTGGACTAGGAAAACTTTATTAAATTTGAACGCAGCAGGTCCATTATAACACAGTATACATCTACGTGTATGCAATTTAGTCACTTCGGTGTGTGAAACGTTTATTGTACTGACCTTGTGGGGGTGGAATTCTGCCCTTGTGCCTCTGAGAAGGTATAGTTGTCTCTCTTGCATAATCTCGGCTGCAATAGTTAATTAATCCTTTTGTGACTCGTTTGTTTTAGATAAGGTATCTTTACGATATGATTTATTAACATAATGCTTTTTTATATGGCCAATACGAATGATAAACCCGAAATTATATAAATGATGTATTGAGATCAGATAACTGAACCAACATGGGTCGGATTTAATTGGACCTGTAAAAGTATTATCGGGGTTTTGCTAATGTATTGTACGTATCTTTTTTTCTCTAACGCTTACACTGTTTTCTGGTCTTTTGGAAGGTTCTAAGTAGATTAGAAGACTTTCGTTCCATTTCTAATAGATACCTATAATATTTTATTGACTGAAAGGAAGACTAATAAAAATATAGTTATTCTAGTTACGTAAGCAAGCAGCGTGCGATCTACTTACATTAAAGTTTATTTACGTGGAAATTCTCCCGGCTGGAAGCTGGAGCTGGGCAATCCGCTTAAAGTTCCCAACTTTCCATAAACCGGCACGTGGTGGCTACACCACGTAACTAGGTACGATATTTTTTAAATTAGATTCTGAGCCCGAGTTGCCGAGTCCCGGCGGATTTCAGCCTGACTTTATCATCAAGTTGGTTGAAAGACGCGGTGTTAATACATGTTTTCTGAGCAAATAAAAGTTTTTAAATCGGAACCCTGTTTGAAAAGTTCTAGAGGTGTGCTTTTCCAGAAGATTCTCTCTCCTTCCTTTTTCTCCATCTCAATAACAATCAGTACAAATTGAAGAAACGAATACTTATTTGTATTCAGCAGTCGACATCTTAAGTAGCGAAGATACGGCTGGTAATTACGACTTGTGGAATTTCAAGAACCGTAAAACCGGTCATTGTGACCCAAGCAACCTCAACATTTTATTAGCCCTTTGTCAAAGCAGTTGTAATAAATGATAATTATTTCATCTGCCATAAAACAGCCCTCGGCGTCTTCACGGAGATATTTCAAAATGTTTTATTTTCCACACTCTGAAGTCAAGACCTTAATTTTCACGCAATTTGAACTGAGATAACGTTGTTCTGTTTGTTTGTTTAGTTATAGCTTCTCTTTCTTGTTTTCCAAATAAAATGTACCTAAACCTGAAACGTATCTTTGCTTATTATTCGCAAAGAAAGGTCAGGAGAATATGGACAATAGGAAAAGGTCAAAATAATATCGTCTGCTTTTCCCTTAAGGGCAGGATAGTACGCCTACTCGCTAGTTATTTTGTTAGAAAAAAGACCTGCCTATTACCGTGGCTAAAACTTGAATCCTTTCCACTTTCGACTATTTGCTGTCATTGTCTTTAAGTCCCTCAAATCCTATGGAATACTATAGTACTGCTAAGTACCTATTGATTTTTGTCTGGTTTTCACAGAATTACTTCCGAAAATCAGACATTTTGCAATACAAAAACCAAAGTGAAACATGAAAACGTATTCCATAAAAATAAGCCCCTTGATTAACATAATTCATTTTGTGCTGTATGAATGGATGCAGTGGGATTTTAATGAAATAGAGGTATTTTTATGAAGCAAATGCAGGCCGGGAGGAGATTTAATTAAGTAAGTAAGTGGCTCTCATGTTTGTGGCCTGTCGGATAGCGGGGGCCGGTGGCTGGTAGCCGCCGAGAGATTTCTGCACGTCAGTTATTTCGTATTATTAGGGTTGGTTTGGGTTGGTTCAAGTTTATAATTCTACGCAAATATGTACGATAAGCGTCTCAAACAAAGTTGAATATCGATAATCGTTGTCGCTTTAGAGATGAAATAAACGTGTGGAGACTTTTGAAGGACATCAATATTTCTAACGCTATGTCTCAACAATGAATTCCCATGTTTTATTTTGTACATTTGTTTAGTTTCTAAGGGGATAACGATTAACGATACACAATTTGGCTAGGCAGGCAAATTTGGTATGATACATGAACATGATTTTAGACACAAAATACAGCAAGATGGGTTCAGCAGCTTAAAAAAATGCCCACGTTTGACATATGACGTCTTGTAGATGTGACCATGGCAACTTAGCCTATAGACTTATTAAATTAATGATATAAAATGTCTGCTCTCTGTTAATTGAGAAATAAATTCATATTTCACATTGCATAACATTCCAAGCTTGGATCCAGGCCAATTTGTTAGCACTTTGTACATGCTATCATTGCCAGTAACAGGAGGTATTTCGTTCTAAAATTTATAGCTGGCAACTTTTAACTCTATCGTGTACGGTTGGCGTATTTAATTGTACCGTGTGCTCGCCTGTAATTGTGAATAGTTCATGTTGTAATTAATTTGCTATTTCGTTTATATGTAGTTTAATTAGAAATGTTTCGGTTAATTGTGATTTTGACGAGTTCATTTGTCTACCGAGTATTAACTGCTTTGTTTTCTTTGATATTTGTATTGTATCATTATTTTGTCGGGTCGCCTCGACTGGAGTTATACCACGGCCTCACTGAATACCGGCGTGAAGCCATACTTACGTTTTGTGTCGTCGCGTGAGTGAGGTTACAGGACGCCCAATCCTTCTCCTTATCTTCAGTATTTAAATCCCCTATCCCTAAATCCCTAATAACCCACAAGAGGCCGGCAACGCCCTTGTCCTTTGGTATTACGAGTGTCCATGGTCGGCGCCGATTGCTTACCATCAGGCCTATTATAAAACCCGTAACTCCAGAAAAATAAGTTGTCGATGTTTCAAGGGTAGTTGCGGATTGTGTATTTTAGGATTTGAGTACCCCGATTTGGGGGAAAGGATAAGGTTTCTGTGAGAATGTGACTGCCGTATATAGGTATAAGAAGTCATACTATATTTTCGGGAGACGTAAAAAAGGTTCTACAGTAATCTTTAAAAAAAACTATGGTGCTTTACGTTTCTTGAGTTACATATTAGTACCATTACAATATTAGTAGGTTAAGTTTCCCCTAACTTTTATATAATTGATTTATTTGCAATTAACGTAAGTTAATTATAAATTCCAGTGTCCCTGTTATTTAATGCGTCTACAATAAGTCATTACGAGCTAGTTTATGAGCTTAATTAACTTGACCTAAGCTTGCTTATTGTAATAATGTTAAATACCATTAGGGTTATTATAGAGGCTATGAAATTAATTTTATAATGCTTATCTAATTAACACAATGTTGTCATTTAAGCTTTCTTCTGCTATAGTAAGAAGTGTTAAATTAATAATAAAAAACGACTTTTGTTTTTTTAAGTATAAAAATAGCTTCACTTAAAAGGTGCTTTTAAAACGTCAAATATGTAATAGTCAGTCAGTCTGTTAGTGTCTGTAGTCACTCAATAACAAAAAACCAAAATGTTATTAGTAATCTACGATTAGATATTATTTTTTGAACAGTTCTTAGTGTGATCTACAAAGTTGTGTGCCGGGTGTCTGGGTGTCATGTATATGAACGAATTATAAACTTTAGTAAATGTAACAACATAAAGAAAAACGTAGTGTGGGTAAAGAAAAAAATGCCAAAAGTTAGAGTGAATAGGCTCCTAACAAACCAGTGCGCCTTACCATCAACAATTGCATCACTGCTTACCATCAGATGTGGCTGCAGTCAAGCACTAGTTTATATGATTTAAAAAAACCCGTCACGTAGCTTGCCGTAATTTCAATCGTACTCGTCAATCGTCACGTCATCGTCAATCGTCGTCATCGTCAATCGTCGTCGTCGTCGTATGTCAATTGACGACGATGACGTCGTCAATTGACATATCTCTAATAAATTTTCATTTAAAAATTATAATTTGTGAGTAGCCATATTGTCCACGACCTGCAAATCTTATCAAATATTTGTTTTCCATAATTACTTTGATTACTCTCAGACTGATTTTTCATCCTTTCTCCCAGAAATGTCTACTTCGTTGTGTTTTTAATTAACACTACCCTAAGACGTCTCTCTTTAAAATATTACCAGTTTTTCTAGAGACATTGTTTCTTCTTTATTTATAGTGGCTCACATTTCAACTGTGTTTTAATAAACGTCTTCTTTTACTTCTCGTACTTAATTAGTTTTATATTTTTATTTTATATTAAGATTTTTATCATTAAATGTTCCCAAAAAAGCATTTGCTAATCAGACACAATTTTAAATTTTGTTTTCCAACTATTTGGACTATAAGACCAAATAATATAGGGGCCCATAATTGAGTACCTCACATTAACGCCTAACTATCGAAAGCTTCTATTAGTTCTAAAATATTTCACACGTTGTTCAACGTTTCTACCCTAAACAGCATCATTAGAAATATAGCGTTTGATATTTATTAGCCACTATATCTCACCCTCAGCTTTCATCCCTTTCATCCGACATAAAACTGACGACACATTCTCACTAGTGCGCAATTTTCTTCTAAGATATGGCTCAATATACAGTCGCCATCTCATATAATTTTCAACCTTAACATTTTGAGATAAAGTTTTAATTTATTTGCTAGCTTCGGGATAGCTTGATTTGCTTCTGTCTTTTAGTATGACGTCATCATATCTTCGTTAGCTACAATTGTTAGGTACTTGGTTTGTTACATGGCTACATTCCGCACAGTTAAGCACAACTGCTGAATTATTCGTCGCATTACTGACGTTGTACGTAAATTGATGATGCGTCACGGAACTAAATGGGTCAGTGCTGTGTTTTGATTTATGTTATGATGTTAACTTGTAAATGCATTTGTTGTAACTTCATTGCTGTGTATTTGTCTATCTAGCTTTGCTCTAATCGCTCAATCTTCTTTAACACGGAAGTTTTGGTCAAAAAAATTTGCCCATGACTTGGAGAGTTAGAACATGCATATAGCAGTTTACCTCTGATATTCCCCTTTATATCTATCTACAAAGGTCCCAAAACGACTGCTTCCATTTTGAACATTTCGCAATAAAATGTCAGCTTGTCACGACTTCCTTATTTAGCACGATACGCCGATTTTCTTGCGAGAAAAACTCGTATATACGTTTTGCATCATAAATATTGCAAGTTATTGCCCATGATGGCTCTGCCGTAGCCGTTAATAGTGCTATTGAACCATACATCTTGGATCACGCAATGTTTCATATTTTCGGGTCGTTTTATCGGTTCCTCTTTTATGGCAGATTTTCGTTATTGAGTGTATTTTGTTAGCTGTTTGTGAATGGTGTTTGAATTTGTCAATTACTTTTACTAATGTGTGTTGATAATACAAGTAAAACAAAAAAAAAAATGAAAGAATACTTAGTTAATCGTCTGTAAATAAACACGAAAATAAACTCAACAGTAATCATTTAGATAATCCCGCTCAAACTAAATTCAAACTACAGAACAATACCAATATTGGAATGGACGCAGAACAAACAGAACTAGCATCAATAAAACCTACATATGTATGTACAGACGGAATATGTGTCATTTGGATCAATACCGAATCCGTTCAGAGCACAATGTCAGTTGAAGCCGTAACAAGTTCATAATGCAATGCCAACAGAGGATTAAATGGCCGTCCAATATAATCCACGCGTTTGTTCTGCCAACTTTCTTATAGAGACACTCAACATGAAGATCTATGCTGTATCACCAATGTGCTTGCTTAACCGCTGTTACACCACGGCCTTAGAGAAAACCATTGTGAAACGGTGTTTTTCTCTGAGATCGTGTTTCGTCGTCTGAGTGAGGTTACTGGAGACACAATCTTTTCTATCCCTTTCGCAATCGCCAAATCACCAACCTAAGAAGTTCGCACTTTTTCGCGTTAATGGCCGGTGCGAATTCCTTACCACCAGAAGATCTGTCTTGTTACGGTTTGACTACTGACCTATTTCATGAAAAAAAATAAGGATATTAGAAATGTACAATGGAAATATGAAGTGTTGTATTCTGACCACAGAGCCTGTCGCGCACTCGCATAAATTATATTTATGTTAAGAGGAAATTACACTGGGAACTAAATGATTGATGCAGTGGTTAATCATTTTAAATTATTATAATAGGTACGGAAATTCTGCTTTTCTCTGAAAGGGTTTAATGTCGATGTGGTTATTCGATTTAAAATTATGATCAGTATGAAATTTGGTTTATGGCGTTCAATTTTTAAAGGTATGTTTGCGGACTATTAATTACTTGGCGTAAAGTCTATTTACTTCAAGCAGCAACTTACTAACATTAAAATAAACAATTAGATCTTATTCGTAGTAATGGCAGAAAAGAAGAGAAGAATTCCAGGGATTTGTTAGAAACTAGAAGATAATGTATTTTAGAGGAGTAAATTCGCATTAAAGTTGTTAAGTGAAGTGGCGCTGGTGTCGGATTACAGCTAAGAAAGTATTTAATGATTAGAGAATGCGGAATGCTTGTAGGTGCACGAGTGCGCTGTTTTAGTGCTTTAAATGACTTAAGTTATTTTCACTTTAAATTGCGCTTCTACAACAGCAGTTTTCTAGTTCATAAAGGTAAACTTTTAGTCCTATTTAATAAATGTAGCTATTAAGCTTACAATACAACATTGTCTAAGTTTAGGCGAAGTGGTTTGGCATATTTGTATATTGCCATAAACTTGACACGTTCTTTGGTTTCACAATTTTTTATACCTCATCTCAGGCTCACTGCATCAAAAAAGTAGGATATTACTTTAAATGATCATTGATTTTTCTGTCATAACCAAGAAATGTTGAACATTTCAAATATTTGTGCTTTAAGCCGGAAATTAAACGAATCCAGCTGAAGTCGCGCTGGCTAAATATTTACAGAGTTCAGCCTCGAATGTATCTACGTATTTCATCCCATTAGGGGCTAATGCCAGGCATTCATCAGAGCGCTCGCCTCTCTCATTATGTGCCGTCACTCTCTCGGCTCTTGTACATTATGTATCAAACGTTGCATGTACGTCAGTATACGTTATTATATCTACTCTTAATTTTTAGATCATCTTCAGCTTCATTTTGTGCTTCTTTGAAAAGTTGTGCATATTCTGAAAGACTTCTCTTTTTTAATAGTAAATAACTACCAGGATACATTTTTAATTTGTTTAAAATGACGACTTAATCATGTTAATTAACTGAGAAAAGCTGTATTTGTTTCAAGTCACAAGGGAACTCATATTCATGAGCGACGTGCGCCGCTAGTTAGAGCTCTCTCTCTCTCTCTCTTTTAGTTACTTCACGTGTCGTTAGTCGCTATTTTTAATAAGCTTTCCTTCCTTACGATATATTGTATTGTATCATCTTCCAATTTTTCATTGAAGATAAAGAAAAAATTAAAGAGCTGTTATCGAATTTTTTGTTTAAACAACTACGTATAATTCCTAACATTACATAGAAATTTCACAGGAATTCTGTACTACTAGGAATTTCATAATTTTCAGCACTAATGAAGATGGAGCCTGAGATTTGAATTTTCATATCGTGTAAACGTACATATTTCATCTCATTTGCAACTAATGCCGGCCATTCATAACTCAACATTGCGCTCTCATTAGCCTTCGTTCGTCCTTTTGATAATATAACCGGATGTCTTTTGAATTTTAGCCTTAGTTTGCAACTAATTCCAGACCTGAAAAGTGGGAATGTGACTCTTTCCAAATTATACATAATTATACCTAAATTCACTTAAATATACTTATACATAAATATGGTGAAGGAAAACATCGTAAACAATCTTGGACTTACAATTTTAAGTTATAACTTTGAAATGGTCAATTCGCTGCTTCTTCGTGTACGAAATGCTTTTGCTCAGCAGTAGGCACCTTATAAGCTGATGATGTGATGTGTGGTATACATTTTTATGATTCATCTTTTTGTTTAAAAATCTAAGCAGTTTTTAAAAGGTCCCATGCTTATAACATTTTTAACTAACTTAGAATTTTTTGATCTGATTTTCAATCTGGTATTTACGTCTGAATATAAGTTTAAAATGTAGGACAAAATTTGCATAGAACTGAAGCAAGATGGTGCAGTTGTTAACGAATTTGAACGTGTAAAATATTTCCTACTTACCGGACAATTATAGCCTCATAGTTTTATTACCTAATAAAGTTTGTTTATGGCACATAATAAGCTTAATTTACGTTTCTTATACACGAAGAGGCTTCTCATTTTGTTCGGAATCAGTCAAGTCGACTTAAAAACATCTGCTATCCTCACACCATGTTATGTTGTGACAGTAAGGTATCGAGCGACCAATTTCTCATATTATGGAAATTCTGACGTTGATGGTGACTGATGAAGTAAAAGTGTTTTCGTCTTCCCCATCCTGATATGCATTGTGAATATTTTAGTAGTTATTTCGTTATTAAGGTAGAATTGGATTTTATGTCGATTTTAGTTCTCTTTGGACTTTATCATTTTAATGAACATGTGTGGAAACAAGCTTATTTGTAAATGACTTCTTAACTCCAGACAGACTAGTAGACACTTAAAAAGACATTTCAACAACAGCATAAGATACGCCATCACAAGGAAATCAATAGAACCGTCATCATCTATTTACGGTCTCTGTGGAACAATAAAAGGTCATAACGACCGCATAGGAGGCTGTAATAAAACACTGCCATTAAACAACGCTGCCTTGCGGTACACCTACGCTTATCTTTACAGCACTTGTGTTGCTGTTAAACTTGTACAGAGATTGTACTTCAATGTATACACAATACATAATGTTTGAAGGTTAAAATTACTATTGGTATGCTTTCCCAAGCCTCTATTTTCGCTGCAGTTTCAGTGACGTACTTCAATGTATACACAATACATAATGTTTGAAGGTTAAAATTACTATTGGTATGCTTTCCCAAGCCTCTATTTTCGCTGCAGTTTTAATGACGTGATCTTACTATTTACAATGATATTTCCATGTTTAATCAGCAAAATAAAAATGTAAGTAAATGTGAACAATCTAATCATACATGAAATAGCTGGCACATAAAAATATTGCACTCAATCAAGAGCATATTTCGTCCGTTTATTTCCCAAGCTTCGCCAACAGAATTGTCTGAGTTCTGATTTTTGTCAGTAAATTATGACTGCCTTTGTTTGACGGAAAAGCAAATGTAAGACAATATTTCTGGAGATAAGAAGCGTGTTTTATTTCTTTCAGTCTATGAATCTTTTTGGGCGTGAGGCTTGAAACGAGGCAACAATTGATCTTTTCATGAAGTGTATGTGCCACAAAAATATGTAGAGTATTTTGTGACTATTTTTTTTACTTGCTGTAAACTAGTTCTTGACTGCGATCCTACCTGATGGTAAGCAGTGATGCAATCGTTGATGGTAAGGCGCACTGGTTTATTAAGAGCCTATTCACTCTAGCCTTGAAGACACCTAAATTATATTTGGACGGAAAGACTGCAGCCGGCAAACTATAATAGACTATTAGAGTCTACTGGGTGGACATTATAAAATGTCAGGAATTGAAGACATTATAATGATAACAATTTCTTACAACTGCTGACGGCTATGTATATTATATATCAGAACTAATTTGGCCACCATAAATCCAAAGAAACTAACACTCGGGTAAAGATCCCATTAATGAATTTAGAAGCTATCACCAGAATAATAAAACTGCTTCCAACACTGCGACGTATCTAGAGTACCACTCCTGGGGACGATACTTAACGTCTGAGGTGTTTTATGATACTTCTCTCGTCCTGCATTCGCTTTCATAGCTCGTAATAAGAAGAGGTTTACTTTTGTGCTTTTAGCAGTTAGTTCAGATCTCTTAAGACCTTAGTAAAATCGGTTAATCATGAAAGGTACAAAAACTGATTTTGTCCATAAAATAAAAAAAATCGTCTATAATTCTATCCTTATCTTCTTTTTCTATAAAACGGCGAAATCTCACATTTTCGCAGCACTTTTAATTACTAGAGTATCATTGCGGTTATTACGGTCGGCGGGATGAAATTGGAGTCCAATCAAGGAGATATGATTAAAAACTCCGTTGACCCAGATACCTAGATAGGAATATTGACGCAGTTTTCTGTGGCAGTAATCTCGCAAAAATGTTAGATTTACCTATTTTTGCCAAGTTGGACGGATAAAAACGTGGACAGTATTCGACGCACGGATTTTATGATAATTTGGCAGGTTCTCATTGGCTAGTCCCGATCCAAGATTTATGTGACACGTAGTGGTAAACATGATGAGTTTTACGACGTACATTCAGCAGTGCTGGTATACCACGATACATTATGTGACTCGTTACAATTGTGACCGTAAACATTAAAATTGCCACAGATTTACGAGACATCGTTTTAACTATCCTGTGGAATAAATTAGCAGTAGAAGAAAAACTTACTTGCTGATTTTTTCGACATTTTTTACTTATTTTGGCAATTTTGAAATGGAAATTTACTTCATATCTGAAATGCGAGCTTAATTAATATCATCTAAATATCTCTGCGGGTTTGCCTCAAAATGATCCGATTACTGTTGGAGAATTTACAGGAATATGCTAGAAGCTGAGTAACCGTATTTGATGATAGAGTTGGAGTATATGCACTTAGCACACTATAGATGCAATTAACGGGGATTGCTTTGACTTAGACATAATTGCATACGTAATATATAGCTGTGGCTGTAACACCGTTGAGACTATTTGATTGCAGTTAATTATAATAGTTCTGACTGGTATATCTTCGTCAACGTCTTGTTTTTCTTTAAGTTTCCTCTGTGATTCATAAAGGCTTTCAACCAAGTCGATATTACTGAAGTAAACCACATAAAGGAGTATTTTCTGGTTCATTTCACGTCTAAATTTATCCTTGCTATCACCTTACCAACGTTTACTCAAAATATTTATGTATAAAAAGATGAGCGTCTTAAGCAATCATCCACTCTCGCTCGCAAGTTAATAAGAAATTGATATGATTACGTAACGCGCCATTTTAATCTAGAGTATCATCCCCATGCCTGACTTGTGTATACCTCGACACAATATTTGTATAGGACGTTACATGAAACCGACGTCCATCTAATTCCAAAAGTAATATCCTTTCGATATTTTAAGGCAAAAGAGTGTTATTTTCGTGTGACCTGTTTATTAATTTATAAAGAATTTCATTTATTTCACTTGGAGTTTCAAACGAGTTAATTTTTACAAGTGGGTTAGGTAAAAATAGAACAGACTTTCCTAAATGTCATGGACTAATAATTAAAATTTATAGGTGTCCAAGGACATTGAAATTAAACTCTCAACTGATGCTATATTGGATTCGCCACTCCCTACTATTGTCTTCTTACAGCCCTACGATCAATAATCGTAGTGTATTTAAATAGCTTCCATTAGCATTAATACTTGAATACTGAAGCAAGCAGACAAGTCAGTCCCACTTTTCGCTCCTGCTTCTAGCTTATATATTTTATCAACATCAGCAATTCTGATCGAAAGAGAACATCGAAATAAAGTGGATTCACTGTTTCTATTAAAATGTATTCTTACAACCATTGCCAGTAAAATGTTATTATGATGGATAATAATGCCTTTTATACCAGTAACACCTTGAGTTATTGTTTGTATGTTTCTCACGTTCTTCGTTACCGTTCGTGGCTTCTGTATCCAATCTCAACGGGTTTACGTGAACTATTCCTTCAAAGCTTGATTTAATAAGGAGACGTTATTATTTTTCTTTAGAGTTGTTTTTTGCTTTTCCCTTCTTTATGAAATTCTTTACTTTATGAACTGTGCTCCTTTGGCGGTTGAGCTTAGATAATATTGTTTATTCAAGTTGGATTTTTGTTTTTCTTTGATAGATTTTCTATTTCAATTTTCTTTGCCGAAGATTTAGGTTAGTTTTTTTACCATCTGTTACTGTATCGAAAAGCCTGTATTTTTCTTTCCACAAATATTTTCTGTGAAAATTCACCGTTTTGTAGGGAGTCGTTATCAAATTCACTTTGTCGTATTTGTTTATTCGAATCCATTGTTTGGTTTGCCGCAGCACGTCGATTTCCGATGGCAACGTACATATATAGAACGTACAAACCGAATATCTGACAATGCTTTTAATGTCAGTGCTTCTATCCTCGTGTATTGGTTTTAGGTTTTGTCCATTTTGTTCACATATTGTTTGGGATTGCAGTTCTATTTAACTTTAAGTACTTTCCGAATTATTTCGTTTATGATGTAGTTTATAATAACCTATAGAGTAACAATATACAATTTTAATTCGTCGACTTCCCTAATGTATATGTCAACATTTCCTTATCTTCTAAGAAGTCTGCTAGCCTATTTTTCTAATTGAAATGTTGTAATAATTGTAAAAAATAATGAGTTCACTTGAATATTTTTCTACTACATACTTCCTCAAACACTACCAAGGCATTACATGAATATAAGACTGTACCTTACAAATATAATTGTGTGTTTCGTTTCCTCCGTCCTGAGTAATGGAAGTCAACATGTTTCGCGATTTTTATACTTAAACTCATTCCAGTGTCTGTTTCTTTTTACATTTCATATCTAAGTTATTTATGTTGTTTACCTTTCAGCGGTCTGTTCGAATTAACTTTGTTCGTGAAACCTTGTAATGCGAAATTTGTACTTGTTTTGAAGTTAGCAGGTATTTGTGTCTGAGTTAATCTCGTTTATAAACGCTTTTGGCAATATAGTACTATAGTATTATACTGATTTAAATAATTTTGAGCTCTATTCGTTTTAAGTCCCCAAATAATTAAGCTTATCATTGCTCTCAGACGCATGTCATAATTCTAAATTTGCCTCCAAAATAATCCATCTTCTCTCAATATAAAATTTTATAAGGCTTAAAGTAATCGTGGTTTTATTTTTATGTGATGGTCTCTCAACTATGCTTTTAGTTTATGAGAAAATGTCACTGGCTGACATTTTAAAGTGTGAACCGTGTAAAAATAACCGTGTTGAACTTAAATAGAGCGAGTGACGCGCATTGTACGTACAATGGTTATAAAATGGCGACCACACAAAGCAGTTTGTGACTGTATCGCATGTTGTGAATAGTTGCAATGTTGCACGTAGTAGAAGTACTACCTGCCTTTTTAATATTAAAATGGAGCTACGAAATGGGGCCGTTGTATGTGAGTTTTTAATTTATTCGCTTCAAAGGACGCCGGAATGAGGTCAATGAGGGTTCGAACTGATTCGGGCCAAACAAATGCTTGACACGATTCAATACTGCATGTGGTTCGACGAATAGGCCATAATACGTTTTATAGCCACCTAACATACTATCGTCAGCTACTGATCGCTTTTATTGGTCGTTTGACTTATCTACCTTGATTATGTATTCTATTTCCCTCGTATTTAGAGCACATATCGCTTAAAGTCTCTTTGTTTATATTTAAATTAATATATTTACAAAACCATTCCTCCCTTATTCAAATGCAGGATTTATAAAAAGGGATAATTGCCGTTTTATGTAAACACCCCGTGCGAGCCACTAGATGTCACCCCTTGCGTGGGAGTGTACAGCGGGCGGCGCATAATAAATGGACGCTCGACTTTCCCCAATTTGCTTTAATATTAAATGACCAACATGTTTTTAATCCCCGAGGGGATCGACGAAGCAGTTCCATCGTGTAGCCACATTTCGTCCATTACCAGTACTTGGTCCATCCCTAGCAGCGGACATAGTAAGCCAGAAGTCGATTTAGATTATTTAATTCCTTTACCTATTGAGCATGGATCAAAAGTTTCCTCAAGGCCTAAAAAGATACCTGTTTGTACTGAAATATGAATATTCAAGACGCTTGCTGCCTATATTTTAATCTAAGCCGTCGAAGGATCCGTCTAATCCCTCTGGTCTAAAAATAAACTAAGTGAAATTTCGTTTTCGAAAAAAAAAAACTCATTTTAAAACAAATTGAATTATGAAGCGATTTTTTTCCAGCACTTTCTCTCCCCCATTAATTCGCGTCGGACTGGATTCGTTCTGGGTTATTAATTTAATTTATACAAAAGCGGACATTTTTGCAAGGTCTAGAAAAAGATGGAATTTTATGGACCAGAGTTAAGAGAGCACTTTGAATGTATGAATTAGTCAATTATGCTAAAACATTATGCAAGGCTGAAATGACCAATTCACTTACTGAAGTTGATAGGGTTTTAGACATCTTGTTGATTATTCATGATATTTTTTCCTCAATCCCTAAATCTCTAAAAGCCTTGTCCACAAAAGCCGGCGACGCAAAAGTAACTCCTCCGGTATTGTCGGTATACATGGGCGGCGCTGATTGCTTACCATCATAAAATCCGTCAGCTCGTTTGCTGAATGCAGAAATTTAATTAAAAAAACAAGATTATATGTCTTAAAAGAATAAAATGGATTACTTTAGCCATCTACGCCAACCTTAGTTCCGTTGCAACAGAGGATATTCCTGTAAAAATACACTAACACAACAAACTTAAATCCCCATAACCTACTTTAGGTGAAAATAGATTTCACAAGCAAATATTCTTTTCTATCCGTACCTTTAATAAAAGAATTGTGTATTCAGTTCACATGGTAACCACAGGTGATAAACTCATAAGATATTTATAAGGTAAATCCCGGAACGACCGGACGCCATCTTGCCCGTACGGTTGAACCCACGAGAGTCCTTTTGTACGAAAGTCCGGCTTTAAGGATTAAGTGGACTATTCATTGCGTACTGGCACCACTATCCCAAGTTTTTTGTTAGCTCTATCAGGAGTTTAAAAGGAGGTAGATCGTTATTGACAAAACGTATTGTTGGTTTATTTTTGTAAAAAATATTATCTTGATTCTGCATTAATCTTACAAAATAAAATGCATTATTCTTATTAGGTGTCCTTAAGTGGCGGTAGTGAATAATCTCTTTAAGAATTGGAAAATATAAAAGACCTCTACGACTGCACCAATTCACTTTTTTGTTTTGCGACGATGACAGGCGAGCAATACTAATTTATAATTTTATGACAACCGTTATCTATACTAATACATATTATAAAGGGGTAAAAATTGTAACTTTGTATGTAGTGGGTAATCTTCGGAGTCGCTTGTCGGATTACCAAAATCCCTTGACTGATAGATAGCTACAATGTTCCTGAGTGCTATAGGCTATAAAACATTACGCTACGATTAAATGGAGCCGAGCAGAGTAGCTAGTTTATAATATGGTGTTCAATCCAAAGTTGATTCATAATCTTATCAAGACTTACATCACAGAACATAAATACTATCCAGCTGCAAATAAATTCTAAGACTAAATCCTTTAAACAATTCAGCATCCCTGGCGCCACCAATACTAGTCTAGACGGTAAACGTGGCTCGATCAATACGCTGTGCAGCCACGTTCCTGTGGCTCCCCCTCATTCCCAGCTCAGAGCGGAAGTCACATCTATACAATTACATCACCGTGCTATTGCGGCCATTTTGAAAAAATATTACATTATTATCATTTCGTGTCGCTTTCGCCAGCTTCCTAAAACGATATCTTTATTTTATTAAGTTGTTCCTAATTTTCACAGCGAAGTTATTTTGGTTTGTGATCCAATTCCCTTCCCGTTGTCTAATAAATGTCTGCGTATATAAAGATAAATTATTTCTGTTTGTGCCTGTAAGTAGAAAAGTCTGTTTTCTGTAACGACTGAGTTATTTACTTAGTCACAAAGGGATTGGTTAATTACCTGACATTTACCTTGGTTACGATAATTTCATGAAACGAAATGAAATATACAGATTTATTTAAAAATAATTTACAACGAAAATGTGATGTTCCTTCACGTTTTTGAGACATAAAACATTTTTTAAGGGGTAGAGTTCAAATATATTTGATGTCTGAAGTTACTAACAGTAAAACTTGTGCGGAGTGCCTTTAAGAGCTTTCATCCTTTTAGCCGTTGTAAATGATGCTTCAACGAACTAACAAAAGTTTGTTAAAAGGTCAGTGAGACTTTCGACCTTTGTCTAACTTCCTAACTTTTGAGAAGTTTTCTCCCACAGTATTATACAAAAGGACCATAGCATAATACAAAGAAAATAGCAAAGTTTTTGTATAATTTAATCTCAGTAAAATAACACTTTTTGGTCACTGAAACGTGACGTGAAATTATGTAGTCAAAAGATGGTGTGTAACCAATGCGTAGCAGTCCCGTAGACATTGCGTAGCCACTGTGTAGCCAATTCGTAGTCGCTCCGTAGACACGTAGCGAACTACTACGAACTGTCCCTACTAACATTGTTCAAATTTAATTTAAAAAGAGTGTATTTTTCTTATTTAGACTTATCGCATTATATATTTGAAAAATATAATAAATTGTTTAATTTTCCTTTAAACGTGGACCAATTTTGTGTTCCATTATTTTACTAACGTCCCAATTTAATGAATATCACACCAAGCGCTTAGAATAGAATCTCATTACTCCCCATCCGAGTTGGGTGCGGGCCGGATATCCGGATCAATCGACCGGATTACACGTATCTTGGGACTTGCATGTGGTTGCGGGATTTGCTTCCGGTTAGATATTTGTGGACTGTGGTTTTAGTCTTCCGTAATGCTTAGGAAGGCTTGGAATATTTTTTTAGGAAAGAATCTCAAAATTTATATTTTTTAAGGACTATTTTGCTGAATGCGTGTATTCTAATCCTTTTCCTTTCTCTTTTTTCATATCTAAACTTTTAGTTAGCTGCCACCGTGTAACAAAGTAATCTTGTATTTGTCTCAACCTCTGCATAAAACATTAGATTCTCGTTTTCTCATTTATACAGTCCACCTTTGATATTTTCTTCGAAGGTCTCACATGATCGGTGCCTGTTGAATATCACATTGCAAAATAAAACGTTCAGGGATAGAAAATGTCGAGAGAAATCGGGAAATATTACCTCCATGTGACCCATATCTGAAGGCTTTGTATGAGGTAAACGTAGAACGAGTCATATGAGAAACGATCGGAGGCTTTCGTTCTGAAAGAGGTTCTTGAAATGATCCAAACGTTTTATACTCATGCAGCGTCGCAGTTTCACTATGAATTTCTGAAATGTCATCCATCCAGCCTAACTGAACGCTATTGTCGCAGATGTCTTGTCCTTCATAATTATAATGGTGACAATTTGTGGAAATATTTTGCGAACTTTACAAGCCCTTTTTTGAGGGGGAGGGAGATATCAAAAATTCGCGTCGACCTAGGCTGGTTGAGAGGTAATGTCAGACTCTTACTGACAAAAACCACTCTGTTATTGCATTTACCTCGCAAAATTTTATAAACCTATGGTAAAGAAAAGGAGGCAATCTACTTAATTTTTCCCAAAAATAGGTACCGTTTAGTATCATATTGCTACTGAAAATAAAATTACGTGCCGTATCGTACACAATATATTTAAGACAGTTAAAATACTCATGATACCTCCTTTTGCAAAGATTAACAATTTATTAATTTTACTGGTTGTTGTATATGGTTACTAGTTACTGACTACATTGCACAATTTCTCCTTTTCGGTTGAAACTAACTGTTCTTCATCTTCACCTATTTTGTGTCCATTTTCACTTTCATGTTTCTCACCCTGTCTCTTGTCTGTGTGCACTTATTTAATGTTATCTTTCAACTTTTCCATGCTAATCTCTGGATTATAGAAAAACAAGACTGTAAGTATGAGTTACTTATGCCGCATCGCCAAAATCATTCAATTCTATCTTCTGTTTCTCCATTGTAGAATTGTCTTTGTGTATCCAACTGTCGATTTTCATATTCATCTTTATTATTTCGTAGTTAGAATTGTTATTTGTACGAATCTTCAAATTTTATTATCAAATATGGCGCTTTTTTTTTATACAGGTTAAGATTATTGTATTGAAATTGTCTCGAGCAGCTACTTTGATATCTTTTTCGTTTCCAACATCATATAATAAAATCGTATTCCTAGAACATTCACAGATAGCATTGTACACAAATGATGAACATTGCACCATTAAAGCCTAACAGGATTAAGTCCCATTAACCGCTATCAATACAGAACTGTGCGTTCACAAAACGATGAAAGCCTCGAAACATGAACAAAGCCAGCCTGAAATGTTTCACAGCATTAATCAATAGGGATTTATACACTGTGAATGTTGTTCGTGCCTGAGGCAGTTCCTGGCCGTTTCCAACACGTGTCACTAGATCCGCAGCCATGATAGATATTGTTATTTCATAAACCTTTTCTATTTTGTGTACCATTTTTATTTTCACATCTGCACGAAGTTTTGACGTTCGAATTTGTCGAAATATTTTTCAACGTTGAATTTTTATTTTAACGTGTTCCTCGAGTTCAAAGGCTTGGGTTTTTGATTTGTGAAAGCGAAATTAAACTGAAAGTTTGTTTCGTTAGCGGAGTAGTCTTAATATGTACGGTTTCATGTCATTTTTTACTTTAAAGTGATTTTCATTCGTTCAAATTTTTCCCAGAGGTACTTTAATTACGCTAAGCTATACGAGTAGTAGTTACAAAAAGTTAAATGAAGCAATTAATATACGGGATAATGTACAAAGCTAGTTTAGTATTTTAGTTTAATTAGGTTCTATTTCATTAGGGCGTGTTCTGGTCTTCCCTTTGATTCACCCCATCAGACATAGATTGCATCTCTCAGCATTAATCAACTCAGATAGGAATTCCGTGAATAGCTTCATCATTCACTCCATTCATTTATTCGTTCATATTTATCTTACTGAATAAGGTTATGAGATAAAAAGGTAGAACGTAATTTTGCTCAATGGATATCTATTTTTAAGCTGTAGCTAGCGAATTTTGCTCGTGTAGTTTTTGCACGTACCGATCAGCATTTTATTGTTAAGTGTCTCTTTTATCGCTTTGTATTTTGGATGTAGTCGTGAATGCGATAACTTTGGATAAAGTCTAGGATCGGTTTATAAATCATTCTTTTTGAATGTTTCAAGTTTCAGTCGTGGTAATAAGAGACACAATAGAAGAAAAAATTATGCGCGAAAGCCGGTGTTCGCTTGGGGTTTGATACATTGAATAGAGGATTAAGAAAAAGCGCTGAAAAGCAAAATAACGTCGAGTTGTATGAACATGATAAAAATGAAAACCACAGAAAAGAATAAAACGACAACGCAATCACTCTTTCATGAAAGTAATTATATTTCGTGAAAATGAAAATTAATTGCAAAAGTAATTACCGTCCATAATAAATTGGCAATGTTCGGTGTCCCCGCAAACATTCCGCATTAATGTTTGTGTTTGGTGTGGTTTTGTTTAAAACCTTGTTTTTCCTGTCAAGTCCTTTTATTCTTTATCAAGCCGACGTTTTTACGAGGCGTGGCAACTGTCTCCTTTATGACACTCTTAACAAACTAGACAATCTTAGTCCTTCTCATGAATATTTTTGTCTGATACTGTTTTATAAGGCTTATGAATATTCTATGGCTTCGACCTTCCGGGTTCCTTCGAGGTTTTATTTAATGACTCTTGATTTCTTTGATGTTTTATCAATTGGTTTCCAGCTTTATGAAACGTCGTGTAGGCTTAATGATCTCATTTGGGGAAAAAATAAGGATTTGATTTGTCATGTGAGGTAATTTATAAATCGTTTTTAAATGTGTTGGTATGTTATAATACCGATCATCAATACGGTTTAAAAGAAAAGGTTTAGTTATATCTGGTCGACTGGTTTTTTACTAGGCATTTCGGTGGAATAGTGGCATAGAATTTTGGTCCTGGTTTCTAATTTATGAAAAAAAAAGAGTAGTGTAAAGGAAAACATAGTATATCGTAAAAACGCCTTAGAAGTTTTAGTGAAAAATCGCTATTCTTTTTTTTATGTTTTTATTTAATTGGTCGGTAAATGAGCAGACGGTTTACCTGATGGTAAGCAATCAGCGCCGCCCATGGACACCCGCAAAGGAGCAGTTACGAGTGCGTTGCCGACCGTTTAGGGATTAGAAATTTGGAGATTTAGGGTTAAAGAGAGATTTGGGAAAGGGAAGGATTGGGCCTCCGGTAACCTCACTCACACAGTGAAACATAAAGCTGTGGTTGTTTCACGCCGGTTTTCTGTGAGGCCGTGGTATCACTCCGGTCGAGCCGACCCATTCGTGTCGAAGCATTACTCTCCCATACTTATACTATTTTCGGCGTTGTTGCCAAATCATAGTAGATAACAGGAAAAAACCTTTGAGACTGACATTAGGTAGGCATGCTAAATTCTAATTTCGTATAGCTCATACAATTTCCTTTCATTACATAATTGTTCAGCCTTACCGTAACAATAATAAATTGTGTTCAAAGTTGACCCAGTTCTCTCACAAACGAACTCAACCCCTCCCCAACGTACCCCACCCCGTCTCGCCTCTGTAGGTGTTAATGTGGAATTTAATTTGTTTTATAGCTTTTGTTATGTAACTTTCCCCCTGTAAATAGTATTAAAACTTTGTTTTCGATTTATCATACATTCGTTAATTTATTTTTCTCGTATATCGTAATATTCAGTAGAAAATTTGCGATTGTTCGTTTATTTTTGCGTTATTTTATTTTTGAAAGAGTAAAGTTTAAGTAGATAGCGTTATGGTAATTTTATTTTTGTGATTTTTTTACATGTGTTGAAGCAGAAGAAAGTGCCTGTTTTTACATGTCACTTTTGTTGTTTTTGAAAAGGCTCTAAACATTTTTTATCATTTTATATTTGGGAACAACTTCGTAGATTTAATGTTTTTTCAAAGATTGAGATATTTTCCCCTGATTAATTGCGTACCATTCTAAGAAAACATCAATAAACATCTACTATGTTGTGATATATCAATTAACGTCACTCATATTCGAGACCTTGTTTAATATTAATGGCATATTAATTTCCCTCCCTGTTTACTAAGGAACCGTGAACATTGTTTGACATATAACATCTTGTTTAACATTCCATATAATCTGCGAACAAATCGATAATTTTGGCTCGTTGAACCGATAAATTGTGTTCTTTTGATAAAATCGATATTTGCAATGAACCATTTAATTCAATGCGGATGTGAATTATCAACAAAATAATATGTTTATACGTATTATAAAAAGAGTATAATTATGATTTTATTTATAAACATTATCAAATTACGACTAATAATTACAAATTAAAGCTAGAGAGTAACATACATATTTACAAAAATATCACGACCCTATCCATTTGCTAAAGGTTAATAAATAAACACTGAAGACAATACAATTGACAAGTACAAAGCACTCTCACGATGCACTAAGATAAATGATCTGACAGTGTCTTGCCTCTCGTCTCAGGCAAGAAGTAGCAGGTTAATGCTCCCACTATAGGAACTATGGCAAAAGCCACTGGTGGTAGCCACGCAGCAATGATGGTCATGCCCGCCACGTATGGAGCTATCATGGAACCGACTCGGGAGACAGTGGATGAGGCTCCCATAGCCATGTTGCGGGCTACCGTTGGGAACATTTCTGTTGTGTACATATACCTGGAAGATGAGAAGAAAACGTTAAGGATTTATCGAAAACAAATTTGAGAAATACTTAAAAAAATTCTAAATGCGAAGAACAGTAAATTAGAGGAAATGGTTTTAGTACTTATATATTTGTTCCTAATATGTAGGTATATCGTATTAGTCAATTTTCGCCAATTAATTCAAGTTATGTTACCTTACGTTAATTATACCAAAATCAAACGATTAATTTCGTTTTAAAAATTTAACAAGCAAATTAACGTTCACAATGAACATATCAACAAAGAAACTTACATGGTAGCGAAAGCTCCTGAAGCACATCCTACACCGATAGCACCCATGGTCAGTCTCACGGCGAACCAGTCTTCGGGGACCACCAGAAAAGCATTGCTCCCTCCACACACGATCAGGAAGCTGATCATTGTGATCTTCCTCCCGAAGTAACGGCAGAGAAAACCACTCAACAAGATACCAGGAATCTGAAAAGTTCAATTGGAGTATGGAAATATATGCATAAAAAATAACCTTGCATTAGTGCAACTTTATTGTAGAACCATCCACTTTTGTGGTAAACCATTTTGATAACGATGAAATCATAATTGCAAAAAGCTATTAGCCGCATTATTATTTTAATGGACATGCGAATGGCAAAATTGTATTATATAGATAAAATAAATTTATATCTAAGAATAATATAATATAATGGCTTATATTTTTTATTTTAAGGAAAATGGAAGTTAGATTTTCTTGGGATTATATTCATCACGTCTACCTTGATAGTTTGTCAAACAATCATTCTTTATCTTGGTAATCTAATAATTATAATTAAGTCATACATGCAGCTTAGCTCTGCAAAACGTAACACGAAAATAAATAACTTTAATTACCTGCAATACTCCAGCCAAAAGAACAGAAATGAAGACGTTGGAACTGGTCTGTCCAATGTATTGGTTGCTGCCATAGTAACTGATACCAAGCACAAACCAGATCATACAGGAACCAAAGATGTTGATCCTGAGCACTTTGGTCTTTAGCAGGTCTAAGTAGGTGGCCTTCCTAATGGGCTCGTTCGAGTTCACCTTTTCACTGGCAATACTCTTGGCGACGTCTAACATGTTATCCGTTGGAAGGTTATTCCTGAAATAAGACAGATTTGTTATAATGTATAATAAAATAAAAATGTTGAATTTTAAATAAATAATTAAAACAACAATACATACCATTTAGCAGCTTGTGTCATAACTTTACTTGCTTCTTCAAGCCTACCCACGGAAATTAACCACTTTGGAGATTCGGGTAATATGAAAAAATATGCCAGGTACAAAACGTGGGGGATTCCAACACCTAAGCAGAAGTTATCCCAAGATCTTAAGAAGTAGGCGAACAGTGGCATTAGCATTTGTCCGACAGGCATTGGTAGGGCACAGAGGCAGTTCATGAGCTCTCTTTTCATTGGCCCGATGATTTCCATCATTAGGATAAAGGAACAGAGCATTGTGCCTGCAGTGGCTAATCCTATGAAGAAACGGACTGCAGTGAATAGCCAATAAATTTTACAGAACGCCTCTCCAATTGAGGTCACTAGTAGAAGCATGCAAGATATTAGCAGCGCTGGACGTCTTCCATATCTGTAATTAAATTAATTCCAAATAAATACAGTGTAAGTGCAAAATTCTTACAACGGTTTGTTAACAATTACTCACCGATCAGCTATAAATCCAAAGATGATACTTCCCATCAGGACCCCGAACATACAAATAGTCTGCGTGAAGTTCGACAACCAAGCTTTGTCGCAGATCAGCCCAAACTGGGAAATGATGGTGTTTTTGAAGTCCGTGTAATATTTATAACTGACACAATCACTATAGCACGTGTTCATTTCTATGGTATTCGTAAGATTCGTTTGTTCACACATGAAAGATGTAGCGGGTGCTATGAACACTATCCCTAGTTGCTGCCATGCCGCTGAGATCTTTATTGGCGAAGCTATCAGTAGCCATAACATTAGTTGCCATTTTCCAAATTGTCCTATCGCTTTCACCAACTTGTCTGTCTCTTCTTGGCTCGCTTTAGGCATCTTCTCCATTTTAAGATCCTTTGTGTCTGACTTTGTATTTGATTCCGCATCCATATTTGTTACTATATTAATTTCTTGCTATTAATTCTTTGTTACGTCGCAGTAGACATAATCTAGACGAGTTAAGCGTACTACTGTGGCAATCACAGCAGTATTAGCTGTTATCTTAAGTATGCTGCAGATTGAATGTAACAATTGTTTGAGAACGGATTCTGTTGTAGTGTCAGTAGTTTAAGTATCAGCGTTATCATCCAAGATTATATAATTGCAAAGATTGATGGACGTTTTCGGCTTGTACAAATCTGCAACAAACATAATTAGCAACGTTAATATTTAATTTTCATTTTACGGAATAATTTAAGTTATGGTATAATTTTAATGGGAGTGGTGAAAACAAATTATGTGGCATAAATAATGGAGTATTTACTACTTGATTTATTACGTTAAATTACTGTTTATCATGCAACAAAAGGGAATATGTATGTTGGTCTTAGCATGAAATTATTACGGTCTTACATTATTATAAAATATAATATGTCGGTTAGTGTGTCAGGTCTTTTATAAAGATGCAGTAATGATCATAAGTTACGAGTCAGACCAATCAATTATAATATTAAATGTATGAAAATAAACTTTGCAGTAAACAATAATACTGTGTGACCTAATAAATCACCCTTTGATTTATTATTCAAACAGTTCGGTTCAATAAAATTACTTTTACCTTAAGCGAGAAAATAGAATTTTGTTTAACGAATTTATTGGCAAAGAAGATATAATTGAACCAGTCAAGTAATAAATACAAGCTGAACCAAGTTTTGATAGTTGCTATTAAAAAAGTTGCTTGCGCTGGATTTTTGCCAACTGAAATTTATTTTTCAGCTGCAGTAATATAACGGTGAAATAACTTGGCATCCCCTAAGATTTATTTTATATTTTTAATTAACTTAACTCGTTTATATCTAGTTTGAGTTTATTTTCGAATTCTTATAGTAAAGTTTGTCATTTTTATTAATCGTACCTAGATTTATTTAAATTCGTTTATGATAAAAGAGAAATTTGGAAAATAAACGTGGCACGTGTTTTCGTTGAAGATTTATTACGAGTACTTGATATCTTTTTTAGGTAAACAGATAAATTATTGTCTTTTGAAGTTATGTCAGAAAAAAAGATAAAACGCAAATTGGGTTCCTCTACTTATCAGTACAGTAAGATGAACACCCTGCCGTCAGATTACTGAGATATTTAAGATTTAGTGGATTATTTATAAAGTGCTTTGCTATTGTACAAATTTGAAGGTTAACAATTTATATAAACAAGACGTTATCTCTTACGGAGTAGATAAAGGATTTCACGTGCTACCATTCTTATTAGGTGAATATTTTTAACGTTACCAGTTCATGATTTTCTTTCTTTCTGCCATATTAAATGTTTTAAACACCCAATAGAATACATTGTCATCAACATATAAGTGCCCACTGCTGAGCAAAGGCCTCTTCTCACACGAAGAAGGTTCTAAATTATCATCTAAATCAAATCGAATCTAATAGAATACTTATACAGGACAAAAAAACATCAAATAGAACACTTGAAGCAGGCAATTTTGCAATAAAAATATGCCTGAAATGGTAACAAAAATAATCCGGAAAACAACATTGGATCAATTATTAATTATTTTTATATTTCCGCGAGGATACAATGGTCACGTCGTAGCTTCCGTGTTTTTTTTTAAATTGCCATATTTTTTTTACAAGCCACGTAGTCATACAGGCAAAATGTTTATAAAATTTTTTGCAAAACTATGTCGGCAGAATATTCTCTTCGTTCAATAAACTTGTACATTTCTTCCTTTATCAAACAAAAGTTTACATAATCCAAGCAATTGTCCATATCAATAATTATTACAAGTATTACGTTCAATTCCACAAATAAATCACACTAATATAAGTTAATCAGTTTATTGCTATATTTGTATGTAATCTATATTTGGTGAACATACGTTTTTTTTTTAAAGCGCTATCGGTACTTTTTCGGTTTCCTTTACAAACAAAAGTTCACACTTACAGATAATTCGTGCGATATTTGGATTCAGATTCAAATTAACTTATTTGTAAACATAGGTACAGATACACATGATTGTAAGATGTTGCATTTTTGTTGGTTCTCTATGCTTGGCCAATAAGCGTATAAATGTTAATATTCATTTATTAAAGATTGTAAAGTCAAAACCATATCTATTACAGGATTTAAAAAACTACACTAATAAAATCTTAGTCAAAAGATAAAACAAGTACTTAAATGTCAAAATAAAACTCGGTGAAATTCAAAAATTAAGGCACATTTCACTTTTTAAAGCACATTATAGCTACAGGATTACTTTTTTGATATTTTTTTACTCATGTTTTATTTTCTTTGTCTCGCAGAGCATCTTGGGCGAGTTCAACCGTGAACAAGATGCATTCATCAAGGGGCAGGAAGGCCGTGGCAGTGCCGCCGCCGTGCCTCCCTGGGTGGGTGCCCCCAACGAGGCCGCGCTCAAGGAGGAGTGCCTCTCCCTGTCTACTGTGAGTATTTTTCACCAATTAATACGCTTCTATGTAAAAAAATGAGAATTTGATATTCATTCTATGGCAAGTTTTAAGATCGCACATTGGGACTAAACCAGATAACAGATTCGTTTTTTTTTTTGAGATCGTGTTCATATTCATATTCTTCAGTCTTCATTTTAAACTATTTATACATTTCGCGAACATTTTTCATCTTCAAAATCACGTTTCACTATAGTTCTTTCTTGTCTCAACAAGCTATAGAAAGGGTTTTGATTATAGCCTTTGATTTCATTTAATTTATTTAGAATTCTCGAAGAATATTTGTAAATTTATCTCAGTGTTTAAAAGCTTCTACAGCTAATTCAAGTTAAAAGTTTTCAAAAGATAATTTCGATCAATTGTGTTCCTACTTATATTTTATTTTTTACTAATTGGATACTTTCTTATCTGTACGTGGATCTGGTGTCATGGTTATGATGATGATGACAGGTTTATCCTCATCAAAACTTTGCAAACTTTTGACGTGTTAGCTGTGTGTTCTCGACACGTGTTTCCATGTTTGTGGCAAATGTTCCTCGTTTATTTTGTATTAACTTTTTACATTTTATGTTTAAAAAAACAAGCGATTCTGTCGTATGTCCCATTTTTAATGTTATGCAACACTTCGATCTGTGACTAGTAGAATGAGAGGTAAAATGGGTTTAAGTAAGAAATGTTAGCACTCTTTAACAGTTACGTCGTCTGAGCTAGATATTGACGAATGGCCATACTGCAATAGCTTGAAATAAACTAATGAATGTACTGCAGGAGCTGAACATTGACCAATGACCATACTGCGTTTAAAGTGACATATAATGTATATGGTTTTGATGTCATTTGTTAATTGAAATGCTCTCAACTTTCCAGGACCGACGGAACTTTGTTCGCGCTCCTCCAGCTGGCGTAGAATTCGATTTCGATTACGACAAGATGTACCCAGTGGCCGTGGCCATCATGGGCGAGGATCCCAACCTCGAGAAGATGCGCTTCGATCTTGTGCCAAAAGTGTAAGTCACTATTTAAATACCCTTTTATTAGAAAGAGGTTAGCATAGAAATAATTGGAAGTAGTCTGATGAGAAGGAAATAAAGAAAAGTAAAGATGATAGCGTGATGTTTTATAGCCTATAGCCTTCCTTGATAAATGGACTAATAAACACAAAAAGAATTGTTCAATTCGAACCAGTAGTTCCGGAGATTAGAGCGTTCAAACAAACAAACTCTTCAGCTTTGTAACATTATACAAGCTACTCTCGCGCGGTTTCACCCGCTGCTCGGCTCCATTTAATCATAGCATGATGTTTTATAGCCTATAGTACTCAGAAACATTGTAGCTATCTACCAGTGAAAGAATTTTGGAAATCAGACCAGCGGTTCCAAAGATTACCCCCTACATACAAACTTACAAATTTTACCTCTTTATAATATTAGTATAGATTATAAGTATTGGTAAGTATACATTTGTTTGAATAGTACGGTACAAAACCAATTACACTACTCAATTCTTAGGTAATACACATAAGAAGAGCAGAAGAGAAATAATAATAATTATCATTTAGTCAGTATTCCTATCTTTGACAGATTCATTGGATTCCATAGCCTGTGACTGCTCAAACTTAGAGTACTGGTAGTTAGTATAGTATCTTAAAAACGAAAGTCTGTACATATCGCCACTGACATTGAAATTAATGTTATGGAAATGTGAATCAGTCTATACACATCTGCGTCAGAACAGTTTTGACGATTATTTTTGTCACAAAATAAATCCTTAAACTTTTTTCTTCTATTCCATTAAAAAAATGAATGAGAATGACACGTGATCGTAATACATAAGATACGATAGTATTCGTTATTTATTATCTAATACGTATAGACAGACAAGATATTAGATAGTGGATGACTATTGACAAGTGACGTCACATTGTTTTTGTTAGATTAGACACGGGGGGCTATCTCTGAAACTACTTGAGCGATTCGCGATGAAGTAGTGATAGCTGTTTTGTTATTGTTTTATAAAAAGAACCCTATGTCACATTCGAGTAAAAGTACAAAGTACAAAACAAACAGAAAGCCTTACAATCCTCTTGTAATATCGATTAAAATATCATACTACTAGATAAAATAACACTACTTTTAGTTAGTTTAGTATGTTGCCAACCCTATAATAAAAAAGGTAATAGAGTAAAAAATGTCATGGATGTAATGTGTCTGTAACAAGTAACATGTCTAACAAAACAAGATAATTATAACATCTTTTATTCAAATCACAAAAATTCCCATTTTGTTTATGTTCAAAATGTAGGACTACAATTTGTAGATCACACAAAAAATTGTTGCCGGCCGCAGCAGTACACAAACATTTTAATTTGTATTATGTATGTCAAAATTAAATAAGCAAATCCTACTTACTACTACTACTTTACTTTACTTTACTACTACTACTAAAACTAGAAAAAAAATTGTAATTCCGAAAATAAAAATATCAAGATGTATCGCAAAACATAGGAAGCAATAAACTGGCTAGATTATCAGAAGTTAATAAATACGACTATACGACTATATGATTTAATAGTTGAAATTAAATAGTTGATTATAAAAACATACCTTGACAACTATAAATACAGTACTCGATTTCTTTTGGTATTTTTAGATAGAAGACATACAACTGTCACTTATATAAGATACAATATTATCGTGTTGTTCGCAAACCAACCATTCACTTACTGACTATTTTAACAATATTATTGTGTTCATATATTTTTTTATTTTAGTATGATAATAGAATACATCATAAATTTGAATAAGATTTTTTGTAAAAACGTGTGAATTTAAATCCGTGTATATAAACTGGTTTTTTATTTCTTTGTAATGCCGTAATATGTTTTATGTTTTAAATTACTTATTGAAATTGATATGCCGCGGTCAATAAATAATCACTTGATACGTTTTAAAATATTTTTTTCATTACTTTTTAATTAATTGTGGTACTAAATTGTTCACATATTTGGGTTGAGTATGATATATTTAAATAAAGTCTTAATGTGCAATCTGCATAGTTATATAAAGATTCGTATAAAGACTGTAACCATCGTTTGGCTACTAATCCAACCAATGACTACATAAAATTATGGCTTCATTAAAAACCATATAATTTAGCGTAACATTAGCTGCTATCTCTCTATTAAGTCGAATATCGTTGCAGACTACACGCGTAAGAAGAATCGCCGAAACAAACTTAGAAGTCTAAAGTCTGAAGCTTCTTTAAGTTCAAACGAAGTAGGTGAACTTAAAGTTAGTTAACTGGGAAAATTAAAGTCATCTAGAGAGAATAGGTATTATGTTAATTTAATCATTGAAAATATTACAATCCTAACAAAATCTTATTAATAGAAATGAAATGAAATGCTGTTCGTTAGTTTCGCTAAAACTCGATAAATGCTAGACTGACATGTTCCTGGATATACAGGGAAGGTTTAAAAAGGTCAGGAAAATTTAATAAGAAAATTATTTGTTAATATTTGAGGGGGTGCAAAGTTTGCTGCCGGGTTAGTTAGTATAGAATATCGCGAATTTTTATATGTTTATGTAAATAAAATTGAACCTTACCTTCCTCGCCTCCCGAATAAGGAGCTGCACCCGATTGTAACAGTTGCAAACTAATGAAAGACACGAGATACTTTGATACAAGAGAGCTTACACAGTTATCTGACCGCGATAATATTTGTAATGTTATATGGCTCCATATTCATTGATAACCGATATTGTTTCGTCACTACACACACAATCTTACTCAATATAGTAAACGCGAAAGTTTATATGTATGGATGAATGTTTGTTACTACTCATCATCATAATCAGCCTAATTCTGTTCGCTGCTGAACATAGGTCTTTCTAATTGCACGCCACTGAGCTCGATGTTCAGCTCTTCTCATTCAACCAGGTTACCGGAGGCCCAATTCTTCCCCTTCCCGGACCCTTCCCCAATCCCTATACTCCCAAATCCGTAATCCCTGAAAGATCGGCAACGCACCCGTAACTCCTCCGTTGTGGGTGTCCATGGGCGGCGTTGATTGCTTACCATCAGGTAATCCGTCTGCTTGTTTGCCGAATTATTACATAAAAAAAAAACCAGTGCCCTACGGATATCGTCAGTCCACATACCTGGATGGCGCCCTACACGATGTTTGTGTTTGTTTGTTACTCTTTCGCGTAAAAACTACTGAATGGACTTCAATGATATTTGGCTCGAAGATAGATTATAGTCTTGAATATCACATAGGTAACTTTTTCTTATAGTTGAGGGCAAACTTTCTGGCAGAAACTAGTACAATGTAAACAAAACTAGTATAGCGTTCTAATGTTCTCGACGTCATTGAGTGCAAACGATCCGGAAAATCGTGTTTCATACTTTTCCTTCATCTATTTGTATGATACCGAAGTATATACGTTAATTGTGTAAGAAGGACTGTCTGGATTTAAAATGCGACTATTACTTATTTATTTATTAGTGATGCACATCACACATATAGTAAATAGGGAAACGAATAGAGAAACAGAGGTACATAGGTACGGTATTCCAATTTGGAATCTCTTCCTACAGTCCTTAGAAAGGAACATAACATAATTAAATGTAAGATAATAAACTGTAGATGATTTATTTTTATACCAAATCGGTTTAAACAAAAAATACGTGAGTGACTGAAAGAGTACACATACTAAAAAAGAAATTTCAAATAAACAAGCAATACTTCAATACGTCTATCGTTGGGTTAGGTCTGTACCTAGCTGTAGAGACTTTAAACTAATGCTATGACTTCACTTGGGCATGTAAATACAGATTGTTTGTTAGACCAAAAGTGTAAAAACTGCTTTTATTAATTAATAAAACATATCCTAGTAAAGTAACATTGTCCGTAATTGATTTAACATATAACTCACAATCTAAAACCAACACAATCCAAATCCACCCAGCCAAAGTCACAGTCTATTCTATACATATAAAGTAAAAACAGAAATGTACGTACAAACGTACAGTGACACGGCTTACTAGTGAATGTACGGTGTAAGGGGCTACGCACGACCTTATCACCGGCAGTCTGACAAGGTGTGGTAGAAAAAGAGATAGGATATCGTCGGAGATAGGCCAACGACCATCGAATTAATAAGGCTTTATTTGATATAGTATATATTTGTTATTATCACTAAAACTTTGATGCGTGATGGATTTACCAAATTTGGCATTTGACGTAAAATCTAATCGAAGCATATTTTATGTTTGGTGTTTATTTTTAGTAATCGTTTCTATTGTTTTACTTATGTGCTTAGGCGCAAAATTATCGCATTTTCAGATTCTAGTTACCCAATTTTGGCGTTGAAAAAACTTATTTAATAATGATGTAGGTAGCTAAAAGTTACATCATTCTTATATAGTGGTTTAATTTAGTATTTCAATTAGTCAAAAATAAATAAGTTCGTCTGTTCAAAGTAATGTGTAATTGGGGAGGCCTATGTCCAGCAGTGGTCGAAATCAGGCTGATGATGATGATGATGAAACAACACTTCAAAATAACGTATCTGACACTATATTGATTCTATACGTAGTATTCTTTAGCTAGCTTAATTAAAAATAAAATAAGTTTAATTTATCGTTAAAAATATGTCTTCACAACACCGTACAAAATTAGCAGAAAACTGTTGCCAAAGTATCGAATATTTGAAATGTTTGACAACTATTTAAATTCCCAATTAGGGTATTAATTAACCTTGGCTAAATATTTATCGGTGATTTGAAAATGTTTTCAGAATCACGGAGGAGAATTTCTGGCGAAACTATTTCTACCGCATGTCGCTGATCTGCCAGGCTAACGAGGCTGACGCGGCTGCTGGACGCCAAAGCAGCGCCGAGGATTCCCAGGGTATGATGACCAGACACTAACTATCACTCACACTGTCAAACCATATCTTTATCATTTTCCTCATCAAAATGATCATGACTACAACTTATTCTTAAAGAGAAAGCTGAATTAAATAGACATTCTTTAAAAGTTAAAACAAAGCTGTTTGCTATTATAAAAATAAAATTCATAAAATTGTGTCAAAATGACAACAAATACCATGGTTACCTTTTTTAAAAAGTTTACATGACAAAGATAATTGTCTATTTATCCTGTCTCTGTTTCATGAATTAAAACTAAAATACATTGATAGCCATTTTTAAATCTAATAAAGTTAGAACTATCAGTAGACTCATTACAAATCATAACGCCATAGTCCTGTCTTAAGTTTTTCATTTCCCTTCGTTAATTTCGATTTTGTTTTTATTATTTCCTTTTTTTATGTTGTTCCCCCATCAGACGACGATAAATCGACAAGCGACAATCTGATAGTCAATGAGAAATCATCACAAGAGATGATCGATGACGTCAAGCAACGAATAAAGTCTTTGAAAGTCGATAGAGAGAATGAAGATGGTAAGACATGATTTGTTTAGATTATTCCAACAATATTTTGTTCAACACTTATTGATTTATATAACACAAATGTTATTACAAGTCTTCGAAGGGAAGATTTAAATTTCAAAAATGGATTATTTTTTATTATTTTATTAATTACTTTAAGGTTTCACGCACACACATAGCCATTTTATTTAGTTATTTTATTTCGTTTTTCACATATATCGTTCCGCTAGATCTAATAATGACATCGCGATTACATTCTCGTCCGCCCCGGTACCAACTTTGAGGAATATGTTGCATTGCATGCTCTGTTTATGTAAATATTTGTCTGGCTACACTTTTTAATGAAACAATCCTTATTAACAACACGGAAAATCCCTTTTATATCGATAGCAGAAGCTCAAATACAGTCGTTATCAATACTCCATAAGCATTACCCACTAATATATAATGGTACTCAATGAATATGTTTTTGCTAAACGCATCTTTCTCTCTCCCTGGAATGCAGCTTAAAGGAGGTGTGGCCCGCAGCACCACCATGCAGTAACACCACTGTTCTATATATTATTCACTAAATATGGTCTAGCTAGATATTGACTAAGGGAAATAGTGTACTCTCCAACATTTCTTGTTACTACCACTAATATATTGAAAACTTAATATTATTGTAATCATCCATTCATGTTACCATTGATTATGAGTATGAGTATCATAGGCTCGAAGTTTCTAGACATCTAGACCGTTGGAAAGGTCTCTGTAAAGAGATAGGGTAATGTATAGAACAGTATTTGTCTAGTGGATACGATGCTTGCATCAATGAATGTACTACGCTATTATCTTCATGAGAATTGTTTGATCTTGATAAAATAATGCCATCACGATAGCTAGTGGGTACGCACATGGTACAGTAGAATTAGCACTACTCCCTACTGAACTTGGCATTCAACCAGAGCTCTGTAACTCTCCTATAGCTACGTTACGTCGACTTGTCGCCCCATGGCATTATTATGTCAAGCCCAGGTCACTGTTAATCCTTTCACACATTAATATATATATAATTTTAAACGTTATTACTTCTATAGAATTTATCGCTGTTCACATTATTATTTGAACTCTAAAAGATATATCACTGTGTCATATCTTCATCCTTGTTGTTATCTCGTGTGTCGTATATATATAAAGTGAATGTTATATGACAATATAGCTTTTCTGTCCTTGTAATAAGGACTATAATAACTGTATATATAACCATGTATTTATTTATAATATCTGTTGTGTCACTGGTAGCACGCTGGTCTGTATGGCAATAGCCGGCAGCATCGTTCAGGCGGGTAGCTCCCCTGTACACGCTATTGACTTAAAGATCACTATGGTTGAATTGTATACTTGTCTATAAAAGAATAAAAATCAAAGTTTTCTCAATGGAACCTATTTTAATGTCTACTAAATGTTACATATGTGTAAGTATTGACTAAGGTTATATAGCAGGTAATGTCACACAGTTCATTAATTCGGCTCAGTAGCGTTTAATGTAAGTATATATTGTTCAGGTTTTGACATTGCTACCTGTATATCACCCCTTTTACTTGAGCTTTATGGTCTATTATTGCTTGATTGTCTTGTGTTTTATTTATCTATTCGCTTACATATTTCTCAAAGTTGGTCGTTACCTCTTGGCGTTTTGATTTCTCTGCCTTCTTGTGTTCTCCGTAGCAATGTTGAAACTTTAAATCTTTTTGTACATATACTTGTGTTGTCAGCCTTCGGAAATTTCATCGTACTTAAGGTTTTAAAACAAATTGGACGTGCAAGTGACAATGGACCTTACACACGAATACATAAAGGTCTTGATTGAGAAGGGTATTATTGGTATGGTTGATCATCTACTGATTAAGAGTAAGATTGTAATTAATATGAAAGCAGGAACCCTGACAGCCGACATATCACTCATGGGTGACAGTCAATTACTTCCACAGAAACTGCCGTCAAATATTTGGAGCATTTACTGACAACACAACCTCTTCCCAATTTGTTTTGTAATTATTTACAATTAGCGTTAGGTATTATATTAATCAGGAGAATATTCCAATGTTATTAAAGTTGTGTAGAACTAGGTGGACTCATTTATGATAGAGTTTGAACGTTGAAACGATTCACTACTGGCCTAGTATGCTGTCGCCCGGGTTTCTTTGTATTTGCGTTGACGCTGGAGGCTTGACGTTGGCTCAGATCTCCTTTATGCATTTTCAACGAGTGTACGGCCTTAACGTCATATTAAATGACTCTAAAATGACCCTTAATATCCAAAGTTGATTTATTTACTTCCAAATGAAAGCATTTAAAACACCTCAAATAATTCGAAGTGTTTTTTGTATTTATTTCAACGCCAAGCCTCTCGCAAACCCACTGAAACTGTTGAGCAATAAATTAGAAGTGATTATAATCGTAATTCGGTGTCCATTTAATCATAGTCCTGATAAAATACTAAATATTTTGGCTATATGTGTGTATTTGCGACTTTGTTTCTGTTTCGGAGTGGCGTAGCCCTCTCTCCCCGTAGGACCTCCGAACATGCGGCTCATGTAACTAGCGACAGTATATGATTATATTCTTCGACACTCAAACAAATGTTAGAGAAAAATTACGACATATAGTTAAACAATGAAAAATTGGCATTTATAGTTAGTTATTATGAATTGAAATAATTATATTATTCTAAAATAATATTGGTGTTGTTATTTTAGATTTTAATCGTAGATAGTGCCTGTTCTTTTGAAAAGACCAGTCTTTTTATAATAAAGTTAATGGTCTAAATATTGAAACATCGATTTATTTTACCAGAAAGGAGTAAGTATAAAAAATGCAAGTGCCAACCAAGGTTGATGTAATGCAACATAAACACAAAATAAATAAAAGCTGATTTATTTTAATGTTGCGTTATCACATAAACATATCGATGTTATCGAATCGAGTAGATATCTGTTATGACGAGACATTTGTATTTATATGTTAAGATAAAATACTGCTAAGTTAGCGTGAGTGATACAATATACTGGTCATCATAAGGGATCATGAAGATATCTTAAGCTATCTTTTGTTATAACAATAGCGTATTTGTCAATATTTACTCAAAATGATAGATTGCTAAAATAATATTTGAATTAGCTACTTAACAAAAAGTGCATTAGATTCAAATTAGATTGTAGAGATTTAAATATATTTAGGTTTTTAAACATCAGTATTTGATGGCGCTTAAAAAAGTCTACTGTCTTCTGCATTTCTTGTATAAGAACTTAGGTAATTTTTGATTGGGAATTTGATTCCCAAGATTTTTTTTTGCGAAACTATTGTTTTAAGTAAGTAAAATGCTAATAATTTTGCGGATACTTTCGAAATATTTACTAACTTCTTGTTACTAATTGACCTGTTTTTAGAGCAATGGGAGAAAGAGCTTGAAGCCGAGCTCAATGAATACGAGGTGGTAGCAGACAAAGCCGGGGACGACAAACAATGGGAGAAAGAGTGCGAAGACCTACTTGGAGATGACATGGACCTCAAGTAGACCGCGGTCTACTGAAAAGACTAAAGAAGACCACGGACTTATCAAGCTGCGCAACTCATGATAGACTGGCCCTTTAAGATTAGATGATTTGTTTTATATTATATGATATTTAAATAAGCTTTTTATATGTTGTTACGAATTTTAATTTTAATATTGTGATATGTTGAAAAACGTGGGATGAATTCACTGTTTTGTTTTTAATCAATTATAGGGCTGGTCATAATTAAAAGTTGTCAAACGGAGCTCAATTAAATTCTTATGACATTAAGAGTAAGCGTGCATTGACCTCACACTGCGGCGCGTGTGTATATGCTTGTGATTACACTCTTGCGCACGGTGGGCCATGGAGGCTGTAGGGGTGTCACAGATAAGATTATACGTATCTAATTAGATACAAATATTACGTAGATTGTAGTTTATAAATTCAAAATATTAACACAATCCTGAACTTAGTGAAGGAGGTAATTTCAAATGTTTAAATATATTTTATCTTGTTTAACCGTCTATAATAATTACTGTAACCACTGTGCCAAGGCCTCTGCAGACTAAGTACGATTGATCACCACCTTTGTTTGAAATGTATTGGTGATTAATTATACATAAATTTCTTGTAACAAAATCTAAGTTTCCCTTTCCCTACTATGTTTTTCTCTATTATATAAACTTACAAGGTACATAATAGGTTTTTAGTTATGATTATATGAATTGAAAACTTGTGCGTACAATCGAGTGTGTAATAGTCTGGATGATGTCACTTGGTGTGCGTTTGAATAAATAAAACCTTTGTTATCTCTTTCATAGTCTAATTTGAATTTTTCAGTGATATTGGTTGATAATTTGGCAGCTTTCTAGCCACCCTTGTTTTATTTTTATCATTATAATGTATCTTATATAAAAAGTATCATATTTCAAGTGGAAATAGCGTTGTTAATATGTCATTTGGATGACATTCCTGTGCAGATAGAGCGTGATAAGGTTTATTGCAATGTTTAATATATGGCTTTATTGTTTTATAATAGTCACTGAAATAGAACAAAATTATGATATATGTGTACGTATATTATACTAAAAGATAGACAATATATATATATATATATATTAGTAAGTGTTGTATTGAAGTCTCGACGTCACAATTTAATAGATTTTAAACCGTATGTATTAGTAATAGAGTTTAAAATCTATTAACTCACTTAGTCGTGACTTTCAGATATGTACCTACCATTTCGAAGTATATAAGGCGTTATGTAACATAGTGAAGTATGGCCCATTAGGTGCAAGAGTTCAGGCCTAATGCTTGCGTTATAAATTGTATTTAAATTTAATTGATAGAAGGGCTAATTTGCATTACCCCCTAATTAAAAGGGTAGTCAAATGGCTTTTAGTGTACCTAATGTTTAATATTTCATCTTTATGATTCGATTATGCAGTGGATCTTCGGTTAGTCGATTACCGTATCATTCAAATAAAATTGTAGAAATCGGTTATAGGAGCGACCGTGCGATAACTGTATCGATCCTAAGTCTATAAAATACAAATAAATAATGGAAAAATATTACATTGCGAATTCTTTTCCCGTTTATTAATGTGACGTGAATGGCAATAAGTACAAGTTACTACAATCCGGTTGTTTCAAACTAGTCAAATTCAATACGAGTTTTGTATGAGATCGTGGCTTAACACCATATCATCAGCCTAAAGTGCCCACTGCTGAGCAAAGGCCTCTTCTCACATGGAGAAGGTTTTAGCATTTATCACCGCACTTGCTCAAGGGCGGATAGACAGCGTTTTTTCCTCAATTCAAAAGTTAATCCTAAATAGAAGTGGTATCAATAATCTTTGCAAAAATAAAAACTAATCCGTTTTTATGGCGAATCACCATAATTATATTACACAAATTACGATAGTTTTTTTTAAATAGTGGTTTACCCCGGATTTGCTCGTATATTTCTTTTTTTTATTTTATTTTTTCTATTAAATTCCTCAGTTCTATAGTGTTATTTAAGTTTAGGTTAGGTTGAGGTTTTCATGTTATAGGGCGACAAACGAGCAGACTGATTACCTGATGGTAAGCAATCGTTGTCACCCTTTGACCTTATATATAGGATATAAGAGTTTGGGGATTGGGGATGAGGTCTCCGTAACTCACACACTGCAACGTAAGAGTTCTTTTACATCGGTTATCTGTGAGGCCGTGGTATCACTGTGGTCGAGCTGACCCATTCGTGTCAAAGCATGGCTCTCCTTCACTTAAATGAAGTACAGGTACTGATATCAGTTAACATTAACAGAATGAGGTTAGTACATTAATTACTTCCACTACAAAATAAGAAATTTTATTGACTCACTCGTTTTATCATTGTTACTTCAGAACGAACTATTAACGTATTTTCGTATGTAATATAATATGTATTTAGATTATTTTATTTCTATTTTTTAATTTAAAATTCCTCCACAGCTTAATTAAGATTAATATATGTGATCATTTTTTTAATTGTTTTCCATTAAAAATACTGTAGCAATTTTATTTTCCTGAATCATGATTGCGTTTACACGTACCAATTTCCAATTTCCCTTAAATACATTTCACACCTCCATCTCCATCACCATCCGATAATTTGTGAATCACGCAAATTTTTGTTCTATACGGGGATTCTCGGGCTAGCTGCGACGCGATAAGTTCTGCGGCAGCCGTTTATCATTATCATTATATCATCCATGCAGACTGCCCATTTTCCTATAATAATTCTTGATTAAAATACATGCACTTTTTGTCGCCAGAAACATCCATAAAATTAAATACCAGTTGTACATGTAAGTACCATGTTTAACAACTGAGTTGAAGGTCGAAAATTATTATTTCATTTTAATTCCAAGTCCTATTTACAATTATGCATTTTTGATTATATTATTGTGTATTAATTAAGCAATAAAGGATTTCTTGCTTTTATTTGGGCACTATGGTCGTTCATACTCGTTCACTAAATGATGTAACAAAGAAATGTATTGTAAAACTGATTGAAAAAGAGTAGCCATGGAGTTTCTTGCTCGTTCTTCTCCATAGGAATCTACACTTTGGAACGAGCAAATAGCTTCACTAGAGGACAGACGGACAGACTGACACGCTTAATTTTAAAGCTCTTGTTATATACTTTTTTCCTTTTTTGCTTGCTTGACGTTCAAAAGTGCCCACTGTGGTCTAATTGAAATAAATGATTTTTTACTTTGACTTTTGACATATTTTATTATTGTTCATTATTTACAATTCTTGGAACTGAAGGGCATTTTGTATATGTACGTATGGATGGGTTTATGTTATTGTTTACGTTAACTACTACCGATCTCAATAAAATTTGCCACAGAAATAGATTATAGTCTGTAACTATTCCCCAAAGGGCGATAACGCTTCCTGCTCTCGCCTGGTCTTCTAAGTGCAGCAATACAGCAAATAAAATATTTTAGTTATTAAAACAGTGGTGGATTTTGGTAGAACGTTTAATTTTTTTTGTGTTTATGTGAATAGTAGCAAAGAGAGCACTCTTAGGGAACTTCTGAACTGAGTGTGAGTGACATAAACTGTTTTTTACCCTGCTACTGCGAGCGAATTCGCTGGTTTATACTAGTCTTACATAAAAAGATACTTCATAACTCGCTTACCTTGGTATAAATACAACTATATACACTGCTAAAACTGCACTTGTTACAAACAACCTCTCGTTAAACAGAAGTTACAAACTACACTGACTGCGAATATAAAAATAAACCCAATTTGCTAGCAACATTTTGGTAGAACCGGTTTAAAAACTATCTTGTACAGAAACTAGATCATTATATTTATATGCATACCCGCGTAAATATAATGTTCTTAAGATGAAACGCGAAAGTTTAAAAGTTAGTAATTGTGACCACGATATTATGTATAGTGAAATTGAGAGCGTACTAAGTGCAGAGTAAAATAGGTTTTCGTCTCTAGTGATACGGCTCACATTGCAGAGCCATGTTTCGCAGGCTCGAAGAAAATGATGCCTGATGGCTTAACACAATGCCGAAATGAGTCCGTAGGCCTAATTTTTATTCCCAAAAGGCTAAAAAAGCTCTTGTAACTCTAAAGGTGTTGGTTATCATGACTTGAACAGTCTGCTTATTTGGAGGCGAAATTACGTGTAAATATGCCAAGAAACTCTACGATCCGCTTGTCTTATAAAAAGCTTATCTAATTCTAATCACATAAAGATCCCTTTAAAATAATGTTGTCTATAAATAAATTCGAACTAATAAATTTTGGTTACATTTATGAAATAGTCATAAAAGTAGCAATAAGCGATAAAAGCGCCATTGTTTCGTCAAACACCCACACTGACACGAGATTTGCGAATAATTCTGTAAGAATTTTATATTATATGCAATAAATTATAATTAATGCGTTTATGAAATGATTATTTCAATGATAGAATCGCGTGAAAACAATTGAGGAAAAACCGTATTTTGTATGTCAGTAGTCATTCACGTTCATTGATAAAACTGTAAAAGATTTTGCGTCTTTCCATAGAATTAGGTATAGATAAAAAATATTAATAAAATAGTGCACATTTTGCCACGTAAAATAACTGTCTATTAGAAGATCTAGATTTTTAAAATAACACTATTAAATGTAACATTAAATTTGTCTTTTAAACGATTGAGAAAATTGTCACTCCATCTTGGTTCTTATACCTATTACCAAAGTTATGTATAAACAAATTGACAGTGTCATTTAATTGTATGTAGATATACCTAAATGTAAAGTTACGTCGTGTTCGTTAATCTACATTGTAAACATTCCTATTTAATTGAAATTAAAATGAGTGTTCATCTCGATTTGTGTTGCTTTATTTTATTCATAATTATGAGGGTTTAAAACATTATGTCATTGGTTATGTGTAAAATGTAAAATGCCTCACCTAACTTCTGATGACCTACTGTTGAATAGTAACAATTATGAGACATATGACATATAATTTCTGAAAAATAATGACTTACTTACTCACAGCGACTCACGGCGACATCGACGCGCACGCTGCTCATGATTAAGAGTCCCGACGTGACTAGTAGAAAACTAGTTGAGCTTTTTCATTACATTCATGTGAGTAAGTCAATATTTTCAATAAATCCAGATTGACTGGTATTGAATCAGCATCTCCTGGATACTAGCGGGGTTTGCGGGGTAAGCGCAATGACGCACCGCGGCCTCGGCTCAGAGCAAGAGAAGGAACGGGAGGGTTTTTAGTCAGTAAGAGTCTGACATTCCTACCTACTGGATACTGTCTGAGTCACGGGTTAGTCGCCACATTGATTCCGCGGTTCTGACATGGAGCATGAACTGGATGGTTTTTAATAAGTAGGTATCAAACAAATACTCCTACCTGCGGACCTCGAGCTGAAGGATAAAGGCGCTGATTGAATATAAAGTCTGGCTTCAACCTTGCCCATTTGAAACTTACCACCAATATAGATATTATAAGCAATTGATTATCGTGCACAAGTATTTTAGTTTGTGCTTCTGTGACCTGCTGTAATCACTACCTACATAGTAAATATAAAACAAAGTCGACTTCTCTGTCCCTATATTGTTACTTACATATCCCTATGTATGCTTACATCTTTAGAACTAGGCAACGGATTTTGATACGGTTTTTTTATAGTTAGAATGATTGAAGAGGAAAGTTTACATGTATAAATAATATTTAATAAATAGTGGAGAATTTTTTATTAGCTTTACACCCGCACTACGTATGAAGCCAGGGCATATGGGCATATGACAAAATAGTATTCCTGAATTAGTAATAAAGTACCTAAGTAAAAAATAAGGAAAAAAAATATTTCTATTTTTTTTTTATCATTTTGATCGAGGACTTTTTCTAAAAGGAAAATGTGAAATATTTCTAATTATAAAACTAGTACACACGCGATATTTTATTATAATAAAAGAATATTGTTTTATTACTACCTACAATGTATATTACATACCTACTCAAAGATAAGACTAAGTGCAACCTAAGCCACCATTATCTAGCTCTGAATTTAATCTGATAGGATGATAGGATAAACTATTAAGCCGTGGTAAAAATATGTATGTAGCTTTCAAAAACAGCCGACATAGGTAACTACATAATGTTTTCTTTAACTAAAATCATGTTTTGTCCTGACAAATGATTTATTATAGTTGATTTTCTGACCTCTGATATATTAAACATCAATAGTATTGAGGGTGATAATTTTCATCATCATCATCATCATCGCCTATGAATGCCCACTGCTGAGCAAAGGCCTCTCCCCATACGGAGAAGGTTAGAGCATTAATCACCACGCTTGCTCAATGCGGGTTGGCGATTTCAAACTTATAATTAGAAATTACAAGTCCAGGTTTCCTCACGATGTTCACCTTCACCGTATGTCAGTGGTGTCTAAATAATCATAGAAAGTGATGATAATTTTATTAGGTATGCATTTTTTGCGTATCAGTCACTTACTCTTCTAAACCTTAAAGAATGATTAAGAACATTGAAAGTATTGAATAATTAATGACACCTATCGGCTATTAGGATTAAAATTAAATTAATGAGTTGTTATCATGTTTATTAATAAAATAGTGATTTATAGATAAAGTCTTATAATTCTTATACTAATCGTGGTGGCCCGGAGATTAAGGAGCCCGCTTCTCATGCATGAGGGTGTGTGTTCAAAACCTGGCAAGTACCAATGTGACTTTTTCCGAGTTATATATACTTTCAATAATTATTTAGACACCACTGACATACGGTGAAGGTAAACATCGAGAGGAAACATGAACTTATAATTTCTAAATATAAGTTTGTAGTCGTACTAGTAAAGTCACATTGTTTAGAGCCTCCCGACTCTCGGGGCTCCACAGAGACCATATCCTTGCCGGATTCGGCTAGGCTGGCTTCGGCCTTAGAGGCGTTCAGGCATAATCCTGCGGATGGTAGCTTCGCACCACCGGCCGCTCGGCCGAGTGCATGAACCAAATGTCCTAACCCGCATTGAGCAAGCGTGGTGATTAATGTTCAAACCTTCTTCGTGTGAGAAGAGGCCTTTGCTCAGCAGTGGGCACTAATAGACTGATGATTATGAAGCCTTATACCGTGTTATACGCCTTAGATATGGTTCTATATTAGCTTTAATGAAATCTGAAGTAAAACGTTTCCCATTACTTTAGAAATACGATATATATGTACCTATATATTCACTAAGTACTTTATTAGATAAAAATTGTAGTACTACTGTATATTTTTATTTATTGAGTTTATTGGAGTTATATCTATCATATATATTGATTTATTGTATGTATGTATAGCACTGCATTACTATCAGGATTGATACGTGTTGTATATAATATGTTTTGACGTCAAATGTCGTCCCGTCGTATTTATAACTCAAGATATATTGATGCCACATCCTCAATTAAAGTTTTGTTTATTTTTACTATATCAGGTCATGATGATCAAAGCTGTATTTTGCAGCTTTGTCAAAATATTAATGGAGATTTATTTAACTAAAAATCGTGGGTTACTCACGTGTCTATCTTGAGAAAAGCTCTACTAGTTTCGAACCACAGAGGGGTTCTTCCTCATGAGTATGTAATTATAATATTTATATAAAATTAACAATACAACTTAATGGCGTAAGCTGTAATGTTGTATATGTAAATATTCTTCATAAATAAATAAAATGAGCAGCGTGCGCGGACGCGGCGACGTCGCGCAGCCTACTACTGAGATTTATTTGTTGGGGATGTATTGACATTACCTATATAGATTCGATGATTCGAATGAGCTCTTCCCACCCTAGGTAGGGCGAGAGGAGTGACAGACGCTTACCCCGGTCAGAACCAAGGGGCTGAGATAAATGGAAAAGCCAAAGCCTAAAACGTGTCGTGGTGGCCCGGAGGTTAAGGAGCCCGCTTCTCATGCATAAGGGTTTGAAACTTGGCAAGTATTAATGTGACTTTTTCCGAGTTATATGTACTTTCTATGATTATTTAGACACCACTGACATACGGTGAAGGTAAACATCGTGAGGAAACTTGGACTTAAAATGTATAATTATAAGTTTGAAATCGCCAACCCGCATTGAGCAAGCGTGGTGATTAATGCTCTAAACTTCTCCGTATGAGAAGAGGCTTTTGCTCAGCAGTGGGCACTTATAGGCTAATGATGATGTGTGACTTACTCAAGTCGGAGATACAATGTTTTGAACTCTTCCACCGAACTGTACCATATTTAGGCCTATGTACATATGTAGAGTTCAGTTTAATATATTGGATTTTACTCCTATAATGCTGTGAAAGAGTCCAAAACGTAAGTATCTCCGAATTAAGTTAGTCACACAACTAGGTCAGTTTACCCTTTTGACTAAAAAGCACCCAGTTCCTTTTCCTGCTCCAAGCTGACCTGCAACCCTGATCCTGATTACGCTTAGAATCCAGCCCGAGTCTACTTGAGTGTCATCAATAAAAAAAAAGATAAACTATTCAAGTCAGACTCTAGACTAGAGTTCTTTCTATGCAAGTCATGTAGGTAAGTATCGAAACTGCGGCACGACGGTTCTGTAGTGAGTATCTGATCGCTAACCGTGTGAACGGATGCCGGTGAAGCGATATAACTGACGTGGCATAATCAGGGGAAATGGCTACTACTTATAGCTACATTTTTTAAAAACCTTTTTATATGTTTCTCCTGTGTCGTGGGTGCGTCTACAAACATTAAGCCACCCAGACCCGAAAAACCAATTTGTACATCACACAAAGTGTTGTTCCGTGCGAGAATCAAACCCACGACGTTACACAGCAGCCGGTTACCCAGCCACTACGCCAATCGTGCAGTGCTACCAGCACACGTATCCTTATTACAGTGCTACAACGACTAAAGGGTCACTATACCCTGATTTTCATTTTATAAGTACCTTCCCCTGACGATAACGAACACGACAAAAAAAGAAACATCGAATTTGGTCGAGGAGTTGTGGAGTTATGCGCTTACAAACACATTTTGCGATTAATGTTTTTTCTTGTGTTATTTACAAATGTAGAGCCGTAGAGTTCTCTCAGTGTACCTATAATTGGAAATATATAACTAGATACTCATACCTGGCATTGTTCTCCATGGAAAAACTTCAAACTGCAACTGACCATCGTATGAGTGTATGTGAAAAGTTCAAAAATGTATTTCTTATGATTTTGATTGTGCATGACAAGAATAACTATCAAAATCATAATGACTTACAAGTCACTATTGCAAAAGTCCAGGTTCTTCCTGATGTAAAATTTGTCTTATATAGCATGAATTTAGAAGTCGTGTAAGTTTAGTAATAGACATGTCGCAGTAAGATAGATGTAGCCGTAATATAGTTATACCTACGGGTATAACTATATTACGTAACATATATACATATTACGTAATATATATAATAATAGTATAGTTATATAATAATAATATAGTTATAGCCGTAATATATATATTAGGATATAATTATATACCGGAACATAGTTATACGAAAGCGATTCATTACTATCTCACTTGGAATATAGTTATAAAACGGAACAAGTTTAGTGATATACTTATATTACTAGATTAAGTTTAGTGAAATAGCTTTCGGAGTGTGCTTCGCAGGCGACGCGCTGCCTCCCCCACGGCGGTAGAGGGGTTCGTTTCGTTTATGGCAGTGTTGGGAGGCCTTTCACGTGGTTGTGGAGCGAGGGGCCGTAGACGCCGAAGTTTAGGGCAGACCCGGGGAGGCTGAAGTTTCCACGCGGGTTGGTGCGACCGGAGGACAGGTAGCCATGGGGCTACCTGAGCGGCTGCTTGAAGCAGATACCGCCGGAGAGGAGGCCTTTTTGGCCTTAGAGGCAGGTGCCGAGCCGGAATGTGTTTTTTTCTTTTTCTGTTTGCCTTGGACGAGTTGGAACTCATCCGAGGAAGTGTTCTCCAGGGCAGGGCTAGCCTTCTTGAGTACTCCGGGGAGAAGCGGCGAGAAGGGGAACGATACCCCACTAGTTCGAATCTAGATAGCCACGGATGCGTGCCTTCTCCAGCAGGCAGGTCCCAAAATGTTCCCTCTCAGGGTATCTTCCTAGCACCTATTACCAAGAAGAAGAAACCCGAACAAACTTTAGTCTTAGTATGGCTTTTTTCCGTGTATTCACGGTACTTTCCCTCCATGTGGAACTGTTATAGGTCACCTGTATATTATCTGTAGGTTTATACATAATGTAATCTTTACAATAATGGATCCAGAAAGTAATTTGTACAATCATTAACTCGTTTTATTTGGTTAATCTTGCACTAAAATGATAAGTAATCCACAAATAGGTAAGCTACTAGCGATGGTTCTTCGTTGACAATTTATCGCTTGTTTGGAAATTAAAGGTAATGATGACTGTGATGACTAGTGACAATTTCAATCATCTAAACAAATTACTTTTATGGAACAGGTGGCAAACGAGTACACCGATTACCTGATGGTAAGTGATCCGAAGAATCCTATGGACATCCACAACCAGAGGATTCACAGGCGCGTTGTCGGCCTTTTAAGAAGGAGTGCGCTCTTTTCTTGAACGTTTTGGAAGAATATCAATAGACGCCAATACTGTATCACCGCACCTAGTTTTATAATTCGTGGCCACGTTTCCAATCAGTCGATATACAATACATTTGTAAATTTGATTGGTTGATTGGAGACGTAGTCTGTTGACATGATCATGGCGGTTTAGTGAGGGAGCTGTGCATTGCATGACCGGCAAGAACTTTAAAGAGATTTCCAGGGTAAGATTGTTACCAGCCCCCTAGACATTGGGCATATAAACGCTACCCTATATCCCCTTTATGTGGCAGACAGCGTCCACAGAAGTCCTTCTACAACATCTCTTAAGCTTATTGTTTCACCTTCCTCAATGTTTAACGATGCTCACTACTTCTGCCAGCACGGTGTGATGCCAGGTTTTCCGAGGGCAGGCATGCTTTCTTTGTTTTGGAGATTCCAGGCGAAGGCTTGTTTAGATATGCGGCCGAGGAGAGCATATCTGTCTGTCAACCGGGCTTTCGCAGCATGCTAGTTAGATTAATTAAGTAGCTAAGTAGGTTTATTTAATGTGTGGTAACCCTATACTATATACTATTATACTATAATATTATAAAGAGGTAAAACTTGTAAGTTTGTATTTAGGGGTAACCTTTGGAACTACTGGTCATATTGCCAAAATTCTTTCACTGACAGCTACAATGTTCCTGAGTGCTATAGGCTATAAATCATGCTACGATTAAATGGAGCAGAGCAGCGGGTGAAACCGCGCGAGAGTAGCTAGTATCTGATAAATTGGTGCAAGAATGTGTCACATACCAACCACTTATTTAAACTTGGTCCAAAAATGCCAAATGCTCATTGTACGACACTGTCACGTTTGTGTTAACTATGTACATATGTATACATATAATGTGTGTCTATACAAGTATGCACACAAAAATGATTCAATATTAGCTGTCAGAGTTCATGTTCATTCATACAAATCTTCATAGCTTTGTATTTACAAAGCATCACATCAAAGAAACACGTTGTGCAAATTTATTCGCTTTATTTGATAGTATTTGTCATAACATCTCGCCTATGACTTTTTTGTTGTAGAACAGGTCAGCAAATGAGCATAAGGATGGCCCATGGATACCCGGTTTTTTTTTTTTTGTGAGGGGAAAATCATCAAATGACTTCTCCGGCCAGAGCCGGGCAGGAGGGAGTGTCAGACTCTTACTGACTAAAAACCCCCCTGTTCCTTCTCCTGCTCTGTGCCGAGGTCGCGGTACCTCATTGCGCTTACCCCGCAACCCCGGCATGGATACCCGGTAACACTAAAAAAAACGTGTGTAAACGTGTGCAACGTGTCGCGGGTTCGATTCTCACAGAGAGCAACTCCGTGTGATCTACAATTTGTTGTTACGGGTCTAGGTGTGATATGTAGGTACGTGAAAATATATGTTTGTAAACGCACCCACGACACAGGAGAAAATCCTAGAGTGGGGCAATTTTTTTTAAACAAAAATAAATAAATGTAGGTATATGTATACACATTAAGTATTCTGTGAGGCCGTGGTCGAGTCAGTCCGATCTAGCTGGCCCATTCAAGCCGAAACTTGGCTCTCCCACACTAAGTACTCTTTCGAAGGGAATGACGGGCTTTTAGTCAGTTTTGACACAAGTTAGCCAGTTTTACAATAAGTAGAGTCTTAATGAATACTTAATAAAATTTACAAAATTTGATACTTGCACGCAGAGTGATCACAAGACTGTCTAATGAAGCAACCAACCGAGTTATTCCGGACAGACAGACAGACAAAAATTTTACTGATTGCATTTTTGGCATCAGTATCGATCTCTTATTACCCCCTGGTTGTTATTTTGAAAATATATTTAATGTACAGAATTGACCTCTCTACAGATTTATTATAAGTATAGATTAAGCATTTGAATTCAATTAATTGTAGCTTAAATTTTAAATAAGTATTTTGTACATAAACAAAATAAACTTTATGTTAATATTTTAAGAATAAGGATATGAAACATCTCGTGTTCACCGATATTTTAAATACTGTTAATTTTATAAGTTTTTTTTTTATAATTACTCTACCTTCCTACTTAAATGGTTTAATTACCTACTTACTTACTGTCGTGTAACGACTGATGCAATCATTATCTCATGTTAATACGTTTCCTGGAAATAACATTACCATTTGTCGGTACGGCTGTCTAGGCCACCGGCTGTGGTATTACGTGTAGAAGGTTCGATTCCTAAATAAAATAAATCTTTTTGAAATATGTGTACTACTTGCGATTCTATAAATTAGAAGTTTTGGCTGGTGTGATGACCAATTTCTTCTCCTCAAATAATATCTTTTGATTTATTTCGATGCAGGATCCAAGACAGTCATTCATGTCCCTGGGACGCGCTGGACCTCAGTGTTCCGGTGTTTTTATGGTTGTATCTACTGTAGATTCTGGCTTATGGCTTTAGGAGTTGCAGTGGTATGGGGAGAGCGTGGCGGGCTTGTCCCATTAAAAAGGTGTGATGATGACCTAAATGTAGAAATTATGAGTACTGCTAATTAAAAAAAAACAAGAATCTAAAAATCCAATATTTGGCGGAAACTAAAATCAAAGATCTTATGCTCTTATCTATGGTACATGAACCGGCGTGAAACAACTACAGCGTTGTGTTTCGAGGTGTGAGAGAGGTTACCGGAGGCCTAATCTTTCCCCTCCCCCAATCTGATTCCTAAAACGTACTCGTAACTCCTCCTTTGCGGGTGTCCATGAGCGGCGCTGATTGCTTACCATCAGGTAATCCGTCTGCTCGACTGCCGACCTATAACATAAAAAAATGATTGTGTTTAATACAGTATGTACTTAATTTCTTTTTACCTTAATATATTTCATTTTTCTTAATATATTATTTGTGGAGGCTTGTTATTAGCAACGTGATAATATTAGAGTCATTATATAATTCGTCTATTAGTCTGTAAGCTTTTTTAAAAATGTAAAATTAAAATAAAATAAAATTATTGAAGGAACAGTCTCACTCACTCACACATAAATATATAAAAGAAACTCAGTTTGATGTGGATATATGTCTAGTCTATATAGATAGAGTTGATTATTATAGTTATACTGGTTACAATGTTAAGGTACGTTGTCATAGCCAATAGACCACCACAGGCACCGCTACCTCGACCCAGAGCGGGAGAAGGAACGGGGGGTTTTTAGTTAGCAAGAGTCTGACACTCTCTCTCGCCTTACCCTAGGCGGGAGAAGTCATTGAATGATTTTCGCCTGACAAAAAAAGGGACGTTCTCATAAGTAGTAGTAAGCACTAGAAATTTTGAAAAACGATCTAGACCAACCCCACACTATGACAAAATATAAATATATAACCTTAATAAGTACCATAACATACACAAATTAAATTCAAGGATCTGAATGACAAATAAACTGGAAAGCCATAAGCCATGATATAATTACATACAGATTCAAGTTGAACATCTTAGTGGCCGAGACCTCGTCCAGTCGGCCTACACCCGCCCGTCGCAGCGAGCGTGAAGATTGCCTATATTTATACTTACTTGTAAATTGTGGTCAAGTACTAATATCATAAAATAATACCCTGAAATATAGTATCATGATATTTAAGAGGGTTGCGTCTGTGAATTATTAATACTTGTATATAAACTCATACCAATATTACACAGCAGGCATAGTTTTTTTTTTAATATTTATATCTTTTAATATAATTAAATTAATTTTGTGCATTAGTTACTTGTTGGTGCAGATACTGAAACTCGTTGTTCAGTAGTGCATAGTGCGGCCAATTATGAAGTGGATTGTCTGTTTCATAATATGTGGTATGTATAGTTTTTTATTACTATTTTCATGAACAATAGTATTATTTGAAATGTTCTAAAGCTATCTTGAAAGAAACTTAAACAAATATCACTTTAGTAATGATATTTTTTTGGGTTAAATGCCAATGCAAATGCTTTCTTCTCTTTATCTATCTTTATAAATGAAAAAAGACAACTGAAATTTATGTAGGTACATAATTATATATGTTGAAAGACTGTATCATTCATCCACATTTCCTTTTTTGTGATATTTATCGCTTAGAGAAGGAATAATTCGATTTATCACCCTAAGCCAAGCCTTTAATTCTTTTATTAGGTCTATTGCCAATTATCTACAGTGTACATGTATAAAAGGATGTATTCGTGTAGATTCTTACACGAATATGTACATCCTTATAATACATGAGATCCTTACATACTTCTTAAAATACATGAGATTGCCAGTGACAAAAAGTGTAGGTAACAATTAGGTACATATGTTCTTAAAGGTAACACCAGGTGTATATAAATTGAAAGTGAGAGAATCGATATAAAAAAAACTCGCTTGCCAAAAAAATTGCCAAAATTTGAGAAATGTACGAATTAAATAAAAAAATTAGACTTCTACGGCTGATAAATAAATCAAATATCCTCAATAATCCTGGGCGGGGTTAGAAGAAGTGTCAGACTCTTACTGACTGGAAAGTCTCCGTTCCTTCTCCTGCACCAGGCCAAGGCTACCGAACTTTATTGCTAATTATTAGACTGCGTGTAAGCAAACGTGGAACATTGGGAGTTCAACGTACATTGCAGCAGCAGGCCCCGAAATCGCCCGCGCAAACACAAATACATGAACCTTATGAGCAATGAATAATGAACCTGTGATGACCAATGTATAAGAAGACACGGTTGGCGCTGTGGCTGCGGCGCAACGTGTCGCGGGTTCGATTCCTTTACGGAACAATCCTTCCCCTTCTTCAATTCAAGGGATTAGGCAAGGGTCCGAGAAGGGGAAGGATTGGGCCTCCGGTAACCTCACTCACACGACGAAACACAACGCTGTGATTGTTTCACGCCGGTTTTCTGTGAGGCCGTGGTATCACTCCCGTCGAGCAGACCCATTCGTGCCGAAGCATGGCTCTCCCACACTTACACGTCTTCTGCTTGTTTGCCGACTATTCACATAAAAAAAGTCGATTTGTATCGTACTTACTACAACCTACATGAGACTTCTAAATATTCCGATGAAAAGTAGGAATTATGAGGTATAATAATGTACACTATACACATTATATTACATTACATTATTGCTTGTATCAATCCTTTTAAAAAATATTGATTTTTATGACATCGGTAAAGGCATAAATTGTATTTTTATTTCAGTAGGTCGACCTCCAATTGTTATTATATAAATACGTTTCGTAAAACATCACAATTACCGTTATATTATGATCGTAAGTGCAGTCGTGTGTTGAATCATCATTATTATGTTTATTGATTTGTTACCTCATTTTTGTTTATAACTTTATACTCACTCAAATATAAGGTTCAATATTAGGAACTAGGGTGGACAACAGTGTGGATTCTCAGGCAAACTTTCAATTCAAAAATTACGGAAACTACTGCACCAATCTTAATAAAACTTTGTACTCATATGACAGATATCAAGAAAAACCTAATTAACTACCATAAAGGGCTTGCTCAAAGAAATTTCTGGTGACATAAGCTGTGCCTTTGTACCTAATTGTTCTAAATATTTAAATATATGAAGCACATTTTCGCTTCGCGTTAATCGAGCAGATGTATTTTATTTATTTATTTATTTATTTATTTATTTTGTATTACAAATGTAGCCTTATCTTTTGTGCTAAGCCCCACAAAACCATTGTAATGGTTTGACTGTGGGGTCAGTGAGTATCCTTAATAACAATTTTTACTTATAACTAAATACTATATAGATAATTTAACTTGCAATTACATACTTACATATAAATCTTAAATAATTTCTAAATAATATAATTTTAATTTACGCTTGAATCTTGTTACATTTGTTTCACTCCTTATGTCTGCCGGCAGACTATTTAATAAATAAGGTATTCTCTTTTTTAATGTTCTGTCACCAAAGTAGTTGGTGACTCTGGGTACATTAAATCTACCAGCAGCCATAGATCGTGTATTATGGTTGTTTTTTACATAAGTTAAGTTATGCTCTTGGATACAGTGGTGGTTAACCATTAAAAGATATCTATGTTTAAGAGTAATCGGTAAAATTTTGCATATTTTAAATAATTTTCTATAGTCTCCTTTACAGCTGCTTCTAGTTTTTTTAGTAACAAGTAGTTTTAAAAATCTTATTTGAAGGGCTTCCAATTTATCTAAGTTAGTTTTGAATGTTAAACCATAGCTGCCAAGAGCATAGCTCATAATGGAATCGACTAATGACATATAAATACATCTTAAAACATTAATAGGCACTTTAAAGCTTAGGTGGTACATTTTACTCAATAATATTCTTAGTTTATTAGAAATGTAGTCTACATGTTGTGACCAGGAAAATTTATCATCTATTCTCACGCCCAGGTAACACAATTAACTCTTTCAATAGGTTTACATTTACAGTCCAGTAAGTTATTATGGTGACATGTATAATCATGGGTAAATAAGGGTGGAATCACACTATTAGATTGCAAATATGGTGAATGAATTAACATTAGTTTAGTTTTACTGGCATTTAATATAATGCCATTGTCATGCGACCATTTAACAATAGCGTCTATATCTTGTTGAACTAACTGACAGATATCGTCTATGTTAGCTCCAGAGCGAAGTATGCACAGGTCATCTGCGAACATATATGCAGAACAATGCTGCAGCACTCGGCACAGGCTGTTCACGTGCATAAGGTAACAGATTGATCCACATCCAGAGCCCTGCGCCACTCCGCTCCTCACCTCGACTCTGTCGCTAAGAGTATCCTCCACCTTCACACGATAGGAGCGCGCGGTGAGGTAATCACGAAACCATGGATTAAGTGGTTCTCTCACCCCACACTCCTCCATTGCATTTAGGATGGTATCAAACTGCAAAGTGTCAAATGCTTTTTTGTAGTCAAAAAATATTGTAATAACAAATTTTTTGTTTTCTAAGTAACTGTTTATTTCGTCAGTGAATTTTGCAAGCAATGTATTTGTACTTTTCCCTTTTAAAAAACCGTGTTGACACTCGTTAATAATATTATTTGTTTGTAGGTAGTTACTTAATTGATTAACTATGCACTTTTCAATGATTTTATCTATGCTAGATAAAATGGAAATAGGTCTATAGTTTGAAACATTTTTGCGATCACCTTTTTTATGAATGGGGCGGACTATTGCCTCTTTAAGCTTATTAGGAAATTTGTATTTTTTTACAGTTAGGTTTATAAGTTTGGCTAAAACGGGGCTTACTTTATCAATAATTATTTTAAGGTCGGACATTCGCACAAGGTCGCTTCCCGGTGACTTATTTACATTCATGTTGTTAATTATGTTTTTGACGTATTTCGGGCTCACTGGTTGCCATCTCATGGACATGTCCGAGGTTTTTATATAAGTCTGCCTATCCAACCAAATGTCATGACACTTATGTTTTATTTCTTCTATTTCTCTATCGAAGGTAGACGCAAAATTATTACTTATGTCAATGATACTGTCTTGTCCGTTCATGTTTGATATAATCAAATCATCAACAGATTGCTTATTGTTTCCTAGCATCGTATTTATCCTGTCCCATATCTTTTTAATGTTTTTATTACACTCTAATATACTATTTTTATCATATATATTTTTACTTTTTATAATAGCTTTTTGGCATTTGTTCCTAAATTTAGTATAATTAAGTCTCTTTAGCATATTCTTTGGTTCATTGTTCCATAACTCAAATAACCTATCTTTTTCTTTTATCATAAACTTTAATTTGTTATTAATCCATTTTTTGTTATTCCTGTCACTGTTTGAAACACGTTTATTTACATAGCAGTCATTATAAATATCCACGAATATTTGTTTAAATGCTTTATACAATGCAATAGGACATTCTAATGCCATAAGGCGGTCAAAATCAGTGCTTAATAATTTTTCTCGAACTTTGTTATTGTCGAGAACGCGCTTAGAGGTCACGCGTCGTGGCAGTGACGATTGAGCATCGCTCCTCGGTTGTGCGCGTCTCCACTGCACATTAGCCGAAACGAAATAATGATCTGCTATTTTTTGTTTTATTACAGCTGAATGCATGACGGCGTTATTTGCTCGAATATAAATATGATCAAGACAAGACTGAACCGGCTTTCCTGAAACAATTTCCTTTCTAGTAATATCATTTATGCATTTCATGAATCCGTGTTCAGATAAAAGATTTTCGTAAGATATTACAAATTTATCATGGCAGTTTAACAAATTTATGTTTATGTCCCCGCAGAAAATTACTTTAGAATCTTTAGGTATCTTTTCAATAAGGCTTCGAAATTCATCTATAAATTGGTTTAATTTAGTCTGTTTATTAATTCGGGGTGGTCTGTATATTGCTAATAAATATATTGTTTCATTATTGTACTGGAGTGTAATGGAGACGCACTCCGCCGAACGCATGCCTGTGGACTGTGACAAGTCACACACACGCGCACTCAAACATTCTCGCGTGTACACCAATACACCTCCACCTCTTCGACCCGGTCGCGTAAACGTGTTTACATTATAGCCTTTTATTGAAAATAATGACACTAAGTCGTGACTAATATTAGGTTCAGTTAGAACTATAATATCTAGTTTATCTAAACAGTAATTGATAGTTAAAAGTAGTTCACTGAAGTATTTTTTTAGGGAACGAATGTTAACATGTAAAATACATAGTCCTTTACTGTGTACAATTGAACATATCCAATTACTTAGGTCACTAGTACAGGTGTAGTTTACAATATCATCCGTTATCAAATTAAAATCATTAAAATCTGCGAATTTTGTAAACTATAATTACTCACGGTTAAAATGCATTTAAGATTATTATTTTACTTTGATAGCTGGCCGAGTTCAATTTCACTTCTAATCCATGTTGTGTTGTCGCCATCCTTCTTTTTTGCCAGAATTTTTCCATTAGTTACCCATATATATTTATAAATACCTTTTAGTTGTCTTTTTGCATTCCACAGCAGCGTCTTCGTAGCTTTAGTTAAGTCTTCATTGATATATACTTTGTTTGTGGCTGATCCGCCGGTAAAGACACTGCTATTTAACTCAATCAGTTTGCGCCGATTAACTAACCATTCTTCCCTTGATTCAATGCCAGACGGCTTAAAACCTACCATTATAGGAGATGGTTTGTTTTCCTTTTTGGACTGTTTGTTCCGTTTCACCCATTCTATGTCATTGCTCTTTACGCCTATCTCATCTCCAATTTTGGTCACAATTTCTCTTAGGTTTTCACCAGGTATGTATTCAACGCCGACAATTTCTAGGTTTTGTTGTATGTTTTTATAGCAACTAAAAATTGCCCCGTTCTGTCTTCCTGTAAAATATTTTGTAGTGCGAAAGTGTACTAATAAAATTACGGCGTACCTTCATTAATATTATTTAATTAGATTATATACATATATTTATAGTATTTTAAAGTTGTATTGTAGGATGGCCTTGTAACTATTTATGTGGGCCTTGATGCCTGAAATAAATGCCTGAAAAAAAAAATAAAAGAAACTCTAAAAACCAATTTGAGTGAAGAATGGAAGTATTTCTACGTAGTACCTACACGGATTAAAGGGTTTGCCATTAAAATTTTACTGGTAGATATATATTTTTATGCTATATAGCTGCACTTGATATATCGCGATGTTTCACGGAAGCAACTTACCTAATTTAAACCAATTTGTAAGCAAAGATAACAATGTAAGTATATTTAACGTTATTGTTTATGTCTTTATGCTCTTTGGATAAGACCTTTAAGTTAATTCTGATGCAATTAACAGGGCTATTTAATAAACATTTAACCATGAATATACACGATACTTCTTTAAAATATTTTTGTAATTAAATATCGAGAACTGGTTTCAAAGAGATTGTGTTTCCTTCATAACATGCACTACTAACATCTTAAGCAGTATCGTGTTCATCATCATCCTCATCATCATCATCAGCCTATAAGTGCCCACTACTGAGCAAAAGGCCTCTTCTCATACGGGGAAGGTTTGAGCATTGATCACCATGCTGCTCAAGGCGTATTGGCTATTTCAAACTTATAATTAAAAATTACGATGTTTTACTTCACCATTATGTCAGTAGTGTCTAAACAATAATCAGAAAGTACATATTGTGACAGAAAACTCTTTGACATCATGACGTCAATGGATGGTTGTCAAACGTTGCCTAGAGATTGTAAATTTCGTCGTGAATTGTCAACACGAGTTGGTGTAATCGGTAAGGCGTGTGGATTACACCACAGAGACCCCGAGTTCGAGTCCCGCCGTAAACATGAAGTTTTTTAGTTGATGGAAGTTTTGTCGAACTTTCTGGAATATTTGAGTGAAAGTGATGAAAAATTAAGGAGCGAGAAGAAGAATAAATAAAAATGAATAACGAAATTATTGGAAGATTCTGGAGGCATGACGATCAAAAAGAATAACGAAATTGAATGTTCTAGAACCTGACCGGGGGTATATAAGCGGAACTGCGGCTCACCGCTGGCAGTTGAGTTCTAAGTCTAAAGCGATTCGGAAGAAAAGGAAGAAGTGAGAAAGAAGAAAAGTGAGTGAAATAGTGAAGTGCAGTGAAATAGTGAAGTGCAGTCAGTTAAGTGAGTTAAGTCAGCGTGAACGGCAAAGTTGTGTCAGTCGGCCGGACTCTGCTGGAGAGGAACGCCGATAACTTAACTCCGTGGACGCTGTAACTTAAGTGCAATAGAAAGTCTGAAAACCGGTATTAGTGTTTCATTTCATCCAATCCCGTAACCCAAGCCCGCATAGTCAGGAACGTGACGTCAGGCACGTAACATTTGGTGTCAGAAGTGGGATTGGAGAAAAATGCCGCTAGTGCCGCAGGACGTAAGAGGAGTGAGTACCCGTTCAATGTCAGAAGCGCAGCGTGTGAGGGAAGAGGGTGCTGCAGCTCAAACCAGCGATGCAGAAGCCAAGCCTGTGCAGGTGGATCTTCTGCTACAGCTGCAGCAAATGATGGCAGAGCAAGCGCGCCGCCAAGAAGAGCAAGCGCGCCGCCAAGAAGAGCAAGCGCGCTGTCAGGCAGAACAGCTGCGGGAGCTGAAAGAAGAGCAAGCGCGCCGCCAAGAAGAGCAAGCGCGCCGCCAAGAGGAGCAAGCACGCTGTCAGGCAGAACAGCTACGGGAGCAAGCACACTGTCAGGCGGAGCAGCTACGGGAGCTGAAAGAGATGCATAAGGATTTCACGAATGGACTGCAAAAGGCTGTCGAACGGGTACAGGAAGTGGAGGAAGGGTTAGGCAAGTTGGAACATCGCGTCATGGCCATAGAGGAGAGAGTGGAAGAAGAGATCTCCAAAATCAAGCAGGAAATGACAAGCCCAAGCCCTTTGAAGAGCCGAAGCCGTCTTGCAGCCGTTTTTGACGCCCCAAATGCGGCCTCAAGCGCAACGAAAGGGCTCAAGATTCCCCATTACGACGGAACAACATCCTGGACCGCGTTCAAGCTACAGTTTGAGACACTTATGGAGGCTTATGGTTGGACTCAGAAGGAAGCACAGTCAGCCCTCACCATGGCCCTCCGTGATCAAGCGCTCTCAGTGCTGGAAGCTATCGGCGCAAGTGGGGATCTCAGCTTTAGTACCCTCCTCGACGCACTTGAGGCACGTTTTGGAGACAGCCACCTCGAGCACGTGTACAGAGCGCAATTAAAAGAGCGTACTCAGCGTGCTAATGAGAGTCTACAGCAATGGTCCGTGGAAATCGAGAAACTTGTGCGTCGAGCTTTTCGGTCGACTCCATCAATGATTGAAGGCACGCTTCTCCAAGCATTCATTGACGGTGTTCGGGACCCCGAAGTACGAGCTGCTGTTCATCTGGGCCATCACAAGAACATGAAAGAAGCTCTGGCCCATGCATTGGAAGTGGAAGCCGTGCGTGGTAACTCCCGTACCTTACGTCTGCGGGAAATGACGACAACGGAGCAGGTACCTCCACGCCGTCGGAACTTCATGTGCTATGGATGCGGAGAGCGTGGGCACATGCGGAGCGACTGCCCGAAGAAGGTGAACCGCCAGGACGCGGCGGTCTCAACTTCTGACCAGCAGGGAAACTAAATCCAGCCAGGGCTGCGGGGTGGGCGCTGGCCGGTAGTGGAATAACCCCAACAATCTACATCAAGCAAACTAGCGATGGAAATACTCTGGTGATAGACGGTCAAGTAAATGGGAAAAACAGTCAGCTAACATTAGATACTGGAGCTTCAAGGACGGTGATAAATGTTCGGCTGCTCGGGCAAAACATCAGGAAACACGTTAAACCAATTGTTGGCCTACGAATGAAATCAGCTACCGGCCAGTGCATACCGATAAGTGGAAAACTGCATGTAACAATCAAAATTGGGGAACGTGTTTATCGACATGAGGTTATTGTGGCCAAAATTCTGGATGACTGCATCCTGGGACTTGACTTCCTGCAAGGGCACCAGTGTAACATCGACTTAAAATCTGGAGTATTACTATGTGGAACTGAAGAAATTCCGATGAAGGGTGGAACCCTGGGAAAAGTTTGCTGTTTAAGAAGAACTGTTCTTGAACCAAAATCACAGACTCTCGTACCAATCGCATTACCTAGGAGGAGGGAAGGAAGTTTACCTCTAAGGTGCGCTGTGATTGATAAATCGGAACACGTAAACTCATGGCTACCGGCGAGAACTGTCGTGGGGTCATCTGATGTCAACCGCATTCCGGTATTCAACTTCAGTGATTCAAAAATTACGATTGAAGAAGGAGAGCCTGTGGGCGTATTGGAAGAAGTGGCCTGGATAAGAAAATGCTCGGAGAATCTTGTGAAGAAGGACAGTACGGGAATAGACTTTGTAACGAAAATCTTAGACGAAAACAAAAGTCTGACAAAAGTGGAGACTATGAAAGCTAGAAATTTACTTCTTCGATTCTCTGATGTGTTTTCAAGAAGCGATGGTGATATTGGCCGAACTGGTTTAGTGAAGCATAAAATAAACACAGGTGATACAATGCCAATTCGTCAAAGGCCCAGACGCATACCATTCGCTCGTGAGAAAGAGGTTGAAGAAATGATTGACGATATGAGGAAAAATGACGTGATAGAGCCCTCTTCTAGCCCTTGGTGTTCACCTGTCGTGCTTGTCAAGAAGAAAGATGGTTCAACGAGGTTTTGCGTAGACTATCGACGATTGAATGATGTAACCAAGAAGGATAGCTACCCGTTACCAAGAATCGATGACACACTTGACACACTGAGTGGCATGAAATGGTTTTCAACGCTCGATCTGAAAAGCGGCTATTGGCAGGTGGATTTGGATCCCAAGGACAAGGAAAAGACCGCATTCTCAACTGGGAAGGGACTCTGGCAATTTAAGGTGATGCCATTTGGATTATGCAATGCACCGGCAACCTTTGAGCGTTTGATGGAACAGGTGCTGGCGGGACTGCTGGGCGAAACCTGCCTAGTTTACCTCGATGACATCATCATTGTTGGACGGGATTTTGACGATCATCTAAGGAAATTGGAAAAGGTACTCGATAAGCTGCGTGGAGCAAATTTAAAGTTGAGTCCAAAGAAATGCTCTTTCTTCAAGCGCGAAGTGAATTATCTAGGACATGTTATTTCTGAGAGAGGAATTGAGACTGATCCAGCCAAGACTGCCGCTGTTAAGGAATGGCCAACACCTAAAGACAAAACGCAAGTTCGGGCATTTCTTGGATTGTGCTCGTATTATCGGCGGTTTGTGAAAGGATTCTCGGACATTGCCAAGCCTTTGCATCGATTGACAGAGGAGAAACGTGCCTTTATCTGGGACGAGGATTGTGAGCAAGCCTTTCGAGAACTAAAAGAACGGCTTTGTAACACACCAATTCTCGGATACCCCAGCGCGAAAGGAATATTCGTAGTTGATACGGATGCCAGCAATATTGGAATAGGAGGTGTCCTTTCACAACGCGATGGTGAGCAGGAGAAGGTTATTGCTTACTTCAGCAAGTCACTATCCAAGCCGGAGAAGAATTATTGCGTGACCAGGAGGGAATTGCTGGCCGTAGTCAAAACTCTGCACCATTTCAAGAAGTATTTACTGGGACGGAAATTTTTGATCAGAACTGATCACGCTGCTTTGAAATGGCTGCTTCAGTTTAAGGATCCCGAAGGCCAAGTAGCCAGATGGTTGGAACAACTTCAGGAATTTGACTTTGAATTCGAACATCGCGGCGGAAGAATTCATGGCAACGCAGATGCATTATCGAGACGCCCATGCGTGGAAGATTGCAAGCATTGTGCCAAGAAGGAAACTGCTTTTCTTAAGGTGATAAGGACTGATACTGTTGACAAGGCATGGGGAGATGATGCGATGAAATTAGAACAGGAAAGAGATGCAGATATCAAACCAATACTGGAGTGGCTACGAAGTGGTAACAAGCCAAGTTGGAGTGACGTCGCCCAATATAGCGCGGTAACGAAAGGTTTATGGGCACAGTGGAAAAGCCTCACGCTGCATAACGGACTTCTGTGCAGGAAATGGGAATCAACAAACGGCAAGGACGAGCATTTGCAATTGGTGGTGCCTCGTTCAAAAATAAGGGATGTATTAAAAGCGTTCCATGATGGATCTTCTGGAGGACATTTGGGAATTAGGAGGACTTTGGTGAAGATCAAGGAGAGGTTTTATTGGTTGCATTGCAAATATGACGTCGAAGATTGGTGCCGGAAATGCACTAGTTGTGCAGCTGTCAAGGGTCCACAAACAAGAAGCAGAGGGGCGATGAAAATCTACAATGTTGGTATGCCTTGGGAGAGAATAGCCTTAGACATCGCTGGACCATTTCCAATCACTGATTCGGGCAATCGCTACGTTTTAGTGGTTATGGATTATTTTACAAAATGGCCGGAGGTCTTTGCCATACCGAATCAAGAGGCAGTAACTGTAGCCACGAAGTTGGTAAACGAGGTATTCACCCGATTCGGAGTGCCCTTGGAGATGCACAGTGATCAAGGACGGAACTTTGAATCCCAAGTTTTCCAGGAAACTTGTAAACTTTTGGGAATCCATAAGACTCGAACGACCCCTTATCATCCACAGTCAGATGGAATGGTCGAACGCTTCAACCAAACATTGGAGCGACACTTAGCAAAGGTGGTTGACAGCCATCAGAGAGATTGGGACACTTACATACCTCTCTTCTTGCTTGCCTATCGGACTGCTGTACATGAAAGTACCGCAAAGACGCCTGCATTTGCAAATTTTGGAAGGGAATTGAGATTATCGGCAGATCTTGTATCGGGCTGTCCACCTGGTGATTCTCGCACCGAGTTTAGCGATTACATAAGCGAGTTAAGGGCAAAAATGTTGGACATTTATGAGCAGATCAGGGAGGCCGGTCTTCAAGCTAGTGATCGCGCAAAGACGCGCTATGATCGACGAGCCAATTCTGTTGGGTTTGAAGAGGGGTCATTGGTCTGGCTTCATAATCCAGTCAGAAGGAAGGGAAAATCTCCAAAGCTGCAACCGAGTTGGGAAGGTCCTTACGAGATAGTCACGAAGATCAATGACATTACTTACAGAATTCGGAAGTCTTCAAGGAGCCCTTTGAAAGTTGTCCATATAGACAGGTTGGCGAGGTATTACGGCAGCAACGATGCTCGGGACGAGCGAATCTAAGAGGGGGGCAGTGTGACAGAAAACTCTTTGACATCATGACGTCAATGGATGGTTGTCAAACGTTGCCTAGAGATTGTAAATTTCGTCGTGAATTGTCAACACGAGTTGGTGTAATCGGTAAGGCGTGTGGATTACACCACAGAGACCCCGAGTTCGAGTCCCGCCGTAAACATGAAGTTTTTTAGTTGATGGAAGTTTTGTCGAACTTTCTGGAATATTTGAGTGAAAGTGATGAAAAATTAAGGAGCGAGAAGAAGAATAAATAAAAATGAATAACGAAATTATTGGAAGATTCTGGAGGCATGACGATCAAAAAGAATAACGAAATTGAATGTTCTAGAACCTGACCGGGGGTATATAAGCGGAACTGCGGCTCACCGCTGGCAGTTGAGTTCTAAGTCTAAAGCGATTCGGAAGAAAAGGAAGAAGTGAGAAAGAAGAAAAGTGAGTGAAATAGTGAAGTGCAGTGAAATAGTGAAGTGCAGTCAGTTAAGTGAGTTAAGTCAGCGTGAACGGCAAAGTTGTGTCAGTCGGCCGGACTCTGCTGGAGAGGAACGCCGATAACTTAACTCCGTGGACGCTGTAACTTAAGTGCAATAGAAAGTCTGAAAACCGGTATTAGTGTTTCATTTCATCCAATCCCGTAACCCAAGCCCGCATAGTCAGGAACGTGACGTCAGGCACGTAACAATATAACTCTTTACAGCGTTGTGTTTCGCCGTGTGAGTGAGGTTACCGGAGGCCCAATCCTTCCCCTCCCCCAATCCCTCTTCAATCCTTAAATTCCAAATTCTTAATCGCTAAACGGTCGGCAACGCACTCGTAACTCCTCCGTTGCGGGTGTCCTTGGGCGGCGCTGATTGCTTACCATCAGGTAATCCGTTTGCTCGTTTGCCGACATATTACACAAAAAAAAACTCGGAAAAGGTCACGCACTCGCATCCTCATGCATGAGAAACAGGCGCCATAGCATAGCACCTCCGGGCCACCACGACTAGAACCGGGTTAAAATGTGATATTCCAGTAAATATCTAATAATAAATATCTGATTCTCTGCATTATTTAGAACCCGTTAAGTAGTTTTTACATAATTTTTACAAATGATTAATAAACATCGATACTTACAAACTTTCTCGTCTACAATATTAGTAGGTTATAATACAACCGCGTGATAAAAATAGAGTAAATATATTTATCAGTATCACTTCACTCTTCCCGCGGGTATAACAGGCTGTGCTAGGTATGCCAACGGGATTGTTGGAATGAAATTACTTCAAAATTGTTTTTCAAAAGTAGTGAATATCACTACATAGTATAAAACAACATGGCTTTCTCTGTCCCTATATTCCTATTTAATTTACACAACTACACAACGGATTTTGTTGCCTAGAAAGATTTTTATGTATTAAATAGTGGAGAAAAGTATTAGCATTGAACCCTTGTGAAGCCGGGCGGCGTCGCTAGTTGATATATACTATATAAGTATTTATGTTACAGTGATGCTGACCTGCAGAGGTCAGAGACCAGCCTCCTTGCCCTTCAGTTCTGAGAGCTTCAGAACTATAGTGAGGGGACTAAGCAGTAAGTGAAAAATTCATATACAACATTTAATGAAACTGGATGGTTCTACTAGTTTGAAGTCACATCGGGCTGGCGACGTCAACGCGACGCGCACGCTTCTTATGAATAAGAGTCCTGTAAGCCTACCATGAAGTGTCAAAGCGTTAGTCTTCCGGGCGAGAGAGAGGGATGGAGTTATACACCATTTATAGCTCCATCCCTCTTTTATGGTTTGAAACTAGTAGAACTTCTCTCAGTTGATTCACGTGAATTAACTTATGTTAAAACTTCTACTCTTTAGTATATGTCACGATAGTTAGTTATTAGCTATAAAAAAAATACTTACTTTTTAATTCTTAACTAAATTGTATAAAGAAACAGCTGCTAAATCCAATAAATGCATTGGACAAAAAAAAATATGATGAAACCAAAGTCAGTTACTATTTTCTATTATTAATCATATTTTGGCTTACTCAAGTAAGAGGAACTCGACAAGTCACACTAAAAGCTTATACTAACTTATTAACTGCGCGCCGTTCACCATGTAATGTCGTGTGCAATGCTGCTCATGAGACCCTAGTCTACTTGAAACTAGTCGAGTTCTTTACCTAACAGTCAGTCATTAAAATTTTTATTTAATTTCATCTCTCTTATATTATTAAAATATTGATATTTGGTGCACATTGAAACCAGCTACTGAGACATGGCCGACATTCCCTTACATTTTGGGTAATTTAGCTGCCAAGCTAGTAAGCAGGGATTATTTAGTGCTATATTATGGGAAACCCCACTCTTTCAAAGTAAAAGTCAAATCATGTATTACAAATGAACACTATAGACAATTTTGAACGTCAAACAAAAACCATAATATAATAACCATATCAAAACGTTCAATTTTGTAAGTGTCGGTCGGTCCTCTAGTGGAGCTGTCCTGGAGTGGAGAAGAACGAGCAAGAAACTCCACGGTTACTCTTTATCGGGAGGGCTATGTTTAGAGGTGAAAGTAGCCTGGTTAACTATGATGAAGAATCTAGATCTTTTCGCCGCAATAAAATTCTTCTTAAACTCTTTCAGCCGCTCCTGGTCGATCTGCAGTAGTCGACGACATAATCATTCGATATTTCAGGTAAGTAAAAACAAGAAACTACCTTTTGATTACTGTAATAAGCCATTGTTTTCATTGTACTCGGTCAAACGGTTTCGTTCGAATTTAAGTAACAGCGTAAGTGGGCTATGTGTTTGCAATACAAACAAATTGATGCTTACTTATGTAACATTTTTACAATTGCTTGATGAGAACATTACATTGGTAGCTATTTATTTGCCTGTTTTATTCCTAATGTAGGCACGATTAAGTATAATAAATTGACTGTATGAGCCATTGCATTGTTATTTGTTGAATTTTTTGTTGTGTAAGTGATTTAACCTTCATTGATTGTGTGGACACTAATCCGACTGAGTATGAGGTCTCATGATGACTATAATAAAATAAACTTTCGAAAGATTGTAGACAATTTTGGAAATGAGGTCTTTGATAAACTTGAAATGCTTAAACTGCCATAACAAGTGGGGTAAAAGTAAACACTCGCTAACTGCATATAACCAACACCAAACCTCAAGCTATCCCGACGCAAGAAATCACATCTAAACTAGCTGGCTTGATAAGGTTCGTCGCATAGAGCAAGATAATTTGACATTATTCTGTATACATATGTTTTATTGTATTTCTGGAAGGCCTTCGATATCGTCAGGTGGGGGAGACTAAGGCTAGTTCGAGCGGAAATGGTATTACCGCAGAATCTAGTGCATCTCATGAGGCGTGTGTGAGGACGGCACTGCCACTGTTTGGTTCGACGATATAGACTCTGAATATTTGAATTTGAGGACTGGTGTTACACCGGGTTGTATATTGTGTCCCCTGTTTTTAACGATATGCAGAAATACAAATACTCTATAAAGCGTATGGTCCCAACGATTGGAATAATAAGAAGCGGTCTATAGAACAAACCAGACGGTGATAAAAAGTTAAGAGCGTACAACTGAGAAGAGAAAGAAGAAAAAACTGTGACGTAGAGTCCGGTCTAGCTTAGATATTGTAGCTGACCTTTTTTTGTAAAGAAGGTCCATGATCCAGCAGAGAACTAATATGTTATAATGATGATGCTGATACTCAAACCTTCAGACTTAGCTATTATTTTTTATTAGTATAATCCATGTAATTTTATTTGCTAAGAAAAACTTTTCATGCATATTTATGTATTCTTGATTTTTTCTAGTACAAATGTGACGTCACCGAGTTCTTACCGTATCGCTAACATCAAGGCAGTGCTGTCAGACCCAGCATTTGACGTCAAGAAACCAACTGTACTTTACGCTCATGGGTGAGTCCAGTCAAGGCTACAGAATTATTTATACTTTTTTTGCGACACGTGTCTCATTGGTATAGTGAGCATGACCGCTCATGAATAAAAGTCATGCTATGACTTCAAACTAGTTGAAAATTTTTCAGTTAATTCCCATATAAAAAACTAAATACTCATGTTTTTTTCTATGTGACAGGACAACAAACGAGCAGACGGATTACCTGATGGTAAGCAATCAGCGCTACCTAAGGATACGCGCAACAACGGAGGAGATACGAGTGTGTCGCCGACCTTTGGGGCATTAAGATTAGGGATGGGGAAGGATTAAGCTTCTGGTAACCTGACCCACACGGCGAAACACAACGCTGTGGTTGTTTCAACTCGGTTTTCTGTGAGGCCGTGGTATCACTTCGGTCGAGTTGATCCATTTGTGCCAAAGCATGGCTCTCCCATACTTTTTGTACCGTTTTACCATCTACTCTTCTCCTATTGGGCGTAGCGTGATGTTTTATGGCCTAAGGCCTACCTCGATAAATGGACTTTACAACTCACAAAGAATTGTTCAATTCGAATCAGCAGGTCCTGAGGTTAACGCGTTAAAACAAAAAATCTCCTGCATCATAATAATTATTAGACATGCATAGCTACTAGGAGTTTTACTTTCGTATTTTTTTCTGTTTCTCCGAGATCTAAACATCAATATTATTTCAGCTACCAAATTAAGGTTTGTATTTTTCCTCAGGTACGTGGAACTCCTGACTGATGACAGTATAAGGACCGTAGTGTCTGCTTACCTCCAGCGCGGTGGTTACAACATATTGGTGCTGGATTGGTCCAATTTGGCCTTCGGGAACTATGTCCTCGTCGCCAAGGCTCTGCCACATGTAAGACAATGTTTTTTGTTATATTATTGGCTTATGTTGTTTTTTTATACATATAAAAAAAAACGTTGCCCCACTCTAGGATTTTCTTCTGTGTCGTGGGTGCGTTTACAAACATACAATTTCACATACACCACCACCGTAGCCAGTTGCCGGTTGCAATTTTTGTGTGACTTCTGTGTAATTTATAGCAAAAGTAGTTCCTTAGAATTTTGTAAGGATTATTGTAACTTACTCCACTTGGTACCAAAGTTGAGTGAGTTACAATAAATTTTCAATTTTCTTCCAAATAAATAAAGTTGAAAATTACCAGTACGTAGGGGATGACTCAATGTGCATTGTGCATAATTCATAATCTATGATAAGACATCCACCAAGGCCAATTGTGTTACTTCTTTTGAAATTATAAGCAAGTAGAGGTTCTCAGGAGAGTTTTTGAAACCAAATCTTGCGTTATTAAGCGTTACTAGTCGTTTACTTGCTCGCCAGACAAGTACAGTTTAAGTAATATATGAAAATTTGTTTTACTTTAATCACTATTATTATGGTTGCAAGTAGTCTCTTTATGTTATGTTAATGTAAGGATATAAATTATTCATAGGTGCTTACCGTGTAATCCATTTGACGGGTACGATTCCCACTTGAGACACCAAATGAAATAAGATTGTCCATTTGTAAGCTGAATGAGGGGTTTTTTTTGAAACATGGTATTTAATTCTAACTTATTTATTTATTTATTTAAACTTAATGCAACAAAACATTACATAGGCGGACTTAATGCCGTCGGCATTCTCACCAGTCAACCTTAGGGTGATGCAGAGAGAGTATGGTAGGTGCAACAAGAAGAGAACTTTGAGAAGATAAATTAACTTAGGTACAATTAATCAATATTCATTTTTATTTTTTTAATTTCTGAGTAACGAGCGCGTCCCAATAAGAGCCCCGGTGTGACTTGAAACTAGTATAGGCTAGGCTTACTCAATGGCACGTGGCGTTTCGCTGATTCGTTGATGGTTAGCCAGGGTTGCGGGTCCTGCGCAAGTACGTGGCGTAACCCTAAGGACCAGAATGGTTTTTGGTCAGTTAAGATAGTTTGAAACTCTCTTTCGCCCCATCCAGGGTGGGACAAATCATTTAGTAATCCCCCACCCCCTCCCCCTAAAAATAACGATAACGATTGAAACATATTATGATATGACTGACAACAATTATGATTTAATTTTATTAAAGTTATGGATTTTTCACTCGTTGTCGTGTTTTGTTAAACAATACTAAGAGATTTTTTTTTTCGTTTCCGATGTCCTTCAGCCGATTCTTAAGAATAATATTTAAGTATTTACTGTTATATATTTGAAGGTTGCTATTATTAGGTTTAAATATGAATAATGTATATAGCCTTATATATATGAATATGTATATTACCTATATTGTATTATCTTTAGGTTTGAATGGTGACCCTGTCTGCTAGAATGACCTCAGTTATGTCAGATTATAACACATAACGTTGAAAAAGTTATTAATTATTTCTATAAATTCCAAATGAAGCCGGTTCTTAAAAGCAAAAAAAATATATAATAATAACAAATAAATGTTTACTTTGAGTATGACTGCTAAACGAGGTTTGATTCCTGAATTGATCAAATTAGTACTTATATCATGGATTCGGCAAACGAGTAGATGGATTACCTGATGGTAAGCAATCAGCGCCGCCCATAGACACTCGTAATACCAAAGGAGTACTACAAGTGGCGTATTCTTGTAAGCTATTAGAAATTTGCGGTTAGGAGATTTGGGGATTAAGGATTGGGCGTACGGTAACTTCTTACGGCAAAACATAATGTAGGAGTAGTCTCACACCAATTTTCTGTGCGGCCGTGGTATAACTCTGATCAAACGGCCCAATCACGCCGAAGCATGTTTATCCCATTTAAAAGTTGTTGTTATTAAAAAAACCCTAATAACAATGTGTACATATATATGTAGAGGCATTATGTGCACCTCTACATGTAGCCCTTGAGGGATAAATAGCGTGAAGTGATAAAATAATAATAATAAAACCCACCATATACCCAATCCTTCCCCACCCCTAATCGCTCCTCGATCCCTAAATCTCCAAATCTCTAATCCCTAAAAGGTCGGCAACGCACCCGTAACTCCTCCGTTGCGGGTGTCCATGGGCGGCGCTGATTACTTACTCGTTACTACTACTACTCGTTTGGCGATCTACTAGATAAAAAAAATATTCCAGGCAGGAGAATTTGTCGGCAAGGCCGTATACAAGCTGGTGAAGCGAGGTATGCCAGTCCAGAACCTGCACCTGGTCGGGCACTCCCTGGGCAGTCACATCTCTGCCTACATCGCGAGGTATCTCTCAGCGAGAGGTTTTAAAGTACCCAGGTAAACAAGCATTAGTTCTTAAAACTTATTTTGTTGTTGATTCATTAGATTTTGTCTTCTTTGGCGTAGGAGATAAGGATTTCAATGCTGGTAAATGTAAGTTTGTTTTACAAGGACTGCAATGTCGTTTTCTTATCTATACTAATATTATAAAAAGGTAAAATTTGTAAGTTTGTATGTAAGGGGTAATCTTTGGAACCGCTAGGCTGATCGCCAAAATTCTTTCACTGATAGATAGCTACATTGTTTCTAAATGCTATAGGCTATAAAACATCACGCTACGATCAAATGGAGCTGAGCAGCGGGTGAAACCGCGCGAGTGTAGCTAGTGTATTATATTTACTTATTTTGACTTGCGATTTTTCCCGCATGGCTAAAGGACAAACCAAACACATCTTTTATCAAGAGAAAATGCAGTCTTATCTTGAAGTACAAAAAACATAGTAAATGAAAAACAAAGAAACACATTTTTCGAATTACAATATTTTATAATTAACTACTGCTAACTTTGCCAATGTTATCGGGATGAAAAGATTGCTTTTGTGTTATCCAGACTATAACATATTTTTTTTAACTTTGCTCCTCCCTTTCTCCTTTTTTTATCCTGTTTCCCGGTTTTCTCCTGTGTCATGGGTGCGTTTACAAACATACAATTCCACATACACATAATATCTATATCGTTGCCAATTCCCTTATATACCAATCAGTACCTACTTTTTACGTGAACGAGTAGGTAGGAAACATATATCTATTCTTACATTTTTGACATGGGTGGAACTATTTTACAACAGCACAGGAATATGAGGCGTACCAGATGATGTAAGACTTTCTGTAGTATGTGCTGATGTAACATTTTCGATTTGGTTTCCAACGTGCAATGATTCACTTGAATGATACGTTATTAAATTCATTACATTGCCATTCATAGGTTCGTACAAGTTCTCCTTGACATTCATAACTTTCCAAACTGGCGATAAAAATATCAAGGAATTTGTAAAAGTACGGGAGAATCACAATAAAGGGAAGAACCAAAGCTTCGGCAAAAATGCATCGGAGTGACAAGACTCACGGCCTCACAGAAAACGGGCGTGAAACCACCACAGTGTTGTGTTTCGCCGTGCGAGTGTGGTTAATGGAACCCCAATCCTTCATCTCCATAAATGCTAATCCCCAAGGCCGACAACACACTCGTAACTTGTTAGGTATGCAAATTGCTTACCATCAGGTAATCCTGTCTCCCCGTTTGCCGAACTATCACATAAAAAAGAAATGTATTACCACTGCCCATGGACACCCACAACATCAGAGAATTTGCAAGTGCCTTACCGGCCTTTTAGGTGTTTGAGATTTGAAGATAAGGTGTTTTGGAGGTTGTAGATGGAGGAGGATAACCGGTAACCTTATTCGCAAGGCTAAGCACAACGCGGTTTTCTGATTCCGGTTTTCTATGAGGTCGTGGTTATTTTGGTTCAGCCAGTCCATTCGTGCCGAAACATAACTGTTTCACACCTTGATAAAAAAATTGAGGATCCATAAGATTGTAATCTATAATATTAAAAAAGGCGAATATGTAAGTTTGTATGTAGGGGGTAATCTTCCGAACCGCTGATCGGATTCCCAAAATTCTTTCACTTATTGATAGCTACAATGTTCCCGACTGCTATAGGCTATAAAACATCACGCTACAATCAAATGGAGCCGAGCAGCGAGTGAAACCGCGCGGGAGAAGCAAGTGACAATATAATATCATTTAGAATTAAATCTACGTATTAGTAAATAAGTAGGTACCTACTGATTATCTATAATATAAGAATTAACAAAGCTAATCTCAGACATTATCTGAATACTGCCAGGATAATATTATTACACTAATTAACTTGCATTCAGCGTTTCACTTTGTTTACTAGGAACCGGTACCTAGTTGCCTGACTTATGTCATGGATTGTGGATGCTATTACCTATGTAGATTAAATAAATTCATTACCTCTATATGGCCCACTATAAAGCATCATAGTAATAAATGAAAATAAAATATAAAACAAGTGGTTGTATGTTATATTTCACTTTGTGAACGGACATAAAATAAATGTTAAAAGTGTTTGCGCCTGACTTTATTTTAATAGCAATGTGTAATTGATGAGTATTGTTATGTTTTTTTTTCTGAGGGACAAAATCGTCATTGGTTCTAGACACGAGAGGGAGTATCAGACTTTTACTGACTAAAAGACTCCCTGTTCCTCCTCCTTGTGAATATCTGACTTGTAAATATTTTTTATTACAATTTATTAAAATCTGCTTTACATATTTTGATCTTACAGTACCCTTAAGACTGTTGGTACAATCGCCAGAAGTGCGGCTATTAAAAGGGGCCTCAGATTCCATTATACTTAGGATAAACTAATTATATATATTATTTAAGATTATTTAGATTAGCTGAAGTATACAAAAATACAAGTAATTGGTTTATCCTATAATGGAATCTGGACGCCTCTTAAATTGTTTTCTTTATTCTAATTTATTTTTTCTTACTTTTTCAGATTAACCGGCTTAGACCCAGCCTACCCGGGTTTCTACCCACCTTTAGCAGCACCTCCGATGACTCCGGCAGACGCAGATTTTGTGGACGTCATCCACACGGACGGTGGGGGGTATGGAGCTCCTGATTCCACGGGTCATGCTGACTTCTGGCCCAATGGGGGACAGGCCAAGCAGCCAGGCTGTTTGTCTGCTACTATTCCTCTTAGTAACGAAGGTAAGATATACTTTATCAAGTAAAAAATTGGTTCCTGTTTAGTTGAATTTTGTTATTTATTTTTCTCAAGAAATTTATAAGACACCCAGCATGAGAAATATATTTCTTTCTTGTATTCTATCCTTTAATAATCGTCATTGATTGTTTTTACAGCCATGTAGTCGGATCACCTGGTAAGCAATCAGTGCCACCCATGGACCCAATACCAAAGGAGTTAAGAGTGTGTTGCCAACCTTTTGGGGATTTGGGATTTGGAGATTTAGAGATTAGGGTAGAGGAAGGATTGGGTTGATTTCTATAAGTCTCTGTGTTATTTTCAGATTTCTGTAGTCATTGGCGTTCGTGGGAGTTCTGGTCGGAGTCCCTGTTGAGGGATGACTTCCTGGCGCGTCCGTGTGAGGACTACGACACTTTCCTCCGAGGACAGTGCTCGGGGCAGCCTCTTGTGTTCATGGGGATACGGGCATCGCCAGAGTGAGTACAGTCTTATGCTAAACTACTTACAAGGTGTTTAGGAGCAGTCAGAAGTATGTACACCTAAGGTCTCTTCATTTCAAATGCCTATGTGACCCAAGCCTTAGGTGAACTGTGTATGTGCCACATAAGTTTATCAAGAACTTGTTTGAAGTTGGCACAACAGGCCCAAGAAGTCTGTTTCTCGCGATTAGAGAGAAAATTGCACATTAATTTTTCAATGGCTTCTTTGATTGTAGTAGATTTGTTGATGATGATTATTATTTTGATAAAAAAAAACAGTAAAGAATTATTTCCCATCTTTTTTAAATCTACACGGTGCAGGTGTAGTGGCTAGGCAATCGGCTGCTGAGCAACGTGTAGGTAGAGGTTCGATTCCCGTACGGAACAACTCTTTAAGACTTAAAGAGTTGTTCCGTACGGGAACAATTTGTAGACCACTTAAAGTTTAAGTGGTCTACAAATTGTTGTTCTTGATGTCATGAGTAATAATTATAATATATTTTTACGTGTAAGTAATTATAATATATTTTTTATTTTCTCCGTGCACCGACACCGACAGTGAAGAGGAAAAAAAGAATCATTTGAACATCCGATATTACTCTCGGTTAGCAGATCCTAGAACATTGCATCTTTGTTTTCAGCGAGCAGAACGTTTTATTCAAATCTTGATATTTTAACAGAATTTCTTATTTTTACAGTTTACGCGGAAACTTTTATTTGATAACCGGAGCGAAGTCACCGTTTGGACTCAACGCGAGAGGAGCTAGCTGATGGCGGCTTACGTCAAAATATTTACCTAGCATTTAAATATTAATCACCAAGCTTGGCAGGGGTAGTGATGACGAAGTTGGATAATAAGTAGGTAGCGATATAATTAAGTCATTTTACGTAGGAGCAGGGGTGGGGCGGCTTATTTTTGAGGAGGTAAATCATCAAATGACTTCTCTCGTGCTAAAAAGAGAGTGGGAGTATCAACCTCTTACTGACAAAAAAACATCCCGTTCCTTCTCCTGCTTCAGACCTGGGCCATGGTATATTATTGTGATACCCGCAACTCCGGCTGAACATCAGCCCTATTAGGCCCCATCTGTAGTGATAAAAGTCAACTTCAAAATCGTTTATTTCCATTAGACCCTTATATAGGTATACACTTTTGAACGTCAAACAAAGCTTAAAGATATAAAGTGTCAGTCAGTCCTCTAAGTGAAGTTATTTGCTCGTTCCAAAGTGTAGATTTCAATGAAGAAGAATGAGTAAGAAACTCCATGGTTACTCTTTTGTGCCAGCTCATTGTGAACCCAAATTAATATTGGTGCTTTGATGATTTTAGTTAGCTTTAATTGTAAGTATGAGGCTAAAATGTTTAGATTGTTGTCTGTCCATCTCTTCTTCTCACTTCTCAATGAGGGGTAATGACATTTTTCTTTAAATAGAATAATGTTCAGCATTTCTCTCTTGTGTGTCGTTTGTGTAAACAATTGTGATACTGCAAGATGTTGAATGCACTTAAAACTCACCTAGTGTACCTAAGTATTTAAAAGTAGTTTCGAGTAATACACACATAAATTTTAAACTTATTATGATAAATATTAAACACACGCACTTCTCAATAAAAAATGAAAGTTTAGTAACAACTTATCTATCTTTCTAGTCTATACAGTTTAATAAACCTAAATATTTGGATATTAAATAAAATACTTAGGTAATAAATGACAATTGAATAATCTAATATTATTATTTTATTTGTGTACTGTTCATCAGAATTTCCAATTATAAAGTCAAGCCTATAAGTATAAGTAGCTAGTATTTCCAAAAGGTTTTAATCATTTATTTTTAAACAAATAAAAGTAACATTGACATGACTGATATAAGTTGTATGAATTTAATTTATTATAAAAATACATCTTATTTTTTTTAAAAGGGTGACAACAAACTTTTCTTTTAGATTAATTATAATCATTAGACACTTATTTTTATTTTCTTTCTTACACTTTATGTGCTTTCGACGACATAATGAAACAATGAATTTATTTTAGCATGCCAAAATTATAATATATGTAAAAAACTTTAACATGTCAAAGTTATTATGTAAAAAACTAGATGAAGCCGAATGATTTGAAATATCGTGTAACGTCACGATTAGGTATGTTTTGTACTGAGCAGTGTCATAGTGTCGAAAATAAATAAAAATACGTGTCTGATATTTTTTCATTGCCTAAGGAACGAACTGTTTAGATCTTTGTTCGTGTCAGCGTCCTTATTATGGAATGAGAGATGTCCACGGCTGAACAAAGCAGGCTAAGAAAGGAAAATTAAGTTGTATTTTTAATAAATTATTAAAAAAATGATGAGTGAAAACGCTATTTTGATATTTATTTATGACAAAAAATATAACCTTGAGCCTGTTTCACCACCTCCCCACAAGTAGGTACTCGATAAACTTACCTATACCTAGCAGATAGTTCCTACAAATATCTTTCTTTATTTTTCTATTACACTTCTAATTATTGTTGTGATGACTAAGTATTTGTTCGACTTGAATTGTAAAAACCAAAAATTAATTTAGGTATATAAATTCTCTACACTTTCTCTTGGTAGTGAGTATTTTATAATATGTGAAGCAACCTATCAATTTGATCAACATAATTATTTTAGTAATCTATAACCTACATTAAAGTTAGAACAAACTTAATAATATCAATCCAATTAAACATTATTCCCGCTAATGTAGGCACAAGAAATTGTACCATTGTCAAATACATACAATTTATAAACTCTATCTATACATATTTTGCACTGTCCCGGTATCAAATCCAAGGCACATAATGCTTGACACTTAATAACAAGGCCTTTTAAATTATTATCTACTTATACATACATATTCCTTAACAAAATTGTACTATAATAATTATTTCAACTAAAATAAACTAACTTGCCGCCGCACTCAGAGCATCTATTTCAATTTTAATCACAAAATACATAGATAGTTAAAGTTATACTTAAATATCTCTGAGTAAGAAACTATAATGTTTTCATTAAGACAATTATTGGTCAAAACATTATCTAACTTGAAAGTGGGATCAAAAAACGGTAACTATTTATTTAATATTGTAGCTAAAACGTCAAAATATCACATTTAGTTATTGTATCACATATCTATCGTTATTTTCTCTTAGGCGCTACCAAAAGAACGAGTATAGGTATAGTGTTATATATACATATGGATGTATAAATCCTTTTTTTGGTCATCTTCCGGTAATATCAATAAGAAATACGATCTTCAAAGACTTGAAAATCTTGAGAGATTCTTCCGACAAATCTTTACGATTCGCCACAAGCTCAACGCCTGATAAATCACAGGCTATTTTTACTATGTCATTATACTTTGTCTCAGTTTAAATAAATATCCAGTGCTTTAAATACATCAGTGTGCTATATCTATCTAGATACACAAAAAGGGTGAATTTTTCTAGTATCTATTCACCCCTCTTCTGCGTCTACACACTCCTCGAATTCTGACTATCCCGTTTAAACGCGATATAAACGTTACCGCGTTGAGTCCTCTGATTGGTTAGTGAACTTAGAGCGCGCCAATCAGAACGCTGAACGTCATAAACGTGTCAATCGTGCTAACGTAAAAAAAACTCGCATTAGACACTGTAACGACTCTGTGTTGTTTAGTGACTCAACTGTCACATAGATATATTTAATTCTTAAGTTTTTCATTAGAAGTGTCAGGATGATAACGCCCTTACTCATTCATGAAGGTAGCACCATCGTGAAAAAAATACGATCACATCGAAATTCTTCTATAACGTCATAATAATATTAAAGAGATCATCAATCAGCTGTTCTGACATCCTCAATACTGTCTGGTAAACTCCTGCCTTTGGTCTCTGGAAGTAATAGAGCCACCAGACCAGCTATAACAGGTGTTGTTCCAAATATGGCCGTGGGAAGCCAAGGTATAGTTGTCGATGTGTTGGAGATGAAAGGAGCTGCCATAGAACCTATCCTCATAGCAGTAGAACATGCTCCCATCCCCATATTCCTGAGCACAGTCGGATAAAGTTCTGAAGTATAGATATAGATGGTAGATGCAGCGATGGCGGAACAGCTCACTCCCAAAGTGCCAAGCGTGAGGGTCACAGCGAAGATCTTGGGCACGAAGTAAAGGATCACGATGAAGACTCCTTGCATGATGAAGGATATGGAAACGGTGAGTCTTCTGCCGAACCTCTTGATGAGCCAGATCGAGAGAAAGTTTGAGGGGAACTGAAAAGTAAAGGGTGTAGTGTTGAAATCGGATTTTGAAATCTATATTCTTCTAAAACACAGTGTTTTTAGTCAGGTTTTTCTTTCATTAGGTACTTAACAATAATAAAATTTATGACTTAGAAAGTTTTAAACCATTGGCGTGAATGTACAAATTTTTATTCCAATATTTAGACTGTGACATAGAATGTGAGATTCGTAATATTTTAATGTGCTTCTTGTGGAAGTTGAGTATTTTTATTATATTCTTCACAACTAGAATTTCAGAATATAACAAATTATAACTATATTTATATCATATCTTATTAAAATTGTATTTGAGACCGGAGCAAGGTAAGTTGCTAGTTCAAAGTTTGTAAATGCAACCACGACACAGAAAAACATATTGTGAAACAATGTTTAAAAATGCTAAAAAATGTTACCTGTATAGCTCCAGCCAGAGCTACGCTGACGAAGGGATCCGGACTGGTTTGGCTGATGTACTGGTTAAACCCAAAGAAGATGATACCAGTGATCACCCACATGATGCAGCAGCACACAGTCTTCAACAACAGGCAGCTTTTGAACAGGTCCAAGTAGTTTGGCTTGGGCTCATCAGCTTTAGCGGCGATCTCCTTCGACATTTGTGTCAAGGTTTCCTCGATTTTTGCTGTTGGTCGGTTGTTCCTGTAAATTGAGAGACGTTTTTAAGAATATGTGTCATAAAAGCTGCTGTTGTCGCTTTGTAGGAGAAGATTCGGTAGTTTCCAACAAGTCAAATTCTTTACTTTTATTGAAATGTCAAAAACGATACTGTTGTTTGAATTTTGTATGAGACTGCAACATATTATGCCGTTATAATATTTTTGCAACAAGAAAAAGTCTTTCTTATATTAAATATTTATTACTTCTTTTAATAATTAACTGCATTGAAAAGCCAAAATAAATTATTTTTGACCCAGGAAACTACTCTATTATCTGTGAAAACGTAGCGTTTCTTTCAGAAGAAGAAAATATTAGTTTCTATGGTATTGGATCAGAAATCAGTTATCGTTTATTATCTGAAGATTAATTTTGTAATACATAACTTGAAACACACAACAATAGAATAAACTTCATAGATATTTGATATTGAATTATAGTCAAGTATGGAACCGGTTGCGAAAGTATCAAATTATATTTTTTGCTGCTTATTTTTGGCAACCATAAACTGGTTTGAGTACTGGCATGTCGTAGAGTTTGTGGGTACAGTTATAATGATATTTGTACCGACATTTATGGATATCATAATCTAAATACCTCATCATCATGAAACATTTAAATCATTTAAGAAACAGTAACAAAATTAAACGCTAAGCTGGGGTCGCTGGCCAAGCGCAATATGGTACCGCAGTCTCGGCCTTGAGCAAAATAAGAAACAGGGGAAGGCGTTTGAATCAGTGAATCAGTAAGAGTCTGACACATTCTCTTGCCCTACCCTGGATAAGAGAAACCATTTAATGATTTTCCACACACAAAAAATCGTTTCAATGTACTGCAGCCCCGACCCGGAATCGATAGAAGGATTGTGGTGGTTTTTAGCCAATAAGAGTCTGATATTCCCTCTATTTTTATGTAATAGATCGGCAAACGAGGAGACGGGGTACCTGATGGTAAGTAATCAGCACCGCCCATGGGTGTCCATAGGCGGTGCTGATTACTGCAACGGAGGAGTTACGAGTGCGCTGCCGACCTTTTAGGGATCTGGAGATTTAGGGGTTGAGGAGGAATTGGGGGCGGGGAAGGATTAGGCCTCCGGTAACCTCACTCACACGGCGAAACACAACGCTGTGGTTGTTTCACGCCGGTTTAATGTAAGGCCGTGGTATCACTCCGGTCGAGCCGACCCATTCGTGCCAAAGCATGGCTCTTCCACACTTAAAAGGATGTTTTTTATTTTAGGAACTTGAATTCTGTCGACAAGAAGTAGGCATTTTGAGTAAATAAATTGTTATCTCGTTGTAATTTTATGTCAGTAAGTAAAGGAAAAGTCTAGATGGCCTAAAAAATACATTGTGTCAATACTTGCTTTCCTTCAATCCAGCTATTTTACCTCCTTGTGCTTTATAACTATGCGAATAAGGTCCATTTTTATCCAACATATCTGACTTGCAGTTTGATGCAATCTTTACGATTTTGCAAATACAAACGAGATTTTGTGTGAGATATTTAAGAAAGATTAATTGTTATCGTATGGTAATTATTTGCATAGTAATCTTAATTTTAAAATGAATAATATTTATAGCGAGTTTTTGTGGCACGTGTAGGCCCATAGAGAATTCAGTTTTGAGATATTTTATTAAGTTCTACTTAACTGAAGATCGTTCCATTTTTTATGGGATAGATCGTCTAACAAGTAGACGGATTACCTGATGGTAAGCATTCGACGCCTCCCACTGCGACTGCACTCGCAACACCAAAGGAGTTACGAGTGCGTTGCTGGCTTATTGGGGATAATTACGTATCGGGAAGAAATGGAGGAAGGGGAGAGATTGAGCCTCCGGTTAACTTATTCACACAGCGAAACACAACGCTGTGGTTTTTTCACGGCGGTTTTCTCTGAGGCCGTAGTAGCACTCAATCGAGTCGATCGAGCAGACCCATTTGTGCCGAAGCATGCATCCCACACTTAGCATCCTCTGTTTTCAATCAATAATTACTTACAAGATGCAGGCTCTGGTGACAATTTCAGTGGCTTCTTTCACCCTTCCAACGCTGATCAGCCACCGAGGAGACTCGTTTAGCACGAAGAAGTAGCCCAAGTAGATCAGGGGAGGGATCCCCAGCGCCAGCAAGTAGGTGTTCCAACTCCTGAAGTAGTACGCGAATAGGGGTATTGACATGTGACCTGGAAAAATAATGTTCAGGGATTAGGAAGCAGTTCATAATACACTCCCTCTCGTCTCAGGAACCTGTATTCCTGAAGGGTATACCTGGGAGTCTTCAAGGCCTTCTCATACATATGAATCGAAACCTACTACAACGTGGATCCCTACATCACTTACCATCAGGCGAGATTGATACCAAAACAACCAGCTCATTGAAACAAAAGTCATTTAATGATTTTCTCCCTAAGAAAGGATAAGGATGACTAATTTAATATAAATAATCAATGCGATTGTTTGAAGATGGTCTGAACAGTTAATATCCTCAATCCTTATCGCAAAAGCATAAAATATAATTATAATAACCAATAAATTTTATGTAATAAACGTAGAGTGTGGAAAGATCAATTTTAAAGGTTGCAAAAAAACATATAAGATGAGTTTTATTAAGATGCTTATCCGTGCAGCAATAATTTGCAGATTAAGAAAATAATTTTATGTTTACTGTGAAGAATTATAAGTACTTGATTTGGTTCTTATTATAAAATTAGTAATGCATGGTTTTGTAAAAAATGAAGATAAAGGTCACATTTCCTTATGGGTCTAGTATTGGAAACGCAGGCTCCTAATTAGTTGACCTTGAATTCCTTCTATGTATGATTAGGATTATCGTGATGCCTTGAATATACTAGCCGAATACACTGCATGCCGGTGTACCTATGGACCTTCTCTACATATGACAGTTTTGCTATAGGTAATCTCAATATTTGAAACGAGTTATTAGTTTTGGTAGCAACAAATATTTTCTGGTCTCCAGGAGTCAACATCACATCATCAGCCTATAAGTGCCCACAGCTGAGCAAAGGCCTTATCTCACACGGAGAAGGTTGGAGCATTAATCACAACGCTTGCTCAAGGCGGATCGGCGTATTCAAATTTATAATTTGAAATTCCTCACGTGTTTTCCTTCACTTCGTTTAATTTTGTCAGTAGCGTCTAAATAGAATTACAAAGTAGTTAATCTTGCCAGGTTCGAACCCGCACTCCTATGCGCATGACGCACCTTAATCTTTTTTATTTATTTACCTTCACGGCTACGACATAGTCACAATACGACTTCTAGTTAATATTGATGTAAATAATAATATTTTTCTCAGTCAGTAATGACGCAGTTACAGTATGTATACAGACTGATGACGGACGGCAAAATAGCAGACGGATTACTTGATGATAAGCAAGCAGCTCCGTCCATCAACGGAGGAGTTACGAGTGTGTTGCCGACCTTTTGGGGATAAGGGATTTGAAAATTTAGGGATTAGGGAAGGGGAAGAACTGAGCCTCCGGTAGCCTCACTCAGACGTCGAAATACAACGCTGTGGCTGTTTCACGTCGGTTTTCTATGAGGCCGTGGTATCACTCCTATCGAGTCGACCCATTCGATACCGAAGCATGGCTCTTCCACACTTTTTAAAGTTCTTTGATAACAAAAATATACGAACCTATGATGAAAGGTATCTGGAACAAGCATCCAGTGACCTCCCGATACCTTGGACCCACGGCTTCCATGACCATTACAAAAGACACCACCATCGTGCCAGACGTCGCCAGGCCGGTCAGGAACCGCAGTATGGTGAACACCAGATAGTTTGGCGAGAATGGCTGTGCTAAGCCAAAGACTATCAGGGTGGATATCGCCACCAAGAATGAGTTTTTACGGCCATACCTGAAATTATTAAAAAGAAATAATAATATAAGACTCCTGTTTACAATTATTCAATTTAGGGCTGATTTTTCAATGGTTAGATAAAAGTTACCTGGAGAATAATTATGATGCTGTCGCGTCAGAATTTTTGTATAAGACAGTGACAGCAATAATTTTATTCCTAGGATAAACATTTATCTGAATATTGAAATATCAGCGCTTAGTTTCTAGATTTATTTAATGGACTTTAAACGCATTGATTGCTACAATTTACCCCTGCCTTTACCTGGCGTTGCCGACCTGTCTGTGCGTTTATTGTTTACAAAGACATATGAATAGATCAGAAGGTACATATTATAAACTATTCATTTGTTAAAGGTCCGTGTCCATTGTTACAAAATATTATACAACAACTTATTTTTATTACAGTTTATCTTTCACGCAAAGATTTTTTATTTTAAGTCCTTTGTGTTAATAAATAGGTTTATATTAACACAAAGGACGGCTCTATAGCTTTGTTGTGAGCAAAGAGAATAATATTATTCCTCTATGATTGTGAGTGAAGATCCGCGTGGTATTTTTTATAGGTACCTTATGAGTCTAGAGGATTTTTGGCCGAATTAGAATTTAGAACTTCAATAGATAGATAGGTTGGCATTAGTTTATTAAATGTAACTAAACGACACGAATATATTTGTAACGGCACGAATGTAAATTGCTTTACTTTGCATACCGTAAGGTGAAATGTATTGAGACCCTATAAAATAATCCATCCTTTTTTTGTAAACATACATTTTTGCAAATAAATGATTTCTATTTAGAAATCCAAATCGAAATAGAAATGTAACGTAATTATGTAATTATGTAAATGTACTTATTTTTATTTTCTAAAATAGGCGTTTTTGTGCGGGGAAAATCATCAAATGACTTTTCCCACCCCGTGTGAAACGAGACGAGTCAGACTCTTACTGACTAAAAATCCCTCCGTTCCTTCTTTTGCTTTAGGGCGAGGCCGCGGTGCCTCATTGCGATAACCCCGCAACTTGAACATCAGCCCTATAGGATCCCGCCTGTGGTGGTCTATTGTCACTATAAGGTGTACTCTTCTCAAATACACCTAAAATATCGGACTAGTCAAAATCAAAAGTCGGTCACCGAGGTCCATGTGGTATTTTTATTAAATCTCAAACTAACGTGTATCATTGTATTGTATGTATATTCTATAGATACATTAGGTAAAGAAAATATATAAAAATCGATTGTTATAGATTATCGAAAAAATAACACATGGTCACGGTCCACGGTAATACAAAAATATTACCGTGATACGCTGCAGGTGGATTACAAACATCGATTTATTTTATTGTAGATTAAAATGAAATCTTATAAGTTTTATTTTGATTAGAAGTAGTTTATTGTTATTAGTTTTCAGCTTTAATAATCGATAAAAAATATTTAAGTGTCTATTTTGAAAATATATTTTTTCCAAAACTCTTCAAAATGAATGAATTTTACTTTGATACTTACATATGCACAATTTTTGATAAAGGTAACTTATTAAGGTTTATTTTCAATTATTGTGTACAAGATTGTAGAGACCGATCACAAATCAGGTCGATAGACTTAAGCTATTCCTACGGGGATTTATATTGAGAGTATATTACTAATAAAATGCTCATATTATACGCGTATTTGATACTATTTATTATACATAGACATATCTAATTTAGATATACACATATATATATATATATATATATATAAGTCATTTGTCCATATTAAATAATATGTCCATATAAGTGTACAGACACGAATCATTCATATCATAGGGCCGTTATATGTTTTGGGGCTGCCAAACTAAGAAAAGTTTACCCTAATAAAAATGTAAAATTTTATAAAATCACAATTAAAGATAATTTCAATCAATTAAAAATCAAATGCTTAAGTGTAACTTGACTTTTTTAGTTTGATCAACAGTACAATTTTTTCCATAAACCCTTCCATATTTCTGTAGCATTTGTGGGGACTGCAACTTTTGAAAGCTGGTATCACTTTATTGTGCATCGGGTGGTACCGTTATGCATTCCCTGCAGCCTTGCATTCTTCTGCAAATATTTGTAGAGGACGCACGTTTGCCCTTTTTTTATTCCAAAAGTGTGGTGTATATCTTTTGACCCCGGCTTGTTAAACTGTATACATATTTTTCTATTCTTGACAAATACTGTTGTAATTTTGTGCTCTGATCCTGATATTTCTTACTTGTGGCATTGATTCTAAAGTTTCTGAGGACCTGGTTTTATCAACAATTTTGATCCTGATCGAATAACGGATATTGTTAATGTAAGTACTTTTTGAAACAATACTTAATTTTTAATTTCAAGCTTTCTTGCAACTGCATGGTGCTAACAATATCGATATTAAATTTCTCCACTATTTAATAGATGTTATTATACTTAGAAAACTTCCTCTTCAATCGCTCTACCTATTAAAAACTGCATTAAAATCCGTTGAATTTTAAATATTGAAGCATACATAGGGATATAGGGACAGGGAAATGTCAAAGTCAAAGTTTTCATTGCAAATCCAGTGGATAATGTTGTTGTTAACTCAAGACATAGCTGCCTTTTACAAGCATTGCAATTATAACCTAAATAATTATCCTTAATCACCTTGTGGACATTTTAACTTACATAATTATTTTCTAGTTGTATTAAATCAAGATAATTTAGTCAAGTAAAAATGAAATGTCAATATTTGTAAATATTTCAGTCATGTAAAAATGTTATAATGTCAAAAAAATTTAAATTTGAGACTAGTTATATTTCAACTATGTTTATGCCACAGATATTAAGATATTATAGTTATTTATGATGATAAGCTAAGCTCACAGCTTATGTGTACAAAGTAGTTAGAAGTATTCGTTATAGGTAATAGGCTTTATACATTAGCCAGTTACGAGCTAACCAACATTCTTAAAATTATGCGTTTCTACAGACAAAATACAGGTTGTAAAAAGACACTTAACGAAGCCGAAAGCCACTTTTTCTACCCATTCTTTGGATAATTTTTTTCTTTAAGACCATAGCTGGGACTCCACGGGTTCTCGAGATATTGAAGGTCAAAGATGCATTTTTATTTTTGTTTTTTTTTGCGCAATCGAATTCTATGTATTATTACTAAACTTACATTACAAACAAACATTACCTGAATTTTCGATTTTTCTAAATAAATTACGCATTTGAAGTTACGAACAGTAATGTACGTAACAAATAAATGCAGACCCGCACAAAAACATCGTGAATCTCAGTAGGATTTTTATTTTACAGAATTGTTTTGTTGTTGCGAAGTAAAACGTCGACCTACGTACTTATCACAGCGTTTTAATGCTAAGCTGTGAACCTTCACACACAATGACACGAAGCACGTTTGCTTTACATTGCGCGCAATAAAATTATTATAAAAGTCGTATCCCAGTGATAATTTTAGCGTAAAGCTACTTAGTTAGAACTGCAGTATGCCTAGTTAACGGCTTCGTTAAGTGTCTTTTTATACCCTGTATATAGAAATTGAAGCTACAACTAATCAAATTATCATAGGTTATGTTAAAGTTACTTGTCAAAGATAATTAATTAAAAACAATACTTAGCAATATTTGTAATAATTACATAAATATAGTAGATTTGGACCATGTGTAAACCAATCCTTTTATGCTGTAGCCAAATCATATTGTGAGTAAGGTGTCATAAAGGACTTTTTCGTATGCTTGTGTCATGTCTAGTAGTAGCCCTATTACACATTGTTTGTCGTTTATGTGTTGTAACGGTTGTTGAACATATTTATATACTGATTAACATTTTCTTTTGGTTCTCTACATTTTCCTCTTTAACTTATATTGCTGATTATACATAGAATAGATAATAAATAAGTGTGGGAGAGCCATGCTTCGGCACGAATGGGTCGGCTCGACCGGAGTTGTACCACGGCCTCACAGAAAAACGGCGTGAAACAACCACAAAGTTGTGTTTCGCCGTGTAAGTGAGGTTACCGGAGGCCCAATCCCTAAATCCCGAAAATCCCAATCCCTAAAAGGTCGGCAACGCACTCCTTCTTTGTTGTGGGTGTCCATGGGCGACGCTGATTGCTTACCATCAGTTAATCCGTCTGCTCGTTTGCCGTACTATCACATAAAAAAAAAATAGAAAGAAAGGGAGAAAGAAAGAAAAAAAAAGAAAGAAAGAAGCTTAACGACTTTTTACTCGTTTATTTAACTAAAGCAACTTGAAACACATCTAGGAATTGGAAGCTTTGATTAATTAAATACGTCAGCGGAGAAGTTCTATTGCACATTGTTTTAATAAAGTTAGCGGAATGTCATTTATTCAGCAGCTTTTCTCCTGTGTCGTGGGTGCTTTTATCTAACGGGCGTATTATTTATTTTTGGTCAACCAAAAACGAAACAGGAAACGGGTTGACCACAGGGTTTCCAAGATTATTAATTGAGTAAATCGTTTGCCGAACCCTTGCCAAAAATCTGTTTAATCTGTTGTATATGTATAGTTAACGGCCATTAAGTTTCTGCATTGCACATGATTCAATTTATTATGTTGGGGGAAAAACACGTTCACGGTTTTCTACCATTCTATCCAAGCCATTGTTTTTACGTATTACTTTTGGTTTGAGGTTGAATACAAGATCTATTGTAGCAAATTTAACACACAACAGATTTTATTTTAATAGATCTGTTTTTAATTTGGCATCATGACCATAGCATACTAATCACATACAAAATTCTGTTTAATTCATTTAGATGGACATTATCGACGAAAATCCTATGAGTATCGGCGAAGACGAGAATGAAGTATATCGACAGGAGAAACGCCGACGCACTGATAGTGTGTCATCCGACTCATCTCTTCGTGAATCAGAGTTCTCTGACAAAGAAGCTTTAGACAGGTATGTTGTAGGTACAATTATCCCGTGTTGTAACAAATACATTGTCATTAATCTCACTATGTATGTACTGAAGTTAATTAGGAGACCAAAACCAAAAGTTATTGTTGAGGAATGCCAGATATACAGTATGTTTACAAAATTTATCTACAGTTTCAGTGAATCAGCGGAGAATGCTGTTCTGTCCGAGGCGCCTGATGAAACCGAAGGAGATTGGATGGAAGGTCCATTTGTTCCCGAGACCCTACCGTCTACGAGACCAAGCCCAGGAACCCTTATACCTGGTAACGCTTCAATGACGCCAATACAATACTGGGAAGTGTTTTTTAATTCATCTTTTCTGACCACTTTGGCCACCATGACTAATGAGCATGCTAGTAGAATTATAACGGGGTTAGTTAAACCTGAGAGCAGACTCAAAAGGTGGAAACCAACCAACGCTACTGAACTAAAAACCTGGTCCTGGGTTTTAATAAAAGGGCGGCAGACGATACGCCAGTACAAACGCCACAATTTTATCAAGCTGCATGTATTAGCTGATCCCAAAGGACTTGTGCATAGGATAAACATGAACAAAAGACCAGCTAATAGCGAAGTAAGCGGTACTGAACACGCAAAGAAAGTTGTCCTTAAATTGGTTGAAGACTACCTAAATGCTGGTCACTCATTGTATATGGACCATACTTATAACAGTGTAGATTTGGCTGAAAGTTTATTAAGACAAAATACTTACTGCACAGGGACACTTCGGTCGAAAACAAAGGGAAATCTTGTATCGGTGACCAGCAAAAGGTTAACTAGTGGTAGTGTGATTTATAGAAAAAATGAAAAAGTTGTATGCCTCATGAAATGGAAAGGCATTAGGAAGGTTCTGGCTCTTTCCACGGAGCATAAACCTGACCCCCAAGAGACTGTAAACTAGTGTTGCCCAAATTCAGTCTTGGTCTTGCAGTCTTGGTCTTGTTCTTGCGTTTTTGCAAGACCAAGACCGTGTATTTTTAGCAAGACCAAGACCAAGACTGACCGTGCAAGACTTGAGCAAGAACAAGACATAGCCTGCAAGACTCTTGCGTCTTGCAGCTAGGACTTAGCGCTATTTCACTGAGTAGTTTGGAGTAACAGTTCGGTGTATAGGTAGGTACGCTTAGGAATTCTATGAGACGCAAAAAACTGTATCAAAGAATATGAAAAACTGGACCTATGCGCATTACGACTAATACCATAAACATAGCGAATAAAAAAATATCTATTAAAATCAAACTGAGTGCATGCATAGTTATGTTTTAACCATCGGCACTTAGATAATGGGGCATCAAACGTTTTATACTTACTTCTCAAAGAAATTTGCCGCTTTTCGGAAGTAGGTACATGGTTATGATACACGCGCCGGCGGCGGCGGCTTCTTTTGAAATCTAAAACAATCGTTGCCGCCACGCCGAAATCATAAGATTTGACACTATTTGATTGCCGCCATTGGGCGTAGGGGTATACTCATGCAAAATAATTTCGAATTTTAAGAGTACCTACAGGTGTTCCAAAGAATAAATAAGTTTCAGAGTATTTAGAATGAAAATGAATCTGAACGTGAACTGATCACGCAAGTAGTATTATGATTAGGATAAAATGGTAAGGATAGGTAGTAGATGTCATATAAATTCATTCTAGTAAGTATATATTATAATATTGATTACTTATATGGTTTAAAACTAATTACTTAGGTACTATCATTGTACATTTAGTCATTATATTTCTTAAGTTTTTACAAGAAAAAATAGCAAAAAAGTGTTCAAATATCACCCGTTTAATAAATATTGTAGCCACTTTTAAATATACTTGAAACTTCTGAAAGTTTATTTTCTAAAGCATCATTAGTAATTAGAAAACATAGAAATAGGTTAAGTGATGAGTCAGCCAGATGGTTACTTTGTATTAATTTTTGGTCTAAAATTGATATAAAGTATCATAACCTAATGATAAAGCTGTTGATTTGTGTTGTATTTTATTTTTTATTCAAATAAGTGATAAATCGTAAAACTCTTTTATTAAATTTCTTATAAGTTGAGGGTTCAATCTCTTTCTAGACAGATAAGTATTGCTCTTTAAAATACAGTCAAGTTATTGTAATTAATTTGTTTTTTTTACATGCTTTAGCAAATGTAAGCTTATAAATCAAAAATGTTTATTAAGAAACAGTTACTTCCATGGAAGACGACATATAGGTCAGTTGATTTTTCGAATTTCTTATCAAATCTTAAGTTATTTATTAATCTGCTTGATCTTTACTATGGCTATGTTAATTCAAGCTCACAATGTTCCAATTCTAATACGTTTTTCTAAGATTTAAAGTAAAATTTAATAAATAGTAATAGACTAATAGGTTATTGCAAGACTTGCAAGACTCTTGCTGCAAGACCAAGACCAAGACCAAGACTGGGATCGCAAGACCAAGACTAGCTAAGTCTCGTCTTGTTCTTGCATTTGGGCAACACTACTGTAAACAGGCGTGGTCGCATCTTGTCGAAGCCAGAAATTATTGATAAATACAATAAATTTATCAAAGGTGTCGACCGGCATGAACAAATGTTATCCAACTACCCCTTTGAGCATAAAACCAAATGGTATAAGAAAGTTGGCATACATATTATGCAGATGATGTTTGTTAATTCGTTTGTCATGTTTAAAGAAGGTACTGGTAAAATCATCTCTTTGGATAAATACAGGGATGAAATATTACGCTTCCTTTTGCCACCTGCTCCTGAAACAGTTTCTGTTTCACCAACCCACATGCCCAAGGAAGTGGACAGAGACTCTAAGGGTGTCCTGAAACGGAGGAAGTGTTTTAGATGCTGGAAGCTACGCAAAATAAGAAAAGACACTCGTATTTTATGCCCTGATTGCGGCGTAGGGTTGTGCATCGGTTGTTTTGCCCCCCATCACGATGAAAACAATTTCTGAGAGAAGACATCTTCAAAGTTTCAAAGCTTTGCGATATATGAGGATTAGTGAAAATTCGCCATTCATCCTAATTATCGCTATCCCTTTCTTTTCAATTGAACTGTATCGTTGCAAATTTTAAGTACGTAAAGTTTTTTCGCATTTTGCGCACATCGTGTCTATGGAAATCCTACTTAGGCTAATTAATGTAATGGTCGCTTTTATGTTAACACATAGACCCCAGTTTTACTTATTTGTCGCATCTAATAAGTTAGTTTTCTAACAGAATCTTCTTATAAATGGTTGGTTTTAATTTAAGTATCTTTTTTTTGTTAAAGCTATGTTTTTGACGTTCGAGTATTGTCGCTACAAACAGTAAAGCAAGGAAAATGGAAATGAGTTCAAAATGTGCATATGTATATAGGTAAATTCAAATTCAACCTAAGTACCTACATACATAGCGGAGCTTAATCACCAAAAATTTCATTATCACCAAAAATTAATGTATGTAGCACAAAACATGTAATTCATATATTGAATAAAAACAAATGTCTTATTAATTTTGTGCACCGAGTGATATTGTTTGTATGTTTATTTTATTTTGTGATTTTCATAATATTGTGATGTGTCTTTTAATAAAAATATTAGTATTCCTGAAAAAGTATTTTATTTTAATACAAAATTCTGTACAAGCGGAGTTAATGCCAATCGAAATACAGATACGAAAGAAGCAGTTGATTAGGTACACTCTATAAATTAATATATTATTTAAATACATTTACGGGATCGCGATGGGAAAAGGGATTTAATGATTTTGCTCTGAAAATGACCACACTCACACAATGCAAGCATAGCTATCCCTCCGACCTATTCGTGGCCAAGCATGACCCTCCTGCGTGCAAAGCAATAATTGAATAGTATCTATTTATATTAAGCCACTACATCTGCTTATCTTAATCCTGTAACAATACTTATAGTATTGTGATCTTGCTATTTATTCTTAATCTTCTGTTATCGTAGACATATTGAGTACTACAATGATAAGATTTTGCTGATTGTACATACATACCTATATGTTAACTATTTTCTTTTTATTATTATTTCAATGAAGATGATGCCTTATCATGAAGATCAAAAGGTTGTATATCAATAAAAACAAAAAATAACTTTTGATACAAGTACCCATAAGTAAGTAGGATCAATCTGTATACCCATATTGCGAATAAAATGCATGATGTAATGTATTTTTATGTAACTATATAATCATTATGTTAGACAAATATCAATCTTAAATCTGAAAAAATAGGGTACATTGTAAAACTATACTACCGCCTATTTTGTAGCAGACTGAAATCTATCTTATGGTTATGTAAATAGGCTCGCTTATCAAAAAAATATTACTCCATAGACTGCAGACAGGTCTGACAGCCAGATAGAATAACATACATTCAAATTTCAATTTTTAAATTCACTTTCGCATTCTCGAAAGTAATTTTTGAGTTCTAGATTTGGCCTATTCATTAATGTAACTCTTAATAACTGTAATTAGAATTCATTTTTTAATAACGTTGATGGCCCCAATCTTGGTTTCTCCTGCGTCATAAATTTGTACAATAACAGTAACATACAAATTTATATATATATACCTACAGCACAGAAAAAGATCCTGTATTTAAATACTGAAGAAGAGAACGTAGTTTTTAAATTTATAGATCATGATCAGCTCGTAATGCGATAATTGAAAACGGGACATATTGCGCAAGAGTCGGTTGCTGCTGCGTTATCCGTGCAAATAGGTTTTTTTTTTACTTGCAATAAACTAGTTTGACTGCGATCCCACCTGATGGTAAGCAGTGATGCAATCGTTGATGGTAAGGCGCACTAGTTTGTTAAGAGCCTATTCACTCTAGCCTTGGAGACACCTAAATTGTATTCGGACGGAAAGACTGCAGCTGGCAAACTGTTCCAATCCCTCGATGTACGCGGTATGAATGACGAGGGAGAAACGCTTAGTCCGGGCCGCAGGTGTCTCAACAACGTAAATATATTATATAATATTGATGTTCTGAGTTTGATGTTTATGTCAGTCAAGCTTAGTAAGAAGTTGTTTTTTTTTTTGTTTCGTTTTTTGTCTTGTACATTTTTTAGCTCATTCTTATGTTTCGTTTCACTGTAATTATATTTGTATCTTCTGATCTCAATAATCATATAACGTTTTTCTAAAAACAGTTAAAAATATTTCCTTAATTAATCTTTAATTATTACTTTACGCATTAACTATGTATTATAGGATTGTTTTAGGAACATATGTATGTACTTATAAGTAATTAAAAAATATTAACTTTATTCATACTGTGTCGATTGTTACTCCTACTTGTTGATTAAATAACTCCTTTTATGAGTTGCAGCAGCGCTTAAAAAATGACTCTTCCGCCCACGGAAAGGCGAGATTGTCAGACTCTTATTGACTAAAATACCCCGTTCCTTCTGCTGCTCTATGCCGAAGCCGGTACCTAATTGCGCTTGTCCCGCAACCCCGGCTAAACATCGGACCTGTTGAGGCCCTCATCTGTGGTGGTCTTTTGGCTCACCCAGGGTTGCGGGATCCCTAGATGAGCAACGCAGCATGCTAAGCTTCATGAAATTAGATAAACATGAAACGATTTTGAAATGTAAGATTCGGAAAAAAATCGGTACTTAATTATAAATAATTTAATAGAAATGGTGGGAGAGCCATGCTTCGGTACGAATGGGTCGGCTCGACCGGAGTGATACCACGGCCTCACAGAAAACCGGCGTAAAACAACCACAGCGTTGTGATTCGCCGTGTGAGTGAGGTAACCGGAGGCCTAATACTTCCCCTCCCCAAATCCCTCTTCAATCCCTAAATCTCCAAATCCCTAAAAGGTCGGCAACGCACTCATAACCCCTCCGTTGCGGGAGTCCATGGGCGGCACTGATTGCTTACCATCAGGTAATGCGTCTGCTTGTTTGTCGACCTATTACATAAAAAAATTGCTTTAGATACATTTGTTAGGATACATAACTAGCAGTCGCCCGCGGCACCGCCCGCGTCGTTGTCGATTTTACACTTTTCCAAGATTTAATTAAAATTTTCTCTACGTACCAAACCCTCCACAACTCCGACTTCCACGAATAATTCAAGAACGAAATTAGCGAAATAAAGATAAAGGCATTGTTGAGTTAAATATAACATTACAACGAAAAGTGGCATTGATTATACCTATATATATAAATAGTATATAAATTGTTACTTTGACAATTAAAAAAATAAATATAATTATACAAGATTACATTTGTGAGTTTGGCCTTATTCTTTTTTTAGTTTCATGTTCTCATTTAACATTTTTGTAATTGTAGTTTTTTTTTTTCAACGTGTAATGTAATTTGTTACATCAGACTTATGTACTCGATACTGCGCAACGTCTGAAACGGTGATTAACATTTAGATGCTGAACAATTACACTATTATGCAAACAACACGCATCGAATGATACACACAGCTGCATTGCAAGATATATGTACAAAACCAGTATTAATTGACCGTTGACAATGAGGAAAGATCATCAAAGCCGAGATCAAGAGTATGTATAGCTTGATATATGTATAACTCTGAATGTTTATTTTGGGAGAGCCATGCTTCGGCACGAATGGGTCGGCTCGACCGGAGTGATACCACGGCGTCACAGAAAACCGACGTGAAACAACCACAGCGTTGTGTTTCGCCGTGTGAGTGAGGTTACCGGAGGCCCAATCCTTCCCCTCCCCTAATCCCTAATCCCTAAAAGGTCGACAACTCCTCCGTTGCCGGTGTCCATGGGCGGCGCTGATTGCTTACCATCAGGTAATCCGTGTGCTCGTTTGCCGACCAACTATATAAATAAAATATACAGTACTTATGTATTATTTGAATTATTCCGGACGTATCCCGTAAATCATCTTATGACGTTTTGCAACCTGGTTGGGGCTAGACATATATATCAGACTCTTACTGTATAAAAGCCTTTATTACTATTAATTAATAGCGCTTGCCCCGCAACACTAATGCAATAATGAATTACTTTTTACAAATATACTTTATACATATATGTATACCCGCTTTTCTTATATCTATGTGAATACCATACAGCAATTTTACATGTCAGAATTATATGTATAACAAAATCAGATGATGCATTTTCTATTTGACTAATATGAGCAGAAATACCGAAAAAAACTCAAAGATGTGTCTTTCTTCGTCAGATAAAATAAATATCAACACACAAACTTTACGGTTTCTTTTCCTTTCAAGACTTGATGGAGCGCAGTGTATAAGGAACTTTTTCGTTCGTCGTTTTGTATTTTTATTGTAACGACATTACAGACAAGGATAATACAAAGAATATTTTTCCTACACATTTCTAATTATTACAATTATTGTAAACACACAGCAGTAATTAGGTACGTCAGGGCATGTAATTTAAAAGCCTGTTCAGTCCGTCAGTTGCCTACATAATAAAAAAATATTTAATATGTTTCGTTTTTATTTTTTAGTAGAAAAACGAATTAATGATTAGGAGCGGGAGCTACCTACGCCATAAAAGATTACTAAATCGTAACGTCACACTATATTACAAATTAATGTATCATCGACAGAATTTGATTACATAAGGTAAGAAAAAAAATGATTTTTGTATAATGCAGTATACGAACTCGTGATAAAGATATTTAGCACAGCAGTAAACTGCAGTAGTTAATCGTGCAGATAAAATAAAAATTAAGTACTATAACCGTTGCTAACTTAGTGTGAGCATTGCAAATATACGAAAAAACTGGTTTTGACATCTTAATGATCAAGATTATATTTAATTTTGTAATAAAACCATTAGGATGAGTTTTGTTCAGACGGGGTTGCAGGTCTAGCCCAATAATGTGCCACGGCCGCAGTCTGGAGCTTACTCCAGGAATGTACTGGGTGATTTGTAGTCAGTAAGAGTCTGACACTTTCCCCCGAAGAAGTTTTTGAGGGGGTCAAAATAAAGGATGACTGATTTTTGCACAAGAATTCCCTACAGGTATCGGAATAGCCGACACATTTTTATTAGATAAGTATTATGTTAGACGACTCTACCCTAACTTCTGGCTTTCTCAAAACACTCAGAGTCGCTCAGCGAGCGATGGAACGGGCTATGCTCAGGGTCTCTTTGCGCGAGAAAATACGAAATGTTGAAATTCGCCAAAGAACCAAAGTCACCGATATAGCTCGCAAAATCTGCAGGATAAGGCAGGTCACGTCGCTCGAAGGACGGACAGATTTGTCACAGGAGGAACAGTTAGGCCTCCGAAAATCTCACTTTACATGGCGAAACGCAACACGTAAGTATCGCTTCTCACCGGTTTTCTTTGATGCCGTGGTATCACTCCGGTCGAGCTGGCCCATTTGTGCCGAACATGCGTCTCTTACACGTTATATTTATTCTTGTTTTTATTATAACTATCGTGAGACATACTAAAAATCGCCGGCTAATCACGTGTATATATTGAGAAAAGCTCTACTAGCGCTCTACGCGGCGATGCAGCGCGACATCGCCGCGTCCGCGCACGCTGCTCAGGAGGAAGAACCCCTCTGTGGTTCGAAACTAGTAGAGCTTTTCTCGATATATACACGTGAGTAACCCGCGATTTTTAGTTAATATTTATTCTTCTTTTCCAAGAAGAAAATTTAGTCCCTTAATTATCAGCCCGTTTCCGTCCACCGCAAGGCATCAGCCAATTGTATTCCACCGAGCTCGATGTTCAGCTCTTCTCACTGTCAGTCATCTTTAGGATATCATCTGTTCACCCAGGCACGCCCACACAACACTGCGTTTGCCTATACGCATAATTACACAATTATGTTGTAATATGATTAGTTTTTAATATAAATGCACAGCTTATCTGTTACAAGAAACATTATGTAAATGGCACAATAAATTAATCTTGAATTATGTATATAGTATGTACTTATTTTTGTCATCAAAAATGCATTTTATCTTGCGTATAGCTAACAGTTAAATTATTATTTAATCAAATGTCGACAAACTTATTTATAATAATGTTAAAACGATATACTTAAAACAATACATGTTAAAAGTAATTCGAATGTTTTTTTTTATAAGTTTGTTAGAATTCACGCCAATCCCAATCCTTCCTCCTCGTTCCCATCTCGAAATCCCTAATCCCCAAAAGTTCGGCAACGCACTCGGAACTCCTCCGTCGTTGCGGGTGTCTATGGGCGGCGCTGACTGCTTACCATCACGTTATGCGTTTGCTCGTTTCTCGACCTATCACTTAAAATAATAAATAAAATCTACTTCCGAAATATGTATATGTCTGCGCTTATCTCCAAAAGGTCTCTTATCTCAAAAATCAATAAGATAAGATTTGATAAGATTATTGTTACAATCGTCAAGACGGCAGGGTCAGGTGTGAATGCAAAGGACATGTACCGGCACAGCAAAGGGCAAATACGGCAGATACTCACGGTTTTAGATAAAAAATGACCGTGAAATGACCCTGGATTTTATCTTATTTCTGTCCGATTTGTAGTTTTTGATAAATTATGACATAAAAGTGTAGCACATATGATAGCCATTGTTTTGAACAGATTAAGAGAAAATTCACTTCACACAACACAATCAATACCACTATCACTATCACTACATAGTATAAAACAAAGTCGCTTCACGCTGTCTGCCCCTATGTATGCTTAGATCTTTAAAACTACATGGCAAATTTTGATTTAGGTGTGTACAAATAAATTTTATTAAGGTTTGCGGACGAAGTCGCGGACATGAGGTCCTATATTATTTTTTCTTTTTTTAAAATTTAACGCAGTTACCCGACCCCAGGATTTACTCCCTTATTGTGGGTGCATTTATAAACATATAACACACACATTCACACCACACCCAGACCCGAAACAAAACATTTGTGGATCACACGGAAAGATCTTCCGTGCTGGAATTGAGCCACCGGTTGCCCAGCTAGCACGCCAACCGTACAGTCAATCTGCCTAAAATTCGTAGAAGATTGTCGGTTTTAACATTGGCAAAAGCATGTTATGATTGCCTAGTCGTCAAATAACTACATAGACAAGGGTTTATGCCATTTTGAAATAAAAAAAAAAGATATAAATAATATAGAACGCCAATAAAATAACTCCCACAATTAATATGCTTCCGTAGATATTATAATTTCATGTATTGATACAAATATTTTAGTTTAGTTTTTAAAATTGTATTTAATTTTGAACAGAAAATTGCCTATGCAATAAAAATGTAACACCCAAACATAATCTACATATTTGTGTGCGAGTATTTCTGAAATCAAAAAGTGAATGCAATATTCTTGTAACGCAATATTTCTAACCTACTCTCTGTTTCTAATTGCAAAATACGCAAACGCCACTTTTTAAATTAAATACATTATTAAATTATTTACAAAAGTACTTTGATGTGATTTTATCACAACTTGGGTATATGAATTATTTGTGTGTATTTTATGATTAATGACCAATGTGCTAGAAAATAGTTTTTAAAAGTTTTCAAAAAACTAGTAATTTTATGGTGTCTGATCAGAAAAATGGAAGAAGCAAGAGCAATCATATTTTTCAGACATCAACTGCCATATTCAGAAACATTTGATGGTTATTTGATACATTTTTAAGTTAGGATTTTATTCCAAAAACAAATATTAAGAACCGAGCGCTGAAATTGACTTAGTAGAAGGGCGAGAAGATTGAAACTACAAGACATTTTTAGCGATGTTATGGTTTTAATTTTAATTTGATATTAATTTACGTAAAGTTATTTGTAACATATAAGAAAAAAAATATACGGTGAATTGAGAACATACTATTTTTTTGTAGCCGGTTTAAAAAATAAATTTTACTATTAAATGAGGCACGTAATATAACGACGATGGTAATAAAATGCAAAACATTGCAAACACAATGCTCATATATGTATAAGGATTACAGAGGAAAACTTGAACCAGAATTCTTTGATTGGGAATGTGAAAATTAATTTTCATCAATACCTTCCTTAAACTTCAATGAAACGATTTCGATTAAGAACATACAAAAAATCATTATTCAAAAATTATTATTAAATAATTTTAAGCAACATAAATCAGTATAGAGATAGTTGCAATTAAAAATTAAGCACTGACTTACCTGTCAGAAAGAAATCCAAATATGGTACTGCCGATCAGGATGCCGACTTGAAGCACCGTTTGGTTGAAGCTAGCGAGCCACCGCCGTTCACAAATGAGGTCCCATTCCGACACAATAGTATTATCGAAAGGACTCGCATCATATTCGTATTTACCACACTCTTTATAACAAGTATTATTCATAATTTCCTCTGTGAAATTTCCTAAATCTACACAACGAAATGTGAGATTCGGTGTCAGGAATAAAATTGCCATTTGCACCCATCCTGAACTCAGTTTCACTAGGGACACTGAAGCGAAAACTATGAGTTGCCATTTTCCAAAATCCCCTAATAGATTTGCTAGACTGTCTTCTTTTTTTACACTGTTTGCCACTTGAGTCGTTAGTTTTACCACCATTTTTTTATCACCGTTTTTTTATTCGAGCACTGGTCTTGTTTTTTAAGACGTCTGTCGGTCGCCGCTTCTGGCGTTGTTGTACCTGTCGAGAACAAGAAATCAAGATGATTATATTGATAAAGTTTAACGGTTATCTTAATAAATAAAACTATTGTTTAAAGATTATGTTTTATAGGTTAGCGTTTAGTTGCCTGTTTATGTTATTGTAAATTGTTCGTAGATTTAGTAATGCTATTTAGCTGTTTTTTACTTGGTTAGTTTCTACAAGGTTATGTAAGGTTCAAATTTAACTAATGGCTTTGTAAAGGTTAAGTTTTATAGGAGGAATGGATGTTTTAAAAAACGCATTATGTGTAATGGCAGGTACCTATATATTTTAAATTATTGGTATTTTTTAGGCTATATCATAGATGTTACTTATTATTTTAAATGTATTTTATTGAAAAATATTTGGAATAATCGACGTAAGATTGAATTTATATTTAATTTTTTCTCGTTTTTATTCTTTCTTTTATTTTGTCTATTCTCCCTACGCTGTATATTGAATGTAATTTAACATTTTCAAAGCAACTATTAATTATAAAAAGTAAGTTAATATATTAAGTTTAACAAGTTTCCCTCTGTAAACCTTATATTTATAAACTATAATAATGATGGAATCGATAAAAACCAATTTTAATGATTATTTTTTATGTTGGAACTTAACACTGCTCTGTTTGAATCTCAAATTGACTCACTTAGTTAAGAAGGAATTGATTTCTCGAAAACCAAGTAATAACTAACTTATGAGAGGAAATAAAACCATTAGGCGAGTAAGAATGAAAAGACAACAGTTTGTATTTCCTTACTTGCAAAACGCGATATAATTAACAAAAGATATATAAAAAAAAAAGAAATCATCTGTCTACTCATTCTCGACGAATAAGATGCTGTTATAGGTACATAATTATATTTTGATATTACAATTTTTTGCTAGTAAATACTTTTGACGAGTTGATTTCTTTTCCTCCTAAACATGTCTGACATGTAACCGGTTTCATTTCGCAAATAACTTTAACAAAATTAATGCGTTCCTAATTAAAGTTTCGCCCAAAGGATTGAATGATTAATGTGCTTTGAATAATCCAGTTTGATTATGTAAAACTTTTACCTATGTCAGTTTCGTAATAAACCATGTTCATTTTTTTATTTCTTAGGTCGGCAAACGAACTGACTAATTGCCTGGTAAGCTATCGGCGCAGCCCATGGACATTCGCAATACAAAAGGAGTAACTGCAAGTGCGTAGCCAGCCTCCTTTGAGTGACAATAGGGGAGGGGGGGAGAGATTGGGCTTCCGGTAACCACACATACAAGATGAAACACAACGTAAGTATTGCTTCACGCCGGTTTTCTGTGAGGCCGTGGTATCACTCCGGTCGAGCCGACTTATCGAGCCGAAGCATGATTCTCCCACACTTCAATTCAGATAATATTAAATTATTCCAATAATTATTTATTTTACCTACATATTGGTGAAATCGTAATCAATTTTTATTTGCAACTTAATTTACACACCACCATTTGGACACCCGCAACATTAAAATAATCACAACAGCTGCCGCCACTCTTTGTGTTGATAAGGGTTGGGAGTTGGAGATGAGGGGGTGGTATGGTAATTTTACTAGGTAAGTGCCCAAAGCCACCGGAGGCCCAATCCGTTCCCTCCCCTAATCCCTACACCTTCAAATCCTTAATCCCCAAAAAGCATTGCACTCGTAGCTCCTTTGTTGTTGCGGGTGTCCATGGTGGGTCCATGATGGATTGCATCATGGACCCACCATAGGCCTCCCCAATTGAACGCCACTGAGCTCGATGTTCAGCTCACTGATTGCTTACTATCAGGTAATACGTCTGCTCATTTGCATTTTATCACTTAAACAAATGCCGTGGTTGAAATTTAATGTTTTTTATTACTTAATGGCTGTTGTGATTATCAATATAGCTTCAGTGTTTACATGATAACGTTATCGACGGCTTCTTTACAACAACTATTGTTGTAAGATTACACGATTAAGTAATTGAGGCTACATGCCCTAGTATGTAGGTATTTCTAGGTTCGAATCTAGTTCATAGACAAGATTATCAATGATAATATTTAAAAGCAGGTTAGTAGAAATAGACTATATTTAAGTACCTTCATTATAGACATGAAGCTAAGACTATATTTTTTATGGATAGGTGATTTTTTTCTATACACGAATAGGGTTAACTCTTGATAAGCAAAAGGCAAGAAGTTCCAAATTCGTGGCCGGTCTTGTAGGTCGGTATATGGAGATGGGAAGGACCCATTCCCCAATGGGCATAGGTATATCAAAGCGAAACATAACCCAAATGTTTTTCAATCTGATTATCTGTGAACCTGTGATATCATTCCGGTCCGGACAGCAAATCAGTGCGGAAGCAGGACTCTCCTAAAGTGCACCTTTGCGCCATGTGATCCTAAAACTACCAATCCTTAACCCTTAAACCCCAAAACCCGGTAACGCACTGATTTTGATGTGTGAAACACACGTGAAAATGTCAAGTGTGTATTCGAAAAATCCTTATCCCGGTTTTAGCTTCTGCGTCAGGCGGAAGGTGAGGACTCCATGGCATCTCTCAAGCCACTCCTCAAAGAGGGGTCTTACTGCTGCTGCTACAACAGTGTGCCCGGATCAGGCCGGTGTTAAAGATGAAAATATTAAAATTATATTTATGTGTAACTCTTGACAATTATAAAAACAGGTTTTATCTAGACTACTTATTATTGGCATTGAGTCTAGGTGTCTGTTTATCTAGATATACACGTATGTATCATGTTAAATGACTCAACAAATTAAAACGTTTTTAATTTTTTTCGGCGTTTTCTGCAAATAATACTAAACGTTCCAGTCGTTTCAGAGTTATTGCGAGACAAACGAATCCATTTTGCATATAAGATTAAAGAAAAGAAGTACTATTAAAAGTATTCAGAAATAGACATCTCCATGAATTAAATTTGAAGTTATGATAAGTATTTCCTAAGTTTGTGAAAATTGCTTATAAAATCGATACTGCGTGAGTGTAGAGGTCGTTCAGTTTAATTGAGGAAAATTGTGCAAAAACTATTAATGCAACATGGAGGGTCGTAAAATGATAAAATAGTATTTAAAAACAACTATTATCGTGACCTACTTAGTTTTGTAGCCATATTGGAAATTATAGACATTGTATTTTAATTTACGTAGGAGGGAGTTTATACGATAGTCTCATAGAAAACCAGCGTGAGGCGAAGTTTGCGTTGTATTTCGCGGCGTGAATGAGAAGACTCCACCAGCCTAAATGTCTGACTACAATTTTGTATTTTTTTTTGGTATTTCATGAGTTCATAGGCGATCCAGCTAGAGACAGGCAGTATATATGTGTATCTTTTTAATTTTCAGCGAGTTAACTGCCACCCCCATGCGACCAGAGCCAGACCAAAGAGTACGTCCTGTGCAACTCTGCGAGTGCCTCAATAAGCCATGCAGCCAGGGCCAATATCCAGTCGGACCAATATAATTGCGGGTGTGCGCAATGTTTAGTTTTAGTCAGTAAGAAGTAGATATACTCGGGATCTAGCCCAAACCAGGATAGCTTTAAGCCCCACAAGAAAAAGGTCATGGAATAGAAAACCCTATAAAGATAAAGGTTTTCCTTTGTTCTGAAGAAGACGTCTTCCGCCTGAAGATGATCACGATGATGAGTTTTTCGTCACAGATTAATTTGAGATTGTTCTTGGCGTGGTAATAACCTTACCTAATAGATAAGATACATTGATGAACAGTTAATAAAATATATTATTTTTATGTATTCGCAATTTGTATTTTTCGTGCGTTTATAATCGAATGGTTATTTTAATTATTTATTCCCTATTAATTTTAATAATATTTTGACTTCTGGTTCATCAATTAATTTCATAATAATTATTGCAAAAAGTGTAACGTTGCGCTCATGTGTAAGACGCATGTTTTAGTCTAAAATGTTAATTGATTCAAAATATCAAATAAATTAAATTTTAGTTTTAAAATTCGTGTGTACAGTCTCATTACCCTCCAAGTAAGAGCCTTCATGAGAAATTCATCTATTTATTGTGGGAGAGCCATGCTCTGGCCCTAATGGGTTGGCTCGATCGGTGTGATACCACGACTTCACAGAAGAACGACGTGAAGCAACCATGGGCGGCGCTTATGCTTACCATCAGGCAATCCGTTTACCGAACCATCACAGAAAAAGAAACCAAATATGAGACGCGTGTTTCAAGAATGCTACAAGATTGAGCCATTATTGCCTATTTCTATTTATACAAGGACCTTGTAAAATATGTAAATTTTCTATGGACTACCGAAATTGGTATTATTACGATTGTTGATTGGTTTAGTAAAAAGGAAAAAGATTTGTTAATATTGATTATTTTTATGGTCATTCGCAGTGCGGATTTTCGCAACAATTTTACAATATCACCTTGAAATAATATTAAGAACACGTCAGGTGTTATTGCCACTGTAATCATCTTTTTATGACATAGAGAGGCAAACGTGCAGACGGATGGTGATACGTGTTTACTGTTTACATTTTAACAGAATTGCATACCATCACACCTGATGGTAAGCAATTCTGATAAAATTACCACGCCTTCTTTTCCCAAAGAAAAGAACAATCTCAAATTAATCTGTGACGAATAACTTATCATCGTGATCATCTTCAGGCAGAAGACGTCTGCTTTAGAACAAAGACCTTTATCTTTATCGGCCTTTCCATAACCTTTTTTTGTGGGGCTTAAAACTATCCTGGTTTGGGCTAGATCCTGAGTATATCTACTTCTTACTGACTAAAAACAAACCGATTCTTTCTGCTCCATTCGAGCTGCGATATATCATTGTGCACACCAGTAACTGACTAGATATTGGCCCTATGGCTGATGGCTCATTGAGGCACTCGCGGAGTTCCATGGGACATGCTCTTGGGCCTGGGTCTGGTAAGAAATTGGCACTGCCCATTAACATCCGCAACACCAAGAGTTATCCTCAAGGCCTTTTGGGGATTAAGGTTTCGGATATTTAAGGATTCGGGTGGGAAGGGGAGAGGAGAGGATATAAAGGGGAGTACCTATAGAGGGGGAATGATTGGGTCTCCGGTAATCTCATTCACACGGCGAAGCACAACGCTTGTTGTTTGACAGATTTTCAGTGACTATGTGGCTGTAATTTTCCAAAACTAAAAAGTTGAGTGATCATCATCTTCCTGCCCTTGTCCCGTTTTATTTGGGGTCGGCGCAATACCTTTTTTTCTTCCATTCTGTCCTGTCACCTGTCACGCTATCGCTAACTCCTCTGTCTTCCATATCACTATCTCACAATCCATCCATATTTTCTTTTGTCTCCCTTTCCCTCTCCATACAGCCATAAAAAGTTGAGTGATGTAATTAAATAATTTGTTGCAGCATAGGCATATGGAGGCGGTGTACCGTGCTTAGGCCTTGCATTGTCCTTAGGGCGGTGACCTGTAACACCCGGCTTAGGTTTAGGAAATGAAAGTAGTGCGAGCTAAAGAAACCGAGAAGCCGTCTCCTCTTTCTCTGAAGCTATTGTTTTGGGGATATAGAAGCGGAACAAGTAAGGAAACAAATCTTCTCACATTTCAGCATCTGTAGGAGACAATTGAATGATCTCGCGACTGTCTCCGGCCATCGTAACGCAACAACGGCACGAAGTTTATTTTCTGATAAAGTCCACAAGACATGCCTAACCGACTCATTTTATAGTCATAATGGGAGACCTATTTTCGATAGGCAGTCGTCGTGGTAGCCTAGAGGTTAAGGCGTCCGCTCCTCATGCATGAGAGCTCGAAACCTGGCAAGTACTAATGTGACTTTCCGAGTTTTATGTACTTTCGAAGATTATTTCGACACCACTGACACACGGTGCAAAAAAACATTGTGAGGCTGGCAATGATTTTTTTTTTGACTGCACGCTCGGCGCGGTGGCTTGGCGATTCGATTCCCACACGGAACAACTCTTTGTGTGATCCACAGATTGTTGCTCCGGGTCTGGGTGTGCTGTGCATGTGAAATTGTATGTTTGTAAATGCGCACACGACACAGGAGAAAAGAGTTTTTTAAAAAAGAAAAAAAAATCTAATTATAAGTTCCAAATCGCCAATCCGCCTTGGGCAAGCGTAGTGTGAGTATAAATACTCAAACTTTCTCTGTGTCAGAAGAAGCACTTATAGGCTGATGATATGGATATTCAATAGTTGACTTCTTGAGGCTGATATGATGATGATTAAAATACGGATTTGTTTTAAAATCATTTAAGTATGTATTTCTATGAACGACGTATTGTTTTTATTTCAACAGAATCGGGTATAAAAGATTTTGTACATGTTACTTGTATTAAAACTACAGTGTTAGTCGTAAAGATCATAAAGGCCTTATCTCTTAAGGTCCATGAAGGTCAAACAATAGTGACCTTACTATATTTGGTACTATAGTAGGTTAAGGTCTAAATTCATTGTTTTATATCAATGCACTTGCGTAAGTTATATAATTTTAATGCACTGTACAGTTAAGAACAAAATTATACACACAAGTATTTTTTTTAATATATAAAATTATATTAATGTACGATGTTATTTCCTTTTTTCCTTTTAGTTTATTTTTATTTGATATTATCTTTTGTCCTTTTTTTTATTCTTCTTTATTTATTGTAGCTATAAAATAGAACCTAATAAAGTTTATTGATCATAAAATTATAGTCACAGAAGGCAATCGAAATTTTTTTAATGCAACCTTCTTCCTTCCTGACCCAATGAGACAATGAAACAATGAATTTATTTTTGCAAATATGCCATAAAACAGCACTTTTACACGACAATTTATATGTGAAATACTAGATGTCGGATAGCCGGCATTTCCTATCTGACTACTCTGGGAAGAAATGCCGAAGCAAACTCAGAGGTCAGTCTCTTAATCACAATAAATAAACGTAACAATCACTTTACAAACCCAATCCATGATGTTATCATTGAGTATTATAAGAAATATAAAAAAAAATCGATAGAAACATCACAGCAAGAATTTTTCAACGTGACTGTACATTGAGTTCTAGAAGTGAACCTTGCGAAGGGATTGGGCTGACTATTAAAAAAAAACAATAATAGGTATAATAAAATAAATTATCATTAAGCGTTAGAGGCCTCTTAATGTGTTTGGGAAATAATTTAATTGCCGTGAATAGGTACTAGACATTTGTTATTTTAATTAAGTATTTTATTTTATTATTTGTTTGTGTTTTATCACTGTATTTCTTAGGAACAGGCCTTTGTCAGCGTGTTCCGGCTGATGATGATGATGATGATGATGATGACTGTATTTCTTAAATGATATTTTTTTATGGGGAAACTTATTAATTTACTTCTGCCGCCTTCGGAGGGTTAAGTCAAGAGGGAATGTCGAACTATTACTAACTAATAACCTATCCGTTTCTTCTCGAAGGTAGGTACTCTTAGTCGGGGCCTCGGGTACATCGGCCATAGTCGACCCCATCTATGGTGGTTTTCTCCAAATAATTTAGGTGAAAATGATAAACTCTGGTTTTTGTATGAACCTCCAATCACTTTTAGAAGGTTAGTTTGTTGAAGGAAAGTATGTCTAATTAACTTCTTTAAAATACCGAATGTTTTATACGGCATGAAAAAGGTAATAAATAAAAAAGATTTGACTGCACGGTTGGCGCAGTTATTGGGTAATTGGCTAAGGCTTAACATGTCGCAGGTTCGGCTCCCACACGGAAAAACTGTATTTGAAATTGTATGTTTGTAAACGCACTTACGACACAGGAGACAATCCTAGTGTAGAGCAACGTCTTTTTAACAAATAAAAAAATCAAAATAAATTGCTTCATATGTATGCTTAGGTAGCTATCTTTTGTTGTACATAATGTACATTCAGCGGAGATAAATATAACAATTCATCTTAAAATAATGAACAGTTTAGAGTATTGTCATGTTAATGAGCTATTATTTGCTTTGAAAAATATTTCAAAAGATTTCAGACGTTTTTGGAGAAATCGTCACATGAAATTTACATTGTCACAAGAATTGCAGTGTCACGCCATTTTAGACTTTATTTACTTAGTGCTCAGGTTTTGTGTGTTGTATTAGCCATGAGACCATGTAAAAAAGTTATGTTTGTAACAGAATTATTTGGCTACAAGTTAAACAACATGTTATTTCTGTTGTTAAACAACTCAGCAACAACAGTCTCTTGTTAAACAACTTTGGTCTATCCGTTTGTAGTTAACTAAAGGTAAAAATCTTGAAACCGATGTACGAGTAGAAGAAAATCCTTTTTCTTAGCATCTAACAAGTAAAATAATATTTTATAAACCCCATAATATCACACGTCCGAGTTATCATTAGGTATACAGTCTGGATTTTCATACAATGTCGAGACGAAGCAAAAAATCCGATACGAGTGCGGTAGGCCTTTCGTTTTTATCAATTCTTATCATCTTTACATGAAAAAAGGTCATTGCCTCGTTGAGATTATTATCAGACTCACTATTTACTATCAGACAGATTTTTAATAGACAAACATACTTATATGTCTTTATTTTGATAGTGACAAAAGTAGGAAAGAAATGAATAATAGCTGTCTGAATACAATAGTGGCACTAGTTCAATTTGTGGCAATTATTTGAGATGGCAATGTATTCTTGGTCTTGTTGATTGAGACCCAACTTAATGTTAACAACCCGAGGTTTTTAATGCGTAAAATACAGTACCTACTTAATTTATTACAAGGATTCATTACTAACTGAAATTGTCACAAATTCTAATAGTGCGACTAATGCTTAGACTGCTCGTTTGGTGCGGTGGCTGGGCAACTGGCTGCCGCGCAACGTGTCGCGGGTTCAGTTTCCGCACGGAACAACTCTTTGTGTGATTCACAGATTTTTGTTCTGTTTCTGGGTGTGATGTGCATTTGAAATTGTATGTTTGTAAACGCACTCACGACACAGGAGGAAATCGTAGTGTGGGGGAACGTTTTTTTTTTAAAAAAAGAAGAAAGAATATTTTCTGTTAGCGTATAGAGATGCCTACAAGTTACCTTTACAGAGCAGCCATTTCCATTAGTATTTTTTGTTGAGACCAGATACTCATCGAATGTCTCTCGCCTTGGGAGAGGGAGTGCCAGACTCTTAGTTACCGTAAACCCCCTGGGCCTTGTACCTTCTCCTCCGCTGTATATTTTACGCTGGCACATGTAACCCTGGATGGGTTTCTATTGGTCTTATCGTGATCATTTAAGGTCTGTAGTCTTCCTCGATAAATGGACTAGGTATCTAAGTAACTATTATTCCAGTTATTATTATTTTCAAATATAATTTTCAACTGTATGATATGTACCTATACAACATGTTTAGGTTATTTGGTTATTGTAATTTATTGCAATATTTTGACCACACGGTTGGCGCGGTGGCTAGGCAACGTGTCTCGGGTTAGATTTCCGCACGGAACAACTCTTTGTGTGATCTACAAATTGTTGTTACGTATCAGGTCGTGATGTGTAGGTATGTTAAATTGTATGTTTGTAAACTCGCCTACGACACAAGAGAAAATACTAGTCCGTGGCAACGCTTTAAAAATCACATTTTTATTATGTCTGGGCAAGTTAGGGTTTAAATTGCTTAGTTATACCTAATATATCTTAAAGGTAAGTCAATGGTGGATGATTCATTCTATTCTTGAGCTATACATATAAATCGTGATAAATACATTAAGAGGTATCATTTATTGTGAGGTGTATTTGTATTAAGTACTTAAATGTTTGTCAAAGTTTTTTCAACATCAATTACTTACAAGATGAAGTAGACAATTTTGTCAACCACAAATTCTAATGGGAGACCTTGGAATCTGCAAATTCAAGTAACTAACGTACTTATATAATGATAAATATATCATTAGAATAATGTTGTTTGTTAAATAAATCATTAATAAGTAATATTTATAAATAATACTTTATAAATGACCTATGTACTTATTCATTAAATATCTATTAATTTGTTACTGGAGTGTAATGGAGAAAAAATAATTGTGACAATTATTTTTTATTGTAGATTCGATTTATAAAAATTTATTAATATTATTATGAAGATCTAGGTAAGAGGTACATGCTTAAGTAACAATAATATTGTATGTATTTTAATAAACTGTACATTTATTTAAAAATTTTAGAATATTGTAAAGGAAATATTTCATTACAAATATTTAAAAAAATACTTATTATTGGATCAAAATACATATGTAAGCAATATTTTTTCACACTTTAAAATTTCGATTCAAATGTAACAGAAAAAAAAACTTATTTAAAACTATACCAACCTTAAATCCGTGCTAACATTATTCACTACTGAACAAAACAATATTTTTTTTAAATTTAAACTTCTAAGCACGACCACTACTCGAACTGACAAACATTACACTGAGAGGAAAATGAATGAGTTGTAGCGGTACAAGGTAGAAATCAGTACGTTCTTATACTAACTGGACTCGAGTGTCGTAGGTAATATACAATGACAACGACTAGACATATTTACATAAAACTTATTCATATAAAAGACTAGAGACACAATAAAAACACAATAAGTGAGCGAACGCCGGCGTTCACTATACGGAAGTTATCAATAATTTTGTATGTCATTACAGAAGTCGGTCGAGACAAAATAGTTTGTATCAATCCCACATTAAGCGTATTTGAGGTTTAAATCCTTCAAAAATGACTTCCTCTCATTTTTGTTCCGAGCACATTCCAAAAATTGTTTTTAGAGACTAGGCTCTAAAATTGATCATCAATTTTTTTAGCATTGTAGATATGTGACGACTTATAATGATAATTATGTTTGATATGTAAATAGGCAGTGCTAAATGTATATTAATATTTATAACTTCTGCTGCAGACTTTATACTTTAAGACTATTCTAGAAAATTATCAGGCTTGGTAATGGTGTGTTTTTCTATACAAATCACATTAAAACAGGTTGGTATCTACAACATGACTACTAATTAGAAAACAGATTCAATTAAACTGGTTTGGATAACTGTTAATTTTAAATATTCGGCAAGATGTGCGATATTTTAGAATATTTATCAATTGAGTGCCTTCTTATTGCATTCTAAGATTAAAAATATACGAAATACTATATGCTATGCTCAATATATTTTTTTGATAGACAGCTACAACATCGAACAATCGTCAACATCATCATCTATCTGTGTCTATTTACTTAATGATTTAGGTACTTGTTTTTTATCACACTAAACTGTTATCTTTTATGTTACTCTTGTGTGGGCGTTTACAAACATATAATTAGACCCGGAACAACAATTTGTGGATCACATAAATAGTTGTTCGGTGCTGGAATTGAACCTGCGATACGCTAAGCGACAGCCTGTTGTCTACCTACAACGCCAACCGTACCTTATGGTGTTAATAGCTTTTGCCTGCGACTTTATTCGTGGAATAGTGACTTCCTGAGGATTTTTGGTTTAAAAACTGTCCTATGTCCTTTTTTGAGTTCCAAACTACGTCTGTACCAAATTTCACACAAATAGGTGCAGTAGCTTAGGCGCGAAGAAAAGACAGACAGACAGCGACAGGACGTTTCACATTTATAATATTAGTTTGGATAAGGATGTTTCCACGCGGACATTAAAATGTCTACAACCATTAGTATTGTTCTACATGTTCTACGATCGAACTGTCTAAAGAATGAAGAATTTGTAGACAATGGCTACTAAAGCTTGTAAATATTTTCAACTGAATTATGTGAACGCCATTTACAATAAATATTCGTTAATGAATCTTTGAAATCGTATTCGTAACCGTAAAATTGAAGAAAAATGTAAATTAAGCTACCAACTAAACATATTGTTACCTGGATTATTTTGGAAAAGGCTGATTCTCAACTTGCCCTGTACCGTAGCGTAACATTGAATGTAGCTCATAGGTAAGGACAAAGTATAATCACGTATTCACGAGTTCTTCCTATACAAGTATATATGTACTTATGACTTTCCTCAAGTAGGTACAGCATCTTCACAATACATTTATTTTATCATTTCAGGTATTGACGGTTCGAAGTTTAAGGCGCTTTTCGTGGATGATGTTGCAGTTCAAAACCTAGTAAGTAAGTGTGGGAGAGCCATGCTTAGGCAGGAATGGGTCGGCTCGACCGGAGTGATACCACGGCCTCACAGAAAACCGGCGTGAAACCACCACAGCGTTGTGTTTCGCCGTGTGAGTGAGGTTACCGGAGGCCCAATCCTTCCTCTCCCCCAATCCCTCCTCAATCCCTTAATCTCCAATCCCTAATCCCTAAAAGGTCCGCAATGCACTCGTAACTTCTCCGTTGCGGGTGTCCATGGGCGGCGCTGATTGCTTACCATCAGGTAATCCGTCTGCTCGTTTGCCGACCTATTACATAAAGAAAATAAAGTATCTACGAACGTGATCTTTTTCCCAATTATATGTTTGTACCTCCTTTCTAAGATTAATTATATAATTAATTAAGACACCACTGAGATACTTCTAATCATAAGTTTTCAAATTGCCAATCCACCTTGAGCACGCGTTGATTAATGCTCAATCCTTCGCTCAGCAGTGAGCACTTATAACCTGACGATGATGATCGTTTTCTTTTGGTTGTTTCAAAGTCAAAGTCAACGTCAAAATCCTACTAAACTATAAATAGGTACTTTTGGAGCGTCAAATTAAAATAATAGTGTGTCAATCTGTTCGTCAGTAGAGCTATTTGCTCGTTCCAAAATATAAATTTGAATGGAGAAGAACGGGCAAGAATCTCCATTGCTTTGGTTCATGTTTAAGATTGCTATTTTTTCTTGTATCATCCATCAATCACATCTGGGTTGTTGCCGAGCTACCTCTCATTTAGGCGGTGATTTTCGTTACTTGGTCATCTGACATGGTACCTACCAATGCCAAGTATTTTTATGGTTGAAAAATCATTATAATTATGACTTCTTCCGCTCTGCATGGGCCGGACAGATAGAGAAAGTAGAAACACTTATTGACTTAAAACGATTCCGTTCCTTCTCCTCTATACCTACTATTACTATGTTTTTTCTTTCGTTAATTTTGCTTATTCCATTTTGAAATCCATACAAATGTATGCAATTTTTCTCGAAGTTTCAGTGATCGCATCCTGAATGACAGTAGGTGACAGCAACAAAAGTCATGGTGACAAAAAATCAATCAGCGGCAGGAGGCAAGCCTTGTTTTCTTTCGATATTATTACGACTTCTTAAAGCCAAAAAGGTAAGTAGAGGTGTGAACCGTAAACATTTTGTTACGACAAAATTCCCATTAAATGACACCATTGTTATCAAATCTTTCAATTTGTAAGCTCATTGATAAAACATTGTTATCTTAATAGAATTTGTTGATTTTATTTAAGAATGTATCTATAAGTAATTTTGAAAGTCATTAATATAAATATTACGTCGATCGTTAGAACTAACTAACTAAATTTATTTATTGTATTGCGTGTGAACTATAAACATTAAATTTGTTGTGTGTTTTAGATTTACAAGGATGGAAGCAACGTTTCGTATTTTAATTGTATTTATTTACTGGCATTGATGTTATTATCCTATTTACTGTTTTATTATAGAAAATAACTAAACCATAGACTACATTTTACTGTTTTGATTAAAGCAGTAGATGAAACGACAAACCTTGTCCTTTACATTCACATATTCAGTTCTCTTATACTTGAAAACCTCGGGATAAGATTAGAAACCTTAAAATTTTAAACAGAAGACACCGAACACGTCACTTCACGTTCCGGACACGTCAGCCGAATGCATCCGGATAGATGGGCCACTATTCTTACTCAACGGACACCTCAGGATGGAGGCCGCATGCGGGGTAGGCCCCAGAAAAGATGGCGTGGAAGCGAGATGGGGAGGCCTCTGCCCAGCAGTGGTACATTACAGGCAATTAAAAAAAAGACTTAGCTACAAATTCGAAAAAAAACTACATCGATCCGCGGCGCCGATTCTTCACCACCATGGTCTCACAGAAAACTGTCGCGTCGTGAAACCACGCTTGCGCGAAGATAACCGGAGGTCTAATCTTTGATCCTCACCTACCTGCTCCCAATATCCAAATCCCTAACCACCAAAATGTCGACAACACAGATCTTCTGTTGTGAGTGTCCATGGGTCATTCACCATCAGGTAGTCGATTTGTTCAAAATATAGATGTAGTTAGAATTAGAATACCAAAATATAGTAACGGTATAAAAAAGAATAGATTGGTAACAATATGTAAAACAAAGGTTAAGTTTTTTATAAACGAGATAACGGATCTTGGAATTTAAATATTCTTTTTATTAAGTACGAAAAACATAATTACCTGAGACTTGTTATTATTGGCTAATAAAAACTTATTGCTCCTACTTACTTTTTGTTGAATGTCAAGTATATTTGAGGACACGGTTGATGTAGTGGGTGCTGTGCAATGTGTCGCAGGCTCGATTCCCACACGGTAACACTTTGTGTGCTCATCATTGTTGTTTCGTGTCTGAGTGGTTTGTGTATGTGAATTATGTGTATGTTTGTAAAGGCACCCAGGGCAAAGGAAAACGTACATCACTTGGTGGTTTTGTCCTGTGTCGTGGGTGCGTTTACGAACATACAAACTCAGATACACAACACACCCAGACCCGAAACAACAAAGTGTTGTTCCGTGCCGGAATCGAACCCGCAACACGTTGCACAGCAGCCAGTTGCCCAGCCACTGCGCCAACCGTACAGTCAGATAATTGATTTTTAACAACGATAATAATTTTTATTTGTTAATGTTATCTACGAATACACACAGATGCGATATGAAATGAGGTGTCGGTAAGTCGTGAGTTTGGGGGCCAGTAGGCTGGTCTATCTTTTCATCATTCGAGGTCCATAGGATGAAATTGTGTGACCAAGTGATGCAGGTTGGGTCATTAAAAACAATCAGTTATTGGCTGGCATCTTCACCATCCAGCCACTTACATCTTCTTGCCATAATTTAAGTTACTCATTCTTGAAGACTACTTAGTTAGCTGGCGCCTTTTAGCTCCCTTGTGTGGTAATAAAATAACATATTTTGGACAGGTATTATAGTAGAGTCTTTCCATAGTTCTTAATCGTTTGTTTATTGTTGACTGCTAAACTTGTTGTCTGTGAGACTAGGTTAATCGTGTAATGCAATATAGTCTTATATTCTGACATCTATGAAAATAAAAGCACCGTTGAACTCGTTTTTTGATGTAAGTTTTATGAAATGGGTATAGGTTATATTACAAAGACTATTGTGTTGAGTCAGTGTTACCACTGTTGGTTTTTTATTTGTGAGGGGAATATCATCAAATGACTTATCTTGAGGAGAAGGATTGCTCCCTCACACGGGCCGTCTTCCTCTTTGCGAGCATACAGAAGGAGGAGACGGCGTCCCAGTTCTTCTCGCTCCGCACCATGGCCTCGACTAAGGCCGGGCGTGAGAGGTTGTTAGTACTGTTGGTAGGAGTAGCGAATGTTATAAATAAATAGTTCCTGGCTCAAATCTGAGTTGACCGTAATAAGTATGTGAATGAAAGAACTGATGAATGGATCGAATAAAAATTAAAATAAAAGAAAATATTGTTATGCTATAGCTAGAAAAATGAAGCCCTAATTGTAAGTTACTTTGCAAAATACAGATTAGGTTTAACCAAAGACGACAAAAAAATAAAATTGGAAAAAATATATAAATCAAGTATATAAGTTAAAGGTTTTTGTCCTGTTCGCACAGGCACAGATATAATAAAATATACAAAACCACCAATGTTTTTTAATCATGTGGCATCTTTGTAGATAGGTATTGTAAATTAGCTTTTTTTAAAGGTTTTATTTTTGTTGTTGATCTCTTATCTTCAAAGTTTAGTAAAAACAATACCTACATTGTTTTGAACGGTTATTTCTTTACATTTAAATAAAAAAATCGTCTCACGGAAATATGGTTTTTTGATTCGATACCTTAATGCCAATTTTAACACTATAGGAGAAATAATTAGTTGTTTAATTTTTGAGCATAAAGAAGCATTAAATATTTTACCTTTTATACGTCTTTTTTTGTACCCTAAGATTCGTCATTACAGTCATTCGGAACATCGTGTTACGTAGAAGTTACATCCTTGTCGAATATGTAATGTCACATCTACGTTTTTCCTATCGATTTGCAAATAATAATTTTCCTTAAACCTTTCCTAGACATCCACTAATTCTTCAAGACCAAAATTAACTGAGTTAGCTCAGCCGTTTTCGAGGTTTTACGAGACTAACATACAGAAATACATTTTAATACATAAGATTATGTAACTGGTATTTTATGCAAATGTCAAATATGCCATTTATGACTATGGCACAGTTAGTAGTTACGTGGTAAAGTAATGATAGAAAATAAGTAGGTAGTACAAGTATATAAAGCAGTGAATTATTTTAACCTAATGTAACTATGCGGGTAGTTAGGTGATTATGATAATTATGTAATAGTGCCTAGGTTGAAATATAATAAACTTTAGTATCAACGTTTTTTCTTGCCATGCAATAGACGAGAGGCGATGTTATAAATCGATCTTAATTCAAAATCTGTAGATTAAGATTGATATCGATAATTGTTATTTTTTCATAAGTCAGAATCATTTATTTCAATTTCACATTTGCAGGCACTTTTGAGTTATATGTACTTTCTATGATTATTTAGACACCACTGACATACGGTGAAGGTAAACATCGTGAGGAAACCTGGACTTATAATTTCTAATTATAAGTTTGAAATCACCAACCCGCATTGAGCAAGCGTGGTGATTAATGCTCTAACCTTCTCCGTGTGAGAAGAGGCCTTTGCTCAGCAGTGGGCACTTATAGGCTGATGATGATGATGATGATGATGAGGCACTTTTGAACGTCAATTAAACTTAAAGATAAAGTGTCAGCCTGTCGGTGAGTCCTCTAATGCTGGGGCCACACTGACGGGAAATGCCAATGATTATCGCGATAATTAATAATATTAAACAATGAAAAATATACCTTAAGTCATTTGTTTAGTGATCAAAGTACACTTAGGATTAACGTCGATTATTGCGATAATGAATGGCATTTTCCGTTAGGTAGTATGGCTCAAGCATTAGTGAAGCTAGGCGGCAAAGGCGAGAAGTGGAATCAACTGATGGCTATGGAGCATGGAGCACCCACAACACCAGAGGAGTGTGAGGAAAAATTAGCTACTGGCCTTTTAAGGGATTTAAGGTTCGGAGGATTTAGGTATTGGGGATAGGGGAGGGCCTTTGGTAACTTCACTTACACGACAATACACAATGAAAGCGTTGTTTCAAGCCGGTTACCTGTGAAGCTGCTATATCACTTCGGTCAAGCCGGCTTAGGTATACGCGCGGAATCGTGCTCTCCCACACTTGAAACTGGTCATATGTTGTGTGGAGTTTCTGGCGAAATAGAGATCAATCCAGAGATTTTGGATTATGAGAAGTTAGATTGCCTAAACCGGTAGATGAAAACAATTTGCAACAAAGGAAATATATTCTTTCTTCATTAATATTAAAATTTGTAGTAGTTGAGATCTTATCCGATTTTCATAAAACATTTATCTTGTTAGAATGAAAGAACTACTAGTGCTATCTGTTGTAACTAGAACGAACTTATAATTTATTAATACGATAAGTCTTCGCTAGATGGCATTGACATTGCTTGGAGTTACTTTGAAGTAAATTAAAATTTCAATATATTATTACTTTAAAAAAATACACATAATTGTTTAATTTTTTTTATTTCCTAAACACAGTTTTAGATAACTCATTCACTGCTCACCGTTTCTGTTTTGGAATATTATATTGTATTCCTGTAAATTATTTCACAGTAAATAGGAAATATTTATAGCTAAAAAGTGTGGAACTACATAATATAACCTAGAACATACATGAAAAAAGAATCAAAATTGAAATTTGAGCTATAAATCCCATTATCATGAGTCTGTCGAAACGCAACTGAGCACTGCGCCTGCGCATGTCACGATCAAAGACAACAAAACTTGTGATTATAATGGCGCCGAGCTGATTAATGTTTCAGATGCAAGTCTAAGTGACATCGAGGGTCATTTTGATCACCTACTTACCAGTAAGTGATTGGAAATCGGTCCTGATCCATCCTTAAGCATCATGAGTTTTAATTAAGGATTAGGCTTAGGATTGTTTATGTGACGACAAACGAGCGAACGGATTACCTGTTGGTAAGCAATCATCGAACCCTATGTACACCTGCAACATAAGGTTTTGGATATAAGGGCATTTAGGGATAAGGAATTGATGGAAGAAGGGATGACTGCTAAATACTTCACTCACACAGCGAAACACAGAACTGTTCTGTTGTGTGTGATGCAGCGCTGTAGATGTCTTCTGATCCCATGCTGTGTTGTTAAATTACACCTACGACTGACAATTTTCTAAAAACTTAAATCGCTCTAAGTCATATTCGACAGTCACTTTTTGAAGACTTGTCTTTGTTTTGAGAGTGGGAGTAGTCATTGGCTGATTCTTTCGCCCTGTCTCGCTCTGGATCGCGCGAGATGGACATGTCAGGCTCGTAGAGACTCAGCCGGGGTAGCGGGATAAGTGCAATGAGCCACTGCGGCCTCAGCCTAAGGATGAAGAAGTAACGGTGGGGTTTTTACTCGGTAAGAGCTTGACACTACCTACCTCATGTCCCACTCTGGCCGGAGAAGAAATTTGATAATTTTACCCTGGCAAAAAAAGTAAGAGAAGAGACTCTTAGAGACTCTAAACCAACCTTCCGTCTCCTACTCAGAGTCAGGCCGCTATACATCAATGCGCTTGTGATCGCAACCCCGACGACCTCCGGCGCAAAGCACGTGCGCTCGGGTCTTTCAGATATATCCTTGCAGTGAAATTTTAGTTTTTCTTTTATTTGCAAATTGCACAAATGGGAGGTTTGCCATCATCTATTTTTCCCTTTAAACAAGTTATGCAAATAGTAAGTTCGTTAGAACTTAGAGTAAATAAATGAATTTTGTCATCATTAATGTCATTTAGAGCATGGTCAACATCGCAAGTACCTAAACGTTTACGTATATTTCTATGGAAAGTGTGTCATTTTGAGTCAGTGGGCGTCGGCCAAAGACACCATACTTATATGTCAATCTTTACAACCTCTGATATGGTCTAGGACGCTAATATGGACTTGTTAATATTATTCAGCCGGAACTGTGATCTCATGATTCTCCTCAAGAAATGTCCTGGAAAAGGATTCTAAAAAGAGCGGTTGCAAATTAAACACAATTCTGCAGCGTATTAAAGAGTTGTGACTACGTTGCCGGCCGTTTAGGGACAAGGATTTTGTGGATTTTTTATGTAGGTAGTTGGTCGGCAAACGAGCAGACGGATTACCTGATGGTAAGCAATCAGCGTCGCCCATGGACACCGAGTTACGAGTGCGTTGCCGACCTTTAGGGATTAGGAATTTGAAGATTTAGGGATTGAGGAGGGATTGGGGGCGGGGAAGGATTGGGCCTCCGGTAACCTCACTCACACGGCGAAACACAACGCTGTGATTGTTTCATGCCGGTCTTCTGTTAGGCCGTGGTATCACTCCGGTCGAGCCGACCCATTCATGCCGAAGCATGGCTCTCCCACACTTGATTTGGGGATTGGGGTGGGATGAGGGAAGAAGAGATATGGGCTTCCGGTTGCCTCACTTACACGGCGAAACACAATACATTTTTTTTATTTTACCCAAACAACAACTTTAGACTTATTACCTTCTACAGTCAAGTCATTTACTTTCCCCTATCAGATATCAGGGTCCTCATAAGTAAGGCTCAAGGAACCAACCCACGTGACCCATATCAATCAACCTAAATTGCTCAAACTGTTCACTCTGCATTGTAATAAGGAGCATTCGTGATCCATCTCCGCTGAAGTGGTGATTTGATTCACCATTCAGTTGAACAACCACTATCTAACAATTTAAGTACTTGTCTGTCACTAGAGTGGTGCATGCGCGTCCACGCGCCTGTCAACCCGTCAATAGAGTTGCCCAACGATTCTCGTTAGCCGATTATTATCGATACCGGCCCAGTGGGTTTGTGATGAAACTGTCGAGTATCGATTCAAGGTCAATGTGAAGCTTTGTTCTAATTACTAAAGTCGTGTTAGTGTTGTGAAATGGATTCAAGTAGATCCTGGTTCTGTCTGTTGTGGTCAGATGGATGGGGTGCAAGAATACGGTTGTTTCCAACTAGTCAAATTCAATACTTTTATCCAAATGTCAAAAACGATACCTTTCTATGAAAATTGTATGAAACATTGAATTATGACGTCATAACATTGTTGCGTCAAATAGCTTACTTATTTTTAAAAAATTAGGTAAAAAATATCTAAAACTTAGTGTATCGATCGATCGATGAATAAAAGTATAGTTATGTTTCAAAATTTTATCGTATTAAAACGTCGAATTAATTTATTTTTGACCTAGGAAACCACCCAATTGTGATATCTCTGAAAAGCTTTTCTTTTAGTGCTACAATTCCTAGGAATGCGTTTGTATATTGTTTTGATTTTAGATATATTTTGTGTGATTGATCAGTGGTTTAGGTACTGAAATCAAATACCATTGATGGTGAAAAGTCTACTACATGTACGAGTATGGAAGATGTAACAATATGATGTATGTGTGGAGTAAAATTGATAGATAGAGTGATCTGAAAAAAATGAGTACGGACAGAACATGGAGTGACAACAATTGGAAGAGGAAGGTGATTTAAAAGATGGGTGCTAGTAGGTTTACGAATGAGGTTTATCGAGCAAGTATGGTTAAGAAATTCGACAGAGGGCGCTCTCAGACGGACATAAAATATATCAACCAACTGGGCGATTTTTTAAGTCAATTAAAACCAATCACAATTGTCAAGAAGTAGAAGCGAAAGCGGTAGTTCAGAATCGAGTCAATTTGTTTTTAATTATCTGCCCACCCCATGTGGAGGCGGGCGTAATGATTTGTATGGATTTCAATGGAAAATGAAAACATTTCTACGTGTATTTTTCCCATCTACTTATAGGGATAAAGCTGTTTTATTTATGTTCGTTCATGGAAACCCGTCTTATAAAATCACTATATCTAAAAAATGTATTGTAACAAAAGAAAAATCTACTTTCCCTTTTCCTATATGAACATTATATGGTGTGATGTTTATTACGATGTTATAACATTCAGTATTATTCAACTATGACCATTTTGAACAAGGATACGCCATTTTGAAACGGTCGCATCATATATCCTTATTAGCAATGCATAATGGACAACTTTCCTTACGCCGCCGAGAGGAGAAATTCTCCAAATATCCGCATTTTGTCTTTGATTCTTTAAGAGAATACACTGTTTATGTGAGTGTCATAAGGATATTTAAAGTGAGTAATATTATTGTTTATTTTTTTAGTGACTAGAAAAGTGTTGTTTACTTTTGTCATATTTTTTTAAAATGTTTTGTAATTCTATAGGTATTTTAATTATTTTGCATTCATATTTAAAGTGGTTAGTTATTGAACACTTTCGTTGGTCAGTGATTGTTTGCTTATTTGTTGCTAATGTGATTTTAAGCTCAGTGCTCTGGAAATGTAAATAATACAGATTTTTTTTTAATAACGTTGCCCCACACTTCTATTTTCTCCTGTGTCGTGGGTGCGTTGACAAACATATGAATTCACATACACAACACACCCAGACCCGAAACAACAATTTGTGGATCACACAAAGTGTTGTTCCGTGCGGGAATCGAACCCGCGACACTATGCACAGCAGCCAGTTGCATAGCCACTGCGCCAACCGTGCAGTCGATGTACCTACTTGGTCAATTTTTATTTTCAGTTTTGTTTATATATTGTTAAATTACTTAGGTACTGCGACTAATTTATTTTCACACTCGTCTCGTCAAAATATAATAATATAAGCATGTACCTAAGTACTAATATACATAGATATCTTCGAATGTAAGCGAAACCTGAATAATGTAATATTCATAATAATTTCTGTTTATTCATCATTAAAATTAAAAATGTTAACTTAATGTTTTATTTTTAAATACAGTTACATAAAAATCAACATTTATTACGCCTGATCAAAATATCATAGCAAGTTACGAAACACCTGATTTGCATATAGTATTTCTGATGTCACCATAACAAAAAAAAAAAATTACATTTATAATTATAATGTAACTAAATAATTAATTATTTAACATTAATATTATGTATTTATTATATTTTCAGATTAGACAATATGAGAATTAACATACTAAGCAGTATTATTTTTCTTTTATTGGCGAACGACTCATGCGCGGTTGAGCAGAAGAAACAAAACAGTTTAATTACTACTTACGACCCTGGGGCGTCTTCGTAAGTATTCTTATTTGTATTTTAGTGTTTAAATGACAAACTAGATATATTGATATTTCAGTTATAAATAAATTTGTTGAATAATTTTCTAATAGCAACGATGACTATATTTATTTGTAATTTTACCTGTCAGTGAATTAAGATTATGTTAAAAAATATTTTATTATAGTGTAACAAATTAATTATGTTAATATATTTTAAGCAAAATAATTATTTTTTTATTATTTTTACAGGACTGTCGGTTCTAATTTACAAAATTATGGACAAATTAGTCGTAATGACAAACCTCCAGATCGACCAATTAAATTCGAAGATGGTCCTGAAGGACAAGAACTGATTGATGTTGACAAAGTAGACCCAAGCTTATTTTTAGCAGATATATCATTTGATAATGAGGAAGACTTGAGTAATAATGATCACATTTCTAATAACATTACACAAAACCGGAAAAATACAGGGAAAAAGATTAAATTTGAAAATAATGATGATATAAACGACGATATTGATGATAATCAAGAAGACGATGATTCTCAAAGGAGCACTGGAAAAGTTGTATTTGAAGAAAATGGTACAAACGAAGATGATGCTATATATGCCGATGAAACTGAAAGAGGAGAAGAAACAGTCGCTAAACCAATTAAATTCGAAAATCAGGAATCTAGCATCAACACCAAAAATCAAGAGACTGTAACTGAACGAGTAGCCTTCATTGATGATAGTTACCAAAAGCAAGAACCGTTTCGAAAGAAAACTAGAAAATCCAGAAAACCTCGTTATCAAACAAAACACCCCAGTCAAGATCCAACCTATCCCTATTCACCATATCGTGAATCAAGTTATCCAAACTATCAAGGAGCAGCTTCTGGTTATCCTGTACCCGCTCATTCAGCTCTGGGCTTTTCTTATCCTGGTTACCCGACCCCATATCCAGGAGCACCACTTCCAACGCCTCTGTATCCAGGTGGAGCATTTTCAACTTCTTTATACCCTGGATATCCAACTCCATCTTATCCGACCTATCAATACCCTCCAATAAATTCAGGATATGGCGGAAATCCACCGCAAGGCTATCAGTCGCAATATCAAAGGCCACAGTCGAATCCTATTGTTTATCCGACTCCGGCTACTGGCAATTCAAATGGACTGTCTGTTTCCAGATATCCTCCACCATATTCTAACCCTGGATCACCTGTAGGGTCCACACAAAATGGACATCTAGATAATCCATACTATCAAGGCTATCCCTTCCCTAGTTATGCTCAAGGTTATACAAGCGATCCCAACACACATAACCCTGGCCACAGACCAGGCTATGGATATCTGGGAGCAAATCAACCCGGGTATCAGAATGGAAATGGAAGTAAGTTAAATTTTCTTATCCAATAAGTACTTATTAGTTCATACCTTTACTAATGTCATACAGAGAAAAGATTTGTTTGTTTATTTGGATTGAATAGGCTTCAAAACTGCTTGACCGATTTAAAAAATTCATTCGCAGTTAGGAATCTACACTATCCTCAGTGAACATGAGCATAGGCTAAAAACGCGCGGGTAAAATCGCAGGATACAGCTAGTTATTATATAAATGTTAGCCTTAGATATTTTATGATTCCCAAGCTGGCAAAAATCCTTATTTCGTTTTCAATTTTGTACTTGTAAAAGTGCTATAATATTCTGTCTAGGACTTAAAACATGAATATGCAAAAAATAGAAAACAATATCTGGTATTATGATAAGAAGAATAGCTCTATTATTCGATCTTTTTATATATTCATAATTTGCACACACGTCTTTATTGGACACTAAGTACTTCAAATATCTGGCATGTTAATCCATTGAAATACCAGATATTTGCAAATAGTTTGTACTACAACAATGCGTCCATTAGATCAAGTTAGTGCCAGCATGAGGTCGCGGTCAACAGGCATACTTGATACAAACAATACAAAGGTGAGAGGTCCTAGCGGCTCAGTGACTGAGTCACCTAGCCAGCCTGCACAGATGTCGCCACTTGATAAAACAGATCGTGTTATTTGGAATCTGATTTTAATTGTTCTCTAGATTTTGATAATGTTCCTTTTATATTCTAAAATATAGTCAAGGTAGGTTGCTCTTGAAATTATCAACAAGTAAAAGAAAGTTGTGTTCGTTACACTATTTAACTCAAGAACGGCTGAACCAATTTGGTTGAAAATTGTTAAGAAGGTGGCTAAGAACTGAGAGAAGGACATAGGATTGGGTAGGGTACGAGTAGGTCGGGTACGTTAGGTAGGGTAGGTAGAGGAGGTAGTCAAAGAATGAGAGCGAAGCTGCGGGTAAGAGCTAGTTATTTTAGCAAATAGAGATACGTGACCTTGATCTATAAATTCTAATACATTACATAATCCATCATCAATGTCCAGTCTGCAGTAATCGAACAATACATACGAATCAAGCTTAGACTAAAGCTACAACGCATTGATTGCTTTTTTGTGATACGTAAACAAAAGATCGATCATTGTGAAGTTCAATAACAAGAGTTCAAGGACAATGATGATCGCGTACAAATAATACCTACAGGCTACACGCCATTATACTGTGGTCCAGTCGATGGGCTAAATTAAATTGGAGGCATTGTTACGCCTACACCAACAATTAAATTTAAATGACCAGTTGTTGAAAATATAAAAAAAATCCTGGTACATTTTGATTGCTTCGTCCTTATACGTTGTTGAATCTTACATATTGGTTAGAACAAAAATCGGATCTTTTAGTTAAGTTGCATTTTTTGTGGTTGATGAGATACCATTTTAAATACGTATAAAATTAATTAAATAGTAAAATTAAGTTAAGTCTTAATAGACATTATTTGGACTCAGAATGTCTTATTTATATATCAGAAGGTCTTATTCTTTCATAGTAATTTAGCAGAGGTCTTTTAAGCAGGTTATCGTTCCTCTAAAGGCCTATTATTGCAAAAATTTTCGAATTCATTAAATTTTTACTATTAACAGAGAGACCTTCTGCGTTTAAAATCCAGGCCTTCTGGTCCTTAACATGAAAAAATTGACACAAGTTTTACAATTTTACCAAATATGTCTTATTTTTTAAAGGGCCGTCTCGTCGCCCCAAGTCGTTGACCCAGCGTGCAGTATCGGCAGTAGCCGAAGCCTTGACCTCGATAGCGCTATATGACGACTATCAGTGCGTGCCCAAGATACTCTGTGATGTGGCTGGAGGTAGCACGGCGGTGTCATCACCAGCACTCCTCAAGGCTACTGAGACTTTACAGCCTTTGTTGACGTAAGTATTTTGTACAATTGACGAAATAGTTTTTTTTACATTCATCACTAGAAGGTGGTACCGATTTAAATAATAAAAGATAAGAATAAAAGGCAATAGACAAAAAAATTAAAGTTGAAAATGTTGCATAAAAATATATAAATATGTGTTTTAAATTGTTCACATTTTTATGGGACAGTCGAGAAGACGTAATTAACACTACTCAAGGACACTCGTAACATCTAATGAGTTATTAGTGCGTTGCCAGACTTGGGTTTAGGGATTTTAGTGGTGGGATTTGGAGATGGCCCCAAATCCCTCAAAGCCCATTCAAGACTGGCAACGACGGTTTGGAAGATTTGCTGGCAGCAGTGTGATTCTGTAAGACTTCGTTCTAAACTTCGAATCTGAATCCGCCGTGAGTACTAGTACACTAGCGCTACACTTGCGAGTTGAACTAAATTGACAGCATCATTTTGAAAGATAAAGTATGAAATGACGTTAAAAGTGGCATTCAAAAATTTTATTTACCCGTCACTTCGACGCTCACTTCGCACTCGAACACGATTCAAAATCAAACAAATTTTATAGAATCGACGTGCAGCAATCTGATTCGCATGAATATAAACAAGACAGGCGTTGTTTCTGTGAGACCGTGTTATTGGCTTTTGGGCTCTAGTCGGACCGGCCTATTACCTTACACACCCTTAAAAAGAATTGTGTGATTTCCAGGTTGCTTGCAGCGTATAATGGGCTGAGTTCATCTCCACTGTTCTTATTTGGGCGCGCTGCTGTGACGGGAATGACTGCGAAGGGGGATCCAAATGTTTGTCACCGTACTTATCCACAATGTCCAACTGATCCAGAAAAACTTGTTCACTACCTTAACAACCATAATGGAGGATTCTTCAGATTCTTCGGGCAACCAGAACAGTCTCAGCAACCACAGAACTTGGAACAATTTTATAATTACTTATCTGGCCAGTATGGATTTCAACAGCATCCACAACAACAACAAAATTACGGGATCTTAAGACCATACGGTCAAGGTTATGGATACCCCAACCAGAATCCTTCCATCAATCCCCAAAATTACGCTCACAATTACTACCAAGGACAAAACAGATACAGAAATGGAGAAATGGAAACTGCTGAAAGTGAAATACAAGAGCGCATTCAAAACAAACCAGCAATTAATATCTTAGAAGATGAAAATGATCAAAGTGCTAATGCTTATCAAGATAACGGTTCTACATGGTCGTTCCCTGAAGATGGTTTTACCGGAAAAGGTAGTAAGAGAGAACATATTAGGATAAACAAAGAGTTAGAAAGACCAACAAGAGGCAGTAAAACACTAAAGTTCCCTGACGATAGATCAGGTGATAGAAGAGAAGTATTTAAAATAAAACATTTTTCTAGAACAGAAAAACCAGTATACTTCCCAGGACATAATCATTATCAAATATATTCTCACTATCAAACTACTACTCCGGTAAATTTAGAAGAATTTGTCTTTGATCATAAGCATAATTTTTATGTTAAAAGACCTAAAGCTATAAAAGTTGAAGATGTGAACGTTGTGTATGTTGTTAGAGGAAATGGCGATCCTAACCATCCCGAAGTCGTCAGAATAAGACCTGGTCAGAGTGTTACAAAATAACAAGAAAATTCATAAATTGTAACATCACAATTTGGAAGTAAAAACGTTAAAAAGTTTTCACTAATTATGGGGACCTGTGTTTTAATAATAATAATACGATCGATAAGAATAAGAATTAATTAAATTATAATAATTTATTGTATAATGGTGTTTTTTCACTTGTTTCTTATTTGACTAAGATTGTTTTCTATTGATGACAGTCGATGGTAAGGTACAGAATGGAGTTGATTCACTAAAAACGATATTGATAATATAATTTACGTACTGTACTTAATAAATTACCTTATCTTTGTTGCAGTTAATTAAATCAGGAACCTTCCTAGATTTTTTTTTGTCATAATGTCGGCTAAAGAGCAGACGGATTACCTCATGGTAAGCAATCAGCGCCGCCCATGGACACCCGCAACGGAGGAGTTACGAGTGCGTTGCCGACCTTTTAGGGATTAGGGTTGATTTGGAGATTTAGGGATCGGGGGAGGGAAGGGATTGGGCCTCCGGTGACCTCACTCACACGGCGAAACACAACGCTGTGGTTGTTTCACGCCGGTTTTCTGTGAGGCCGTGGTATCACTCCGGTCGAGCCGACCCATTCGTGCCGTAGCATGGCTCTCTTATAGTTAGAATTAGATAGACTATGATTTTGATTCTTGTCGCGTCGGTTTCATTGCCATTGTTTCTTCATTTAAAATAAGTTTGAGAACTGCATCGTCAACACGAAGATCATAACAAACTTGACAACTAGCTCATTTGAAACAAGAATCTTTAGGTGCGAATTATTTGGGCACCAGCCTTCTCGTTACAATTATATTGTAACATGACAATACCAGACAATATTCTGCAATTAATGTGTCGGCCTTAACTTTATTTTTACACTTCAACAGATTGTTCACCTTATTACGTGTTAAGAATCCATTTATATCAGACTGTACGATTTTATTATCTGATTGTTTAATTTTAAATGGTATTGCGTGACAAATAACTATTACTTGTCCATTGTTTAAATTTTTTGGATTAATTTTAGTACCGATCATTGTGTCAATCAAGGATTTGATGAGTTTTGTGTTTGTAGAGACTCAATGGAAGGAACAATACTCAATGGCCGTTTCGTGGGTAATCACGAATCTTATGATATAACTATAAAAACTAGAGAGAGAGAGAAAACTTGTGTTAAGTGTACAGAACGAGCGTAGGTCATCGTCATCATCGACATCATCATCAGCCTATAAGTGCCCACTGCTGAGCAAAGACCTCATCTCACACGGAAAAGATTGGAGCATTAAACACTGCGCTTGCTTAAGGTGGATTGGCGATTCCAACCTATAATCAAATTCTAATAAGTTCTAATATGTATGGTTTGCATTTTGATAAAACTTTTTTGTTTCCACATCAAATTTAAATAAGTTGTAGTAGTAGTAGGAGTAAACAAGTGAAAATCTGATGCAGGGTCTGATCAGCAATTGTTTTTAAGGTTTTAGGAATCTTAGAAGCACTGTCTTTCGGAATACGCGTGTGATAAAAATGTTTCTGTGAGCTACTCATAACAAGACCTGAATTTCGTGAAAATTTTGTAATATTGGTGATCGCAGTATATGTCTTAAACATTAATACCTACTTATCTTGGAGTTCTAGTGCTTCAATCATGAATAGCAAACACTAAAAAAGGATTTACCTAAGCCAACGAATAATGAGCAGTCAGATCAGCTGATTGGAATGCGATTATACAGAGGAGCCTATGTTGTTACAAGGAAGTGGTAAATGAATGCGCAATTAACGGATACGGACAAGGTCGCGTCATTAAACTAGTCTAATGCTTATATTACTGCATATTTAGATTGCAACTGTACATCAAGATACAAATCTGACAATATTGTTTGAAACATTTTCAATTTTAGCACTTTCAGATAAAGCTTAAAATGTAACACAGGCTTTTGATAGAATAGGATAGATTGACGTGCTGCTTCTACTTTTTAATTGTTGCTGTAATTTGTATTAAGTGGGATAGAACCATCTGATAATTTGTGTTTTCCTTTAAAGGTATAATACCTTGATTGAAGAGAAAATATGTTTAGTATGTAAGTGGTGAAGCTGTTGAAGCAATGCTATGCTTTTAACATGGCGCCTGCAATTTACATTTCATAGACGTACACAATAATTTAATAATCAATTGTAGCTTCCGATTGTGAAATAGCAGACTCAGTGATGCACAAATATTTTTTTTTCTTTTTGTTAGGACTAAGCGGTAAGCCTATCGAAATGCACGAACGGTAGAATATAATTTAACAATATAACAGCTCATTCCTGACACCAAGAGGTTTCGAAAATCAAAATACCATTTTTAAGCTAAGGAAAATCATCACATGGCCTCTCGCGGCCTCTCTTAAAACCAACCCGTTCCTTCTCTTGCAACCGAGCCTCTACACATTAATGCACTTGTAGGCACATACTCGACTGGAAAAAACGTAATACTATTGTCCCTTGAATTCAATGCGGCCTCACAGAAAATCGGCGTGAAACAACCACAGCGTTGTGTTTGGCTGTGTGAGTGAGGTTACCGGAGGCCCAATCCTTCCCCTTCCCCAATCCCTAAATCTCCAAACCCCTAATCCCTAAAAGGTCGGCAACGCACTCGTAACTCCTTTGGTGTTTGTCCATGGGCGGTGCTGATTGCTTACCATCAGGTAATGCGTCTATGGTCGATTGCCCATAAAATTAAATAAAGTCAAAAACACTCATACATTAACTAAGCTCGACAAAAGAGACAGCGATATCTTTTAATGTAAGTAAATCAATTTAGTAACGACCTCTCAACGACATGGAGACGACATTGAAAAATCGCACGGTATAAAAATACTCGCCCAGGTTCTGTTCTGTTCGTGACATTATACCGTTTTTGGGAAAAGCAAGAATTTTCTCGGCTCCAGCAAAATGATCGCCTTGAACTTAATATTTTTTATACGCAGTTGATATTTTATAATAGCCTTCCGTATTCGAGTTATTAATAACAAGGATACAAGTCTTCTTTGTCCCTTTATGTAGTTCTTAATACGAGGGTTTTTGAATATGGCTTTTATTTATGAAAACTCCTCATACTTTTTTTACCACTGTCGAGTATAAGCTTAACTGACGGATAAAATGTGTCAACTATTAACAGAAGTTACACATAAATTAAACACGAAGTTGAAGTCAGCTACTTTACCAAGTCTGCAGCCAATTTGAAGATATCTATAGGTACTGTCTTTTTTTGTCAGGGAAATTCATCAAATGACTTCTCCCGTCCAGGATTAGACAAGAGAGAGTGTCAGACTCTACTGACTAAAACCCGTCTGTTCCTTGTGCTGCTCTGGGCCGAGGCCATGGTGACTCATTGCGCTTTACCCGCAACCCCGGCTAAAGATCAGCCCTATAGGGCCCCGTCTGTGGTGGTCTATTGGCTCTTTGAGGCGCGCGCGGAACGCTTCGCGCCGTAAGCTCGGGCCTGGTTCTGGTCCGGCGGCGAGCTACCCTTACTCGCGGTCCGCAGACCCGCGCTTACGGTGGCCGGAGATCATCTCTCGGTCTATATTGTCTTACGGTTAGTTTTCCTATCGTATTTGTGGGTTTTCTTTCCAGAGTTATGTAGTTTTAGTGTGGGTCAGTCGAGTTTTTTTATTGTTACGTTTTCTATGTGGCCGTGCCTTACAGAAAAAGGGCTTGAAACAACTACAGCATTGTGTTTCGCTGTGTGAGTGCTGTTACCAGTAGCTCAATTCTCGCACTCCCGCCATCCACATTCTTCAAATACTGAAGCCCCTAATCCCAAAATGGCTGGCAACTGTTTGTGGCTGAAATTGTAACTCTTCCGTGTTGCAGATGTCCAAGGTTCATTGTTAACCATTAAGTGACGGTTTGTCGATCGAATCGAAGTTGGTTGTCTATCTTAAACTTAGGTAGTCTGTGTTCCTCGAAGGGAAACAACCCTGGAAGGCCTCTTCAAGGCCTGAGTGAATAGTTTGCTTACGGGTAGGCGTGCTCCATCGTAGGTTCACCAGGCGTGATAACTTTTTTTTTTGTTACTTGCAATAAACTAGTGCTTGACTGCGATCCCACCTGATGGTAAGCAGTGATGCAATCGTTGATGGTAAGGCGCACTAGTTTATTAAGAGCCTATTCACTTTAGCCTTGAAGACACCTAAATTGTATTCGGAAGGAAAGACTGCAGCCGGCAAACTGTTCCAATCCCTCGATGTACGCGGTATAAATGACGAGGCAAAATGCTTACCAACGAGGCAAAACGGCCAAATACCTGGCCATTACGAAATAAAAAAGAATAGGTGGAGTCGTTAAAAAGAAATCCAAATCAATATGTGACGAAATCAATAATTTGACAATCATGTCACAATTATTTTAAAAAGAAAGTAATGAAAATTATTATACCTTACTTAATTTACCTTACCTTACTTAATACGTTAAACTAGGCTTACTTCGCAAGTTTTCAAAAAGTATTTTGAAAATTTACTTTCTTAGGGCTGGTTTTTCAATGGTTAGATAAATGTTATCTGACTATTGAATATTCCGCAGATAACTTTTATCCAACCATTGAAAAATCAGCCTTAATCTATTTAAATTCATATAAGACAAGTGATTTATGTAAGTATTCAAAATTACATACATAATACTGAAGGATATCACAAATAGGTGCACTCCATACGTTACGTGCTTGAACGTAACACGAGTGAGGAGGAGTGATGGACCATTGGAGTGAGGGGATCTTAAAGAGGGTTTATTTTTAGTTGCACTGTTCTTAATATTGATCATTGTGTTTATTTACGGTGTTACCGTAACGTACCGTATTACGTGTATATTATAACTATTATAAGTGTGGGAGAGCCATGCTTCGGCACGAATGGGTCGGCTCGACCAGAGTGATACCTACCACGGCCTTACTTCAAGCAATCAGCGCCGCCCATGGACACCCGCAACGGAGGAGTTACGAGTGCGTTGCCGATCTTTCTTTTGGGGATTAGGTATTTGGAGATTTAGGGATTGGGGGAAGGCAAGGTTTAGGCCTCCGGTAACCTCACTCACACTGCGAAACACAACTCTGTGGTTGTTTCGTGGTATCACTCCGGTCGAGCCGATCCATTCGTGCCGAAGCATGGCTCGCCCACACTTAAAATTTGTATGTTTTATATGGGGGATTTTCGAGGGGTGATATCATGTCATAAGCTGACTCCAGCCCTGGTTTAGGCGAAAGGGAGTATCTGACTCTTGCTGACTAAAAAAAACCTGGTTGATTTTACTGGATGACACCGTAATAAAAAAAAGATTTTACATCGTACTAGATTTACCAGTGATAGTAGTACTATCTAGCAATAGTAGACAGTCCTGTTTATCAATAACTATCTAGTCTTCTAAATCAACATATTCAATGATACCTAAACAAATCAGCAATTTGTCAAAATCATTTGTTATGTAAGGCAATATAAATGTCACCATAATTTCTAATCAACCATGATGATTCTGTCATTGGGTACGCAAATATCAATGTAATTATAGCGATCAATTTCGTTATTATTATAATTATTATCTTGTTATTCTTCATTATAAGTTTGGTGGAAATAATTATAAATTTGAGATGAAGTCATCTAGATTATATCAATATTTGTATTATGTAATATATGATCAGTAGTTTCCTTAGACAGCAAGGTGGTTGATTGGTGCAGGTGCACAGAATACTGACCACTTTTCGCCATTGATCATATATGTGACAACTTATCATATTCTCATTAGATACCTACGTAATCAGTAATTACAAATGTAGCTAAAATCGTACTGCAGTAGTCGTAAAATATTCCTTAGAAATGGATTTAACCAAAGATTTATTAATAATAGAATTAATGAAGCAAGTAATATGGACCTACATATTTTTTTATTAATTTAATTTTGCTACGTAAATTGTCTACATTACTTACATAAAGAACCAAGATAAATATGTCTACTGCTGCATAAAACTTTCCTCTAAAAGACAATCTGTCACTTTTTATTCGTTGGTTGCCCTCGACTCTATTATTTTTAGCATCATCATCATCACATAGCAACCCTTGACTATCCTAAACTCGACTGAGAGTCTCCATTTAAGTATGGGAGAGCCATGCTTTGGCAGGAATGGGTGGGCTCGACCGGAGTGATACCACGGACTATGAGAAAACCGGCGTGAAACAATCACAGCGTTGTATTTCGCCGTGTGAGTGAGGTTACCGAAGGTCCAATTCTTCCCCTCCCCATTCCCTAATCCCCAAAAGGTCGGCAACGTACTCGTAACTCCTCTGTTGTTGCATGGACACCCATGGGCGACGCTGATTGCTTTCCATCAGGTAATACGTATGCTCGTTTGCCGACCGACAAAAAAAAGTCTCCAATCTTGAAATCCCTTATAAACTATTTTTGATGATATGAATCATTATAAAAATAATTGTACTAAGTCTTTTGAACAGAAAACAGAAGTTTCCTGTCAATGGTCACGTGTAGAGCACACTTAAACAAATTATGTGCAATGCCAACGACAAGGTTTTGCTGCTAAGTCAATATTTTGCGGTTACACCACTTTACTAGGAAAAAAATTACTTCAGTAGTCATGTTTATTTGTTACGCTTTGCTATATATTTTTTAGATAATCTGAATTAATTTCTAAACAAAATACTTTTTATCTGCGACGTATATACTCGTATAAATCAGTGACAACAAATTCCAATAGTGCATCTATCTATCCACAATGTTTGCATCTACACCTGACGCATTGAAGGTTAGATTAGCACAATCATAGTAAATAAACAATTAGACCAAGGTGGCCATAAATTTTAGATAAAATCTTCCTCGCCCGAGGAAAATTCTAAACAAAACAACTGCAAACAAACTTCACATTATGCAAGCACCGCACCCTCGACAAAAGGACCAGCGCCATGCAATAACCTACCAGTTTGAGAATACCAGGCTTGGGAAGAAATAACAAACAATTAGAGGCAGTTAAAATTGGTGGTGTTTTAGTATTATCATTTACAGTGAAAGTCGACGGCCGAAGGACGCGGGACGCCGCGCCATCCAGTTTGCTGCCGACGCTCGAGACGCGAGCACGCGACGCGTCCCACAAACGAACTCTCCTCGCGTGTGAAGTGTACGATACGATACTCAATGGAATACGACTAAACGCAACTGATCTAAGTATGTCAGTTTTATTTTGTTTCCATTATTATGTAATTGTTGTTCCGGGACCTGTTGTCAGTTGTCGTGTGTTGTGATTTGAAATTAACGGTTACCGTGGCGAATCTGTTGTCCGCGTTAATATGGCTTCAAGGCGTGCATACATTAGGCTTTCGGCTAGTTAATGTTTACCTTGGCGGCCTACTTTTGGCAAAATATTTCAAGGAACTAAATATGCATAATCTTGATACTGAACATTACCAGGTGACCCCGTTGCCAACTTACCAAAAAACGCGCGAAACGCAACGTTCAACTATTGGAAAATTTATAGGATGCTTACAAACTTTTATCTGCGATGTTTTGATTTGGTTTGACAAATTCATTGATTTCCTTGTTCAATCATACCGTAATCAATTTTGATAATCGGACAATTAATTAGTAATTTACCTAAAGAATAAACACGGTTTTTTCCTATCCACCATTCTTCGAAGCCTAGTTAAATTCTAATTATTTTTTCTACCATTATTCAATAACCGCGAAGCCCTTCCTCAACCATGAAAAGTCTTCGTTAATTACTATTTGTCGAAGATTGAGGAACTAATAAACACACATACGATTTGATTGTTTATGAAGCCCTTAGCGGTGTTCTATTGGTTGGAGTTGGTCATTAATTAATTTTATTAATTAATTAACATAACTTAGTACACCGTTTTAATCATACCAAGGCCATTTAAGACGTTGGTTAAAAATCCATTAAAAGTAAAATCCAATACGATTGGTAATACAAAATTTGATATTTGAAAACGCAGATACAGTAATCATTCCATATTCAATCCTGAGATCGGATTGTAACAATAAATACTGACAGTAACTCCTTCACCATTATCGGCCGCACTTAACTAAAACGGTCCGTAATTGCTGCTATTACACATCAAAGAGACTTGCCTATAACTAGAGCTCACATTGTCTATGCAGCTCAGAAAACATAAGATCAAAACGACGTGGGATTTTGGTCAAGGGCAGTAATTGAGGCCACTGGATACAATAAGGGCAAAGACCATGTTTCTAGTGATCTACAGACAGAACATAAGCCTAATATAAACGATAAACTAGACATGGACGCAATAAATTATGGAGATAATTCAGTGACAGATTAAAATGAAGCTGAAGGTAACGCTACCTGTTTTAAATTTATTTTTGGCAGTAAGGAAGGACGTAGTTACTAAATGTTCACTACCTGAAACGACAAGGGTGCTAATTTATTGCTCTCACCGTGATAAACTTGAACAATTAAAGTGTTAAACTCTCAATAAAATTGTATTAATTTATAAGTTTTCGTACAGAAGGACCTGTGTTGACCTTTGTCGATGTAATACTGGTTTTTGGGATGAAAACCAATTTGTCGTTAACATTAAAATTAGGATTATGATTAATTCAAGTTATCGGGTTTTCAACGGTTTTTTTTTTTAAATTAACGTGTTTTTGGTTTTGATTATCGGTCGTCATTTTGACGAAATTAGTTACTAGAAATGACCAATTTAGCACATGTCTACCGACACTTAATTTCACTAATCGATGTTATTACATTACCTAAGTTTTTTTTGATTGATTATTTATGTTTATCCCCACTGAAGATTTTTTATTTTATTTAAAATTTTGATGCAGATCATTATCTCCTTGGTCATCAATCAAAACTCAATTACTTTCCTTGTTTTCTTTTTGGACATAATCTCGCATGCTTAATACAGAGTTATATGTAGCATAATTTGCAGTTTTCTTTCATGTCGTGGTATTGTAGTCTTATAATAAACTGTTTCTACAGTTTAAAAGGCTTTTGAAAATTAATAGCAATCTCAGTCCGACAGTCACGAAATAGTCTGTTTTGTTTTAATATCATCCCAATACAATAATCAGTGTTTGTCACTAGCAGTTTGCCTCAAGGCATCATTTTAGGACCCATAATTATAAATTATAATCCGGTCTGCTAGATTCGTTTTATTATTTTGAACTTGCATACCGAGACAATAAAATAATTAAGATTGAATCAGCATAATCAAGTTATGAATGAATAAAATTACAAGTTTAAATAAAGACAGCTAGTTTAGCAATAAAATTAGTACTATAAGAAATAACAACGATAATTCATATTATGACTGTAGTTTTAAAATGAACCTTGACACGTACATTAGACAATAATAGTTTGTCACAAAACTATTCAAATACAAACATCAAGAACTCTCTAATGATAAGTAGCAGATTCATAACTTTACGAGTGAGACTGTGAGAAAGTAAAAATAAAAGATGTCAACTTTCTTTTACATAACAATAATTTCGTTGATAACACATTTCGAGACCTGTTAACCCTAAAACTATATCCGATTTGTGTAAAAACAAACTGTTAATCAATTATTCATGGGCCCTTACAAGTATCCGGAGCATCTAAAGCTTGGATGACAACTCGACTAAATTGAAATGTGTTTTCTTTAGTTGCAGTGTGAGCGTTTTATTGACATTTCTAAATGGTCAAGTTGATCTAAACGAGTTTCGTAACCGTGTTCCGAGATGTCACTGCGTACGGTCACCTAGTCGATGTACTGTTTGTGTTTGATTTTGGTTGATTGTATTTATTTATCTGGTCGCTTTTCCCTTTTGGGATTAGTGGAACTTTACTCAGTACCACTCGTTGACAAAGAAGCTCTGCCTTAAAAAGCACAGCATCATCTATTCTCATTTAAACATTAATTTCACTGCTTTTCCTTTTCTGTTTTGTAGTAATGTAAACAAGACTCTGTTGAACATGTGCTCAAAAATTAGTGCTCGACGTTTTGTAAGTCAAGGCTGTGGCCACTGGGTCACAACAATCGCAATACCCCGTAATTGTGGTAGTCAAAAATAACTCTTACTACATGGGATTTAGATTCGGTGGTCCAGACAAATACTGTCATAATTCTCAATTTAATCTAAATATAGAAATAAACCAATTCAACTAAACTATACAAAATATAATTTATTACAAAGTTAATAATGATGAAATCGATTCTATGTCTCTGTAACAAACAGCAATTTATTTCTAAGAACCAATAAATCGCGACTGTTCATTTATCGACAGGATCTTATTAAAATAATGATAATTTAAAGATCAACGCTCTATCTATTGGTGTAACAAGTGTGGGTGTTAGTATATTAGTGATAAAATATGATAATCTAGATAATACAATCGGAACATTACGAATTCCCGAAATGGTCGAGCACGATGTAATTTAAATAAAGTTTTATATAGTTCGTAACACCGATACTAGACGAAGCTGTTCCTAAGAAATATAAATTGATGATAGAAGCATAAGGCGAATAGAGACTGCGATAAGTTTCCAAGAAATGTACGATGCGAGCATTAGCATTCATTGAAGTTTGGCTACAAGCAAGAAGACGTCTAAAGCATCTACAGTCCAATCTTGTACTCGATAACCTTAAGGATCTTATGAAATTAAAGCGAAACTTTAGAATATTAATTGGTACGTTGATTGCAGACGAAGTGTGAGACTTGCTTAATAGAAACAAACTTGCGCATACAAAACTTCGTTTAAACGAACCAGAATGAATTCAGTAGGACGTGTAACTTAATAAGTTCAGTGGGCGGCGGATAAGCCAGTCTGATACTATTTCTACATGACTGCAAATTACTTAAATCTAAGCTATTTCTGTACCAAACTAACAAACATAGATATCTTTGGACTCGCCTTCCTACACCTTGGCTAAAATATTCCTTTTCCGCCTAAATTTCCTGTTAACGAGATTAGCCTAAGGACCAAACAGATTAAATTAGAATATTTTGACGTATTCTAAAAGTAGCTGTTTTGCTACATTCTTGTTATCCGACATTAAGTGCAAAGTTATAAGCGGTTTTTCAGATACACGTATGGAAAGTTCTTATTATATTAAACAAATTCTAGAAAATATTATCGTTATCAATCATTAAACTGCTTTATCATTTCCGCATTTTATCAGATCAAAATAATCTGAAAAGCAATAATTTTAAGCGCGAGTGTGTCAAATACCTGCACATTTGATAATGCATAACAAGTTTCTTGGTCCACAACACCGCTAGTTTTGTTGTCATCGTGACACACATTGTCTTCATGAATAAAAATTTTAGTTTTAACACAGTTCGCGAGAAACAACACAAGATTGTTGCAATTACATAATTACGCCTCCTTGATAGTGTTTTATCTTAGATACCTATGCTAATACAAGGCTCGGTATCTCTTGTTTTATCTAGTTTTATACATCTTAATAATCCATTATTTACTTATTATCTGATACGTGTACTGGACCAGCCCACTCTGCTGTTTGAATGTTTTTGTTTTTAATTTGTTCGTTATTTCTTTATTTTACGTTTGCAGTTTCTCATTTTACTGTTTATTGTTCTTCATCTAGACTATTGTTTTTATGAACGCAATACGTTATTTTATTTGTTCCTTCTCAAAAAGTTCGTAGCCTTTAGATTCTAATTTAGAATTCTGTGTTTTATTTTGGTCTTTAAGTTTAGGTTAACTAACAGACACTTAGTCATGAGTTCGTCAGCAATATAAACTAAATTAACCAATACAATAACCAGATAATAAATTAAATGTATGGCAAAGTGCATTGACCCTTTAGCATTCTAAAACTGCATTTGAACAATATTTGTAGCAGTTAACAATTTGTTGTTGTCTACAGAGCTAGTTAAAATTCCGTACGAATTTAGACTATATGGAAAGCCGGAAAATGCGCGGAAGGTGACCGAAACTAAATAAAAGTGAAACATTTCGGTCGCGAAGTCTCATTCGCTTCCTCGTCGAGAAATAGATCAAAGATAACGTATTCACCAAGAGATTAATTTTCCCCATAATTATGGTTAATAACTTTGTAATAACTGCACCTATTTACGTTCCATTTCGTAACTGTGTGGCGCCATCTTACGGTGCTTTATGGCGTGTTGTTACGTTTTAGTGCCTTTGATGTACTTCAAACTTTTTTACGAGTTTCGGTAGCATTCCTTTTGGTATGTTTTTGACGTTATTTTATTAGACCGTATCGAGTGATTCGAATTATGTAACTATGATTTATAGTGCCACTTCTCCGAATGAGATGTCAAGTTGTAAAACGTTGCGATGATTAATATTGTTTAACATGGTAATGCAAAAAGGTTTGTTTGATTCCAACTGCCAATCGTACAAGTTTTTTTTCATTTTGAAATTCGAACAATGCGATATTATTAAAAAAAGTCGTTACGTTTAAAAATAAACGTTCTTTTTCAAAAGTAAAAAATACTAAATATTATTTAAAATACTCTTACATAAAAATATAACAGTTTAACTAATTAATCCCCCTAATTCTGTTCACGTCACGGGTTCACCCAATTTCGCGGCATAACTGTTTCTATTTTGACATGGTGGCGGCATGACACACACTTCCTGGATTCAAAATGGCGGCGATTCAACTGTCACACACAATTAACAACCGATTTTAATCTCTAGTCCGTTATCGTAGGACGCTGTTCGAATAAAAATGTTTTTGGAATGAAAATTTAAGTATAATTTAACTGTCTGGACAGTTTAAAAATAAATATGGAAGCTTACGTCGTTTGGGAAGTGCTATGATGGAATGCATATTGCATTTGCACTTTGGGTTTTTATAATTAAGTGTTTTATATGCGGTTCGTGCACGTTTTTATGATATTATGGAATATTTCTTGCGGCTTCATCCAGAATTGTACATTAGTGTTTTGTTACCGTGTTCATTGTTTTTTACAATTATTCTGCGAGTGATTCATTATGATTTATCTTGAATCTTTTAGAGTAGATAATATAAAACCGTTTTACATTGTAAACAGCTCAGTAAGAGTCCAATTTAACATTTTTTCTGAAAATTTCAATTTTAGCAACATCTTAGTATGCAGATGATCGTCCTGAATCTGAGTGCCTGAATTGATCAGACATTTTTTAGTGTCAAATTCATAGGGTTAAAACGGTAACCCCAGTCTGTCAGCCAGTACCTAGAATACATACAGATTGTATTTGATTGTAAATTTGAAATCAAATATTTAAGTAAAATGCAGTACAAAAAAGTTGATGTTAATGTATTTTATTGTTCTAATGAATAAATGAACGAACGTAACGGAATCCTTTGGCGCGAATCCTGTTTATGGTCAATTTTACGTCTACACAGGATTATTTTTTGTTCTAAGCTTTATTTTGTCTAAATCATAGTACAAGTATGTACTATGCCTAATAATAAATATACAGTAGCTGACAATTCTATCAATAGCTGTCGATTTTATCATTGATAATATTCTGAAGATTTATTTTTAGCGTTATAGGTACTTATGTACACAAAAACATCTGTTTCCAGTGAAAATTTCTGAAAGTTGTCATCTTTTGTTTTTTTGATCTTTATTTTTTTGCGGACACGGTTGTGTTTTCATTGACTAGGTGTAGTTAGTATGGACGGCAGCGGTTGACACCTGATGTGAATACGTAATGCGGTTTTTCAATGATGCTTCGACGTATTGATGTAATAAAGTGGATCCATTGTTCCTTGTAGACCGGGAGACCGATATGTTTGGCTTTGAGTCATGAGAACATCGTACTCGCATTAAATATGACATATTCTTTTATAGTCGTGCTAGCGCCTAACGAAGCTTTGCAGCAGTGTAATGATAATACTAAACTCCAGTAATAAATGGATATTATTATACATAAGTGTTTACTTTCCTCGTTAAATTTTCTATCTATTAATAAAATCTCTAGCGCTCAAGCTCTAGCTCATCAAAATCTGTAGCGTAGTTTTCAAGATTTAAGCATTCATAGGGATGTAGGGACAGAGAAAGAGAAAGAGACTTTTTTAAGCTAGTTAGGGATATATACAAATATTTAATATCAAAACTAAGTGTCTGTGTCTAGTTCAGATTTTTTAGTATTGAACTTTAAACTCAATTTGAATGAACTTTTTGACTGATCAAATTGCATATTAATCGATAATTTGTTTCTTTTGATAAATTTTAAAAGATTATTATCAAAGGATTATACTGCTGTCAGATAAAAAATCTTGATATTTTATGTCTGAAACGTATTACAAAATTAATAAACGTTCTTGGACCTTTCTGCTCTTGAGAACTATCAAGACATTGACTGTCTCTTTATTTTATAATCGGTAAACATTTACCAACTCGCTCAAAACTGATTAAGATATTCTATTAAAGTCACTGCTAAATAATTATTGTATATTAGTTTTATTATCGTTAATTTTACTAATATCCGTCAGAAATGTAGCAATAAGTTTAATTTTGATTTTATTATTGTGCATTTTGTAAATGTTAAGGTCGCGGGCTCCGGGTCTATCAACAATACGCGTGTGAGACAATGTCGACTCTGTTGATTGATGTTGTGGTACTGACAGACAGACAGATGGACAGGTTTCGTTATATTTTGGTCTTTCCTGTTGTATCGATTTGTGATCGAATTCTTTTGAAGTTAGATCAGATTATGTCATTGTCTGGGAAGCATTGTGTCCAAGGTTGGTACCTTATTTCGGATCTCATCCTCATGAGCTTAATATATGTTAGTTTACCTTTAGTAAGCATTTTTTTTATCTTCTTAAAAAATAATAAGTAGATGAAGTATGATTTGTTTATAAGCTTGAAACGCATACGGCGATTCTAAATTTATTTACCCTTATCAGTAAATATACAATATGTTCTTTGACAGCTTATTATGTTTTTTGTTTACTTTTTCTAATAAAAATAATGCGTTTGTGTAGTTTGGTAAATAATTTTAATAATATTTGTTTATGTAAAGTTTAATAGCGATTGCGAGAATATAGACACAAGTCCGTACAGATTAAGCATAAAAAAGTTACAGATAAAAAAAAACATTTCTATAAAATAAAACATAGGCAAATATTAAATTTATCAATTTTATCTTTAATTATTCTTAGTTCTTTAGTAATCACAGATACTCTTACTTTCAATAATTAACCATGATAATAATGCTAATATCCGTTTAGAACATATTAGCGAACTATGCGCCTGCGCAGACTCGCTCGATAAACACATCGACTATGATGAATAGGGTGATAGAACACTAATTCAATTTTATAATATAATGGACTTGTTCGCTACGGCATTTCTCTTAATTAATCACCAGAGATAGAAATCGGTGGTAAAGTTTATGGCCGATGTCATAAATATGTTGAAAAACATCACAGACGCCGCGTTTTTTGGAAACGTTAAGTATTTTATTTGTAGAAACTTTCTGCTAATAATCTTTGTCACATATGAAACTAATCTTATTCTTTTACTTTATGTATATTTGCATGTAGGTATATATGTGTTTATGTTAAGAAAAACAACAAAGAAAAAATTATTCTCGTACTTTCTATTTTTCTAATGTTTAAATTCTAGTCCGGATTAAAAACAGTCTAAACAATGCCACGGTAGTTATATTATTAAGAAATTATTGCTAACGCTAAAGTCTCTTCGCTCATGTTTAGTAGGGCTTAGCTTTAAATATTTTTAAATGTTTAAGTGTGGGAGAGCCATGCTTCGGCACTAATGGGTCAGATCGACCGGAGTGAAACAACGACAGCGTTATGTGTTTCGCCGTGTGAGTGAGGTTACCGGAGGCCCATTCCTCTCCCTACCCCAATTCTTAAATTTCCAAATCCCTAAGCCCCAAAAGGTAGGCAACGCACTCGTAACTCCTCTGTTGCGACAACCGTGTTTGGCTCTGTCATATTAGAAATTAATAAATAATACTAAACTACCATTAAATAAATAAAAAAAATTGGTTTTTAATTCAAAATTACATTTATAAAAATGTACGAAGACAATATTAATGAATTTAAAAAGTGATAATTACCACAGCGTTGTGTTTCGCCGTGTGAGTGAGGTTACCGGAGGCCCAATCCTTCCCCTTCCCCAATCCCTTCTCAATCCCATGTGTGTCCGTGGCATCACCAGGCCCTATCAGAATACCAGCGCTGCGGTATTTTTACCTACAGGTAAATTATCGCAGCATATGCTGAGATAGTGGCCTTTTTGACCTCGCACAGGTCTTTTACTTTTTTTTAAATATTTTTTTGTTGTTGTTTTGTTTCTTTTTGTTTGTTTTTTCTTTTTGTATATATAAAATGTAATTGTATTTATTTTCTGTGCGAGTCTCAAATAAATGTTTTTTCTTTCTTCTTTCTTTCTAAATCTCCAAATCCCTAATCCCTAAAAGGTCGGCAACGCACTCGTAACTCCTCCGTTGCGAGTGTCCATGGGCGGCGCTGATTGCTTACCATCAGGTAATCCGTCTGCTCGTTTGCCGACCTATTACATAAAAAAAAAAATTAACAGTAAAATAAAATAAAAATACAGATTTTCTAAACTACACGTAGGGCAAAAAGATGCACATGCACTCTGTCCACTTTTAAAATCCATTCAATAATTTCTGCGAACGATTTTAAAGCGGTTTATTCATGAGCGTGTCAGTAACATCCATACATCTATTGTTACCACCGTGTGTTGTCTGCCTTAGTGTCAACATCCGTAGAATTCGTTACAGAATCCGTGTATCTATCAGTTACAGAGAAAGTGTAACATAACTAACTGAATTCTTCCATCGGTTCACTTTCGCACATCACAATGGCTGCCAAATTAACTTCTTAATTAAATTGCCTTGTAGCCTCATCGGTTTGTTTGTGTAGATTTATTGGTGGATGCTTTTATTTGATGAAGGTTCCGGGATCAAAGTCTTTTTGGGTTCTGTTAAAAACTGTCAACGTGGTGGCTGGACGACTCGGCTGTCGCTCAACATGTCGCGGGCTCGATTCCCGCATCGATCCACTCTTTGTTTGTTCCACTAATTGTTGATCCGGGCCTGGATGTGATGTGTACACTGGAAAAAATCATAACGCAGAGCAACTATGAGGTTGCGGGGCAAGCGCAATGAGGCACCGCCTTTCTGCCCAGAGCAGGAAAAGGAACGGGGGATTTTTTTGTCAGTAAGAGTCTGACACTCCGTCCCGCCCGACCCTGGGCCGGAGAGGGTATCTGATTATTTAACCATTACAAAAAGAAAAAAAAGTTACTAGGTATAATCTCTCATATCTGTTCTTCAAGTCTATCACACTTTCTTAAATCATACCTTTTCTTAAAACAAAGAAATCCTTTCATAACGTAAACTATCTTTATTTTCGATGGTCATCCTACCATTGAATATAACAACAGACATAATACAACAATAACAATTAACGATATTTACTCTTCGTTAAATCTTGTAAAGAATTAAAACAAGAGGCACGTACTATGTTAACAGCTGAACAGCTGGCTAGATGCAGAGGTCACAGCTTTGAATGGAGTGGGCAAACCGCCAATGCCATTATTTGAATTAATTTTCAAAAGGGTGACCTTTTGTCGGCTAGGTACCTTTGTATTGTTAGATTATTATTGTACTGATGTTACTTCCTATGGATAGGAAGAAAGACCGGGACCATCTAGTTTTTTTTATTGATAGTGACGTGTATAATTGTAGTTTTGGGAGAGCCAATAGCTTTTGTCATTCATTGTGAACGAGAGAGAGAGTATCAGACTCTTACTAAAACTCTTACTGCATAAATTGGTGGCTCGACCAGAGTTATATCACGGCCTCACAGAGAACCGGCGTGAAACAACCACAGCGTTGTGTTTCACCGTGTTAGTGAGGTTACCGGAAGCGCCAATCCTTTCCTTACCCCAATCCGTTCCCTTTGTCAAAATCACCAAATCCCTAATCCCCAAAAGGTCGACAACGCACTCGTAACTTCTCCGTCGTTGCGGGTGTCCATGGGCGACGCTGATTGCTTACCATCAGGTAATCCGTTTGCTCGTTTCATAAAAAAGGAGAATTCATTTTACTTTTTCAAATCATCTATAGACCTTATTCTTGACACCTAGGCACTATTTTGACCTAGGTGTTTAGGTCCGCATTGGATCAATTAACATCCTACTCGGGTACTCATTAGCACTTTAATGACGATTTCCTTAACGTGTGACATCCGTGCTCAGACTTTAATGTTCGATTAATGCCGTAAATGTAATTAGTCTACACGATGTACATTTTTACTAATTGCTATTTATTTTAGTGTAGTATTTAAAAGGTTTCTTTAAAATACTAAAGAAAACCGCCTGTTTCTTTTCTAAATTGATGTTGAAGTCGATTTAAAAAACAAACAGATCAAAAAATATTTATTTCAATTAAATTTTTAACGAAACTTTTGACCGTCATAAAATATCTTACTTAATATGCAAACATACAAAGTGTCAGTCTGTCAGTCAGTCCTCTAGTGAAGCTATTTGCTCGTTCCAAAGTGAAGATTCGTTAAGAAAAAACCGGCCAAGTGCGAGTCGGGCTCGCGCACAAAGGGTTCCGTAGCAGCAAATATAAATAAACTTTAACCAAAATTACAGTTAAATCAACCTATCTCAAAAACTATAAAAGATACTTTGATCAAACCAAAAATCGTTGAAAGAGTTAATTAGCATGCATCACCTCTATTTTTTTCAGAATTTTATACCCCGTAGTTATAAAAATAGAGGGGGGGGGACATACTTTTTACGACTTTGAGAGCTGATATCTCAAAAACCGTTCACTTTAAGAAAAATGTTTTTTAGAAAACTTTATATCATTTTAAAAGACCTTTCCATTGATACCCCACACGGGTATGTACATCGAAAAAAAAATTTTCATCCCTCAGTTACATGTATGGGGGGCCCCACCCCCAATTCTTTTTTTTACTATTTAGTGTCATAATTTTGTAGCGGTTCATACAACACATATTCCCATCAAATTTCATCACTGTAGTACTTATAGTTTCCGAGTAAATCGGCTGTGACAGACGGACAGACGGACAGACGGACAGACGGACAGACGGACATGACGAAACTATAAGGGTTCCGTTTTTGCCATTTTGGCTACGGAACCCTAAAAAGAGCAAGAAGAAACTCCGTGATTACTCTTTAACTCTTTCTCGTTAACCTTTGGAAATAACCGTTAATATTATTTTGGTCGGTCGACTAGAGTCACACCACCTCTTCATAGAAACCCAACGTGAAACAACGATTGCGTTGAATTTCGTTGCGTAGGTTACAGGAGACTCAACCTCCAAAGGCCCTCGCAACTACTCTTATGTTACGAATGTCCATGCGTGCACCAACTTTCCTTACCATCAGGTGGATTGTTTGTCAACCTACGCCATAACCTATTATAAAGAGAACAAAGAATACTGGAGTGCAAGTAGCATTTGTTTGCATTTAAATATTGCATTAGTTATTTTAGAGACAGAACGAAGTCCTTCTCAATTACACGCTAGCAAAAAGTGTGAAACATAACCAGGTGTGATGTGAAGTTAAGTTACTTAGACATGGTCTTAATAAAGATACAAAAAATGTGCGATTTAGTCCCTTTTAAAACTTACTGCAGCTAATAAAATAAAACAGCTATCCGCTACGCAAGCTAAACCCACCTTTATATCTATGTTTATAAAATGTACATTCGCATATGTGTCCTGGTGTACCTATAAGGAGTTCGGCCGTGACTGGGTAATGACTAATCGTTCGAGGTTCAGTGCCGACCTTAGGTACTCGGTTGGACAGCTATTATATAATTTTGTACTGATGTTAAGTAAATGTTCGGTTTTATTGTTTTTTTATTGGTTTTAAGTGTTTTATAGATCAAAATAGAAGTTAGTGTTATGTGATATATTATGTAGTTCAACAAACAGCTGCATGCATCTACTGGTTTTGGGGGAAGCTACGGTAGCCAAGGTCGTTGTAGGTGGATACTTAGAAATTTGTTTTTTTTTCTAAAATGTAATGGGAACCCAGTTCTCATAACAATATCCATAACAGTCGGGAAAACCAACATTTTACCTAGACTTGCTTGCGATAAACGTTTTGACTTTGGTTTTAAATGTTAAAAAAAATATTTCGTTTTTATTCCGCGACAAAATTCAGGCTTGTTGCAAGATGCAATCCCACTCCTATGCAATCATGTATATGCACATGCTGCAAAGATCCCGTCCTCCCACCCACATTTTTTTGCACACGTGCAAAAAACGGAAAAACATGCCACACAATCAAACCTATACTCGACACGTGTTTCGCCCCTCCACAGGGCATCCTCAGGAGATGTTGACTCGAGCGCTCGTCGATATTTTTCCTAATATTTAATGTCATGGATTTCCGCAAATTAATGCCTGATTCTACAAATTATCGTTTTGACTCTGTCTTTGCCTTAAAGTATTTAGCAGCTCTAATTCCTAAGTTCTTCTTTCTGCCTTTACACTTCAAATATTTCATCCGGGGTTGGGGGCAAGCGCACTAAGGCACCGCGGCCTCGGCCCAGAGCAGGAAGAAACGGGGTTTTTTTTAGTCAGTAAGAGTCTGACAATCTCTCTTCACTCACCCCGGGCGAGATGATTTCTATTTGATAATTTTCCCCTTTCAAAAAAGGCTACAAATATACATAGTTGTGGCACTCGACTAAATTTGTAATTCTAATCACTCCTTATAATCATCATTCATTAGTTCAATCATTTTATTCCAATTAAGTCATGAATCATGAATGAAGTGAAACTATGAGGTAAAGGCAGATGAGGATTCTGACAAAAAAAAAAAAAAATATCTGTATAGATATAAGTTAAAAATAATTGTTATTTTTCTACAAAACTTCGCCTAAGAAAATAACGTGCGTATAAAGAACTCGTTGATTTTCATAAGACACTTGAGGAAATCGACAAAGTTGAATGTCTCGAGCCACTGCACTAATAAAGCAGTTATTAATTATTCACGTTAATAATAATAATTAAGATCCTTCGCTAGATTGCTAGCAAGGTGCCCTAGTTCGTAACAATGTGTGACGTCACAGCCTGTACCATCATGGCGTTACAATGGGAGTCATGTTATGAATTATACATTATCGAAATATTGTATTCTATTGTCACATACATCATTATCGTCATTGTGATGTTCTATCATCAAGTTTTTCATGGAATTTTATTTTGATACCTTTGACGGTTGAATAATTATTCGGATTCGTTGCTAACTCTTTTTACGCCTTAATCATCATCATCATCATCAGCCTGATAACGTTTACTGCTGGACATAGGCCTCCCCAATTGCACGCCACTGAGCTCGATGTTCAGCTCTTCTCATCCAACCACTGCCAGCCACCCTGCGGATGTTGTCAGTCCACCTAGCTGGAGGCTAATGTCATAATGTCGATGGCTAATCATAAATAAAAGAAGAAGAAAGAGAGTTGAATACGTTTGTCACACTCCTAAGAGTTTGATAGAGATAGTTTATGAACATTTTTATTGGCGACCACCAATCCGCCTGTCAAACGTGGTGATTATCTCCAGCTGCCGCAGGGGTAGCTCCGGGAATTGGGGATCGCTAAACAATCTCCGGACAGTAAGCGAGGGTGTTTTGCTGCTCGACTATAACAAGAACCGAAAGGACGCTTTCTGCGCGCGCCTTAAAGAGTCACTGGAATCACGACAGATAGGATTCACTGGGATCACGACAGATAGGGTTCACTGGGAGCACGACAGATAGGGTTCACTGGGATCGATGTCCAGTCAGAAGTGTGGTTATGGAGCAGGACAAAGAAGGTGGTGGTTTTTAGTCAGTAAATGTGTGATACGCACTCTCTTTTACTCATCCCAGAGCGTGGAAAAGTTTTTTGGTGATTTACCTACTCAAAATCAAAATACTGACCATTGATGTGAATAGTGTATTTGGCATACTTCTTAATTTAAACAAATTATATTTTTATGTTAGGCTCAGGTATTTTTATGTTAGGCTTTTTTACCACCTCGTTTCTTCTCCTGCTCTAGGAGGTCGAGGTCGCGTTACATGCTCTTGATAAGCTTCAGCTGAGGCACTGAAGCACCTTGAAGTTTACTTTAACTTTTATGTTATCATTATGATAAATATAAGTAAACCCATATAATATTTTGTACAATAACTTAATTTGCTTCATACCATAAATCATAGGACCTTGAAGTTACCAATACCCCATGATCAAACTGAAGTGCGGGACGACGGACACGTCATTCAATAATTGACATGTAGCATGCTACCTACCCACTACAACCAGTTAATGTAACTATAACCATAGCTTCATATTTACTGGCTTTAAAAATATTATTATCAAGATAAGCTTCCCTCCCACAATATTGGCCGTGGTATTTAAAACTTTAACCAGACTTCTTGTGAAAACTTTATGAAAATTCGTTCAGCAGTTTCCGAGGTTTAGGTGTACAGACAGACCCAGTTAGGCACTTAAATTTAATGGTTAATTAAATCAAATGTATAATATATTTTTGTTTATGTTTAACGATTTTTTGTGGTGCAACAAATAATTTTTATAGATCTTATTTATCATTTGTTATTTGCAGATGTGTAGGTTAGTTAGATACGTGTAAAGCCTAAAGTTTTCTTTCTCACACATCATTGAAAAAAAACTCGATTCACGTGACGAAATTCACATAGAAAAATCAACCATTCATCATCATGGAGACATTCCCAAAAACCGTTTCCTAGTTTACAAAAGTAATAAAAAATCAATATAAATCTTCGAAAACGAGAGTGGACCCGCGGGCTAAACAGAATCAACTTTACGATATTTTATACAAGTTACAACAATAATAAAAATTCAACACTTTCCACAGACGTTGTGTTTGTCTAAGAAGTGAAAATAGATGTTCATTTATATGGTAATTTTTATGGTAAACATGGTTTATTTATGGTGTTAGTTAACAAGGGGTCACGCTAACGAATTAAGGTATGTTTAAGGTACAAGTAGGACGCTAAATACCGGCTTGTGACACACAGTTACCGATGGTAATACGCGCTTAGACGGTGGGAATGTTAGTTATTCAGTATAAAATTCGGTACATAGTCAGAATATTTGGACAGAAGGTGTCATAATTACGATAATCATATGTTAAGAACAGGAGTATTTTCAGTATTATGCAGTAGAAAAGCTAAAGATGGAGTCTGAAAAAGATAACGCAGACAGTTTCTTAACGTATGATGACCAAGCCTAGCGTTGATTGGTTGCGAGTGCAATGGCGATAATATGTACCACTCTTGTTCAGAACAGGAGTTTTTAGTTAATGAAAGTCTAAAACACCCTCTCGTCGAATACGTTGATAATATTCCAGGCTCAAAAAAGGGCAATATCTAGTACCACTACTCTGATTCGCAACAGGAGATGGAGCTAAGTCGATTTTAGTCAGTAAGACTCTGAAACTTCCTATCGCCCCAACCAAGGCAGTAGAAACAAAAGTTGATAATATTCCAGCCTCAAAAAAAACGTCCTAACCTACCTATTCTTAAAACAAAATATTTCGAATTCAAATACTAACTAACCGTCGCTCGTCCATCCGCAACTCCGATCTCGGAAACCCGGTTGGCGACATTCGCTGGCTCAAGGTGACGCGTGGGCCTGCCGCACCTACCGCTACCTGTACCTACGTGGCTCCGAATCCACATACCTACCGGTTCATGGTTTATATTTGAAAAACGTTACTTCTATTGGCCTAGCTGCGATTTGGGACATTGGAACAGTTGATAGAAGTTTTAAGGTTTTGATTTGGAGATGTTCTATGTTCTACAGAAAATTTTCATTCCAGTTTGGGCAAGGAAGAGTATCAATTTAATGTTCATGACATCTATTCATATATTGACTAGCTCCCACCAGCGGCTTCACCCGCATGGTATCTTGATAAAAAGTAGCCTATGTACTATTCCGGAGTATATCCTGTGCATGTGCGAAATTTCATCCAGATCCGTCCAGCTGTTTTGGCGTGATTGAGTAACAAACACCCGAATATCCATAACTTTCGCATTTATAATATTAGTAAGATAGACTTATCAGTTCAGCATTGTATTTGTTTCTTTCTTAAAATCTTTCAATTGCATTAAGTTTCCAGAAATATCGATGTAAATAAGTTTAAGAAGAATTTGTTTTCTAGTCACGAATTATTTTTAAGGGAAGAAAAATTGTAATGGCTGAATGCTAAAGGACTACACTTATTGTAAACAAGGAAAAAACACATTGAAAATAATAATCTTAACCTATTAGATCACACCTATCAGAAACAAATTTGCATGACATTATCAAACTTGATTGTTTTTATGCAAATCTTTCGAATTGCATAAAGTAACGTGAGATATGAATCACTAAATAAATATATCAAATTATAAAGTTGTCATTTTCGAAAATGAAGATATATTTAAATGATTAAATACCTACTTAATAGCTAAACTTTCGATGTTCTTTAAAATTTATATCTTAATGATTTTAATTGGCGATCTTCCGATTACCTTATAAATAATTTGATAACGTTATTAAATTCATTAGTTCTTTCTCACCATTTCACTTATGTGATTAGGTATTACTAAAAAGTTTATTTAAAAAAAAAGGAAGTGTTAATGTAATCGGAAAATATAATTTATGTAATCATTTTAGAGGTTCGGCCATAATCAAATAAATAAAGCGAACTTCATTTTGTTATAAAAAATATAAATTATTCTCTGATGTGAATACGCACCATAAACAAAATCAATATTCTACCAATGGACTACAGATAGAAAATAATTTTAACGAAGCGTACGTTATCTGTGCATGCATTAACCACAGATAATAAATATAAGGGGCTAACTGGCGTCGTGTTTGTTGAGGCCGCTCTCAGAACTATAGGTTTATTAATAGCACAGATTTGATAAGCATCGACTTAGTCATTCTATAAGGAGTCTGGATGCAAAACGGGAGGGGTCGAATCGATGAGACAAAGGAATTGCATTTTATACTCTTTGTTGCTTCAAGCTGTTTTATTTTGATTCGTAAATTCTTTTATTTCATTGAAATGAGAATTAATGAAAGTTAAGATAATGATACTCGTATTGCAGAATTCATATAGAAACTGTTTAGGACTATGTTGCTCTTTTACGATTATGACCAATGAAGCCCTGATTCTACGAAAAATATTTTTTTATCCATATGTCCAAAGATTTCCTAGATGATCATATTTGAGACATTATTTTACAAGTAGACCATAACTAGATAATATTTATTTGTGACATAAGAACATTTTTTTTCATTATGTATTAAGTACTTGAGTTGAATTGTTTTAAACTGTCCCCAAAAAACATCTGCCAAAAAATCCTAACATATGACAACAATGTATCAAAACAAACCACATAGCAAACGGTTCAGTGACTGGGTCAAGTAACATGAGGCCTAGGTTTAACTTTAACTAGGCAGTTCAAACACTGCTAATCGTCTTTAATCTCTAGGTCAGCTTGAAAAGAGGCCAACCGGCGTCTCTCTTACACTGGAAGATAGGTTTGTACAATGGTTTAGGTGAAATTATGTTTAATTGTATATTTATAAACGTATTGGTAATATTGGCTGACGAAGCCATTCATGTTAAGATTGATCATTCTTTCAATGCAGCTAAACAAATTGGGATCGTTGTTCTTAATTCTTACTTTAAATCTTACTGCTCAGTTGTAAAGGTAACCCTGGATTATAGGTTACAATAATTTTCGACAGGGTTTACGAGTAGGGGTAAAATCCGGGTTGATATTAGATGCTTCTCTATCTATCCATACTAACACTATTTTAAATTGTGTCTCATATATTATTTCTGTTTGTTTCAGGTTTACAAAAACTTATGCCCAGTGACGTGTTCCAGTTGAATCGACGGTGTTGTGGTGACAATGCCGTGACAATTAACAAACTATAACGAATTGTTTACTAATTAATTACTAAGTGAGTGATTGTGATTGTGAGGTGATAAAGTGTCCATGTTTATCGGATATTATTCGATTGGTGAGTACACACACTAATTTAGATAATCTAGATACTAACTAAATAGAAACTTGTAACCATTTTGTTGTTTTTTCAACATTTTCTATGATTTGTGTAAAGCCTTTGAATGATTGAATAAATGAAGATCACTAAAAAAATCGTTCTGTCTCTAGGTTGTAACGGTGTCGAAACATTTAGAAAATTTTGGCTTTGTAATATACGTATTTTGTTTTGATTTTAAATATTTCTACCTTTTTAACAAAAGCTCTCTCATAATTTATACAACCATCTGTTGATTCTATAAAAATAAGGTGTTCCTCAAGGCTTAGTCTTTGAGCCATCACCGTTTTTAAGCTTTAAAAGTTTATGACATAAATATTACGTAATAGACTTTCTTAACTATGTGACTTAATGAGAAATTATGGCTCAGGCGAAATTTTATTTATTCAACTAATTGGTTTTTGAGGTACGAAATTGAGATAGTTAAAAGCAATAACTAATTTCGCAGACGAAAATCGATTAGAATCAATTTCACAATTTCAATTATTGTTCACATGTTTGTTGGAATTAGGATACGTGTAGGCGTATTATTGAAGAACTTACGAATATTAAGCGTGTTTCATAAGAGGTGGTATCTTCAAACCTAATATCAATAACTTTGACCAGTGGCAGGCCCTTTGAAGTGGCTGGAAGTATGTCAACAGAAACCATATAACATGTAGGTCGACCTAACACTTCTATGTTACAACAAATGCATGGATGTAGGCGATATCGTTTACTGTCATATTCCATATTTATGGAAGGTAGACGCCATTTTATTATAACTGTTCATTCTTTTTGACAAGTATAATGTTATGTTGTCTATTTTTTTATCTATAATGGTAATAAAATGGGTTTTATATTATACTTGGTAGGCAGGGGAGTTGTAACATTTTGGTAATTTATTGAAATGTTTAGTTAAGTAGGTTACTTTTGTAATGTAATTGAGTTTGAGTTCATTATTTTGATTGATTGGTTGAAATTGATTTAATTGATTAGAATTTTTATAATAAACTCAAATTAATATTTCTATTGACAAGCTCTGTAAATAGGATGCAAACGACACTTAATTAGCCTCTATATTGTACAATACGTTTCCGTTTGACATCACAAAATAAAAATAAAAGAAATAACATAGATTAAAAATCAGTTTTAGGTGTTGCATAAATGAAACATAGGTCACATTTTCTTTTATTTTTTATTTAATTGCGGTTAGCGTCATCAATCAATGTCTGCTAAAAGACGTCTTCGATGAAATTAATTGAATCAAGCATTTGTGTTAGTTCTGAAATGTTAAGCAGTGTATACAAATATTCAATTACTCATGTATTATATTAAATATAATAATAAGTAGTGTTTGTGAGTGTCGCCTCTTCACAGTCAATTACATGTCTGCCGGTCCGATTGATTGGCGTTGCACAATTGAAGCCGGTTAGCACGCTCGTCGGATCAGTGGTCCAAACTTTAAGCTTATAGCGGAGGTGAAAAATATAATAAAGATCGATTTGACTGTATAGCAAGATGTTTTTTAATTTTAGTTCAAACTCAATTGAAAAGAACATTTTGAAGCACTAGGAACGATTAAAATTATCGTTTTTGATTGCGTGGCTTGAGTAGTTAAATTACCTCTATATTAACTAAATATCACAAATTTGAAAAGGCCTTAGCCTCATAATAAACTGACGTGATTAACCGACAGAGTTGTGTTTGATCGTGTGAGTGAGGTTACAAAAGACCCAATCCCCTTTTCTCATTCCTTCTCGATCCCTAAATTGCTGAAACCATAATCTCCATAAGGCCAGCAATGCACACATAACTTCTTTGATGAAGTTTTAAATGTTTTAATTATTTTATCTTATATCTTGTACCACTCATTCTGAAGTTAGTGTTAAACAAATTGGCAACGAGTGTAGTAACGCTCACTATTAAACTAATTGACTTATTGCTTTCTGTGTGACTGCTCACTCACACTTGTACAGAACTTCCATTCCAACCAAATCTTCACAAAAGATTTACAAGCCATGGCAGTTCATCCTTGCTGGTTATAAGATGAGAGTAATCTCTTCATTGGCTCTTACCACTCCTTTTTGAAGCCATTGTCATCACACAGTTTGTTTTCTAACTACAACTGGTTAGTCAACTTAGTGAACCACAATTTTAGATACTAACTTGGCTTAGTAAACAAATAAATAATTTGGCATCAAAAATGCAATAAAATATTTAAAAATAATCAGACTTCCATTTGTTGATTTTATAATACATACAATTTTTTAAATTTTGTTTTAATATTTTCAAAAAAGGAACACGAGAACAGTAGTTCTAATTTTAAAAGCTTGACCATTTTAAAAGGATTAATATTATTCCCATAATTCCTAGAAAATAGGTACATACTTTGTATCTACATTGTCTATGAAGGTATCTATATGTCTATATACTAATCGGTTCATTAAAATATTTTGTAGATCTTCTGTATTATTTTCTTTATGCCAATTGTGTATAGAGACAGTGACATTGGCGCCTCGCTAGTAATCATGACAGAGTGGTGCATATTAAACATCATTAGGAAATAGTTGCAATATATCTAAAGTCACTTCTAAATAATTTACATTATTTATGAGTGTAAACAAATTATTAAAACGAAATCTTACTATCAAAACTTTAGTTTTAAGTTTAATGTGCATTTTTTATAATTAGCTATCCAAATTCAATATCATTATTTAATAAATTTTGTCATTTTATTAAGTAAGTTTTTTATAGTGTGTAAGTGATAGTTCGGTTTTAAATCCCTGTACATTTTAAACGAACGGGTATTTACCCGTTCGTTTTTTTAATTCCCGTATAAAATACAAAAGTAATTGTCCCTCTTCAAAAAGGAGTTCGATTATCATTTCGGCGACATAACTATGTACAAGATTAATAACAAAGGTGCTAATTTACTAAATAAAACTATTATAAGATCAATTCTCTCAACAAATGCTATTCGACCAATCAATTGACGTCCGACCTCTTTTGAAATTTCGTAAAAAACGGTTGTATTTTTTTTTCTTTTTGGAAGTCAATTCGGATTCCCTCTGACTTCCTTACTCCGGGTGTCTACCTTCAGAGCAAGGTATAAGAGACCAGTAGGTAGCAACCTTCACAACAAAACATCTGTTGACGGGAATGTTAAGGTATCGTTTCGCAACGGCTCCTTTATAAGGAAAAACAGGTCATTGCTATTGGAACTCGACCTTAAACACACGCAGCGCTCTCGTGTTTATTTTACTTTGATTTCATTTAATAATTGTTATTATTACGATGTTAATAGTAATAATTATTACTGTTTTTTTGTTTTCTTACACCTGTGTGTACCTGTGTGTAAATAAGAATCGTTTATTTTTTTATTGAGATTTATTGGAATTGAATTTGACATTGTTTTGTGTGACTTTTTGTATGTTTAGTTTATCATTGTGATTGTGACTTACAAGATTTAAACAAAAAGTTGACAATTGTTTTTTTTTCGTTGCGTTTTTGAGTAGTACCTTGTGGGTTCTGGTGTCTTTTCCATTCAAAGATTACTATATACAATTACACTGTTTATAGAATCAAAGTAAATTAAGCCTTATCTTATTCGTTGTTATATCATTTATTTGAATAAGAACATTATAAACGCTTTTCAAAGTGAAAAAAAATACCCACCTGTAATCTTTTATTCTTATAATTTATTCCAAAAAAATTCGATAAATATGACGTTTGAGGTTGAAAATAACACTATAAGCACTAAAAATACGGAAATGAAAATATAAAATTCCAGCCTACGCAACAATTAACACGGTGACCAAGAAACCGAAACTCGTAAACATTACTTACACTCGTGACCTTGACCCGAAATGAGTGGTAATAATAATAAGATATGAGTAATAATAGTGCGTACTTAGTAATAAATAATAATAATAGTGATGCGAATTTTACGTTGAGGAAAATAGAAAGTTATTGAGGACTATTATTGAGGATTACCTATTGGAAGTTTCGTCACATATGGCGAATCAGATGTGACGTCGTAATATGAGGCTATGATGAGATATGATTTGTTTAGGGTAAAACAAAAAATGAAATATATCAATGTAACATACGATGGCTTTGAAGCTTTGGGCTGGTAGCTTTTAACTGGGACAAAGATGTGCGAATTCTGAATTTAAACATTTCGTTTTTTTTTGTTAACTTGTAAGTTTGTATGTAGGGGGTAATCTTTGGAACCGCTGATCGGATTGCCAAAATTCTTTCACTGATAGATAGCTACAATGTTCCTTAGGGCTATAGGCTAGGCTAGTTAAACATCACGCTACGATTAAACGAAGCCGAGCAGCGGGTGAAACCGCGCGAGAGTAGCTATTGTTTATATACATTGAGATTACACATACGGATCCAATCGATTATTTCTAAAAAAAAACCCAAGATATTTTCTTTTATTTTCGAAAAGGCAACAAAACCTGACCTTTCTCACCTTACACACGAATGACCTTGACCTGAAATGAGTAATAATAGTGTTGAGTACCCGCCGTGGGTTTATTAAGGAAAATAATGAAATGCGAATTTATTAATTCGACGGATTGCTGGCGCCTGCGATGACGTATCCGTCTTGTGTTGTAGTGTAGGACGAACTGTTATTTGGGTCATCGTTTGTTGATGATTCGGTTTAATTCTATATATAGATAGATTGTAGTATTATTAAACTTTACTTATTTTTATTCGAATCTGAACTTAAGATCAAGCACCTACTAGCTTCACTGATGAACAGACTGTCTGACTGTATCAACCTATTTTGACGTGTCAAAAGTACCTGTTTATGATGAAGATGGTACAAATGATTTTGACATTCAATCAATAAAAGTAATGTCGTCTTTGCTAAGTTTATTAGTTAATTACATAAAACTTATTAAAATCAAAGCAAAATCATAAAACTGTATCAGATGAATAGGTAAAGTGTGGTAGTATTTTTAATTTAATCGGTCTTGCAAATTAAGAATTTAGAATTTACAATGTTTTGATGTGTCATTATTCTCAGCTTAAAGATTAATTGTTAAAAAAATATTTCCGAGCTTTTTATATTTGTATATTGCTGCTGAGATTTTATATGTATGGTTATTTTACCCTTATCCATGATTTGTTCATAATGATTCCTTTTGAGACTTGATTTTAATAGCATTACATTTTTAAGAAGAATACCTCTTCAAAATCTTGCTGCTTCTAAGAATATTAGCTCTAAGCTAAACTCCCCAATCTATTTATAGCACATATATTTTTTTAAATCCTTCAAATTATCACAATATTTTCCTTCTTCACCAACGAATTCTTAATAATAGTCCGATCTGACGTCATTTTACAAGAAGTCCAGACCTTTAAGTTCCCGTAAGTATTATTCTGCGATCTATATTCAGCTAAACTAAGCACTAAGTCACGTCTAAGTTATAAATAAACATTTTTGTGGCATCGCTCACTTGCTTTGCTTCTTGGAAACAATAACTGTGGGACATTCATATCGTGTGGGAGTACTGTCGGTACTGACTCAGCCCTGTTCATTGACCATATGTTGTGTGTTTTAAATTCAAGTTATAATCTAGTAACTTGGTTGTTGAAAACATTTAACAAATTGATTTTTAAGTTATTTAATGGTTTTGTGTTTTATTTGTTTTATGCACCGTTGGCCCGATTGCTTAGTGTTGTAATTACAAATTGATCAAAGGCATTTTAACACAGTATTTTTCTGCATTGTCTGTCTTAATGAATAGGGCCTCGAGTCTGCTATTACAATAGTGTCAGAATAGTAGATCATTGGTTTCAAAAATGTTGATTTTGAGTAGTTTGGTAATCTACTGACACGATAGCGTCATTATGACTTTCCAATGATCAACCAATGCCACTTCATTGAAATAATTCTTTAGAACGGTAATCTCGTACATAATGAAAAATTAATATTTGACATCATCATCATCATCATCATAAGCCTATAAGTGCCCACTGCTGAGCAAAGGCCTCTTCTCACACGGAGAAGGTTTGAGCATTAATCACCACGCTTGCTCAATGCGGGTTGGCGATTTCAAACTTACAATTAGAAATTATAAGTCCAGGTTTCCTCACGATGTTTACCTTCACCGTATGTCAGTGGTGTCTAAATAATCATAGAAAGTACATATAACTCGGAAAAAGTCACATTGGTACTTGCCAGGTTTCGAACCCACACTCTCATGCATGAGAAGCGGGCTCCTTAACCTCCAGGCCACCACGACATTTGACATAATCCGAAAAATAACAAAAAAATCTCAGTTCCTTTATTTAATGATTTACGTTTAGAATATTAATGTGCAGTTATTGTTTATAATTCGTTACAAGACATCTCGTACTATAATTCTATTACGACATCACCGAACGACAATGATCAGCCATTTTGAATTAGCAGATTACGAACTTTTAGCAAAACGACAATGGAATCGTGTAGGAATGACAACACTTTGAAAATAGTAGACTTGGGCTTCTGAACGAAAGCACAGATTCATATTGCAGTTTCAAAAAAGGTAGCTAGCCACTCGACCTGTGCGTAAGGCGCAAAGCGATTCGTGCGCTCGAGAAAAGAACTTTTTTTGGAGTGATTACATTTGCAATAGCTAACGTTCAACTTTCGATCAAATCGTACAACACGATTAGAATTAAAAAAACTAGTTGATAAGACGCCGCCATTTTTCTGTCACAACCATTAAGGTGCACGTAATACCTAATTATATCTAAATACTCTTCGTATTTGGGCATACATACGTTTTCTGTAGCCAGGTGAAAACTTGTCGAGACCACATTGAAACTGATTTATTACTAGAGGTAGTGACTTCTCTTAGTTCGTTAGTATTTTTAGAACTCATAATGGATTATATTAGCGATTGTCGAATGTATAGAAGCATAAATAATCTTTCTCCTGCTCCAGGCCGGGGTATATTATTTCGTTAGACCCCGGCTGAAGCGTAAATAGCCTAACAGAGTATTCTTTTTAAATCAAATAAATATTAAATATTTAAATAAAATATAAATCAGCGTTGTGTTTCGCCGTGTAAGTGAGGTTACTGGAGGCCCAATCCTTCCCCTTCCAATATCTAAATCTCCAAATCCCTAATCTCTAAAAGGTCGGCAACGCACTCGTAACTCCTCCGTTGCGAGTGTCCATGGGCGACGCTGATTACTTACCAGCAGGTAATCCGTCTGCTCGTTTACCGAGATATTACATAAAAAAAATAGATATTGTTTATAAAAGTATCTGTGCACCTACTTTTTTATCTTCGTATTAATACCTATATACATATTTTTTTTATAATTTATTAGCTTCTATCTTTTTTTATGTGCTCCAAGTAAAAACTTTATTTATCTATGAAACATTTTAAATATTTGAAAGAACCATAATAACTGTGATCCATTAAGATCAAGGCGGACCACGAAGAAGTTTTTATATAAAAAAAAGAATCAGTATTTTATAAATATCTTCGATTTTAATCCCGACCTACCCAAACGCTTTCAAAATCCCGCTTCCTTTTTTAGAGGATTAAATGTAGGATTAAAATGTATTTTAAGGAGAGGGATTGAATCCTATTTGGTAATAAATTGTTATTTGTAGAGAAGGATAGAGATTATTATCGGTCGATCTTAACGACATTAGATTTGAAGATTTTAGTTTTGATGTTTTTATAATTATAGTGAATACTAGCTACTCTCTCGCGGTTTTACACGCTGCTCAGCCCCTAAAGATCGTAGTGTGATGTTTTGTAGCCTATAGCACTCAGAAATATTGTAGCTATCTATTAGTGAAAGAATTTCGGAAATCCGACCAGCAGTTCCAAAAATTACCCACTACATTAAATCTTACAAATTTTACCTCTTTATAATATTAGTATAGACTAAGACCTATTCAGATCAAGTTTTTAAATAAAATTGCTTCGTAATCATTCGTGTAATAACATCAATTCGTCTATGATAAAATGTGTCTTTTTATGCATTTTAAGGTTGGTTTGAACCTTTTTTCCTTATAAGTATTTTATTATGTTCAATTAAATCATATTTTTCTTTCTCAATTTTTTACTAAAAATTTAATGTACGAACGTATTAGGTATACTGTACTACTTATCTATTACAAATACAAAAAAAAAATCGTTGCCTACATACTTACCTACATTTATACGTAGGTATAAACCAAAACATGTATTTATTAACTCATAAAAATATTTTCTGCGCATATTAAACCTGTGCCATCTTATTCTAATATTATAAGTCACACATATGTATTTGCCAGATCTATAAAAATAGATGAAAAATAAATATTAATTAAAGTGACTGACCGTTTTATGAATACTTGAAGACTCCTTAAGACTACCAACTAATTGACTTTTTAAGCTAAAAGTGAATTAGCAAATTAAATATGGTGCTTCAGAAGATTTGCATAAATCAATGCAGTTAATTTTTGAATTCTTGATTTAAAAAATCCTTACTAGTGTTAGGTTCAAGGTTTTGCTAACTTTATTTAAGATTTTGAGAATCAATATTCCCTTCTCCAGTTTTGTGGTTTACGAAAAACAATTTGAGGATTGACTTGATAGATGTCATGAATTCGATCTAAATCCATTCAGTCGTTTAGGAGTTAAAGCGTAATAAATAAACACATTCGCAATTGTACGAGTAATATTATTGAATATTAAGATAACACTATTATTTTTATGTGACATCTTTTCATTTTATAAAACCTCAGATTATAAGAAATAAATGCGAAAAGTTTGTATTATGGATGGATGTTTGTTACTCTTTGACTTAAAACTACTGAATGGATTTTGATGAAAACTGGGACAGATATGGAATAACACATTAATTGTGTAATATTTTTGATGACTTCTTATGGAGATTAAATTACTTAAAACTATTCAGGTAGTTTTTATCTTCACAGTTCACATTATAATTTGGAAATCGCATTTCTTAATATCTTGATCATAGAGTTTAGTGACCTCAATGCAAATTTGAGGCTTTTATTAAAAGAAGAAGCTTGTAAAATATATTATTATTAAGTATTCTGTAATCCAACACTTTAAATTCATAGACAAATGTGACTTATTTAAACACTCTTAGAATGTGTTATTCTTTTTACATGTTCGTATTAAGGTCGATGTAGTTTGATACACCATACACTATCATTCATAAAATTGAAAATGACAAAAAAAATATTGTCCATTTTTTTTGGTTTGCTTTATGGATTTGGAGAAATCAATGAATGACTCTTTCTGCCTCGGATGAGGCAAAATTAAAAGTTTATTTTTATTATTTAATAGGTCGGCAAACAAGCAGACCGATTACCTGATGGTAAGCAATCAGCACCGCGCACCGCCTATAGACACCCGCAACGGAGGAGTTATGAGTGCGTTGCCGACCTTTTAGGGATTAGGGATTTTGAGATTTAGGGATTGAGGAAGGATCTGGGAAAGGGAAGGATTGGGCCTCCGGTAACCTCACTCACACGGTTTTCTGTGAGGCCGTGGTATAACTTCGGTCGAGCCGACCCATTCGTGCCGAATGGCTCTCCCACGCTTATCTTGCTAGGAAAAACCTTTTGATCAACCTGAATTTTTACGAGGAAGACTAGTCCATGGAATAGACTAATCAAGCTGAAGAGCTGGTAAAACTGCAAAGGACCAGTAAGCAAATTAGCAGGTGAACACGCTAGACGAGAATTAAGGAATGACAATCTAGTCTGAAAGAAAAAAATAAATAATTTAATTTAATCCTACCTTTCTGATATTGTAATGTACGTCTGTTATTCTTTCATGCAACAATGGCTGGACCGATTTGGTAGACATTTTATCATCATACCACGCGGGGAAAGCCGAGGGCGGAAGCTAGTAGAAAATAAATCCAGATTAAATGTCTCGCTTCGCATTTTAATCACTAAAAAATAAAAGTTTTAGTCATTGACTTAGTCACTTCTTGTTGTGTACACTAAAAATAAAAATAGCAAGAAAATACTTAGAAAAGATAGTCATTGGGAATTTTATTCTTGCTCGATAACAAAATTAATTAGTTATTATTAAAATGTGACCTAGTTTCGTCAATTACAGTTTTATCTAAATAAATTATTATTTTCTATTTCTAACGTCAAGCCTACCAAGGTATTCAAATTATAATTTTTCCGCGTTAATACCCGCGTAAATATAATGTTGTTAAGATGAAACGCGAAAGTTTAAAAATTATTTTCTATGACTCACATATATGAGTTTTAATATCTGTTGCGGTTGTGTCTTTTTTCTAAAAATATTATATGAGAGTGAGATAGAGAGAGTGAGAGAGCGAGACAGGGGGAGGGGAGTAAGAAGAAAGATGTGTTTTGGTTTTAAACATAGGATCCTATTCTATATTATTTTGTTTTATACGTAGCATTATAAAAAGCTGTTGAAATGCTTTTGGATTTTTATAATAACCTCCGTTGATCTGACATTTTAAACACGTATAAAAGTGTTATCTTTTACGTATAGTACAATATTTATAAACATTTAGAACGACAAAATTGTTTAACTAGAAAGAAACATAACCTATAACTCAACCAACGCTCAATAAACAGAATGAATGCAAATACTCCAAAGAATGCAATTATCAATTAACAAGCAAGCAATTAATAAGCCAATGGGCGTTGAATGTAACAACAGTAATGAGAGTGCGCGATCTCAATGCGCAGGCGCTTCCCGGAACGCGACGTGTCGAATGACCGCGACCCGCGCGATGTGCATTTGTCACGACTGACTACTGTCGGGCGAAGAGCGATGCGACTATTTTACTTTTTCGTAGCTTGATGGATGATAAAGTTGGTGGTGGAGGAAGGGATCTCGGATAGGATTAGCGGTACGTAGTTATATTTTTCTAGTAGGTATTTGTGTGGTTTGGTATTGTAATAGACGTATTTTATGTCCCATTACATAATTACTTATTAAAGTTAATGACAAAAAATATAATGCAATAATAGGAATTATTAAAAACGATGCTTTTAAACTTAGTTGCACAAAAATATCCAATAACACAGAGAAAAAAATAAATTAGAGAAATGTTTCTATAATTGAACGAGCTAATCTCAGAAATTACAAGTTATTTTTTTATTGTGGTAGGTCGGCAAACAAGCGGACGGATTACCTGATGGAAAGCAGCCCGCGCTAAACATAACCGTAACACCAAAGGAATTACGAGTGCCTTTTGGGGATTAGGATAATAAAAGGCTGTAGTTGTGTCACGCCCGTTTTCCGTGAAGCCGTGCTGTTGCTCGGGTCGAGCTGGCCCATTCGTGCTGAAACATGGCAGATCCAAAATACGTAAGCATAGTAACATACAAATCTAAGGGAGTAGTAGAAATGCACTAACCGTGCATGTTCCCAGCCTACAATATATTTAGTAAGCTAAAATCATTAGGATTATTGCGCTGAGTAATATTCTGGTATTTGAGACCTAAATCTAGATTTAGAACTATGAATGTCTTACAAAGTCTTCCGAGAATCTAGATAGTTTACTCTACTGCACAGTTATGTTATTTTAGTATTATTGTAAATTGAACCCTAATCACATTTTTCATATTTAATTGATATCTCTAATAGGGACTGACTGATTTTTGGTACACCACGATTGTGTTTTGTTCGTTTCAATAAGACTTAATTTAGAATGACGAATAGATTAAACAGGTAACAGATTTTAATGCACAAAATCAAGAGAATATAAAGACAGATAATAAAATGGTCTAAATCATAGACTCTTTCTTTTGCCCGCGACTTTGTTCGCGTGGATTAGTGATATCCTGCAGATTTTTGGTTTAAAAACTATCCTATGTCCTTTCTCGAGTTCCAAACTATGTCTGTACCAAATTTCACACAAAGAGGTTTAGTAGTTTAGGCGTGAAGAAAAGACAGACAGACAGACAGAGTTACTTTCGCATTTATAATATTAAGTTTGAAAGTTTGCATTTTATAATTTGGGTCGCTACCTATATTCACATACTGTTTACATAATATAAATGTAGGTTTATATGTATAGCATATAATTAGGGGACGAAGTGAAAAATATTAACTAACACCTCTGTCTTAATTAAAACCAGATTTTAATTGGACCAGCGATTTCGCACAAAGATAACCAATAAATATCTACTTATATGGTTTTAAACTAATTTTTATTCTTAACAACTTAAACTATTATATCACCAATGTAATCTTACCTTTTAAGGGCAAAACTGAGTGTGGTGATTGGTGATTAATAATCACCTAACCGCAGACGAGTCGACAGGCCGTTAGTATTGTTACCGGGAATCGAACCAAGGACGCCCACCGCGGCATCTCGACGTGTTGATGAACGAGTCTCATTAATTATGAGCTACGATTGTGTGTGTGTGTGTGTGTGTGTTTGTGTGTTTTAATTAGATAAATTACTTTGTTGTGCATAACTTGTGTGTTTTAACAACTTTGTCTCAGGAAAGGGATGGTATGGATGATATCCGAAGGTATGAAAACTATTAAAACAATCATTAACCTTTCGTGTGTCTTAAACGTGGATCCACTCGAGACACAATGTATTTTCTATTGTGTCTTATAAACCCACATACAACGGGTTAATATTGTGTACATAAGCTACATAAATTGGAAAAGTTTAGAGGAAACCGAAAAACGGATAAGAAAATAGTTAAGACGGCAGTGAAGTTAGGTTTTTAAAAAAATACTTATAAGTCTACAATTTATTTTTATGTGGCGTCCCCCTTGGACACCCGCAACATTTGAGGAGTAATGATTGCGTTGCCGGCCTTTTGGAGATTAGGGTTCCCTAGATTTAGCGATTGAGGAGAGAAGGGATGGGGGAGGGAAACACAAAGCTGTGGTTATTTAGGCCCAGTCGTGCCGAAGCTTGGCTCTCCCACACTTCCACTGTAATCCCAAACTAAACACATATTACTCTTAGTGGTACACAAAATATAAGTTAGTTAAAAATAAATAGCTCGAAAATTTAACTTAACAGTTATTATGAACAGCGAGTTTACCACAAGGACTAGTTAACGGTTAGTTAAGTCATTACATTAAACATGTGCTAATGTTCGTACAAAACATTTAACTGTTTTACAGAAATGTAACATGGAGTATATTATGACCAGAGACACACGGCCATCCATTCCGTCAATCCTACTTATTAGAGAGTACCTACCTAATAGTAGAATGTTGATACATTTTAAATAGATAGATAGAATAAATAGCTTTCGTAGGTATAAATTCTGAATCAAAACTAATTAGTATTATTGATATAAATATGTCTTGAGAAATAACTGGCTTGAATGAATGCTGCAAATATAATATAAGTACTTTACAAAAACTCTTCTAGGGAATTATAGCCTACAGAATAAAATTTCAATGTGCGCCGGAAAACCGAATCACTAGAGGACTTACAGAAGCGCTACAGAAAAGGTGATCCTGTTTTACTTGAATCTAAGAAATATAATATTTAATAATATTTTTACTCATTAATGAATGACTAGTGTTTGAATTAGTCTGGTTAAGTCTCTGTCCCTGCATAATCCGTGTAACTTTCAGTCGTCAACCTGTCGTAAAACTATGGAGTTTCTAGCGAAACGAAGTTTATTTTCTTAGCGCTTTACTTGATGTAGTCACGCACCAGAATAGGATGGGTGGTCATGAATCATCAATATTTCTCAAAATTACAACTGGTATTTTCCATAGAGGTATTCTATGGAAAACAGGGTACTTTTCGTGGTCACAAGTAATTGTTGCCAGCTTTTAATGCTTTAAATCTGGCAACAATTTACTCTTCTAATATTTAGCCGTTTCACCCTCTTACATACCTCCTTATAAGCTGATGTGGGACCTAAATTAAGTTCAATAGGTAAATTTATTAGATACAGAGCGGCTATCCAGAAGTTATGGAACCGGCCCTGAATTTTAGTGGATGTGGAATATGACACTTTTTGCCTCGCATAGGAAACTTAGGAATGATATTTTGTGACGGTGTTTAGCGTGCTTGAGGCCTTTGCTCAGCAGTGGGCACTTATAGGCTGCTGATGATGATGATGATGATGATGATGATTTTGCGTTAAGGGCTTCTTGTTTAGAGATTGGAGGATGGATGGGGAGTAGGATTGGACCTCCAGTTACCTCCCTTACGCGGCGAAAAACAACGTCAGTATTGCTTCACGCCAGTTTTCTGTAAGACCGTGGTATCACTCCGGTCGAGCCGGTCAATTCGTGCCAAGTCATGGCTCTTTCATACTTAAAAGGTAACGAGCTTATGTCTTCTCTGGTATTGCGGGTGTCCATGGGCGACGCTGATTACTTACCATCAGGGGCAAAAAAGAGGGATGGACCTATACACCTTTTATAGCTCCATCCCTCTTTCTCGCCATGGCCGACCTACAGGTGATCCATCCGATCGTTTGCCCCCTATTCCATAAAAAATAAGTTCAAGTACTTTCGGAGATTATTTAATTCAAACAAACAATCAAATCACAAAGATAAAGTTATCAAACAATATATTAATTTAATAATACTTTGTTTACCATCATGTATTCTTGATTACAACGAATTGCAGTACTCAAGTTAATCACTACACGTTTCAATTTAAACTGGATATTGTACAATGTAAGACAAATTAATGTTCATTTAATAATATGTACATTATTGTGTGTAATTTAAAACATTGCTTGTTTACAATGTTATAATGATTGAGATTAGTTATTTTACTGCTTAAGGCGTTGACGGCTGCGGTATAATGAGGAGAGGTATTCAGTCTGTATTGCTGAGTTTATAATAAAGAAGCAATAAGGTTTTCGTTATGTAATAGATCGGCAAACGAGCAGACGGATTACCTGATGGTAAGCAATCAGAGCCACCCATGAACACCCGCAACAGTATAGGAGTTACGAGTGCGCTGCCAATCTTTTAGGGATTAGGGATTTGTAGATTTTAAGATTGGGGAGCGATTGCGGAATGGGAAGGGTTGGGCCTTCGGTAACCTCATTCTCACGGCGAAAAGGCAATACCGTTGTCTGCGAGGCCGTGGTCGTATCAGTCTATTCGAGCCGACTCATCCGTGCCAAAGTATATAGCTCTTCCACTGCATGTGTACCACAAATGTATAGTTGACGCTCTCTACAGACGGACGTAACTACTCTCTATGGTATCCACAACTTTTAGGTTTGGTTGTGATTTGCATGTTTGAAAGGCGTCCACGGCAAAAGAAAAATCATTTAAAAAGACAAAAAAACATATTCAAACTTATAACATCAACATCGCCTGACTACAAACTAGCGACTAGATTGAGCACCCCCTATTAAGCTAACCATTTTCTGATTGCCTGGCACAGGCAGACACTAGAGCTTCGTGCCAGACTACAAACACGGTAGTGTTATTTACGACTGAAAATTACCTTTGAATCGATTTGTTGAGAAGTATTAATATTCATCATTATCGCATCATCTCTGTGACATTCTCTCTATCCCTTTTTCTCTCTCTCTCTCTGTGTCCCTATCTCTTTCTCTTTCTGAACATAATCTTTGAATCAGCCGGTTGGAATCATCACAGATGGGAACCAATAGGGCTGATGTTCAGTCAAGGTTACGAGTGCAAGCGTAATAATGCACTACAGCCTCGGCCTAAAGCAGGAGCAAGAACGGCATGGATTTTCAGTCAGTAAGAGTCTGTCATCCCTCCTTACTCACCCAGGGTGGGAGAAATCATCACAAAAAGTGTGCAAATATTACAAATAAACAAAATGACTTTCGTATTTATAACATGTTCGAAGTACCTTCTCATACTGTTCCATCATTGGTCTCATCATGGCTTACTATCATAGCGGCAAAATGCCTGACAATTACGAATTAAAAAAAACGTTTAAATTAGTTAAGATTATTTTACAATGATGCAAGGTCACATAACTATTTTTGTAACCAACCTACTTCATAATTTTGTATCTTAGTTTCTGAACTGAGTTTTCACACAGTTTGTTCAGCTTTTTTCAAATTATATTTGTTAATTAAAATATACACACCTACGTAGGTATAGGGTAGGTATATTTGTACTGAAACTAACTCAGTAACCGACACTGGTATTTCCTGTTGGGCTGAAAGTTTTTAAACAATTCTTTATTTAGAAACTAAAATATTTTAAGATGACTCAATATGAGTTAATTAGTCGACACTTGATGAAATTGTGTTGCGTATAAATGCTGCAAGAATGTTAACCAAGGTAATACTTGTATATGTACATATAAGCATAGCATATTGTTGTATGTTTCTATCGTCATATTATGATTGACGCTGATAAAAATTAGGAACAAATTCTTAAAAAAAATCTAATCCTACCTCGTCGAATTTATTTAATTATTTCCCTAAAAAACTCTAGTTATAAGTCCATCTGTAAAATGTAGTGCCTATACGAGTAACTCAAACTTAAAGTTCCAATACAAAACTTAAGTTATCCGAAAATACCAAAGGCAATAAGTGTATAGTACATATTCATAAATTCCCCGCCTATTTGCCGACAAACGTATTAGCGGAAACATTCAAAAGAAAACAAAAAAATGCGCGTGAGTGCAAGTGTCACGATCCCTGAATGAGCGGCGCGCGTTATATCGGGAAAGTAAAAAAATAAAAACATCTCGCTCCGGCCACCTTCGTGCACCTTCGGCGGTGGTCGGGGGAACTCGGGCACCTGTCGCGTGCGCCGGTATTCGGAAACATTTTTTCTTCTTTTTATATTTTGTTTACATTGTTGACTGTATCAACATAATTGATATAAGTGGCGGTGTGTATGCATAGTAAAACTTAGCAATTAATAGCTGTTCTTAATTACATTTCTTTTAAATAATGAGACTTCAAATACGTATTATGAAATCGACAATGTTATGCGCATAATTTTACAAAAGAAAACAATTGAAAGTAGGTACAACAACTACAAAAATTACATCACAAACTTCCTTTTGAAAGAGTTTTACAAAAATATATTATTTGTAGCTTGATATCGAGTGGTTTGTTTTGTTAGGTATTTATTCTATTTGTCCGGTTCCCATGGCAACGGGCCCATGAGAAAGGGCCAGCCATTACCCATCAGTGTCATTGAGATTTATGGGGCACTTACATTACAATTGGATAATACTTTAAACAAGCCGGACATTGAAGCTGGTAGCTACTGACCGCTGACCAATTAGTTACGAAGCTGTATTGCGATTTTTAACTTTATTTTCTTGTTTCAAGGTTTAGCTGTGGTTTAAAAATAACCAATAGTACGTTCATGTTTGGTCTCTTTTGTGCAATGTTTAGTTTGCTTTTAAGGCTTTTTGTTTCTAGTTTTTTGCCTCTTCTGTTTACTTGTAAATGGTTTTTAAATTAATCTTAAGTATGTTAGACACTATTTTTTTTATAAATGACACAAATATTGTTTTAAAAAAGATTACAATTTGTTTTTTAAAAAGAAACCTTGCCCACGTTAGGTTATTATTCCTGTGTCGTAGGCCCGTTTACAAACATACAATTTCACACAAGACAACCAGACCCGGAAAAACAATTTATAGATCACACAAAGAGTTGTTCCGTGCGGGAATCGAAACCGCGACGCGTTACACGGCAGTCGGCTGCTTAGCCACCGCGCCTACTGTGCAGTCAAAAAACTTTTGTTTGACTTAGGTTAAATTAAAAAAGAAATCCAAATATAACGTACTCACTCACGTAGTTTCATGCTAGCATTAGGTTTAAGCACACTACACAAACTACACAAAACCAGTATTATTAAGACCATAATATTGAGCTCAACTTTACCTAATTACCTACCTAATTTTGGTGAAAACGGACTTTAGCATCACGAATTAAATGATAACATCAGCTAACATGTTAATATGGTCGTGGAACATGTTATATTAGTACTAGCTGACTGGGTATGGTCACCATGTATGGGAAAACTTTATGGTCTATAGTAGCTATGGAGTTATGTGCAGTGTGGGTGATGTTTCTTGGCATAAATTTACAGTAGATAAAACTTAGAGAGAAATAAGGATTGTAGGTCTTGTTAATGTTGTTTTAAGTCCTGTTTTTCCTTTAAGTTTAGGACGAACAAGTTTGCGAATGGATGTGATACCACGGCCTCACAGAAAACTGGCGTGAAACAACTACATGTGTTTTGCCGTGTGAGTGAGGTTACAAGAAGCCCAATTCTTCTTCCTCCCCGCAATCCACGGAAGGTGAAGTTAAATCAAAAATTATATTGAAAATGCGAAAGAAACTCTGTCTGTCTGTCATTTCTTCACGCCTAAACTACAGACATAGTTTGGAACTCGAAAAAGGACATAGGATAGTTTTTAAACCAAAATCTGCGGGAAGTCACTATTCCACGCGAACAAAGTAGCGGGCAAAAGTTAGTTGTTAATAAAAGTTTTGTCTGTAAAAATCTGATTACAATATGAATCACGAAATAATACAAAAGATATCATAATTTTATTAAGATCTTCCATCAAATGCCCATTGCTATTACTTAATACTAACTATAATCTAAATCTATCTAAATGTAACTAACTATTTATCAAAATTGAAATTGAATTAAATAATATTACATTACAAATTAAATAAAAAATCAATAAACTCAACTTCTTTTGTGTATATCTATATATTATTCTAATCGTCAGTGATCGAGAGTAATCAATTTGATTGTTCAATCACTATCGATCATTTTATAGCTCAATCATTCATTCATTCGTACAACTAATAATATCAGTGAGTAAAGTGAATGAAGGCCAATATCAATAGGCCTGAACTCATTATTCTAATGATATTGTTTAATTTGATTATTAATTTCGTAATATCGCGCAGTGTGTCGCGGAAAAACTCTTTGTGTGATCCACTGGGTCTGGGTGTGATGTGTATGTGAATTTGTATGTTTGTAAACGCACCCACGACACAAGAAAAATCCTATTGTCCAACCTATTTTAAGAAAAAAAGTAGAATGCTATTAAACATGACATATTTGATGTTTGTTTTAATGTACATACTAAAATTACATTTTTATGTTAATCTAAACCAATTTGTCAACATAATAACGAATAATAAAATATTAGCAAAAGAATATTACCACATCTATAAAAGCCAAAGTTTGGACCAACATTGATTTACTGCCTGTAAACTATGATAGCTCTGTCAAATGTCAACATAACTTGACATTGCGGACAGAAATGACAAAGATTATCAAACAAAACAGAAGGATTACCTATCAGGGGCACACCTTTGTTGTTTTAATTGCAAAAACAAAACTTGTGCCAATTTCTTCAGGTGGGTTTAAAACGACCTTCTGTTTTCGCACATATATGTTACTTAGCGTCATTTTTAAGCTAGACTCAAGTGCTTATTTATTTGACATTGGCATTTATTACTCTCTCTCTGCTTGCGAGACAGGTAAATATGTCGTAATTTTTGTACTAACATAACCTAATTGTTGGCAGTCGGTTAAGCTAAGTTGACAAGTGAGGATGTTCATTGTGCAGTGATTCATACATAGCTTGGTTTAATAGTTTTTTTTTCTGAGTGCATTTTGTTTTTATATTTGGAAAATGTTTTTCTTTTTCGTTGCTCAAGTGTTTTGCTCTGGAGACAGGTAAAGGTGAGGATTTGATTTTCTTTTGTTTTTTTTTATTAATCGTATGTAGGTTATAATATTTTTTGGTATTTGTTTTGCTGTGAATACTAATAATAGTAGATTTAGAATTTTGTCTTGGATGATAATCATACTTAGATTGTTTATGTTTTTTTTGTTATTTGCAAATAAGTCATTAACCAACACTTTAACATGTCAATTTATATGTGAAAAACTAGATGAAGCCAAACTAGGCTTCATATAGTTTTTCTTAGTTTTACTATGCATTAATTTGTAGAAACCTGGGCATATTATTTTAAATTATAAGTTTGTTATCGCCAATGCACCTTGAGTAAGCGTGGTATTGATGCTCAAACCTTCTCTGTGTGAGAAGATGCCTTTGCCGAGCAGTGACTACTTATAGGCTGATAAAGTGTGAATTGATGCATTCTTTATGCAGAATAGTTATTCTACCATTCTTTTGAATGTTTTTAAATTGCTTTTAACTTTAACTGTAGTATAAAAAAACATGTCTTAACTTCAGACACAGTAAAATCGAAGCAATTTCGATATTATTATACATTTTTAATTATTTTAGGTCCCTGACTGCTTATTGTGTGTTCACTAAAATATTTGGTGACCTTAACACCTCGTGACCATTCCATATTGACTGATAAACGCTTCTAGCTTGGTTTCAGTCACTTTTTGACTGAGCAGCGCTAATAGAATCTAACACTTATGCATTTTGAAATAACATGAAAGTTTTTGTTTTGTAATGAATTTCACTTTCTCTGAATTTCTTTTTAGTATATGTTTAGTATAAAGTTATATAACATCGATAATATTCTTCTTTTAAAGCTTTATTTTACACAATTAATGGGATTTTTACAAAATTAATTAAGTATTATGTTTTCGGCTTATTCACGTAATTGTTTTGACGAAATACTCGACTAGTTTCAAGCCATGCTAGAGGCCCATATTCATGAGCAGCAATCCGCGACACGCGACTCGGCGACTGTCGCGCTGCTACTGGCTACTCGTATCGCCTCAAAACAATTACGTGAGTAAGCCGAAAACATAATAATTAATTAAGTATGTCCCACGAAAGTTAGTTGTTATATTACAAAAAATTTGAAGTTGTCATGCACTATCCCTCAGTTTTTATATACTTATATACTTTTTTAATAGTAAGTAGATAACAATCGTGAAACAAACAAAAATTATTGAAAAATACAACTCACGTGAATTAATCGAGAATAGCTCTACTAGTTTCGAGACAACAACGGGACTCTTATTCGTGAGTCGGCTGCGCGATGCACACTGCTATTTCCAGTTAATTCTCATGAGTAACTCGTTATCCTCAATAACTGATCATTAAGAAATGATTTGGCAATCTTGGACATTGACATCAACAGGCCGTGATAATATTTCCTGTTGGACGATCGGTACCTAAATTAAGTGGGGTTTCTGATTTTCTGAACATTTGACAGACAGGCTAAAGACTTCTGTTTAAAAGTTTCCCTTTGAAGACTCTGTCACTTATGAAATTGTTTTGTTTTATGTTTTATGTAATGGGTAGGCAAACGAGCAGACGAATTACCTGATGGTAAGCAATCATCGCCGCCCATGGTCACCCGCAACGGAGGAGTTACGAGTGCGTCGCCGATCTTTTAGGGATAAGGGATTAGGAAATTGGAAATGTCACTCAAACACAGTCGTTATACGAGACACAATCGAAGAACGAAGAAGGTGTGTGAACGCCGGCCATCGCTTGGGGTTTGATGAAAAAAAATAACAAACAAAAAATTTCATTTTCAACAATAAGATACATGAGGTTTATAATTATATTTTAAAGCTTCTCTTACGCTGTGGTAAAACAATGTGATTTATATATTTACAAGCTTTTGCCCGCGACTCCGTTCGCGTGGAATAGTAACTTCCTGTAGACTTTTGGTATAAAAACTATCCTATGTCCTTTCTCGAGTTCCAAACTATGTTTGTACTAAATTTCACAGAAATCAGTTCAGTAGTTTAGGCGTGAAGAAAAGACAGACAGACAGACAGAGTTACTTTCGCATTTATAATAATTAGTTTGGATTCGGATAGTTTGGATTACCAAAAAAGCCGTTTGGTCACACATACATATGAATATTCCAAGAAATACATAGGAACAGATTAAAGTTATAGTTATCATCTTTTGCGAATCTCAGTCAGTAGGCACATATTTCCTGTGTCATCACTTTATCAGTCGCGAAAACTGACCCAGTTGTATGACAAGGTGAATGACACCCAGCTCACGTCACTGGTCAGTGGCCACTAAGAGCTATTTGTATCAAGTACCAACATCCGCTGTGGCTGAAAAATGTAACGTAAATATAATATAGGTTATGTAACTAGTAACTAGGACGGATTTGGTTATTGGCGGATTTTGGTCAATTTGTTTACTTTTTGGGTAATATTTTTCATTACGTAAAAATTGATATGCAGTATCTGTTATTTCTTGCAGATTGGAAAAGCGGTAGGTATTTTACGTACTCGCTTTCTTATAACTAGTAACGATGAAGTTTCCATTCAAATCTACACTTTGGAACAAGCACCTTTTAGTTACCATACAATTGTAAAAATTAAAAAATAACTTATGGTACAGTAACTTACCTCGTTTTCCGAAAGGCCGATCAATGTTAGAATCAATTTAATTTCTTGTCAAATCATCTGATTGGTTGACTGAATTATCAACAACCAATCAGATGACTTGACAAGAGATTTAACAGGAGATTAGTTAATTTTAGCGTTGACAAGCCTTTTCAGAAACCGGGTGTAAACCTGGACTCGCAACCGAGAGCATAATGATATGCTCGACAGTTGCAATCACTTGTAGGTACCCAAGTAGTGCACAAGGCAGTTTTTCGTAGTGTGTCGATTCATCAAAATATTTATTGACGTACTTAACATTACACAGAAACCTACATTCTATCTAATTAATACAGTGTGCATTTCATTTTTCTAAGTAAGGTGTCATTAGCATTTTTCTGTCTTCTATCTTACCCTTCAGTTTTCAGATAGAAAAGTTTATGACGTAATAATAATTTTACTTTTGTTATTCCCCGTATACACACATAATACGCTCTTGTATGTTATATAAGATGTTAATATTAATTAATCTAGTTTCCACCGGTTATCCTGCCGTTGGTGTTTATTAGATAAATAGCACTAGCAGAAAGATAGCTTATCACTTAAATCCGTTCATAATTCCAAACTCTAAACTCTCTAACTCCGTTATAAGTAGTTTTGCTCGCAAAGAAGGAAGTGGAGTGCGTGATAGAACTATCCTCCTCACGCCCTAGCTGCTGCAGTAGGACAAACCGGGCGTCGGGGATCGTATGACGATCCTCGACCACCGTAAGCGCAGGTCTGCGGACGGCGAGCGAGGGTAGCTGACCGCTGGACCAGAACCAGACTATTGGGACAACCACAGATGGCTAGGCTCAACCGATCGCGGGGCAATGCAATAAGGTACCAGGGCGGTAGAAACAATTTGAAGATTATCGTCAAAAAAAAGAAGTCTCAACTGTCTTAGATAATAGTAGTAAGATATCGATATCACTACATACAAAGTCGCTTTTTCTGTCCTTATATCCCTATGTATGCTTATATCTTTTAATTTAAACTACCCAACAGATTTTGATGCGGTTTTTTTCAATAGATAGAGTGATTCAAAAGGAAGGTTTATACCTACGTGTAAAACATATACATGCGAAGCCGGGCGGGTCGCTAGTAATAAATAAAAGTTAAAAATTTGCCTCTACCAATTCTGCCAACCCTAAATAGTTCAACTATTCACTATATCTCCAACAACACTCACGATAGACCACGCCTTTATCGATTTGAAGGTCACTCAAATCGATTACACAATTTGAAACAACATTTATATCGACGATGCAATATTGAATTAATCGATATTCGATAGGTATAATTACATTGCATCTTTATTGGCGTCATTGAGATAATCCAAAGATGCTATCACCTTCTTATCACGGCAAATAGGTTAAGGTAGCCGAGTACTTTCATGATACATGATTTCTTGCATGTAGTGTCCTGGATGGTTGGACTATATTATCATCACCGGCGTCATTACTTGTTCCAGAATCTGCAGTGCGTCAATTTCATCTTGCTCGCTTCTGTAATGATTTTTGACGTTACTCACGAAGAGTTTTTGCATAACATTTATATTATTATGACTTCTCTATATTGTAATCAAGCAGTGTCTATAAATTTATCTAATATTATGAAGTTTGTGATAGTGTTAGTGTGTTTGGTAGTTTTTCACACCTAAACGGCTGAACGCACTTGGATGAAATACGATACATACGTAATGTGGAATTTTATACAATGGGCAAGTAAACGGATCAAAGCTCAACAATTTTATTATAAAGACTAATATTTTATATTAGGTTAGGTAGACGGGTGGTAAATTGTTGGATTATTATAGCAAAATGCACCCTGCTTTGTTTAAAAGGTTTATCTATTGGATTATCCAAATAATCTAAATCCAGACATTGATATTGTGTAGGTAGGTTTTTATAAAATTACATCTAAATAAACTTCTGTAAAACTACAGCTAGGTTATCTAACCAGTATCTATCGAAAACTATCGATCAGTTAAAATGATTATCAGAATTATTATCACTATTAACTCTATCAATTTTTCTATAGTTTTGAAAAAAAATACTGAATATCGAATTTGTTAATCGCACAAAGAGTGGATCCGTCGGGAAATCTAAACAGTGACATGTTACATGGCCGGTAGCCCAGCTGTACTGTCAAATCATAGAAAACTGTTAATTTGACTATTAAGTCAAAAAACGTTAGTCCTACGTTCAGAACCCGATTTTCACTTTGTTTTATCTTTTATCTTTTTTTTAAAAAAACGTTGCCCCACATTAGGATTTTCTCCTGTGTCGAGGGTGCTGTTATAAACATACAATTTCACATACACAAGACACCCAGACCCGGAACAACAATTTGTAGATCACACAAAGAGTTGTTCCGTGCGGGAATCGAACCCGCGACACTTTCCACGGCAGCCAGTTGCCCAGTCACTGCACCCAACCGTGCAGTCCTATGTTTTGAGCATAGAGTTTCTTTGTTTCCCTGGTAAGGTTACTAAACATTATTGGACTATTATAACACTTAATTGAAAACTTGTAGATAGTAGATTTAGTAAGCACATCCCTACTTACTCATTTCGAAAATAAAAGGTATTTATGTTATAACATATCGTATGTCGCGTATTTAAAAAACAAAATGTCGCGAACCACAGAACTGTGTCGCGAACCACCCCGTTTCGAGAATTAAGGCCACTTTGAACGCAGGCTTAATCAATTTGACTCATGCATTCCTGTCGCTGCAAGCCGTGGTGCACTCACTTTATTTGCACAGCTATTGTTGGGTAGATTAAATTGTAGATACGACACTTCTTCTCCTTCTGATAAGGGAAGGAAGACAATGAAGAAGATAAGGAAGACAATGAAGATATTAATATTCTTTCTTTTAAGAAATGTGCTATAACGCTCAATTCGTAAGGATATCCGCGTGAGACCATGTGTATTGTGTTTAACCGTGTAAGTGAGGTTACCGGAGGACCTTACCTTTGTAACCAATATTCCTAAAAACCTCTGAATTACTCAAATTCCTGACCTCCAAAAAGATGGCAACGTAATCCTCTAAGCTAACTGCTCATTTGCAGCCCTATTCAACAAAAAAAAATAACATTATTTTAGCCAACAAAGCGTTGATTATTTTATTGTCAAAAGATGACATGAGAAATAAAAAGATGGAAGAAAATAAATGACAATCGATAAAATCTTGCTAAGACACAATGCAGCGACAAGATTATCCAATAACTAACTTTTGCCCGCGACTTTGTTCGTGTGCAATAGTGACGTTGCGTGAAGAAAAAACAAACAGACAGACAGAGTTACTTTCGTATTTATAACATTAGTTTGGATGAAAATATTGACTTATAGATTGCTCAAAAACTTTATGAAAACATTAGTACAACTAGTCTTAGATAAATTTACATTATACATACAGTTGCAATATTCCATTATTACCTTGCCAAAGTGCGAAGTACCTACCTATGTATGTAGTTATGTACACGCGAAATGTTTCGGATATTTGTCAATTTGGTGAGCAATCAAGATTATCAGAAACTGTGTCATGTTTGTTATTTTTTGTAATTGTTATTTGGTTTATAAGCTAGGTACTATGTTTACTGATGCAATCTCCTTATCATTATGAATCATTTTTTCTATATTAAGCTGTTCATTTCCCTTTCTTGTTAAGACAGGATATTTAAAATTTAATTAAATGTTGATTGAATTGACAAATAACTCTTTCTCTTTCTCTGTTTAGCGTATTATGTAAGTAATTTCACAACAAGAACACTTTTTTGATGTAGGATTTACATGCGCTAGTGATCGAAAGCATAGCTCTAGGTATGATCAAAAGATTTGCCTAGTTCAACGCTATTTTTGGGTTCTTAATCAATATTTTTTGCATATTTTCTTTCTTTGGCACATATAATGTGGGAATGATATTGAGTGCGGTAGAGCCAAGCTCCGGTTCGAATGGGCCGGCTCGACCGCTCAAGGAAGACCGGCGTGAAACAACTACAGCGTTGTGTTTCGCCATGTGAGTGAGGTTATCGGAGGCCCAATCTTTTCCTAATCAAAACTTCTCAAAATTCTTATCCTCATAGTGTTGGCGACGCACTCACAACTCTTTTATAGTTGGTATTATTGGGTAATCCACTAGCTCGTTTGCAAGCTTACACACATAAAAAAAAGTCAGATATATCGACTTAACCTTTATGCATCAATGCAGAATACAAAATGAATTCCAATCGTGAAAATATTTCAAGCAAGTGTCGCATCTGTTCCATGCTCCGTTCACACTCTAATTTTAGTCGAGTAACTCGTATGAGTAACGACTATCATATTGTAAGACGAATTGTACTGGCTCGTAATCCGAGTGGCAAGTATTTCGAACTAGTCAAATGGTTCGTTAATAATCGTGTCATGATTTTATAGGGATAATATGGGTTTATTACACGTGTGTTGAATAATAGAATTGGCGGTTCAACTTGATGTTAATTTATACGGTTTTAAATCTGTAATATGCTGGCGAGACAGACGGAGGCTATTATTTTTTATTTTGGCTGTTTAGTATAATTTGAGTGTCACGTCCGGTGTAGGTAGTCTAGTCAGCTATGCCCAGACAGGTTAGTTTGATAGGATAAGTTTTGATGCTTACTAATTATGCTGGATGATTTTATCTTCATAAATACCAATGCGAATTAAAAAAAAACTCAAAGTACTTTTAGAGCATCCTGTATATGTCACGTTCTTTGATAAATCTCGAAGTCTTTATACAGAGTGTGGCTATAAAGTGGTAGTAAGTAATGGTGCATTTGCTTGATAATCGTTGCTAATGTGACGTTCGCATCATGCGATCACATCTAGATCCCAGACTATAGATTAGCCACAATGCAATGCATGCAACACTGTTGGTTAATACTAGTTGCACTCGTGGCTGCGTCTGCGCATTCATTAAAATACCTATACATTGGTAAAAAAATTGAAGGTGAATTGTAAAGTTTTTGAAAAATACTTTAATATGACTGAGTATGAGTTATTACATTTTTAATGGTTTAATATATAATTACATAGTTAAGTATCTAATTAAAATTTCAACTACAGTTTAACGAAGCGAAAAATCTATGTGTTAACACGTTAATTTCTAAAACAAGTAATAAAAATTAAATCATATTAGGCCAAGGTTTAATAAAAGGACGAATACGCGAATTGCGCTCGCGCAGGTCTCATCCCCGCATAACGCATGCGCCGGCCGTTGAACCCACGATGCGCGATGACCGACTAACTATATTTGTATTTGGACCATAGTGGCACTATTGTAGGAATGGTTATGATTAAGTGCTGATTACAGGAACTTTTAAGATTAATCTTAATACAGTATGAATTGTTTTGGTTTAAATAATAATATTTAATTTTTATTATTCACATTAGGTATAGTGAGGTGAATGGCTCGCTTATTGTTTTTATATTTGGACAGATAAGGCGACCTGAGTGTGTGGTTGAGATCATTCGGTTTCGTCGAAAGTTTTGTTTTTTTGGTTTACTTATCGATATCTTTTAAACCAATTATATTATCACACGTGTTTTACTATGAAGCGTCAGGTAGTGGTAATCTAGCTATGGAAGAAAAACACACCAATTTTGATCTATACCTCATTCATAATTTGAATGGAGTCTATTTATACAAACTAATATTTTAAATGCAAAAGTAACTCTGTCTGTGTGTCTTTTCTTCACGCCTAAAATACTGAACCGATTTCTGTGAAATTTGGTACAGACATAGTTTGGCACTCGAGTAACGACATAGGATATTTTTCATACCAATAATCTGCAGGAAGTCACTATTCCACGCGAACGGGATCGCGGGCAAAAGCTAGTTACATACATATATATTCTACTCCGTTTATTACATACTGGTAATTGGAAAAAGTGATTCTGGATTCTTAATTCAGTTCGACAACAGGAATTAAAATGGAGTTTCAAATAACTTTTTTTGACGGGGCGAAATTTATTTCACGACTTCTTTGGCCCTGTTTAAAAACCTCCCGTTCCTTTCTCCTGAAGATTACTGTATCTGCATTAATGCCTGAACTTTATCTTACTATAGAGAAAAACGGTATTGTTGTGTGTATATTTTGCAGTGAAAATTGTACAATTGCTACCTTATCTACCGGTGCCGGTGTGTCTGTCATCCAATTAACATATCAACATAATCAAAAGAAAATATTTAAATTCTGACGCAATAATATGCAAATTAATTAATTGTATTGATGCGTGATTGATCACGTAGGAATTTTGGCAGTTGGTACCTGTTTAAGTACGTGGTCAAGGACGTTAAAATTCGTTTTGAAAATAAAGTTCAGTGGACTTTGTTTTATAATTTTATGGATGTTTTTTGTGAGGGGAAAATCCTCAAATGGTTTTTCAATCCCAGAGTAAAGGGAGAGAGAGTGTCAGATTTTTACTGACTAAAAACTCACCTGTTCTGTCTCTTGCTATACCTAATAAACAGGTGGTTGCTTGGTAGTATACTAAACCTCGGGAAAGTTCTCATTGAGAAAGGAATTATTGATTTGTTCTTTTGTTTTCTGTGTATGTACTTCCTAACGTAATGGCATAAGATGTAATGTTGTTTGTGTAAACTTGTAAATAAATACGTATACTCCATTCTTAGATCCTAGAATATTATCAATGGGAACCTAATACACTTTTATGAACTATAATAGCTTTGTACTATCATGGATTTTTACCTAACACTCAAGTCTGAAAGTCCAAACTCACTATCAGAAATCGCAACATTCATTTGGACATTGAACCAACCTTTTGCTTTAAAACGCCACATCACACAAAATGGACGTACTTTGGACTCTCCTCTGTTTTCCAACTCACTGAAAAATAAAACGAAAAGAAACTGAACAAGAACTGAGTCAGACTTACACGACAATTCTATTATTATAAACTTTATCGCTATATCGATAAGATTTGATTCACTTTATTGCTCATTGCGTTTTTCTCACGTACGCCAATGTTTGGACTTATCTACGAACGGAACTTTCTTGCGTTGCCAGCCTAAAAACAAAGCGATTTATATTCCGATTATCCAATTAGAAGTCGAAACGTGTTATATGAACTTGGCAATTGACATATGAATAAGAAATCTCAATTTTTGAAAGGGAAACTTCAACTGTGGGTGGGCCTAGAAGAAGTGTTAAGAATCTAACTAACTAAAATCCACTTACTTCTTTCTCCACCTTCGTGCCAAGCCACGGGACATCATTGAACTTGCATCTGCAACTAGGTTAGGATAAGTAGTGTTCCTAGCTCTTTCGCGTCTTTCCAAGTTCTAGGTAATAATAACGAATATTATTGAAGAGTCAATAATGCCGAACTATAGAGCCAAGACTAGAAATAATTTGCTTTTTTTTTATGAATTCTGTTAAACTTTTAGCAGAAATAGTCCGTAGGTATGTAAATTGTAATTTTTTGAAGGAAAGTGTTTATTTTCTTATTTTGTAATTTTAGTAACACGTGTACAACAATGTATTGTATAATGTAAATAAAATCGGTCATTATCCTCAATTCGGATTTATACTCGTATCAAGGCAAATAAGAAAACAATATTTTGATAGACCCGTCCGTCAATCGGGGATTTTTTATTTCTTATCTATAGAAAAGTTGTCAGTGTGTTTACTGACAAGTTTTACTATTATGTACTAAGGTTTTTATAAAATTTTGCTGATCACTGAAGATGCGGTATACAGGTCAGACGGGTAAGCCTGATGGGAAATAATCGACGACGTCCAGACCAGTGCAGTGGGCCAACCATGATGTGTTAAAGGGTCAGTCTTGCGGGCTAAAAAGAGGGATGGAGCTATACACCTTTTATAGCTCCATCCCTCTTTCTTGCCCGGCCATCATGGTAGGCCCACAGATACCAGAAAGACTTTTTGTGGTTAACGACTTATAGACTTTTTTTGATTAGTGATTATCATCGATTGGCTTCTCGACAGTATGGCGCGAGGGAGTGTCAGATGTCTCCCTGTTCCTTCTTTTACTCTAGGCCAAAGCCGTGGTGCCTTATTGCGTTTCACCCGCAATCCTGGCTGATCGAGAATGAGGGGAAGCTATGAACTTAGGTTTTTTTATGTAATAGGTCGACAAACGAGCAGACGGATTACCTGATGGTAAGCAATTAGCGCCACTCATGGACATAGAGTTACTTATTAGGAGATTTAGGGATTGAGAAGGGATTGGGGGAGGCGAAAGATTGGGCCTCCGGTAACCTCACTCACACGGCGAAACACAACGCTATGGTTGCTACACGCCGGTTTTCTGTGAGGCCGTGGTATCACTCCGGTCGAGTCGACCCATTCGTGCCGAAGCATGGCTCTCCCACACTTAGTTTTGCAATGCAGATATTGTAAGCACTAAATAGTTTTACTTTCGACCATTTAGACGATAAGGCAGTTACACCAATCACGTGGCGTTAATTATGATAAGTTTAGCACAGGATTAAACTACTCCCATGATAAGTAGCTACTATCCTACTGAAAACAACATTCTTTAATTAATCCCTTTCATTGATAAACCCATGTTTGTGGACTTTATTTTATAATACGGTTATCTTGTGTTTACGACTGGTAAAAGAATATATTTATTATAAAGTAAGAGATTTTGCAATATGAATAAATATTTTATTCGGTTTTGTACGATAAAAAGTATCTGTATGTGGTTGGTCAGTCAAGGTGATAGACATACGTACACAAAGATATTTTATTGTATTTCTTATGATATCTATAATAATCATGTTGCAAAATAGATTTATAATATATGCGTTGTGTATAAAGTATTTTTAGAATTATCACCATTATCATTAGGTGCTTCCGCCTTCAAGTTCGAAGACATTAATCTGAAGTAACATACATATGTTATGATACATATGGAAAATAATAATAATAATAAAATACTTAAGATAGGTACTAAAGTAACAGTGCCAAGAAAAAACCTAGCAAGTTAAAAATTATGATTTTTTTGAAGTAAGAACTAACAAAACGCTCGAACCAGCACTTATCAAAAATTGTGATTACTTTACAAAGAAAAAAATATATATGAATCAAAAACATTTCTCTTTGTAAACTAATATTATAAAGAGGTAAAATTTGTAAGTTTGTATGTAGGGGATAATCTTTGGAACCGCTAGTCGGATTGACAAAATTCTTTCATCGATAGATAGCTACAATGTTCCTGAGTGCTACAGGCTATAAAACATCATGCTATGATTAAATGGAGCAGAGCAGCGGGTGAAACCGCGCGAGAGAAGCTAGTATTAAGATTAATATGTTGTTTTCGTAGTACCTACCTATTTATACTCAATGGTGTTACGTAAAAAATCTAAGAATATCTTTATAATCTTTAACTAATTACTTACCAAAATAGAATAAACTTACGTATATCTAAATGGATTGATTAGTACATTACATATGTGCATGACATACGGACGCATTAGAGGATTAAAAAAGTTAAAAACCCACTAGAGATTATTATCACAAGCATGCCTGAGAAGGTCGTTCCTTATCACTCCTTATCAGTCACACGTCATAACTGATACCACTTAATTTAGTATCCTAGTTGATTACCTTTCATCATAATCAGTTCACGATTGTACCGCGATTACAAAACAAGCCTATCATAGCTAGTGAACAATAAAAAAAGACATTAATTTTTCAATAATTGGACGCCATTTTGTGATATTTCGCGGCATTAAGTGAAGAAGTGAATCGAGTTTAAAAATAGAATCGGTTGTCGTTTTTTGTTCTTTTATTTATTGTTATTTTTATTGGCCAGTGCGTTCGTTTTATGACTAATGAGTTTGTGCTAGTTATCAATGTGTTGCAATTATAAAAAAATAAGGAAGAGAAAAGTGAGAATTTATCAAGATGTGTTGTGAATTTAGTGAGAGTACTACTAATAGTACGACCAGTTCCGAGGGATCTAGCTGGATGGGGCGGAATATGACATTGAAAGAATGGACACGGTAACTGTATGAATAGGTGGAGGGATTTTTACAGCATTATATTTAGTTTAGAAGTTTTTAACATTGATTTTAGAGATCACTATTAACCACGTAGAAAGTAACGCTGCTACTGACTAATGAAAAAAAAAATAGTAGGTATTTCTGAGTAATTATCGATGACTTATTGATTTATCAGTGTTTACCGTTTCACAACTACGTCAATAAAAATCGACAATATTTGACACCTGAAGTTATATGTAGATAACATTATGAAAAGAAAAATGCTACAGAATAATTTCTTTGGCGTTTAACTGACGCAAATAGTTACTTAACCAAATCTAGATTTTCCTACAATAACAATGTTATTTTCCATTTTGTTTACTAGTGTCACAAAGAAATTCTCAAGAAAACCTTTATTCCCTTAAACAATATCAATAGAACTAAGAAGTCAGGAAGATTTCCAGTCGTGAGCATCGTGACTTGTATATAAACAACTTGAAAACATTATTACATAATGAACACACATATCCAGTATAAACTAACCTCTCGTCTCAAGCAAACAGTTGGCTACGAGAGACCATCTTACACTGGACGTATTACCAGCATAACTTGACACTTCTTCCTAAAAAGATTCTAAGTAAAATATTGTACAGTGGAGGTCTACAAGAAGTGGATGGTTGTTCACATGTTTTAAATTATGTGCATACTTCATTGGAACAATAGTTTGTAAGGATGTCGCTACACTAAAAAGCGGGGCGATGCTAATAATAAGCTATAGACTAAAGCTGTTGCAAATATGTATTTGTTTTTGTGTTACTGGCACCTGCGTTTAGAGCATTTCCTTGTTAATATAATAGTGAAGCCTACTTTACTTAAGTGTTAATGGGAAGGCTTGGTTTCATTTGTTTACGACGAAACTTACGATATGCCTGTCGCCTCTTTAAAGTCATAAACGATATCTTATATTCAAGTTTTTAAGGTCCATTTTCAAATCTACTTTTTAAAATTTTAAACCCGTGGTTATTTATAAACTTAAATTAATCTAAAATGACATATAAAACGATCAAAAAGAAAAATTTCAAATAGAAAAACCTATTTACTAGCATCAATCCTTAATCCTCAATCTTACATAATAAGCACTCCATATTATATCTATGTATTAGCAGATACATATATGTATGTAAAAAAAAACCGACCAATCAAAAACCATGAATGAATATTGCAACTCATACAAACCATTATACTCACTTTAAACCACACGCATAATTATAACTTATCATAATTTCAACCCTATAATCTGACCAATTAAAACAACTACTTTTCAAACCAACATTCAATACTAATCAATGGCATCTTTATATGGGTCGTATAATCAGCTGACGGTATAAAAATGCCTTTATGTGACGTATAAGGGTTGTATTGAGCAATGGGAAAGTTTTTTTCAAGGTCATTGTGTAGGGAATGTTTCGTTTGTCTATTTTGGGAAGCCAAGGCTTACAAGGCAAGGTTATATTTTGTGCCATAAATGGTTGAAGAGGTTTTACCTCTGGTAAGAGGGTCTAAATAAGAAGGTAACATTTCGAAATTGATGTACGTACTTTAAATCACAACTAGTTGGTGTTGTTTCGTTTACATGTACAGTTTAAACACTTCTGCTTACACCTTTGGAGATTATAAATAAGACTATAGTTTGTTATCTTAGAAAAGCGGTATTAATATTTAGAATGCGCATTTAAAATCTCGATTACAATACGCAATTTCAATGTCATGAAAAAACAAGATTATATTTTTAGATTATGGCTGGATTCTTTGACACTGCGTAGAGATGTAGCCTTGCTATGTGTGTTCTTTATCGGCAATAAAACGGAGAGAGTTCTGAGGAATTGTTTGATCTGATACCTGCTGCATATTTTCGCCGTTGAACCACACGGCAGTCAAGAACTGTGCAATTTTCATGAATATTTCTGCTTCGCACAAAAAAGCTTTGGGATAATCTCTCGGTGGCGGGATTTCTGAACCGATACGACCTTTAAATATTTTAGAAACGCGCATACTCCTCCTTATAAGGTTAGCAACGCACCTGTGACTCCATGGGCAGCACTGATCATTTATTTATTTATTTATTTATTTATTTATTTATTTATTTATTTATTTATTTATTTATTTATTTATTTATTTATTTATTTATTTATTTATTTATTTATTTATTTATTTATTTATTTATTTATTTATTTATTTATTTATTTATTTATTTATTTATTTATTTATTTATTTATTTATTTATTTATTTATTTATTCTTTATAAACAATTGCTTATCGGAGGACTTAATGCTAGAAGCATTTTCTGCCAGTCAACCTTTTGGTAGTGCAGAGATGTGTGGTAGGTGATATACAGCAATTTAGGAAGTGACGTGAGGTGGAGGTGTAAATCAATTCTAAGTTACATTTACCATTTACCATCAGGTGATCCGTCTACTCGAACAAAAGTTCACTTTCAAAGGCCATAATTCCACAAAAAAATAACAGAATACTAATGTATTCATGTTAAACAATACAGCCGGAGTCGAGACGCCGGCGCAAGCGCATCAAATCGGCAAGTTTTCTCAAACGATTCGTTTTACCCGCAATACCGTTTACATAATTACATTATATTACTAAACTTTGTTTAACACCATCGATAACTTATTCATGGAGTGATCGTATGGAAATAATGAAATTATGCCATGCTTAAACAATTTTTGCATATGCATTTTTTTAAGTGTTGATCACTTCTACACCTAAGAAACTTAATGACTGATTGATAAATTAATGAGCTTTATCTATGGTAACAAAGGTTCTCTTTGTTTAATTTAAAAAGTTTCAATACGTCAGTTATAATGATGTAAAAGACATGTCAACTCATAAAAAAATGTCATGCCTTAATTACAGTACTCCATTCGTCAATTACTCAGTGACGAGAACAGATATACTCGCAAATTCTCACGGTGTGCGGGTATGGATGTAAACTCTATGTTATGGTAGTGGGCCTAACGTCACATTACAACTAACTAATAGTGAAAGTATCGATAAGTTTACGATTGACGTTTGAAATCTTTTCAACGAAAACCAAAGTGTTCTTAAGAAGTTTTTTAATTTGTTTATTTTACATTGATAGCTATATCTATAGTAAATCGAGTGTGTGTAGGCGTACGTCAAGTTATGAATACTTGAATTAACTTAAAAGGATAATGTTGCAGAATTTTGCAGCTGCTCGTTGAATGTGAGGTTTCTATTTTGAAAACCACTTGCGTTAATTGCTTTGAGTCATACGTACAAATGAATGATTTGTCATTGCTTAATGAATGTGTACATTTATTTTATAAATAAAACTGTTAAAGCTTGTAACATCTTACTGAGAAACAAGTAATATCCAAACAAAGTTGTAATTTGTTTACTTATATTAAATCAAAACTAAATTAAATTAAAAATCCGGTAACATATCATATCAGTCTTAGCAATATTATTTTCTAGTTCATTATCACTATCTAAAAGATCTTTAATACATTATCAATTTTAATGTATTTAGATTAAAGTTAAAATTCAAATAAAGAAGTATCACAGCGTTCGAAATATCTGAAAGTATTCAAAATACAACCTTTACAAGCGCGCCAAATGTTGAAAAGAAAAGTAAACATAGCAATCCATACTCAAAACATTGCAACAATATTAATTTCCACATCGCTATAGTATATCAACAACTACTTGCATTTCTTTACCAATATTTCAAGTGATCTGTCACAATCAAAACTCTCGGTATTATTTTGTCTGTCAATATGTATGGCAAAATACTTTGACAGACATATCCTCAAAAAGACAAAGTTTAAAGTATGTATTTGTAAATATATAAAGTAAATAGTTGGTTTTGTTACTTTGGTTCAAAAACATACTATACACTTGGAGTTTTTTAATTTTCTTTTTTATTATTACTAGTCTGCAACACTTAATACCAACAACATTTAGTTTTTTACACTTATTTTAATAGAATAAAAAGCCAAAAAACAAAAGAAGACATGACCTAAAGCGAGTATCCTCAAAAGAAAAAAATGTTACGTTCATATCCCTAAACGGCTGAACTGATTTTGATGTGCTACAGAGATAAAAAACCACAATTAAAAGTGATACGTTTTAAAAGACCTTTCTCATCTATCAACACTGAACGCTTAATTATTTGCTTCTACTAATTACTATAAACAAATATTATGAAGGACTCTTCAACACAGATATACGGAAGCCTTCACATGTCAACGACGCTTAGAGTTTCTCTAGTCACGTGAACAAACACTAAGGTCTTAGGCCAACAGGTCATTAGACAACAAGTAGCTTTCACAAACCCCATGTGTACCATCATACTGTATCATCGAAGCTAATATAATGAGCTAGGCTACTCATTATTTAAGATGGCATAATATGGTGACCTATTGTCCTGGTCAAACAAATTGCTATTAATGACCGCTTTCATATCGTATCTTTGCATAGTATAGGTAGATGCTTTTGCTCGTGGCGCCGCCCCTGTTCTCCCGAAACTACTCTACCTGACTTAGTTTACTACCTTGCTTTTCCCTACCATTCTTTAGCTGAATACTCTTTTTTTTCATATTCAATTCAATTCATTTTTATATGATAAAAAGATAGATGAAGCAATCGATTCTGTTTCGATTTAAAGCCAAAATTACCGCAATGTATTTACAAATTTCTTTGCTAAAAACAAAATTGTTTACCCGTTGAATGTCGGTTTATAAGACACAATAGAAAATACATTGTGCCTCGCGTGGATCCACGTTTAAGACATACGAAAGGTTAAGACGAGTAAATACGTACTTCTATTACTACGCAGTTTGTGACCAAATATATTGTGACAGAAAACTCTTTGACATCATGACGTCAATGGATGGTTGTCAAACGTTGCCTAGAGATTGTAAATTTCGTCGTGAATTGTCAACACGAGTTGGTGTAATCGGTAAGGCGTGTGGATTACACCACAGAGACCCCGAGTTCGAGTCCCGCCGTAAACATGAAGTTTTTTAGTTGATGGAAATTTTGTCGAACTTTCTGGAATATTTGAGTGAAAGTAATGAAAAATTAAAGAGCGAGAAGGAGAATAAATAAAAATGAATAACGAAATTATTGGAAGGTTCTGGAGGCATGACGATCAAAAAGAATAACGAAATTGAATGTTCTAGAACCTGACCGGGGGTATATAAGCGGAACTGCGGCTCACCGCTGGCAGTTGAGTTCTAAGTCCAAAGCGATTCGGAAGAAAAGGAAGAAGTGAAAAGAAGAAAAGTGAGTGAAATAGTGAAGTACAGTGAAATAGTGAAGTGCAGTCAGTTAAGTGAGTTAAGTCAGCGTGAACAGTGAACGGCAAAGTTGTGTCAGTCGGCCGGACTCTGCTGGAGAGGAACGCCGATAACTTATCCGTATCCGTGGACGCTGTCACTTAAGTGCAATAGAAAGTCTGAAAACCGGTATTAGTGTTTAATTTCATCCAATCCCGTAACCCAAGCCCGCATAGTTAGGAACGTGACGTCAGGCACGTAACATTTGGTGTCAGAAGTGGGATTGGAGAAAAATGCCGCTAGTGCCGCAGGACGTAAGAGGAGTGAGTACCCGTGCTATGTCAGAAGCGCAGCGTGTGAGGGAAGAGGGTGCTGCAGCTCAGACCAGCGATGCAGAAGCCAAGCCTGTGCAGATGGATCTTCTGCTACAGCTGCGGCAAATGATGGCAGAACAGCTGCGTGAGCTGAAAGAAGATCAAGCGCGCCGCCAAGAAGAGCAAGCACGCTGTCAGGCAGAACAGCTGCGGGAGCTGAAAGAAGATCAAGCGCGCCGCCAAGAAGAGCAAGCGCGCCGCCAAGAAGAGCAAGCGCGCCGCCAAGAAGAGCAAGCACGCTGTCAGTCAGAACAGCTGCGGGAGCTGAAAGAAGATCAAGCTCGTCGCCAAGAGGAGCAAGCGCGTCGCTTGGAAGACATGCATAAAGATTTCACGAAGGGACTGCAAAAGGCTGTCGAACGGGTACAAGAAGTGGAGGAAGGTTTAGGCAAGTTGGAACATCGCGTCATGGCGATAGAGGAGAGAGTGGAAGAAGAGATCTCCAAAATCAAGCAGGAAATGACAAGCCCAAGCCCTTTGAAGAGCCGAAGCCGTCTTGCAGCCGTTTTTGACGCCCCAAATGCGGCCTCAAGCGCAACGAAAGGGCTGAAGATTCCCCATTACGACGGAACAACATCCTGGACCGCGTTCAAGCTACAGTTTGAGACACTTATGGAGGCTTATGGTTGGACTCAGAAGGAAGCACAGTCAGCCCTCACCCTGGCCCTCCGTGATCAAGCGCTCTCAGTGCTGGAAGCTATCGGCGCAAGTGGGGATCTCAGCTTTAGTACCCTCCTCGACGCACTTGAGGCACGTTTTGGAGACAGCCACCTCGAGCACGTGTACAGAGCGCAATTAAAAGAGCGTACTCAGCGTGCTAATGAGAGTCTACAGCAATGGTCCGTGGAAATCGAGAAACTTGTGCGTCGAGCTTTTCGGTCGACTCCATCAATGATTGAAGGCACGCTTCTCCAAGCATTCATTGACGGTGTTCGGGACCCCGAAGTACGAGCTGCTGTTCATCTGGGCCATCACAAGAACATGAAAGAAGCTCTGGCCCATGCATTGGAAGTGGAAGCCGTGCGTGGTAACTCCCGTACCTTACGTCTGCGGGAAATGACGACAACGGAGCAGGTACCTCCACGCCGTCGGAACTTCATGTGCTATGGATGCGGAGAGCGTGGGCACATGCGGAGCGACTGCCCGAAGAAGGTGAACCGCCAGGACGCAGCGGTCTCAACTTCTGACCAGCAGGGAAACTAAATCCAGCCAGGGCTGCGGGGTGGGCGCTGGCCGGTAGTGGAATAACCCCAACAATCTACATCAAGCAAACTAACGATGGAAATACTCTGGTGATAGACGGTCAAGTAAATGGGAAAAACAGTCAGCTAACATTAGATACTGGAGCTTCAAGGACGGTGATAAATGTTCGGCTGCTCGGGCAAAACATCAGGAAACACGTTAAACCAATTGTTGGCCTACGAATGAAATCAGCTACCGGCCAGTGCATACCGATAAGTGGAAAACTGCATGTAACAATCAAAATTGGGGAACGTGTTTATCGACATGAGGTTATTGTGGCCAAAATTCTGGATGACTGCATCCTGGGACTTGACTTCCTGCAAGGGCACCAGTGTAACATCGACTTAAAATCTGGAGTATTACTATGTGGAACTGAGGAAATTCCGATCAAGGGTGGAACCCTGGGAAAAGTTTGCTGTTTAAGAAGAACTGTTCTTGAACCAAAATCACAGACTCTCGTACCAATCGCATTACCTAGGAGGAGGGAAGGAAGTTTACCTCTAAGGTGCGCTGTGATTGATAAATCGGAACACGTAAACTCATGGCTACCGGCGAGAACTGTCGTGGGGTCATCTGATGTCAACCGCATCCGGTATTCAACTTCAGTGATTCAAAAATTACGATTGAAGAAGGAGAGCCTGTGGGCGTATTGGAAGAAGTGGCCTGGATAAGAAAATGCTCGGAGAATCTTGTGAAGAAGGACAGTACGGGAATGGACTTTGTAACGAAAATCTTAGTCGAAAACAAAAGTCTGACAAAAGTGGAGACTATGAAAGCTAGAAATTTACTTCTTCGATTCTCTGATGTGTTTTCAAGAAGCGATGGTGATATTGGCCGAACTGGTTTGGTGAAACATAAAATAAACACAGGTGATACAATGCCAATTCGTCAAAGGCCCAGACGCATACCATTCGCTCGTGAGAAAGAGGTTGAAGAAATGATTGACGATATGAGGAAAAATGACGTGATAGAGCCCTCTTCTAGCCCTTGGTGTTCACCTGTCGTGCTTGTCAAGAAGAAAGATGGTTCAACGAGGTTCTGCGTAGACTATCGACGATTGAATGATGTAACCAAGAAGGATAGCTACCCGTTACCAAGAATCGATGACACACTTGACACACTGAGTAGCATGAAATGGTTTTCAACGCTCGATCTGAAAAGCGGCTATTGGCAGGTGGATTTGGATCCCAAGGACAAGGAAAAGACCGCATTCTCAACTGGGAAGGGACTCTGGCAATTTAAGGTGATGCCATTTGGATTATGCAATGCACCGGCAACCTTTGAGCGTTTGATGGAACAGGTGCTGGCGGGACTGCTGGGCGAAACCTGCCTAGTTTACCTCGATGACATCATCATTGTTGGACGGGATTTTGACGATCATCTAAGGAAATTGGAAAAGGTACTCGATAAGCTGCGTGGAGCAAATTTAAAGTTGAGTCCAAAGAAATGCTCTTTCTTCAAGCGCGAAGTGAATTATCTAGGACATGTTATTTCTGAGAGAGGAATTGAGACTGATCCAGCCAAGACTGCCGCTGTTAAGGAATGGCCAACACCTAAAGACAAAACGCAAGTTCGGGCATTTCTTGGATTGTGCTCGTATTATCGGCGGTTTGTGAAAGGATTCTCGGACATTGCCAAGCCTTTGCATCGATTGACAAAGGAGAAACGTGCCTTTATCTGGGACGAGGATTGTGAGCAAGCCTTTCGAGAACTAAAAGAACGGCTTTGTAACACACCAATTCTCGGTTCTCTGTTTGTAAAAGGAATCTGTATGTGAAACTGATTTAAAAAGAGTAACCATGGAGTTTCTTGCTCGTTCTTCTCCATCGGAATCTACACTTTGGAACGAGCAAATAGCTTCACTAAGAGGACTGACCGACAGACTGACACTATTTTTTTTATTTTATATTTTGTTTGACGTTCAAAAGTGCCTGTAAAGGTCTAATTGGAATAAATGATTTTTGACTTTTTTGACTTTGACTCGGATACCCCAGCGCGAAAGGAATATTCGTAGTTGATACGGATGCCAGCAATATTGGAATAGGAGGTGTCCTTTCACAACGCGATGGTGAGCAGGAGAAGGTTATTGCTTACTTCAGCAAGTCACTATCCAAGCCGGAGAAGAATTATTGCGTGACCAGGAGGGAATTGCTGGCCGTAGTCAAAACTCTGCACCATTTCAAGAAGTATTTACTGGGACGGAAATTTTTGATCAGAACTGATCACGCTGCTTTGAAATGGCTGCTTCAGTTTAAGGATCCCGAAGGCCAAGTAGCCAGATGGTTGGAACAACTTCAGGAATTTGACTTTGAAATCGAACATCGCGGCGGAAGAATTCATGGCAACGCAGATGCATTATCGAGACGCCCATGCGTGGAAGATTGCAAGCATTGTGCCAAGAAGGAAACTGCTTTTCTTAAGGTGATAAGGACTGATACTGTTGACGAGGCATGGGGAGATGATGCGATGAAATTAGAACAGGAAAGAGATGCAGATATCAAACCAATACTGGAGTGGCTACGAAGTGGTAACAAGCCAAGTTGGAGTGACGTCGCCCAATATAGCGCGGTAACGAAAGGTTTATGGGCACAGTGGAAAAGCCTTACGCTGCATAACGGACTTCTGTGCAGGAAATGGGAATCAACAAACGGCAGGGACGAGCATTTGCAATTGGTGGTGCCTCGTTCAAAAATAAGGGATGTATTAAAAGCGTTCCATGATGGATCTTCTGGAGGACATTTGGGAATTAGGAGGACTTTGGTGAAGATCAAGGAGAGGTTTTATTGGTTGCATTGCAAATATGACGTCGAAGATTGGTGCCGGAAATGCACTAGTTGTGCAGCTGTCAAGGGTCCACAAACAAGAAGCAGAGGGGCGATGAAAATCTACAATGTTGGTATGCCTTGGGAGAGAATAGCCTTAGACATCGCTGGACCATTTCCAATCACTGATTCGGGCAATCGCTACGTTTTAGTGGTTATGGATTATTTTACAAAATGGCCGGAGGTCTTTGCCATACCGAATCAAGAGGCAGTAACTGTAGCCACGAAGTTGGTAAACGAGGTATTCACCCGATTCGGAGTGCCCTTGGAGATGCACAGTGATCAAGGACGGAACTTTGAATCCCAAGTTTTCCAGGAAACTTGTAAACTTTTGGGAATCCATAAGACTCGAACGACCCCTTATCATCCACAGTCAGATGGAATGGTCGAACGCTTAAACCAAACATTGGAGCGACACTTAGCAAAGGTGGTTGACAGCCATCAGAGAGATTGGGACACTTACATACCTCTCTTCTTGCTTGCCTATCGGACTGCTGTACATGAAAGTACCGCAAAGACGCCTGCATTTGCAAATTTTGGAAGGGAATTGAGATTACCGGCAGATCTTGTATCGGGCTGTCCACCTGGTGACTCTCGCACCGAGTTTAGCGATTACATAAGCGAGTTAAGGGCAAAAATGTTGGACATTTATGAGCAGATCAGGGAGGCCGGTCTTCAAGCTAGTGATCGCGCAAAGACGCGCTATGATCGACGAGCCAATTCTGTTGGGTTTGAAGAGGGGTCATTGGTCTGGCTTCATAATCCAGTCAGAAGGAAGGGAAAATCTCCAAAGCTGCAACCGAGTTGGGAAGGTCCTTACGAGATAGTCACGAAGATCAATGACATTACTTACAGAATTCGGAAGTCTTCAAGGAGCCCTTTGAAAGTTGTCCATATAGACAGGTTGGCGAGGTATTACGGCAGCAACGATGCTCGGGACGAGCGAATCTAAGAGGGGGGCAGTGTGACAGAAAACTCTTTGACATCATGACGTCAATGGATGGTTGTCAAACGTTGCCTAGAGATTGTAAATTTCGTCGTGAATTGTCAACACGAGTTGGTGTAATCGGTAAGGCGTGTGGATTACACCACAGAGACCCCGAGTTCGAGTCCCGCCGTAAACATGAAGTTTTTTAGTTGATGGAAATTTTGTCGAACTTTCTGGAATATTTGAGTGAAAGTAATGAAAAATTAAAGAGCGAGAAGGAGAATAAATAAAAATGAATAACGAAATTATTGGAAGGTTCTGGAGGCATGACGATCAAAAAGAATAACGAAATTGAATGTTCTAGAACCTGACCGGGGGTATATAAGCGGAACTGCGGCTCACCGCTGGCAGTTGAGTTCTAAGTCCAAAGCGATTCGGAAGAAAAGGAAGAAGTGAAAAGAAGAAAAGTGAGTGAAATAGTGAAGTACAGTGAAATAGTGAAGTGCAGTCAGTTAAGTGAGTTAAGTCAGCGTGAACAGTGAACGGCAAAGTTGTGTCAGTCGGCCGGACTCTGCTGGAGAGGAACGCCGATAACTTATCCGTATCCGTGGACGCTGTCACTTAAGTGCAATAGAAAGTCTGAAAACCGGTATTAGTGTTTAATTTCATCCAATCCCGTAACCCAAGCCCGCATAGTTAGGAACGTGACGTCAGGCACGTAACAATATAGTCCTGCCTACAAGACGCTCCCTTTTCTATTATTACGCAGTTTTTGACAAATATGTAGATAGTCCTATCTCTGTTCACCCTGTTAAAAACACATGATATATATCATTCAAAATCATTGTAAAATGTAAAACAACAAGCACGGAAATAATTCCAGCTAACCTCTAGAGAAACAAGATTATTAATCAATTTGAACTTGAACCGTGTTTAGAGCCTCAGGCAAAAAACGAACAGTTAAAAATAAACTACGATTCCGTTTAATTACTGTCACATGTAATTAAACATGTTACGTCAGATCGTCGATCGTTTTAACCGCAACGCACTTGACCTATAATGAGAAATTGTTTGTTTTTGTGATTCTTTTGAAATTGGGACAGGAAAATGTTATTTGTTTGACGATATTACACTTTATAAGTTAGGTCTTACCATTTTTCATTTCTCTGAATAGTTTATAACGTCATCGTGTATTTTAATTAAATATCCCCTACATATTACAGATTTTTTGTTAAATTTAGTACAAAATAAAACCAAAACCTTTCAAAATCTCAAAATGTTTCTCAATCTAAAACATTCGAACACAAAAATTAATAATTAATTAATCCGCAAGGCAGCTTGTGGCGAGCTGTTGGGCAGTGGCGACCCCACGGACCTGACTCCCGGGAGGTGTCTTGTTCTTCTCTCTCCAGTTAGTCCTCGTGACGAGCTGGAGTGAACACTGATGAAGGACAAGCCCTCCTACCTCATTCTTGCCTTAATTGGCTGGCTTGAGTGGAGATTCGCAAGAGTAGGAGTTGAAGGAGACTCGGGGGAAGGATGTATCTCAGTAAGGTGCTGGTAGGGGTCTTGACCGTACTTCCGGGATTGCTCTGATAGCCGTGGGATGCCTCTCCTTCCCCAAGCAGCTCAACGTATGTTGCCTCCGTGTCGCTACATGCTAGCGGCCGTTTCCGGGGGCCCATTAATTGAGTTTGCCAGTCACCCCCTGCCTGTTTATCCGTATGTATCAATATTGGTCAGGGGCAGGGGCCATAGTATTTCCATAGTTTTCATCCACTAGTGCATAGCAACCCATACCCATAACCCTATCAATTGTTACCACATTTTACAATAGTCCTGCATCAACCGGGGATTGTCCTTGGGTGCACTTTTATAGTGCATACAGGGATAATTGCCGGCTGATGTCCCATCACATTTAGATTAAAATTGTTCAATGGGCCTCTGCGAGTTGGCTTTGGCTCCTCGTACGCCTTCCAAAGGTCCGGGATCCTGTGATCCCGTGAAAGGAAACGAACAAACATTATAATAATAGTATTTATTAAAATAGCACAAGCACACATTAGAAGTGATCTAGTCATGTGTATTAAAATATTAACGATAACAAAACAAAGAAAAAGAACAATCTCAATCCATACTATCATCTCAAAAACCACGAGAAACTCGACAACCAAAAAATCCACTACATATTTTTTTGTTCAAGAAATCGATCTCATCAAATTGAAGCAAAAAAAGACAAAACTTGTCAGTGAGACAAAAGCTGCGACGTATCTATGACGTCATAGTTTCTTATTTGGCTGGCCACTATCAGTGACCACAATCATTTGTGATAAAAGGAAGTGTCGGCAACCCGATGGTGCGATGGTGTGATGGTATTGAGTTACCATCGAGTGGCAGGAAGTCAATGACGGCTGTGCCACGCCTTAGTTATAGGGTTGTCTATTATACCAATATGGTGATTGATCTGATTGTAATTGAGAAAGAAAGTGACGTTGATTGTCTAAGAAATTTTATAGATATGTAATTAATAACGTAAGGAGTGAAAAGATAACTTAATAAAACACTATCCATTGTCGCTTTTATAGCACTGCGTGTATATAATGACATTTCAATAATACATAACATACACTAATATTATTACCAAGCAAAGAACTCTCTACCAATCAAAATTCATCACACCACAGCTGAAACCCTAAGCCATCCTAATAAGTCACTTAAAAAACTTTCACCAACCCTACCTTACATAAAGGTGTGTTCAGACGGACGATTTAAAAACGCATTACGTTTGGTCGCGATGCGTTTTGTATAATAGAAATGAGGCACGCCCTTGCATTGTTTAGTTTTCTATACCATTAGTCATAGTTAAGTGACGGCTCTACTGACTACTGAATGCTACTTTAAAACGCAACAGTAATTACAGTCGTAATTATTTCTGATAGTAAGCTTTTGTTGGTATATTTATTACCAATATCATCAAATAATTATTTTTTTCCGTTGACTGCACTTGTATGCGTATAATAGCTTCTGCCTACGGCTTTGTCCACAGTACCTGGGTAAAAAGCCTGTGTTATTTCAGATTATAATCTATCTCTATGAAAAATTTCATTTGGATCTGTTCAGTAGTTTTTACGTTAAAGATTTCCTCTATCCGAGTTTACAATATAAGAAGGATATGTTATTAAAGTGATATAAAATAAAATAAATAAATAGAATATAAACAAATCAAAAATATAAACGAATGCCAGTATTTCACAAATAAAATAAAATGTTACTCTTATTTATACCAAAAACATAATTGACTTGTATACTTTACTTCTAAATTGTTTTATGTATTCAATCTACAAAGATTAGCTTTGTACTACAATCTGATACTGAACTACAATCTATTTCAAAGTCATAAATACGTATGCCTATAGATATTGTAAGTTAGAACTCATTATTCCTATACAATTGTTTTCCTGAATAGTTTATTGCGTGTTTTATCGCGATTTCACGTAATCCCCGATAAGAAATTCAATCTAGATCTAATACAATAGTATTAGTTTAACGCCAGCTTGATGATTTCATTTTATATTTGTTCGACAATCGTACAAAATCATTATTGTTATTATTATAAGAACGTACTTATATTGGAAAAACCGATTAGAAATTTCTATATTTAGAACATCGCCTCATTAGCATAGGGAGTGCGTTTAAAGAGTTATCAAGCCTATTGTGTGATACAAAAACAGTACTGGTAAACTATGTACTGTTTAATATCTATCAAAAAGTAAACAATGATCAAATTTCATTGAAAATTTATTGAAATTGAGAGTGGGAGAGCTACAAATGGGTCGGCGTGACCGGAGTGACACCACGGCCTCACAGAAAGCCAGCGTAAAACAATCAGGGCGTGCATTTCGCAATGTACGCCAGGTTACGGAAGGAAAAAACACCATAGGAATTGAGGAATGACTTCCCCTTTAAAAAAAAAAAGATGATTTTTGTTGACCTTATTTAATAAATAGCTACAGACATATTAACCAACTTATTTATTAGTAGCAACCCTTCAGTATTAGTCATTTGTTATTCATTTGTTTACAGTACATACATTGCCATTATCTTCTATCAAGGAAACGTAACAGCCCCATTCATTGGCTGCCAAAAGCGACACAAGCGCGTGCGTCGCTTTTGGGTACTACATAAATTAATGGCGGTATTGTTATTGGGGACTGTGAATTAGCTGTGACTTTGGTTGTTAGGAAATGAGTATTTTAATTTTCCTTCTGGAGGGCAAAGATCCAAAAAAATACTTTCAAAAATAAATCTGTTTTATCGACATTTGATGTAATGATACTACTTAAATTGATTTTTTTGACAAACAATGATATAATTATATTTCTTTCTCTTTCAATCCTTAAATATTGCATACTTCGCCCGCTTTATGACCGTTCTACTTTCATAAACTTACAAAACACCTCAACCAAACAAAACTTGAACAGTCCCCAAATCCACAGAAAGCTGGCAACGTTGTGAAGTTGCGGGTATCAATGAGTGCGGCTGATTGCTTACCATGAGGTATATCATCTGTTCGTTTGTCGTTCTATGACAAAAAGTACCTAGGAGTTAAGCATGCACCTGTGGTGTGCATGTTGTGGTGGCCCTGAGATTAAAGAGCCCGCTTCTCATGCATGAGGGTTCAAAAAGTACCAATGTGACTTTTTCCGAGTTATATGTACTTTCTATGATTATTTAGACACCACTGAAATACGGTGAATCAAAACATCGTGAGGAAACCTGGACTTATAATTTCTAATTATAAGTTTGATATCGCCAACCCGCATTGAGCAAGAGTGGTGATTAATGCTCTAACCTTCTACATATGAGCAGAGGTCTTTGCTCAGCAGTGTGCACTTATAGGCTGAAGCTGATGATGAAGCCTGCACTTGGAGCTTAGTAACCCTGCATAGGCATTTGTCATATTCTAAAAACTGTACACCAATTATTTGAAAACTATTTTATTCATGGTGAATAAATACCATATTGTCTTTATCTACAAAATTTTTTGGTAGCAGACAAGAATTGCGACATGCAAACAGACAGATAGACAGTAACACTTTTCTTATGTTATACAACCAAGTACATATGTACTGCATAGATTACTACATATGTATGTTATTGCGTCTGTCTGTCTCTGTATGGGCTGCTGTTAATTGTGTGCAAATATAATTTGTTTTGCGTATCACTGTGGAGGTGGCAATGGAGGTCGGATAGTATTAATTATTTATTGCAATTGTTTAGTTGAAATTGAAAGTTTATTTGCAAAGGATTTTTAACGGTGTTTCCTAGCGATAAAGTATAGTTTTCTAAGCTATCTAGTTTAGTGCATCAATGTTTATTTAGGTAAAAAAGACCTTTTGCTCTTTATCTTTACGTACCGAGTTTTAGATAAAGTTAAAAGCGATAAGTACAGTAAAGCTGTAACATAATATCCACAGCTTTCCAGTTGTATATAAGGCGCGAATGAAAAAATAACTGAATAAAAATTTAATACCTAAACCAGGTTATAAAATTGTTGGACAAGTGGATTCAATAATATGCGAATATAATGTATATCAATGCTAATATTATAAAGAGGAAAAATTTGTAAGAACTGTTGGTCGGATTGCAAAAATTCTTTTCACTGATAGATAGCTACAATGTTCCTGAATGATATATAGGCTATAAAACACGACGCTACAATCAAATGGAGCCGAGCAGCGGGTAAAACCGTGCGAGAGGAGCTACTGTTTAATAAGTAAGGTACATTTGCACTTACACTGTTAAATAACATGAAAATGCTCTTATCTACAATAAAAACATAAGGGACAGCAAAATACAAAAATGGAACTCCCAAAACAGCCGTTAAGTCAACACTAAGCAACATTTAAGTTACAAAAGTGACAGTTCAACCTTAACTTGTTACCATTTGGTACTAAGCAGAAGTAGAACTCTGCTTACCCAACATTGTCAAACAGTAAGTTTACTTAAGTTAATGTTTGATGTAACTCACTAAGTTAGCAGGAAGTACTACATAATTGTCGCTTTGTGTCAAGTTGTGGATAAGATTATTGTGAATGTAGGTATGATCAACTGTGTTACTGAGCGTAGGGTCTCATGCTCGTGGCCCGGCTCAAAGCAGGAAAGTGGTAATGGTGGCTTTAGTCAGTAAGAGCCTGACAGCTACAGGATGGGTTTTCCCCCTCAAAAAAGGGGTTCCAGCCGTCTGACGAGCACGGCTCAACGGATGGTAAACAATCGGTATCCTATAATGGATATTTTTATTCGTTAAAATTATGAAAAAAACTTTTATTCATTCACTATACGATACAGCTAATATCCGTATAATTACTTCAAATTTTTGAATTATTACTGTCGTGATACCTCGGGTGTTACCAGTGTCCATGGTTGGCGCTGATTGCTTGACATCGGGTGATCAGTCTGCTCTTTGGCCTGTTCAATAAAAAATACGACTTCACAATATACAATCCCGAACAAACCTAACAGGAATATGAAAATTTTGAAAATTCAATAAAGGAATGTATTTATCTAGATGTCAATAAAATTGCTAAACTATTTCTACCTGATTGTCGGTTGTCCGTAACCATGAACCCTTCACTCTCCTAGTTAATCAAGAATATTCCCGAAGGGGGGAGCATTATAAATGAGTGTGGTAACTCGCTGATTTGATGATTGCAGTCCACTTGCATCCGTTGCCTTCCTGGTCCCATCAGTTTATATTACGTCATCTAAGATGATGATGGAGATGGAGTGATCTGATCTTTAGTCAAGGTCATCGTTCTTATGTAACAAATGATGATAAATGAAGAGAGAATTAGTTACTAGCTCTCACCTGATGGTGGACAATTGACGTTGCCCATAGACATCATTAAAAGGTGTGTAATTAAAGATATGTAGGCAGCCATAAATTAAAATTCCAATTCAATCCGAAAGTTAATGATGCGTTTCTCAAAATCTATTTAATTCTGTGAAGTAATTTAAAAAGATTTCTGGGCTATCAGCATCCGATCTCTGGGCTATCAGCATCTCATGGGTCGGTTCGACCGGAGTGATACCACTGCCTCACAGAATACTGGCGTGAAACAACCCACAGTGTTGTGTTTCGCCGTGCGAGTGAGGTTACCGGAGGCCCAATCCCGTCCCTTCCCCTATCCCTTCTCGATCCTTACATCAGCAACCCTTATCCCCAAAAGGCCGGCAACGCACTCGTAACTCCTTTGGTGTTGCGGGTGTCCATGGGCGGCGCTGATTGCTTACCATCAGGTAATCCGTCTGCTAGTTTGCCGACTTATACCATTAAAAAAAATCTGATACTGAATTTATTGGTAGGCTTGCCCTTTATGATAATAGACCTAACGCTCTAAAGTTTTGCTGCATTCAATGTAAAAATGGTGAAGGTATAGGTTGCTCCCCCCCCCCCCCCAGGGTGCTACCGATACAAAACATTTGATGATTTCCGTCCACGAAAAAAACCTCTAAAGTTCAACAAACATAGTATCTGAAATGCTATAAACGATTCGAGAAACAATATTACACTTTAACAGAGTGACCAACCTTGACATGAGATACACCAGCCATATCTATGTCACAAGAACATTAAATGTATGTAAATTAGATGTGCGACAAAGTGGCCACCTACGAGAGAACTCTCTCCTATTGACCCACTAGACGATACAGGGTTATTAAAATTTTACGGGATACAGAACTGTATGCATGGAAAAGGCGTGGAAAATGATGATGGAGAGATTATTATTATGTTTTAGGTGCAATAACATTTTTGTCATAACATCTTGTGTGTTGGCCCGGAGGTTCAGGCCTCGTGCATGAGAACGCGGGTTTAAAACCTGGCAAGTACCGATGTAGCTTATTCCGACTTATAAGTATGCACTTTCTTAGTTAACTTTAGACACCACTGATATACGGTGAAGAAAAACATTGTGAGGAAACCAGGATTTATAATTTCTGCTGGTTTAGCTTAAGTACATACCACTTGATACCGCACATATTTTTTCAATTAATTTCACTTTTACGACATCTTTTGTACTTTGAAATCCCTGATGATACCGGTGTCTACTAGTGGTTGGTCCACTTGCCCGTTGGCCAGTCTATCCCATAATCAATATAAACAATCATAAGTGATCATTAACTTAAAAAAAACAAAGTAAAGACTATGAAACTAAAACCTTCTTAATAATTAACCCTTAATTACAATCCATTCCTTCTTTAAAAACTATTCAAATACCCCATTTAAAGAGTTTAGATATTTTAAAGCAATTTGACTGTCAGTTAATTTAACCATTAAGTTACAAAATTCCCGATGAGACACCATTGAATTTACCTTATCTCCAACTATTACCCCATAGGAATTTCTCTGGCCTCATTTTGGGTCCCATAAGGCTATGGGATTCCTACCAAGTTACGCCATAGGACATTGAACCTTTTTATGGACTTATCAAACAGTAAAGTATTGCGTGATACCTACACCATGAAGGATGGTTAATAATGTAGTACTAAGTTTGTTCATTCCCTCAAGGGATAAGCAGAGTTGTGTGCATTTTCTGTCATTTAATTTTTACATGACTGCTCGAAAATGTGAGTGTTATGTTTTCAGAGTTCATTTATATATGTACATATGTGAGTTTATTTATTCTCCTATTATTTCAAAACGCCTGGTTTTTGTTGTTATACTAAGTTTTATGTTAGGAATAAGGAGCAAGCATTTTGTTATGTATATATCGGTCGTGCCTGATATGGACACGGACAAGGATTCGGATATCATTGCTTATAATAAAAAACTAAGATATTAGACCCAATTTCTCTAGTTCAGCAGTTTTGTTTAATACCTTCCGACTTAACCCGACTTCTCATGGATTTTATTATAGGTACATAAAAATCTTCCTCTTAAATTACTTACTTTATTTATTAAAAAACCACATCAAAATTGTTGCGTAACTTGCGTAGTTAGAAAGATTTAAGCATGTGTAGAGATATAGGAACAAAGAAAGCGACTTTGTTTTATACTATGTAACGATAAACAAACTGCTCATTAAAATAAACAGATTATTATAACTAAATGTAATCACACATGTATTAAAGTTTACTATAATCACGTTATTAAAACGTGTTTGTGCTAAGAACCTACTTGAGACGACAATAGGATTGAGTCATGCCAATTGAAACCTAAATTGTACTGCGCTAAATGCACTTATCCCACTTAAGTGTCCATATTAAGATGGAGAGATTAGAAATTGTTGGACTTTACTTTGCTACTCGTTTTAGTACGTGTTTTGATAAACAATAACAATTCAATTTTATATTTTAAACATACAAAACAAAAAGAAATTGTATAACTCAAAATTGACTTCTAAATGAGATTCGGACCATTTTCCTTAACTTTTTCTTGATGCGTTTATTCCGATTCACAATACCTAAACAATCACAAAATGTTTAAAAAAGGTTTTAGTTATATTATAACCAGATATAAATTTAGATTTGAGAATTTAAATGTTGACCAAAATATTTTAACGATTATCGATTATTTAATGGCAAATAGCAATTGTATAAATATTGACATGAGATATGCAAAATACAATGTGATGCAGCCTTCGTGTTTAACAAAGGTCAGACAAAATGTTCCGTATGCGTACCACAAATAGTGTTAAGTATATATTGATAATATATTTGTCAAATAAAGTAAATATATTTCAGTATGTGGTGGCTATACAAATTAAACAGTTAGCTTGCTTCCGCAGACAAATATATTTTGCAATATATATTACGTAAGTGTCAATTTTAAAGGATTTGTTAAGTTTTACTTACTACACAATGATTCCGGAATTTTCTTTTTTGAATAGTAACTACATTAAGGCATGCTGAATTAATTGATTATTTTACTTACTGAATTATTTTTTTAATGACGACGTGAATTAAGTGACAGAATCTCTTCTAGTTTCAAATCAAAGCGGGAATCTTGTTCATAGGCAAAGTGTGCAGCGTCACGGCGATTTTATAAAGAAGAAAAATTACTTAATGGTGTTATTTTTTCTCAAAAAATTAAACCACAAGACTACGATATTCTATCTTTTGTTTATTTTTTATACATTTTACAAGTGTAAATTACAAAAACGGCATTTATCACCCTAATTTGTAACTTTGTACCATATAACGTGATTTCAAATACACAAAAAAGTTACAAACTTCACTCAGTTCAATACATCAATGACATCCATTGATGTATTGAACTAATAATAAATATAATATACTAATAAATTACAAAAGACAATAAATTTCATCACGTTTAAGAGATTACCATAAGAAAGTTGACACTCGAGATCTTATCTCATAGATAGCAATGTTTAATGACATATAAACTACTACTTACTAGTTACACATACTTGTATAAATACATATATATAGATGGCGCCAAACTCACGTGTGTTTTTAATTAATCATCCTTCAGTGAGCTCGTCGTGGGTAAATGTATTTAATTATATACCTAGTTCTTATTTTTAACCTAAATTCAACTCGACTTAAAAACAATAAAGTTACGTTTAGATTACAGATCATAACTTCAGATTGAGTATTTGTCAACTCATTTTAAGAATTTTAAATCGCATTATTTATTTTTTAAGTACCTAAATTTTTTTAACCAATCTAACCTAACCTAAAGAAAATAAAAATGCGTTTATTTTGAAAAATTTTAATTAATCAATGATATTACGTTTTAATATTAGAAGGGAATAAATTTTTACTTTTTCACGCACTTTCAGCAAGAAATTGTTTAAAATATCCACATCTATCATTACACTAGGCCCAAAATCTTTTCGTATGAAAAACAGCTGCGTCACGAACCTAAGTTATACATACAAGACATATACAAAACGTCTGCTGTGCCATCCCTGTACCAAAAAGGAGCGCAAACACTGTCACTTACGATCATTTATCATTAAAACAAGTGTATGACCATCCATCACACAGATATGCTGCAGAAGTACCAATGTGAAAGAAAAAAGCTAATAACAAAAAGATACCTTTAAAATAACACAGAGAATTATCAACAACAATAAAATTCGATGGTTGTACTAAATGAGATGGTTGTACTATCAATCTAGAAAACTATGGTTTTTTTTTTATAATATATGAGAGAGATAGAACATATGAAAGAGATAGAATTAAAATAAAACAAAAATTTGTGTGAAATACAATTGGAATATAAATAAATGCACCTATACTAATAAAAATGTACAACACATACATATGTATACATAGATAGGAATAAAATTTGAAAAAAGAATACACAACGCAAACTTAACGCAGGTGGTCATTAACAATGTTCCCCGGGCAGAAGAAGGAGAATCGCAGTTTTTGTAGTCAGTAAGAGCCTGAAACTCCCACCTAACCTGGATGGGAGAATTCACTGGATGCTATTTCTCTAAAAAAGGCAATATAAGTCTTAACTAATCCTATACGTATAATATGTAATATCTTCACTGAGTTAAGTAACTGTTTTGTTAGAACTGAACCTTCTAAACATTTACAATGGTGTTAGAATCTAAAGTTCTAAACACATGTTGGCAACTAGGTCAAAACCGTGTCTCAGGGCCAAAGCGACAATTGCTCACTCTAATGTGTGCTAACGATAAGATGTTACAACTCAATGATCAATATTGACACGATCAGGAAATAAAGAATTTCATGAAACGAAAGAAAACTTACTTTTTCTCATCAAATAAGAGTAGGTACTTTCGGTCTCGTTCTAGAATAAGTTACTTATATAAATAACCTTTTATAATATAACTTATAAAGTACATATTTTCGCTATTTATTTAATGGACAGAAAATAAGCTATACCTAAAATGTCGATAAATAAAATTAATAGTGATTTTTTGGGTCATGTAAAATTTGGGTAAGTAACAGTAAGAAGCCAAGCCAGTAAAAAAGTTACAAGAACGTTTTTCCTCTAGGGGAGTGGAGCATTTAATGAGGTGTTGGGGTGTACTGATTGTGCATGGAAGGTAGGTTTTAACCGAATGTAACCTCACCCGTAAAACAAACGCGTTATTTCAAGCCAGTTTCGTGGTATCCAGTCGGCTTATTCGTGCTTCTCCAATAAAAATATATACTGCTTTTATTATGTAAACAATACAAAATACATTATGTTAATTCAGCACGTGTTTAATATGATATTATGTTCTTGTTGATTTCCAGATAACAACTCGAATTAGCATCACTTTAAGATCACTATCTTTGGCATGTTTTAGTTCATTCACTTTTTCACCTAATTTTAAGATCCGTTTTTTAAACTCTTGTTTGTTTACAAAGTGTGAAAGCACGACATAATATATAAAGACAAATGAATAAATATTAAAAAAGTGCAATTTTATGAGAAGACTCCCCGGTATTAAATGGCTACCCGAGATGTTGCAACTAAGTCTATAAATAAATGCCAAAACGATATTGTTATATAGTTACACTTTGTAATCACAAATTATACAAACTAAACAAAGTTCCGGACGGCAATACAATAGATCACTATCAAATAATCAATATTCCTTATTGACAACTTTTAAATCTTCAACAAAAGACCATACTTCCTTTAAAAGACCCGTAAAGCACTTGTAGGCGATTCAAATGACGAGAAACGTTGATTTTTAATCGTTTATTACATCACCCACAAATCACATGCTTTACAGTTGTAAATAGCACAGATACAAAGCGAAAACAGTATAGATTGACGAGCTAATTGAAGTAGAAGGCAGGTATAGCAGAGATAGACGAAATTAATAAAAATATGCGAGATTACAAACGAATTACGGGAGTAAAAATTGTGCATGCATTCGCCGTCGGAGCTAGCTTGGCACTGCCGGCCGCGGCTGAGCGGTGGCGGACAGACGGCGCGCGCGGCGACGGCGGGGTGTGCGCGGGAGCAGGTAGCGAGGTACACAACCGATGCGCTTGATTAGAGTGCGCCCCTACATACGACCAATGTATGTGCGCACTTTGATCTTGGCGTTGCCACAGTACTCCCCCGCTGAGACCGCTGCTGCGGGCGATAAAAGTCTGGGAAATGCACACGTCGTCCACTTCGTGTCCTCTTCTCTGCCTCTAGGTTGGCCTTAGAATGAGGTTCTCTAGGAAGTGACGCAGGTAGTGGCGATGAAGTGACACCTTCTTCACGAGCGAGGAATGCAGGTTTCAGTCTATCAATGCTAACCGTCATTTCTTTGCCGCGGACATCAAGCTTGTAGTACTTTGGGTGGCGCTCTAGTACTCTGTAAGGTCCAGCATATGGCGGTTCCAGCGGTCTTCGGACGAAATCCTGCCGCAAGAACACGTGAGATGAACTATTGAGATGACGAGGTATGTAGAACGGATCCTTGCTATGCCAGGATGCAGGTTTGGGAGTCAGTTTACTCATATGGCTTCGTAAGCGTGTCGCGAGATCAGTAACATCAGCTGTGTCGTGCTTGCTAGTAGGAGCAATGAACTGGCCTGGCAACCGGAGTGGTTCCCCGTAAACGAGCTCCGCCGGTGACGCCTGGATATCCGCCTTCCATGAACTTCTGATGCCTAAAAGTACCAGTGGGAGTACCTCTGTCCAATGTGCGGTGGAGTAGCACATTATGGCTCCTTTGAGCTGGCGGTGCAGCCGTTCGACCATTCCATTTGCAGCAGGGTGGTATGCGGTTGTGTGGAAGTGTCGCGCACCAACCATAGACGCAATGGCTCTGAAGAGACGTGACTCGAACTGTCGACCTCGGTCAGTTGTTATTTTCAAGGGGCAACCGAACCTTGCGATCCAGCCAGACACGAGCGCTATTGCGCACGTATCCGCGGTGATGTCTGCCATTGGGTACGCCTCAGGCCATCGCGTGAACCTGTCGATGACGGTAAGACAGTACCTGAAATCATAAGAAGTTGGTAAAGGTCCGACAATGTCGAGGTGGATGTGAGCGAACCTGGATGAAGGAGATAGGAAGGGAGAGGTAGGGGCGGATGTATGGCGTGTTATCTTATTGCCTTGACATTTGAGGCATTCACGAGACCACTCCCTACAGTTTTTGCGGATCCCTGGCCACACGTACCTCTGTGAGACCAGTCGCACTGTAGTTGTTCTCCCAGGATGACTTAAGTTGTGCAGAGAGTCGAAAGCTTGTCTACGGAATTCTTGCGTAAGGTATGGACGCGGTGGTTCAGTTGACACGTCACAGAATATTCTTGTTGACGTCCCCGGTACAACGACTTTTTGTAACTTGAGCGACGATCCATTTCTTAATAACAATTGCAGTTGTTCGTCAGTGCTCTGTGATTGGGCAAGGGCTTCATAGTCAATACCTTGTACGACCTCTTCGATCCTAGACAAGGTATCCGCTACTACGTTCTGACTTCCAGGAATGTATCTCACGTCAGTTGTGAACTGTGACACAAACTCCAAATGTCTATATTGCCTAGGCGAGCAATTCTCGCTAGTTTTAACGAAGGCATGTGTAAGAGGTTTATGATCAGTTATGATATAAAAATCTCGAGCTTCGACCATATGGCGGAAGTATTTAACTGCTTCATACATAGCTAAAAGTTCTCTGTCGAACGGACTATGCTTTTTTTCTGATTGGGCTAGTTTTTTAGAAAAAAATCCTAGAGGTTCCCAGTCGCCCTTCTCATTCTTCTGCTGCAGAACAGCGCCAACAGCGACGTTTGAGGCATCAGTTGCAATACTTAACTCGGCTGCTGGATCAGGATGTGCTAGTAATGTTGAGTTTGACAACGCTTCTTTGCAATATTCAAATGCTTGTAGTAGCTCATGTGTCAATTGGATTGGTTGTGAGCCTTTGACATTTGTACCCATCAAAAGAGAATTAAGTGGTTTAATCAGATAGAAGCTCAGTTTATATTGTCGAATATAACCAGTGACACGACAAAATTTTATTATGCCGTTACTCAACTAGAACCTACGTACGTTTCAGACGTTAAAGATGTATTGAGGGCACCTCCCGCGACCGGTAAATTTGAAAAACTCAAAAGTGAGCTCGTCAAGCGGCTTAGTGCATCGAAAGAGAAGAAGCTACAGCAGCTTTTCCTGAATGAGGATATTGGTGACCCCGAACATGAACATCAAGCAGCCTTCGTGCAACTACTTCATAGCCATGACGTCATCACTTCCTGGAGCTTTCAAGCAGCGAATCCTACAGTCAGCAGCTTCCACGGCTACAACGGGTTCCCTGACCACCAGCATGCAGCCAATGCGCATTCCTGGTCAGCACCTACAGCCTCATCAGAATCTTCGGCACAGCGTACTGCACCGGCCGGTCAGCAAGCAGAGACGTACTCCCTCTCCTGGTCGACGCAGCAGCTAGCCACTCTTCAGCACTGCACCACCCGACTCACTGGGCATCTTCGCAGACAGATTCGACGCACTGAAACCATCAACTGGCTCGACAAGCATCTCACAGACGTCTCAACCAGCTAACGACCTCCGGTCTCGGAGGGGAGTGATGTAGCGACATCTAGCGCACTACATAAACAACAGCACCAATCACGAGCAAGAGTCTACATCGCGCTATAAGAGTTTTCATCACAATTAGCACCCATACAGATATCCCGACAACAATCGTCGGGCAGTAGCCCACCAGGCACGAACACCTCGCCTGGTCGGAGGATCCTCCCTTTTCAATGGAGGATGAGGAACTTTCCACCCTGTTCCTCATACCTCCAAACTGGTCACCACTTGTAGGCGATTCAAATGACGAGAAACGTTGATTTTTAATCGTTTATTACATCACCCACAAATCACATGCTTTACAGTTGTAAATAGCACAGATACAAAGCGAAAACAGTATAGATTGACGAGCTAATTGAAGTAGAAGGCAGGTATAGCAGAGATAGACGAAATTAATAAAAATATGCGAGATTACAAACGAATTACGGGAGTAAAAATTGTGCATGCATTCGCCGTCGGAGCTAGCTTGGCACTGCCGGCCGCGGCTGAGCGGTGGCGGACCGACGGCGCGCGCGGCGACGGCGGGGTGTGCGCGGGAGCAGGTAGCGAGGTACACAACCGATGCGCTTGATTAGAGTGCGCCCCTACATACGACCAATGTATGTGCGCACTTTGATCTTGGCGTTGCCACACACTCTTTAATCCCCTGGTCTTCATTGGCAGCTAATTATTTACTATAAAGTATAGGTGTCTTCCGCTTCTATATATCAAAAAGAAAACACTATTTATTTATTTAAATGACTTTCAGCGTTTCATTGTCTATAAAAGTAAATAGATAATACCAAAGTAAATAACAAAACTTACACATAGTATCTTTATGACATTATAATAAATACAATGATATATACTTAATACAAGTTACTATCACATTATCAATTAATTTAAAAGTCATAAATTAATGATATCGATGTATGTATATATATATATATGTTCTACTGGACATAGTAACAGTATATATGTATATAATTATCTACTGGTTTTACGGTGGAATCTTGGATTTCCCCAACTCATGTCTTTAGCCCTTTAAGTAGTTTAAGGATTGCTAGAAGATTGTGATTAGATTGAGATTATGGGGGATATATCTTCTGATATCTTCTCCCCCCTGGTTGGGACGAGAGAGAGAGAGAGAGAGAGAGAGAGAGAGGGAGAGAAAGAGAGAGAGAGAGTCAAACTCTTACCGATTAACACCACCTTGTTCCCTGTCCTGCTCTGAGCCTGGCCATGGTATATCATTGTGATTTATTTGCTTATCGGGAAACCTGGATACACTTGCCGCGCCAATTATATCACTGATAAGTTGCAGTGAATGGATGAATCACCTGATGTTAAGCAATCAGAAGCGACCATAGATACCAAGAAAATTAAAAGAGTCTAAGTGTATTTTCGCCTTTTTGCGGGCTGTTAGAAGTTTGAAGATTGAGACGTCATTTCCGTGCGACTTTGAATAATATATTTATTTAGAGAAAATAAAATTATATGTTAAAGAAAAGGGCCTTAATTGATTTGAATAAATTAATAATATTTTTCCTAACTGAAAATTATACTAAGGACTCCCTACACAGAAGTTCCGCTTACAATCATTTTACAAATAGTCCAATTAATATTTTATATATACTATAACAATAATAATATACAATCGCGAGTTAAACTGCACAGTCCTTATCAACTACCTACCTACTCTTATAATCACGTTGCTTAGAAGCGTTTGAAGTTGCCGACATGCGCAGGAGTCGATTTACTACCACTTATCTATTAAATAAGTGCCGTTTACAGTAAAACGTCGTTTGGTTTTTACTTTCTACTTTTAATGTGATTAGGACCTTAACTGCTCATTGAATAACCTAATTTGGAGAGGAAATCAACAAATGATTTCTCCCTGACTAAAACTTAAAACACCAATCCCACATTCCCACTCTTACTCGGGGCCACGGTAGATTAATGTACCCATATGGGATTTGGCTACGTGACAATTATAATAATTATGTTGTATTTTGAGAATTAGGGTTTCAAAGATTTAGGAGTAGGGAGGAATGGAAGGGGAAAGGAGTGATTGGAGCTACGGCAACCTCACTTGGAGTCATGATGGTCCTGTGGGTTCAAAACCTGGCAGGTACCAATGTGACTTTTACCGAGTTATATGTACTTTCTATGATTGTTTAGACACCACCACATACATACGGTGAAGGTGAACTTCGTGAGGAAACCTGGACTTATAATTTCTAATTATAAGTTTGAAATCCAACCTGCATTGAGCAGGCGTGGTGATTAATGCTCAAACCTTTTCCGTGTGAGAAGTGGCCTTTGCTCAGCAGTGTGCACTTATAGGCTGATGATGATGATGAACCTCACTCAGACATCGAAACACAACGCTTTAGGCCGTGGCATCTCCGGTCGAGCCGACCTATTCATGACGAAACTTGGCTCTCCCACACTAGTTAATGAAACTGATATATATAGGTACATATATCACTTAACTTCCTTCCAATAAATTACTCGTCTAGTTACATGATACATACTGTACGCTTTGATGTCACCGCCAATACCTAAGTCTATTACATAAGATTTATAAATAGATGCAGTGGCTAAGTAAATAAACGTTAACTTTAATATAAAATTCTTATATTTATGTGTTACTTATCTTAAAGTTTTTGGGCATACCTAATACCTATCTTTACTTACGAACTGAATTGATAATTCTATAATTAGCTATGGCACTTGTATATTAAACACAGAGTTTACAAACGTAATATTGTCTGATAGAAGTAATTCTTTCATTAGCCTGTATACATACATACCTTTTCTCACTTTCTCTCTTTTTCTTTTTCTATTCTTTTAACTCTCTTTTCTCACTTTGAGAAGGAATTGGAGTATTCATTACTACGCTTACTCAAGAAAGATTAGCAATTTTTATTATGAATCCGGGTTTCCCTCACGATGCTTTACTTCATTGTATGTCAGAGATTTCTAAATCATTTTAGGAAGTACCTTAAACTCGGAAAGCGTCGCATTAGTATTTTATTATACGTCGCATTATTATTTTTGGACACAGGGTGCGGGTTCGAAACGGACTGTATAACCTCTTGAATATCACGACAAGAATACGTAACTCTATTAAATACCACATGATTGATAATATTTTCTAAATCCGATTACATATTGCAGTAAAAAATCTATGATATCATATAGAATTATACATAAACACGTCTGATGTAAATGGTTAAAAAAAAATGTTGTCAACTTCCAGCTTCATTGAACGTCGATATCTGTCTAACCAATTATGGTAATACAGGCTTGAATATAAATATTCCTGTCAATAAACAACATACCATACTCGCTCAAGTTATTATAAAATGAACTTAGTTATATTTTTTCTCATATTCCTCAATTAAAACTGTATGTTACTTGTTCTAGGCGATTTTCTACATACCATGCATTAGTATTTTCTAAGAAATATATTAAAATAATCAGTTGTTATAGTAATTGAAACAAAACCGAAGGCCTTAAAAATGGTTCAATTCTTTAGGTATATTAAAATCCCCTGCCAAGTCTTAGCGATGATTTTACCAGAAATACTTTTTAGCTTACAATTGCTTTTAAGGCTTTTTAAACTATCCTAATACTATATTAACTAATTATTAGCCTATAAGTGCCCACTGCTGTCCAAAGGCCTCTTCTCATACAGAGAAGGTTAGAGCATTAACCACCACGCTTGCTCAATGCGGGTTGGCGATTTCAAACTTACTAAACCGACAGTATAATCCTACTAACGAGGCAAATAAAAACGATATAGGTACTAACTTCTTAGAACAATAAATAACCAACGCTAACATACTTATAAGATCAATTAACACCATTGATATTATAATACAAGGGTCTACAAAAGCCATTAGATGTGGCACAAAGTCAATAACAGTGTTCTCTTGTTGCAGATTTCCTCATGGTATCCTGTGTTAGATAATTGTAAGTGCACAGCGCATGCGTCGATTGTATATTTATGATTTACTTAAACATATATAAATTATACATTAAAGGAACAGATGGCTGCATTTTATACCTAAGTGTTGTTTGTTTACTCGTGTGGATTGTTGAAGTTTAAATCTTAAATGTTAGTTATGTAATCTTATTAACAAAAATACAGTAGGGACAAATTTTATTAATCTGGAAGTTATAAAAACTACTACTACTATTGGAAAGGGTAAAAATGGTAGCATAGTAAAAGTTAATTCTTATGTAGTAAATAAATAGCGTAAGTAAGCCACAGTCAACAAAAGTGTACACGCAAAAAGGTAACTAAACATTAAAATTCGTCTCATGAATGAGTTTTTATCTTAAACTTGCCAAAACAAACCATTTACGACAAGATTAGCAGAGCATATGGCTTAATAAAAACTTGTAATTAATCTTAAGATAAAACGTCTTTTGTTTGTATCTAGATCGGGCCTAGGAAGCGCGTGCGCACCTCCCAAGTATGGCACATAACTACTGTTTGTGTAAACCTTGGGTCGGCGCGCAAAAACGTCGTTTTACCATTTGTGGGCAGTCTGTAATAGATTTTTATTTTGTTGTTTATAAGGCTGGCTGTTTATGGAGCCCCTTACTTTCCTGACGAAGGTCAGTGGACCCAAGTATTATCATGATGTATACTGATACAGCTTGTTATAAAAGTTGTGTGGTTCGGTATTAGGGTCATTCCATTCTTTCCGGTTTCAACGTCAACCCAGAAATGTTTTTGGACTCAAATTAAACATCCAAAAATAATAATTGGAACAACAATGCAATCATTTTGACTCACGATCCTTATGTTGCAATTCGGAGTTGATATTTGGGGAAATTATCAGAAGTATTGTATCAAGGCTGAACGAAAGAAATACTTATTAAAAAATTTAATATTTACAAATATGCCTCTTTGAAATCACTTGTCACTGCTGTGGTGAGTATCATATACTTGTACTGACTGAAAACCTCCTTGTTCCTTCTTCTGCTCCAGGCGGAGGGTGCGGTATCTTAATTAATGCGTATGTCCCGCAACCCCGGCTAAACATCGACCCTGTTGCCTCTTTTGGGCCCCTTCTGAGGTGGACTAATGGCTCTTTGACACTGATTTTAAAAGAGTAACCATGGAGTTTCTTGCTTGTTCTTCTCCATCGGAATCTACACTTTGGAACGAGCAAATAGCTTCACTAAGAGGTCTGACCGACAGACTGACACTTTATATCTTTAAAATTTTGTTAGACGTTCAAAAGTGCCTGTATGGCTCTAATTGAAATAAATGATTCTGACTTTTGACTTTTTGAGCAAACCCCGGCTGAACATCGACCTTGGTTGGCCCCATCTGTAGTGCTCTAATGACTTTTTTAAGCTATTGCTTAGAATAATCGTGCTTCGTATTCCGTAACCAACTCACCATAGCATGAGAGTCTCACCATAACAAACGAAATATGGCTCTTACTTAAATATAGACCTTTGCTTACCCTTTCTTGAATTAAAAGTTGTGATGTTATGTTAATATGTAAAATAATGAGACTGTGTACAACTGTTTCGCGGTTGTTTGCAAAAATATTTATGCTGTATTTGTCAGAGAATGAGTCACTTAAGTCGGTTTCGTCTGGTACATTATACATTCATATCTGCTTATAGTATTACAAATATTTTTCTTTTAAAAATAATAATGTTTCTTTAAGTCTGTGTTTACATAAGATTCTGGATTTAACTCGTTACGTTAGCGTATCTGAATGTGTTGTTTAGTTGTACTAGTGTTTGTTTTTATTTGTGTATTCATTGAAGTAGGTTCGAGTGGTTTTTTAATTTTTATTTATTTACTTCAATTACACTAATTTATTAATTAAATGTTTATAGAACATATAATTACATAAGTGGTATTCGATATGTAATGGCATAGATATAGCTTAGGGTGATGCAGACAGCGCAAAAACATACAAACAAATCAACAGATCATTTTCCAAAATCGAAATATAGGTCGGCCTACTCTAGATTTTTGATCAAAATTCAATAGAATATCTTTGTAAAAAATGAGTTCCATTGCATGGATGGTCCAAATTGGCAATTGAAATCAGTTAATAATTTCTTTACATAACGTCATGATTTAAAATATAATATCAGACAATACGCTTATTGAAGTGACAGAACGGAAGTTACAAACACTGATTTACGCATAAGAGCCGGCTAATCGATGCCGTGACACATTATCGATGGAATTGTATGGATGTCCGGTGACACGGCTACATCACTATATTGACGGCTAATGGATGAAGCTCGCCCTAGATGGATGCAAGGGCTTTATTGTTTCATAGTGACAGTTGAGATAGGGGTGCGCCTTGAAAACATTTTGATAAAAAGAAGTTTTTATTTAGGAATCTAATCAGGTTAGTATTAAAAAAGGTTGTTTTCACAATGGAACTATGTTAAGTAAAAAAAAAAATGGGTGTTTGGTGTTTTCAAAAGACAAATTACCTACAGCTTAGATCCGTTAGTTTTAAGAATTGTTTTTAAAAACAAAACATTTATTTGTTTTTATGTAACTTATTCCACTTGGAATCTTTTGTCAACATATTTGCTATCCTTTTCTATTTCCAAATGATTATTTAATTTAAAAATCAGTGCAGTCGACTCCCGTCCTTAAGCAGTCACAGGAAATATCTACTTGTGCAGTGAGACAACGCTGTGTAACGGACATATCAACGACCTACGCCACTGCATTAGCATGAACTGTGACGCTTTTATTGGTTCATTTCGTTTCAATTACTTTACTTTATGGATTAAAGGAGTGTTTGTATGACTCTGTATCGTTTCAAAACGATTCGTTTATTGAGTAATTGCACGTTTATGTTAATATTAGATATACCTAGAAGACTATAATTCTATAATTCTATAGTCCATTGTGATGTATAAGTAAGGATTTGGATAACAGTTTCTGATCCTTAAGTTCTTTCAGATATATACGACGCCATATCCCAAAATTTAAATCCTACCTACATCGTCAGCCTATAGTGCCCACTGCTGGGGAAGGCCTCTTCTCATACGGAGAAGGTTAGAGCATTAATTACCATGCTTACTCAATGCAGGTTGGCCATTTCAAACTTATAATTAGAAATTACAAGTCCAGGTTTCCTCACGATATTTACCTTCACCGTATGTCAGTGGTGTCTAAATAATCATAAAAAGTACATATAACTCGGAATAAGTCACATTGGTACTTGCCAGGTTTCGAACCCACACCCTCATGCATGAGAAGCGGGCTCCTTAACCTCCGGGCCACCACGACATCAATCCTACCCACATATCTCAATAATCTTGCTTTTCATCGAAAGCTTTCTCACCGTTAAAGAATATCCTTACGATTCACAGAATTAAAATTTTATAGCTACTTGGTAAATAAAGATGGTACAAAGTTACAAACTAGCTTCACTAGTCACCATGATAATCTCAAGCGTACTGATCGCACTCAAGGTCACAGTCTGTTCAAGCTTGAGAACTGAACTGGACAGCCATCAGACATGTGGAGGACATGTCTTCAAAGGTATTATGTTGTCAAGTTTGCGGTTAACATTATTATGTTGAAGGGATTATACTCAGTAGGGAAAATTAATATGTACTTAATTAATGATTAAGAAGACTTATGTTTCAACTAGCTAATAGTGCGTGGTTCCACCTGCTGCTAGGCTTTGTTATTATAATTGTTTTAATACTATTTTAGGGCCTATCGCATTCCTTGATAAATGGTTGTTTCATCAGTTGTTTTGAAAATTATGGTGTCAAAATAAACTCTTCAGTTTTATTATACGAATACATTTCATGCTTTAGTGTCCTACATATTAAAAGTTCTTTTATCTGTTCATTTTGAGGTAAGGATTCAAGTTGCAGAATTTGTATCTTTATGTACAATCTTTAAGGCCAGCCACAGAGAGTGAACGACAAAGCTACTAAATTGATCTTTGGCCAAAATACATCTTACAAACATAGAAAGTCTTTTAGGACAATACGGAAACAATCAGCTTTAAACATATCTATAATTACGCCAAGATCTAGACAATTAAAAAAAACTATTGCAAACTAATATCTTTATTCATAAACTTATTTAAACCTATCTCTGTATTTCTTAGTTGAAGACAAAATGATTATAATGCCTGTAGTACATCGATCTATAGTCAGCTTACAGCCTCCGGCTAACTGTCAGTATTATAATCCATTGCATAAGACACTGGGTTGAGGGTTGATTTCAAGGTCGCCGTGGGTGAATAATTATCTACCTACTACTATTGCAATAAGATCTACTATGGACTGCATTTTTGATATTTGAACAGGATTGGACAGGTTTTTCTCGGTGCGTGAGCTAAATAACTTTTGTGATAAGGTTTAGAATAAGGCTTTAGAAATGCTTAGCTTAACTTGTTCTGATAATATTTGATGCCTCTGAATCCTGAAACCTAGGCAAATTCCGTTTTTTTTTTATTGATTTGAATGATAATTAATTTGGTATATGTTATTTACACTGTTATTGTAGGGTTTTTCATTTTACTTTATTTTTTTCTTACTGTTAGAAACTCTACCTTAGTTTTTGTTATGGTATTGGAACGGCAGACGAGCAGACGTATTACCTGATGGGAAGAAATCGGCGCCGCCCATGGACACCCGCATTACCGAAGGAGTTACGACTACGTTGCCGGTATTTAAGAAATAAGGATTTCGGATATTTAAGGATTTGGAAGAGATGAGGGGAGGGGGAGGAATTGGGTCTCCGGAAACCTCACTCACACGGCGAAGCAGAACGCTTAGTCAATAATTTTTAGCGCGACGCGAAACTGTTGTTGTCAAATTAAGATTTCTGCTTTTCCTAGGATACTTATTTCTTCAGTGTTAGCCTAGTAATCATCGTACACTAACATTATTATCTTTTAAAGCAGTATTTAAGCTTTAAGAGCTTTTCTATTGCACATAAGTATTTCCCAATAAAAATTTGCATATTTCATTGCTCAAAATTTCTCACACTTCTATATCGAATTGTTGATAATAAACCAATAAATAAATAAACTTTAAGATGGTGTCCGGAGGCTGTCAATGTAATAACCGTTGCATAACAGCGTACCGGTTTGAAGGTCACTGTCGGATGCGCGTGCGCACATCGCAGCGTTAATGGAGGTTTTGTTTAAACCATTCATATTATTGTTAAATATTTCATATATTTATTTTAAAAATTTTTGTTCGGTTAGTTGTTTCTTTTCTATTTGAAAGAAAGAGATGCAGTATGTTGTTTATTTTTGTCTTTTGGTCTGTTTTTGTAGGTTGAACTAATATTCAAGATTTTCCATTAATTCGCATAGGTATTTTGATTTCGTATTCCATTAATTTAATGAAAATCTTGAATTTTTTTCGTATTTAGGTATGTTTTGCATGGAATATTATTTTATTTATTCTCTGTAATATTTCAATAACGTTATATCTTTTAAAGCGGTCGATTAAGAAGTTTGTCGCTGTCATAGCTTCAAAATTATTTTTTTTCTAGAAAACCTTTGGAAGCATTAGTCACTTGTAAAACCCAAAACACCATAGATAAGTCACTTCCTTCCTATAAACAAAGGTACAACTCGTAGGTATCTTTTAGGCTAACCGATTTTTAACTATATCCCCAAGCGCATAAGACTGAAACTCCTAATAGACAACACTATCTAATTAAATAATGACTAAGTAAAAAGCCTTTTTTCTACTTACACAGTGTCTTGACTGATTGGTTTAAAACAGTAGTAACAGAAAGTAAAAAATGCTGTAAAAACAGTGATAAGTGGGAATACTGAATCGATTAACGTTTTTGTTGTTTTCAAGTTTATTTGTTTTTTAATGAATCATTCTGTACATATTGCATACTAGCTGCTCTCTCGCGGTTTCACCCGCTGCTCGGCTTCATTTGATCGTAGCGTGATGTTTTATAGCGTATAGCACTCAGGATCATTGTAGCTATATATCAATGAAAGAATTTTGGCTATCCGACCAGGGGTTCCAAAGATTACCCCCTACATACAAAATTACAAACTTACAAATTTTACCTCTCTATAATATTAGTAAAGATTATTTTAGAGAAAAAAAGCGGTTTGGATTTGAACTTATTTTTGTGTGAAAAGTGAAAAAGCTAGTTTACAATAAAGTACAAGTTCAATGTCCGAACGTGAAATATCTATACAAACATATCTCAGCTTATTAATAAATACATCTTCTTGTTTTTATATAATCTCCAAATCACCAAAGATTAAGTCGCTTCCTTTAAACTCGTTCACGAAATCTTGAGTGACGCGGTAACCGAATCTTGAACCTTCAATGAAAGCCGATCTCTGGAATCGATCCACGCTTCACTACGTTTTCATACGAAATTTAAAATACTTAATATATTAGAAACAAGTTAAATTGAAATGGTCCTTCAGTTTGTTCATTAACGAAGTTTGCAAATAAAAATTCAATGATTTCTTAGCGAAAAAATACGTTTTATAGCACTATAAACGCAGTATGCAATTCATAAATTCCTCTAATTCAAGCACACAGACACACATATCAATCCAAAATTAGCACTACGACCTCACAGTATCAAATTACACCCAAACTATCAACAAGAAGCTCACACATTTAATAACAGACCACTGTTCTAGGATTAACCTATTGACAGCTTCAAAACATACTAGAAGAATCCCAGACAAAGTCGGGATGTCCTACTAGTCAGGCATTAACCCGAGACAAAGGCAAACCTGGTTAAACCCGGATCATTGACCGGGCATTTGTTATCCGATCTCTTTACAAGTAGTGGGTAGTCCAACAGTTGAAAAACAACGGTTAAGAGTAACTGAGACTGTGATATTGTTAAACTGGTCTTTCCTGCGGCTAACGATGTGTTGATTGCCATTATTTGTAAAGTCGGTTAACGATTTATTCAGTATATGACTTGTAGTTGATACCCAGAATATGTATGTCACCAATGCTTTATCCTGAAACGATGAGGGAAGTGGTGATGTAGTTTTTCTTTCTGTTTGATTTACAAGGAAGGTTTTGTCTAGTTTGATTCTCCGAGGGGAGAGGCGTATTGTCAAATCACTCCGAACGCCATGGGCAGTGCGAGAGGAGGTGGTACAAACTAATAAAAAACCACCTCATTCCTACTCCAACATTATTGCACTTTGCGCTGCGACCGCAACTGGGGAACAAAATACCTGCGGACATAACTGTCAAAACTGTTAGTTATTTGTAAAAAGAGTTATGATCACCTAAACATAAAGCAATTATAAAAGAATAATAATATTAGTTAACTTCAAATCAATTCACAAACAAAAGAAAACAATAACAATAAATTGAAAAAGGAAGCGTGATAATTATAACGGCCATTGTGATCCGCCATATTGGTGCAACATGCTGCGCGCGCGCCGGGTGAAAGTGACCCGGGGACCCGCGGCTTTGACCTTTGCAGTGTAAAGGGCTCAAGCCATGCAATATTGATCTATTTCAAGGCAACAGTTAGGACATTGCCGTATTTTTTTTCTGTAATTGGGTTGTTTATTGGGAAAATTAACACGTGAAAGTGACAAGGTTAATTGAGATATTTTTAAGTTGACATTTTAAGTGTAATTTAATGTAGGTTAATCAGAATGTAGTGTTTCGACGATAACTTTTAATTTCTGCGAGCTGAAGTCCGTGAAACTGCTGTAGGTGCCTGCTAATTATTTGGTTAACCATTTCTTTTTTTGGCTTTCAATAACAATTACTAGTTTAAAGTCTAATTTTGTTTTCTGTGCAGTTTCAATTTCAACTTTAAACTCAAATATGATTCTATTTCATTGCTAAAATACACCAACAACACAAAGTCTATTAATAAATTATATTAACTAAAAACTTCAGCAAAAACAATTTCCTTCATCAAACAATTCATAATGTATACAAATAGCCATAAATTAATATTATCTACGAATAAAAAATCTACACAAAAATTACTTACCCATTATGTTCTCGGCGCTATAAAATGCCAGTTAACTTCTAAACATTATAATTACCACAACAACTGAGCTGTAAACACCGCAGTTAAACTAACCTACATGTTGTATAATCCATTAGAAGGTTTTTTGTGGCACTTTTTTCTTGACAATTAACTATCGGTCAACATGTTTTTTTTTTTTTTTTTTTTGGTGAGGGGAAAATCATCAAATGACTTCTCCCGCCCAGGGCCGGGCAGGAGGGAGTGTCAGACTCTTACTGACTAAAAACCCCCCTGTTCCTTCTCCTGCTCTGTGCCGAGGTCGCGGTACCTTATTGCGCTTACCCCGCAACCCCGGCTGAACATCAGCCCTTTAGGGCCCCGTCTGTGGTGGTCTATTGGCTCTTTGAGGCGCGCGCGGAACGCTACGCGCCGTACGCTCGGGCCTGGTTCTGGTCGGGCGGCGAGCTGCCCTTACTCGCCGACCGCAGGCCCGTACTTACGGTGGCCGGAGATCGTCCCTCGATCCCCGACGCCCGTAGTGTCGCCAGTTGCGGCTGCTGGGGCGTGAGGAGGAGGATTGCTCCCTCACGCGGGCCGCCTCTCTCTTTGCGAGCATGACTGCTTCACAAAAGGAGGAGACGGCGTCCCAGTTCCTCTCACTCCGCACCATGGCCTCGACTAAGGCCGGGCGCGAGAGGTCGCCGCCGCCGATCACTTCCCTGAGGAATCGGTCAACATGTGACGCCATTAATTAGATTTATTTACTTTTTGCATTTATTCTATTATTACTATTTAATTTTGAATGATCTGTTTATTATAATTGTATTTAATTTTGTAACATATTCTTGGTACCTTGTCTTTTTTACGCATTTAGCACATACGTCAGCAAATTTCGGTAAAATTTCGATAATCTGTCTACAAACTTTAGAAACTCGATGAGAACGATTTCTGATGTGTGTAACATCAGAAATGGTTCTGAACATTCTCCGTTAACCTAAAGAGGTCAGTGCTTAACAAAATTCCACTCCAAAAGATAAGTTTCCAGCAGTAATCTTCCATCATATTGCACACGTCAATGCTATTCGCCATAAGGGCGTGTGGCGGTCAGCCTGACCAAATCAGGCAAGGCCGGGCAGGCTGGAGGTCGGGCAGAAATATTCCACGGGTCTTAGGCTCGAGTATATCCGTAAATATCCAAAATATTGGCTGATGATGGTCATGCATTTATTGAACATGTTTTAAGAGACTGATTAAGAAGGATGCTTATAATGTCCTGTGGAGAATTAAAATAAAAAATATTACACTAGACCTTACTTTTTCTTGTTTAAACTTACTTAGTAAAGTCTTGTTCAGAAGTTCAGTCTCTAAGCCCAAGAAGGGACAGGAACTTATAGAATAAAATTGCAGAAACTGAAATCGGCCAAATACACGGTAATTCTTACCTATACCAAAAACATGTTTGTGTGGTCTATACTTAAAATCACATTATAAATTCAAGTTCGTAATTTTGGGCCTGTGGCAATAAGTTTTTTTTCTTTCTTCCAAACCGGAACCCAAAAGGACCACGTAAAAAACGTCAGATTACCATTAAAACACCAAAAAGGCTACCACAAGTAAGGACAGTCGTTAGGACCACATAACCTTATTTTGAATCGCCTTGAGGTTTTCTTGAAACTCCATTGTTTGTTGCACCATGGCAGAATTCCATGGACTGAATATTCCATGGAAGCCTTAGAATCGGAGAAATACATGTTTATAGAATATTGAATCGTGTTCCAACCGTTTCTGAGTGCATGTGACATATTCTCAGTACCTAATGACTAAATGTATGCACACGTCACAGATCCGTAATGATCATTTGGGTCTCATTTATTTCCTGCACTAAGATTTAAGCTTATTATAAATTACACATCTTTCAACACATATCCGCGTTATTTTAAACAACTTAAACTCGACCTCATTGAACAGAAAGAATCAAATTCAAATCAGACGCAAGCCAATCAATTACCCCAAACATTTTTTCGCCCCAAAAAGGCACAAAAACTTTGTACGCAGCTAGAAATAAATGAGAATCGCAAATGTATCGATGGTTTTACATGTGGGTTGTTGTCAAGGTTAACCATTACGGTTGATGGTTAATTTATAACCACGATGGCAGTTGTTAATGCTATTAGAATAAGTGAAGATGATAATGAATTGAAGTGTGGGCACGTTGATACAAAGAGCGGAGTCTTTTGATGAAGATTACGACATCTTGCGCACCTTGCATACAAACTTGTGTTTAGTATTATCTAATCGTTGTTTAAGATAAGACGTTTATTTATAAACAAACTAGACTAATAGTAGTACACTCGCTTCCTCCAGAAACGTTGTATTCACTTGTATGAACCGCTTCATAATTAGTTGAGCAGTTTTAAGGCTTTTAGCAAACAGACAAATAAATGATACGGAGGATTTTATCTGTATCTAGTTTTTTAAAGATCATACTTTATGTTATTCTAGTTAATCTCGTGGAACTGGTTATTTAAATTTGTTACATGTATTGGGATTAGTTATTCAGTGGTCTTGTCAATAAGGCGCCAATGTAGATTTTTGCTTAAATGATTTGACAATGAGAGATGTAATTTTTGCAAGTTATTGATCTCTGCTTTAGCATGAGTCAGCTTGCATACTATTTGAGGAAAATCATCTTTATATTTAGTGCACTCAATTGCAACACGTTCTAATTACCCAATTTAGGTACTCTTTACTTGGAATTTCTTTTCGGAATGTGAGTAACAGATGAAGTATTACAACAAGGCAAAAACAAATTCTAGAAATTACTTACTACTCGTTCCTCGTGCCAATTGCCAATCATTAATTAAAACACTACACACCTAAGTGAAAAAAATCGATAAACGTGTTTGGTTCATGTCAACTTTTTGTCGTCACAAATCGATTATTCATAATTAATCGATTAGAATCGATGCCAGACGGTCAGAGAATCGGCTGCGGGTTATCAATCAACATTTCAACAAAGCCGTTGGCAAGGTTGGTAGTTCGTACCTACGTGGGCGCGACGAGGGTTAGATCGAGTAGAAGGATTAAATTGTTCAAATGACTTGTGGAAGTGTGGATTAAAAGAGGATATGACTGATATGTCTTATTTGATTGGATTAAAAAGTATTGAAAAATGATCTTTCAAAATCAAAGTGAATCACCAAAATGCATTCGTGCAAAACTTCTAAACGGCTGGACGAAATTCGATATCAATTATTTATAGTGTCAAGATGATGATTCTAATAAAAACTAAGTATAATGTTTTCGCAAGTAAACTCATTGAATAGCTAATTTTCTGTAAAGTCAAGGAGAGCACAGTTAAGAGTGCGCGACTTAAAGGTTTCCAAAAAAAGATCAAAATAAATGTGGCGAAACATTCCTATCACATAAGTAAGAAATCGATATTACACATCTTCAATGATACTTAAGTACAAGCACTAACTAAAACCACAAAAGTAGAAGAATATCAACAAGCAATTACCAAATAATATCCACTTGGACTGCCATTCTTAGCAATACGACCTTGGGATACAAGACCACTTGGACCATTGAGACAAACCCTTAAGTATGACATTAAAAATGTTTTGTAAGGTATCCTAAAAAAATATAAGTACAATAATATACTTTAATATATCATTTGAAGTTTCACTCTTGCTATAGCCATGTTTGCTTCTACCAGCGGTTTTGGCGTTACCATGATGTTTGTCATAAATAGATAATAATAATACATTTAATAGTCTATGGATTATTCTAGACTGAAATCTATCTCTTTACTATGTTTTGTTAAAATCGATTTAGTAGTTTTACGAGAAAGAATAAACAAACATCCATACAAAAACTATATTATTAGGATAGTGTAGGCTTAGATAGCTAGCCTGGAAGCCTTGAATGGCTTTTCTATGAGAATCTGAGTTCAATACTATAAACATATATTTCTAAATACATATATATGTGGGATTCCTAATCTTAATGAACAGACCTTTTCCAGTCCTTCATCAAACGTTAACAAGTCACCGAATGTCTGCGCAACCATCGCAGTCATTTGAGCAGACATACTTTTTTGAACAAAAATATCAGAATGTATAAATTGTAGAGACCGCACTATACTAATATACACATATTCTGTTAGTAATCTTCAAATGTAAACAAACAAACTTCCGATACATGAAAAATACATTTAGGAAATAACTTCGTTATTTAATGTCTAAATTTTTTGTTAGCGACGAAAATTTTAGTTCAAACATTTGTATGAATTATCTAAGTACTTACTTAAAGTTATTTAATGATTGCCAACCCATTCCTTAGCATTGTTTTTGATGGAATCTTTACTAAAACCGAGCTTTTTTATGTGATGTGTCGGTAACCGAGTAAACGGATTACCTGATGGTAAGCAATCAGCGTCGCCCATGGACACCTTCAACGACAAAGAAGTTACGAGTGCCGACCTTTTGGGGATAAGGGATTTGGAGATTTTGGGAATGAAGAGGAATTGGGATAGGGGGAAGGATTGGGCCTCCTGTAACCTCACTCCCACGGCGAAACACAACGATGTGGTTATTTCACGCCGGTTTTCTGTGAGGCCGTGGTATGACTCCAGTTTAGCCGATCCATTTGTGCCGAAGCATGGCTCTCCCACACTTAAATTAGTAATTATAAATGTATCTGAGTGAGGTAGAAAGGATTTAAGAATCCATTTTTAGGACGTTTATCTAAAATTTTTATTAATATTTCTTCTTAAAAATCAATTATACTGGTATGACTTAATTTCGAATCGTAGCTGTAGCTGGTTTGTTAAGCAGCCATGTTTAGTTCTATCTTTTACTAAACCTAGGATCATAGCTATTCTTATCTTTTGTAACCATCGAAACAACAATGACCATCTTTTTATAGATACAATAAAAATCTACTATACTACTACCTTTACATTTGATAATCTCTTATTAGAATTGCAAATTCTGCGCAATCTATGACAATGTCTCGAATTAAAGATACAAATCACATTCGCTTTTATTAACTATGGCGGCTATAAAAACTACTTCTAAAAATCCACACATTGACACCACGCACGTTAAAGTATCCCTTTTTATAAAGTTTCAACCTTAAATCAATTGTTATAAAGTTAAAAATAAATGTAATAATTGTGGTATTTTCGGATATCTTTATTCGCGTCTGTACTTAGATTTTGTACGCGTCAAATGTAAAAAAAATCATAAAGCTTTGAGATCATTGTTGATTGATCTCGGAGATTAAAGGAACTGTCAATAATTTTGATTTTGGTTAAAGATAGTATTGATTAAGTTAAAAATAAGTTGATTGTTATAAAAAAGCGACATGGAACAGTCCATTTGGTTTTTTGCGGATTAAGGATTTAATTTTACACTTGTGATTTTCCATACAGGATTAGAAAGATGCCTCATTAGTCTTACTAAAAACTTCGAACACAAATCCAGATTGTGAGACAGATATGAATGGCGCGGTGGCTGGGCAACAAGCTGCCGCGCAACGTGTCGCGGTTTCGATTCCCGCACGGAACAACTCTTTGTGTGATCCACGGATTGTTGTTCCGAGTCTGGATGTGATGTGTACGTGAAATTGTATGGTTGTAAACGCACCCATGACACAGGACAAAATCCTAGTGTCCTAATCCTAGTGTTGGGCTATGTTTTTAAAAAAGAGAAGAGATTCTGCCATTTTGTTAAGACTGTCAAAAACAAAATTACTCATTCATAAAAACACGACTAGCAAATAAACGTGGGATACATTTCTGCATATGTGCATACCACGCATATGACCACTTTTTTTTCCTCGAAGGGATAAGCAGAAGTGGGGCAAGCTTCAAATTCCGAACTATTTCCTTAGCAATTTCTTACCGATATTTCTAATATAAAAAGATAAAATAAATAGTCTAACGTGTGACACATACATATTATAATCATGTAGCACAACCGTTAAAAAAACTTCCCTTCACACCGGAACTAAGACGGAAATAAAAACATCAAGTTCAGACCTCCATAAAAATCAAACCATTAATAATTCTACATGACACTTACATAAAACCTTATCAATCCCTTATCATTGATCTTATCTCAACTTCAATGTGTCGTGAGTTGATTCTGAAGTCGACAAATGGGCGATTGACTACTTACTAAACATGTGGGACACGAATTGTCCAAAAATAACTCGGTTACAAACATTGGTACATGAATTTTGTTTTTTTTAAAACTTTATAAGATTCGTCCTCTGTTTACTAAGGTCTGTTATTTTTGAAATTGCTCATACAATTATAATAGTGATGGAGTTTGATTCTTATATTATTGTTATTCTTTTAGACGTAGTCTCACACTACTACACTAGTATGTTCCTATGTCGTGGGTGTTATACAAACATGTAATTTGACATAAACCTCGTAACTAGACCCGAAAAAACATATCACACAATGAATATTTCGTGAGGGACTCGAATCTGCGACATGGTGCATGGCAGCCGGTTATCCTGTCACCGCGTCAAACATACAGACAAATTCTTTATTGCGTATTTTCTTGTTAACTAAAGTTTCAAGAATTAACTACAGTGATACTTTTCCCACGTTGACGACAATTTTCTAAGACATTTGAAGAAATTATACCTAAACTTATAAATTAATATTCATTAATACCAACAAAACATCGGTCGGTAACACAAAACCTAAGAATCCGATCAACCAATAATATTCACTTTGATAAACGCACAAAGTTTAGATTGGAATGCAACACAAACAGCTGGGACATTGGACAAGAATTGCATTTATTGCACCTTACAATATTAATGCAAGTTATTTGTAAACGAGCGACTAAGTTAACTCGTAACCCTTAGATAAAGGACAGACAGACAAACCATTCTTCAAGTTGAAGCACTTGGAATGCGTGGGCAGGCAGACTGCATGCCTGCCTGGCAAGCAAGTGTATGGGGCGAGGGATAAGAGGCGGCGATTCAATTCCAAAGTATTTTTTCAACTCTTTATTGTGGAGTAGGAAAACAAGCAGACGGATCACCTGATGGTAAGTGATCGGCTCCGCCCATGGATACTTGCAGTACCAGAAGAGAAACAGGAGCGTGCTGCTGTTTAAGAAGGAATACGCTCGTTTCTTGAAGGTTATATCGTTTCGAAAATACCACCGCTTTGATGAGTAAGAAGAAATAAGTATTGCCGTGCAAGGCAGAAAGTTTCGCGTAAATCACATAGATGCTCACTGCCAACCATCTATGTACTTGTCTGTCTGTCAAGAAGCAAAGATATGAAACATATGATTTTATCGTCAAAATACAGTAATATAATGTAAATACTAATCAATATAGCCACAAGATGTTTTACCATTAAATAAGCTTCTCTCAGTTACTTTTTAACCGGCCGACAAAAACTTCATCTCACTATAAAACAAATAAATCATTATTTGGAAAACAAACTAGATTACTCGCTATAAGCTTATCTAGAGTAGATTCTCCCCATCCATTTTTAAAACTTTAAACATAAAATCACAGTTTACTTAACTTTGAATTGGTCCGTCTCAGCTTACAACTTGGCCTGTGTACCAATCAGTCTCCAAGCATAACTTAACGCCGATAAGTTACAACTTAGCTGGCTTAGATAGAGTGCCACCGACCATAATGCTCAGGTATTCAGCCGACATTTTCTTATAATTCTTGGAAAATCTGTTTAATTCCTTCCCATTGTATCCTTTAGTTGATATTCTCTCTGTTTATTACGAATTGCAAATGGCCGACCGACGGATCGAGGTTATTTAATGCTGAATTATATCCCGAATTAATTTTATCTTCATGGTATTGTGACAGAAAACTCTTTGACATCATGACGTCAATGGATGGTTGTCAAACGTTGCCTAGAGATTGTAAATTTCGTCGTGAATTGTCAACACGAGTTGGTGTAATCGGTAAGGCGTGTGGATTACACCACAGAGACCCCGAGTTCGAGTCCCGCCGTAAACATGAAGTTTTTTAGTTGATGGAAGTTTTGTCGAACTTTCTGGAATATTTGAGTGAAAGTGATGAAAAATTAAAGAGCGAGAAGAAGAATAAATAAAAATGAATAACGAAATTATTGGAAGATTCTGGAGGCATGACGATCAAAAAGAATAACGAAATTGAATGTTCTAGAACCTGACCGGGGGTATATAAGCGGAACTGCGGCTCACCGCTGGCAGTTGAGTTCTAAGTCTAAAGCGATTCGGAAGAAAAGGAAGAAGTGAGAAAGAAGAAAAGTGAGTGAAATAGTGAAGTGCAGTGAAATAGTGAAGTGCAGTCAGTTAAGTGAGTTAAGTCAGCGTGAACGGCAAAGTTGTGTCAGTCGGCCAGACTCTGCTGGAGAGGAACGCCGATAACTTAACTCCGTGGACGCTGTAACTTAAGTGCAATAGAAAGTCTGAAAACCGGTATTAGTGTTTCATTTCATCCAATCCCGTAACCCAAGCCCGCATAGTCAGGAACGTGACGTCAGGCACGTAACATTTGGTGTCAGAAGTGGGATTGGAGAAAAATGCCGCTAGTGCCGCAGGACGTAACAGGAGTGAGTACCCGTTCAATGTCAGAAGCGCAGCGTGTGAGGGAAGAGGGTGCTGCAGCTCAAACCAGCGATGCAGAAGCCAAGCCTGTGCAGGTGGATCTTCTGCTACAGCTGCAGCAAATGATGGCAGAGCAAGCGCGCCGCCAAGAAGAGCAAGCGCGCCGCCAAGAAGAGCAAGCGCGCCGCCAAGAAGAGCAAGCGCGCTGTCAGGCAGAACAGCTGCGGGAGCTGAAAGAAGAGCAAGCGCGCCGCCAAGAAGAGCAAGCGCGCCGCCAAGAAGAGCAAGCGCGCCGCCAAGAGGAGCAAGCACGCTGTCAGGCAGAACAGCTACGGGAGCAAGCACACTGTCAGGCGGAGCAGCTACGGGAGCTGAAAGAGATGCATAAGGATTTCACGAAGGGACTGCAAAAGGCTGTCGAACGGGTACAGGAAGTGGAGGAAGGGTTAGGCAAGTTGGAACATCGCGTCATGGCCATAGAGGAGAGAGTGGAAGAAGAGATCTCCAAAATCAAGCAGGAAATGACAAGCCCAAGCCCTTTGAAGAGCCGAAGCCGTCTTGCAGCCGTCTTTGACGCCCCAAATGCGGCCTCAAGCGCAACGAAAGGGCTCAAGATTCCCCATTACGACGGAACAACATCCTGGACCGCGTTCAAGCTACAGTTTGAGACACTTATGGAGGCTTATGGTTGGACTCAGAAGGAAGCACAGTCAGCCCTCACCCTGGCCCTCCGTGATCAAGCGCTCTCAGTGCTGGAAGCTATCGGCGCAAGTGGGGATCTCAGCTTTAGTACCCTCCTCGACGCACTTGAGGCACGTTTTGGAGACAGCCACCTCGAGCACGTGTACAGAGCGCAATTAAAAGAGCGTACTCAGCGTGCTAATGAGAGTCTACAGCAATGGTCCGTGGAAATCGAGAAACTTGTGCGTCGAGCTTTTCGGTCGACTCCATCAATGATTGAAGGCACGCTTCTCCAAGCATTCATTGACGGTGTTCGGGACCCCGAAGTACGAGCTGCTGTTCATCTGGGCCATCACAAGAACATGAAAGAAGCTCTGGCCCATGCATTGGAAGTGGAAGCCGTGCGTGGTAACTCCCGTACCTTACGTCTGCGGGAAATGACGACAACGGAGCAGGTACCTCCACGCCGTCGGAACTTCATGTGCTATGGATGCGGAGAGCGTGGGCACATGCGGAGCGACTGCCCGAAGAAGGTGAACCGCCAGGACGCGGCGGTCTCAACTTCTGACCAGCAGGGAAACTAAATCCAGCCAGGGCTGCGGGGTGGGCGCTGGCCGGTAGTGGAATAACCCCAACAATCTACATCAAGCAAACTAGCGATGGAAATACTCTGGTGATAGACGGTCAAGTAAATGGGAAAAACAGTCAGCTAACATTAGATACTGGAGCTTCAAGGACGGTGATAAATGTTCGGCTGCTCGGGCAAAACATCAGGAAACACGTTAAACCAATTGTTGGCCTACGAATGAAATCAGCTACCGGCCAGTGCATACCGATAAGTGGAAAACTGCATGTAACAATCAAAATTGGGGAACGTGTTTATCGACATGAGGTTATTGTGGCCAAAATTCTGGATGACTGCATCCTGGGACTTGACTTCCTGCAAGGGCACCAGTGTAACATCGACTTAAAATCTGGAGTATTACTATGTGGAACTGAAGAAATTCCGATGAAGGGTGGAACCCTGGGAAAAGTTTGCTGTTTAAGAAGAACTGTTCTTGAACCAAAATCACAGACTCTCGTACCAATCGCATTACCTAGGAGGAGGGAAGGAAGTTTACCTCTAAGGTGCGCTGTGATTGATAAATCGGAACACGTAAACTCATGGCTACCGGCGAGAACTGTCGTGGGGTCATCTGATGTCAACCGCATTCCGGTATTCAACTTCAGTGATTCAAAAATTACGATTGAAGAAGGAGAGCCTGTGGGCGTATTGGAAGAAGTGGCCTGGATAAGAAAATGCTCGGAGAATCTTGTGAAGAAGGACAGTACGGGAATAGACTTTGTAACGAAAATCTTAGACGAAAACAAAAGTCTGACAAAAGTGGAGACTATGAAAGCTAGAAATTTACTTCTTCGATTCTCTGATGTGTTTTCAAGAAGCGATGGTGATATTGGCCGAACTGGTTTAGTGAAGCATAAAATAAACACAGGTGATACAATGCCAATTCGTCAAAGGCCCAGACGCATACCATTCGCTCGTGAGAAAGAGGTTGAAGAAATGATTGACGATATGAGGAAAAATGACGTGATAGAGCCCTCTTCTAGCCCTTGGTGTTCACCTGTCGTGCTTGTCAAGAAGAAAGATGGTTCAACGAGGTTTTGCGTAGACTATCGACGATTGAATGATGTAACCAAGAAGGATAGCTACCCGTTACCAAGAATCGATGACACACTTGACACACTGAGTGGCATGAAATGGTTTTCAACGCTCGATCTGAAAAGCGGCTATTAGCAGGTGGATTTGGATCCCAAGGACAAGGAAAAGACCGCATTCTCAACTGGGAAGGGACTCTGGCAATTTAAGGTGATGCCATTTGGATTATGCAATGCACCGGCAACCTTTGAGCGTTTGATGGAACAGGTGCTGGCGGGACTGCTGGGCGAAACCTGCCTAGTTTACCTCGATGACATCATCATTGTTGGACGGGATTTTGACGATCATCTAAGGAAATTGGAAAAGGTACTCGATAAGCTGCGTGGAGCAAATTTAAAGTTGAGTCCAAAGAAATGCTCTTTCTTCAAGCGCGAAGTGAATTATCTAGGACATGTTATTTCTGAGAGAGGAATTGAGACTGATCCAGCCAAGACTGCCGCTGTTAAGGAATGGCCAACACCTAAAGACAAAACGCAAGTTCGGGCATTTCTTGGATTGTGCTCGTATTATCGGCGGTTTGTGAAAGGATTCTCGGACATTGCCAAGCCTTTGCATCGATTGACAGAGGAGAAACGTGCCTTTATCTGGGATGAGGATTGTGAGCAAGCCTTTCGAGAACTAAAAGAACGGCTTTGTAACACACCAATTCTCGGATACCCCAGCGCGAAAGGAATATTCGTAGTTGATACGGATGCCAGCAATATTGGAATAGGAGGTGTCCTTTCACAACGCGATGGTGAGCAGGAGAAGGTTATTGCTTACTTCAGCAAGTCACTATCCAAGCCGGAGAAGAATTATTGCGTGACCAGGAGGGAATTGCTGGCCGTAGTCAAAACTCTGCACCATTTCAAGAAGTATTTACTGGGACGGAAATTTTTGATCAGAACTGATCACGCTGCTTTGAAATGGCTGCTTCAGTTTAAGGATCCCGAAGGCCAAGTAGCCAGATGGTTGGAACAACTTCAGGAATTTGACTTTGAAATCGAACATCGCGGCGGAAGAATTCATGGCAACGCAGATGCATTATCGAGACGCCCATGCGTGGAAGATTGCAAGCATTGTGCCAAGAAGGAAACTGCTTTTCTTAAGGTGATAAGGACTGATACTGTTGACGAGGCATGGGGAGATGATGCGATGAAATTAGAACAGGAAAGAGATGCAGATATCAAACCAATACTGGAGTGGCTACGAAGTGGTAACAAGCCAAGTTGGAGTGACGTCGCCCAATATAGCGCGGTAACGAAAGGTTTATGGGCACAGTGGAAAAGCCTCACGCTGCATAACGGACTTCTGTGCAGGAAATGGGAATCAACAAACGGCAAGGACGAGCATTTGCAATTGGTGGTGCCTCGTTCAAAAATAAGGGATGTATTAAAAGCGTTCCATGATGGATCTTCTGGAGGACATTTGGGAATTAGGAGGACTTTGGTGAAGATCAAGGAGAGGTTTTATTGGTTGCATTGCAAATATGACGTCGAAGATTGGTGCCGGAAATGCACTAGTTGTGCAGCTGTCAAGGGTCCACAAACAAGAAGCAGAGGGGCGATGAAAATCTACAATGTTGGTATGCCTTGGGAGAGAATAGCCTTAGACATCGCTGGACCATTTCCAATCACTGATTCAGGCAATCGCTACGTTTTAGTGGTTATGGATTATTTTACAAAATGGCCGGAGGTCTTTGCCATACCGAATCAAGAGGCAGTAACTGTAGCCACGAAGTTGGTAAACGAGGTATTCACCCGATTCGGAGTGCCCTTGGAGATGCACAGTGATCAAGGACGGAACTTTGAATCCCAAGTTTTCCAGGAAACTTGTAAACTTTTGGGAATCCATAAGACTCGAACGACCCCTTATCATCCACAGTCAGATGGAATGGTCGAACGCTTCAACCAAACATTGGAGCGACACTTAGCAAAGGTGGTTGACAGCCATCAGAGAGATTGGGACACTTACATACCTCTCTTCTTGCTTGCCTATCGGACTGCTGTACATGAAAGTACCGCAAAGACGCCTGCATTTGCAAATTTTGGAAGGGAATTGAGATTACCGGCAGATCTTGTATCGGGCTGTCCACCTGGTGATTCTCGCACCGAGTTTAGCGATTACATAAGCGAGTTAAGGGCAAAAATGTTGGACATTTATGAGCAGATCAGGGAGGCCGGTCTTCAAGCTAGTGATCGCGCAAAGACGCGCTATGATCGACGAGCCAATTCTGTTGGGTTTGAAGAGGGGTCATTGGTCTGGCTTCATAATCCAGTCAGAAGGAAGGGAAAATCTCCAAAGCTGCAACCGAGTTGGGAAGGTCCTTACGAGATAGTCACGAAGATCAATGACATTACTTACAGAATTCGGAAGTCTTCAAGGAGCCCTTTGAAAGTTGTCCATATAGACAGGTTGGCGAGGTATTACGGCAGCAACGATGCTCGGGACGAGCGAATCTAAGAGGGGGGCAGTGTGACAGAAAACTCTTTGACATCATGACGTCAATGGATGGTTGTCAAACGTTGCCTAGAGATTGTAAATTTCGTCGTGAATTGTCAACACGAGTTGGTGTAATCGGTAAGGCGTGTGGATTACACCACAGAGACCCCGAGTTCGAGTCCCGCCGTAAACATGAAGTTTTTTAGTTGATGGAAGTTTTGTCGAACTTTCTGGAATATTTGAGTGAAAGTGATGAAAAATTAAAGAGCGAGAAGAAGAATAAATAAAAATGAATAACGAAATTATTGGAAGATTCTGGAGGCATGACGATCAAAAAGAATAACGAAATTGAATGTTCTAGAACCTGACCGGGGGTATATAAGCGGAACTGCGGCTCACCGCTGGCAGTTGAGTTCTAAGTCTAAAGCGATTCGGAAGAAAAGGAAGAAGTGAGAAAGAAGAAAAGTGAGTGAAATAGTGAAGTGCAGTGAAATAGTGAAGTGCAGTCAGTTAAGTGAGTTAAGTCAGCGTGAACGGCAAAGTTGTGTCAGTCGGCCAGACTCTGCTGGAGAGGAACGCCGATAACTTAACTCCGTGGACGCTGTAACTTAAGTGCAATAGAAAGTCTGAAAACCGGTATTAGTGTTTCATTTCATCCAATCCCGTAACCCAAGCCCGCATAGTCAGGAACGTGACGTCAGGCACGTAACAGTATGTTTCTGTTTGTGTAACGAGAGTTATTTGTTAGTATTTAAATTAAGTTATTCATATTTTATATTTATTTATTTGTATACCATAATGTTATAAAGGGGTTAAAGCTAGGTACATATACAATTATGGGCCCTGTTACGGCACAACAAAAGACGGCATACCTAAGTATGATTTTATAATTTATATTGGTTTAAATGTTTTCAATATTATTTTAAAGTGATGAACTAATTTTGTATAATGACTCTTTTTCAGAAGGGAACTTTATAAGAAAAACGTTAAAGCCAGTACGACAGCAAGAAAAGATTGCTTACGTTTATCATAGATACTTGTTATTTCTTAGATCCCAAAGATTAGATCGTTATCACAATAAAATATTTCAACTTGACACTTCAGTAAACACAAACAAATCGAAATAACCAATCCATCATCATTAGGTTCCAACATAATAGGACCACACCCAAGGTCGCGAGATGAGAACCGACTCCCATACCCTACGGCGACAAACCATTAGAAATAACCAGTAGCGTTACAAAACCTTTAGATATTGATCAGTGAACTTTATGCGCGGGCGCAGCCGTGATCGCGCAACGCCACAGTGGATCATCGGCTGTCCCCCTGCCGTACACCTTGGCATAGAAATACCTATTCTTGCAAGCAAAGATGCGGTGTTAAAACTCTGGAACTTTGACTGTTGAGAAGAAATAAATATTTTAATTGATCTTTATTTTTTGGGATGTCTGTTAGATTTTCTTTATTTTGATATTGAAAAGAGGTCAAAGCGCTTTTAACTTTTAATATAACGTAAGTGTTTTCACTGTTTACTAGTTTGCTAGCTACTATGTTTTAAGATTGAAGATATGCCTAAATGATCGAGAAACGAAGTTCTTAAGTATAGCACTATAAGGACTAAAATATGAAGGTCATCGTTAGGTGTTGTATTTTTTTTTAACAAAAGCTGCGCGTGCATTCGCTTGGGGTTTGACAAAATAAATTTACCTCACACTACCCTTGTGTCTACTCAACAACAATTAATTCGTAGATCACACAAACACACAAATATATAAATTGTTCCGTGTGGGAATCGCCCACGACACTTTTCACATTAGCCAGTTGCCTAGCCACTCATCCATGCAAATAATAAAGTATCCATTTTACTATCTAAGTTAATTTACAAAGTGTTTCTTTAAAAGTTTTCTAGCACCATTAGGAACGTGTGAAGTAATCTAAATGGTGGTTATAGAATATATTATCACACATAACTGTTATTACGTCATATTTATGACCAAAAACTGCTTCGCATCGCGTAACTTCACTCTGGGGATTACAGATTAATCGTAATCCGAGATTCCGAGATTGGCCGGTTAATTTGTAGTCGTGGTTAGTTAATTGTACTGGTGTAAATATGTTTGATTCTTGACCCGACCTTTTTGTTTGACTAAGTAAATTGGCGTTGACCCTATTTTCGGTTCATGGCTTGCAATGTGTGGTGGAATAGCAATATGTATATTTGTTTTCCATAGTCTATTAGATGATAATAAATCTTTGTTTTGTAAATTCTATATTTCAAAGATTGAGTGAAGAAGGCTCATAGTATAACTTAATTATAAAGTTGATTTCAGTTTCATGGTTTTTTTTAATAGTCTGTGACTGTTTTGACCATATAACTAAGTTACCGATAAACTTATGTGACACCCAATTCACATGAATAACGTTCATAATAGTTAGGCAATAAGAAAAAGGTTCTAAATTCAAAATACAATACCATCAACAAGATTTTCTTAGATTTGGGAAACCCCATAAATAAGACATTGAACACTATTGACTTCACACCAGCATCAATACAGACACTAGACAGGATCTGCTTCAAGCCACGTGCATCCCTATCGAGTTACATCGACCACGTGCATTAATTGCCGCATCCACACTGAATAAGTACATTATACATTCATGGTTGCATACATTATATGCGTCAATGTAACTTTAGGAACAGGATAATATCATGCATATTTTTCCTGGAGGATTTAGTCAAAAGTTTTATTTGTAGTTGGCATTTGTTTACGTTGCTATACACTAGGCTTATCTCATGTATCGTGTTTACGTTTACAAACAAACAAATTTATAAACACAACAGACCTAAAATCGAAGGTTATACAAAGAATCGTTCCATGTGACAATCCAAAACCTCAGACAGTATATTTTACTCAATGGATTTTATCCAACTTATAGATTGAACTCCAGACGCTAATAGACCACCACAGACAATGTCCTACAGGGCCAATGTTCAGCCGAGGTTTCGGGGCTAGCGAAAGAAGGTACCGCGGCCTCGGTCTATAGCAGAAGAAGGAACGGGGGGTTTTAGACAGTAAGTGTCTATCACTCACTCTCGCCTCACCCGCGATGCGAGAAGTCATTTGGCGATTTCCTCCTCAGAAAGACTTTGCATTCAGTAGGTAGAATTTTAATTCACACATTCAAATCACATACTTTCGTCCCACCTAAGAAACTTCTTTACAAGGCAAACCACATACCGACAACGCAAATATCAACTAGCTATCTCTTCAATAACTCATTGAACCAATAAACAATATAATATATTTCTAACTGGACAATGATTTCGTAACTTAATAAATATAATTAATGTTCGGACAATATTGCCGAAGTGGTCCCAAATATCAATGTACTATTCATAGGTGGTAAGAGTAGTAAGATGGTATCTTGTTTGACAAATGACTTTCAAAGCAGGTGGTCTCACATTGTGTGAATAGGATAATTGGTTGGCAGTATGTTGTTACATTGTAATCTAGAAGCGTATGTGCCAATAGTATAAGTACCAATGTGAGTTATATTATGTTCTTCCTATGATTGTTTAGACACCACCGATATACGGAAAATGTCGTTGCTATCGTCAGAGGGCCTACCATGACGTGTTAAAGCGTCAATCTTCTGGGCGAGAAAGAGGGATGGAGCTATAAAAGGTGTATAGCTTCATCCCTCTTTCTCCTAGGCTTATTGGTCATCCGTCTGCTCGGTTGCCGACATATCCTGTAAAAAGTATACTTACAAGAATATGTCCAACACAACCACTAGACGATTTAGATCATAACATTATCAGTAAGAGAGGTTCTTCTGTAAAGGAAAAGACAGTCAAGCTGTGAATGTGTGGTCTGATATGAGAACTATTTTATCACAATTTTGAGCTATAATTGTTTCTTCTAATTACCTTAAACACTTCCTTGGGAGCCAACATTCCATAAAGTCAATATTCTTCATTAACTTGTGATGAAAGTCAATTAACAGTAGATTGTAATTATGAGCCGAGTTTCGTAACCGAAGCAGTTAAATCTAATGGTTTTAGAAGATAAATTAACATATTTTATTGCTAACTAGATTTTAGTTTCAAGTTAATGTTACGTCACACGAAATGATGCAGTTTTTAAGGTTCCTGTTGTTGTTGTTTTTGAGACCTTTTATGGAAAAAATGCAACACTTTTAAGTAACATCCTAAACAGTTTTAATAAATAAACAAATCGCCATTCCATTATTCGCTAAATTCCTCGACAAACCGAACTAGCTTCTCAACATGATCTGGTTAAGTAACTCGCTTATATTCATAAAATTATTACCGGTTGCTTTAGTCAAAATCATCATAGATAAAAAAGAATAAAACTTGTGACAAAAATTAGCATAACTCAAATAAACTTCGGCTTTATATGTTTACTGATAGATTACAAATTCAAAGTATTTGCAGACTTTTATAGCTTTACACTAATAAATTATTGATTTGGAAGTAATAAAATAAATCAATGGGCATATAGGAGAACAGAAGGTCCAGTTCATCGTAGACAATATTTAGAAGAATAAAATGCTTATGCCTGAGAGTTCGCAATGCTATGCAATGTGTCAATAATATCAATCTTCAGGGGTCGTTCTGTGATAATTATATATTATGCTTTAATTCCTACTTACCACTTACCAAAACTTCTATATTTTGTTAAACGTTTAGCTTCATCAAAAAGGTTTAGGACAGGATCAGGACAGCTAATAAATATATGTATACCAAAATCGACCAACTGCATGATTGATAGATGAGAGAGATTTTGACATGGAACAACTCATTATTTGATCCACAAATTGTTTTTTAAGTCTGGGTGTAGTGTGTGTGTAAATGTGTATGTTTATAAACGCATCCACGGTACAGGAGACAGGACAGACTTTCCTCTTTAGGATCACCTTAGGAACTTTATAAAAGAAACTGTTACTTAGTTCATACCATAGATCGCGTTGTAATTGTTATTATAGTAATCCTTATGTGGAACGCACTATACTTGTCTGACAGTTTTAGGACTCACGTCCTGCCTGGCACCGTAAGGTTACGGGACCTAGACCTTAATTCAGAGGACTACAATACAGAATTTCTTGTCATAAATCATGTATATGTTATCAATTGAATATCACAGTCTTACGAACCGAAAAACCTTAATTTATTGACCTATAAAGTTCATGATTACAATTATGTTTGCAAAATAAAAGGCATATCAAAGTGGGTCTTCTGTCCTCACCTTTTGACTTCTGTTTGCTGACGCATATCGTTTAATGGCAATGTCTATAAAGACGCAACAGGTTCGATTCCCAGTATTTAGGAAACCTGCTTCCATTTGATTTTATTATTATTTCACATTTAAATGCTAATTGATGAAAGGATTGATATAGATATAACATAGTTTTGGTTATTTCTTTCTGTTATTTACCTACGTACATTCAAAGTATTAGGGTTCATATAAAGGTCATATACTTAGTTGAACTAATCAGTTAGTATTGTGAATGACGATCTCGATTTTTTAGGCATATATATAGAATTATGTATATGTATAGAATTGGTGATATGTCGGTAAACGAGCTAACGGAATACCTGATGGTAAGCTATTAAATGAGCTATTGTGAATTAATTGAGAAAATATCCACAAGTTTAACTGTCATCGCAAAAACATTGACATTTCTTTTGATTCAACATCAAAATCATCTTAATAAAGTCACCACCAAACAACGGTATTCCTTAAAGAATTTTAAATATTTATTACAATAACCGTAAAACTATAAAACTAGTTGAAACTGGATAACAGATCTTTTATTTTTGACTACATTGAACTTAAAAGCTTGACAAATATAGAATAGAAATGTTTATTGAAATAAATGAACATCTTCATATTCATGGATTTGCCTATAATCCTTACTTTTCCTATATTATATCCCATCGCCTCTATGTTAATCAGAAGATTTGACTATTAGTTTTAATCCCGTGATCTAGTAAACTGAACAATAAAGTACATAAAACAAGTCAGCCGGGATCGCGAGTCCAAGCGCTATAATTTACAGCAACCCTGGCTTGGAGCAGGAGAAGAAACGCGCTGGTTTTTAGTCAAAATCTAACACTACCTCTGGCCTTAGCCAGGGATAAGTCATTTGATGATTTAGCTAGCCATCAGTGAAAGATTTTTTCGAATCGGTCAAGGAGTTTCAGAGCCTATTCCATACATACAAATAAACAAACAATTAAATGTCGCCTATTTCTTTCTTCTTAGTAATTTGTGTGAAACACATATATACACGTACATTGATTCAGTAGTTTCATACATATATAGCAATTATATTAAAATAGATTTAGGTACTGAATGGATTTAGTCAATGTCAGAAATGTAATAATTTCATTATATATCGATGTTAGTAAATAAGAAAATAAATATCGACCAATAAATGAATATTTTGTGCACATGAATGAATAATGAACCAAACCAATTATTTATTATTTTTTTCTTATTTTCTATTTTGTTGTGTTCTTTTTCTAAATACTTAATAATATTGGTTATTTTTTATCTGTTGTGATTTCAATAATAATTTGAGTAGTAAGTATCTTGGTATTTTTAGGTTATTTAAAAATACAATCTCGCTTTATACATCTCAAATATAACAAAAAAGATACAGGTCTACCAATCACTGCATAGTAGGTATAAAACAAAGTCGCTTTTTCTGTCCCTATATCCCTATATTGGCGTGGAACCTTTAAAACTACGGAACGGATTTTGATGCGGTTTTTACAATAGATAGGATGGTTTTTATATATAATAGCACCCATGAAATAGTGGAGGAATTTAGTATCAGCATTGTATCTGTGCAAAGCTGAAGCGAGTCGCTAGTAACCTATAAATCAACACAGTAAAACACACACTAATACATTAATTTATATATTAGTTAACTAAACATTAAAACAGTTACATTTAAAAGCGTGAAACCGTCACTAATAGGTTAATTAATACGGGTAATTGATAGTTTAACCATCAGATAAGCATCGAAATCTGTCGGCCACTTATATATGTAAACTGATGCAGAAATATACACAATGTTGCAATGTAACCTATGTACTCGGAAATGTATGTAAATTACATATTCAAGCCAGAGGCTGTGACGTTCGGTATTTTCTGATAATTTTGCTGATGATGTCGTCGAGGTGGCCAGGAGGTTAAGGCACTCCCTACTTGGGGATGAGGCTGGAGCGGGAGTGAACTAGTCCGCAACATTACAAGTACCAATGTGATAATTGCCCAGTTAAGTACTTTTTATGTGGTATCTAAACATCATGTGGAACACTGGTCTTATAAGTTCTAATGTTAAGACGACTTAAGTTTTAAATCACCAATTCGCCTTGAGCAAACCTTCTCTAAGTGAGAAGAGGCAGTTACTCAGCAGTGGACGCTTCTAGGTTGGAGATGATGATGTACCTATATCTTAAAATGATTGTGAATATTTTTTTTTAAACATGACTTGTGACATATATTATTTTCTTTCAACGTGAAGGAGGCGACGGTGAAGGCTTGATGATGATTTTTTTAAAGAAAAATATCCTTTTAAATTTAGATTTCTTGTGTACGTACTTAAATAGATATGTATTATGTAGAAAAGTACAGATCAATAACCCGGCGAGTAAATGGAATTATTTATGTTGCTACCAAAAATCTATTGATCTTTGCGATCTTCATTTATTTTTCTTTTTGTTGTTGTTGACATTTATCAAACTTGTTTCTGTACTATTTTCAATATCTATCTAGCTAAGTAACAGTAGATATCTAAAAACTAAAAGCCTTGAGAATTTGATGACTTCTTGTGCATTTAAAATTAGATTTATAATAATATTATTCATAAAACTTAGTCACAGTGCAATGGTAGTTAAACTGGTTTGTCTTTATTTCATTATAGATTAATTGAGTGTTAAAAGCTTTTAAGTTATTAAATAAATTAATACCGAGTAGTAAAACTTACAAATAAAATTGAATTCTATAAAACAAACTACATATTAATATAACAACACAATGAGGCACCGCGACCTCGGCCCAGAGCAGGAGAAGGAACAGGGGGTTTAGTCAGTAAGAGTCTGACACTACCTCCCGCCTGAATTTGGGCGGGAGAAGTCATTTGATGATTTTCCCCTCACAAAAAGAAGATACTATATTGCACAATTCTATGCAATCATAGGTGCACTGCTCCATCACTATCATGATCAGATACCATCGATTATTCAATACTATAGTATTGACAAGACACTTTCATGATATGACTGTTAATTAACGCCATAAACGTGCCGGCCATCGCTCCTAGCATACCAATACCCAATTACCTTTAACTCATAATTATTTTCCATTTGCTTAGGATTATTCCTTAATCCTATGGAGCTTATAAGATACACAACATCTTAAAGATATTGCATTATCAAAGACGTCATTGTAGTGACAACATCTTAAGAATAAATCGTAATTATCTCATTAATATATCAATCTATTGGAGATTGAAACGCTGTGATTGGTAGAAAAACGTGTATTCTAAATTCTATTTCTCATGGGACCCTAAATATTGCGTCAAAATGTGTAAGACTCCCGTACCGAGTGGAGCTAGAAATAGTTCTTGTAGAAGTGTAAATAAGAATCAGTTTGCAACGTTACTTATGAAGTTCAGAGCCCAAGATGCAGTGAATTTGTTAAGGTATTATAGTGATTATTAAGAATGATAGGTTAAAAACTTCTTAGCTACAATTGATTTAAGCTATAGAGTATTTAATAAACAACCACTTTGGCAATTGACACAGGTAAAATATGGCATCCAACGAGAAAAAAACTACAACACCTTTGAAGGAGGAATTTGAGCACTATATCTTTTTATTTATGGTAGAATTTGGTTTGTTGATTGTTTGCTAACCATTATTTATATTACAGTGAGGCGATGGAGAGCCGTGTCGGCCTGGACTACATAGTAGAACATGCGGAGTACACAGGGAAGCTTGCCGCGGCACTCACATCCCCTGCCGCCCCCGTTAAGAAACAGGTAACTACTATATCATAAACCTATTACATTATGAAAAAGAACATCTTTCAGAAATTCAATAGAAATACGACTTGTTTCCGTCAACTATTCGAGAAAAGCTCGATTAATTTCAAGTCACAACGGGACTCATATCCATAAAGAAATTTGAGCTCTTTGAAATTTTTACCATACAAATTGTTATAAGCTAGTCGTGATTATTTTTTTTTTTGGATTATTAAATCACTAACTGACACCCGGCTTCCAAAAGGCCGATCAATGTTAAAATCAATTTAATCTCTTGTCATTGATTGGTTGACTGAATTATCAACAACCAATCAGATGACTTGACAAGAGATTTAACAGGAGATAAGTTAATTTTAGCGTTGACAAGCCTTTCAAAAACCGGGTATATAGTAAGTCTGAAAAATAATGACACACGGAATCAAATCATACTGAACTTTTATAAAAATCGAACAAAAGCGAAATTTGTTTTTATAATAACTATCGTGAGACATACTAAATTAACTAAAAATCGCGGGTTACTCACGTGTATATATTGAGAAAAGCTCTACTAGTTTCGAACCACAGAGGGGTTCTTCCTCATGAAAAGCGAAATTTACTTTATTTCTTGAGCATATTCAAGAAAACGGTTTTTAAAATAATATTTAGTGAAAACAACATTACTAACGTATTGTCATGTCCCCAGGTGTTCGAGCTCCTATCAGCTCTGTGCGTGTACAATGCTGACGGCTACGCCAGGGCAGTCGACACCCTAGAGAGATACAAGGTGAGTCTACTTCATCAATAATCAAGCCAAGGTTTATATTCAAGATTAAGTACCTATAACAAACAAAGTATTTTGATCCTTAATGTATTCATTTTCGTCCTAAACCTACATAGGTCGCACGTTATAAAGAACTGCATTTTTAGCCGGGGTTACAGTTTTATTTTTTTAAACGTTGGCCCACACTAGGATTTTCTTCTGTGCTGTGGATGCGTTCACAAACATACAATTTCACACGCACGTCACACCCAGACCTTAAACAATCTGTGGATCACACAAAGAGTTATTCCGTGCGGGAATCGAACACGCGACACGTTGCACGGCACCCAGTTAGCCAGAACAGGAGAAGCAACAGGGTGGTTTTAGTAAGTAAGAGTTTGACACTCCCTCTCTCCTATTTTGTCCTGATAAAGAATAATTTTATTAAAAACTATGTAGCACTCGGGAACATTATAGCTATCTATCAGTGAAAGACTTTTGGCAATCCGACAAGCGGTTCCAAAGATTACCCCTAAATACAAACTTAATAATTTTACCTCTTTGTAATATTAGTATATATAGGTATAGATAGACTACGTTTTGAAAAAAAACTGATAATTGAAAATTTATTATTGGCGCTTAACTAATAGGTAAGAAAATTAAAAAAAGTATGTCAACTACAAAAACAATTTACGTATAAGTGCCAACAAAATAAGCACTTCCTTATAATAATATCTTTGTAAACACAATGAATAATTTGAGGTAAAAAAACAATGTGTTGTGGAGCAATGGCCATATTAAGTAACCGATCGATATCTCCGACTACATTAGCATATTACTCATAACTATTTAGATATTTATCTCAACACGTGGTGCAGTGACAAACACTTGTAATTTACCTTCTGTTTATATCACTTGAGGTCATTTTTGTACAGAAGTAATTATTTTAATCATATTTCTAAAGTAATGGTACGGTGACGTCACTTGCGATTGCCGGTATTCGCCTGGGGATCAAGTTTCTTTTCATATTGACATAAATGTCTACCTACTTACTATTATTTCGTAGAGTATGTTAAACTGCAAGGTTGGTGTGGTTTTTTTTTTTTGTGAGGGGAAAATCATCAAATGACTTCTCCCGCCCAGGGCCGGGCAGGAGGGAGTGTCAGACTCTTACTGACTAAAAACCCCCCTGTTCCTTCTCCTGCTCTGGGCCGAGGTCGTGGTGCCTCATTGCGCTTACCCCGCAACCCCGGCTGAACATCAGCCCTTTAGGGCCCCGTCTGTGGTGGTCAAGGTTGGTGTGGTGCCTGGACAATTGGCTGCCGTGCAACGTGTCGCTGGTTCACTTCCCGCACTGAACAACTCTTTGTGTGATCCACAAATTGTTATACCGGGTCTGGGTGATGTGAATGTGAAATTGTATGTTTGTAACCGCACCTTCGACACAGAAGAAAATCCTAATGTAGGGCAACGTTTCTATAAAATAAAAAACATGTAAAATCGTCCCTATCGACTACGTCAATTTGATCAATGTCTATAAATTCCCACCACACAAATCCACAGAAGAACAACATAAAATAATACAATACTAACTTAACCTATCATCATATTGTTCCAGTCTCTAAAAGGTGAAAGGTACCGGCTAAGCGTGGTAGTTGAAGAGTTAAAGAATGCAGCCACAACAGACTACAAGACAGCTCTGCTGGCCTTCATCAACTGCCTCATCATATCCGCACCACGGCTACCCGATAGGATCCGCGTCAGGAACGAGTTCATTGGTAAGTTTTGATATTCCATAGTCGTATTAGACTTAGCGATTTGTGACTGGACAATAGAAATCATGAAACTGAACTATACATTTGGTTTTGACTTGAATAGGTACTTTAAGTAGGAGAACGTAGTGTAGGGCTGCTTGGCTGTCCAGCTAGGTGGACTGATGATATTCGCTGGGTGGCTGGCAGTGGTTGGATGAGAAGAGCTGAACATCGAACTCAGTCAATGTGCAATTGCGGAGGTATATATCCAGTAGTGGACGAAATCAGGCTGATGATGAGATAGATACTTAAAGTTATTTAAGTACCTATTCAAAAGGATTGTATATTATATATTTATAGATATATAAAGATAGATAGATAAAGTATTATAACTGAGAGTTCGATAACATAATAATGAGAGTGGATCAACGAGAGTTCCTAAAAGCACATTTAACTTATACATAATCGGTTATAACTAAATGTTAATCAAAAACTATTTGCGACCTATTAAGTCAACCTATAGATCAGTCAACTAATGTGTGTGTTTATTTTTTCAGGACTGGGACTTCTGCCGGCGTTAAATAATTTAAGGTAAGCAAAGAAATATAATTTCCATTTTTAATTAGATGTTTTATCTGCTACATAGCACTCTAGAGACAATAAGCCATGCATTTGTGCTGACCTGAAAGTTCTTATTAGCGAAGTTGAGAGCTCCCATTGGATGGTAGATTCCATCTGGAAGCTCTTTCTATCGTCTTGAAAACCTTAGTCAAATTTAGAATGCCTCCAATTCATTAAACCCCAAGCGAACGCCGGCGTTCGTACACATATCTAACTATTGTGCCTCATATTACCTTTAGGTTTGAAAGGTTAAATTAATAAATTTATCTTAAAATTAACTTACTGAACACGCCACGTATACCAAAACAATGTTTCATATTACCCAGAAAGAAAATATCACCTGTTGGCATTAAAAAAAGCTACTAAAATAAAACAAACTATAAACTTGTCAATTCATTTCATTAAAAAATACAAAGTAAAGTCACCTTCTTACTTAAAGAAAACCATATAATCCCTTTAAGGATTAAAGTACCGTTATCTCATTATTAACCTTCCCACAAAGGATACATAATAATTAACATATAAGGAGGCATAATAGATAATAATATTAACATATTATTAATCATAAAGGAGCGGTGTGCAAAAAGCATAAATCTAGCCTGTTACAACTAGAAATTATATTCAGCTATTTATAGATAACTTGGACTTATATGTCAAGTTGTATGTGTTATCCGACTAGACTGAGGCCATGGCTTTGTGCGCTTTACTCTTTCATTTAAATAACATGAACTTGGAAAATATATTTTTATATAGTCATATACATAGGTATTTTTTCTAACTTCGCTTCCATGTCTTATTTCTTCTTTTTTTATTTATTTTTTTGGGTTATGGAATGCCAAACTAGCTGATGGATTATAATTATTCATTTAAATTAACAGTAATCTCTAATCACCTTCTGTATTAGGTGTAACTCAATAAAATAGCGGGTTCGAAATCTGACAAGTGCCAAAGTGACATTTTCCGAATAGTATGTACTTTCAAAAATTATTCAATTTCCTAATTATAAGTTTAAAATTACCAACCCGTCTTGAGCAAGCGTGGTGCTTATTGCTCAATCCTTCTCTGTGTGAGAAGATGCCTTTGCTCCAGTGGGCTCCTATAGGCTGATGATGATGATGATGATTATAAACAAAATATAAGGTATTGAGAACAAATAGCCTCTAAGTATCTTAGTACATGTACCTGTCGCTAAATGTTTTTGTCCGTCATGCTCGATCGAACTCCGTAATTTTATAGCTAGAACAAAAAAAACGGTTGATACGTTTACAGTTTTTTTGTTTGGTAATCGTTTTTTACTTTGTTATTATTATGGTTATTTATTGTGTTTTCTTGTTTTGTTTTTTGATTAAGCAATTTGTTTAATGCGATAAATTTTGTAAAACTGTCATTTGTTTATTTATGATATCTGAACTGCTTTGTTGCTTGGAAGTAATAACTTTGCTGGGTAGAAATATTTTTGCAGATTTGTAAAGACTACCTACGTTAAGTATGGAATGGTACTTCGCATCGATGGTGGAGAAAAATGTCATAGAATTCGTAAATTCTCGAACGATAACTTTGTATATTATTCTAAGACTCTTTTATTTTTCAATGATGCAATGAATTTATTTTTGCTGATAGGCTATAAAACGGATCATTTACACGTCCAATCTTTACATATAAAAATTCGTCTCACGTGTTTGTCCGCGATGGATTCCTAAAATACTAAACCGTTTTTAAATTTGATTTGCATTCCGTGTGTATTTTGATCCAACTTAAAAGATAGGATAGCTTACATCTTAATTTATAGTCACAAAATATTATTTACCTTAGCCACAGCAACGCGTGGCTGAGTCTGCTAGTTATTAGTTATACCTAAATATAAAAACAAGATGAAGCCGGCATTTCTTTATAATTAATTAAACATCAGACTGTTACAGATTACTCCTTTCGAGTAAGGAGTAGACAATAAACTCTTTTTAACAAATAAAACACGAAGACTCATAAGTAGTTTCTACCTACATTATATTAAAATTATTACACACAATCGTTCTGTAATTAGTACAAAATCAACCAGAACATGTCCCAAGTCGTCGTTAAATTAATCACCCATTGGAGGGCGAAAACTCTTTCAAATCGTATTGTTTTTGTGTATCGACACTGTGATACACTGTGTAAGGTACAGATCAAAGGTATTCACGATATCAAAACTTTGTCTAAAAGAAGAAGAGATATATAGAAAAATATTTTAGACATTCTTTTACAGCAAACAGAACGAAAATAATCATTGTATTTACATACAGACCCAAACCGAGGAAGCTCATGTTATGTAATTTTAAATACATAATATTCGAAAATAATTATCGCAAAATAAATGTTTCAGGTTTTACAAAAAATCCATACCTACCTACTTAACAGAAGTATCTAATTGAAAAAACTAATTTTTTTTTAATAATACTAATGTCTAATTCAGTTTGACATAAGTCCTAATATACTTAGAATACTATTTAATCCACACAACTTAAATCATAAAAAGTAAAATAACCCTAACTTACACAAAAAGTATCACTAAAACCGCAACTTATGTACTTAGTTGAAAAACCAAACTTTAAAGTGTGCGTAGGCGCATCTTTTGGTCGACTGTCCGGTCCTAATATGGCCGTGTATAATACCACTCGTTAAAATATTAGCAACGGATAAGTGACTAAACTAAGCCAACCGGTTCATGATTACCTATACTTAGCTGAATCAGCTAAAGTTAAAGTTAGTAACTTGGATATAATTATTATTACCTGTGTGTCATCACGCATGTCAACCCTTGACTAAGTATGCAGGAGATATTCATCATTAGGTTCTTAATTAGTTTCAATATATTAAATTTAGAATCTACGATAAAGAAAAAGTTCACAAAGGCTGGAAATACATATTTATTATATGTACCCAAGTCAACGCTTGTAGAAAATACATTTTTCCTAAGTAAAAAGCCTTATTTTGCCTTTTTTAAAGTCGTTTTAAATCTAGGTACAACAAAAATATTATTATTATTACGCATCTAGCGAAAAGTCCTTCTTCAAACATCTAAAACAACAAGTCGGGCACGCTACCATAGCAGCGGTAAGACCCCTCTTTGAGGAGTGGCTTGAGAGACGCCACGGCGTCCTCACCTTCCGTCTGACGCAGGTGCTTACCGGGCACGGCAGCTTCGGTAGGTTCCTGTTTCGGATTCAGCGGGAGGAAACGCCCGAGTGTCGTCATTGTGAGGACCACCTAGAGGATACGGTGGAGCATACGGTAGCGGTATGCCCTGCCTGGGCTGAGCACCGCCGTATCCTCAGGGAAGTGATCGGCGGCGGCGACCTCTCGCGCCCGGCCTTAGTCGAGGCCATGGTGCGGAGTGAGAGGAACTGGGACGCCGTCTCCTCCTTTTGTGAAGCAGTCATGCTCGCAAAGAGAGAGGCGGCCCGCGTGAGGGAGCAATCCTCCTCCTCACGCCCCAGCAGCCGCAACTGGCGACACTACGGGCGTCGGGGATCGAGGGACGATCTCCGGCCACCGTAAGTACGGGCCTGCGGTCGGCGAGTAAGGGCAGCTCGCCGCCCGACCAGAACCAGGCCCGAGCGTACGGCGCGTAGCGTTCCGCGCGCGCCTCAAAGAGCCAATAGACCACCACAGACGGGGCCCTAAAGGGCTGATGTTCAGCCGGGGTTGCGGGGTAAGCGCAATAAGGTACCGCGACCTCGGCACAGAGCAGGAGAAGGAACAGGGGGGTTTTTAGTCAGTAAGAGTCTGACACTCCCTCCTGCCCGGCCCTGGGCGGGAGAAGTCATTTGATGATTTTCCCCTCACAAAAAAAAAAAAAAAAAAAAAAAGGTGTTATTTTTCAAGACCACAACACGAGTACCCATCTTTTGCGTTCTTAATTTAATCTTCTTGCTTATTCAATATCTAAAGTATTGAGTGCCTTTGGCTTCTCACTGAACCTTTCAATCCAAAGTGGATTACGTCTAAAGTGTAAAACTAAGAACTTGGAACGAACCTGCCAAGAGGCACTTGCATGATCTCAAACTCCACATTAAATTGCCTCAGGCTAAAGTTTCTATACTTTCCCTCAAAACCATATTTTTGCACTCGATCCGTGAGAACTACTTGATCTCAACTAGCGGGCTATTGATTAAATTATCGAAGGATTGCGTCATACTGTGTAAACCACTCGATCTTTTGTTGTAGGTGTCGAGTTTGCATTGTTGACCAAAACTATGAGATGAAAACGAAAGTTTTACTAAGATTCTCAATGTTTATTTTGTCTAAGCTTACTTAGTAGTGAAACTTATTTAAAACTTTGCAAGGTGTTAATATTTGTACCTATCCTTATATGGATTTCAATTATTCGATTAAAGAATCTCCAGGTCTAATATGCACACGCTGTTAAGTACTAGTATGAAAATAATTTGAACTTTAACCTCAACGTATAATTCTCTTCCAGACATGAGGCAGCCAGTCACCCAGACCTGGGCGTACAGCTGGACGTGTTTGAGGAACAAAGAGAGAGTGATGAAGCCCAGGGTCCCGGAGGTATCAACCTCAACTCGCATCTGGATGTTTTCTATGCGATTCTCAAACAGGTAAATGTTCTATTTAGAGAAGTTAAAATCAAAAATAATCGTGAAGAAACTCTCAGAAAAGAAATATCAATCTTCAATGGCTACAGTAGCTTCACTATATCTGAAAATTCTCATATTGCACCTTAAATACAAAAGCACTGATAAAATATGAATCAATTCCAATAATTCCCCTTTCAAAATACCTAACAAAAACTTACTTAAAACCATGGAAGATGTTCTCCATATACAAACTTCAAATCTTCTTTCAGGTAGCGGAAACTCCACAAGAGATCCCATTCCTTAGCATACTGCAGCATCTCCTAAGGATAGATCCCAAGGAGCCAGTGAGCGACATCGTTTGGGACACAGCTGAAACGTTGGTCCACCGTGCCACACTCCTGGAGACCAGAGAAGATGCTGCCAAGCTGCTCAGAGCACCAAGTGTGCAGGTTAGTATCATTGGAAGTAAAAATGAAGAATTTCTTATCTCTCTAGGATTCATGCGTGTGATTAAGTTCGCTTCGACATCCAAAACATGTTAATTAGTAAATAAGGAACGCAACCGCCATTTTGGGATTTTCAGTACTGTTAATTTTTGCTAGTAGGTGATACAGTGCTTAGTACATGTTGATATTGGACTTTTTCCATGTGGTGTATGAAGTTCCAATAATCAGTTTAACAATATCTAGCTGTAACAGTTGATACCCATTCCATTCCTTCGTAACTATTTATCATATTGATAATATTCTACTCGTTTGTTGTTATTCATTGGTTTATAAATATTATTTATTTTCCAGGCGAAAGTGGGGTGTACCTGCCAACACCGTGATATCTCAGGCGGTGGCAGAAAGCAAAGTCTCCAGCGAGCGTTATCACCACCGCCGCCACCACCACCTCCTGCAATGGCAGGTAAGCTGACTACGAGACCAATTAGAAAATTCTTCTATACTAAGTATGCATTCAAAACAGATTTGATTGGGTAGTTTCCTAGGTCAAAAATAAATTGATTCGACGTTACAATACAATAAAATATTGAATTATACATCGTACAATATAATATTTATTCATCGATCGATCGATACAGTAAGTTTTAAATTAAAACTGATTTATTAGAAAAGTAACGTTTTTGATGTTTGGATAAAAGTATTGAATTTGACTTGTTGGAAACTATCGTATTTAAAACTCGCTTCTCATCAATGTAGTTGTGAGTTACAAAGAAAAGCCTCTTGCCATTAAATGGCTAACATTCATAATTAAAAAAAGCTATTAATATCTTTGTCTTTAGAAAACATAGCATTTCATTTATACTTGGTACTCCCTTAATCCTTTATCTTTTAAAGACCGATTATCATTATTTTTTGTATTTTATTTTCCAGGACCACCGCCTCCTCCAGCTCCGTTACCCCCACCGCCCCCAGGCGGCCCCCCACCCCCACCAGTCCCACCGCCACCCTCAAGCTGTGCACCAGCACCACCAGCACCAGCACTAGATATCAAACTGCCGCAGCAGGAAACCCCCATACCGAAGACTAAGATGAAAACTATAAACTGGAATAAAATTCCTAATAACAAAGTAGGTTCTGATTCTTTTAAGACTTGTAACTAAATAAATGCTTGAGATATTAAATAATAATGAGATTACATCTGCTCGTGATTAAGAATTAGTAGTAAATTCTTTACATTTTTTCAGGTCATTGGTCAAAATAACATTTGGTCGCTGGTAGCATCGAGTCACAAACACTCACCGAAGGCAGACTTGGACTGGACCGAGATCGAAGGCCTCTTCTGCCAACAGGTTAGTTTCTCGAGCACTATACTATTCTGTAAAAAAACTGCATCTCAATCTGCTTCACTGCAACGTTATTAATACCATCAGCCCCTTTGTATCCACCAGAGAAATCGAGCCTCTTATGAGTATTACTTTAACAAAATTATTATTATTCCAGATACAACCAACAGGATCAGCCGGCTCCTCACCTAGGCTAGGAAGAAGTCCCATCTGCGATAGCTCTGGTGAGAGAAAGCCGAGGAAAGAATCTTCTGAAATCACACTTCTAGACGGCAAGCGGAGTCTTAATGTTAATATATTCTTGAAGCAGTTTAGAAGGTAAACATAAATACAGTTAAGATAATTGAGCATTGTTATTTTTCAACACATAAAACAGTTCAAAACACTAAAATTTTTCATTCTATTCCAGTTCCAACGAGGACATAATTCAATTAATACGCGAGGGAGCTCACGACGACATTGGTACTGAGAAGCTGCGTGGTCTTCTCAAGATCTTACCTGAGATAGATGAGTCTGAGATGCTTAAGGCTTTCACCGGTGACGTCACAAAGTTGGGAACAGCTGAGAAGTTCTTATTACAACTTATACAACTTCCTAAGTAAGTGATATTTTTGGTCTACTAACTTGAATTCTTCAGTCTGCTCAAAAGACCAAAATACTATTCAAAAATTTAGAAGTATATTGCTTGTGAAACTTTCTGATAAATCTATATTTGTTTATTTATGTTATTGTTGTGGCTTTACAGCTACAAGCTGCGAATTGAATGTATGCTCCTAAAAGAAGAATGGGCCTCAACATCAGGGTACTTGGAGAGTGCAATCAACGCTATTCTGGTGGCTGGTGATGATCTGATGTCTTCAAGAGCTTTACAGGTAATATATTAATGTAGATATAACCATTACAAAAATTAGTTCTTAAGATCTATGATAGTGTATATGGACAATCAACTAGATTATTTGGGTTATAAAATTATTAATATTGTTTTTCCTTTCCAGGAGGTGCTATACATAGCGCTAATCGCTGGTAACTTCCTGAATGCTGGTGGCTATGCCGGAGGAGCGGCAGGAGTCAAGCTCTCCTCTCTGCAGAAACTACCAGACATCAGGGCCAACAAACCTGGCATGACGCTCATGCACTATGTGGCAATGGTAAGTAAAATGTTTCTTTACGTTTTACACCTTTATTTTCACCGTTTTACACCTTTATTTAGTTTCCAAATCCCTTAAGATTCTGTACGCCACAATTATTCAATTCATTACTTAATTGCAAGCACGACTAGGACCAAATTCATTTTCAGTCAATACTAACTGCATTAACAATGCAAAGCTTTGGTATACTAATCCAAAATGTCTTGTCCAAACAGCAAGCTGAACGCAAAAACAAAGAACTGATTCACTTTGCGGACGACACGCGCGTACTGGAAGAAGCTGCTAAGGCCACTGTGGAACAGTTGCACAATGAGATCAAGACCCTGGCCAACAGGATACAAGGCTTGAAGAAGGAGATTCAGATGCCAAGCACGCAGCAGGATATTAAGGAACAGATGGGAGATTTCTTGCAGGTTTGTTTGCAAAACACTTTCTGGAAAATTAGTGTGATCAACTTTCAACTCTATAATTTAGTTATAAAGTCAAATAAATTCACATAAATTGATTTGCGGGCTGTGTGTAAAATATTTTTAGAAGGTGGCAATCACCAATGTTTCTAAGAAAGTGTATTCTTCTAGGTGGCTGAACAAGAGGTGTCAGCTCTCGACAAAGATATGGAGGAGGTCGAAAGCATCAGAAAACAACTTGCTGAATTCTTCTGTGAAGACCCTGTGTCGTTTAAATTAGAGGAATGTTTCAAGGTAAGAAAGATACAGTTTTAGAATGAAACCTTGTTTATTCATGGGGTAAGCTTTAAGGGATTAGGTACTTTAAATAGAAGAAAGTTGCTCAACGGTGCAATAACATTTGTATTGTTGTGTTCCAGTTGTTTGTGTGGTTCTGCAGCAAGTTCAGGTCTGCTGTAAGTGATAATGAAAGACGGCGAGCTAATGAAGAACAAGCTGCTGCTAGAAGACGAGCCAGGGACATGGCTGCCGCTAGAGTAAAGACCGGTAAGCAGACTTATCTTTAACTAAAGCATTCAGAAAAATACTTATGACAAACTGGTCCAACTTTTTATTTTGGAATCTTCTTTATACAAATCCAATTATATAAATGCAGGAACAAGCAGTGTCAGCAGCACACCTGTATCTGAGTGCGAGTCTCTCATGGAGTCGCTACTGCTGGACATCAGGAACGGACTGGGCAGGAGATCGCTCAGGAAACCACATGATCCATCTCCTTCGCCTGGTCAGTATACCTGAAATAAGTGATAGATTGCTATAAAAGTTTTGATATCTGCCCACCACTTGTGCAGTGTTCTAAACAAAAATATGGTAGATGACAAAGGCATTACAATTGGTATAACCTTTACCTTTATAATATTTTATTTCTACTTATCGTACTGCAGTCCCAAAACCGCTGGAATGCTTATGTAGCATTAACATTAAACAACAACTCTGACATCTTCCAGATGTGACTCCAACCGGTAGCTTACGCCGCAGAAGCAGGGCTAGTCCTGGTGATGATGAAGAAGGCTTACTGGAGTTCCTCCGTCATTCGTCACCAGCTGCTAACGATCTTCGAGAAAGAAGTGCATGGGGTAGTCTCGGTAAGACAACCTTGTCAATTCATTTTACAGCTATGTATTTCTTATGCAGTAGTGAAAGGAATTTCGTTACGTTTCTAGGTATGTTCTACAATATTTATTTTATATTTAAATTTTCTTGTTTAGATCGCTCCTGGTCTCGCCGCGGCGCTGCCCGTGCTCGCCTGGAGATACCGGAGAGTGCGCGCGAGCGGCCTCCGTCCCCGCGCGCCCCGCACGCCCCCTCCACCCCCACCCCGCCTGCGCCAGCGTCGCCTGCACCTGCATCACCTGAGACAGCGCCCGCTAAGCCCAAGTATGCACACATTTTAATATGTTTAATCTATATTTATCTATTTTATATTGTTCCATCTGACGACTACTAATATCACAATATTTTTCGTCTATTGAACAAACAATGAATAATAGATATTTCCAATAACCTTCTCCGTATGAGAAGAGGCCTTTGCTCAGCAGTGGGCACTTATAGGCTGATGATGATGATGTATAACTTGTTGCTGATTTTTGTCTCTTATAATGTTGGTAGTTACTAATATTGTGTGTTGTGTGTGTGCAGGGAGTGGCGGCAGAAGATCGAGTCGTGGCTGCGCGCGAGCAGCCAGGAGGACGCGCGCCCGCGCACGCGCACCATGCGCCTCCACAACGACAAGCGCTCCTTGGAAAACGACTCCGGTACATACAATTTATTGCAATACTTAATTTGCTATTTAATTTGAAGTAATTTTTTGTCTTCTGTCATTAATAATATTTTTTATTTATTAATCTTCTTATCCTTCTCCAGAGAGCGAGCGAAGCGCAACCCTCGAGCCCTTGCCTGAGGGCCGCGCCGACTGGAGGCCTGCCGTACTTCCCGACAGCGACGTTGTCAAGGCACTTGAGACTGTCGAAGGTAAGCTGCTAAGTGTCCTATTCCTTATACCTTATCAGTATTAAAATATTATAAAAAGAGATATAAGAACAAACTATTACAAAATTTACGTTTATTTCCAGATGTACAACCGCAGAAAAAGGACAACAGAGTGCCTTGGAGGAAAACCGAAGAGAACGAGGAGATGAGAAGGCTCAGAAGACAAAGGTCGCGACAGCAAATAGAGTCACCACAACCGTTGATATCAATACTAGAAGAACAAAAGAAACTGCCCGATATAAAGGTCACTAGCGACCGAGAATCTACCACCGTCAGACAAGAAAGGGCCGAGAAATCGGACAGAGTAGAAATTGACTCAGATAACCTCGAAACTCCACCAGCGCAAAGGAAGTTCAATTCATCCTTCAATCCACCTCCAGAACGAGAGCCTTGCAGAAAATTCCAACCTTCCTTACCCACCCGGTCCAATCTCAGTGACAAAGCTTCTGCCGAAATGAAAGACCTTTGTCAAGAAATTTTGGGTGATGGTCAGTTTGACAGATTTTCTGCCGCCAGGAGAACGAGGAGGTATAAGAGGAATACAGATTCTAATAGTTCACCTGAAGAAGAAAAGAAACCTGAGCCGCCAGCACCAGAACTAATAGCAGAGACTCAAGTGATTAGACCTTCAAAATTAGAAGTCCAAGCTTCATATAAAGTTGAGACACCGCAAGAAGTAGCAAAACCAATTGAAGCTGGTAAAGATGAGAAAGAAACCAGGTTGAAACGGTGGCAGGATAGATTAAAGAGCCAAAGTACAGACAAATCGACCAAAGAAACAAAACCATACCTACGGATGAGGCGGCAGACTTCTATAAACCAGGAGGACGTGCAGAAAGCGATCAGAGAACTTAAATCTCCTGCTGATAACCCTACTGGAGTTTGGTCGAGAGACGGATACAGAAAGTCTCTCAATACCCGAACTGAAAAGGCTCCCGAGAAGGTTCCAGAAAGGACGACCTCCCCAAGAATGTCAAAAGTCAAGAGTGAACACGAATTAAATGATGAAGGGTTTGAAGAAACTCAGAGTCTGAATTCAGAGAGTGCGTCCCAGGGTGCTTCGTCGGGCTGCAACGTGGAGTGTGAGTCACCTGTGCCGAAAATCTCCAAGTCCCCAGTTCCCAAGTTGGGACAACCAAAGAAGATAGCTACCAAAGAGACGAGGACGCCCCCTCGGACACCTATAGACCCCAAACGTGTGATTCCAAAACGGGCTAGTTCTTTAAGAGTGGAAAGGTCTACATCAAGGGCCTCGCTAAGAAGCTCTAGGAGTTCTCTAAATAGTTCTACATCAGTATCGACTGTAAAGAGAGTTCCACCAGCACCTGTAAAGCCTACACCCAAACCTGTACCGAAGCCCGTATCAAGGATGCCAGCTTCCAGGTCTTCTTCCAGTGGTAGCTCGGTAGGTACTGCTAGACCACCGCTGAAGAGTTTGAACAGCAGGCCGACTTCGGGCTTCATGAGGCCTACACAGGCTTCCAAAGGAAAGGTAGGCGTAACCACACAACAAGTCTTGAGGGCAAGCGTCAAATAAGTGCTGCTTTTGCAACCTTAGAAGAGCTGTCAGCATCGTATGCCTTTGACAGGTCATCTTTGTGTTCTGGTGCTAATTCGAAATAAAGTAATAAAAGACAAAAAATCAGGACCAAACTATTACTGCGAGGTTAACTAGTGAAAAAAGTAAAAAAAAAATGCTATTGCAAATAATATGTTTTCTTTAACATATGAAATCTTAGTTTCGTCGCGGTAAAGTACGTGAGGATCAAGTGCCTTGTTTTCTGACCAGACTTGTTAGTATTAATTAAAATAAAATACAAAAAAAAAAATATTAATCTTTAAATAAACAGGTAATTATTGGAAACTTCAGATTGTATTAGGCGCTAGAATCTCAACAGTTACAAAATCTGAAGTTTTCAATGACTGATTATTTTATTTTATTATAAGTTTTATAATTAGATCTGTTTACAAAGAACGTTGTCATATACGTAACGAACCCGTACGTAATTATTATTAAAGTAATATTATGTTTTTATTTAATTTAATAAAAAATAAAATTCAGTGAATGTGCCACGAGATAGTACGGGTATTTATTTAAATTACCATTTTTATTAAATTAATGTAAGGGCGTCACCGTGATATCAATTTTTGGAAATTCGCAATAATGAACGAAATTGTAATTTTCCTAAAACTGCTTAACGTTTCATCTGAAAAGATTAATAAGCGTATATTTTATTTTTTTATTAAAGTTATCGCTATCCTTAGCCAACTTACTCAGTCGCAGTAAGTGAAAAAGAGATAGCAAGTCCGGCAGCAAGCTTTTAATCATAGAAGAGAAATATTAAACAGTTTTCGGAAAAATCAACATTTAATAAAATTCCCAGTGTGTAAGTAGGCTAGTTATAATCAAACAATTGAAAATTTCCACAAATTGTACCGGGAGGATCCCATTTATCAAAGTCATTTTTTATTGAATTATATATAGTATACTTACTAATATAAATATTATAATGAATTAGATAGATAAGTAGTATAGACATTTTTTTAATTCAAAGAAGCGCAGATGGCAAAAGGATCTGATTTTTATATTAATATCCAATAGATCTTGATCAAAGGGACACATTGTCACAAAATATACCTAATGTAAAATAATTTTAAGGCTTTAACCCAATATTTTATTGTACGTGTTTAAACTAAACGATATGCAATAAATTGACATACCTATGACATACAAATCGTTATTTTATTCCATCTTTACAATCAACTTAAAGTAAAAAAAATAGAAATAAAAAACACCATTATACTGAACAATATATTTACGCGGGTATTAACGCGGAAAATTATAATTTGAATACCTTGGTAGGCTTGACGTTTCGACCCGGTTGCACAGGTCGTGGTCACAAGCAGACTGAAGACGCGATGTCACAGCTCCCTGCATTCGGGTGATGAATCTTCATCTACCCCCTTATTTTCATTTTCTACCATATTAGGCCGTCTACACACTACGCTGATTATATCCACAGATGTGTTAACCGACTTTGAAGGAAAGCGAGGTTGTGTTTTGCGAAGCACTGGATTCCACGTCGACGACAATTTAAAACCGTCCTCCCGATTGAAAGTCAGTCAGTCTGCTTGTGACCACGACCTGTGCAACCGGGTCGAAACGTCAAGCCTACCAAGGTATTCAAATTATAATTTTCCGCGTTAATACCCGCGTAAATATATTGTTCTTAAGATGAAACGCGAAAGTTTAAAAGTTAGTATACCATTATACTGATCTACAAGATGACAAATAGACCAATTCATTATGAAGAACAAAAGAACACGGTCTTTCCATGATATTTGTAGAACACCAATCATAAGAACTAAATTACAATAATCCCTACAGTCTTTTCAAAACCTTGATAACAATCCACCTCCTTCCACCATACTCCTCATTCCTGGACCTTCAGGCTTATCTCCTGATCATCAAAGGATTCCAGCATCCACTAGCTCGATGACCAGCTCTGTCATCTTTCGGCTGCAAGCTGCACTGTTGGTGTGAACTGGCTGGACACGCGATGTTGATGATGGCTCGCTATCCTGATTGAGGAGGAGGTTTTATTCACTTTGGTGCAAATTGAAATGACGCGAGAGAAATCATATTACTGGAATCGTTTTCCAGTTGTTATAGAAAATATTTTTTTTCATTTTTCCCCATCATAAAAAAGGTTCTTTAATGTTTAGTATGGTATAATTTCTAGATAGGACCAGCTCCATATTTTGAACGTCTTGTAACCTATCAGACGAAAGTGGGTTTTGGATTTATAATAGGTACAACTGGGTATGAGTACCTAGTGCACGGCAGTTTTATTTGACCCCAATAAAGAATTAGATCGTTTCTGTTAACAATTACCTTTACCTCGTGCTGATACAAGTTAGGCGCCTCATCACTGTCGCATGTCATTATAGGATACATGTCCACTGCTATGCCGAGACCAAACCGACCTGCACGTTTGAACTCCTCTTGTAACCTAAGACAAATTCCAAGAAAGGTTTTAAAAGATCAGGGGCCCGAGTCTACTATTTTCAAAATGTTGTCATTCCTACACGATTCCATTGTCATTTTGCTAAAAAATCGTAATCTGTTAATTCAAAATGGCTGATCATTGGCGTTCAGCGATGTCGTGTAATAGAATTATAGTACGAGATGTCTTGTAACGAATTATAAATAATAACTGCACATTAATATTCTAAACGTTAATCATTGAATAAAGAAACTGACAATTATTTTTTTATATTACCGTATTATCTCAAATATTCATTTGCCAATAAGTACGAGATTACCGTTTTAAACAATTATTTCAATTAAGTGGCATTGGAAAGTCATAATGACGCTATCTTGTTAGTAGATTACCAAACTTGTCAAAATCAAGAACTTTTCAAAATAACCAATGATCTACTATTCTGACACTATTGTAATAGCAGACTCGATGCCCAGTAGTATTTTTGAGGAATCCCTAAGTTCTAGAAGCCTGTCACTACCTAATCTGAATCATAATAATATACTTACAATTCAAACAAGGCATCTCGATTCAAACTGGTATTAAAGACAGAATCGTCATCACTCATCATCACCAGTCTTCGATGCAGTTCATCAGTATAATACTCCAGAAGTGAGGAGAGATGTTCTGCTCTCTGTTGGCGGTCCAGACACAGGTACATTATGTAGACCAGGTCGAGAGCTGGAGAAGCGTAGCGGACTAACTGGAAGTCCACGATATACATCTGGAAAGAAATTCTCTTAATAATAAATGGTTTTTAGAAACTTGACTGCAAGATTAGAGAGTTGGCTGTACTTAGAACGACGTTTCCTCCGTTATTAAGATCTGAGTGAAAAGTGTCCATGAAACAAATCATGATACTGTCTTGTCTTTAATTGACTTTGTCTCTATAAGTTGTATACTTAATCAAAAATGCAAAACAGGCTAGAGTCAAAATAAGACTTACATCAGCAATATCTCCATCTACATATTTAAATAAGAAGTTATTGGTCCAGCAGTCTCCATGTCCAATTACAGCTAAGGGTTCCTTAGGAGTAACAAGCTCCACCATTGTATGGAAGAAGGTTTCCTCACTGCAGAAGCTTCGGAACTTCTCCAGATAGTGGTCTTTGTCTTCAGCATTAGCTAACTCCTGTTCCACCATGGCTATGGCATTTCTTGTAGCTTCCATGTAGTAATTTTTATAGTAGTCTACATTTTCTTCGACGTAGAATACTAGAAAGCAAAATAAATCAAAATCAGTCTAAAATTGTATATATTAAAGGAAACGTTTACAAGACACAGAAAATACTACTTGTTTATTAGAAAAAATCACCTTCAGTAATGCCATCCTTAATGTTCAACAGCTCATAAAAAGCCTCAGGGTTGTGACACTTCATAGCCAGTGACAGTGCATGGAACTGCGACAAATGCTTCAACACGAAGTAGCATTGCTCCACAGTCAGACCCTGGTGCCTGTCTGGCATCACATACCCTTCCCTCTTCAGATCTTTCAGCACAACACAATCGTTTTGGGCCAAGTAACATTTCGGGATTGCCTTAAACGGGTTGGGAATGTTCCATTGTTTCTGAAAGTCAAGCAAAGCTGGCCAGATCTTGGTGTAAAACGCGACTTCATTGCAAAAAAGTTCATCGCTTTTGAAAGCCTCTCTTCGCAAAATGCTCTCTGGGAGGCATTTGTAGATGATGGTATTTTCCCAAGGTTCATCACTTTCATTTGAGCCGTCAGGTTCGACGTGTCTTCGGATGCCGCTCAATGTGATTCGGTAGACCATTGAAGTGTAGTTATCACCTCGCTTAGAACCAGGAGCGCCCTGAGAGCAAAAAACAACAATGCACACTTTACAGTGATTACAATCCTGATTCTTGATCTACAAAATTGTCAAACGTTACCAGCCAGGTGTCAAGTTCCTATTTACATACCGTAATAGTAATAGCAGTGCTATTTTAAACTGCACTGGAGATAATGCCAAAACTTTCTATTGTCAAGGAGTAATATACTCTAAGGGGCTGTTGGAAATGTTAATGATGAAAAGCATCTTCATTCGCTGGAAACAGCCCACTGCTGAACAAAGGCACCCCCCTTATCTCCCTACGACAAACGACATCTCGCCACTTTCGTCCATTAGCTTTTCGCGAGTCTGACGATACCGTCGGTTACGGTATGATACGGTACGATTGGCGAGTGAACGAATAGCACTGTACAATACCAGTGCATTAGTAATAGATAGAGGCAAGTCACAATCACCCGATTCAACAGCACGTTTATTGATCCAAATTATGAAGGAGAACAGACTAAATAAACTAGAAATAATTTCTTGAAAACAAAGTGCCATTAAAATCTGACAATTCAACCACCAATTTCCTACTTCGTTTCCACCACACGTACATACCTCAAACTGCTGGATGCTTACATCAGGATATTCATCTTTTAGCAAGCCCTGCAGGAAATCAAGCGTGATCTCCGACATGACACCGGTAAGCCACTATCTACTGTCTGGACCTCCTGACTGGATTGAAGACTGGCTTCGACTGCAGAACCATTTTCATAACTCCCTAGTAGTGGTTCCAGGGTAACCATCTTTGTAGAACAATTTGGGATTTTTCCGTACATTATAATAATATATGTAGGTACTGATGTAGATAGGTCACCATCTTATCGTATATTATAAGAGTCTTAGTTGATAATCGTGTCGAGGGTTCGATTCTCGCACGGAACAACTCTTTGTGTGATCCACAAATTGTTGTTCCGGGTCTGGTTGTCATGTATTGTGTATGTAAAATTGTGTATTTGTAACAGCACCCACGACACAGGAGAAAATCCTAGTGTGGGCCAATGTGTTTTAAAGAAAAAAAAAAGAAAAAAATATTTGAAAGCTTTACAATAATTTCGTCCGTTTTACTCGTCTGACATTATGACTTCTTCCGAGCTAAAATATAGTTTCTATACCTTATTTAGAATCATTAACCTACTGTGCAGGAAAATATCGCAGAGCCGATCGATTCGTTCCGAAACATGGCTCTCCCACTCTTAAAAAAATATAAGTTTTATTTCGCCACACCGCTTGGAGCGTGGTAATTAATGCTCATTCCTTCTTCGTGTGAGAAGAGGAGCTGTTGAGGCACATTTTCGGGTGATGATTACAAAACGTAACTCGTTGCTCGTTGTTATTAAAATTTTTCAGTAATGCACCGAGTAGTAGTAGAAGCTACTTAAAAAGATGATAACGATGAAGTAGATATCTTATGCAGGACATTATTCGAAAACGATGGCTATCCTACTTGTGTGGGGCGCATTATTGAATTGTTACAACGGCTGGGGTCGCAGTGATTGAATAATATCACCGGTTGTTTCAACAGTTAACCATGCAATCAGCTGTCTATCATCTGCCCTTCCCTCTTGCGCAAGATTGTTCCCGAACCAATTATTTAAGTATAGAAATGTGTCAGTTACTAGAAATACACGTGTGTAATACATGCGTAAGATACATATTTACAGCGATGTATATGTAGGTAGGTGATATATGTTTACAGTAATAAAGCCTTAGGAAAATTGCCAAAGTTAATCAATTTAATAATTATGTATTAGAGACAGCAGGCATTTTGGCGAAACGTTTTTGTTAAATAATTGCTTATTTCATTGAAAACGAATTCAGAAATATTATTCGCTACAATCTTTTTTTCAGTTACTATAAGTATTCTCATGGTTGTCATTAAACTTTGATATTTTTTTGTGTGAAACGGAGTGTTGTGTTGTTTGCAGTATTCGCGCGGGAAAGGGCGTTCAAATCGTTGATTATTTTCTACAAAATGATTTTTTTTACGAAAATAGAATAATATGCAAAAAATATAAGAATTATAAACTTTTTTAATTTAATACAGTGTTTATATTTATTTATACACTATTAAAATTATTTCATCAGAATAATAATTAAAGGTCTAAAATACCACGTGTACACTATACACATCTCATATTCTGAATGCATCGGAGATAAACGTCAAGTCAACGTCATTGTCATTTGAATTGAAATTTTCTGCGTTACAAAATCGGTGGTGCCTTGCTGGAATATTCCGAAAACTCAAATTATCAGTGTTCTTTTCGGTTTTAGTGAATTTGTTTTTGCACGTGATTTCACTAAGTAGACAGAGGTGATTATTAATTAAGTGCAACATGCCTGTGGATCAAATTCAGTACTCGCAGAGATACACTGATGACGTCTATGAATATAGGTAAGTTTATTACATTTCTTTCTTATTTTTACTTAATTTATATTGTAAAAAATAACATATTTACTATATATCAATGTTTTTGTTTGTGTTGAGGTTGATTTACGTCATCCTCAGAAGTGTTACGTCGCACAATATGGTTGTATATTTTCTGTAAAATTTTCAACCTTTCACTATTTATTTACCCACCTTCTAAGATATTTCATCATTTATTGTCAACATTCTTCTTATAAAGCCTGAGGTTGCTAACTGATGGAGTTACAAACTCACAGTAGGCAGGAATTTAAAAAAAAAATTAATGATGTCATTGTTGAAAATAGTCTTACCAAAGCATTACCATTTGGTCTAGTCTTTCTTATATTAATTAAACATCACATCACATATAACAAAGTAACATTACTTAAATATTATGTTATTGTAATTTTCAGGCATGTCATCTTGCCTCCGGATATAGCCCGCCTGGTACCCAAGTCCCATCTCATGACTGAGACGGAATGGCGCAACCTGGGAGTACAACAGAGTCCTGGCTGGCTGCATTTCATGGTCCATAACCCTGAGCCTCATGTGCTCCTCTTCCGGCGTCCTCGGACTGATGTCCAGCCTGCCGTGAATGGATTAGATAGTAATACCAACTCCACCGTAAAAGTATGAGGTTGGTGTGTTTAGGGTAAATTAATTTTGAATGTACATTTTGTGGTGATAGAACATGGAGTTATTTTAATGTGTCTGTGATAGTAATTATTTACGTTTATTGAAAAGAATAAAATTTTGTTCCTATCTTCATTAATGAGGAATAGAAGAGAAATTATTTCAAGATTCAGTTAGTAAAAGAGTGCATTTGTATAGAGTACCTATGCTATGATAAGTGAGAGACTTAATTTTGCTGCCCACAGTCAATTGTTTCATATAACAAAAAATAAAATGGGAATCCCTTAAAATCATCTCAATACTGATTCAGTACAAATGAGGTTGAAGGTTCATCTCACAATGCCTTTGTGTTCTATCACCAAATATGTATATTCAATTATGAAACTATTACAATGTGTTATGATATTTAAACAAATTAATGTAGGTAGGCTTTACGCAAATTATTATATGAGAACAATTGTTTTCTATTCTATAAAAAGACTAATAATTATTATATTTTGTATTACATTATGACCAAAATGTTTGTCCAAATAACTTGCATTAATATTTTTAAGAACAAACATATATTATTACTTTTAGTTTTTACTCATTCAAGGCTCTTTGATGACCTTATGGCCACCTGCCGACAGTAGAACCAACAGTTTTAAGTATTAAATTAATAAAGAATTCTATGTTATTCCGGAACATTCAGTGCATCTGTGAGTGTTTCCACTTATTTATCACAAAATATATTCACTCTTTAGAAGTTATTTATCAACTAAAACATCTTGATTGCTACAGTTGGGATAGACAGTGAACAAATATTTCTGCCACACCATTATCCAAATGTGTCAACAATTAAAAAAACTTACTTGACGCTGACAGTCAAGTCAGTTGCATAGTCTCATTTGATTTTAAAATATTATCATAATTATCCCTTACACTTACTTTGGCACAAAAATGTCCCTGAGAATAATGCTTGATAATCTCATTTGGTTTTATTATCATTTCATTTTGATTATAGCCTAGTATCAGATAACATAGGAAAAACTTAATTATCTTTCTTTCATTGTCAACTCTGGCACACTGAGATATTTATATGTCAAATATTTAATTTTACCTTGATAAAATACTATTATAGTATAAAAATAAGAATTTACTGTTGAGTAAAAAATATGTTATCAATTTTGCATACGAAGATTATGTATGCGTAAAGTATAAAAATGAAGTTGTGGTTGTTCCTATTCGTGACTGAAGAAAAAATATGTTTATATTTAAATTGTTATAAAATGTGCCTTTGCTTTGAAGACATTATAGTATAATGAAATAGTAGATATATTATATAGTATTAATATGGAATTGCATTTATTAAAACAAAAAGAGTCTATGGATATACTGTCTAAAAATGTAAATGAAGACCCAATCCTGCTCCATGCTAATTCCTTATAACCCTCAAACGGCCAGCAACACACTTCTAAATGATCTGTCTCTACTAAGATGACCAGTGGTGATCCAGACTGCTTACCATCAGTCAGATCCATAAAGACCAGTAAGCTATGTGTAGGTAACCCCGGTGGAATATACTGTTATGGTATTAAATGTTAAAAATCTGTGCAAGTTTGTTGCTGAGTTGCTGCGTGAGTCTGTTAGTCATTTCCCAAAAACTTTGCTATTGTGTTGAATTTGTTTGTGCCTTTTAATTAATGACAGTAAAATGCCTTAGCTTATATGGTTGTTTAACTATAACATTTAATAACGCCTAGTGTATACATACATATTTTAATAATGTTGCAAATTCCATATGACTTATAGTATGTTAGTGTTCTAAGTTTTTTCTTAAGCTTCTGTTAACTAAATAAAGGTTTATATGGGCATTTTGTGTTTTATTCAATTTGTTGGTACCTGCCTTATGCAATACGGTAGTTTCCAACTAGTCAAATTTAATACTTTTAAACAAATGTCAAAAACGATACATTTCTATGAAATTTATATGAAAAACTGAGTTATGACGTCATAGTTTTTTTGCGTCAAATACTTTACTTATTTCTTAATTAGGCTACAAAATATCTAAAAACCAGTGTATCGCTCGATCGATGAATAAAAGTATAGTTATATTTCAATATTTTACTGTATTGTATTGTCGAAATAATTAATTTGACCTAGGAAACTACCCAATTGGTGATAATTCCTGACTCAATTTGCTAATATTGTGAACTGAACGACTCCAACTAATTTTGTAAACACGAGGTTTGTAAGTATATAAAGATGGATGGGTAGATGTGTGTTACTGTTTCACATGAAAACCATAGGTAAGAACCGGTTCAGAATGGAATTTAACACAGATAGATAATAGTCTACAAAAACAGTTCAAACAGTTTACTTTCAAGTAAACGTAGGATACTTTATCCCTGATACTGCGGCAGCCACTGTCAGAAGCTAGCTTAGTATAAAACAACTCGTTATCCTAGAAATCTCCTATTCTTGAGGCACTCCGGTACCACCGGGTGCCTGCCTATCTCTCTCTCTCGTGTAGTCGAGGCTTAGTGTAGGGACAGACCCGTCATCTGCCCTGGTCACCGGGGCGTGTGGAACCGGCGAGAAATGTCGCGCGGCGTTCCACAGGGATCGGTCCTGGGACCGCACCTGTGACGAAGTGTGTGTGTGTGGTACGGCGTCGAGTCGATGGTGAAATACCTGGGCCTCATCCTCGACAGCCGGTGGAACATCACGGAGCATTTTCGACGTTTGGCTCCCAAGTGGGAACAGACTGGGGCCGCGCTTAAGCGGTTCCTTCCCAACCTGGGGGAGCGGGGGAATGGGCAAACGCCTCCTGCCGCGTCCCAGAGGGTCATGGCCATCCGCATAATCCGCTATCGCACAATCTCCGGGGAGGCGGGCGAACCTCCTTGCCGGATCACCGCCATGGGTACTGGAAGCTAAAGCGCTCACGCTCAAGCGATACAATGCCGCGCCAAATTATTGCGTGAGGGAATGATTTCCGACGCGATCTCATAGCAGAGTGGAAGCTACGTCTGTCGCAACCGATAGCAGCGGTAAGACCCTTTTTTGAAGAGTTGCTTGAGAGACGCCATGACGTCCTCACCTTCCGCCTGATGCAGATGCTCACCGGGCACGGCAGCTTCGGTAGGTTCCTGTTTCAGTTCCAGACAGACATTTTCTGTTCCCGACAGACACTCGAGGATCGAGAGATAATCTCCGGCCACCGTAGGTAAGGGTTGCTCGCCACCCGACCAGACCCTAGCGGACGGCGCGTAGCGTTTCGCGCACGCTTTAAAGAACTAATACACCACTGAGTCACCGCGGCCTCGGCCCTAGGAGAAGGAACGGGGGGTTTTTAGTCAGTATAGATAGAATAGCGATGCTTATACATTATTTACAGAATTGTTTAATACTGTAATGACAGTTATGAGACGACAATATAAGTAAATGAATGGCACAACATTATTCTTTATTTGCTGTCTTCTATTTGTGACCATGGCGTGGACGGCCCTCCATGTTTATTAATATTACGCTTCCAAAATAAGTAAGAACGTAGCACTAGCAGCGTAATATATCGCTTATCGATGTGTTTTGGTACAACATTATTTTTGTTTAGATTAATTTATAGGTAGATAGTAATCCCGAATCTTCAAAGTCAAAGTCAAAGTCAAAATCATTTATTCCAACTAGACCATAAATAGGTACTTTTGAAACGTCAAAATAGGAAAGTAGTCTGTCAGTCTGTTCATACAGTTTAGAGCTATGCACACCACACTTAAGAGCCTACGTGCCTTTTAAGCAGTAAAAACGTTACATTCTAAAGCCTATTCCTCATTAACGGTAGGGTGTAAAGATTGAAAAAATTGAGGGTACTATATACGCCTTTGGACATGCCGTTGACGCGCGTTTGCGGCGATACCAACGCGTTTGCATCGCGATAATAAACTGCTCTCTATATCTATCTTCTCGTTGACAGAAACGCGTCTTTATTAACAAGGCACTAATAATTCGGGATAAGTTTGGGGTGCGCCGATGACAGGATTAGTGAATATCGAAGTTCGACCCAACTAATTTTATCTTTGAGTAACAAAAGGTTAATGGCTAACAAAAGGTTTTTAAGGCTGAATAAAATTAATAGGACCAAATTATATCTAACTAAATAGATAGGTACCAGACTGAGAAAAGTTTTAAAACAATCTTTGATATACTTAATTTTTTATATTAACTAACATGCGCTACATCACTAGCGGTCACATATTTGTGACAGTGGCGTGTGATTCCTTTCTACTAATATGATTTCTTACTTTTTACCGACTTCTTAAATAAAAAATAATCAATAGGTCTGGTATCCATGTTGCTATATGATACGTTAAACAGAAATAAACAAGGTTTTAGAGTTTCTATTTAAGGATATCAATAAACAGGCATTTAAATTGTTGATTTCCCGTTTGTCTATACTTATCGCTTTTTTTACTATTTGTGACGTTAGCGTCCAGAGACAGTTTTCGCTTGTCACGTATAGGTAATAATATGTGACAATGGCGCTCAAAATGTTCAGCACCCTAACTACTTTCGATAATGTATTTTGTTGCAAAACTTAGTTTTGTCATCTCCACAACTTTATTATATCTTATAAGTACCTACTTTAATACCTACATAATTAGCAGGTGTGGGAGAGCCATGCTTCGGCACGAATTGGTCGGCTCAACCGGAGTGATACCACGGCCTCACAGAAATCCGGCGTAAAACAACCGCAGCGTTGTTTCGCTGTGTGAGTGAGGCCGGAGGCCCGATTCATCTCCTCCCTAGTCACTAATCCCCAAAAGGTCGGCAACGCACTCGCAACTGCTCGTCAATGGGCGGCGCTGATTGCTTACCATCAGGTAATCCGTATGCTCGTTTGCCGATCTATGACATAAAAAAAATACTTTTAGGTAGGTAAATTTGTATGCGGTTGGGTATTGTTTTAAAGAGCAAAATGAAACAATCGTGTACTATGTTGAATGTTTATTTGTGTTTAACTTCTAAAAACATCATAAACACAGTAAAATATACAAATAAATGCGGAAGTAGTACATTTCGTAAATTGCCAATATTAAAATAAGTATTAAATTTCGTAATAGTAAACAGAAAACTATCGTACTACGTAATAAACAAAAAATAAAATTATTAACAATATATTAGTGTAAATTTTTATTTTCTATTTTCGTTAAAATTATAATAAAGATTGTGCTTTTTTCTTATATACTATATTAGCGAAATTAATAAGAATTTAAGTAACGGTCGCGGGTGCACAGAAATTTTGTAATGTTACCAGCGTTAAAATATGCTGGATATTCAAAACTCCTGCGCACCGTTGCGACGAAATAAAACAAATAAACCTTGATATGGTTAGATCCGAAGTACTTAATTTTAAAGTTAGCTTCAACAGGATTATTTAACGATCGTATAAAAGTCTCTCCAGTATATCCTTATCTAAAAAAGGTAGGCAGCATCTTACTAGTAGACACACGGTACATATCGAGATACATCGACACGCGACATAAAAATCGTCGCGTCCCATATTAGTCTAATCGAAAAATGTGTCATGTTGCCTTTTGTAATAGTGAAAAAGTTTTGGATACATGTTTTATAGTTCCTAAGAAGAGTCCCTACAGTCCGACAGTACTATCTTGTGCGCACCGCGATTATGAACTATCGATAAATTAATCGCACGAATTTTCGTAGTTTTTTACGTGCTAGTCTAGCGACAAAATAATCGCGGCTGGCCAAGACCTAACAGTGAAGGAAAGGAAACTGCCACTACTCTGCATAGAAGCACTTCGATTATTATTTTTCATCATCTAACGATACATTTTTGATAACTCGATAAATGTTTAACTTACACAAACATGCATATAGATAACATGCTCGATATCATTTTGGCTACATCTAAATACTACTCGCAAAATCGTTAACGAATCCATTTTATCTACGGCCACACTAGACATATGGCATACATGTTTTTGAAAAATCGGAGAGGTCAATCTATATAACAATACATTTCCACTAAAACTTAGGCCCTTTCAGTGGTTTCGCGGTAAAAACTTGTAGTTTGCATACATTGTGTTGCGTTATTTATCAAAATATGTCACAGTTGCGGTTTTAAAGCTAATTGTGATCCTATTAAAGCTTTCAGCTTAATACGTTTAGTGTGACCACACTCCAAAATTACTACTGTTTCGGTAGCATCCTTAAATACTGTTTGTTCTTTGTATAATTATAGAAAAACATGGATATGGTTTCAGTACAATGTTATTAACGTCGATATGGTAAAAATGTGGTCAAACCAATCGAACTGTCGTGTAAATGACCTCCGATCGTTCGGTGGCCGAGTTGCCTCAGTTTCGTTTCACGTGATATAATACATATGCCTGTATTTTACATAGCAAAATGATATGGAAGTATACAAGAAGTGATATGATATATAATGGAGATTGTACTAACAAGATATGTACTTAAACGATTAAAATATTAAGTATCCACAAATTTGGTACATTTTTTGTTAAATATATATGTATATAAATGCTCGTTACAGTGTCTTTTTCGTTGGATCGTCTCGTTCTAGCAACACTGTCGGGGTGACGGAGGGGAAAAACAAAAATAGTAGAAATTCTGTCAGGGTTGCCTACTAGGTTTTCTCTATAATAAGAAATGGTAAAAAAGCGACTCAATCACGATACGTACTGCAACAATGGCATGCCCTTATTAATACAATAAGCGTTGCATACGACTATCGTCTCGAAAACGACGCTACAGGGAACTAAATCTAGATAATGACCATCGTTGTTAGTTCTATATAGCCGGTTCCTTACAGGCTTCTACTTTTAGTATCTTTCCCCGCGAAGCCCACTCGATTAGAGAATGTGTGGAATGTTAGAGCTTTTGTATAATAAGGTAGAAACAGCATGTGCAGGTATTGTTAGTGATGAGTCGAAAATTAGTAGAAATACTGTACAATTTATAATATTTCGATGTTTAGTAAGGAAAGAGTTTAAAGCGTTCTCTTTGGTATTACTCGACAGTGTTGCTAGTTCGAAGGTATCATTAAGAAAGGGTGGCGGGCGCCTGATGGCTCCAGCCGCTGGGCAGCACCATACGCGCGTTGTACAACGTCTCGATGTGAGGGCTACTCTTTGGTGGGTGGTTTCCCGTTGGTGTATTGTGGAGGAGAGTTCGATGTTTGGTTTTGTGTGTCCTCCGTCATTACTGACACTAGTTCTTCGACGGCGCGGCCAAGGTCATCTGGAAATAGTCATGAAAAAGTCATTTAGTAATATAGTCAATTCAGTACATCATAGGCTGATGTGAACCTAATTTCAATGTGAACCTAACACGTGACAACATTAAAATAATATTATTATTACCTCAAGGTATGCGTCCTGTTAGGTTTGCAGAAAACAGAAAAAAGAGCACCGTGAATATTAATGTTTATTAAAGTTTGTCGAATTAACAACAGTAACATGCATCACTCAAAAACCATGCAATAACCTACAAATGACGACGAAAGAAAAACTAAACAACTTCATCGTGTATAACCAAGAGAAACATGGCAACTGAAAACATCTATGAATACATCCGCTAAAAATGGTCTAGAAAACTAGCAAAGCATCTTCAGTGTGAGGTAGTCATCATTTTCAGTATTGAAAGATCTCTGTGCGTAAAACCAACATTAAATAAAACAATAGCTGCTATAAAACTCAAATCGCCTGTCACTCGTGCTATAGAAGCTTGACAAGTCCACTCGGAGCCTGACCTGCGCAGTGCATGAGCGAGTGCACCTGATGCGGCGGTGGTGGTGGCCGCTCCATCGCCTCCCTTTCCGCACCTGCCCAGCGAGTGCCACCGTCTGCCGCGGATACCACGTTAGGAAACGTCTTTTACAACTACCATACATTCGTACTACCGGACCCAAAAGAGAGCCTTGGGGAACACTCGGGTAATTTTGTCAAGATTATATTTTTGCTGGGACATTTTTATTACAATAGATAAAAGTTATTGAAGTGGTATTCCTTTTGATTGTGAGCTAGTCGTTCTGTTAGTGAGGACACGTATTCAAAACTCTGTTTACTATGTTTTCTCTATCAAAGGGCTTAGTTAGATTAGAAAATACACATAATACTCACTAGTTTGCGACTCATGGTATAGTCCATTATGCATTTTTGCCGGAGAATCGGTAGCAAGTTGCGATGCGGTCACAGAACGAGTCTGCAGTGTGCCTGTGCGAGCTGGTGGGGAACCTTGGGCAGGCTGGAATCGATAAAATACTAGAAATTAGTAAATATTATTGTGTTTGCAATTAATCAAAATCTTAAAAAAGGGCTTGGAGTAAAATTACCCTAATCTATGAAATTGCAAGAGATTTTGAATTTTATAACAAAACAATGGTGTTTCTTATTGTTGTAATAATTGTTACCTCATCAAGCAGTCTCCTCAGTCTCTGCAGTTGAGCCTCGAGCTGTCGGTTGTGTTCCTCGAGGATTTGCATGCGCGCCTCCAAGCGACCCTTGTGCTGCCTTAGCAGACGGGCTTCAGCCATCATATCCTGGAAGCAAGATAATTTGTTCAAGTCTTACATCTGACTAATACTCTGCACTTACATCAGAGTTTAAGATAACTTTAGGTCTATAAATAAGTAAGCTGGACTTGAAATCTACTGGAGGAGATTAAGTGTTAATAATATTATTTGTAAATGTTACGTAATTAAGACCAACTTCGATCTAACTATCTGAATGTCTACTACAATATCTAATAAATAGGGGGTCAATAACAACAACATTACTGTGAATATTGCCTGAGTTTAAAAAAGAAGAGTCAAATCTGACACAGGTGTCGCTATTTGCAACTTCATCACCGATTTCGGGAATACCTTTAAGATAAAATAATATACCTATGTACAACATATTATTAGCAATACTTTAACTGATAGATGTTTGAATATATGTATACCTGGTCGACAGGAGCGTTCCTGTTATCATTGACGCCATGCTGCTCCTCGGGAGTAGATCCTGGAGTCTGCTTAGCTTTCAAACGCTCATATTCAGCTTGGAGACTGGCGTTTTCTTCCTCAAGCTCTCTGTAATTAGAAATCACTTGAGTGAGCTCAGTGTTCTTTCTTCATAACTTTTTCACAATGTAACAAATTCTTACCTGATCATAGCCTCGAGTTCGTGTCTCTGCTCACGGTGAATGATGGAGACAACCTGAACGGGTGAGCGTGGTGCATCATCAGTTTCTCCGCCGCCATTGAGTGATGCGCAGTATTGAGCGATCAGCTGATGTTCCTCGTCACTGTTGGTGAAAATATTTATGGATTAATGAGGCTTTAATATAAAGTGTATCCTACCATTTCAATAATGTTCAACTAATTTCAAAAAGTAACTGTGTATGTTTATTATAAGTATTTGCTTGTTCTGGTCTTTAGGGATTTTTATATCTATCGTCATTAAAATAAAGACCAAAATCAGAATACGCTATATTGGGCGTAAAATAAATTACGCACAATAGAGCGTATTTCGTTTTAATAAAATAAATAACATCGAACAAGATTGGAGAATTTTCAAACCTGTCAGGAGTATCTCCAGATTTGGCTCCAAGTTCAACCTGGGCCAGTCTGGTGGCATACAGTTCCAGACGTGAGTGCATGTCGTCACCGCCCAGAGCCGAGCCTGAAGCACTGCCGTGTTGTGGAGATGGGGCCGGAGACTCCAAGGCATCACCTAAAATATATATAAAATGTTATGGTATAGTTGTTGCGTCCTTACAACATTTCTAATTTCGAGAAAAATTTAAAGTCGTTTTCATTTAGTTGTTTATCCAGAGTGTTAAGTCCATTAACGACTTAGATCTTTTTAATAGACCCCACCAGTATGGATGATCTAAATCTATGATTATTTTCTTAAAAATATTCAAATATAATAATGATGAAAACAATACCTTCAAGAACAGTTTGCACGGGAAGGTAACCAACTCGTGGATGCTTCTTGAAGTAGCGAGCTGACTTGAACTTATTGCGCAACGCTCGAGTGAAGTCACGCACATCTTCGCCCGAAGTAGTCTGTGGAAAAAAATAGTTCACATCAATATTACATAAAAAGTCAGTGCGTTTTAAGCAGAGTGCACTAATAATAAAATCTATTGATCAACTTTAACTTCATAAACCAGAGGGTAGAGGGTAGGCCTTACAGGGTAAGTACTTACATCAAGCAAAGCTTTAAAAAAAGGTCTTATCTTTTGTCCATTTAATACTTACAGCAGTGCAATACTCCTGCATAGGATGCGTCAGCTTGTGGTTCTTTGCTTTGCGGCCGTTGAAGAAGCACTTCTGGCACATGTCGAAGTTGAAACATTTCAGGCAACGGTATCTGAAAGACACGAAACAAAACAATATAAGAAGAGTCAGTCAATGTGAAAGAGACATACTAGTTTTTTTGTGTTCATTACTTAAAACTCCTTATGGTCTTTAGATTGATTCCAGATCGAAAGGAATCCAAAAATATGATCATCCAATGGTGTTTTGTAACCATTTTTATGCCTTTTAGCCTAATGGTACAACTTCCATTAATGTTATTACAGTCAGCTGATTAAAGGTCATTAGGGTACCTTCTTTATTACGCGTACTTATGTTATAAGGTATATTACAATATCTAAACATAATGTTGAATAGGTACCTGAACCCAATGATCGGGTACTCCTTGCAGATGTTGCACTTGGCCTGATGCTTGGCAGTCTCGGCGGCGGCGAGGCGGTGCAGCACGGGCAGCCACACCATGGACTGCGGCTCCTTCTGCAGCCACTGCAGGAAGTGGAACGCTTCTATGAACTGTAGCTGCCCGTCCGCATCACGCTCCAAGGTCTTTTCTTTAGAAGGTTCCTCCTTCTCTTTGTCTTTTTCTGGAAGATTAACTGTATTTTCTGGTTAATAAGGCTATTCAGGACACGACAGACTATTGTGTTGTCCTATTTATTCAGCTACTTACCAACTTTCCTGTCCAAAGTGCCTCCCTTATTGCCTTCCTTGGTGGCAGCTGATGCCTGTTCGAAGCAGCTCCTCACTGAAGGTTCTATGTTTGAGCCTCCGAAGGCAGCCACTTCACCAAGCTGTCTTGGTACCTGAAGTTGACAAAAACAGTTATGGCGATTTGCCCTAAAGGTTTTGTAGATTTGACTTTATAAGTTGCTAGCTGAGTTTACCTGGATGCAATCATGCAGCAATAATCCGAGTTTTCTTTGGTCGGCTCTACACGATGGGTCTGCGATCAGCCGGAACAGATATCTGAAATTACGACATATCGATAGAACCCTTACTGTTCCAGGCCAAATTTTGTATATGAAATAGATTCTAATGTCCAAAATTCTTGTCTTACCTGTACTTCTCTTCCAAGTGTCCCTTGCAAAGAAGTACGAGTCCGACCTTGAAGCTGAGCACCCGGATCTGTCCAGTCCGCTGGCTGTCGTACACGTTGAGCAACCAGTTGATGGACAGGTCCAAGCAAAGTGGCACATTCACTAGACTTGGATTTTCGGCTGCAATCACCTGGAGATAGGAAAAACAGTTTTCGGTCATCATAAATGCGTCCAAAAGTATAACAGTAACGCAGTCAACGTTGACTGACGCTTGCGGAGTACTGACTGCCTTTAGTTGGTCAGTCAGACTCGAAATATTTTTGGACATACCTCATATAAAGAAGTGAGAACAGTGATCATGTCAGGTATGTCAATCAGACGGTCATTCTGAGCGCGTAGTCCGTGGGAGTCAAACGCTTCTAACGCAGCTGGCAGCTGTAGCATGTGCACTGGAAATAAAAAAAGATTACCAATATTTGTTTAAAAAGCAGTAGAATGTTATAAACCTTTCCATCGTAGTAAATCGAGACACAATAGAGATAAGAACAATAGTTTGATGAATTAACTTAAAGTGTGACCAAAAAAGTTGTGTTTAAGAAGAATATACTGCGTCAACTTACTGCAGAGTGCTTTCTGCACAGTCCTCAGCTTCAGTGCGGTCCTGTACGCTGAGAAGCGAACCTCGTTCAGGTCTGCCAAGGAATTCATCAGCTCGATCATCTTCGGGTGGTCCCAGTGAGTTGTTTCTAGTTCATGGCTGAAATTGCAAGTAGAATGTAAGTACACAGTGTCAATACCAATAATAAAATATGTATTTCCTTTGAATTTCATTAAATATTGTTATTTACCTAGTAAGCATTAATATCCATCAAAATCTTGCCAACCACTGTCATTCATCAATATAATGTAACAAACTAACTAGCTAAATTTATCAATAACTATTCCAGACATTGCTCTGACCTTTCAACTAATTAACTTCAAAACAATGAATGCTTTTGTAACATTTATCTATATCTTAATTATGATCTAATATTGAGTTATCATATCTAGCCCTAAAACAAAAAGGTACATTGAAAATATGCCTAGATAAATATAGTTGTACACTATGCCTAAAGAGGTCAGCGAGACTAACTAGTCGACCGATCTAGAATGCATTCGTAAAAGCCTTTTTTCTGAAGAGGATGATGAAAAAGTACTTACTTGATGTAGTAGGGTACATTGGCAGGAGTAACGGCTCTCTCCCAAGGTATCTCCACAGAGCCAGCGAGGAAGCCCTGCGCTGCGCCGGCGCCACCATCTCTTGCAACACCAGCTAGCTGGCGCACGCGTTCCTCGCCGCCGGAGACCAGGCCAGATACTCTGCAATATCATAAAGAATGGTTAAGAAGTAAATAATAATGTGGTTTATATTAAAGAGACAATTAGTTGTTTTTTTCAATTGAAACATCTATAGCGATTTACAGAATGGAATTTAACATTACACAAATTGTTTTTTATAATTAATCATGGCTTTGGGGTCACTTTCTCAACATAATCTGGGTGTTAAATTTTAGACAAAACCTTATCATGTGATGTTATAATAATAAATTGAAACTTAGTAACATCCATTTGCAGAATCAAAAATGTATACCACAAAAATAGTAGGGAATTAAACAAGGAACTATTTTGGACCCTTTTTGTGGAGCGAGTATCATCAAACTACTTCTTCGCCCAAGGTATGGCGAGAGGGAGAGTCAGACTCTTACTGACTAAAATTCCCCCTATTCCTTTCCCTGCTCCAGACTGAGGCCGCGATGGCGGACCTTATTGCGCTTGCCCCGCAACCCCTACTAGTACCCGCGACCTTAGCATTCTAGTAATAGCCACCTAAGTACTAAGTAAGTACATATAAGAATGTAGGTTGACAGGCAACTCCTTGTAATGAATATAAACTATGAGATTGACTTTCAACAAGCGTGCTAATGTTTAACATTCCGCACATACTAATATTTACGCTGTAGCTGTCTGTTCGTGACTTATCAACCTTTTCAATGCGGTTTAATCACGTACCTACTGATTACTATCTTTTGAGACACTATCGAGATCATTGCAATTGACTCGAAATAATATTTTGTAACCATTGAACATTACCTAGATAAATAATGACTACAAAATGCAGTTAGTACCTTCTTTATAGAATCAGACATGAGACTTAAAGGTTTAAAAGTAAAAAGCAAAATACTCGATAACGCACGCTTAATGCAAACAGAAACCAACAGCTTCGACCCAATTCTTGTTAAGGATACCTAGTAAAGAGTGTGGTGCAAGATAATATCACGCACAAAATTGGTCAAGAAACATAATAATATGTATATGTCACCAACAATAGGAGGGTCATTGATCAATGACTCATGAAGTAGTAAGTACCTACATCGCTAAGGTACAATAATCTAGACTAAAAATTACCTGGTATTCAAATCATCCAATCTAGCAAGTAAGTGATCAGGCAGTTGTATCTTGTCTCGCGCTAGCTGCTGAGCTTGTGCGTGAAGCTCGTCAGCCAACCTCCTTAATGGAGGTAGTTGTGCGCGTGCGCGGGATACAGCGTCGAGCTGCGCACGCGCATCTCTCGCGTCGCCGGGGCCGCGCCATGATGAACGTGCAGCTTCAGCGGCTTGTACACGACCCGCGAGCTCATCCAGGGAGGTCGTGAATGTTCGGACACGCTGGAAATAGAAAATAATGATGTCAATATTTGTGATATACCTATTATGCAAGAGACCACATTAGGTACATAATATTTCTTAATGTGTCTTATATATTATGTATGTATACAAGTTTTAAATTTCTGGTTCTCGGCAGCAGGAGGTCAGATAATAGTCAATAACCATCACAATTTGGTAGGCTCCTACGTAGAAAGACAGGTACCTAGGACCTACCTATCTATCGACTTTAAAAATAAAGATCAAAATTAATTTCTTTTAGTACTAGGTACATAGGTGTTGAAATCTTCAAATAAAACCCAAGTTTTTTCATTGCACCTAAACAAAAAGAGCATCTTTACATTAGCGCCGACTAAATACCGGTCGTCGGCAGTGACCTTGGTGACAGCCTTGCAGCTAGTATAGGGTTACCGTAGCAGACCGCAACTGCCTAACATTACAACTACTAGCTTACAAAAGTTGTTAAAAAACTTGTTTTCTGAAACATTTGAAAATAGAAACTTACGTTAGGGGATCTTTGATTTCTTTTTTTAGGGGGAAAATAATCGGGTTCTATAGGTGGGGCGAGAGGGCGTGTCAGAGAGTCTTACTCAATAAAAACCACCCAATCCCCGGCCAAGGTATACGGAGCCACGCTTGCATCTGCAACCCTGGCTGATCTTAAATTTGATGCAATGACATCTTTAAGCATATACATATTTGGGTCAACTATAAATCAAAGCAGTCGAACTCGAAGCTCCTAAATACTACCGTATTTATTCCAACTAGCAAAAGTTGAGTGTACAATATGAGTACAGAGTGCCTTGAAGCCAGGGATCCCCGAATAAAACGATGTACCTCAGAGCAAGACAATTTTGTTCTTGTCAAGTTTGCTATAACTCGATCCTAACGCCATCTATCGAGCTATTCGGTACTACATTTTTATAAATAATTAATTTCGGCTATGTGATAGCGTGGGGATCGAGTATACTCATTTTACTCTTATTTCATTGGGTATTGTTAAAAGATGTTATAAGTGTTAAGTTATATGTATCTTAAAAAAATAATTCATTACGTAACTCAACAAAAAAGATTTAGTTAATTGAGAGAAAGAGTGACCAATGCAGCGCTTTCATACCGTTTAACGCACCTACTGACTGCCAACAGAAAGCTATGGAAGGCAAATCTTCCGCTACCGTAGGTCGTCGGTGACCTACGTGGCGGTTTACGAGTTAACATTAATATAATATTAAAGTGCATGGAACAATTTTTTTTATGTAATAGATCGGCAAACGAGCTGACGGATTACCTGATGGTAAGTAATCAGCGCCGCCCTTGGACATCCGCAACGGAGGAGTTACGGGTGCGTTGCCGACCTTTTAGGGATTAGGGATTGGGGGTGGGGAAGGATTGGGCCTCCGGTAACCTCACTCACACGGCGAAACGCAACGCTGTGGTTGTTTCATATCGGTTTAGGGTTTACAATGGACGGAACTCGAGATGTGAATCTTCATAACTTAGTAGTTAGTAAGATGAAGTAGGTAAACAAGCAAACAATTATCAATTAAGTATTACGGAACCCATAATTTTTTTTTTTATTTTGTTTTGTCAGGGGAAAATCACCAAATGACTTCTCCCGCCCAGGGGCCGGGCGGGAGGGAGTGTCAGACTCTTACTGACTAAAAACCCCCTGTTCCTTCTCCTGCTCTGGGCCAAGGTCGCGGTGCCTCATTGCGCATACCCCGCAACCCCGGCATTATGGAACCCATTGACAATTCTTTTGAAATATAACTTCGTGAGTATAATAAGAAAGTGGTTTATTTCTTAGTTACAAATCGTTTAACTAGTTAGTTGACTTATTGGTAAGTGGTGACAAACAGACAGACAATTGAAGTAATGGGATAATTGCACTCATTGTGTATCGGAGGGTTTTACGATCGAGACGTTTTATTTGAGTTTGAAGTTTATTGTTCGGTTGTAAGATTAAGAGAGTATGTTTTTAGATTTTTTTTTTATATTTTATAGTAGGTTTGAATTTGAAGTGACAGATATTTTTTGCCAGTCTTTTTTAAGAAGATACGTTGTCCCTCTTATCATCTCATAATTTTCTCGTCTTGGGTGCGTTTACAAGCATTCAATTCTACACACACAACACACTCAGACACAGAACAACAATTATTGGATCATACAAAAAATCCATGCGGGGACTAAACCCACAGCAGCCAGTTGCCCAGCCACCGCAAAGTCAAAGTCAAAGTCAAAATCATTTATTCCAACTAAACCATAAATAGGTACTTTTGAACCGTCAAAATATAATAGTAGTCTGTCAATCTGTTCGAATTTCTGTCCGCATTCAAGAAAGCTGTGCAGTCAAAGTCTACTTTAAAAAAACAAGCCTTAATTTAATTACTTTTTTACTACTGTTAATACTAACAGGGTTCATAAATGTACTGTAGCTTTAAGCCTTGTACACCTACCACCTAAAAACACTTTGTGAAATGCAAATAAACGATATTGTGATGATGATGATGATGATGATAATTTATATCCATCGGTAAATTCCCATGTTATTTCAGGGGCAGTGGGATGCAAACCTTTACAATAATAAGTGCTTACCTACCTTTCTACATTCATATCATAAATTGTTATCAAAAACCATCGCCCATCAAGTGCAGAGGGTCGGACAGTAAAAATAGCACAACTCAAGTACATGGGTCCCTAGTCCATCGTGTGCATTTTACGAGATTTCTCCCGGATAACCGGGTATAACCGGGTAGGTACTGTGGTATCGGACATTTTGCCCGGCCCGAGATGGCGAGCTGCGATAGCCACCCGCATTTAACCGATTACGTAGAACTAGGGGTGTATTGTGTTATTATCTTTCGCGCTGAATTTGAAATGTTAGGTTAGAATTTAAGGTTTTGATGTTTCAGCGATCTCAAGTCTTATTGTTCTCGATGGTAGCCTGAAAATTATATTTTTTCATTCCGAACGTTTGTGAGGTCCTGCTCTTTCCTTTTAGACTCAAATCAAATCAAATTCTTTATTTCAAGTAGGCCACAACTGGCACTTTTGAACGACAAGCAAAAAAGATATCATAAGTTTTAACTTTATATATTGTGTCAGTCTGTCCGTCTGTCCTCTATTGAACCTCGTTCCAGAGTTTAGATTAGAAAAATAATTGAGGCTGTCACATTGTGGACGCAATAAAATATAAAAATACTATCAAAGCTCAAAATTAAATTAAGACACTGAAAAACATCAACCAGCTATTAAGCAAATTACTTATGTTGATAGTAATTAATATGAATAGAATATAGTTAGATTCTGTTTAAAAATAACCTGAAGCTCACTTTAAAACATTCTAACTATATTTGAAGCCAAAACGTCAGATCTCTACAATTTGAACTTTATCGTCCATAGACGCTAGTAAGAGATGGTAAGGCGGATAGAACATGAGCCATGGTTTGTTTTATGTCACCCCTTATCTAGACAACTTCGCAAAAAATGTCATCGCGTAAAATTTTACGCGACTCGACCACACTTTTGTTCTTTCGTTTGAAGACTTTTATTTTGTTTAAGAACAAGAAAAGGATAACACAGTGTCATATTTAGATTATACAAAGGAGAATCACTCTCTCTGTTCCTACATCCGTAATTATGTCCCTGAATTGCTTGAATCTTTTAAATTATGGAACCGAATTTGTAGCGGTTTATAATAGATAGAGTGATTGGAATCGATTTCCGAACGCCACTTTGTTCTTTTAGCCCCTCTCCTCGATGTACATTTTACTTTGACGCCATTACAGGAATTTAAAATCAAGCTGCATTTTAACTGTGCTCCAAAAAAACCTTTGCTATGGGCATCTAAGTAGCAGAAACCTAACCCATATGTAGCCTGGAGTACGCCGCTACAAAAAGGAAGATATAGATATATGTAGTATTTTACATCCATTACAATAGTGTAGAAATTTTGTATCGGCATAAAGCATAAAGCTAAAGTTACAGGTGTTGGATAGTTCCTAATTTATGTAGAAAGACTAGGCTTATCTAAAATCATTATGAGTATTTGTGAGTCGAGACGAAATCGCGCGGTTTGCTTACCATCAGCTACCTAATCTGTTAGCTCGTTTATACCCCTATCACATAAAAAAAACTTACCAACATGCCAGCTTTCAGTTTCCTACAACTTGTAGTTTCATCAATACTTTCTCTGTTAATCCGTGCCTTACTCAGTAACGGAAAAGGGAAGAGTTTTATCCCTATGTCTTCAGATAATGAAAGTCATTTATACATTTTCATCTATAACTAACGTACTAATTGTCTTATAATATTTTTTATTTGTATCGATCAATCCTTATGTAGTTCACAATGAGTGTAACATTACCATAATAAAGTATACGCAATCAGCTATCGCGGCTGGCGACGCCGGCGCACGTGTTACTGAGTTACAACACCGCACAATGGGTGCGCCGGCGCAGGGAGTAATGCGTTCTACAATCATTTATTATGGGGCTTTCGTGATTTCTGCTGATTTTGTAGTGATAAATGGTCTTACTTTGGTCAGAAAGTGACAAGTTTATTGAACATAATTTTAACGCAATTCGTAGGTTAATAAATCTAAAAATTGCTAGTGTAAGAAACGGAAATCAACTAAGCATACATATAACATGGAAAAAATATTAACTATGTACTTCTACAAACTGTAAGCTCATTCTTAAAAAGTAAAACAGTTAAGAAAAACCAGAGACAGTAATAGTGTGTTGCATACCGGAAGTTTTCGAGATGTAAACAAACAAACAGTTAAATAGAGCAGCAAGGTCACCGCACAGTGAGTGATTCATGACGGCGCCCATGCGCACGCGCAGTGTAAGCCGCTCATTATCAGATGCAGTGGGCCAATGAACTGCGTTTAGTTTTTATGAGCGATTTGTGTTTGTTAAATTGTTACAAGCTTTTTGTGCGTTTGAATGAATATAATGAAGTGTAATATATGTTTTAATTAATCACTTTGATTTGATTTATTTTAAAATGTTTTTTTTTTGTAAAAGGTTGGAAAAACTCGCAGTGTCAATTTGGTTCTATAGTTTTTTCAGTTTTTTAGCGCTCTCGCTTAAAAAACTATAGAACTTATAGCCCCGCAACCCCGGCTGAACATTGACCCTGTATGGCCTCGACTGTGGTGGTCTATTGGCTGGCACCAAGATACCTGAATACGGTATAAGGTGCCTGGTTATACGGGCAAAGCCGCTGGCAGAAGCTACTCTAACTTAATAAAACTAATTAGATATGAAAAGTCGAGACGGATGGTATTTAAATGCTAGACTTACAAACGTATAGACAGCTCGGCGTGTGGAATTTGACACTGACGTTCATCAAAGACATGACATGTGAAGTCTATACATTCATTTTTTTTATTCACTCTTTCGTTTAGCATTTTATTGTCAAGGAGATATTCGCACGGCGATAATGGCGTTACAAAAAATGCACTTGTTTTATGTAATACAGGAATTGGTGTTGGTTTTAACTGGCTGATCTGTAGGTGAGGGGAGGAGGCTTGTGTTCAGTAGGAGGTTTGTTATGACTAGATTTCTTATTATTTTTGTTGAAAGTAAAACTATGTTTTTTTTTGTATTTATATTATATTTGTATATAGTTTTGTGTGCAAAGTGTGTCTAATTATGTACAACGAATAAAATGATATTCATCATAATTTAATGATGATGAAAAGTGAAATTATTGAGACCATATATTTTGGCGTATTATACGCAAATTATTGCTCTTTTCTAGAGAACAGTACTAACAAAGTCAACACACAAAAGTATATTTTTCAATACATAAAATAAATTAATTACTTGAACAAAATCATTAAATGTCAGCACAGCGTTGTGTTTCGCCGTGTGAGTGAGGTTACCGGAGGCCCAATCTTTAACCTCCCCCGATCCCTCCCCAATCCCTTAATCTCCAACACACTAATCCCTAAGAGGTCGGCAACGCACTCGTAACTCCTCCGTTGCGGGTGTCCATGGGCGGCGCTGATTGCTTACTGTGGCTGGACAACTGGCTGCCGCGCAACGTGTCGCGGGTTCGATTCCCGCACGGAAGAACTCTTTGTGTGATCCACAGATTGTTGTTCCGGGTCTGGGTATGATATGCATGTGAAATTGTATGTTTGTAAACGCACCCACGATACAGGAGAAAATACTAATGTGAGGCAACGTTTTTTATAATATTAACGTGGTTGTGTGTTTGTGTATGCTACGCAGTAGTATTTGTATACAGATGTACTGCAAGTGATTGAGGTTATTGCTACCCGATAACGCTTATCTACTGGTTCGCACTTCCGTGTCGCTAAGGTGGGTTAGATTTGGTATACATAGACCAGGTATGTAATATACAGCACTCCTAACATAGTTACCAAGTGAATTATTAGTGGCAGAGAATTATTCCTATTGTAGGTCAACAAAACTGCATAACTTAGGCTCACAATTACTATTCCCTAATGATATTGGTGGTTGTGTGTGTATGTGTGTGTGTGTGTGTGTGTGTGTGTGTGTGTGTGTGTGTGTGTGTGTGTGTGTGTGTTGTATTCTGATTTCAAAAAAGGAGATGATATTATTTTTGATAGTAGGTTGGAACTATTACGTTGTAAGGATTATGTTAAAACTAATAAGCGTGTTTGCAAGAAAATCTGGATAGTAATAATATCTTCAAAAAAATAAAAAATAAACACCTTTAGTCCGGTTCCAAATCATCACAATAAAAACAGAAAGCAACAAAAACAAGTTTCCCACAAACTATTTAGCAACTAGCGCGACTATACTTGCGCGTACGCACCTGACCTTACCGAAGGACATACACGTCGTCCTTCACGCTATAACTGTTTACAAAGTGGCATCAGCAGAAAAAGCAAGTTGTAACATGTCCAGCCGTTATGTGAACTTTTATGGAGAACTGGATGAAACCAAAACTGTATGGTAATTTGAGATTAACCTGAATTCGTTTCGTGGTATGTGGTGGTTGGTATGTGGCACTGGGGCTTATGATGTAGATAGGAGGTTGGTTATTGACGAGTTGTTCAGACTTACTTATAACATAATTTATTTATTATATGAACTAAAACCATTTCGTGTTAATAAACCCAAAAAGTTCGCCTCTCTACAGTTGAATGGATGTTATTATACATAATAATATAGACCTACCTCTATAATCACAATATCGATTATATAAATCGTATCAAAGTCAGTTGTGTAGTTTTAAAAATATAAGCATTCATAGGAATATATAAAATAATATAAAATAATAATATAAAGCGCCTTTGTTTTATACTATGTAGTGATTAAGTATCTCAGTTTAAACCTTTAAACTCTAAGGATAAGGGGTAGGTTTTGGCCTCCACTCTGGATATCTCAATTTCACGGCTGCATATAACACAAGCAATTTTTAAGTTGTAGTACACTCCAATTAAACATGGCTCACCCACACTTAATATCTTCCCTAGTACTTAGCTAATAACATAAACGTAATCTCAGAACTCTCACATAACTAGATAATGTCAAATAAATACATATCAAGCTAAAATATTTCCTGTATCATTTCCTAGGCACAGCAATTTATATTTCCTGTGCTAGCGACTAAATCCAGGTACAAATAGCTAAATGTACCTTTTATGTACTTAAGTCTAGATGGTTGTTAATAAGAGAAACATATCACGACAGGGAATCGAACTCGCGCCAACTGGTTGACTCACTAATTGGCATACCGCCAGTTTTCACTACCACTAGTGTTGGGCTCTTAGTAGTGAAGAGGGATTTAAGATTTTCTACAATATGTTTAATTTGCCTAGGTATGTATTATTGTAATAATATATGCCTATATATTTATTTATTTATATATACTTTATTATACACGCTATAATAAATAATATATATAAAATTTTACTAAGACCAGGTTTTTTTTGTCAGGGGATAATCATCAAATGTCTTCTCCCGCACAGGGTAAGGCGAGAGAGAGTGTCAGAAAATTACTGACTAAAAACCCCCCGTTCCTTCTCCTGCTCTGGGCCGAGGCTGCGGTGACTCATTGCGGTTAACCCGCATCCCCGGAGCAGAGCAAGCTTATAAACACATGGTGTACAATGGGCGGTCTTATCACACAGACATTTCTTCCAGACAAACTTTGAATGGATATTTGAAAGAGAACTGGGAATGGACAGTCTACTGCATAATAAGTTGGTAATAAATACTCATATTCATATACATATATCATACCTTAAATTGCGTATTATGTAACATTCTATGTTTTTATGATTTTTACAAATACAAATACAAATATTCTTTATTGTGGTACATAGGTAAACAGTGAGTTTTATATTCTATTATTTATTTACTATTCATATATCCCGATATATGCATGTATCTATAAAGTTTTTTTAATGTGTATCATATATATCACTTATTTCCCGTACCTATTTTCGCTGATTTTCTACTTGACCCAAAGGTTGACTAGTAGAGAATTCGATATGGCATTACTGCTTTTTATAACAACATCATTACAAAAACAAAAATAAATAAAGTGAGACACTATCAAATGTTGACACTTTAGATATATTAATTACATAGACTATAACTGTTACTTTGTGCCAACTAGCTTTCGCCCGCGACTCCGTTCGCAAGGAATAGTGATTTCCTGCAGATTTTTTGTTAAAAACTATCCTATGTCCTTTCGCGAGTTCCAAACTATGTCAACAGAAACAAAATTTCACAGAAATCGGTTCAGTAGTTTAGGTGTGAAAAAAAGACAGACAGACTGACAGAGTTACTTTGGCATTTATAATATTAAGTTTGGATGTAATTACTTTACTTGCAAATGTAATTTTATCTTCAGAAGTACCCATGGTGTGTTTACGGAGAACACTTATTATTTTACATTAATTATTTTTTAATGAGACTATTACACCTTCATGGTGGAATGTTATTTTATAAGTTTTAATGGTTACTTACTAATTATGTCCACGTTTTTTAAACTTTTAATGGGAAACTAAGTAGAGTATGATATCAAACAGCATAACGAATGACTAATAAGAAAAACTTATAACCTGATGGTAAAAAGCGGCACAGTGATACCACGCCCCACAGAAAACCGGCGTGAAACAACCACAGCATTGTGTTTCGCCGTGTGGAGGCCAAATACTTCATCTCCCCTAATCCTTCCTCAATCAAAAAATCCGGTTAAGCCAGTGTATGCCTGTGGACGGCTCTCCCACACTTACAACCGTTTTTAGTAGGAAACTCGATTCAAATCGATTAGTTACTACGATTTGTGTGCCAATTAAATCGGTGAGCACATCACTATTGCAATGAGTGGGTGTTTACTAGAAGTGGAGTGGGTGGGAAACATGCGGGGCTTGTATCAGTACTAGACACTAAGACCCATTGTTGGGGGGGTCGGCAGAAATCATGGTGCTAGCTTTCATTAAAATAGCTGTATACAAGTAATAGTGAGGAATATGTAAAGGAGATCTGAACTTTATTGTTAGAGTACAATATAAAAATCGAAGATTATGTTATTATAGTTTAGGGACCACCTTTGTCACCAGTCACCACTTCTCCTTTTTTAGCGGGTATCTGAATTAACCTTGATAGAAAGGTGTTTTCGTAAACGCAACTAAATAAACAAACTTTGTGAACGCTCCTGTCATGTTGACAGTTGATATGAAATGTCACTTGATCACTTCCGCTCCCGGTATTTGGTTATTTTGTATGTTTTAATTTTCTGCTAATTAAATCAGTGTCAATTCCAATATCTTGAAGGCCAAACCAATTAATCCTGATTAGCCTTATCCTTTAAAAATGCGATCTTTAAACTAAACAAAGGAGGAACATAGTCCTTGGTGGACTTTGATTACATTAATAAAATATCGCCCGCTCCGTACCATATTGAAAAACAATAAACTCCATAGTTTAGGGTATGTTCTATTTAGACTGAACTTGTTCATAGAGAGCTAGAGCATATATTGTTTATCCCGCCATTGTCCAGTGAATCGAAAATCCGACACTACATAAAAAATTTCACATTTTCCAACAATACCCGGACAAAACGCAATATTGCTCATCTCGTGGTAATTCCACGTTTCCCCCGGTCCGACCAAAGTCCCGGTTTCATTACAGGGAGGAATCCGGGTATCGGCCGTTACCCGGTTTTATACCGGCGCCGGCAGACGTGTACGGTTTATGACGTCACAACGGGTGGGATTGGTCTCATATATATTAGATAAATAATGGATCGGATTTGAAGGATTCTTTTGGATGACTCTTGTATGAAGAATGTTATAGATTGCTACTTTTAAACAGGCATTGTTTTGCACAGAACAGACAGACAGCCAGATACCAGAATGTAGTTGCCAAGGTCACGCAATGCACGCATTAACGTTCACCTCTGGGGAAAGACAAACAGGTTTGAACCTTTTTATTCCCGGATTTGCATCCCTTTCACACATAAGGACCGTACAAATCTACCTTTTTTACATTCTTGATAAAGCCATAAGAACTATTAACGAAAGGATTTGAGGTCAAAATATAAAAAGAGGTCGTATAATACCATCAGAACAAAAGTGACTCAGTTCCACCATATGTCGTGAATGGAAACCGTCAGCCACCAAGCACAATGTTAAACGCAACTTTATCTCGTAAAGCTTTAAGTCTAAATTCATACGATTCTATATTCATTCATAATAGGAATCCTTTTAGGGCACAATTTTCTTAGAAATTCCGCGCTAAAAATAGACTTAAGAGCGCGTGTTTTTTGTTTAAATGTGAGCTCTATTTTTAGAGCGTTTAAGTTTTAGTTTGGATGGAATGTTGGTAATTGTATGTTTTTTGTTATGCATTGTAGAAAAGATTTTTAGGTTCTTTGTTTAGGACTTTGTTCTTGGTTAAATAGTGATAATGGCCGCTCTATTACATTGTGCACGTTAGAGTACACGACTGAGTTTGAAAGCCTTACCTAATAAAAAAGAAAGAAAGAATAACTTATGTTTCAAACACAGTTATGATTTTTAACTTTCGTTCCGGTATCTCTCCCTCAATCCCTGAATCTCCGAAACCCCTGATCCCCAAAAGGCCGGCATCGCACTAACCATCTTCAGCTTACCACCAGGAAAACTATCTGCTCGTTTGATGACCTATCGCATTCAAAACTTATTTTATTTATTTCAGTCTTGCTTTGTAAAATTGAAAACATTCGCGTAACTAATCTTAATCAGTAGGCTTACTATAACTGCAAAAAATACTCCGTAAAACACATAACTTCAATTTGATTGTAAGTCCAATAAAGTTACATAAAATCTATTATTAGTTTTCCAGGCTTTTTTTATCAGGGGAAAATCATCAAATGACTTCTTCCTCCCAGGGAAAGGTGAGAGAGAGTGTCAGACTCTTACAGACTAAAAACTCCCCTGTTCCTTCTCCTGCGGCTAAAGCCGAGACCGCGGTGCCACATTGCGCTTACCCCACAACCCCGGCTGAACATCAGCCCTGTAGAGCCCCGTTTTTGGTGGTCTATTGGCTCTTAGAGGAATTAGTTACCAGGCTTGGTCTTACATTTCAGTTCTAAAAATATCATATACAATTACAAAGATACAAAGGAAACATAACTACTTGAAATTATATTTATCCTTTACTTAAATGGTGTTATGTCTCATGAACACGAATATCTTTCAGTTTACGACCAACGATAGACAGACATAAAACACGACATTTTCGAAAGGACCTTACATGGCAACCCTGGCGATTAAAATCATTGTTGTGTGGCAACACCGACCCACCGAGCTATTATGCAACCGTTTCTTTAAATAAAGGATCAGAGAAATTTGTGTCAAGTGAATATGTCAATAATATTTATTTTACCTTGTTTTTAACAAAACTATACGAAACAAGTATTTCGGGTAATATGTATTTGAGAATGTTTTATAGTTGTCGTAATTCATTTTCTAATATCACCGGAGGGCCAATCCTTCCCCTCTCCCAATCCCTCCTCAATCCCAAAATCTACAAATCCCTAACACCAAAATGTCGGCAATGCACTCATAACTTCTATTTTATTGCCTGGGCGTCGCTGATTGCAATAGACAATAAGCTTTGCTGTTTTTAAATGCTGTTTTTTTACATTACTTTCTTATGCTTGAGAAGCCGCGGGCGGAAGCTAGTATTTAATAATCAAAGTTAGAATTAGAGGAAGTACCTATTCTAAAACAGTATTGTATTGAGACATTTACGATTGGACAAGAAACAGCTGATGCGCTGGGTTTAAGCCAAACGTATTATTTTACATAGATTATTATAAACAACATGAAGCAAGTCTAGAAATAAGTATAAGAACATACATGTGTTGTTACATTGAACATAATTATGTTTTTATTGAAGCTCTTCACATCGATTTTAGTATCCATTTGTTTGTTTATGTTTCGGTATTATATGTCATCATTCTCATCATCATCATCCTATAAGTGCCCACTGCTTAGCAAAGGCCTCTTCTCATACGGAGAAGGTTAGAGCATTAATCACCACGCTTGCTCAATGCGGGTTGGCGATTTCAAACTTATAATCATAAATTATATTCTAGGTTTCCTCACGATGTTTTCCTTCACCGTATGTCAGTGGTGTCTAAATGATCATAGAAAGTACGTATAACTCGGCAAAAGTCACATTGGTACTTGCCAGGTTGCGAACCCACACCCTCATGCATGAGAAGCGGGATCCGTAACCTCCGGGCCACCACAACTTCATGGTATTTTAAGTAGGTAATGTTTTCATTTATAAAACTTGTAACTGCTTATTTATTGTACGTTATATAGATAATATTCCTTTTAATGTATAAAGGGTGGAATTAAAAAAGTTTGCATCAAAAGCGGATCAACTTTTTAATGTTTTTTTTTTATTTTTTATTTAATGGTTAGGCAAACGACCAGACGGATTACCTGGTGGTAAACAATCAGCGCCGCCCATGGACACTCGCAACGGAGGAGTTATGAGTGCGTTGCCGACCTTTTAGGGATTAGGGATTTGGAGATTTAGGGATTTAGGAGAGATTGGGGGAGGGGAAGGATTGGGCCTCCGATTATGTTTGAAGATCTCCCATTAATTAACATGCATAGAATTAACAACAAATCACCTGGAAAATAGACAAAAATACACTGATCTGCCTACCCCAGTTTCAAAGCACATAAATACCTAGGAGAGCAGTCAGAGGTAGAAACTAGTGATACGTATTAAAGTCGACACAGAACAGTTTGCGAGTGGTGCCGGCTGTCGATTGCATACTACGATTGCTGTCACTCCCCTAGGCAAGGGCGGGGTGCACCATTTTCGCCTAACTATAGGTTTACCTTAACTACCGTTAAGTAGAATAAAATGGTTTACGATTTCACGTCGAAAACGTAAAAGTCTATACGTACCTTATAGACGAGATTTTTTTTTTTGTGAGGGGAAAATCATCGAATGACTTCTCCCGCCCAGGGTAAGGCGGGAGGGTGTGTCAGACTCTTATTGACTAAAAACCCCCCTGTTCCTACTCCTGCTCTAGGCCGAGGTCGCGGTGCCGCATTGCGCTTACCCCGCAACCCCGGCTGAACATCAGCCCTATAGGGCCCCGTCTGAGGTGGTCTATTGGGTCTTCGAGGCGCTCGCGGAACGCTACGCGTACGCTCGGGTACCTTATAGACGAGATGGATTTGTCATAAACTTCAAGTTTTGATCACAGTTTATAAGGTTCATATTTATCAGTAACTATTGCTGCTTAGTTTTTGTTAAATGTATGGTCTATTAATCGAGTTTTAAGTCATCCGCAGGGAGAAATGAGAGAGTTAGTGAGTAGAATATAAAGAACGTTTTAGTCAGTAAGTAATCGAACGAATTTCCCCTTAAAACAGTGATATCTGTGACAAAAACAGAACAGTGTTACAGAACAGAATACAAATGTATTCAGTTCTACATGTAACTTACACGTTACACTTGGCCTTTATATTGGCGATTGGAAAAATGCAATTTTAAATTGCGAACGATCCTTGAGTTTTAAAAGCAAATAAATTTAACAATATTAAATGTCGATTAATAAATTAGAATATATTTAGATTAAGATATTAATGATATAAGTTCTTACGAATGGAAAAAGACAGAAAGATGTCACGTGATAATATAAGCATCAAACAGATGAAATATGTAAGTCCACAATGACCTACAGTCTATTAATACGATTTAAAAAAAGCAATAAAATAAATTAGTGTTACAAACTTAGAATACTAATTATTACAAAACTAAGAAAACGAACTCTATATCTAGGCGAATAGATACGAAAATCACAGAAGCAAAACGGATGAATAATCAAAAAGTAACGTTATGTAGGTACAGTTTAAACGGAAGATTAACAGAGCGGTGCAAGCAGCTGTTTGCTGGTTAATCTGGAAACCTGCAAGAGCCAGTCATCCCTGCCAGTTTATCTGCAATCTACTGATAAGTTTGCTCTGCAGACTTGTACAAGTTGCACATCTATATACTATATGTACCTATATTATAGCTTATGTGTGTAATTAACAATAAGTATGAGAGAGTCATGCTTCGGCACGAATGAGCCGTCTCAACTTATATGAAGCAAGGGTCACGTGGGGTATCGCCGCATGAGTGACATTACCAGAGGCCCAATCCTTCCCTTACCTCAATTCTCAAATCACCTATCCATAAATTCCTAATAACCCTCAAGTCTATTATTTCCAACAGTGCACGTCTTGTAGTAACTCCTTTGGTATTAAGAGTGTCGATGGGCGACGCCGATTGCTTACCCCCAGGTAATAAGTACGCTCGTTTGACGACCTATGTCTTCAAAAATAGTTCAGAATAGTCTTCTGAAAGTACAAGTGAAACGAACAGACGCAACGCAACAAATCGACGTCCATGTCCATCCACCACGCACTGCGTTCCTGGACTTTTGGGGTAAAGGGTTGGTGGATTGGGGGTCAGGTATTAGCGATTTGTAGATGTTAGGCCTCCACTATCCTCAATCACGGTAAAACACAACTCAAATGTTTTTATATGCCAGTTTTCTTTCGGGTCGTGGTATTATCCTTCAGTTGGTATCCATATTCATTTCTGATTCCAATGTGTACATATAATAGCGGATAACGAACAGCGGACTGATTCTCATTTATAAAGTAAAATATATACCAGAATGAGAAAATGGGTACTGCTATAATAATATACTAGTTTAAATTTATTAGAACACGTCACATTTCAGGCATGTTTGGAATGCGATTTGTTGTGAATGTTACATTTATTTTATACCACTAGACGAATCTAACGGTTTGTTTAATTTGCTACCATTTTATGTAAATGTTATTGTTATTTTCTACACAAAAATAACACCGAATAAAAATAAAAATCTATTCAAAACATCCACCTGTGTCTGCGTCTCGACTTTCATTCATCCTTGTGTGCGAATCAAGCAAGTCTCAAAAATAATAATAATAATAAGTTTGTTTTTTAATAAAATGCTAATACAACCTGACCTCCTCCGCTTATACCAGTTAGACGAAATAAATGAGATGTCGCATACCTGTAACAAAAAAAAAAAAGAAATTAATTAATGTTCCAAGTTGACAGGATTAATTCTCTAAGCGGGGATTAAAAACATTAACTCCGATTAGTCATACTGTGTACCTATTAATTTAGGAATATGTTTTGTTCGTAATATGAGAATGGTTTTATTCAAAGGGATAATCACTTTGTCTTGTAGGTATCCTAAAAGTTGTAACCAACTATGACCATTAATAAGTATTTCAAGCTTAAAGTTAGTAGAAGAGAAAGGGCAGATTGGCGAAGTTAAGTTCAAAATTATATTAACCAATTGATCGGCAAACGAGCACACGGATTACCTGATGGTAAGCAATCAGCGCCGCCCACGGGCTCCCGCAACGGAGGAGTTACGAGTGCGTTGCCGACCTTTTAGGGATTAGGGATTTGGAGATTTAGGAATTGAGGAGTAATTGGGGGAGGGGAAGGATTGGGCCTCCGGTAACCCCACTTACACAGCGAAACACAACGCTGTGGTTGTCTCACGCTGGTTTTCTGTGAGGCCGTGGTATCACTCCGGTCGAGCCGACCCATTCGTGCCGAAGCATGGCTCTCCCACACTTAAATTACAATAGCAAAAATGTTGATATTTTATTGGAACTTTAGAGTAACATAGTAACTCTTTACTCTCCATCCATTCACAATAAATAACTCCAAAGTAATAAAATAACACAACGTAATATAAATAATAGATCATTCATTTTTAAATCGCCATTCACAGGACTGTCAGCCAAAATCCCGCCATTTGTATTTCCCGTGAAGAATAAAATATATCAAAGCTTATGATTAGCATATTGTATGAAGTTAAATATACATACATCAATGGTCTTTGTCTACCATTGACCAATATGTTAAATAAGTCGCAGTTATGAATGCAGAACACGTTCGATTCTATGAGAACCAGAATATAAGAGTCACTGCCTATATAAAAAGTGTAATATTTCTTTGATTTGATGGTCAAAGATGTATGTAATACTAATTTCTTGGACCTAAGTGAAGAGATCGTTATATAAACGTGTTAGGTAAAAAGTTTTGAGAATTTTGTTTGAACCGATTTTTGATATTAGGAACATCTTATGCACAAAAATAAGAATGATCCAATTTTCTGAAAACATATAAGAGGGATTGGTCCATCGCCCTGTTCCCCTTTACCCCTATCTTTCTTTTCTTTAATATTTTTCTTACACATTTTTCTCACCCATTCAATCTCAGTTGCCATTTCAAAGTGTATATCAATCCCTCTTGTAAGCATTATTTGTTAGTTACATGTCAACAATAAATTTCAAAATAATACATTTTCAATCATTGTCATTCTATGTTTAGTTATCTAATATGAAACGTTAAAGTAACTTAGTAATGTAGGGAATATACAATAGTTAATAAATAACAGTTTACAAACCCGCTAATTAATCATTACCACTAATTAGCAGGTTTAAGTAACACAATATCCACATTTTTAAAGTAAAAAAAAAAAATACAGCTAGCATTTCAACCTTATTTCTAACGAACACATTTTTTGATCTGTCATCATTAAAAAAATCTTAGAAAGAGAAGACGCATCTCTATTTGTCAGTGTCGACGTACGCGCAGGAAACGTCAAATTTGAATTTCGAATGTGAGAACAATGCGTTAGGATCGTCGCGTGCGCATGACTCAGCCGACCCGGGAATGTTTTGACATTTCACTTATTTTCGTATTGTCACAGATGTGATGTCATCCGCAGAATGTGGCATTGTGTGACGATGTGTGATGTATGTGTGGTAGGAATCTTATATCTTGTAGTAATATTACATTACTCTTTGTAACATTGGCTTTGAAAACATATTTAGTACAAAGTACATACAGTTAATTTTGACGATGAATTGACATTGTCATTTGAGAACATTATATAAAACTTTAATCAGTTCGGTAAATCAATTTAAAATTTAAATAAAGTACCCAATAATAAGAGAAAAGCTTTCAAAGTAGATCTAATAATCATTTAAGTATGCAGCAAGAGATAAAATCAAATTGAATCAAGCAATAGTAAATTTATGGGAGTTGCATCAAAAACATTAACATTAATATCAATACCACAGTGAACATATTGTATGAGTTGTAAATACATCAGTTAAACTAATCAAGTGTCGTTACAGTCAACTCGTCAGTTGTGTGCACAGTACCAGTCATTTTTACGTTAACGCCATCACAACGTTAAGGCGTTCAGCCTTCTGATTGGTTGGTTAACTTGGAGCGCGCCAATCAGAGCGCTTTACGTCATAAACGTGGCGATCGTGTCAACGTAAAGTAAAGTCAAGTTTCAATAGATACTTAGTTCTTTTATCATTAAGTTTAAGTAGTTCTTGATTTTTATTATTAGTGACGATTTGTAATTTATTGAGCGTTATAGGAATGTTTTTTTGTATTATAATGGTATAATTTCATTTCGGATGTGAAATGAACATGAGACATTTGATTCAATAATCCATAACCCAGTCAAGAAAATAGGTTAAGTTTAGATTTGAACATCACTGTATGTTAATTGGTTTTCTTACTTGTTATTAAACTATATTATGAAGACTACCACAGAAAATCCTTCCTCCAACCTCAGCATTTAATTTCGAGACATGATACAAACCTACTGCCCTTTATAAATCCACACGCGAGACTGCGATTAAAAAAATAAAATCCCGAATCGTGCATCAAAGGAAAACATCGCGTGCAAGGATGCCTTTTGTATCTCAGTGAGATTCAGACCAATCACAATCAAGCTGTGAACTGTTCCAAATTTGTAATTTAAAATACCTGACGGCGTTTACTGGCTGATATAGAGATTTATAAATTTAAAATTGGAATTGATATTAAAAAGGAACGAATATATTTTTGAACATGGAGTCTATTTTCGTTATTCTGATTTATGGATTGATGGATTTTGGAATTTTTCCTGAAGTTTGAATAAATGCGAAGTAATATTTCAAATATAGGTACTGGAAGATGCTAAGGATGATGATGTAGAAAACAATTAAATTAGTACGGATATACCTACATGCAAAACAGTCGAATATTAATTAAATTAAATCCATTTATACCTCCTGTGGTGTTGTGAAATGCTATGCTTGCAAGAAACCATAAAGACTTTATATAGTTACGTCAGGAGACACACGGATAAAATCTCATATTCGCACTTAAACTCCATTGCAACTTAATTAACAAGCCTTTCGTAAAGATATGTTTATTAAAAACGACGAATACGACTATAAATAACATCAGTAACTGTCAATGATTTCTTTTCAAAATATGTTTTTTTTTTATGAAATTCATTAAGTATTGGACATTTTAATTATTTTTTGTTTCACAGTAGCCATACATGAGTGGTTTTATCCGCTGCTCGGCTCGGCTCCTGTAAATCTTAGCGTGATGTTTCATAGATTACGACCGTTTCTCATAAATATGTTAATCAAGTCAAAAAAAATTTTTTTGGACTTGTGAAATGTTCAACCGATTCAGTTGAAATTTTGTATACCTATAGTTCAAGACCATAAATTGCTAAACTGTATGATGTCACCCTAAATCCATTCTGGGGTGTTTTGTCCTGGAACATACTGATCCACTTGATAAAAGATTTTTTAATTAAAATAAATTTTAATCTGACTTTTAGATAAAACATTCCCTAACAACATTTTCGTCATAAAATGTCAATGAGGCTTCAAAAAGAGGAAAGTTTAAAATTTCCTCGAAACTTGTAATGATTATAAAGTTTATCAGCTTATAGGATTACTGACAAATGCTCATTATCAACTGTTACTTTGCTGTCAAAGTATTTTATCTCAGTGTCAATCCAATGTAGGTGTGAGCGTACGATATTTTCAAAATTTTTTTTTTCTTATTGTACCTACAAAGTATAATACAAAGTCGCTTTTTCTGTTCCTATATCCCTATCATGCTTAAATCTTTAAAACAACGCAACGGATCTTGATGGGCTTTTGATTGTAAGAGTGATTGAAGGTTTATATGTATAATAAATAACTAAAAATATTAGAAGATTTTAGTATCAGTACTGCACCCATGTGGATCCGGGGTGGTCTAAGTATAAAATACTAAACTAACTAAACTAATAGCTGGAATACAGTAAGTAGCTAAAATAAATAACATAATCACTGTTTTTACAATAATAGTAACCAAACATTGAAATCAAATATTGCCTGCCGCCACCCAACAAATACGTAACTCGATAATATTTAGACAAGGAATCGAACTCCGGACTAAGCTCAGCAAACATAAAACTGAGATAAAACTAAATAAATAAACGGTTTAACACCACCACACACAATGCACAAACAAACTGCAGAAGTACCACTTTGCTTTGATTTGGGATAGAAACAAGGAAAATATAAAGTAGGTAAGTCAGGCTGTTTGATATCACCCAAAATCTCAAAAACTGCGTAACAAATATTATGATTATATCTGAAATTGAAATCGACTTAACAGACTGTACCTAGTGTTTATTTATCTGTTTAGAAAACCTATTAAATAGGAACCAAAAAGCGTTTCTTATGAGAAGCCATCGACGCCGCCCGTTGAAACCCATAAAACCAACGATCAAGAGCGTAAAATTTTAGAATTTGGGAATGGGAGAAGAACTGGATTGAGCATCCAATATCTTCACCCATACAGTAAACACTCCATAACCGTCATTTCATACTGGTTCATCGAGGCCATGGTATCAATCTGGTTGAGTCAACCCATTTGCGCTGAAAAGCACGGCTTTCCCAGACAAACCAAACTCCGTTGTTAATACTAAATACTGTTTTCTTAATATTAACAAGTTATCCTTCGTTGTATGTCCATATCCAACTGTAGAGTGACTAAACCGTCAGACAGATCTTGTTATGTATGCATAATTTTGGTTTGAATGACCTCTATATACACTTGCAAACCGAAATTCGCGAGATGACGCCGGATAGAGTGACCACACAAACACACACATACATTTATGGTCTAATGACCAGGTGGTACAATGGTACCTGCTATAGGTGGGTTAAGGATTCAATGACTATATGAGGGTATAACTGTTAATTTTATTGCTATTAATTGAATTGTTCGAGTTGCAAAAATTTATATGAGAACTTAGAATGAAGAAGATTCTTCTGCACTCTATGGTTGACTATTAGAGAAGGCTACGGATGCCGACAACTTATACAACTCCTTTGGTGTGACGAGTGTCCATGAGCGGCACCGATTGCCTACTATCAAGTAATCCATCTGCTCGTTTGCCAAACTATATCACAAAAAAATATCTAATATTAATCATTATTAATTAAATTATACGTGACCAAAAGTACTTTACTAATTATGGTCTCTGCACATGCGGCTGGTTGTCAACATACAAATTAGTCATAGCTTACATGAAACCCCCGTGAATCATGGTCGTGATGCTATTAACTAAACTTGATGTGTCAGCTGTAAAGTATTTTCAGGCAGAGGAAATTTTAAGGGTATAAATAAAAGTATGCAATGCTATAGATGAACCCAAATTGGCCAAAACAACGGTGGATGATGATCTTAGAATGACAGAAATTAATCTATAGCATTAGGTATATTTACTTCTAGAAAATTGCATATTCATAAAAAGGTCATAACAATTTCCAAAAAATATTAAAAATGTTGATGGTTGTACAACGAAAGTCGTGGTGAAATATTCTGATCACAAAATCCTGGTCACTGTCAGATCAGCGACAAACTTGGCTATTAAACTTTTCTCGAATAACCCAATTATCAACGAGTTTCTCATAAATCTCTCCGAGATATTCTGCGAGATATTAATCCTCTTATGGACGAAAAAAAGGACCAAATCCATACTTAACGGTTTTAGTATAAATAATGTGGTGGTATTAAATTTATCAACACGATACTATCTTATAGAGATTCATGAGAAAGATTTAGGATATATTAGCAAAGATTGATTAAAAAAAAACTCATCTGTCAACTTTTAAATTAATTTTACCTTGAATCTTGTAATAATCTCTGACGTTATTATGTTTTTGTTCGCTTATTTAATAAGCAATTTACATCGGATATTACACACAACAATATTGGTATCTTTACGTGCAATAAAGTCGGAGGCCCAATCCCTCGCCTTCCCCTATCCCTTCCCAATCCTTATATTCGCAACCCCCATCCCCAAAAGGCCGGCAACGCACTCGTAACTTCTTTGGTGTTGCGGGTGTCCATGGGCGGCGCCGATAGCTAACCATCAGGTAAACCGTCTGCTCGTTTGCCGACTTATACCATAAAAAAAAAGTATTTTACTTCATTAATTATAAAATCTGTATCTACATTAATCTCACCGTTTCCTCTTCTTCTAAGGCCCTGATGAGTTCGTAGTACAGCATCTCAGCTTCCTGCGAGATCTGTATCTTCTCCTCACAACTCTTGTACGAGATCTCGCACGACAGGTCCGTTTGCAGATGCATCTTCATTATTTTTACTTACAACACTTATTTTAAACACTTCACTATCAATAACTAATTTTACATGTACTTATTATTTGTTGTCCATTGTCACTTACATTATCTTTGGTGGGTTTAATTTGTTATTTTCTAATAGGTTTCTGTGTCTGTAGGGTAATGTTTTTTTAAATTATTAAAAAGCTCTTGTCTTGTCAAGTCACAAGCAGTCGACCCCAGACGAAATATTGCAGCGATAAGTCATGTCATGCATATTGATGAAGAGCGGTCAAGGACCGATGCTAATTTTGGAATTTATATTGATACAATTTTAATGAATTTTGTGTTGCGTTTGTCTAATATAACATTTATTGTTCCACGGTTATTAACGTGATTTACTATCATTAGATAGATAATATTATTTTGGAGATATTTATTATAACCGAATGTAGTATTTTAGGTCGCTATATAAATACAGTGCACTTACAAAAATTGGCAATAATGTTCATACGACCATCATCAATCAAATCATGAAAGCTCGTTCAGTACAGTAATAATTAATTCTGTCTCGTCTCCATCCTGCCTTTAAGGACCAGCTCCGACTTTCAGGACAGTTCATAAATATCATAATTCGTTATGCTTCAGCGAGACGTCGGCGTATCCACACAGTTATTCTTAGCATTTAGTTGCTGGAGATCCTTGGATTACACAGGAATGTATAATCCTTAAGGATTTAAAGATTTGTGGAAGATATGGCGATGATTACTGAACTAAGAAAACTATAGTTATCTATTGATGACAAGTGACAGTTGGTGTTGTGGAGATATTTATTTAAAGAGCGAACCTTAAACCGCTGCAATAAATTTGTTTAAATAAATTGCTCGATGAATTATTTATCGACATAAATTGTGTGACAAGGAGATAAATGTACGCATATTAGCGGTGTTAAATCCTATAAGGTAAGTCACATGGACACATAGTCGGCGTGAGCTGACACTTCTGTCCTTTTTGCATAGCTTGTTACAGCTCGAGACGGTACTGATTTAGACTTGGAATGCCGACATAAGTACATACATACATGCATGGTAAATGAAGGTAGGTATACCTCAGAGCCTTTGAAGTATCTGGTAAAAGCATTGGTGGGCAATACACATGTTGGGCGTGATTTAAGCGATAATAAAGGATTAGACTAACATTATGGCGATGGTGTGTTGTCTTACAGAGTAATGTGTGAGCGCAGTGCTTGCATACAAAGCAAGAGTAAATAGATTATAGTGAATAGATATGAAATGGGTTGATAATGATACTAAAAAAGTTGTCACTGAAAAAGACTTCTGTTATTATGTTGCAACTGCAGATCAAATAGTTGAAACTCTAGCAATGCGTATGCATGACGTTATGACGATGAACAAATTGATAGATACATATGTCGACCCAATCATGTAAGTTAAACCAATTGAAGCATTTAAAACCATTGATAAAACTGCTGTTGAATCAGAAATCGATTGGTTGGCCGAGTCTTTTATCGAATCAAATCGTGATGAACGTTTGGCAGTTACCCAATACTTGTCCGAAGTGACAGTTAACTTAGTTACGTACTGACGTTTAAAGCCAGGAACTTTGTTATTCCATGTATTTATGAGTTTGTATTTGAGGAAGATGGTGAACATTTTCTTGGGTGATGTGTTTTTAGCACGACATTGAAAAACAAAAACAGTAAAATAGTAAATTATTAGGTTTTAATATTGATCCTTCGGCCTTTGGAAGTGCCATTATGTATACTGTTCAATAAATACTTTAGCATCGATAGTCTTAGGTTCAACTATAACCTAGGGTTATCACTTCGATCTCCAAACTTAGATAAGTTATTCTAGAGATAGAACACATGTAAGGAAAGATAAGAACAGTACGTTGCCTATCGTGTTTCTGTTGAGTAATATCTCTTATCTCGACAGAGGGTAATACTCGTGGTTATTTTTAATTTCGTTGTAGATTTTAATGAAGCGTTTGTTAAAATCATATTCTTCCAGATGAGTAAAAAAGTAATTTGCTCTGACATAAAAATAATCCTATGGATAGTTTTTTAGATTTATATCCATCCGTTTTATATACTTCTACTATTTCATATTTTTCCTGCACGTTTAAGAAATTCTCTCCAAGAATTGACTTAACAATGTCTAGGCGTGAGCTTAAATACCCATGAATGGTTTCCAGGTACGCCTGCTATTTCCAGATCATACACTTGGCTAAACAATATCGAAACTGGCCGTCCTGTTCTAACTTGGTCACAATTTACGGAACTCGTCCGTTATGGACTTTATGCTAGAAACTATGGATTTTGTTTTGTTACCAGCTACGGGACCTTTTGTAAGGTGTTCGTGTTGATTTCTGTTGTAAATGACAAGCGGTTTTCGTTTTGAATAAAGGATCTAAATTTTGTTCAGAATCAGTAGTAATAATTAACTCATTTAAATAATTTTGAATTCTAGAACTATGTATATTTGACTTGTGGCAGGCGTTTGTATTTATGGTATAACGAAATCTGGTAACTTGAAAACTTTATAGTGTTTTGTCTGACACCAAAAAATCAGAAAAAAGGCGAACTTGGATGCAATAAGGATACAAAAAAACCTTCTAAAAACGTTAATCAGATATAAGGCCACCCAAGTCTGGATAGACATGTGTTTCACTTATCTACACACCAAGTTACAAATCAAACAAATTGCAGTTTGAAAGACCACAATTGAACTCAAGTAGTTTCAGGTCGTTAGCCCATCAGTAAAGACTACATTCCTCCCAGTTAACCCTAACTTGTGTAGGATGAAAAGAAGATAGGAATCGAATGAGTGAATGTCCAGCTACTAATATGGTGCTATTCAGGCTTAGTGCAATTTCAATGCATGATATAAAATGATTGAATGAAAATATTTTGAATATAAGTTTAGAATGCTTTGACTAATGGTTGATGTTAGCTACTATCAGATATCTATAGACATAATAGCTTATCCGTGAGATGATGCTGTATTATGTACTGATGTAGACTGAGACTATACAATCGTCTATTAAGTGAAAGATACAAAACCGAATGAAAATTGAAACTGAAACATTCGTAGTACACGAAAAAGTATTTCTTTTGATACAAGATGCAAGTTCTCACAGAATATACTTCTAAAAGTACAGGCGAGACTCTTAACGACTTTTTTATTGAGGTCAACGGTCTCCTGCCAGTAAAAAAAGATACCGTACAATTAAGGGAATGGAGGGTGGCAATTTTTGGATTATTTTTGCTCTGGTAACAATTTTTAAATATGGAATGTGGAAATTATTATTCATTATTATGGTTTGTTCGTGATCTGGGGAGAATATTCTGTAGCGACATTGCGAAGTGTTTTTGGTGGAATGTTAATTAACCAGTCTGTGGTAAAGCGCTATGCACTTATTCTTTATTTTTGTGTGAATTTCATTGAAATGTTATATTTTACTGATTCGTTTATAACTTAAAGTTTATAGGATTATTCACAAGCTAAATCATGAATTAAATAACATAACGCATCAATATTCCTTAAATCCTAAGCCCCACTTCCACATTTCCGAGGTCCCTAAAAAATAACGACTTCCATTTTGGTTCAAAACGCCTTTTCGGTCAGAATCCGTTAAACAGGACGAATTCCGGATAAATGGCTCAGAAAGTGAATTTCACTTGAAACTAGTGAAAATCGCATTCAGTATTGGATTGTACGCGCCCTGAATATAGATGGCGCTAAAGTAGTATTTCGTATGCAGGCTGGCAACACTGATTAAATTAAATGTCAAACATCCTTGTCATAAAATAATAAGGCCATAAAGTTAATTTGTGGGCTTTTACGGGATTTTATTTTCATCTTTATTACTTTTTTCTAGATTGTTATGGTTCCTTCCGTGATTTTGATTATATTAAAAATATGTTTTTATTTTCTGTTTCCATAATTGTGTTTGCATAAATAAACTTTACTGGGTTGAATTGTGAAGATAAGAAGACGGTGAAGAAATTTTATTCATAAACTAATGCAAACTTAAATTAAGCGACTAAATGAAGCCATAAGAACAAAACTTGTTACTTATTTAAAAACCTTTCGTTCATTATCCAGTAGGAAACACATTTTCTCAATTAGTATTACTAATATAATACAGTTTGGTAACTTAATTTTGTTTATCCATTATTTAAAAAATATATACTTCTGTGCTTTCATTCTAGTCTGTTGAATACATAGGTTAAACCTAGGTTAGTTGGTGTTTTTAAGTTAAACGTAGCATAATCTACATTTCGGAAGACTTTTTGGAACTGAAGTGTATGACTTAATTCCGTTTCCACGATATTAAATTTTGGTACTTCAAGATGAAGTAGGAAATGAAGTACTGAGATCAAAAAAAAAACCAAAGGAAGAACTTGAAAAGATATATTCAATGGGTTCTGAACTGCATGCGGTATAAGTACTAAGTAAATAAGTATATCGTCGAGAGAAAAGGATCGAGTATGCTAGTACAAGCTGCTTTAATTAGACTACCCGCATCATTTGCTTCTTTTATAACTTCCGTAGGATGGTGAAAAGACTAGAGTTACTATGTGTTTGTACTAGAGAATATTATTATGAGAGAAAAAAGGATCTGCTTTGTTTTTAAGAGGTGGTTTCTTTTCCGTAAGCCATCTTGGTGTTGTGACTGGGTTATTGGTTTGTTCTTTTTGTTTCCCGTACGTATCGTATCGGCCTCGCATACATGGTATGTTGATAAAAAGCAGCCTATGTCTTAATCCAAGGAGTCAGCTAACTATATGTACCAAATTTGAACCTAATCGTTCGTGCTGTTTTTGCGTGACAGAATAACAAACGTACATACACATTTCGAGATTTATAATATTAGTAGGAATAATAGGAAAGTAGGAATATTAGTAGCAGGGAAATTATTTTTGAAAATGCATCCAAGAAAAGTTCTGATATGTGTCCAAAATTTTTTTTAAAGAATCAGACGTCGATCTCCGGAATGGACGAATAAATTAGACTTTATTTTTTTATTTTCTTGTAAAAGTACAATTATACAGGTTGTTCGAAAAAAAAGGTGACTTATTAATTCAACAGCTAATAGGTATGTTTGAAAATCAGTCTAGTGGAAATTATGATAATATTATAGTCCATAGTTAAGACAATATTATGCAAGTCCGTAAGTACAGAACAGTGTCAAATCGGTGTAATTACCAACACCTGAGAATTTACCGACTGTTCTGACAGTCAACAGTCATTTTATTTTGATCAATTTGATAGTATTTGACCTTTATCTTTAGTTTTTAATAGTTCAAAATTATTAAAATGTATAAAAAACGGTTTGGTTTTTTCTTTATTTCTTCTATAAAAAAACGCAGTGGGCGCATTTACAATCTTACATTCAATTTCACATACACACGATACCCAGACTTGAAAAAATAATTTGTAAATAGCAGAAAGAGTTGTTCGGTGCGGGAATCGAACCCAAGTCCATCGCATGGATGCATCGTTAGCGAGGGCTTGCGTTCCATTAAACTAAAACTTTGATTTAATATTTATTACTTAGAATTTTTTACACATATAAAAATAAATTATAGGGTCATTTGGTTTTTACTGAGCCCAAGATTTTACGTTAAATGGATTCCCTTGTGACCTCTAGACGAATAAGTCATTTTTGCAATCCTTAGGTACGCTCGGACTTAGGGATCACCACATTTCATTAATAAATTATTGTCAATCTCTTTATATTTCAGTCATTTAAGGTTTTACGATCTGTGTAACTAAATAGTATCTATAAAACAAAGTCGCTTTCTCTGTCCACATATCCCCATGTATGCTATCTTTGAAACTACGCAACGGATTTTGATGCAATTTTTAATAGATAGGGTGATTGAAGAGGAAGCTTTATACCTATGAAATAGTGGAGAAATTTTAAAGTATTAGCATTGCACCCGTTGAAACTGGGACGGATCCGCTATTACAACATATTTGTATAAAAATTTCTGCAGATATGTTTATCTAGTGGTGAATCAGACCCTATTCTTTGGAGTTTTTTTAAAGCCCTTAAGATCGCTATGGTTGTGGTCCTTTTATCCGCACGCACTTTTCTCATTATTTTATTATTATTATTAGTTGCGTTTGCGTGCGTGCAACTATTGCACTGCAATAATGGCAATGTTGCATTGATCACGTACTGGGTTCGATGTTGTTTAATAATGTTATGTGCGTTATCTATGTATTAAGAATATTACGGGTTTATCGTTTGGTCTAGACAGAAATGGTTGTGATACGAATTGGCTTCGATTGTAAGCATGGAGGTTGAATAGAAAATTTTATAATAGACATTTAAGTAAATAATTGGTTTAGATTTTAAAGACATTTTGAAAAAGTATTTTTTGTGAATCTTCAGTGAGGTCTGTTTTGGATTATTATTCTTATACTGGATCCATTGAACGGTTTTTTGAGAAGAAAGTGAAATTTATACTTTTGGTTAGTTAAGCTTGCTAATCTCAGTTGTGTAAATGTGGAAATATGTAAAAGTATTTTTCACTTAAATTTGCCAGAATTTGAATATGAGTCCCGTTATGACTTGAAACTAGTAGAGCTTTTTTCAATTAATTCACATGACATGACAAAGTCGTTATTACGATTATCAATTCATTGCCAGAATTTGATACTTAATCAAAATACTAAAAACAAAGCATCTATTCAATTGGTTAAAAGAACTATTCTAAGTTAAACTAGTTTATAAAATAACCTTAAAACACCGAACAATATCACATGTAACGCAGGATCCAGTAAACGTAACATGCTCTCCTTGCATAAGGTTGCATAAAATACTTTATAACGTGTATATGTGTGGGTTGATGACGTCATCCAACAACCGGCCAGGGAGACCCGTTACTGGGAACCCTGATAGACTTCATGATAGGGAAATATTTTAATCCATTTACAGTAGGTATTTGTGAAAAGGGGAAAATGAATGTTAGAAGACTTAAGATCAACATCTATATTCGTCCTAAGGCAATTGATTTAAGGAATAGTATCAATTTTTATGGATTGATAATTTCCAAACTTATAGAAAAAAAATATTGATATTGCAAAACACAGCTGATAATATTTACTAACAAACACAAAAACAACAATAAAACAATCATTTATAGGGAATTTTCCTAAATCAAGTTATTAAAAAAGCTCTTAAGCTTAAGTAAACAAACTATTTCGCTTCATATGTATTTAATTTGCAAAGTTATCCTATACCTTGTTAAGTCAATGGCAGACCCACTCAACCATGATTGTATCAATCCTCATTTATTAGGTGAAGGTTCACCGTATAAGGGCATTAATTACAAACTCAAAACCAATTCATGCGAATCCATTGAATGCAGTCCAGAAACACGATAGACATGACACTTGAAACCCATCATAAAATAACAAAACAGTAACACAACACTGTAATCTTATTTAAAAAAAAAACATCTCACACACACGGTCACAAAAAAAAACAAACAAAAAAATGGCAGCAAAAATATTGCACGGTTAAAGAAAAAAAAACTTTTGAATTTCGAACGTTTCACGGCGCAGAGCGCGCGTGCGCCTCGCGAGCCGGCGCCATGACACTGGGTTGCGTGCGCGCAGCCCGCGGTACAATTTACATATTTATTATTATGCTAGGTCCTGCTAAAGCTACCGCGTTCGTGATTGGAGGAAATCAAGGAATAATGATGCTTGCAATTTATTTTGTTGTGAGAAAGCTTTGAAAGAGTTGTAGCTTTCTAGTTTATGTCTTGATAATAGCTACTTGTAGAGAAAATTTACTTTTGAATTATGATAGTAGAATGTATATTTTTTGAGATAATTTATCGACTACGTTCTTGGTGGGGTGATCACAAACAACACTGACTGGTAAAAAACCTGGGTAAATGGGTCAAGAGTAGTTAGCAAAAGTGCTCTGTAACTTAGAAAAAAAATATTTTTTTAACTTCTCTCCGTACTATGGTTTTCTGAATTAACGTATATTTTTACAAACATACATATTCGCATTCACATTACATCCAGACTGGGAAAAACAATTGGTATATGACAAAAAGTTTATTGTTGTTCCGACCGGGATTCTAAATCGGGAAACATTGAAAAGCATTCAATATGCAAACAGTGACATGCATACTATGCATGCATAAAAACAATTTGCAAATAGTAATATTATGTTAAGGTAATATTCATAAATTACTCCATATCAAACAAAATTCAAAGACCTTGTTTATTTAATTTGTAATTACAGACATTGCTTGTCAAAAGATTAATATACAAAACAAAGTTTTTTTTTCATATTAACACCTGATCAAATAGCTAAAGAATGTCATCCAGTCGTTCGATCGGATGTAACCACAGCTTTATTCTCCATTCCAGGGGTGGCAAACTACTGGTACGCGTACAATTTTCTGTCTGCGACACAATTTTATTAAGCCTAGAGTCACTGGTATAATTAACCCCTTTTTTGAGGTATGAAAATCACTATTTACGGCGAACCTAGGATCTAGTCCTTAGTGACCAAGTATGTAGGGTTGTCCATAATTTGAATTTAAAACAACGCCATCTATCGAGTCGTTGTACAACAGGTGTGTTTATGAGCTGAACAGGGTGAAAGGCAGTTTCGGACACTTACTGACTAAAAACCATCCCCATTGGTCCTACATACATACTTAGGCTTTGGTGATAGTTTACCATTAGAAAGTAATTATACTGTTGTTAGTATAAAACGAAAAAACATTTCTGTACAAAAAATGCAGCGTCGTTAAGTAAAGGTTTGCCACCCCTGCTGTATATTCTTATTTCATGGTGAACTGGTAAGGATGCCTTACATCATGTGAAAGACAAGTAGCTGGGAATTTGATATCTTGAGTCATTTTTTTATTACAAACGTTATTAATGATATACATATACATATATATGTTAACTATGTGTAACATTTGGTTTATTATTTGATCGATATTATCTTTCGATATATGTTTGTGAGCTTTTGTTTATTCTGTAGGTGGCCATTACAAAAAATCTTTCAGGGATATTGGTAGCTTTACCTACCTTTAAAGACCTTAAACTATGTTTTATCCTAATCAGGAAATCAAAACTAAAATTTCAGAACCTATACCTACTATCTACTTACTCATCAGACAACTTCCCAACCAATGAGGTAGTTAAAAATAGCCAAAAACTTAAACAAAACACTTAATAATACTCCCAGTAAACCATCTCAGTTAATAAGTACTTCATAAGTGTTTATAACTTTCATCACCAACCCGGAACTGAACTCATTACCCGCGGGAGGCATTGTGAGCTATTTAGCAACATCCTGTCCGCACCTAAGGGTCATTGATCCGCTCTTATGACGTCACACATGACTCGGTATATGAGTTTTTCATGCACTGAAAAAGATTCAATCAATTACAGTACTGGCATTACATTATTAAATTTTTATTGTTATCTAATTACAAAAAGTCCTTTTTTTGTTGTGGTTATTGTAAAAATAAGTGACTTGATTTTTTGTTCATGTAGGTTTTTTGAGGCAGTGAATTTGTTGTCTGTACTCTTTGATACTTTGGATTTATATTGTAATAGGACTAAACAATAGATAATTAAGGAAAGAGAGAATGTGTACTGTTTATGTTTTCTAAATGCAAGTACATACAGGTATAACATTACGAAAACAGTGACCATTTTAAGCAGTCAGGTAAAAAAATTCGAGGCCAAATCTATTTTATTTAGCGGCAAACAAATGTTTGGTCCGTGGAATACATAATTATGGCTGGTGTAAAAAGACTCAGAACATAAAATATTAAAAAGGATTATCAGGTATATTATGAAACTTTCTAAATACGGATAGAGGATTGTTACTCTTTTATGTTAAAACTACTAGATGATAATTGGCTAGGATATTCTAGTCCAGAATAACGCATTATAGACATTTCAATCGAGTAAAACAGAAAAAGCCACTGGTAAAATCTAGTAGACTATAAATAAACACCAGCCTAAGCATATGTCTGTACCCTACTAAAACAGTAAAATGAAAATAATATTTATTGAAATAAACGTTTAACTACATTTCTTCTGAAGACTATTCCGAGAAATTCAACTGAAAGCTTCAGGATTTCATTAAAACAAACGAGTTTAAACAGTTAGTTGTGGAAAATACTGACTTTAAATTAAACTGACGCGTTTTATGAAACCAAATCACTTGGAATTTGTACTGGGTGTATTTTGAGCGTCTTGCAGTCAGTCAGTCAGGAACTGTTTGTCGCAGGATTTTGGTCGTAAACCTGCCTAAATTTCTGAATTCGAAGGTTGATATTGGGACCAAAGAATTTGGAACTATGCTAAGTATATGGCTCCCGATATCCCCGAATCACTAAATCCCCCATCGTCAATTTTCCATATCTAAAAGCCTAACAACTTGTGTTGCTAGTGTCTATGGGTGACGTAGATTGCTTACCATCAGGTAAGTCATCAGCTTATTTACCCCTACATCAAAGAACATGCATCAAATTGCTTAGCAGTCAGCTGTCTAGTCACAGCGTTAATAGTACAGTCGCCTTACTTATCTTTCACAAACTATACGAAACTTCTTGTACTGCACTTGATAGGCCAACGATGGTGATTAATAGATTACGAGTATACCTTTGTAAATAAGCTCTGTAAATAAGGGTAGTGAACATTCTTCGCACATTGATAGCTGTTATCTTTGCACCGTGCATTTGATAAGCAGCCATTACAAGAACCGTAATGTCATTCTATCATAAGTAAGTATGCAATGTGTTTTACTAGAAGTTTTCTTGCATCGAATTTGTGATAATCTGTAAGATTGTTTCATTTTTTATTAAAATACTTCTGTTTGATTGATGGTGCCTAATAGTTATGGGTTATGGATTCAAGTGGAGCAGGAGAAAGGAATGGTTTTTAATCAGTAAAAGATCGAGAGTCCGACACTCCCTCTCGCCTACCAAAAAAAAGTGAAGAGTATCTGTTTTTTTTCTTCAAATATCCTAATGAAATCCCTTCATAAAAACGTAAACGTTAAAGGTAGTGTCATAATCGAAAAGTTCCCATTTTAGGTAAAAATCTTTTTGACTTAAACTTGATTTTCAACAGTCTTTGTTATGCTATAAATCGGCAAATGAGCAGACAAATCACTGGTTGCAAGCAATCGGCGCTGTCCATGGACACTCGGCGACATGAAAGGGGATTTGGAGGAGTGAGAAAGGACCTCACTTACATGGCGAAACATAACATAGTAAATATTCTGCGAGGTTGTGGTATCATTCCAGTTGACCGGCTGATTTACGCCCAAGCATGGCTTTACAGTTCACAATTTCTTATAACAAAGGATTCAAAAAGTGTGGAAGAGCCATGCTTCGGCACGAATGGGTTGGCTCGACCGGAATGATACCACGGCCTCACAGAAAACTAGCGTGAAACAACCACAGCGTTGTGTTTCGCCGTGTGAGTGAGGTTACCGGAGGCCCAATCCTTCCCCTCCCCCAATCCCTCCTCAATCCCTAATCTCCAAATCCCTAATCCCTAAAAGGTCGGCGCTGATTGCTAACCATCAGGTAATCCGTATGCTCGTTTGCCGACCTATTACATAAAAAAAGATTAAGATCTGGTTGATTGTTTATTGATACCTAATAAATGACTTAACGATGACTGACAACTGACACTGGTCGTATATTCTACTGGCTACTGAGTACTGACCAGCCCCTATCAATTATGTCATTACTCAATCATTGTGTAACTACTGGTAATTAATATCGAGTTGCGTTTTTACAATCTATATTATTGTATTGTATTAATTTAGATTACGATTTTCGCCTTTAATATTATTACCTATTTAATTTTATTTAGTATCGTTACTGTAGTATTATTAATACGATTAAGGATTTTTAAGGTTGAATAAGATTTTTTTTTTGTAGTATACGTTTCGCGAGACTTGTTAAACTATTAAATAAAGTATTTATTTTTAACGATTTCGACACTTTAGAAGAGGGACTCGATTAGTTTCAAGTCTTACTAGGGCTCATATACATGAGTCGCATTATGAGGCAGACGATGGCGGACGTCACGCAGCAAAAATATGTTGTCGAATTAAAATTTGTTTGGTTTATTTATTTCTGTAATGTCATATCATTTTTTATTGTTGCTTCGTGATTTGTACATTTCAGTCATGTGTAAACCAATATCTAAATCTATGAAAATTGATAATGAAAATGATAAATGTTTTTTTTTATATGGGTACAAAGTATCGTCTAGGGTCCTATTACAACATTTCCCGCGGCTTTGTCCGGTATTTCAATTACCAGTGCCACGTGGACCAGGTGTCGGCTGTCCTGCGCACACGCATGTTGCGTAAACATCTACATTAGCGAGAAATAGGTCATACGTGGTGTTGCCCGGAATGGAACCGGAGTCCATACATCAAGCAGATACATTACTTGGTTGCGGATGGCACTTCCTATTTCATAATGTGTGTAATTAAGTTCATTTTGAAATGTCACGGATAGTATTATATTTATATGGATGTATATTAGTGTTATTTAGCTACAAGCTTTTACCAGCGGCTTTATCCATATTATCAGGGTAAAAATGGTTTATATGTAATTATTAACTTTAATCTATATCTGTCCAAAATTTCATTCCGATCCGTTCAGTAGTTTTATGTGAAAAAGTACCAAGCATTCATCCATCCTATCATTATACTTACGAAGTACCGCGTTGAAATTGGTAGGGTATGTTGAAAGACCAATGTTTTTTTATTATGGGATATGTAACCCCAAAAAGTTAATACATATACAATGGCATCCTTTATATTAAATAGAGGTTTGGTAACTCAAGCGAGTTAACGACATAAAGAACATACCAAAAACATTATTTAATATAAATAGAAAATAATCCTATGCAAAAAAGACATGGCTATTTCTAAAGTATCCGTCAAAATCATCAAGTTTACGCTAGTTATTAAAGTTTATGAAATGAGATCTGACTAAAGCAGTAAGGTTTGTGAGAGAAAAATGAAATAATATATTCCGTCGTAACGAGGGAGCCAGGCAGTTCACTATTTAATTACGAATTTATGAACAGCGGGTGAAATGCAAACCTGGCCGGGTGAGGGTGTAGGGAGAGGCGGACGCGAGAGCGAGTTCATAGGCGTAAGCGTTTTAAAAAAATACGACGTTTTAATAATACTCCTGTGTAGATCGAGATATTATTTTCAATTTATTAAAAGTGACATACATACTAACAAAATAGTCGAATAAATAGAAAACATTATTATGGTTTTGAGCTTTTTTTGTCAAATAAAAACTGGAGTTTTAGTTTGAAACCCCTATATGTATAATATTAAAATTGATTTATAAGTTTTTTCTATAAAGAAGATAAAAAATAAGTTTAAAAAACTACATTTAAAAATATTAATAAAACCTTTTATTTGCCTCAAAAGTTTTTAAAGTAAATATAAATAAACTACTGTTAACCCGCTGTCGCCTATCACGAAGCTCCCACCCGCTCCATTGCAGCATCTCTCAGTTTTGGTTAATTAAGACAGTGTTTTGAGTGGCACTTAGAGCGAGCTAAATAAATAACGGGCAAGCACACCAGAGCTGAAACTCGATGAATGGAAATAATGTAAAATATTGTGTCAGTGCTGAGGGCGAAACTAAAATATAATTATACAACAGCACTTTATTTGTGTTGAGTAGTTACTACTGCGGCTACTATCTCGTAGGGAGAGCAGTTAAGTATAAAACCGTGCAAATATAAAATTATTTTGGCTTTGATCCTTCTGTAATTAGCTTACTTAGCACGCTCATGTCTGTAGTTGTTAATATCTGCTAGATGTTACAGTTTTAGTAAATTTTATTAAATAATTTTGTAATGCCTCAAGACAGCGGAAAAAGGCTTCGAACACACGCATTTTAAAAATTGCTTCTAGGAACTACATATATGTATATTATTCCAGGCTGTAATCTATCTCTGTGCCAAATTGCATTCTGATACGTTCAGTAGTTTTTACGTATGTTACATACTTACACACTGTCACGTTTATAATACCTATTAGTAGAATTTTAAAAATCTATATCTCGCACCTTATTTATCATGAATAGGAACATAATTTCGCAGTCCTTTGGGATTATATCAACAAATTCGTGTATACTAATTGTGTTTAATGTTGTTATTATACGTATTATTTACAAATGAGTTACATAAGCAAAAACAATTAAATCAGACCAAACAAAAGTATTGTGACGGAAAAGTGGTTCAAACTCTTTGACATCATGACGTCATGAGTTTTGTCGAACTTTCTGGAATTATTTGTGTGACAGAAATGGAAAATTAAAGAGCGAGAAGGAGAATAAATAAAAATGAATAACGAAATTATTGGAAGGTTCTGGAGGCATGACGATCAAAAAGAATAACGAAATTGAATGTTCCAGAACCTGACCGGGGGTATATAAGCGGAACTGCGGCTCACTGCTGGCAGTTGAGTTCTAAGTGTATAGCGATTCGGAAGAAAAGGAAGAAGTGAAAAAGAAGAAAAGTGAGTGAAATAGTGAAGTGCAGTCAGTTAAGTGAGTTAAGTCAGCGTGAACGGCAAAGTTGTGTCAGTCGGCCGGACTCTGCTGGAGAGGAACGCCGATAACTTAACTCCGTGGACGCTGTAACTTAAGTGCAACAGAAAGTCTGAAAACCGGTATTAGTGTTTCATTTCATCCAATCCCGTAACCCAAGCCCGCATAGTCAGGAACGTGACGTCAGGCACGTAACATTTGGTGTCAGAAGTGGGATTGGAGAAAAATGCCGCTAGTGCCGCAGGACGTAAGAGGAGTGAGTACCCGTGCAATGTCAGACCCGTGTGAGGGAAGAGGGTGCTGCAGCTCAAACCAGCGATGCAGAAGCCAAGCCTGTGCAGGTGGATCTTCTGCTACAGCTGCAGCAAATGATGGCAGAGCAAGCGCGCCGTCAAGAAGAGCAAGCGCGCTGTCAGGCAGAACAGCTGCGGGAGCTGAAAGAAGAGCAAGCGCGCCGCCAAGAAGAGCAAGCGCGCCGCCAAGAAGAGCAAGCGCGCCGCCAAGAAGAGCAAGCGCGCCGCCAAGAAGAGCAAGCACGCTGTCAGGCGGAACAGCTACGGGAGCTGAAAGAAGATCAAGCTCGTCGCGAAGAGGATCAAGCTCGCCGCCAAGAGGAGCAAGCGCGTCGCTTGGAAGAGATGCATAAGGATTTCACGAAGGGACTGCAAAAGGCTGTCGAACGGGTACAAGAAGTGGAGGAAGGGTTAGGCAAGTTGGAACATCGCGTCATGGCGATAGAGGAGAGAGTGAAAGAAGAGATCTCCAAAATCAAGCAGGAAGTGACAAGCCCAAGCCCTTTGAAGAGCCGAAGCCGTCTTGCAGCCGTTTTTGACGCCCCAAATGTGGCCTCAAGCGCAACGCAAGGGCTCAAGATTCCCCATTACGACGGAACAACATCTTGGAACGCGTTCAAGCTACAGTTTGAGACACTTATGGAGGCTTATGGTTGGACTCAGAAGGAAGCACAGTCAGCCCTCACCCTGGCCCTCCGTGATCAAGCGCTCTCAGTGCTGGAAGCTATCGGCGCAAGTGGGGATCTCAGCTTTAGTGCCCTCCTCGACGCACTTGAGGCACGTTTTGGAGACAGCCACCTCGAGCACGTGTACAGAGCGCAATTAAAAGAGCGTACTCAGCGTGCTAATGAGAGTCTACAGCAATGGTCCGTGGAAATCGAGAAACTTGTGCGTCGAGCTTTCCGGTCGACACCGTCAATGATTGAAGGCACGCTTCTCCAAGCGTTCATTGACGGTATTCGGGACCCCGAAGTACGAGCTGCTGTTCATCTGGGCCATCACAAGAACATGAAAGAAGCTCTGGCCCATGCATTGGAAGTGGAAGCCGTGCGTGGCAACTCCCGTTCCTTACGTCTGCGGGAAATGACGACGACGAAGCAGGTACCTCCACACCGTCGGAACTTCATGTGCTATGGATGTGGAGAGCGTGGGCACATACGGAGCGACTGCCCGAAGAAGATGAACCGCCAGGACGCGGCGGTCTCAACTTCTGACCAGCAGGGAAACTTAAATACAGCCAGGGCTGCGGGGTGGGCGCTGGCTGGTAGTGGAACAACCCCAACAATCTACATCAAGCAAACCAACGATGGAAATACTCTGGTAATAGACGGTCACGTAAATGGGAAAAACAGTCAGCTAACATTAGATACTGGAGCTTCAAGGACGGTGATAAATGTTCGGCTGCTCGAGCAAAACATCAGGAAACACCTTAAACCAATTGTTGGCCTACAAATGAAATCAGCTACCGGCCAGTGCATACCGATAAGTGGAAAACTGCATGTAACAATCAAAATTGGGGAACGTGTTTATCGACATGAGGTTATTGTGGCCAAAATTCTGGATGACTGCATCCTGGGACTTGACTTCCTGCAAGGGCACCAGTGTAACATCGACTTAAAATCTGGAGTTTTAGTATGTGGAACTGAGGAAATTCCGATGAAGGGTGGAACCCTGGGAAAAGTTTGCTGTTTAAGAAGAACTGTTCTTGCACCAAAATCACAGACTCTCGTACCAATCGCATTACCTAGGAGGAAGGAAGGAAGTTTACCTCGAAGGTGCGCTGTGATTGATAAATCGGAACACGTAAGCTCATGGCTACCGGCAAGAACTGTCGTGGGGTCATCTGATGTCAACCGCATTCCGGTATTCAACTTCAGTGATTCAAAAATTACGATTGAAGAAGGAGAGCCTGTGGGCGTATTGGAAGAAGTGGCCTGGATAAGAAAATGCTCGGAGAATCTTGTGAAGAGGGACAGTACGGGAATTGACTTTGTAACGAAAATCTTAGACGAAAACAAAAGTCTGACAAAAGTGGAGACTATGAAAGCTAGAAATTTACTTCTTCGATTCTCTGATGTGTTTTCAAGAAGCGATGGTGATATTGGCCGAACTGGTTTGGTGAAGCATAAAATAAACACAGGTGATACAATGCCAATTCGTCAAAGGCCCAGACGCATACCATTCGCTCGTGAGAAAGAGGTTGAAGAAATGATTGACGATATGAGGAAAAATGACGTGATAGAGCCCTCTTCTAGCCCTTGGTGTTCACCTGTCGTGCTTGTCAAGAAGAAAGATGGTTCAACGAGGTTTTGCGTAGACTATCGACGATTGAATGATATAACCAAGAAGGATAGCTACCCGTTACCAAGAATCGATGACACACTTGACACACTGAGTGGCATGAAATGGTTTTCAACGCTCGATCTGAAAAGCGGCTATTGGCAGGTGGATTTGGATCCCAAGGACAAGGAAAAGACCGCATTCTCAACTGGGAAGGGACTCTGGCAATTTAAGGTGATGCCATTTGGATTATGCAATGCACCGGCAACCTTTGAGCGTTTGATGGAACAGGTGCTGGCGGGACTGCTGGGCGAAACCTGCCTAGTTTACCTCGATGACATCATCATTGTTGGACGGGATTTTGACGATCATCTTAGGAAATTGGAAAAGGTACTCGACAAGCTGCGTGGAGCTAATTTAAAGTTGAGTCCAAAGAAATGCTCTTTCTTCAAGCGCGAAGTGAATTATCTAGGACATGTTATTTCTGAGAGAGGAATTGAGACTGATCCAGCCAAGACTGTCGCTGTTAAGGAATGGCCAACACCTAAAGACAAAACGCAAGTTCGCGCATTTCTTGGATTGTGCTCGTATTATCGGCTGTTTGTGAAAGGATTCTCGGACATTGCCAAGCCTTTGCATCGATTGACAGAGGAGAAACGTGCCTTTATCTGGGACGAGGATTGTGAGCAGGCCTTTCGAGAACTAAAAGAACGGCTTTGTAACACACCAATTCTCGGATACCCCAGCGCGAAAGGAATATTCGTAGTTGATACGGATGCCAGCAATATTGGAATAGGAGGTGTCCTTTCACAACGCGATGGTGAGCAGGAGAAGGTTATTGCTTACTTCAGCAAGTCACTATCCAAGCCGGAGAGGAATTATTGCGTGACCAGGAGGGAATTGCTGGCCGTAGTCAAAACTCTGCACCATTTCAAGAAGTATTTACTGGGACGGAAATTTTTGATCAGAACTGATCACGCTGCTTTGAAATGGCTGCTTCAGTTTAAGGATCCCGAAGGCCAAGTAGCCAGATGGTTGGAACAACTTCAGGAAATTGACTTTGAAATTGAACATCGCGGCGGAAGAATTCATGGCAACGCAGATGCATTATCGAGACGCCCATGCGTGGAAGATTGCAAGCATTGTGCCAAGAAGGAAACTGCTTTTCTTAAGGTGATAAGGACTGATACTGTTGACGAGGCATGGGGAGATGATGCGATGAAATTAGAACAGGAAAGAGATGCAGATATTAAACCAATACTGGAGTGGCTACGAAGTGGTAACAAGCCAAATTGGAGTGACGTCGCCCAATATAGCGCGGTAACGAAAGGTTTATGGGCACAGTGGAAAAGCCTTACGCTGCATAACGGACTTCTGTGCAGGAAATGGGAATCAACAAACGGCAAGGACGAGCATTTGCAATTGGTGGTGCCTCGTTCAAAAATAAGGGATGTATTAAAAGCGTTCCATGATGGATCTTCTGGAGGACATTTGGGAATTAGGAGGACTTTGGTGAAGATCAAGGAGAGGTTTTATTGGTTGCATTGCAAATATGACGTCGAAGATTGGTGCCGGAAATGCACTAGTTGTGCAGCTGTCAAGGGTCCACAAACAAGAAGCAGAGGGGCGATGAAAATCTACAATGTTGGTATGCCTTGGGAGAGAATAGCCTTAGACATCGCTGGACCATTTCCAATCACTGATTCGGGCAATCGCTACGTTTTAGTGGTTATGGATTATTTTATAAAATGGCCGGAGGTCTTTGCCATACCGAATCAAGAGGCAGTAACTGTAGCCGCGAAGTTGGTAAACGAGGTATTCACCCGATTCGGAGTGCCCTTGGAAATGCACAGTGATCAAGGACGGAACTTTGAATCCCAAGTTTTTCAGGAAACTTGTAAACTTTTGGGAATCCATAAGACTCGAACGACCCCTTATCATCCACAGTCAGATGGAATGGTCGAACGTTTCAACCAAACATTGGAGCGACACTTAGCAAAGGTGGTTGACAGCCATCAGAGAGATTGGGACACTTACATACCTCTCTTCTTGCTTGCCTATCGGACTGCTGTACATGAAAGTACCGCTAAGACGCCTGCATTTGCAAATTTTGGAAGGGAATTGAGATTACCGGCAGATCTTGTATCGGGCTGTCCACCTGGCGACTCTCGCACCGAGTTTAGCGATTACATAAGCGAGTTAAGGGCAAAAATGTTGGACATTTATGAGCAGATCAGGGAGGCCGGTCTTCAAGCTAGTGATCGCGCAAAGACGCGCTATGATCGACGAGCCAATTCTGTTGGGTTTGAAGAGGGGTCATTGGTCTGGCTTCATAATCCAGTCAGAAGGAAGGGAAAATCTCCGAAGCTGCAACCGAGTTGGGAAGGTCCTTATGAGATAGTCACGAAGATCAATGACATTACTTACAGAATTCGGAAGACTTTAAGGAGCCCTTTGAAAATTGTCCATATAGACAGGTTGGCGAGGTATTACGGCAGCAACGATGCTCGGGACGAGCAAATCTAAGAGGAGGGCAGTGTGACGGAAAAGTGGTTCAAACTCTTTGACATCATGACGTCATGAGTTTTGTCGAACTTTCTGGAATTATTTGTGTGACAGAAATGGAAAATTAAAGAGCGAGAAGGAGAATAAATAAAAATGAATAACGAAATTATTGGAAGGTTCTGGAGGCATGACGATCAAAAAGAATAACGAAATTGAATGTTCCAGAACCTGACCGGGGGTATATAAGCGGAACTGCGGCTCACCGCTGGCAGTTGAGTTCTAAGTGTATAGCGATTCGGAAGAAAAGGAAGAAGTGAAAAAGAAGAAAAGTGAGTGAAATAGTGAAGTGCAGTCAGTTAAGTGAGTTAAGTCAGCGTGAACGGCAAAGTTGTGTCAGTCGGCCGGACTCTGCTGGAGAGGAACGCCGATAACTTAACTCCGTGGACGCTGTAACTTAAGTGCAACAGAAAGTCTGAAAACCGGTATTAGTGTTTCATTTCATCCAATCCCGTAACCCAAGCCCGCATAGTCAGGAACGTGACGTCAGGCACGTAACAGTATGTAACGTCATACACACATACATATTTGTTGTACTTTGTGTTTATCATAACGTTATACTTTTTATTATGATCAACATACAGACAAACAAGTCGTTTCTATTTGTATTACGCAGTAGTTTAGACTCTAAACGTACCTAATAAGACAGACATGTGTATATTATTATGTATTGTTGATCGAAGTGATTACAAATGCATGCCTACCAGTTCGGTTCTCGGGCCATGCAACGTATGATTCGGTGTTTATTTTTTTGGATTTTTTAACTGACGCACGTTCGTTGATTGCTTAATGAATAGGTCGGCTCGACCGGAGTGATACTACGGCCTTACAGAAAGTCGACGTGAAACAACCCCAGCGTTGTATTCCGCCGTGTGAGTTAAGTTACCGTGCGTAATGGAGTAACAAACATCCAACTATACCCTTATCCGTCGATACTTACAAAACTTTTGCGTATCATTCAATATTATACAATGCCATAAATTATTATAAAACATTATCTGCATAACTAATAAAACTTTATCCAATAATAAACCAGTTGAATAATTATTATAATAATAAAAGTTGCAAGTGAATTAAATGAAAATAGCGTGAATATGACCTCGATTCAATTAATGTATTAATTATATTGGCGATCAGTTTTAATTAGAGGTGTGTGCGCGCTTCGTAATTAATTGTGGCGTAGCGCGGGTGCAGATGGGCAGTGGCCGGTAGGATGAACTTAGTAACTGGCGCTAGTGACTAGAATGGAGTGGAATAAACTAGCTTAAAAATAAACATTGAATACTTGTTAAAGGCTCAATCTATTATATATAGTTATAGTTTTGCTTTTGGTGGCTATAAACACGATTGTGATTTATTTAAAAATTTATATATATGTTTTGAATGCCGAAGTTATGATTAAAAAGTGCTGCTTATAAATTCAAATTCAATCGGACTTTAATTTGGTTAAATAGAGCTTTTGATTATGTTGCAATATTCAAAATATTCTGTATTTAAGTTAATGCTTCAGGTTAGCCACAACATTCAGCATTTATAAGCAGTATAAGCCACAGCAGCTCAGAACCGTGCGCGAAGCCATTACACCACCACAGATAGATACTAACAGGGCCGATCAGCCGCGAGGGTAGCGGGACCTTGCAAAAAAGCTTCGAACCATATCCCTTATGGAATCAACTTTTAAGTTTAGAATTTTGAATCGAACACATACTGTTTACACATCAACAAAAATAATAGTTTCAGAGTTCGCTTAAATGACATTATGATATCAACACACATAAAATTTGAAACACGATACAATGAGGACTATCAGCTAAATGACTCGTTCCATCTGAACACGGGCTTACAACATAATCAGTGGAACAGTGCATTCGCTTCGGCAAATAATTATCGACGACTAGTGATTGAGATCTAGTCGCTAAATACACGTATCCAAAACGTATTAGTCAAGTAGCTAGCAGAGTACTGGCGTGGTATATTGGCACTAATTGTAATTAGGATTTGGTGCCAAAGTCGCGTGTGCTTTACAAGAAGGTGGTGGTAATTAACTCAGTGGAAAAGTCATTCAGAATAAGATTCCCATATCACATCATAAGTGCCCACTCCTGAGCAAAGGCCTCTTCTCACACGTTTGAGCATTAAGTAATAACCAAGCTTACTCGAAGAGGATTGGCGATTTCAAACCTATGATTAAAAATTATTAGCCAAGTTTCCTCACGATGTTTTCCTTCACCGTATGCCAGTGGTATCTAAATAATCATACGAAGTATTTATATATCGGAAAAAGTCACATTGGTACTTGCCAGGTTTCGAATCTCCGGGCCACCATGACTACCTATACTATACACGACTATGACTTGAAAAGAGACGGACCTCTGAGTTCGGAATTTCTTCTCAGAGTAGTCAGATAGAAAATGCTGGCTTCCTCTAGTTTTTTACATATAATTTTGACGTGTAAAAGTTCTGTTTTATGTATGTGTCATTGTTTCATGACACTAGATATATATTGATTTATAATTTTGTTTAGATTACCACATATATTTTATAGAATGGGTGAAATTCTTTCCTTCGCCAATTATCGCTCATAACACATGAGCAGTCTAAAAAATCGCAAGGTTTTGTGATCATGAAACAGTGCGCTTGTCTGAACCACGCTTAATGCTAATCCCATTTAAAACTAATTTGGAATAAATATTTTAGTTGTGTGCAACGACCAAATTAATGCGACAGACGACGGATATTAATGTTAAAGTTGTGTTGCAATCATGTCGCTAACTATTGCGTTCCGGTCGTACGTTTCAGTCGCGTGCGCGTGTCCATTATAACACGACACGACACAAAATAGCGGTAGGTATCTAAATACCGCTCACAAATAATATTTTTTTATATTATTATTCTAACTACATCAAAATTTATTTGATTATAGCTCGAAAAGATAATCACAAAGGCATTTAACTCCCTTTTTAGCTGTCAACATAAAAGTTCTTTGTTCTATTAACGGATTGACGCACCGACAAATATTACTTTACGACACTATTGTCTACTAATAGACGTTGACGAATCCGTTTGTAGCAATTAAGTTGTAAACAATGAGTGCACAGTGCTCAAACTCTAATCAACACCAGACAAAATATGTAGACACAGTTTTAAGTTATCTTTGTACTTATTTTAATAATGTATTAATTGTATCTAATGTTTATTTTAAAAATCATGTCTATTTCGTATAAACAAGGTTCAATTTCCTAGAATAATAACTTGGCAACTTTGAAGTAAGTACAAAAGTATGCTTTGATACGTATTTCTAAATTCATCACGCCTTTTCATACATAGAGTACTTCAGAGTCACATTTTAATTGAAAACTGGCTTCCTGCCCTAGTCTTGTCACGTGTATTGCAAAAGCTAACTAAGGGATCACACATATAATTTCACAAAACTTGAAACCGTTCAAACTGCGCTGATAATGGAGATTATGGAAAACTCCTCTTTTGAACTGTAGGTTTATAATTGAGTACTTAGTTTATTCCGAAAAAATATGGTGTTGATCATTACTTTTTAAAGGGATGTAGGTTATGTGTCTGTTTAACTGATCTGTGGCTTTAGAATTACCCTTATAACAACAATATATGATCTATAACAAGCAGGTTATTATCGCCTATAATAAAAAACGTCCTAAAATGATGATTTCCATCAGATATTTAGCAAATTAATCAGTATAAAATTACGTACCGTTGGCAAGGGATGTTAATAATGTAGCGGTTGCCATGACAACGGCCGGCCCTTGAGGGCTACTGCGCCGCGGGTAATATGTAGTCAGATGACATCGCACTGTGCTACAAACAGGGGGAATCGAGCACAAAATTACGTTAGATTTTTGTTGTTATTGTTGCGAGAAAAAATATTTCCTTTCACTCTTTAACTTTGAGCTTAAAAAGTCCTTGTTTTTAATGTTTGAAAAATCCCGTCCGTTATATCCGAATCGATAAACTACAGCTTTAAGGGTTTTATATAATTTAAAAATTACTAAAACCTGAAGTAAGACTTCTATGAACATTTCCGAAAGTTAATTAATTTTTTACACATCTTTAGATCACTTGAAATCAACAAAAGTAGAAACAAGGATAAACAAATAGATAATTTACACGTATATCGCCGCTAGCAACTCGATCGCGTCTGTGCCCTAAGCTGTACTAAATCTACTGGTATTCAATTTTCATCGATCAGTTAAGATAATTAGCGGGTGGCCGTAATTTACAGCATGTTGATCAAATAACTACTGCGCTCATCTCATCGGACGTGTTCGGGGACCTACACACGATGCGACGTGTAATTAGTACTGGATGACAGCACACACGCTGGACTAAATATTGAACGAGCTGGAAAAAAAGAAAATAACTAAAAGCCGTTATGAACTGAAAAGACCGAGAAAGAGTAACTTAAATAATAATTATTATTTTTTATGTTTTTTTTATTATTATACAAGTTTTACTTCATAAAAGTAGGTAGAATATTTTGTCTAGATAGCCTGTCAGTGATTTAATATAAATAAACTATACATCGCCGGTATAATCCCCGGCCTCGCAAAACCGGCGTGAAACAATCACAGCGTTGTGTTTCGTCGTGTAAGTGAGGTTACCACAGGCCTAATCCTTTTTAACCCTCCGCCGTTCTGCCCTAATTAATAAATCTCCAAAATCCTAATCCCTAAGTTGCGAGTGTAAATGGGCGGAGTCGATTGCTTACCATCAGGTAATCCGTCTGCTGACCAATCACATAAAAAAATCATTTCCAAACATGGGTCAAATTATGTAGCAACGGTAAATTTCGTGACGTATGATCTATTTTTAAAGTTTTATCGTAATTTAAACATTAATACTTTGATGTTGGTATAGTAAAAACAATAATTTAAATGCTAGTGATGCAGTGAAAACAAAGATGGAAGCGGCCCAGTATGAGATAAGTAAATATTTATACTTCAGTCATTTCTTCCATTTCGTTATTTCGTTTTCAAAGCAGCAAACGTCACTTAATATTTCTAGGAAGTTTATTTTTTCACGCGTATCATTCTCAGTTTTGTGAAATGTTTGAATGATTAAAGCAAATAAAAATTTTTACTAATTTCTTTACTACATTTATATAGTTATCAATATTTTTTCTTTTATTTTCAAGCGTGTTCTGATTATATTATCTCAAATAAAAGATAAAGAAACAAATATTCATCTTTGAAGTTTATTTCATACCCAAGAAAATCAATTAAACGATTCCCTGATCTCATATCCATTGAATTTCGGCACGTTGTCAATTCATGGTCGAACAAAAATGTGCAATTTGAATTTTGGCGTGTGTCCAACCGATGGCTGTGATGGCACACTGTGCAGCCATTAACATATTAATGCAAAACGTTATTAGGGGCGGTAACTGATGGCCGGCTTAGACAGCCATGTTGAAAGCTGACGATAGTTCACGTAGGGTAAGAATGGGTATTACCGGTCACTTAAGGCAAAATGATCACAAATCAAATAATTATAAACATTTCTTTATTAAACCTTTTAACAATCAAACTATAGGTATTCTTCTATCAAAATCACATTAATTCAGATCAATAATTTAAATAAATTTAGCACAATCAGCATTTAAAAAAAAATCGAGTTTGACTGGTATTAGACACATCGGCAGGTAAAACCAGTCAGTAGGTTGCTAATGCCGGTCAAGCTTTGTTCAGGCATGAGTCGCAAATGAAACCCTCAGGAGAGTCATAACCAGAGCACTCAGCGTGTGCCCAGACACCACACAGCATACATCTATACCAGAGCTCGTTATCACGTCCATAATCATCGCAAATAAAACATTTGTTTTCATAATCTTCGTCAGCATCGGTGTCTTCGTCTTTATGCAGGTCTGTCATTTCTACTTCTGAGTCCGACGTCCTCTCATTTCATTTGTTTATATCTTGGAGCACTTTAGCACTATCTTTTTAGCTTTTTTTTCACTTCCATTGATTTTCCTTTTCTTTTATCAGTCGTTTTTTCGGTTTTTATTTTAAGAATTGGCTTTTTCTTCTTCTTTGTAATTTTTCTGTTTTCTTTCTCGACTAAAGCTTCTTTGTTAGGAATTTCTGTTAATACTGTTTGCGAGATCGTATGTTTTTTTCTTGTCCCTCGACTTATTTCGTAGTGGCAAAAGATCCTTAACAGTGACAGGTTAACCAATGCTGGAAATAGAAGGAACGGGGTTGTCATAATGTAGTTGTTTCATTATTTGTCCCTGTTTAGTTGCTCTTGGCTCCACGATGCCTTTGAATTGGGTTGGCTTCTTCTTTTTGCCATCCTAAAATAATAAAAAAAATCATTAATAGTAAAATAAATTATACCCGTGTTTACCAATTTTACTTGTGGTTAATACCGGTCAGCATGACCGGCATTGCCCGATTCGCAACATCTTCATAAAAAAACTTCTAGATATTAAACCTGACCAAATAAGTTAAAAAACGATTATCACTCTGAATGCTAAGTAATTATGGTGCAACAATCCTAGGTAACAATGTAAGAAACGTGAAATTATAAACACTCACCTGTTATCGTTTTATCCCGAAAATTTACATCAACTAGGCGCGAAAACAAACGACGTGAATTCACCCAAGAAGTCGGCTGCGGAATTAAGCGGGGACCGGGGCGTTGTCGCTCGGCGACATCACTCCACTCGCTGTGTATGTGTACTTGCGTCGGAACACAGTAGTTTTTGAGATTTTAGATTGACCGGTAATACCTCCTGACCGGTATTACCCGGTTCTACCCTACTGCCGATTAAGGCAACAGCAGACATCCAGGTGTACTATTGGTAGATTTATATGGAAATTTATTTAAAAATGTATAGTATACGTAGCACTGTTTTTTCTGTAACAAGGATCCGATAGAAATGCTTCTACCCTCATGAGAAAAAGGCAGATATTTTGTGTATTAAGATATTTGCTGATAAATATTATCTTAAATATGATTACATAAAATGAGACAAATTCGTTTTCTTTCTCCCTAATTCTCTCTATCGGACTTTGATGCGGTTCCTTACTAGATAGAGCGGTTGAAGATTAAGGTTTATAATTATGTATAATAACATCTACTAAATAATAGAGAAGTTTAGTATGACCATCGCACCCATGCGAAGTCGGAGAGAGTCGCTAGTATGATCATAAAATAAAACGATGTTTCACATTTCTAAGCAAAAAAAATAATCAAAGTACTCATAAATAACTCATAAGTACCATTACTTATCAAAAAACATAGTACACAATCCATTGCGTGCTGGCTGCGTAGAACAGTATAAATCAATGTAACCGAACGCGTAACGGCAGGTGTTCTATTATTTACCGACTATTTTATCCTCGCAGTAAAAGTGCGTGTAATTACCGGTGTAAATTACTGTACTTACGTGATTATGGTTATTTCTTAATCCAAGTGTGCTTACCTGTGGATTAAATAAAAAATAAATTAGACATTAGAGCAATAAGTAAGAATAAGATCGAGATAAAGTTAGCAGTCCTGCCAGAATGCTTGAAAGTCAACATTGTTGAGCTCAAACGTGGGAGAAGTACTATTCGCTATTTATATATTTTTAGAGTCACTGAGAACTGCTTAGCTTTCATATTATATAGGTATATAAAACTTGTTAAAATCAGTTGAAGCTACGCTAACGCCTACCCATAAGCAGCCTATTCACTCGGGCCTTGAAGACCCCAAGGTTTAACCGTTCGGGAAACACAGATTCCGGAAAAAATATCCACTCTACACTCTATATACACATGAAACGAGGACGTAAATGTAGTTTTGATTATTATTTCTGGTAAGGTTAGAACCTTAGACTTCAATAGACCACCAGTCTTTTCGAAGACTCCTTGAAATTTTATCATTCTTCTTTTATCCATACAACTTTCAAAAGTAAATTAATTAGTTGTTCTACTTCAATAAACCAACGAAAAAATCCCAATTAAAATGAAAAACAAGAGTACTTGTCGTCGAAACACTTGAGTCATAATTTTGTATTTAGCTACTGTGCTGCATACAAAGTCGATAAGTGGTCATAAGTCATAAGTCCCAATAAGTAATGACGTGTACACACTGGCACACTGGCGGTGTTTAAATGGCTAATTAGAAACGGGAAGTTTTAGTTAAATTTAGTAAATGGATTTTGAAATACTTCGTTTCCAGTGTTCTACTGCTAAAAGCTGATTTTAAAATCTGCTATATTTACTGAAGAAGATGTTGATAAAGATATTTGTAGAAGAATAGAATTTGGCATTTTTTAAATGTATGTAAGCAATCAGCGCCGCCTTTGCATATCCGCAACAACGGAGATGTTACGAATACGATCGGACCATTTGGGTATTGGAGTTATGGAGATTTACCATTGAGCCTCTGGTAAAACTATCGACATAGTTTTTCTTTTTGGTAATATTTGTATCAGTACTTTTTTAACTGGTATCTAATAATTTCTCGTAATATTTTTTCCAACTATCATTCATTACCATTATTTTTTTGCTAATGTTTATTTATCTCTAACTCTCTCTCTCTCTCTCTCTCTCTCTCTCTCTCTCTTTGCAGTCTTTCTCTTCTTTTGTACATAAACCTAATACATGAGTACACATTTACTCATTGTATCCTTTTCCCATAGTCTATCCTCGTCCTAACACAAGTCATGCGCAGCTTGCATGCGCCGGCGCCACGGCACTCGTATATCTGTCACAAATCGGCGCGCGCGCAACCAGCCTTTATTGGACGCCCATTGAGAACCGACACACATTCATTGCAGGAATTCGTAGGCGTATGTATAAATAACTTTAGAAAAAATCTAAATAGATTTTGTTACTTTGGTATAAGGTAAATTAACAGTTCTCATAGTCATGGAACTAGGAATAAGTAACAAATAATCAAGTTTATCTATCTAGCAGCTCAGTAAATTTATCTTTTGACAACAGCTTCTTATTAGTTGACTGAGGCCAATATTCTTATACCTATTTAATAATAAAAAAAAACTGTAAGTATTAATATTGCTACGCGCATTACTCTTGAACAGCTGAACCGATTTCGATATCCAAAAAAATTTTTTTAGAATACTCCTTGAATTATGAGTATGGTTCTTACGCCAAAAAATAGGTTAGGGCTACGCCTTACCTACGGCGTAGGAAAGAGAAGAAAAGAAAATAGTTAATAGTTCAAGTTTTATGACTTTACTTATTTCTAAATAAGTTATAATAACCTAAATATAACACCTTTATATTAAATTGGTCATTACTTTAGCACATAGGAAAGCCGGTGCCACTAATAAACCTATAATAACAATACGTATGTGTTTTCAATAATATTTTACGTACATATATATTAAACTTTAATCTCTGCCGACGCTAGATGGCGCTGTCGTTAAATCATTTTAGAGGCTTTTAAATCGCTGTAATGGGCGACTGGCTTCATTACGGTGTAACATTGTAACCATAATGTAACTTCACATTCAAGATATATAACTCTTTATTGGGACCCGTAAAAAGGAGTAATGTCTACTTTCTAAGTGCGTAATTAGGATGTGTGTGTATGTTTATGTCGATAATTTAATTGTAAATAATTCAAATATTAAGTATGTTGTAAATAGGAAATAAAATAAAATATCTTGGATTATTATTTCTTGTAAAAGAATTGTCTTTTGTTTTACGTGAACTTTGTTAATAGACAAGTATGTCTATGGTCAGCGGTAATTAATGTGAGAATTTACTTGGAACAGAATATTTCAAATTTCTTTATGCATATAATCTTCAGTTCATTTATATATTTTGTATGTGCCAGAAATCGGCGTGCGTTTGAGTGACGAGTGCGTAGCGCAACTTTTAGGGATCAACCAATTGGGGATGTGGGGAGGGGATGTACTGGACTTGACAGAGTTGGAGTTTCTACTCGTTCTTCTCTATTCGAATCTACACTTTGGAACGAGCTAGCTTCACTGACGAACAGACTATATATATTATTATATTTTGTCATTTCAAAAATGCCTATACAAAATTATATTCGTTAGGTTTAGTTGGAATTAATGATTTTAAATTTGATTTTGAAAAACACGCCGTGGTTTCACGCGGGTTGTATGAGAGCGTGGTATCATCCGGTCGAGCCGACCCATTCCTGCGCAAGCATGGCTCTCCCACACTTAAGGTTTTAAGGCATCTATAGAGGATGTGATGTACTAACATCTATATTATAAATTTATTATGTACCTACCTAAGCCGTTTAGTTTACGACGTTAATAAACTGTTGATTTACGCGATAGTACCGTAACTGTTCATTAAGTAGCGAACATACGGCAACACATATTATTACCACAATCAATGGCCCATTAATATTATATTGCCAACCTAGGTAACTAGGTATATGTGCATAGTTATGTTATAGTATTATTCATGTATCAATTTATTCAATTACGTGTGATAGTTGTGTAGTTTTGTTTATGAAGGTTTTAATTTTGTTAAAGAAACGTTGCCCCACACTAGTATTTTCTCCTGTTTCGTGGGTTTACAGACCCGAAACAACAATTTGTGGATCACAAAAAGTTTTGTTCCGTGTGGGAATCAAACCTTCGACTGCGCTGCACTGCGCCACCCGTGCAGTCGTTAAAATTATTTTCACCAAATATTTATCTCAATAAACATTTGAGTAATTTAAGAATTACCTAGTGTATTCTTTCTGTTTTTAAGCTAAAGCGCGGCTCGCGGATTTATCAGAAATATCATATCTTCTGCTTGTCAAATGAACGGGAAAAAATAACTATTAGAAAGCGCCTATTTACATTTAAACATAGAGATTTGATAATATTACCAAACCACAAGAAAACCTTATCACAAAAAAGAAAAAAAAAACAATGAGGAAAAAATAGAAACAATTTTTTTGCGAAAAAAAAAACTCGGCGCAGAGCGAGACCGCAGGACGATTTATTTTAATAACATTTCAACGTGCTAGGCTTTCCATGAAAAACTGTTACAACTCCGCCGCAACTTACTAACAACCTTATCATGAAGAAATAAGGTCTAAATTATGAAGGTGTAAAGCCAAAAAATAATTAATTCCATCCCCGTTGTAAATGCAGTCGGTAAACCACAAATATTGGTTGAAATTCGTTTTTCGTGTTTACGTACAATTTAGGATTTATATTTATTGTTGAAATACTTTATATTTTTGGGAATAGTTGTCCTCAAAAATAACCACTACGACATTTGTACCGAGCTGCATAAGATAACTTTGTTATTGTTTACTTCGTTATCTTTCCACACTTAATTCTAAATTACTATCAATACCGAATCCTGATAATAAACGGACAAACACAGTAATTACAAATCACTATACCTATACATACAACATGTTAATTATATTGCAGACTATCTAAATTATTCCAAATTCTGGCCTTAATCGGACAAAATGTTTTTTTTTTTTTATGTAATAGGTCGGCAAACGAGCAGACGGATTACCTGATGGTAAGCAATCAGCGCCGCCCATGGACACCCGTAACGGAGGAGTTACGAGTGCGTTGCCGACCTAAAATAGTAAATGTAGTAGCAAGTTAGTCGATTTATTTTAAAAAAGAAACTTGGATTTTTATCTCTGTCGTGGATACGTTTATAAACAGACAGTTCCACAGACACATTGCACCCAACAGCCTAACAAGGCCCTATAAGGCTGATGTTCACTCAGGATTGCGGAGTAGACACAATTAGGCACCGTGTCCTCGTCTCAGTTGGAGAAGTTATTTGATGATTTTTCCCGACAAAAACAAAAAGAAATCACACAAAAAACAAGGAACAACAATTCGTGGATGAAATAAATCTCCAAGAGTTGTTATGTGCGGAAATCGAACACGCGACACAATTCCCGGCAGTCAGTTGCCCAGTCATCGTCATCTGTGCACTCAAATTTAGCAATAAATTAACAAAAATAACAATAGCAGAATTAAAGACAATAGCCACCTAAAACTTCCTCTCAGACCAATATCCCACGAACATACCTACACTAGCCTATCTAAACAAAATATTTCAAAAAATCCCTCTATATTTCGTCCAGGTTCTGTCCCAATTCCATAACCTCGTATCAGCAAAGGTCCAGGCTTCGAAACAAATCCGCCAGCAACACAGTATGTCAATTAAGAGCAATTTTTACAAACTGTCCGCCCGTATGTTTGTACGTCCAAAAAATTCTCTTGCGAAGGCACGCCTGCTCTGCCCGCGTTTAGTTAGTACTAGTAGGGTGGGTTTAGTTTTTTAAATTAATAGGATAGTTCCGTTTTTTGCTGTGTTTTATGTTACATATTTTTATGTCTAAGATGCATTTTGATTCGTACATGATGCATTAGAATGAAGCAGGCATTTTTTTAAGTGGTTCTTTGTTTTTGTGTGGGATAATACAACAAACGAGCCTATGGTATGGTCACCTGATGGTAAGCAAGCAGCGCCGCCCATTTTATTAGAAGTTTGAAACCACCAATTCGCATTGAGCAAGTGTGATGATAAATGCGTTATCCTTCTCCGTATGAGAAGAGGCCACTTAAAGGTTAATGACGCTATTTCAGGGTCATTAACTATTAGTGAACGAACGAATCCAGATCAGATTGTTAAATATACATTTAATTCGGAAACCTTACGCACCTAACACTACAAATAAGCGCGGAAATGTCATTGCTATGTTAATTATAACAGATGATATTAGGATCTAGTCCAATGCATTCCGTAATACACGTCATCAATCATTTATTAGGCAAAACTCCAAAATTAAGCTTCAAATTTGGCACTAATGTTGGTGAGCTAACATTATGCGTGGGGTTTGATAATAACTTTCATTGCAACATATATATAATTTTACTTTGGAACGAAGACCTAGCTACACTGACGAACTGACTGACAAACAATATTCTATTTAGACGTTTTAAAAGTACCTTTTTATAGTTTAGTTGGAATAAGTTACATGGCTTTCATTTACAGTACCGTTAAAAACACCAAGGAAAAAGTGGCTATACCTAAGTACTAATGAAAATAAACGAAATCCTGCTTAATCTTTCCTATCCCTTGACATCAAAGGATTACGTAAAGAGTGTCTCATAAATCTTTAACCATTTTCCATCACGAAACGCGATCGTAAGGTAACAGGACATGTCCAGCTTATGCCGAGGATTATGGCGACAGTAATCCGAACGGTTGCGTGCATACGAAGCGTGTGGCCGCATACATTAGTACTGGTGATCGTGCAGGGTAGGCAGAGGTCTAGCTGTATAATGTTTATTAATAATGGTTCCAGTACTTGTTAGGTGGCTACTTTTGAAATATTTGAATATTTATTATGTCATGTTAATTTTAATTATTGTGCTTAATTCTTGTATGAACGAAAACAATCCTAAATATGCCACTAAATCCAAACTAATATTATAAATGCGAAAGTAACTCTGTCTGTCTTTTCTTCACGCCTAAACTACTGAACCGATTTCTGTGTTTGGTACAGATATAGTTTGGAACTCGAGAAAGGACATAGGATAGTTTTTATACCAAAAATTTTCCGGAAGTCACTATTCCACGCAAAAGGAGTCGCGGGCAAAAGCTAGTTTTATGTAAATATAATGCTCAAAAAATCGACTTGTTAAAAAACCAACCTATAAAAGACAGCTAGAATAAGCCGGCTAAGTTTGAGACAGTAGTGGTCACACAGAACCAGGGTGAACACTGGAGGCTCAATCCGTCCCCTCTCTTTATCCCTAAAGAATCTCTAAATTTCTAAAACCCGAATCCTCAAAAAGCCGGTAACCTCGTCCGTAACTCCCCTGCTGTTGTGTTGCGGGACTATGTGCGGTACCGATTGCTTATTATCAGGTAACCCGTCTGATCGATCTGGCGACGATATGACAACAAAAAGAAAAAAAAATCAACCTCATCAAAAGCCTATATCAAAGACTCAATTAAAAACCCAATCCAATTCATATAAACATAATATAGAGAATAAAATAAAAAAAAACCGGGTCATAGCGAGCACTTTGCTGAAACGACATTTTTATTCCCATGTATTGGCAAAGCACTTAAAACTGCAAACGCAATTTTTCACAAACATATAAAAAGTTTGCGTCATACAGCTCTCCAGCCGCTGAAATATCGCGGTCGTGTGTTGCGCCGCAAATGGAATGCGATTGAATTTATAATGAAGCCTATTCACCGACCGATATGTAGGAGGGCACAGTGCTGCCATATTGTGCTGGTGGCGAGTTATTGCAACTATAGATTTTCTCCGACGGAGTGAAAGGATAGTCATGTAAGAATGTGGTTTAGAATAATTGATAAATTATAAAATTTTCTGGTGTTATTTAGTTTGTTTCCAGGGTATTTATTAGAAAATATGGAAAATGTATAGTTTTTTTTGTTTATAACAGTTTATATTTTTCAACACTGTATTCCAATTGTTCTAACAGTGTACCTATCTAATCAAGGTTGACAAACTGTTACGAACAACTTTAAATTTTCAATAAAATAATGATAATATTTTATAATTTTGTACAATCAAAATCTGTGACGACAAATTGCAGCTGTATTTTTTAAAAATAAACAATAAATTCTAAACTACTGCCAAACATTGTAAACGAAACAACAAGAGATCACTTTATATCCTTTTATATTTCGCAGTGCAATATTGTATCGCACCGAAGTCCCATTCATCGGTGGATATGTCGGTCGAAGCCTTTCTCAATTTAATATCGGAAGACTGTTGCTATTATTTTTAATGGTCTCTGTGTACATTACCATACTCTGTGGGTATGGAATAAGACACTTTTTTTCTAAAAAAAATCTATGCTGTGTCGTGGGTAGATACGTTTACAAGCCATCCACACCCAAAACAAAAATTTGTGGATCACACCATTGTTCCGTGCGGGAATCTTACCCGCGATACGTTGAAGCAGTCATGCTCGCAAAGAGAGAGGCGGCCAGCGTGAGGGAGCAATTCTCCTCCTCACGCCCCAGCAGCCGCAACTGGCGACCCTACGGGCGTCGGGGATCGAGGGACGATCTCCGGCCACTCGCGCGCCGGCTCGTCGAATGGCTCTTTGAGGCGCGTAGCGTTCCGCGCGCGCCTCAAAGAGCCATTCGACCACCACAGACGGGGCCCTAAAGGGCTGATGTTCAGCAGGGGTTGCGGGGTAAGCGCAATGAGGTACCGCGACCTCGGCACAGAGCAGGAGAAGGAACAGGGGGGTTTTTAGTCAGTAAGAGTCTGACACTCCCTCCTGCCCGGCCCTGGGCGGGAGAAGTCATTTGATGATTTTCCCCTCACAAAAAAAAAAACCCGCGATACGTTGCACAGCAGCCAGTTACCTAGTTACTGCGTCAACTGTGGGGTCATCTTCTGGAAAACACTTAACTTTATTCTGTTCCTTAATCTTTTCCCTAGTGGTTTTGGGATCAGCATTGAATCATAACAAAATTAGACTGAATTTACAGGGTAACAGTCCTTAGACTTGAACTACTGACCCTAGGATACCACTCTCTTAGGTCGACCTGAATTCGCACTTTTCTGGATTTTTGACCAGCTGTAATGTCTTCTTATGGATCTTAGTCATAATAACCAGAACCAAGAAGGATTCATACAACCGGATTCCAAATTTCCTTTATGTCCCAGTGCAAAACAGTTACTAACTTTAAAAAACACCATGTACAGACATATTCTCGCACCGCTAAAAGAGATTATTATCGAAGCATAATCCTAGTCTATTGGAGGCATGTGCGACGATATCGCCATTTCATTTGCTTCTATCAAAGGAAGTGGGACAAAAAATATGACAATTTGTAACAGATCGAACCGATCGCTGGTAACGAAAGCCGCCTCTGAATCTTTTATGTAGGGCTGGGCTCGCTTTAATTAATGAAATCGATATCGATAGTAAGGTACGATTGTAGATTACATGGAGAATGTTTTGACTTAGGAAATATTGTAGTTTTTTGTGTAAATTGCTTTTGTAGACAGTAATACTATTAACCTGTCAAAATAGTATGTTCCTACTATACATTTTATTTATGAGATCAATTCATATACCTCTTGTTTTTTTAGTATATTTGTATCCTTTTTAACTGGTATTATTCAAAAAACTTTACCAATCACCGTACCAAACAAACCTAACACCTTATTGCAACGATATTTCAAATCCCAAGTTCTCAACACTAGTACTCATCGCAGAGTGGTCGCATAACGATGTCGATAACGAACCGCGTTGCATTGTTATCGACAAAATGCTAAGCAGCTCGATATACCAGGATTAGCGCTGAAAGCTCTAGGCGCTGTGATTTGAGCGTACCATCTAGACTAGACTAAGGATTATCTGCAAACTCTTATGTAGATTTCGAAGTGAGATTTCGTTTTAACAAGTCATTTTTTGAGATTTTTATTTGAGTTATACAAAGGATTCTTGTACTGTATAATGGGTGCTAGAAAGCTCAGGGACATAATGATAAACATACTCCCACAATAAATAGGTAAAGTAACTGCACACCCAATTTTCATCATGTCTGTGGAGGACAAAGGACGTGAAGGTTTATTTCCATTCTGGGCAGCATGCTCATGTTGAAAAAATGACGAAAGCCGAAAGTGTAAGTCTCTTTATTTGGGAGAAAATCATCTAATGTCCTCACTCACCTTAAGTAAGGTGGGAGGGAGTGTAAGAGGCCCTTCCTTCGCCGGCTCCAGGCGGAAACCGCGGTAACTTACAGTGCTTCCCCGTAACTCCAGCTGAACATCAGTCCCGTTGGGATAATAGACCACCACAGATGGGGATCTGTGGTGGTCTATTGGCAAAGCGAAAGTCCTAATAATATTTTGACCGATGAATCGAACCTAAGAAGAAGAAATTGGACGTTTTCCGGCCTCCCCTTAAAAATAGCGGCCATCGTGTTTGTTCCTAGGTATTATGAAAAAAATCCATTAGGTACATTTACCTAAAAATCTAAAAATAGATCTCCTGAAGGCAGTAAGAATGGTCATCAAATCATAATTATATGAGTTTTTTTACAACTAAATTTTTTTGTTCCTTATTCCTATGTAGATAAGTATGAAATTATTACCATTCAAAATAATATAGATTGAAGAACAATACATTATATACTATTTATATACTTTAACATAAACATACAATTTATACATTTGTATACGTCAGTGTTTCGTCTGCAACTCAGTTCCAGTGGACGTGTCTGCGTAATTAAAATAGTTTCCTTGATTTATCGCCGGCGTCGAACCCGGGCCTTCGCGTGTCACTCACGATGAGATGGGAGAATAATGTCTTTGTATTTATTTAAGTTGTCGTATTGTTTTAGTACTTTCAGTAGTTTGAAAGTAAAATGATAATGTTTTTTTTCAAAAAAAAATGTTGTCCAGATCTAGGATTTTCTCCTGTGTCGTGTCGTGGGGGCGTTTACTCACACACAATTTCACATAGGTACACATCACACCCAGACCCCGAACAACAATTTGTTGATCACACAAAGAGTTGTTTCATGCGGGAATTGACTCTAATACAACCGCTCTTATGCATTCAGAACCTAGTGGAAAACCTTAAATTCCACAGAGAATATATTTTTTTCAGGTCGAGTAAAAGAATGCTATATCTAAATAACTTCTATTAAGTTAAGACATAAAAAAATTAATTGGCCTCTATTTACATTTAAGTCACTCACAAAGATTTCTAGCAATTACTAACTACTAAAAAGTTTACCTACTAAAAGTAAATACACTAAAATTAATCCAGACACCGACGAAATTTCTCTACATTAATTGAAACGAGCAATGATAGAGTACGTAGAGTAATAGAACAATACTAAGTAGCGAGTACTCGCTCTACCAATCTGCGAGCTTTTGTACGGGCGCAGCAACTGTGACGTGCCGTTGAACCGACTCTACCTAGAGCTGTAGAGACCTACCTCTACCATGAGTTTGTCAAACGTATTTGTCGATACGTTAATCCCACTATTATTGTAAGTAATAGTAAGTGAAAAGAATAAGTAATAGTAAGTGAAAGAATATGAATGAAATTTGGATCAGAGATATACTGAAAATCTGAAATCGAATAAATGCGACAAAATGAAATGGGAGCTTTAGTTACAGTAATATATAAATAATATGTTCTTTCTACAATCTAAGACCATAAATAAATTGACGTGATTATTGTTTTAAAAAGGTCTATTGACGTTGTTATCTTAATTTAAGTACGAATTATCAGTATTCCAGAAAAATAATTAATATGCAAAATAAATAAGAAAAATTAAAATATCAAGAAAGCTCGTCCGACATAACTATTGCTATTAAACGTTTTCGTTCCTAGCGATCATTCACCTCATTTTACCTAATTTAAAATTTAATAATGTAACATTTGATATGTTCTAAATTTTCTTAACAACACGTAATTATTGTATGTTGAAATTTGTCGCATCCATTCAATTTCGCCCTGTTTTATGGCCTGGATACTTTTAACCTGGCAGTACCTATGAACAAAATAATCGTGGCACTTCTAAGTTTTAATGTGGCCCCTAGCGGTCATTTACGAAATTAAAATTACTTGTTACTATCGACTATCGACATCATCATCATCAGCATAATAATCTGCTGAGCGAAGGCCTTTTCTCACACGGAGAATGTTTGAGTATTAATCTCCACGATTACTCAAGACTGATTGGCGATTTTCAAGTTATAATCAGAAAATATAGGTCCAGATTTTCTCACGATGTTTTCCTTCATCGATCAAATTGACATAAAATATACTATTGTTTTAAACTCATGGTAGAGGTATTGTAGAGTGTGTGTAGAGCTGCTAATCTTTGCTGTTCGCGTCAGTGTATTGTTGGAGGTGTTTTAGTTAGATTAATTAGAGGTAGATTTGCTTTTAGGTGGAATGTTTAATCCTAGCTAGACTGTTGTTGACAGGTCTAGTGTGTGTTTAAGATCTTGTTGATAGTCTTAAGAATAATTAATTGTTGCTCTTAAAGGCACAAGTTTTGCTATTGGAGAACTTTGATGAAACTGTAGTGATGATTATGTCTGCTATTTTTAAAAGACTCAAAATGAAGACAATTTTCCGTGCGGGAACAGAACCCACGATTCGTTACTATAACATATGTTAAATATAAACCATCAACACTTTTAATTCCTACACAATTCGATTACATAACGAAATTGGAACAAAGTGACAATACAAAAATATTTATGGCGAAATGCAGCCCAATGGCAATTCTTGAACACGAAAAGTTGAGGAGTGGCCCAGGTTGGATTGCTGACATGCCCCACATTCCAACGGTATCAGATCATGGGGCCATCCCGACACCATTCACTCACTATGTTCACAATTAAGTTGAATGCACTTCCGATGTAATGGTACTAGAAGTGATTTTGAACGAGTGAGCGTAGTTTAAGAGATTTTTTTCGCATTCCTCTTTGTTGGATAACATTTTCTATTATCTATTTGTTACAAAAAAAAAAAATTGAAGTTGTCTTTTCAGGATAAATATTTTGTATTTAAAAAACATATTTAACAGTAGATTTTATTCCTGGGTTGTGGATAAGTTTACAAACATATAATTTAACATACAGAGCCAGACACGGACCAACAATTTGCAGACTGATCTTAACTTGAATCTACGAGTACCTACATGTAATGATGGATAAATGTGTTTTTATCAAATAGAATTACATTCACAAAACAGCTTATTTTGCTCTTGAAACCCAACTGCCACATCCATCACTGTACATCAACATGTGAGTTAGTGAGCTGATTGAGTCGGCGCGAGGCTGGGCGCGGCGTGATCCTCCCTCCCAAGCCAGCATTAACTGCCATTGTGACAGCTTCCTGCATTATTGCAGCACAAGCCATTAAGCTGCGCCAAGCTATTCATGCGACATGCTCATTTTGTTTATGGTGCGCTCATAAATCAATCATTCCCGTCAAATGGCATTGAATGAAGTCTGCAAATCTATGACCGAGTTTCTGTGTCTGTTAGATGTTATAATTTCTTGTATGGCGATTGCATGACAATTGACATACAAGTAGTTATGAATTAATGTTGATCGGTTTAATTAATTATGTAAATGATATCTTCTGATAATACTTATAGTTTTTTTCAAAACAGATCCTGCTTTTTATCTCCCCTAATGACACTTTTTAATATGTGTTATCAATTGAATGTGCTCTATTAATTTTGTTTAGGTATTAACTTTTCAATTACGCTTGACTGGCTAAGTTTTGATAGCAAGGTTGACGCAGTGGCTGGGCAACTGGCTGTAATGCAACGGGTCGCGGGTTCGGTTCCCACACTTTGCGTGATCCACAAATAGTTGTTTCGGGTCTGGGTGGATTATGTATATGAATTTGTATGTTCGTAAAAGCAATCCCGACACAGGAGAAAATCCTGACGTGGAGAAAATTTAAATGGAAAGAAAAAAATACACGTTGTTTAATGTAAATCTAGCATAAGTATTATAATGTCTGACAATATAGCTGTAAGACATTTCGGCCAATTTATGTTCTCGGTACGTCTATATTATTTCTTTAAACCTAAAACTGCAACGCGCATACATAAATCGTGGACCTCATTCACATGGTTATTTGTTCAACATCTATAGAAATCACAGTAAGAATTGAACTTTTCATCTCCGCCGGACATCCTGCTCAAGCTTTGAATGAGATCATGCTAATGGTCGATGTTTGTGAAGTGAACAGTAACGCCATCTGTGACCATGGTATGAGTTTAACATCGTTACAGTTACTAGTTCCAGTACAGAAATACAGATGGCGTGTAGTTAAGTTTCGTTTTAAAGCATAATTTTTGATGTATTTTAAATTATATATATTTCTTATAAATATTATCTCCGCCTAGAAGGCTCATCCTTTGATAACTATAAGTAATTAAGAAGATTTAAAAAAAATCCGGAAGGAATTCTTTTTGTACACTATTTTAAAAATCTATACAAATTTTGATATTTCGTGATACCGTCTAAACTATTTAGTATATGAAGATATAAACGATACTAGCCTAGATTTTTTAATTGCTGTTTTATCCAAGTACTCAATTATATATCGCTATTAGTAAAATTATCAAAGAAGTAACAAAGTCCTACCTGTACAGCATCATCCAAGCACCGACCCCAGGCGTCGCTGCGGTCCACCAGTGAGTTCCACTTGTCTGCCAACTTAGCCACCTCCCTCCTAATGGATCTGGCCAGTTCACGAGCCTGCTCCTCCGCTGAGCGGTACCCACGGGAGTCACCTTCGTTTTCGCGACTCGCTGGAATGAAAATAGTGATTAGAAACGGAATAGTTAGGCAATATAGTTATGAGTTATATAGTTAGCTTATATAGTTAAGAGCTCGTGATTAAAATAAAATCAGTCACAATCTGACAATCCCTTTAGCCTTATCCTGGGCGAAGGAAACCGTGTCGAATCGAAATGATTTTCTAGCTGTAAAGTCCGATCTCCTTAGTCATCATTTATTTATCAGTATTAGTAATGCTAATTAGTTTTCTTTTATCAGGATTGATAATCGAAGTCTAAGCCTCATTGCCTAAAAATCATTCCAATTTCTAAGCGGCTAGATTCATGAATCAAAATCTTAACTAATTAACACGTAGATAAGGCAAAACCAACTCATAATTACCACATCAAAAAAATAACTTTTCTGACGATAAAATAAACATGTCACAGCTTTTCAGTGTTAAGTAGCAACTCGGGCCATCCACGAGCTGAGCTCTCAATATTTGGAGCGTGAGCGGAGCGCGAGCGCGGCGTGAGTAGAGGAGGGGGCAGGGTTGCGGGGGGAATTTAATAATTACAACGTTACTTCCACGTCGGCGTTCTTCTGCCTTCACTTTGGATATTGCACTGGCATAGTTTTGAGGAGTTGAAATTTGACAGCAAAGGAATTGTTGCAGAGTTTCATCATGATAGCAGTTTGAAGGTTATGGGGCTTTCGACCCAAAGATATGCTTGTGGTATCTCACAAAGCCAATGTTTATTATAAGTTTTGCTTAGACCCTTAGACCCCGTCTCTATGTAATGTCAGTTTATTTGGGGTTTAAGATAATTTGTTACTTTAAGTTTAAATGTTGGAGCAAAACAAAATCAATTTCCTAACTAAATTGTACAATACAAAAGGTATAGCGAATATTCTCAAAATACATGACAACAGGTTTTTCACAAATTGCTCTCCTAGTCTATGCAATTTACCTACATTCTAAAAAACTTCAACATCGAACCGTAACAGCGACATTTTTATAAAACCAGTGGATTTTCAAGTCCACTCGCTTTGTCACTAGCCCACGAATTCAAACGAAGCACTCGTCGGCCGCGACGCTGTCGACCGAATATTTTTCATTTTTTTTTCATCTTGTAACATTTTTCTCTGTGACGGTTCAGTAATTTGGTTAGCGGTGCCTTTTGAACATAGTTCCTATTTAGTTTTGTTAATGTTACTATCTGTTTTAGTGCTATTTTAGATATCTTACATAAATTGCTATACTAGGATATCATTACTTTGTTTTGTATTTTTCTAAAGCAAATAAAATTGAAAGTACCCCTCATATGATATGGCTCATATGACGTCTGCAAGGTACAGCGGGTACATTTACTACCCCATACCATAACATGTCTATCTGCGAATAAAAAAACCCCAATAAATCCGAAACAAGAGATAAACATGAAAGAAAAATAGCTGTCATCTAAACAAGCCTCACGAATTCCACTCGATATTTTCACTAGAGTGGGAACACTGACAACAGCGCCAATCGACTTATCGAGTTTAGTCGAGTTTTTGCCTGTCACTAGTTTCGTGAATTTTGGACGAAGCGGCTTTTGCGTGCAATTTTTGTCAGGGGATTTCAGTGAACTTAATCCTGAAATATTGAGTGCAATTCAGAAAGTTTTTGAATATTTAAACTTTCTAGTTTGACGGACGGAGAGACGGAATTTTATATTTTGTGGTTTTTGCGGTTTGTTTCTTTACAAAACTATTTTGAGTGAGAATAAGTAACGAATGTAGAATTTAGTTAGGTATGATTATTTAACTCGCTATTCGCATAACAATAAATTACACTATTCGTAACTGATAATGTAACATCAGACATAAACGACTACCCTTCTCTAAATTATCGATAAAAATGACGGCACTATCGGAGGTTCGCTGACGTATTTCGAATCGTCCCCGGGCATTGGTTCACCAAGTCGGTTCCATTTTCAAATTTACGACTGAACCAATGGCCGTAACGGACGGTTGCCGACACCCCTATACTTTATCGATATAGCTTTGATTTCTTACTGAGAATTTATTGTACAGTTGCTATTGAAAATTAATTTTTAAACTATAGTAATAGTCAGTGATATAATTTTACATCTTTTAAAAAAATATCACTTTTAAAGATTTTTGGTTATAATGTTTTATTTATTTTACTTGCAGCATCAAATATTAAAACCTTTCAGTGCACAAATAAAAATTGTACAAACTAACAGAAGCATAATTTGGCAAGTTTCACTAAGTGAGATGGGCTGAGCGACATCTTGCAAGGGAGGAACCTGACAGGCATTCAGACGTCTAATCCGTTCATCTTATAAGACTAGCTGGCAGCTATCGCATGGATGTAAGCTCAACACTTGTCGACTTGCCAATTATTATGCTATGCCTGTATACAGGTACTAGGATTATCCAGTTGAGTGACAATCTGTATCGAGTTCTGTTGAGGTATGGAGGAATGTGTATGTTCCATTCAAAGTTGCTAAAAGCAGATGGGTTTCAAAACGATCCTACCTCGGAGTAAGTTTCAGATCTTCCGCCACACACAATCATGAAACCTGCCGCAAAACTTGGAACAGTCATCAAATCGCACTTAACCCTCAAACACTGACCGCTTTAAAACATAATGGTCGGGCGTAATCAATCATTGCAGCTGGCAATTGATTGCCGCTAGCCGATTGCTATCACCTTGTGAATGCAAACTATATTGATTGAGCCGGTCCGCACGGAATTTGCAATTAGCGCGGCCGGTACGCTTCTAATTGCGTTCTCCGTTCATTCATTCACTCGTTCACCGCTTTGTTGCTGCGCTTTTGTGATATAGCGCTTTAGGGTTAGGTTTTATGTTTCTTTGGACTCTTGTTTCTTTAGTCTTTGCTTTGGTTTTTAATCCTCCCGTAAAATCGGAGATTTTCATTTCTGTATACATGTAGCAAAATCCTTGCTTGCTTGCCACAAAACTCATGTTTTGATAGCTGAACATTATGGGCACTATTCACTTAAATTTTCCAATGAAACGCTTAATGATAAAACTTACAACAACAAGGTATCCAAAGCTTTGCAAATATCTTAAGATATACAAGTGTAAACTAAGTTCTTACTTGACCTGGGGTTGCACACAGACAACGGATTCAATAACAAAACGGTGTCAGCATCAAATATGCAAATATCAGGCAAGTCAGCCAGCAATCAAGGTGTGAATGTCTACTGATCCGGAACAATGCACTTTGACGTATAGACAGACTGATTTTGTATTGAATGTATAGCCGGAAAGCCTGATAATCAGTCCAAAAGTAAGCAAGAGCGACGTAATTTTTGAATGCGCTGGATACATACATCCCTTCTACCACCAATTCTGCTTGGATTTTTTTCATGTTTTGCAGATAGGTACGGTACGGTAGATGGAATTTGTATTTCGTATCGTGCGCAGAATGGTGTTATGCCTTTCTGCTTGTTTTTCATTTCAATTTTGACAGCAGTTAGATATACGGCAGACTCACGGAATTTCAAGCAAAACTGCCTTCATCGAATGTTACGAAGTGAAATTCATGTCATACCTACTTCAGTTCACATGAAAAACTCCTAACAGTTTTTTTTCTTTGAAATTATTCATTTTTTTCTACATGTCATTGGCGATTATCATAAGTTTTCAAAGGTTATTAAACGAAAATAAATTGGTAACAAATAAACAAATATATATATATATATCAAACACCAAACAGTGCCATCTATTTGTATAAATAAGAAGCAAACGTCTTTATATTGCATTTAACAGATGTCGCTACTTACCCTCAGTGTCGCTGGTGTCTGACAGCGGAGGCTCATTCGCGATGTATTGTCTGCCACTCAGGAGATTGCTCTCGACGACTGGCCGTTTGTCTTCGAGCTGTCTCCTAAACGCGCGGTGGTCATCCTGGAATGGAAATTTAAAGTTATAGTGGCCGTCGTATTGTAGTTCTAGTTTTAAATATTTTACGTTAAAAAGAAATATTGCATGTCAAGTAAACGTAATAAAATATGTGTAGAATTAGTTAGGAAATGAATTTTCAAAGTAAGTAACTAAAGTGATTTTAACCATTGTATGTAGAATTCAATTCAAATTGATCGACTACCGAAGAAATTCTTGTAATGGTCTCGACTAAGAATGCCTTTAACATTGTTAGTTTAATAAAATACCCACCAAAAGCCCATATATCCCGAACATTAGCCACAAAATTCGATTAGGATCGATTATCCAAACCCTTAAACGCTTGTTAACATTCCACACATTCCCGCCACTAAGCTTCGAATTTTGTTGCTCTTCAGTCACTATACAGTCGAGGGTAGAAGCTCAATTTCCATAATATCTAGGAATTATTTAGGAAACTCGAATATCGTATAAAATTCGTATGTTTCTTAAAAAAATCAAAGTTTAAATTGAGCCCTCTAGGATCCGTCTCTCACAATTTCTATTTACCTAGACTTTGAATACGTACTTATCATCATCTTTTTTTATTTCATATATAAATAAACATATAATTATTAGTCTCAACATCGTCTTCTGATGTGTATGTCCGTGGATAATAAACCTTCTTTGTTTATCTGTTATGTTTGTAAACTTAAAATGGCGTCGGTAAACGGTTGATTTAGCCGCGATCCGCGGATTAGTGCGGCCAAATTGTTTATCGTTGTATGTAAATTGTTGACTCTTGTGTCGATTTACGATGACATAGTTTAGGACTTTAACTTTAATATTAGTTTTAGGATTTGTAGTACATTTAGTATTATTCGATTTTAAAGACTTCAATATATAGGTAGGTAGTGGTGGTCCCAAGGTCGAGGCGTCCGCTTCTCATTAATGACGGAACGGGTTCCAAATCTGGCAAGTACCAATGTGACTTATTCCGAGTTACATGTACTTTCTATGATTATTTAGACACCATTTACATAATAATATGGTGAAGAAAAACATTGTCAGGAAACCTGGACTAATAATTTCTAATTATATGTTTGAAATCGCCGATCCGCTTTGATCAAGCGTGGGGATTGAAACAATGAAACTATATAAAAAAAAAAAACAAAAAAAGACTAAGAATATAAAAAAGCTATAAAATCAAAATGAAATGAGAATTTCTCCTCTCTTAAGTTCCAAGTGCAAACAAATAGAAAGAGATAATGACTTCTATGATGTAGCACTTCTTTTTAAAACCTTCCTTTAGTAGGTACTTGAAAAGCAATAAAAATAAAATCCTATTCAACAATTCAGTATCCAGTGTTCCTCGGTATATTTCTAGCATCTCTTATAGCAATTTGAAACAAGTTGCCGGGTAACAATTACTCTTGGTCGAATTGCTTGGTCGGCCATTTTGAGGTGGGAGCTGTGACCGAAATGGCATCGTTAAGCGCGGTGAAAACCATAACTGTCCGTATCTCTAGGTCCCTAAAATTGAAACTAACGTTATAAAAATTATCTCTCATTCGATTTCTATGGTATTTTAAAATACTAGGTACAATATTTGAAAATTGGCCAAGCAATACTTGCTTCTTTTTTTTTCTTTTCTAAACGTAGCATATTCATTTGAATTATTTATTCACCAATAAAACTCGTTGTCTCAATGCTTCTTTGGCATCTTATCTCCATCTACCAATATTTTATTGATTATCTTCTCTTATGGTGTTACAATTTAATTTTTTTGGCCAATGGCATGAAATGAGCAGACGAATCACCCAGAACAACTACACACAAGCTCGTTACGGGCTTTTAGAAATTGATAAAGGTTAACTATCTGACAGAGACGTTTCTAATTTCAGAGTAGTAGTTAATATAAATATACCTATTTTAAGTGTGAACCAAGCTCACACGGCCTCACAGAAAACCAGCGTGAAATAACCACAGCCTTATTTTGAAATGTGAGTGACGTTACCGGAATCCCATTACCTCCACTCCTCCCTATCCCTATCTACTCCTTAAATATCTGAAACACACAAAGTCTTGCAACGCACTCGTAACTCCTTTGGTGTTATGGGTATCCAAGGGCGGCGAAAACTGCTTACCACCAGGTAATCCGTCCTTACTTATCTCATCAAAAAAGTATCATCCTACCTGTTGTTTGAGCAGAGCTGGCAGGTCGCCCCGAGGAGGCGCGAGGGCGTTGAGCTCTGTCTCCTTCCTGATAACCCACTCAGTGAGCTCTCTCAGTGACAGTAACAATGCTGACCAGTGCTCAGCATTGCTTTCCAGCCGGTTTCTGTAAACAATTCAGAAGGTTTTTGTTAGTTGGCAGGTTTTAAAAAAAATGTAGGTATTATCACAGACTTATCTATACTAATATACTAATACTAAACTTATCTATAGGTAAAATTTGTAAGTTTGTATGTTTGTAAGAGCGGTTCCAAAGATTACCCCTACATTGTATGTAGGGGTAATCTTTGGAACCGCTGGTCGAATTGCCAAAATTCTTTCACTGATAGATAGCTACAATGTTCCTGAGTGCTATAGGCTATAAAACATCACGCTACCATCTGTAGGAGCCGAGCAGCGGGTGAAACAGCGCGAGAGTTGCTTGTCTCAAATATAAGTCTGTAGGTATGTAAGTTTCATGGAATGCGGCAGAGATTTATATACCTAAGTACATAAATGTTTCCCGTTGCATGGTAACTTGAATCTATGGTTTACTATACCAGCTAAGTATACTAAGATATTTGAAATTGACAAAACCCCGAAACTTCAAGTTGAAAAGTACATAAAAAATGTACTTTTAAAACTGTCAGCGTACTCAAGTAGACACATGACATCATTCTTCCGAACTAAAACCAAGAAATCCCGTCCTCATTCACGAGATTGCAATAAAGATAATTCTCAATAAAATGAAGACGTATAAAGAAGTGGGGTAGGCAGAGCTGCGGCGATAACTCAAAAAGTTGGCACACACACAAAGAAGTACAATTGTTGAAATTTCGTCGCGCTCCGTTGTGACACCGAGGAGAACCCGAATAGTGCTGTTAAGTTGGGGTGTAAGAATCGATAGTATATATGTTGTTTGAAATGTTTTAAGTGTTTTTGAGTAAAAGTCACAAAAAAATTGTTGGTCTCAGTGGAAGAGAAGTGATAATATTCGAGTTGTTCGAATTCAGTAAGAAAAAATATCAAATATTTTTAAAGCTAGGCTACTATGAGCAAAACAAACTGTGTCTAAAGACATACATAATATTTTTTACATAAGCATTTTCATCGATATCGATAATACTACAATCAGGTCGCGTTACTAACTTTAGCTGGTTGCGATTCTACTGCAAGTATTCGAGGAGCAGTAAAAAGTTTTGATGGACTTATAACTTTAAGATCGTAGTTTTCTGAGCTTTATATAACATATAACTCACTTTTAACCTAAATATAACAATTGACTTAACATAATAACATCTTGTTCTATTATTTGACACACAATTAATTACAACACACACACTACAACCAACACGCAAGGAATTCCAAACTGGCATACTGCGGGATCCCTTCATAATCCCTAAAGTTTGACAGCAAAGTGATACAAAGATGGCGGCCTAGGGTGGGGCCACACAAAGGGCGAGTAACCACACGACCCACCTGGGCACAAACCGCAGGACACAAGTTCAACATAAACCGTAGTGGTCGGTGGGACCCCGCCTCACCACAGAGGGGCTCAGCTAAAACTCAGGTATTTGAGGGTTAATTTTTAATAAGATTATAGTTTCGCTTATGTTCAGTTGAATAGTGGCGTATGTAGATGTTTTGATGCTAGTAGTGTTCTATCTCTAATGTTGTTGTCTTTTATCCAAACTAATATTATAAATGCGAAAGTAACTCTGTATGTTTGTCTTTTCTTCACGCCTAAACTATTTGTGTGAAATTTAGTATAGACATAGTTTGGAACTCGAGAAAGGACATAGGAAAGTTTTGAAATCAAAAATCTGCAGTAAGTCACTATTCCACGCGAACAAAGTCGCAGGCAAAAGCTGTTGTAATTGTCGAACATCTATGTACACTATAAATGCATTAAATACATTTTGATTTCGATTTGATATAAATCAAAGTTGGCCACCGAATCAAAAGAACCAATTTCTTTCAATATTATGAATGTGCGATTATGTCAATAAAAAAAGAATTAAATACTTGCATCTTGTATTAGTTTTTATAAAGTAAGTATGGCTTCATTTTATTCTATTACACAGCTTCTATCAACAAATTCAAAAAATATATCAGTTTTATTCCATTCAATACTTTTCTTAGTTTTATTAACCTTACCGAGGACTTCAAAATTGCTATAACAATAGTGACACTCGCTTCCTATTCCACCATGATGCGATGTGATGCTCCATAAAACTCGTCACCATAAGAATTTAACCGCTGAAGTGAATGCGCAGTACCGCGAGCTATAGCCCAGTTTATTACCCACTTTACATGTGATAGCAAAGATAAAACTTTTACAAGAGCTCTACTGAGGTAGGAAAATAAAGCAAGTTCGATTCTCTGTCGATTGGTCGTAAAATGCTTGGAAAAACAATAGAGTTGGTGTTATGTTTACCTATTAGGAATGGTTGTACGAAAAGCAAATTGATTCTTTACTAGATTTATACTAAAAAAGCCTAAAAATTTCACCCAAAACCGACTTTTTTGAACTTTAGCCATGGGTGGGACAAAAGAGAATATCAGACTTTTCATTGACTAAAAACCACCCCGTCCTTCAAGTCTTCCACCTTCTCCTGCGCCGGGCCGGGGCCGCGATCACGCTACCGCCTACAGTTGCACCGCACCCCAATATCAATAAAACGCGCTCTGCATGCGTGTCGGCATAAACCGGTAGCTGTTTAGTGGTATAAAACTGTAATAATAGGTCTTTATATCATTTTATCGGCACGTTTTATGATTTGTGGCGTATAACAAGTGTACCTAGGATTATATATAGTGTTTACTAACTGTTAGTAGGAAACTATAGCTTTATATAGCAATATGGTAAAAACCTATGTATGTAAACAATCTTATCTTACTTATATTATAAATACGAAAGTTACGATGTTTGGATGTTTATTACTCAATCGCGCCAAAACGGCTGGACGGATCTGAATGAAATTTGGCACAGGCATAGGATACACTTCGGAATAGGTGATAGACTACTTTTTATTAACATACCAAGCGGGCGAAGCCGCTGGCGGAAGCTAGTGAAACAATAATTCTAACTTGATAAAGTAAACATTTTATTTAAAAAATAAAGTAGAAATACTTTAAAATTGTTACTTTGAAAGCTTTTCGTATGAAATACTTTAATACAGTCCTGGCTACCCCTCCAAGGAAATCAGGCGTAAAATTATGTTGAAAAACAAAACTCTTCCAATCCTTTTAAGAGCGGAAAGCGAAAAATCCGATCAGATTAACATGAAAATACAGCTAAACAAAAGCAAATATAATTTGCATAGATGGCACATCGTAATTGAGAATGGACGGTCGACGGTTCGATTCCCGGACGGGGAACATTCCAGATTTATTACACATTGTTAAGTTTGAATGATTAATTCACTGATCGGTTTCGGGCGAGCGGCGGGCCATAAGAACCGCCTGTACTGTAGAAAAAGGAGTGCAAAAATTGACAATGATACAATGCTCATTCTTGTTACAATCTTTAAGCTCTGATTGTTCATTTTCATTAACTTGTTATTTGTATGATGATAACAAACTAAAATTATTTGAAATCAGATAAAAGAACACAATCCAAAGTTATTGAAAACGAAATCATATAAAATAGTTTTCATTGAAACGTAGATAAAATAACTACATTTAAACCCGTGCTACGATACGAGAAAACATTTTTATTCGTTCGATTCAATTTGGAATGCTCTCCGCCGGATTCCTGGCCCGATATTAAAATGGCCGCCGATATTAAGAATGACCGTTACACAGGCGAAAATTTAATTTTTTACCGAAGGATTATTTATGGGATTGGCGATCGGTGCGGTGCAAATAAATCTACTTGTTTGTGATACCGACTTAATTGGAGAATGTACCTTTTTAGTAAATATTAGCATAACACAGATAAATCTATGATTAAAACAACTGGCGTGAAACAACCACAGCGGTATGTTTCGCTATGTGAGTGAGGGTACTGGAGGCCTATCCCTCCCCAATCCTTAAATATCCCAAACTCTAATCCCTAAAAGGCCAGCAACGCAATCGGAATTCCTTTAGTGTTGCGGGTGCCCACAAGTGGCTCCGATTGCTTACCATTAGGTAATCCGTCTGCTCATTTGCAGCATTCTATTTTCGGATTTTAAATCTGAAAATAGAATGCTGCTTAACGCTCAATGAGACATTGTACGAAAATTTCGTTATCGAGATCCTAGTGCAATCTTCACAATTTATAGTCTAATCGAAACCACTTGATACTTTGATAGATTTACTACTTGTAATTTCCGAAACGTTTGACTCTTATCACCGTAAATAAAGACAATAGATCACACTATCTATTTCCTTTTACAATAAATTCTATTATTATAGTTTGTAGTACTAAAATCCAATTATTATTACCATGATAATATCCAAGCCCCTTTTGACATTATAACAGTAGTAATTTCAATAATACCCGATATAGTTCTCAAAAGAAATTTATCTTTTAAAATAATAGACACTGTAAAAGTAAGTATCAGTGAATACATAAATTCCTTTTACCTTTAAGTGAATATCTAATTTTCTATTAATTGACAACCCTAAGTTCCGCCAACCCTTTTAACGTAAGAAAGAGATAGAGCTATTTGAAGTTACAACTGTAAAGTGGGACAGATATGTTTTTAGTTCGAAGTTTCTTGACTCGTTTAAGGCTAATAGAATTGGAAGAATTTCAACTTATGTAAATCAAATTAATACTTTTTACAGTCCAATTGTCATTGAAATTGATATTCATAAATTATCTATTTTATACTAAATAAGTATTCATAAGCCAAAGTTAACTCGTAGCAACCTTTGTCAAATAGCACCCATGACGCTTGATAAAATCCTGAAAAATGCACTGAATACTAAGACTAACACCAACCCGCTACCGCAAGACATATTGTATCCAAACATAAACCTTAATTATCAGCTAGTAAAGTATCAAATTCTTTGACATCATTTCAAAAAATTATCACATTCCATCCATTTTACCTATGAAGCGACATTTTTCGCTTACTTTCCCATGTGGTAGGTGCCATGTTTTCCAACACCATAAATAACACTTAATGGCCTGTTTTTGTTCAGTGTCTGTAAATACGTTCAACTTTTTTAAAGTCCCACGTGTGGTTTGAGTTTGAGGGTTAATTTCAAAGACAGGGTTTGCTTATAATATGTTATATAAGGTCTTTTCATTATGCCTTGTAACACTAAAAATTTTGATATTTTTGACATTGGTATTGTCTAATAAAGATAGATATAAATTGCTCCATTTCATGGCAAAAAAGACGGCATTACCAATTTATCTTGTGTCAACCCTAAAATCCAATCTACAAAATAAGTAGAGAAATAATTGGCTGACACCAAACCACAAACCTTATCCAAAGATCGATCTAACCCAAATAGAATTAGCTCTTCAATTTATTTCCTATCAAAAACCTTTAGCAGTATACATTTTATGGGGGAGTTTACAACTCTACTCCCTCTAGTTGGGGGAGACGCGAGAGAGGGGGGGGGCATGTTGTGACACTTCGCAAATTAATTCCTGGTCCGGCAAAATGAGTTTCATTTTCTACTTTTAGTTCGAAGGTGGTTCGAGAACTTTCTATAGAAAACGGTTCGCACCTGAATATGAATTTTCTGTATGCACTTTTGTAACTTTCCGTTCAGAGTTTTGACGTTGTATTAACGGTTGATATGACGGCTCTCTTAACACATAGAGCAAACTGGCTGTATATTTTCATATTGACCTTTTTAAATAGTTCTTTAAAACCTGTCTTAAAAAGATTTGCAATTTGGGTACTTTATTAATTTACATCAACGATCAAGATATTAATTCCGAGTACACAAATTGCCATAAACGTCACTACACGTATCTATTCGACACTCAGTACATTAATGGCAATTAGAGCGAGCAACCAGTGACGTAATTGGTTTAGCAACCAGTTGCCGCAACGGGTTGCAGTCGCGATCGCCGCCGGGTAACGTGCCGGTTATTGGGTTAGTGGACATATTGATTGTTTTAGACGAATCTGCCTGGAATACCGGCTGTCCAATAATATTTGGAATATATGGGGAGTTAGGGAGAAATATTTTACATGCAAAATCAAATATAGAGGTGCTTAATTATGACGTTTTCCTGTCGGCTATACTCGACATTGTCGACATAGCCTATTTTACGTTTGTCGTCTATAGCCGATCATGACGATCAGGGTCAAACAAATTGTAATATTTTACACATACCCGTAATCATATAACAAAATATTTGACATTTATCTAAGTCTCCATACTATTATGTAACTTTTCTCTTCACGAGATTAGTAATTAATACTTATTTTTTATATATCGTGCTTGTGTTTACTTGGCCACTTATTAATTATAGGTGATTGAAATACAAAGTTCTTATACCTAAAGCGAAATGTCATAAGAATAAAGCAAATATGAAGTCGTACACCCACCTGATGGCCATACTCTTGGCTTTGAGATGATGCCACCGCTGGTTCATCTCATCCAGTCTCCTCTGCAGCATGACAGCGTCCTCCTGAGAAGACAGGGAGCCGAGCAGCCGGCGCCCTGTCCCTGTGAGCGACGCGTACACATCGCGGTGTGTCTCGATCTCTGATTGAAGATCCTGTAACAAGAAGATTATTGCCATCATCATCTGTTCATACAAGGTCTTCAAGTGAAGGCTATTGCCAAAACCTTCATACACCTGTACCACGGTCTGAGTATCATAGTAAGTATCGTCGTGTCTCATGTTCCTGAGAAGAAAGTATTGGTATAGTATTTTGATTAATTACGTTGTATCTAGAACAGTTCTTATTTCTCTATGATATGCATCAACCTTAACTGTATCTGCACTGCTAACGTAAGCACTGGTCTGCAGACGGCAAGCTAAGCAAGGGTAGCTCGCCACCCGATAAGAATCGGACCCTAGCGTACAGAGCGTAGCGTTCCGAGCGGGCCTCAAAGAGCCCATAAACTAACACAAATGGTCTCTAAAGGGCCGATGTTCTACCGGGGTGGTGGGGCTAGCGCTATAAAGTACCGAGGCCTTGGCCTAAAGCAGGAAGAAGAAGGGGGGTTTTAAGTCACTAAGAGTCTGACACACTCCCTCTTTTAGGGCGAGAGAAGTCATCAAAAAAATGTGTATCTACACTTTTTTTCAGCTGATCATGTTGGTAATCGCTCACAAAAGAAGTGGTGGTAATTGTCTACATGTAGAAAGAAAACTATAAGAATACTAACATATTATACATACATATATCCAAATCCCTTGAACCGGATCAAAATAGAGATTTTCAACCTTATCACAGAGTAATTCGTATTGATTATTATTATTCAAATAAACACTGAACATATTTAGTTGGATTTTAAGAAAGTTTTTTAGTCCTTTCGGTTTGAAAAACTGTAGTGAGAATGTTTTGAAACTCAATCTGTAGCGAAACAAATGCAAATTCTATTATTGATTGTCTTACTCATACTGTTTTATTATATGTTTACAAGTTTTTGTTCTATTGTTTAACATCATAGTTGAAGAAACGTATCGAATGAAACTAAATAAGTATCTATCAATCCGAGTAATCTGTTTACAAAATAAAATTCAAGAAATTGCACATTTTTTTACATGCATATCAATTTATTTTACTGGAATCCGTCTCTTCGTTGACTTTTAAATTAAAGGTTCATTAATTAATATCAAGATTTATGATTAAAAACATCATGCAATTAAATATTTTATTTTTATTTTTGTAGTGAGGCCGTAAAACAATACTTTGACACGTTAACATTATATCTCTCTGTTTCTACTACTTCTCGGAGAAAAAATACCGAAACAAACTCAGAAGTCAATATCTTTTTAGTCCAGACAATGTAAAAATAATGATTGAGAACTCATCTTTCTTGTAAATATTTAAAACAGTTGGTACAATAATTTAACTAATTATGGTCTTGAAGTATGTGTAGAAGTCCAGGGAAGGTTTGTAACGTCTGAATGCATAAGTTATTTTTAGGTAGAATTATTTGTTAGGATAATTACCCACTAAGTACTAGACGAAAACAAGAGCAACATACTTTCCGTTACTTACACACATACAAACATACAGACATGTCTACAATGTCAGCCATATTTTCTTACATTTCGCCGTAAGAGAGAGAACAGATTCCATTACTGCTAGTATTTACTAGTCGCTACTGAAATGTATTATTCATAGAACATAAATATAATATGTCAAAGTGTATGAGTAATGGCTGGTCCTGGAAGTTGCGATAGGGAAAAAGGTTGTAAAAAATACTTAATTATAACACTTAATTATAGGCAAATAAGTATTGTTTTCCCGTGTAAGTAAAGGTGTTATTTTAGTTTTTGCGACTACTAAATTAAATCTTGTAGAAACTATTATAGATTTGCCTTATTGTGAATCCTTTCTTTTTAAACAAATTATATTATAGAGATGGTACATGCTTCTTTCACTTTCCGCGCGCGTCTCAACGAGTTATCAGACCATCCCATATATTTTTCTGATGTATATACCTATACATATGATACATTTATAATTAATTTTATTTTATTGGAAACAGCATACTGTTTCCTACAGGGTCTTAAGTGACCTTAATGCCTATATAGGTTACATATAATGTAACATAATGGAATGCAACATACGTTTGAGTTTGAATTAGTAAATCCAATAAGATTCTGAACCTCAAGACTCACCCAGAGCTGAAGAAGTCATCTGATGACTTATCCCAAAGAATACATGGCAAATTCTAGGATCATTTCCGTTTTAAATGAACTTTTGGACCGATATAGAGTAGTAAAACTGATTCAGTTTTATTATTTACTAAAAGATTTCTTTAAACAAAGGTGTTGATACAGATTATAATGATCATTGTAAGGATATTTTTGTATCAACAATAATAATAACACTTCTAGTTTTTGCCGACAGTCTCAGTGAGAACACTTGGTCAGAATAAGCGCTCCATTTGTAGGACTTTACCGTGGTCGCCATTTGCCGACACTGCGACCAAATTGTCGGGTATTACCGGGGCGGGTTTTGCTACAAGCCGTTCATTTGTTTGTGGTGCTTTTAGAAAAAGTTATACGATGTTCTTAACGCTGATTAGTAGGAGTTTTAGCTCTGTACTTGTTCTTGTACTTGAGTTATTGTTATGATGACAGTACCGTGGCTATATATTTTTTATGTAATAGGTCGGCAAACGAGCATGCGGATTACCTGATGGCAAGCAATCAACGCCGCCCATGGCAACGGGGTGTTACGAGTTACGAGTGCGTTGACGACCTTTTTAGGGATTAAGGTTTTGGAGATTTAAGTATTGGGAGGGGAAGGATTAGGCCTCCGGTAACCTCACTCACACGGCGAAACACAACGCTGTCGTTGTTTCACGCCGGTTTTCTGTGAGGCCGTGGTATCACTCAGTAGATTGGTTCCCTTCATAATATGCTTAAATGCGACCGTGTCATGATGTCGTTAACTGTTTAGTTCCCTATACCTAGGTATACTTAAAGCACGATTACTTCACAAATAGTCTAGATTTTTTATCATCTTGTAAACAGCTTCTCTCGCCCAAAGTAACGCGAAAGGAAGTGTCAGACTCTTACTGACTAAAACCCCCGTTCCTTCTCCTGCTCCAAGTCGAGGCCGCAGTAAGTTATAGCGCTTGCTCCGCAACCCCAGCTGAACATCAGTGATATCATATAAGTAAATTGATTTGACTGAAGGGGCAGTGCGAATTTAACTTGGATCTTAATTATAACTCTATTGACTTGGATGGAATAAAAATTCTCAGGTGAAATAAGAACATGAAACAGTCTCCCTTGATGATTTTCTAACCAATAAATACTTATGACAATTTTGCCAAATGACGTTGAAAAAAATTGTCAAAAATATAATATCAATCTTTTCCCTGCCATTTTCACAGAATTTTAGCAACATTATTACTTGAAATAAAAGTCATCTCATCTCTTTAGTAACATGGCAGTATTCCCAAACGAGGCGCGGTCTCTAGCTAGCCACTGCCCCGTGTTTACATCGGCCGGACCAAACAACAAGTTTAATTATTGACCGAAACTTAGTTAGCTCATGAATAACCAGATAGCTGTGTAACTCGCAACACAAACACCTCGACACTGTTTACTCATTTTCTAATTAACGGATTAAAGGATTTATTGCTGTCGATATATGTAACTGCGTGTAAGATGGACTAGACTTCTTTCTATACTAGTTACTCCCGCGCAGTTTCCATCGCTGTTATGTTTCAATTAGTCAAAGCGTGATGTTCCATAGCGTACATAGTCTTTTTCGATAAATATGCTATTACAAGACAAAAAAGAAAAATCAATTTGAACAGTAAGTAGTTCCTGAGATAAGCACGTTCCAATTAACAAACTAACAATAAGAATATTACCTATTATTAATCTATACTAATATTATAAAGAGGTAAAATTTGTAAGTTTGTATGTAGGGGGTAATCGCTGGTCGGATTACCAAAATTCTTTCACTGATAGATAGCTACAATATTCCCGAATGCTATAGGCTATAAAACATCACGCTACGATCAAATAGAGCTGAGCAGCGGGTGAAACCGCGCGGTAGTAGCTAGTAAAGTTTTATTAGCAAAGATTAGTGTCAATATATGAAGAGTATTTAAATGCATTTTTATTATCGTGCAGGTAATTTATCTGTTATTAGTGTAAGGCTGCTTTCATGTAAATTTCGCTTTCCGTTTTCAGTTTATACAAGAATAATAATTTTGACCACGTGTCGAATTAATTTACATCAATATCAGGGAATCTATACCAGTCTTCTATATTTCGTTAATAATGTCAAACCTTTCCAGAACGGGTCTAGAAAGTATGTTTCTTAATACCATGTCGCAGACTAGGATTTTCTCTTGCTTTGTGGGTTTTTTTTGTGAGGGGAAATCATCAAATGACTTCTCCCGGCCAGGGATTAGGGAGGGAGTTTTTTTTTATGTAATAGGTCGGCAAACGAGCAGACGGATTACCGGATGGTAAGCAATCAGCGCCGCCCATGGACACTCGCAACGGAGGAGTTACGAGTGCGTTGCCGACCTTTTAGGGATTAGGGATTTGGAGATTTAGGGATTGAGGAGGGATTGGGGAAGGGGAAGGACTGGGCCTCCGGTAACCTCACTCACATGGCGAAACACAACGCAGTAGTTATTTCACGCCGGTTTTCTGTGAGGCCGTGGTATCACTCCGGTCGAGCCGACCCATTCGTGCCGAAGCATGGCTCTCCCACACTTAAAACAGTGTCAGACTCTTACTGACTAAAAACCCCCTGTTCCTTCTCCTGCTCTGGGCCGAGGTCGCGGTGCCTCATTGCGCTTTCTCCGCAACCTCGGCTGAACATCAGCCCTATAGCCTCTTTAAGGCACGCGCGGAACGCTACGCGCCGTACGCTCGGGCCTGGTTCTGGTCGGGCGGCGAGCTGCCCTTGCAAACATAGAACATTTATAAAAAAAGGAGTTCATAAGTCTTCTGACACTACCAGTCAACCAATAGTTGTTGTTTATCACAAGTGAATACTGGGTACTCAACGGAAATGGGAACCTCAATTTTCTTGTTGAAGTTGTTTGCACCATTTCCATGAAAAACATAAAGATAGTATTTTTAGTTAATTTTCCTTCCTCATTGCAGGTACTCATCTAGCTAATTGTTTCAGAAGGTTCTAGTTTGTTTAAACCTATACAGGATGCTGCAATAAACGTAGTAAGGGCTGTGTACACAGCTTACCTAGTGGCCGACCCGACCCTTAGTGGTGAACAGTGATGTGACATGTCGATAGTTTTATGCATGAATATTTTTGTAAATCAGAATTTTATCGAAGCGTAGGATGGGCGTAAAAATGCACAGATCCTATTCCAATTCCTACTAACACTACAAATGTGAAAGTTTGTGAAAATTTATGAATGTTTGTTTATTATTCTTTCATGCAAAAACAGATGGACCGATGTGGTTGAGATTTGGTAGATAGGTGATACCCTAGAATAACACATAGGCCACTTTTTATCCACCATGCTGGCGAAGCCGCGGGCGGCTTTAAATTGCAATCCCCTGAGAACGTACTTTTGTAGGCTCCATTTAACAGACTTGAACTTCATATTACCGCTCCGGATACCTTCTGGAACTCAGTTCAACCCACCTGATAATAGTCTAACTTTACTTGACGCGTGAGGTACCTAGTTAATTCGCATTTTATCGATACCTATATATAATAATATCGATAAAACCCCAAACTACGTACGTCTCTACAACGATAACCCCAGGCAATATGGATGTTGTTTACCCCAGCTATCGGCGCCTCACGCGCAGTCTTTAATAATACGAAGGGTTTATTATAATAAGGTCGCTTTAATACCAAGATTTTCCTTTGTTGTTCTTGTAAAGGTGCACAGCATTGAGGGGGTCGAATAGATCTTGCAGTTTCTATGCTAATAGGAGGGGAGATTCTATCTTCTGAATTATCTTCTATGATGACGTGGTCGCTAAGGTCTAAGCCATAATGTCTTTATTTTATGTAAAGTGAGTGATACCTTCTTGAGGCTTTTATGAACGACGCATCATTGTATTGAAGAAGAGCTGGTTAGTCTGTCTTCAAGTCCAAATCATCACTTTCCACGTGAGTTTATTAGTTTTCAAGAAGTTATTTTCCATTTTTGTTTATATAATTGGTTAAATCCTTGTTATATTGTAAATAGGAGCTATTCTTTTGCTAAACACTGGGTGAAAATGTTCAAAAATGTTCAAAAACTTTTGCTAAACACTGGGTGAAAATGTTCAAAAACAAGCAATTCAAAAACGTTTTTTTTTTGTTTAGTGTTTTGTTCTATTTTTAACTGTATTTTAAGTGTTTTTATAGCCCTAGGATCATGCCTAGTTCCAAAACAACACTTTGTAAATCAAACAAAGAGTTGTTCCGTGCGGAAGCCGAACCCGTGAAAAGTTGAGCAGCAGCTAGTTGCTCAGCCAGTGTAGTCCACACGGTTGGCGCAGTTCTATTGAACGAGCAGACGGATTACCTGATGGTAAGCATAGACACCAGCAACGCCTTTTGGGGACTACGGTTTCGGCGATTTAGGGATTGAGGGAGGCGACGAAGTCACCGGTAACCTCATTCACATCTCGAAACACTTTAAAGGATTACTCTTACGCATGTACCTAAAAAGTAACATAGTAACATATTTACCCACATTAACAAAAATGATAGACAAGTTTTTGTGTCCACAAGCTAGTCTAACAAACGGCTCGCTATTTGAATGCGTATGTGACAGATTGTAGGTCGTTTAAAAGTGTTTAGGACTAGACGTGTAGACGGCTGGCTCTCACACTGATTTAGGTTTAAGAGCTTAGCTTATATAAACCTTTTTTGTAAATGAAAATCGTAATGCGATGGAATGCTTCATACATTAGTAGATTTGGTTTTGCGAATCGAATAATGTTAGAATATTTATTGTTGGATTCTTATTTTGTTAATGCGTTGACGTTAACTTTTTTATGTACATTACATTTAATAGGTACATTGCATATGTTTATTTTAAATTTCTAATAATAATTTGTTTCAATTTACGCCGCCCATGGACGCCCGCAGCTGAGGAGTAACGAGTGCGTTGCCGACCTTTTAGGGATAGGGTTTTGGAGTTTTAGGGATTGGGGAGGGAACGGGGTCTCACTCCGGTCGAGCTGACCCATTCGTGCTACCCACACTTAAGTGTGAAACCTGATTAATACCTACTTTGACAAGGCAAACAACAAATCAATCCTGAAATATTTTCCATATCCACTACAATTTACGTAAAAACAAATATTATAAATAGCAGTAAAAGTACAGAGTTTTAAGCAAAGCCAGGATTTGAGGGGTTTTAGCAATCAGAGCATGAGAACGAAGCAAACCGGCGGACCCTGCAGCCCCTTCAGCCCCTGTAGAGAAGTTCCGAACAACAAACTTAATCGAAACTTCTTAAAACTAAGTTACGGCCCTTCACGCAATTATGATGCTTTATTTTATTACTCGGAAACGCGTAAAACAATTATAATTTAGTACACTTAAACTTTGACTCGAGTCCTACTAAACTTTTTAATTAAAAACCCATAGATATTTTAGTTCAACTGTTTCATTTTTAATTCACTAAGCCTTTAAGGGAGCATTTACTGAGAGAAGCAGTAGTAAGAAGTCAGCTCTATGTGTACATATATACAAATTGAAAATGAAATATGAAGTATTATATTCGTTTGTAATTAATAGATAGGTACACAGATGGTATAAAGTCGGTGCAAAATTGAGAATCGAATATTTTCCTCCTAGGTAAAATCATTTTCGCATTAAAATCAATCGCTTCAATAAAAATAAAGGCAAAGAAATAAAACGATGCAGCCACGGGAACCGGATTTAACGTCAATAATTCCATTCATAACGAGATTCCGAGTTACCAATCGATTTAAATCGTTACAGTTCAATATCAATCGGTTTAAATCATTCACATTCCAAAAACGTAGCAAAATTCAATCGAGAATTAATTAAAAATCGTTTTTGTTTGTAACTACAAATGTTTGTATTGTCCGACTGTTCGTTGATTACGGAGGGCAGTTAAAAAAACTTGACCATTTTAAGCATTTTTAAACAGATTTCTGGCATTCCGTTTTGTTTGCTGTAACTGTTACTGTTTGGCATTAACTCGATAGTGACACAGTTATCGGTTTTCACGTTTCAGTTGATAATTTAAAAACTTAACGATATAGTGTCAAAAACATTTATATTCATTGTTCAAAAAGACGAAAAGAAGTACATTCTGTAGTCTTTGTAATTAAATAAGAATGTTGTTAAGTAAATATTCGAAATACGTGCCGTAATAAAAGCAATATCCTTTGTGTAAAGTATTCTCTTTATATATCGTTCGCAACTCTTTGCATTCTTTGTGAAAATATAAAATAGATAAGCAAACAGGTCAATATTTTGCTTCGTAAAGATGTTGTAGGTAATGTCTGTTTTGTTAAACTGAAAATCGGGAAACGAAAATTGTGACAGTCTTTTTACTTTTAATTAATGACTTAGTACACTATAATAATGACTAGTATTCAACCGCGTAGAAGTATTTATGAAAAGCAGCGGGATTTTAAAAACAGCAACTTTTAAAACGGTAGCTCCAGTAAAATACGCGAATCAAAGCCTATAAATTCATAGCCTATACCACTCAAAAACATTGTAGCTACCTATCAGTGTTTTGGAAATTTTGGAAATCCGAGCAGGGGTTCCAAAGACCCCCCTACATACAAACTTACAAATGATACTTCTTTATAAAATAACGTATAGATAACACACCGGCTAAAGTCTACAAAGAATAAAATGAGAATCGATTACCATAAAACAGTATCGACTTCTTTAGGTTACTACCTACAGAAAAGAGAAATATTTGAATGTAAGAACCCAGTAATGTAATTTATTTTAATTTATCTCAAGACGTATTTGTATTAATAGCAATTTGCTCGTATGTAGAAATTCCTTTGACAAAACGCTGTTCAATTCCACGTTCATTATTTATTTGGTCTCAGAGCTCCAAAATCTTCAGTCCCAGGGGAAATTTTTGTACTTATTTTTCCCAATAACAAGCTTCTAGCCAAGACAATTGTATTATACATACAATATACTTATAAATATAAAAACTATAATAAAACAAAAAGAAACATTTTCGAAAAGTTCCACACTTCATCGGCAGTGTCGAAAATGGCTGTCTCCACTTAGCCTGTTAAATAGTACCTATTTTGAGCTCTCATTGTAGCGAATAACATTATCCAAAATTGTCCAAAGTAGTATGTTATCAATTAAATTATTTATTGAACTCATTACTTACATTACTACAAAGTAGAAAATATCCAAGAATATCACAAACCATCCCTTCAAACAGCCAGTCTTTAAAAAACTAGATCAAAATCCGTTGCATAGTTTAAAAGATTTAAGCCTACATAGAGATATTATAGAGACAGAGAAGGCAACTTTGTTCATAAATTAGCTAAGAAAAGCTATTCCAGCTGCACGTGGTTACTATTCAAACATAACTTACAACATATAAAATAGTTTTCTCTGATTTCTACCTTATAAGTCACTCAACATATTTTTCTACACAAACTCTAATTAAAACTGAACCAGTAATTATACAGTCATACAATAGCATGAGTTTCCCCACCTTAGCATTTATTCAGTACCTGACTACACCCTGGCTATCCATCTTCCCCTGTCTAACCTGGTCCTTCGAGATTTATTACCCGTCAGATTTACTTAAGTACTTTTATTCAGCTTGTTATGAACAAAGATTATTATGCAGATGGTGTATCCAGTATCCACGCTAACTTTACAGTAACTTAGTCAAACGAATAAGTCGAGTTTTAAAGGATTTATTGAAAAATGTACAATAGGCAGATAGCTAATAGAATTCTTGTGTAATATATATATATTTTTAAATTGTTCTACTGATGTAAATGTACAGAACGAAAGAGTTTTTAAGACGAAAATCATCCAATGTCTTCATTCCCTGACTAAAAACACCCCGTTCCTTCTGCTCCGATTCAGTCTACGGTACATCATTGACCATATTATTTTATTCATATACTAAACATGCCATCACAATGAACCAAAGTTAAGGATTTTCTTTCTACATTGAACTGAACATTATTTATTTCCACATTTCCCTCAAATATCTAAACAAAGTGACCTCTAGTTAGGCACAAAGCTAGTCTTAATCTCGTTTCTCTGTGAGGACGCAGGTGTGCGATAACCTGGAGGGTCGTATCGCTAAATTGATACAGTCGGCTCCCGGCCTACTTGTAGCTTATACTTTAATGCGGGCTCCTAGACTATTCGCACTGGAGTCTACGACTTTAATACCTCCACTTAGTATTTAGACGGGATACGAAGTTTGTGTGGAAAATACATATTTAGGTGCTGATCGAGGCTGTGTTGCTGTGGTAGAGTGCAACTGCAGTTTGGGAGGGGTGGGGGGGGGGGAGTTTCTAAGGCTTACATTGACAGTTGTTGTAACTTTAAGAGGTTTAGTGGCGAATGCGGGTAGTGTGGTTTTAGTTGTGGTTTCTTATAAAATGACTAGACATTGTATAATTATTTTGGCATAATGAGTTAAACGAAATTTGCTAAAGTTTTATTTTAAGTAAGCCCCTAAAGCTCCAGTTTAAGCTACTAATACCATAATAACATAATATAGCTTTTAATTGTCTTACTGAGCTGTAAAACACAAAGCATGATGGGTATACATTTTAAAAAATAAGGTTGTTAAAAAATTGAGGCTGTTGTGAGTCCGCGATATCAGCCCTATCGTCATCATTAGTAAGCAACTTAATTAAAAGAGACTGACCTCTGAGTTTGTTTCGGCATTTCTTCTCAGAGTAGTCAGATAGGAAATGCCGGCTTCATCTAGTTTTCACATATAATTTGACGTGTAAATGTGCCGTTTTATGGCCTATTTGCAAAAATAAATTCATTGTTTCATTGTTTCAATTATACATTTTTCTTAACATATCTATCCAAATAATTAAACGTTAAAACACACAATAGCTATACAAATCAAACTTGTCACAGAACTCAAAATGGCTACCAATTACAAAGAGTCACCATTTTAAAATTCAGTTTGAATCTGAATGAGAAACTCTCTCCCAGCGAGAAAGGCTTTATTCAACCATGACGTTATATTCAAAACACGTTAGCAACGTCACGTCCCAACGTGTCCGGGAACAAATTATAACCGGCCAACAAAGCCTTAATACCCAGCCCGGGTATACTCGGGCGTCAAATGTAAGGAGTTGCAAATTGACCGGACACATTACCCGGGTCTGATTAGGATCAAAACGTGATAAGAATTGATAAAGTAAGTATTGCAACATTTATTGACCTTTTTATATCTTGTCAAGAGAATTATCTAAGTTATGTAGTTTTAAAAAATATAAGCGTAAAGGGATTTATCAATTTTTCATCCCTGACCTCATAAAGATAATTTAATTGCCTGTCAAATCGCAGCCTCAGTAATTGATAAGGCATTTTGATTGAATTGAACCAAAAATAAACTCAATCTAAAATCGTACCCCAATGAAAAATATGGTACCTACGTAAATAAGAAATAAAAATTCAAAACTCAACATAACTAAACTATTGAGACTTTGAGGAAAATTTTAATTGGTTTTATGCAATTTAGAAAAAGCGATATCTAGCATTAAAATGCTATGGACCAAGTTGATTAATGAATGTAATTAACAATCCCTTGTTCAATAAAATACTCCGGACTCATATAAATTGGATAATTAATTAAAATTAATATAATTATAAACGCCTAAACATTTCTAAGTATATTAAAATCATGTCGCTACAAATTAACATGATAAAGGTGGCCGGATTAAACCGGTTTCAACCGGTTATATCCGGCTAGCAATTTGACAAAATGGCGGCCAGTTTTTGCTTTGAGTTAGCATAATTTATGTTCGCAATAATCATATTTGTCACAGCAACGGACAGTTTCATTTCGAATGTAATTTAGAAATTATTGGGGTGTGGAAGTTTGCCATGCGGTAATTAGTTCTAATTTTTGTAGCTCGTTTTGGAAATTCAGGGTATATTTTGATTTGATTTCATAATTAACTGACGTCATTTGATCACAGATTGCATTTAGTTTAGATTTAATAAATAAGTCGATAATGACGAAACAGCCATATCAACACAATTTTGATTTATGCACAAAATATAATTTATGTTTTCCAAACTCATTTAGACTAAGCGTTATTAAGCTGAACCCAATATTAAATGATTTACTCCCTGTCAAAACCCCCCTTAAATCTCGGAACCCATCAGAAAACATTGTACATACATCAAGCGTAATCCGAAATCGAAAAAAAGGAAATACATTAGTAAAAAAACTCGGTACATCCAAGTGAATAAATCAAGTTGCAAACGACTGTAGAACCGGGAACCGGATCAAGCGAGTAATCCCTGGCTGGTAACCGGGTTGTAACCGGATTTAGGTGGATATAACCGGGCCGGCCACCTGCGATAACGACCCGTCGCGGTTGCGCTCCAATGGAGCTGAGTTAAGGTGTTCCCACACTCGGTTCAGCAGGATGCTGCACTTGGAAATTTTGTTTGTCACAAACGTTTGCAGATCCTTTGTCTTTGACTAAAGTGACCAAGCCACTTGTATACGTTACTTGCATAGTAGGATTGTCAAGCTCTTGATAATATTAAGCTATATTTTACCTTCTATTCTCAATATTCCACACTTATAAGGAATAAGTTACTTTAACTACTGGATATTCACGACTATGTTTGTTTTAATATTCATCTTTATCTTCCCCCAAGTTATCCTCATCTAGATAACCAGAACCGCCAAGTATGTGGTGGCAGAGCGCTCAGTTTGCTTGCTCACCCGTTACATCGCCCGCTTTTGTTAGTTTAACAAGTTTCTTAGTGCCGTGTGCTCACCTATTGCATCGAATTGAAATTTCTTTTTAAACAACTTTGCGGTTCGTTTGAGCGGAAATATTTAAAGGAATTCTTTATTGGAGGTTTGGTTTTAAACAAATACAGTATATGTTTAGTGGATACTGAGATTGGCATGGGTGGATAAAAGACTCGAGAAAACTAAATGGATAAATAGAAATAAAGTATATGATTTTTTTAAACATAAGTAGAATAAGGCAAAAATTTAGCTTGTGTATATTTTATACCATTGCTTGACTTGTGCGAAAAAGAAACGAATAGGGCACTGTCATTATTTTTGAAAAAAGAACATTCACTTCATTTCTTTTTCTACACACGTTACAATCTGGCACGTCGAATAGCCGCTTACACATTATGATCCAAAGTGTTCACCGCCGTGTCGCTTATAATCCTCAACCATTTCGCTGAAGCTCCGCAAATTCCAGACGAAACAGAAAATGAATATAATACATAATGTTATAACAAAGTGAGTCAGATACACCTGGAACTTGTACTCAGACGTCTACGTTAGATAACTTGAGATAACTTATCTGTGCCTACAGGAGCTGGGCAGAGCTCCAAGTGCCAGCATAATGTTTCTCCTATTCTTCTGTTGGGTCGTTGTTTGAGATTTGTGTGTGGCCAAAATGATAAGTCATCTTGTAAAGGTCAACACTACCTTATGTTTGTTATCAATCGTCATTTATATTAGCTTTAATCATGAAAGTATAACAAAGAAAAAAGGTCGTACATCTTCAGTAATGTTATTATTTTATTACCACTATGTATCGTTGCTTCCAGATGTTTCCTCAAATAAATTATTTATTCATAAATAAGCGGTATTTCTACGTTTCGCACGGAGACTACATAATAAGCTTTTCTGATAAACTGCAACTACGTCGGAAACCAATACTTCAGGTGTCTTTTTATCCGGTTTAATCCGAATCGCACCGGGTACCAGCCACGACAATTTATAGGAGCAGAAGTTCCAGTCAACTTTTTAAGTGTTAGTAACTTTTGGACTTACGTACTTTTACTATTTTTTGAAGTTTATTTTTAAAAGAGAATATATTTTATTTGTAGACATAATTAACCATGAAAAATGATGCAATTTTTAACTTGAGCGGTTATTGCGTCTAATAATACTTCTAATTACCCTATTTTTACATGCAGTATGAAAAGTGGAACTTCTGTAAAAAATTTAAGCCCGGTTGTAACCGGATAAAACCAGTCACGTCGTTCAGAGGTTGCACGTTGCACGTGGCGTTACTATTGCATACCGACAGTTGAGACATACAGACAGGTGATCTTAAATTGTATTTAGTGAATATTGCTGCCCGCATACTACAAATATTTTCTATTACAATTTATATTAGAGAATTTTTTAATGTTTAGCTATAACTTTTCTACAATATTACAAGTAGTAACTAGTATCAAGTATAAATAGTGATTTATGATCTTTAGACCTTTTCGTTTTTAATTAGCACCTTATAACTTCGTTATTATAGTCTTAAATTAAACATAACGTTAAAATTTTCACCTAAACTAAGTTTATTCCATATGACTAGAGACTGTCTCATATGTTACGCAAGGCATATTACTCTGAGTACATAATATACTTATATGTTGTGACGTCATAACTGCGAGGCGCCATCTACCGAGAATATTAAATAGGGTTTCTGGCGTGATTAATGGAGTGAAAGGGTAGGTGAAATTAAGGTATTTTACATAAAAGAAGGTGAGCTAAAATTAGGATTATGAAGGTCTAAAATGTCATAGTTTAAAAGCTATTTTCATTATGATGTGGTGAACTATTACGTAGGTACTACGAGAAAAGAAGAATGTAATTTCATATCAATTAAATATATATGTTAATAACATTGTAACTATCTATTATTAAAATTAAAGTCTACTCATCTTGTGACATTTTGTTATTTTTTATAATTATTAATTACTTACCCTATTAAGTAATAGGGTATTTACCCATTGGATATGTACCCATAAAAAATGAGACGATTAATAACACATTTCATGTATACTTCGATTTTGTTCTATTAGTATAGGCTGCTTTTTATCAACACAGCACGCGGGCGAAGCTGCTGGCGGAAAAATTTGAAAGGAATTCAATAAAAAGGTTTTAGGTTAAAACGTTTAGTACCTACCTATAATCGTAATTGGAATATTTTAATACTTATCTTAAATACTTCTATCTTATCTTATCTTATCTCTTCTATCTTATCTTATCTTAATATCTTAAGTAACTAATCGTAAATACTTTATAAAACTAAACAAAAGACAGTTTCATCATTTATTTCATGATTTTTTTATCTAACCTGCTAATTGACTGCATTTTTAACGCTTTTAAGGTCAATTTTAGTGGTTAAAGGCCTATATATAATATCTATAATAAATAACCAAGTTATATATAGCTTCACTAAGAGGACTGACCGACAGACTGACACTATATCTTCAAAATTTTGTTTGACGTTCAAAAGTACCTGTAAAGGTCTAATTGGAATAAATTATTTTTGACTTTTGACTTTTTGACGAGAAACTTTCTCTGACTCTTCCAGACTCTCCTTAGATGGAAGTCTAATATACCCTTTGTTTGACTCCTTACAAGTTGATCTCAAACAACAAAACATAATTTCTTTAAAGTATATTTATTAAATCATACATATAAAAACATCTGCCATCATAAAGAGACTCTTCCAGCTCTGGTGTGTTCACACGACACGACACCACGCAACTAATTAGTCGCAGCACAAGCCGTGGCGACTAATCGCGTTATCTCAATCAAGTGGCGAGTGCCGCCGGCTCGTCGGCTGCGTTTACTAGATTAACAGCCGTATATCCCTTACTGCTTAGGTTGCGGTGTGTGAACCTCAGCTTAATTCTATCTAGTTCTCAAATTGAAACCTTAATTTTATTTATCTTAAATTAAAATTTACCCATTTTTTAAACAAATGATTCACGACAGAAAAGAATGACAAAATCTAAAACGTTAAAAACAATAAAGCAATTTTTTCTTTCAGAGGAGAATTTCATCAACTGCCTTCACCCGCTCTGGATGAAGCTAGAGAGAATGTCAAACTTCTCTTACTGACGACTAAGAACCACCTTGATCCTTTTCCTACTTCTAGCCGGAGCTTTGGGAGATACCAGCCCTTGCTAAGCTGGGAACTAGTGAAATGAATATAATGCAGATATATACTGCAGTGTTGTGGAAGCCCATCAATGTCCCGATTGCTTACCATCAAGTGATTTGTATATTGGTTTGCCGATCTATGTAACAAAAAAATTTATTTATGTATATTTAAAAACAGATACATTGGCCATGTTGGCTGTGCGAATATTACAGCGTCGTGTATCGTGCAACGCTTCTTATGAATATGAGCCCCCAGCGTGGCTTGAAACTATTCGAGTTCTTCGTCAACCAGTTACTTTAGTATTTTTTAAACGTTGCCCAACACTAGGATTATCTCCTGTATTGTGGTTGCGGTTACAAACATACAATTTCACATACACATGACACCCAGACCCGGAAAACAATTTGTATTACACTTACAGTACAGTACAACAATTTTATATTTCTATGTATGTAGTTAAACATACTTTTTAGTGTAAAATTACTAGTTTTATGAATCTTCATTGTTAAGTTCTAGTACAAAAATCTCTTAGAACTTGGAAATAAATTACGTTTTGTCACTTCAGACCCGTTTCTCAACGTTTTGATAACAGAAAGTATGTAAATTTAGTGATAAGGGAGGGGCGACGTGTTATCGGAGTCCAGAGGTACCAAGTAATTCGAATTACTAGTAGAACAGCGAGATATTCCATGTGAACTGAATTAACAATTAATCAGACGGTTTATAATTTATATGGGGTACGGTTTTTATGAGATAAGCCGGCGAATAAATGGAGAGAAAACCCTGATGGTAAGCAATTGGCGCCATCCATGGACACCAAATGAGTTGTAAGTGTTTTGACGGATCGTAGGAGGGGGAGGGGCGAGGATTGGGCCTTCGTTAACCTCATTCACACGGCGATTCAAAACAACGCAGTAAGCTTTATTTCCGGCCGGTTTTCTGTGTAGCTTGAGGTATTACTACGGTCGAGCCGACCCATTCGTGCCGGATTGGTGGAATTGGCTATCCAAAACTTAAAATCAGCTGATAAAACAACCAACACTATTGTTTGAACTCAAAATAAAATAATGTGGTAAATATGCAATATTTCAGAACTCTTGCAGAGTGAACACACATCTTAAGGCCCTATCTTGAGCGCATACAAAACGGCATTACATAATTTTATAAAAATATACCTACATATTTTGGAATCCGAATATTTATTTGCCTTAAGCATACAACGATGGCTTCGAAACCTGACGAATACCAAAGTGACATTTCAGATAGTGAAAAAAGAAGAAAGAAAGGACTTATATCCACACATCCATCAGAGCAACCCTGGTGATAAATGCTCAATTTTGCTTTGATGTTGATAAGCACTTTACGGATTGGTATCAAATTAAATAATAGTGAAAATGAAATGGCCCCTAGCCTCCCAGAGACCACCACAGACGGAGTCCAAGAGGCCAACAGAGATGTTCAGGCGTGGTTGCGAGGCAAATCGAGCATAGATGTCATAAGATGATATTAATACATCCAATTCCTCTCGGAGCTCCACAGAACCCTGTACCACTTTCAACCTAGTTAACATCGCAACTCACACTCCCCAATCTAAACGTTACACCTTTAGTCTTAAGGTGTAATTTGGATTGAGGTAACGGAATTAGGGTGAATCATAAGTGAATATTTAAGGGATGGAATTAATATAATAATAAAACGACACTTGTAGAAAATGCAATAGTTCTCCAGAAACCATCCAACATATAACTGGTGCCTGCAAATCACTAGCCCAGACAGATTACAAACACAGACACGACCAGGTTGCTAATATAATTCACCAGAAACTAGCTCACCAATACAAACTCGTCAAAACAGTTGTTCCATATTATAAATATAACCCCGAAACTGTTTTAGAGAACGACACAACCAAACTGTATTATGACCGAGCAATCTTCACCGACCGCACCATTCACTATAACAGACCAGACATCACTTTAATTAACAAAAGAAATAAAACTGGATTTCTGATAGATATAGCTGTCCCAAACACTCACAACGTACAAACTACAATAGCTGAAAAACTATCCAAATATACAGAACTAAAAGACGAGATAACCCGACTCTGGCGCCTACAAAAAGTATTTATTATCCCAATAGTCATATCTTCCACAGGAATCATACCCAAACAACTTTATCAGTCCCTCACCTCTCTGAACCTGCCAACGAAGACTTATTACCTGTTGCAAAAGGCAGTTATTCTTAATACCTGTAGGCTTGTAAGGAAATTCTTACAGTGTGAGTCAGAAAATACAATATCACTCCACTGATGAACACTTGGCTTAGGCCCGTGCCATCAGATATCCCGGCTAGCCGGAGGTAAAAATACAAATAGAAAAAATAATAATAATAATCGTTTATTTCGGAAATCAGGTTCCATTTTGTTAGTATTAACTTTACATTCTTAAAAAATAATGTTAGTACGTAACAAAAGAAAAGAAAATTAAACTAAACTAAAGTAATCGGCATGAAAGGGGAGCCACTCATCTCCTGTTGCAAAGAGAGTGCAACCCCATCCACGCCTGCAGCATTGGTGTGTCCCACCGTTCAGACAAGGTCTTCAGGAGAACGTTAGAGCTGATCCGCATTCGACTCAGCAATGAGGCGCAGCGCGTGCGCATCACAGCGAAAAAATCCTGTGTGCGCGCTTCCGCGAACATGGCAGATGCGCTGCACCACCGCGGCAGCCTAACCATTCCCCTGAAGGCGTTGTTATACTGGACGCGAAGGGCGCTGTACGCGCGATGCGTATAATTCACCCATAGCCCGCACGTGTACAGTGTCTGGCAGTATGACTTGAATAAAGTAATTTTTACGTCTCTTGTACAACGTGCGAACCTACGAGCGAGCATATTACACCGCACAGACAGCGCCCTTCGTTCCCTCTCGATGTCCATAACATCCGACGAGTCGTCGGTGACCCAGTGACCAAGATATTTAAACTTACTCACCTGTTTAAGTGGTGTGCCGCAAAGAGTGATCACGATTAATGTTTGATTGTGTTATTGTAATTTTGATGATGTGCTTACCTTGTGGTGTCGGTTAGATCACTAATTGGGGTTTAATTTGGTTGTACCATACTTTAGCATAGATACCGCATTGGTGGGAAATGGTTTTATGAAATTTAAAATTATTGTTGTAGACATGGTTTTAATATGAATGTTAAGATCTATGATAGTATTTTTTTATCTTTGGTTCCTTTAGTTAGATCGTGGTCAGTGAATACTTTTTTAGTTTATTTTTGAGAGAATCCATGGTTTTCTACACTTTTTTCTCCATAGGTATCTGCATTTAAAAACCAAGAATGAAGGTTGAAGGTGGTCCCTTCACTATCGGTCAAACTGTTTAGTTAATTGAAATAAATTTTGACTTTGACTTTGACAAACAGAAATGAAAAACTCACCTTTTCAAAATGTGTGACCTCGGCAAGCAGCACGAAGTTGATATGTATGAACCGGGCGTCCTCACAGGAGCGCGCCCTCTGCCGGTACCCCGGCCTATTGTAACAGTACCTATAACCCGTATACTCCGAACTGTCAATGTCCACCTTCAGCCCCCCGGTATAGCCCCAGTCACCTCCACATCCCCAACAAACACCTTTGGTAACAAATTTCTCCCACACGTCCGTAAGGCCATTCTTCTTCGCCCCCGCAAGGCCACTGCGGGGGCGGCCAGGCCATGTCCCGGCGTTGGCCTGTGGCCTTAGGCCTTTTAGACTCCTTTGCAGTTTCCACTCCCCGTACGTCCCAGTATCAGCTCGCTTTTTCCATTTCCATTTGGATATCACTCGTGATCTTTGTACAAAATGTTATTTGGCACTCACTTTGACGGTTTGTCCGTTTGATCTCGAATGTTCGGGTCTATCGGGAGTCTCGTTTTCCCTGATCTCATTGGAAAGTTCACTTCACTCTTTTTGTCTCGCTAATGTTAGCCTTCTTTACTCAAGATACTCCGATTTCGGTTCAATAATTACTGAGTACTTAAACGTAATTAGCTTTTAACATAATTGGAGTACAGGATGGGCTTATTCAAAAGCGAGGAGGTGAACGAAATTCATTTTCGTTCGTTACATTTCCAAAGTAATCATTCGGAGTTCCTCGTCACGTGGAGAGATGTGTCAATGGGAACGAACACGCGCTGAATATTTTAAAACGTTTGCAAGAAATATGAATGTAATGTAGCGTAAGATAAAACTATTACGGATAACTGTTTTAAACCTACTTTTAGTAGTTGCAAAAAAATTTAGAACCGCGTAAACTTATTGAAAAATATATTTAGTAAAAAATAAAGCAAGTCTTCGTTCATTCAAACTTGACACTTTCATACTTATTAATTAGTCGCTGAAAATCTAAACTGAAGTGGCGTCTTTTGAGTGAAATCGCTAAATCACGAGCTCCCCCCTCCTATACTTTTATTCACCCCCCCCCCCCTTGTAGCGCTGGCATCGGAGGCCTATTAATCAAATAACTCTCTTGTGATTAATTAGGAAATCAGCAATTAGTAAGAAATCGTTGAAATTAAGGAGAACGGAATAACATGATGTTAGAAACAAGTGTGCTCTGCAAATTATGGAGGAGGCATTTAGAAAATAACTATATAATATAAATAAAAATATCTTCAAGGTAGATAGCAATTGTGTATTCGTCTGTAAAAGATATATTAAAAGTATTGCAGCAATTACAACAGACGCAAGAAATAAAAAACATCCATCATTAGACCTAAATCCTTGGATTAATTTTAATAAATACCGCATCCACCCCGTTCCACTTCATTAGTCCGTAATCTCACTTTATAAGAAAATAAATTCGAGGGTGTAATCCCTCACGGGGGATTAATTTCTTATTGTGGGGATCTTGTGAGGATAATGGGAGGAACAAACAGATATAGACGGATTGTCTAAATGAACCTCAAGTATTTTGGTGGTACTCTTTACGAAGCAACAGTAAACTTTTTATATACATGTATGTGTTAAAAGTTAGAACAACTTTTTGTTTTACAATTTTATTGTTATTAGCTACACAGCTCAATTTTTATTACATCGTAAGAATACAAGGCTTAATCAAATGAATTTACTGGATATTATACTGGGGTAAACATAGCTTTTTGGTTTTTAGCGGTACTTTGTGATATCATGATCAATATCAGGTTATAATACATATTATAATGAGGCAATGCCATCTATTGCGAGGGAATTTTCGGGTCAGGATCAATAGTGTAGCCACCAGTTTCTTGTTCAATAAACTATTCTTAATTCGCAGCCAGTGACATAAAAACATTACCTCGTGACTTTATGAAAACTGGTGGTTGAAGTCATTTCAACCCCAGATAGTCACGTGACTAAAAATAAAAATAAATTGGCAAAGTTTCGTTCTAAGACTAATTATTGCATAGCCAGCCAGTAACTACCCATTACGGTAGTATGGGAAGCCTAACATAAATTGTTTAATAAGACAGTCTTCCCGTCTGTCTGTATGTCTTGGCGACGTTCCAGTAGCAATTACCCTGCTTGCCCCTTTGTTATATAAGCGTTATGTATTTCTTCTGTAAGGGATTTGTTTTGAGAGTCACTTTTTAATTGCCTTGCATTTTATCTTTGTGTATTCTCCAAGTTTAATTGGCTTAAGTAGTGTTTATGTAGCGAAACATTGCCATTTTGGGGAAATGCCTTAGTTCTTAATGAACTAAAATGGATGGGGTCTTATAATTAATCAGGAAACGCGAAAATAACCTAAAGCATTTCTACACAAAAAATAGCGTCCAGATTTACTATGCTAATGTTTCAATTAAGCCACATAAAAACCAGTGACTAAATCCTTACAAGAAGCTTCTGTAAACAAAACAAATAAATATAATTTATTCATGTTGTTCACTAGAATATCAAGTAAAACAAGGCCAGCCATGGAAGTGGAAGGAACAAGCGAAGTGTATTAAGATCATAGCCCGCCTTGTTTATTTGTTCTACTCTACTTTTTTAACATTCCACCAAGGATTTGTAAGAATAATAAAAATATTTTTACAGCACTCGGAGAAGTATGAAAATGTTCGCCATTCGTATAAGTAGCCATTCTAATAGAATTTTATAGAGAAATAAACAGTCTTGATCTCCATAGAAAAGAATTCTAATACATTATTTGCTTAATGTTCCTCTACGAGAAAGACAAACCAGCGTTTCCACATTTCCATTGCAACGTCTTGAATAAATCGAACCGGTTCGGGCCAGTTTCCACCGGAACAAACCAGTCTCGGCTTGATTTTTACCCGACTCACTCCTTTATCTGGTTGTAGCAATTTCCTGAATCTCGGAGACTTATTACTGCTAGCGCTGAAGGGTTGGGTTGGGGTGAATTTTTAAAGAATATTTAAATATTTTACGAGTTTGGGACTCTTTCGAGTTGGTGAAGTTGACTTAGTTATAAAAATGGGTGATTAATGTGTTTACTGAGTCAATTTGCAGGGTTATGCAATTCTCACCTTTTTGTCGAAGGATGATTTATGTTGGTTAATTTTTTGATAAGAGAAAAACAATTATAACGTATAGTTATTTCTATTGGAAGTGCGTTTAATCGAACTATATTGCCTACAACATCGTTGGCCTTAATATGATATAAAAATATTATTTGACTTCGATTGAGTTTTATTTAAAATACCCTTTTTCAAAAACCCACGAACCTAATTGGGAGTCCCTAACAAATTAATTTAAGAACGGTAATGCCACAAGCCAATCAGCTTACTTGAGTGACAATTTTCAGCCGGATCCAAAGCCAGTTTTTTATGAACAATTTTATCTTTGGAGTCTGTAGTACCCGCGGTAAATATCGAAGTGGGGTGTTTTCTACCCCAAGAGGCGTTTAGGAAATGAAGAAATCCGGTCCTTCGGGGAGGCATGACATTAATAGAATTCTGTTCCAACCCCCCCCCCTCATCCGCCTTGGGACATTATTTGGAAGAAAATTTCTCCAAAAATAACTTACAATTTAGATTGGTACGCACTTTAATTTAGTATAGAGGTTTTATGTGGTATTCGATTATGAATCTTAAGCATGTGTAAGATTAGGTTGATTGCTGAAAATTTTATTTTCAGTGTCGACTAGATTTTTCGGAACGAGACAGAGCGACAAAGTATTTTTTTGTTATTTAGTTATGGCCAGGCATTTGGCCACTATCACACCTGGTCGTAAGCGATGATGCGACCTACATATGATAACCACGCCTATCCTTAGTAACCTATTCACTCTGGCTTTGAAGACTGTCTGCCTTATAACTTTTAGCAAACACAGACTCTCGCAAATAATTCCGCTTCTTAGCGGTTCTGATAATAAAACTGGATATCCACCATGAAGCGATGACTTTTTGGCGATTGTCTTGGACCTTGCTTCCGCTACTCACTGGCTCCTACTTTTATATTTTTAAATATTATTTTATTTTATTTTATACTAATATTTAAAAATGTAATTTTAGAGTGTTTTTAATAAATATGTGGTGATTGTCTGATTATTGTATTGAATAAGTGAATTTTGTTGATATCTTTACCTCAAAAGACATCATAATAGCTGAGTATCGAGTAATAATTGAAACTTTAAACTCATAAAATAAAAGAATTTACCTCACAGCTCTCGACCACAATATACTATCCAACCAAAAAGCAATTCATTATTGATCACAAAGAAACCATCTACCATAAAATTGCATTTTAACATAGAAATAGGTGCAGCGGCCAAGACCATCATAATATCAATAGAGAGGTGCTCAATAATGCAGGCTATGTCTGTACAAGGCTATAATATAGCCGGCAACGAACAGCTCACTTTGACGGGAGTGGGGAGGGCGTGAAATATCATTGTGGGGGTGAAATATCGGTCAGGGGGTTGAAATAATAAACAATTGACGATTGATATCCTCTTTTTGAGGGTGACGAAGTTTTATGACGTGGTTATAACATGATTTAGTTATTGTTAAATTATTATCAATGTGATTATGGTTTGTAGTTTCAAACAACAAACTACTTACTACTGTTTAAAAATTGTAGTCATTCATCATCATTTTATTTTAATAAAGTACTATGGCTTCGGCCTGGGGCTAGTAAAGGAACTGTAACGGTTTACTCAGTAAGAGTCTGACACCCTTTCTCACCTCAACCTGTGCAAGAGCGCTCAAAATTAGTGCTCAAAAAGTCATTTTATTTTTTAACCGCCTTTACGTAGTCATTCTTTTTCTCCTGGGTCGATACACGTACGTTCACAAACATACAATTTTAGGTAAACACCATAATACCCAGACCCTTGATTTAGAGGTAAGGTTTCTAGAACATTTTTCTATACAAAACACAAAGAAGATATTAAATTCCTTAGCACTAGTTAAAAATTAATTATGTCTGGTGAGAATAGTTCCCAGTTAAGTGGTATAAAGTAGACATAAATTTAAGATCCGTGCCACAATCCGACCAGTTAAGAACTTTACGATTTATTAACAGTCGCTACCTAATTAATGTCACAGATACTTTGTCTACTAGATACGACAACGTCGAACGTGGTTAGAGGTTGTATTTTAGCTTATTAGTTCTAGGTAATTCTATTGTATTTTGAAAGTATTCTGTTCAAAGCTACTTGTTAATCTATACTAATATTATAAATGCGAAAGTAACTCTGTCTGTCTGTATTTTCTTCACGCCTAAACTACTGAACCGATTTCTGTAAAATTTGGTACAGACATAGTTTGGAACTCAAGACAGGACATAGAATATTTGTTATACCAAAAATCTGCAGGAAATCACTATTCCACGCGAATGGACTTGCAGGCAAAAGCTATTTTGATTTTGATGGGTGTGGTCGGCAATCAAGCTGACGGATTACCTGATGGTAAACAGTCGGCGTCACCCATGAACACCCGTAACAGCAAAATACCGTCCTTTGGGAATTTGAACAATAGGAGTGCAACAAAATCTTGCTAGAAGCATTGAAAAAACACAATAAATTATACTACCTAGTTCATATACAAACTTGGTGCAGAATAATAAATAGGAAATATCTAGTTCCTTCGTTACATCTTTGGTTTCCGCTTAGATTCACGTTAAAGTTTCAGTTAAATGCGACTGATGGCTGGCAAATGGCTCCCACTATCAACTGATGCGTTTAAACTCCAATCTAACTCGATTGGTTAACCCCTAGTAAGTATTAACTAATTTGTCTTACTAATCACTTGTTTGCGAGATTTTATTAAAATTCGCTTATACACGGTGTATTTAAAAGTCAAAAGACAAAATCCAAAAAATCTCGCTAATTGATTTTATAGCGCCTGACAGTTTTCTGTTGTTACAAACGTAGTCTTGCGTTTTGCTCACATAACTTTGAAAGGCGCAATGAGTTGTAATAAAGTAGCTTATATCGTAATAAGTATCAACATAAAATATGTTGGTAATTCTTCCACCGATAAAACCATTTGGCACTAAGTCCTCGACATAAGCCTGCACTTAATACCGCAATCACAAGCGTTACCCCATTCAACTGGTGTCAAAGTTTGGAATCCCTACAAGCGAATCGGACAGGTAACCCTTTTTACACAGGCTTCCACTTCGACGGAGTTTGAAGTCGGTCCAGATAATCTTAGAACGGACAGACAGACGGATAAACAAGTTTACGCTTGTATCTTTGGCTGTTACTCGGATACTGACGATTTATAGAAATCGATTTGGTTATAGGTAAAATAATGTTTCATTTTCAATAATGATAAAGGTTTCATGTTATGAAAGATCTGAATATTAAGTTTCCTGTATTGGCGACATTTTGAAATGATTACTAAAATCAGAAGATTTTAACTAAAAAATTGAATTTAATTTGCGGAAAATCTATTTTATCTAAATTCACTTTATTTCGAAAATCAAAACTCCATTAAAGATAAAAACAAAATATAAGTAAAAAAGCGCGTTTTAAAAAATACTACTCTTAAGAGGTGAGGTGATAAGAGCGATGGCACATGGTTGTATCTTTGAGATCAAAGACAATCGGACGGGAGGAACGCCATCAGCATATTACACTGATATTTATGATGTAGGTCAGCAGAACCCCTCATTCATAATCTTCATGAATTTCATAGCGAACGTAAATCATTTTACAGAATAATTGGCAAAAGAATAATTAATAAATTAAAATCAAATCGTTTGCCTCGTTTTTAAAAGGAATACTATCAAAGCAGTTTTTCTATGTCAAAAGCAACCGGATTAATTACCTGATGGTAAGCATTGCAACACTAGAGAAGTTATGAGTAAGTTGCCTGCCTTTTGGGAATCAGAGTCTCGGAGATCATATATGTAGTATAGTAGTATTCTTCAATTGTTATTCGAAATACGCTAGTTCCAACAATACGAGTATCCGGAGGTCACAGCTCCGGCCTAAAGCGCAGGAAACCCTTTACTAAATTAATAACTAATATAACAATACCTATCCAAATAGAGGCAATGTAATGTAGAAACAATTCAATCAAGAACACGCGATCATACCCGGGGGACGCTGTCGATCGATCGTCATAACCTACTCGAGATGCCGCCGGCTCTAATAAACGCGACAATGTACCTGGAACAAAGGAAAATAGTTCATTAGTTTTCATTTTGATAAACGACATAGTAATTATAGTATTCCGCTAAGATATTGGGTATCAAACAAAGCTATATTTTGATAAGTATGTGTAGAAATGAGGAGGAATTATTATAAATATTGCTAGAAACTTCAATATTTAATTAATAAATATGTATTCCAAACATCGTCAGTCAAACCCTTTAAATAATTATATAGGTATATTCTAATAGAGCAGCCTTTGAATAGATTAAAAAAAAACTTGTCTCATTCCAATTAAAACAACTGAATGAAAATGAAACGAGTTTCCAATAATCAATAGCAACATAATCTTGATTAAAGTAATCGATGCCTCGATTAATTAGTAAAACCACGTTTAGTAATATCCAAAAGAAGATTACTCCATAGTTAATTTGATCCGATTAATACAACTTAAGAAAATCAAAGCAGCCGCGAAATTGGGACCAGTTTTAAAACCCAACGTAAATGAATGAAAGCTGATTCCGAGGGAAATCATCCCAAATTGTTATGAAAGTACCTTTTAATTTAGAGTTCCCGAGGGCCTGCCTCCGTTTGAGAAATGTAGACCGATTTTTATTTTACCTATCAACGAAAAATAAATCTAAATAGGCACCTAAGTTCCTTTTTTTACAATTCCCAATTTATAGAATCCGTCTGATGAACTGAGTAATTATATCATATTATGATTACATTTTTTAATATCGTCAAAATACTTATAAGAGTAGTGCATTCAATTAGTTTCGTCTACGATCTCACGTTCACTAAAGAAAGCATTTCGTAGCGCCTAACTAAAAGCAAGAGCAAGTTTCTTTGCAAACATTTAACTATGAGTTTAATATCAGGCGCTAACACAAAAGGGATAGTGCAAAAGAAATTATGGAGAGCAAGTTTAAAATAAAAATTAATTTTGCGCTAAATTATTGACAGTGCTGTTTTTATTTGAAAAGCTATATCACTGTTATTGAACAGTAAAATTAGGTATCTGCACCTATTATCAGTTATCACGCTGCAAACCATTTACGATTTCCCGTAAAACAGAGAGCATAAAACCGAGTAAGCACATGTCCTGCCGCAGTGGATAAACATGGTAAATAGACTAGAACATGTGTTTGCGTTCAAATCAACCGCACTCGTAAAAATCCTGATCAATTCGGTAGCGTTTTAGGAGCCAGTTCACCAAAAACTAGGCCACGCTTGCCAGGATTTAAATAAATATTTGGTTTTATTATAAACTTACTGAGGTCTTACATCTATAAGTCTAGTAACATTTGATTTTTTTTTTTAATATTTTTAAAGAAACTTAAAAGTTTCTTCATAAAGTCACTCGTGATTCCAACCGCAAAATAAATCACCTAATCAAGGCAATAATAAAACGCTCTTATCACAATTGAACATCTTAAAAGCAATTTAAATTAAATTCGTTGATTAAAACAAATTTAAATTCGAACCCAATAGTGACTATAAACTTTCAGTTTAACTGCCCATTTGTTTGGCAAGAAAATCGAAGTCCGTCGGCCGATAATAGGTGTTCCCACCCTATAAATAATTTGCACAACCTGATAGAAGTTTTGCTTCGCTCCCGGATGCGGTGGAAGATCGTAAAGTTTCGGATTTAAAAGATTCGATGCTCATTGAAACCGCTGAGCAAGATAATAACCGGGGACCATAAACATTCATGATACACATTTTATAAGGTTCGATAATTTTATTCTGTTTCTGGAATGTTCTTCGCTATCAATTACACGATCTACAGAAAACCACTTATTATAGAACATTATTGTACGTTAGTGAAGTCGCTAATCCTGTAAGCACTATAGATTATAATAACGCAGACCTTGGGTATAAATCCGAATAAGGATATCCGCAATAACCGGCCAACTTTATGTTTGTTCAGCTCTCCGTGCGGATACCTATTAGCTCCAGCTCATGTTAGTTCCGATGTGGCCTACAGTAACACGCCACTTGTTAAACAGATAGTATTCCTACACGACCAAAGCACCCGACGTACAACTTTAATATTAAACATAGTTTCCTTTAAAAGAGTTATTCCAATAGCTTCAAGGAACCTTAGTTCTTTCAATAAACAAAAATAAAGCTGAAACATTTTCCAAGCAAACTTACGAGAATTTATTAAAAATTCCATGAAAATCTAAATCCGCAGCACAAGTCCACATAAAATCAAATATCTTGAAACTGAACGGCAAACTGAGATGTAAAAATATAAAATGTAGCCGCAATTTCTAGCACAGATAGTCTAACCTCGTCTCTAGCTACGAATTGTGAATAAAACAAATCTGTCTTCTTGGCGTTTAGCTCTTATTTCCATCCACTTCCCAGCTATTTCCCACTTATGGTGCGGTCCAAGGCACGCGCTAATGGCGTTCTTGTTTAAAGTACTGTACCGAGTCTCGTGAGGGCAAAAAGATAGATCGTTGCAAGCGATGTGAATACCCACTGGGAATACTTTGATTCAGCTAAGCGACTCGTATAGTGGCTAGTTATTAGTTTAACTGATGGAGTCGGTTGAGTTTGTTCACTTTTAGTTGTTTCTTATAGGAACATTTTAGAAAAAGAATTTTGTGATTAAATACTTTTTAAAAGCCTTCAAGCACAACTTCGTAAGGGTGCGTGAAATCGCTGAGCGAATAGTTTTGCGTCAAGCGTGGACCATTTCCCGTGTTCCGCTGTGTCATTGCGCGAACACGCCACATCGTCAACTATTCAGCCACTGTTCGCATTCTTCGTGTAACTGTACGAGGACGTACGTATACATACACCCATACACGAGTGTAGGTACGTACGTATCATAGGTTTTATCGCTGACTCCGCCCGCTGCTTGTTCAATGTGTAGAAAATAGATTTTTTTCGAAAGGATTGGTCGCAAAAGATATCATGATGACTCGCTGGAATTATGGCTTTCATATCTCATAACAAAGTGGAGGGAAAAACACTTAAGTACGGAGATTTGGTAGTTTTTTTTTTGTTAATACATAATATGAAACATTTTTTGGCACGACTGTTTTCCTTTGTGGGATAAACAGAGATGTATTATATCTACTTGTTTCTTTAGTATGAAATCAGATGAATATACAAACATTGCACATGTCTGTCAACTTTATCCCGCGACACCTGACGTGTGTTGCAAATAACAACACAGAGTTTGATGCTAAACTAACACAATCATTCATCGCAATCGATATTATTGCCAGTTAACAGTTTCGACCAGGATTGAAAATAAAATCCCTCAAGGGGAAGAAAACAGAATCCTAAAATTATTTTAGACCTCTCAAATAAATGAAGCATTCTAAGACAAATTGAATTAAAAAATATAGAAAAAGGTCCAAAAGAGACTTCTTAAAGAGCCAAGAAGAAAGTTAAGTGAAAATCTTCTCACATTATAAGGGAAAACTATGTTAAAGTAATTTGCATCGGAAAACCATTGGGAGACGAATCAAGGGAGGTCGACAAACTGCAGAAACACGAAAAACTCGTCAAAATAAAGAAGTCAAAATCCCCAGCTAATAAGAGCGGCGTGCCGTTAGCGGCGTCTGCGGGAGCAAATCACTCGTGAACCGCTTACCGTACTTATTTCCATTCCGGACTATTTCACACGTACCCTCAGTACGGAGACATTATCTGACACACTGGCGCCAAGGAATAATTAAAGAATTAATAAAGTGTCGACGGATGCTGGTACTGTCTTCGATTATTGTGATAATTATTACAGCAGATAATGCGTTGTAATTCATTTTGTCAATTAACTTGTGGTGAACATTGGAAAAAATCTAACCAATGAATGGTTAGATTTTTTTATGGTTTTCGACTTTAACATACCTTCAATCGCTATTTCTGATAAATGGCAAGTCTTACGAAATGGCAGGTGTATTGTAAAGTTTTTCTCTAACGTAGTAAAGTTTACTTTATCTTTTTACAATGTATGCTCTAAAAAGATCTAACTGATATATTTATGATCTTGAATCAGTCTAGCATGAATAAAACTTATATGAGCATAGAATAGAAACGAAAAACTAGATACAATAAGTTCTTTTGTGGGAAAAAAGTATAACAAAACTCTAAGCCTAACGTCACAGAATTCTTTCTTACAAAAGAATAATCTAAAGCTGGAGTTGTCAATAATTGAGTCTGTGTGTGCGACACACAAATGGTTGGATGTAAGAAAACATCGCGTCTGAGTCGATCGAGCGTGAATTATATTCATATGATATCCTCCCTGAACGGATTACTGCCGATCAGATTGTATTGATGCTTCTGTTTGCCGTCTGAGAGCGCCATAATCTCCTGATTTAATGTTATTCTCTAGCCGAGTTTGGTATAAATGTATTGATGAACTGTTTCGGTGTGCTGTACATAGGTAGGATATACATGTGGATGAGCTCTCTGTAATAATATAATCTGGAATGTGTGCTGTGTGTTTGTCAATGAACCTGTTTAGGATTAGAATTATCTTTAGCTGAATAGTGAATTGTGTTGATTGCCTAATTTCTTCTTATTATCCAGTGCCATGGTGATGGATTTGTCACCGTTAAAACATAAAATATTGTGTAGACTATTGCCTTATGTCTATGATAAAAAAAATTCAACGTCCAAAGTAAAAAAGATAAATTTGTTCAACATCAATTTGCTAAAGAACTGTTTCGACACAATCCAATATTAGGGTCTAATTTTTCACGAGTCGAGAATATTCCAGAATCGTTTGTCGATGCTCCACCTCACGGCGCCATTAAATCGGCGTCGTTACAATAGCTCATGACTTCCTCAATTTCTTAGAGCAACACAAACGATTTGTTTGGCCTCCGTCTTGCGTCGGCGTGGCCCGGGGATCTTACTTTGGACCATTTTTTCCAAAACCCCCTCAAGTACGATTGTGAATTATTGTTCTTGTGGTTCATTTGGACGATATACTCTTGTTCACGTCAGAGTTGAGTTTATTTTATTTGTTTTGTGCTGTGGTTTAAGATATATTGACTATTGAGTAAGTACTGATACAGTGAAACCTGGTTAAGTGAGACATCAAGGGACCTGCAATGTCGTTTCGCTTATAGAGGTATTCCACTTACCCAGTGTCTCAGATATACCATTCCAGGTTCTCATATATGCCATTAGGTTCCATTAATAGAGGTGAGAATACAGGTTATTTCAGTTATACAGGTATACAGTCAGTTATTCAGTGATACATAACACGTTATTGTATTTAATGATCACATTAAATAAAATAACGTGTTATGTATGTAAATAAGTTTGAATAAAAAAAAATAGTACTTAAAGGTAATCGTATAAAATATATATTAAAGGCAATCACTTTCATAAACGGATATTAACTTCAGTTTTTCACGTAATGATAACGATTGTAGCTTTCGTTTTGGCATTTTTCAAATAAACATCTGTATCATAGTAAAGCGAAACCAAAACTGAAGGTGATTGAAGCTCTAAATTTGTACTTACGTACTTGGAATTACGTGTGGAATTTGTAGGTAGAATAAGAATGAGTAAACAAACAATGTTATCTCAGTTACAGAGGTTTATGCATATAAAATTTACTCGCTGTCTCAGTTATAGAGGTAACTATGATGATAAATCAAAAGAACAAATCCCAGATATACAGGTTTGCCTCGTCCCACTAACAGAGGTAATTCAGTGCCAAATTGTTGGGACCTCAGCATGAGTTCCAGTTATGGAGGTTTCTCACTTATCCAGGTCCCACTTAACCAAGTTTCACTGTATTACGTTCCAAGTTCGGACTGAATTTTTTCAAAAGATGTGTTTTTAGATACTGAAATCAGAGAACCGTATGTAAACTATCTAAATTTCGCAGAAACACCAGCTAACAGAAAGACATTACTTATGCTTAAAAGAAAAACAAACCTTGAATCATCTGACGCACATCGTAGTAACCTCATAAAAATTCACAAGCACTTTATTTATTTCAAGCCAGACATGTAGAAAGGCGGTCAGAGAAAAAAATTACCCAATCATGTACCAAAACGTTTTCAAGATTAGTTTTCTTTATGCTCGGGAGACAGAGGGGGTGGGGATACGACGAGGGTCGTGGACATCAATCAGCCTGTCCCCATACCCCAGCACTGACACGGCTGTGATTTGTCAGGTTACACGCTTATTTAATAGTATAGTTGGCAAGTGAGGATAGATCTTGTTTTGGTTGCGAGAAAATTTTGTTTATGGGAGTTCCCTTTTTTTCTGGACATGGGAAAATAATGGCAACATTTTGATGAGTTGTTATTGACGTAATCTGTTCCTATTTTATCACAGAAAAGATGTCCGTTCTTCAAACGTTACTGCGTTGAGGAGTTTAATGGCCAGGTTAAGTTCAGTCGTAATCTCACAATAGCTCTGTCGGTATCGTTTTATTGGCCGTTCCCATCTCTCTCAGTAATTAGCAACGTCTCTAGGACCAAAGTTTTGGGTCCGACGAACTCAAAGTCGGACTTGTACTTGGCTTACACTAATCTAACTATTACTTATTTTGTCTTAGTTCCCCTTCTGTAGTTTTATTCTTATTGTTAATTGTTTTACTATGTTAAACTTTTCGTTTTATCTTGTTCGTTTGTATAAAATTCATTCGATACGTTGTTAAACACTTTCGGCTTGTCACCTTCACTCAAAATATCCATTATTTGATCAGAGCTTGACTCTCAAGAGTAGTATAGCGCCACATCACGTCGTCAATATCATTCATCAAGCTGAACCAATTTCCGCCTGTTGCTATTCGCTCCCTTCTCATATAGTTGATGTATCACCTTTTTATTTCCCATACTCCAGGATTATTACTGAGAAATTCTTCGGATTTGCGTGGAGTGTTATTGATGATCTTCTAACTGTGCCGTAGATGAGTATCTGTTCTCTTTTGTTATCATTTCCACAATGTGATTTGAGTAATGTTTTTTGTTTTCATCTGTAAATTATACTTTAGATCGATAATGGCAGTTCAAGATTGTGTTGAAACAATTTCTAATACTATTTAAACGTTAAATTTTAATTCTTCACAAAAAAAACACTGAACGTTACCCAGAGACCTTATGGCATACACAACCCATGTCCGAGCTGATTAACTGGTCATCGGATACAGGGGTGTAATGAACCTGACCCGGGTAATGGGGCAGCCCACCCCGATGGTAAAAAATGAGCCGAATATGTTGTTTATGGTTTTCCGGTAGCTTAGTGACAGATTTTGAGAGTGATGACATAGGGAATTTGATGAGGGGCTTATGTCGTCAAAACCCTTAGCATTCTGGAAATAAGGTTATTTATTTAGGCTTCTTATACAGTTAAAGGAAGTTTGTAATTTGTAGTAAACTAAGTGGTCCAGTACAAAACGTGGTTTGTTACAATTTACTGCTTTTATTGTGTTCAGCACTAGTGCGGTCTACATGCAAATGATAAATGGCTTTCCTCTTTTGTTTGTGAATATATTTACAAGGCTTTCAACTACACTCATATTTTGTAGCTATTATTTTATTTATTTTTAGCAAATAACAATATGAGTAATGTTGAATTCCTTGAAACCATATTTGAAAAAATCCTTGATGTAGAAATTTTATAAAATATAACAAGAAAGTTGAATCATGCAACAAATTTACGAGCAATATATTCTGTGGACGAGGTCCATTGGTGACATAGTGCCGGCGAAATTGGCACATAAGTTAGCGCGCACGCCAATGGACAGCGAACGATGGCAATTCAACATGGATTCTGGTGACGATATCGATTTCCTTTTCAGAAACGATTCTGTCTGTGCCAAATGATATAGAAGCTTTTGTTTCGATGATCATATTTTTGTTGAACCTTGATAAAATGTAAGTCTGATTTTGTTTTGGTATATCGATGTATTTTTGTTTTTCTTTCCTCACTTTTTACGAGGCATATCGATAAACGAGCAGACTGATCTCTTAATGTAAGCAATCGGCTTCGCCCCTAGTTTCTCACAACTCCAGAGCAGTTACTAATGTAAGGGGTTCGGGAATTTGGGAATACTACATTTAATTAAATGTTGTCTAATGAGCTAATCTATGTTTGTCTCATAGCTTTAAGTTTTAGTTGGGCCCTCCAAGCTTTCTTGTCAGTCAGATCTACAGAAAATATAAGATTTATTTTAAAGAATGTCAGCTAAAATTATTACCTAAGTTTTTTCTTCGACAAACTTGCAATTTCGGATTTGCTATGCACGAACTTATAATACTTGCTTTACAAAATCAAGCCTAATTCTATTGGAATTGGTTTCCGATTGTAAAATCGATGTATCGAAATTTTGTGGGTGGCGGGAACAATGTCCGTATGTCCGTCTGTCTGGTTTAATACTGATCTATTGTTTGTGTGATCATAGTCCGGTGGTTTGATGAATGGGGAAACAAAACGAAATTGATTGTTTCCCCAATGTTCTCAGTGTGGGCTACATCTTGAGAGCCGATTCGTTTTTCATCAAACGCTTTCATTTTGTTTATCTTTCTGTCCAATTGATGTATTGGATGTTTTAAAGCATTTTTGTTCTTATAAAATGAATGTTTTTTTGTTTTGTTACGTGTAATAAAAAATAACCGAATTATTATCAACAAGATATTTCCACAAACATATTCCTACTTCCAAGCAAGATAATCGTTCGATTACTTAGATAGTTTGGTTTGCGAGCCACCAATAGTTCCTGATCGTATTCTATCGGTCTAAAGTTCAAACTCAATGGTTCAACCTCAACACAATGTTAACCAACAAACACTGCACCAAATATTTCCTTAACTGGTCAAGTTTAAATTATATTTCCAGCGGTAGTTTGCTACAAAGGATCTCAAGGGTATTGGCGAATTTGGGTTTCGAAGTTATGTCTCGACTTTTGGCTGTAATGGAGTGTGAGACTGAGCTAGAGGGGTGAAGATGCACGTTGTACAATGATTTTGATAGGTTTAGGAGAATACCTGATGTGTGTTAGGGGAGAGGGTGTGCTAGTAGAGTATATTGCGAGTCTGTGTAGAAAATGTCGAGGAATATATCCCCTATAGTATAGAATACCCTATAAATGATGTATAGGGCCTATAAATCATCTAAAATCTACGCTATCTATACCAATATAATAAAGAAGAAAGATTTGATTGTTGGGTTGTTTGAATTGATTAGGCTCTAAAACTACTTGACCGATTTGAAAAAATCTTTAAAGTAGAGTGCTAGTAATCTATAAATAGGTACTAAGGACTTTTTACATTTCAAGAAGTGGCAGTTTTGTGAATAAACGAAATTATTTAATTACTCAGTTCACCTATTTGAATATTGTGTAAAGGGAAAAAGACCTTCAGCTTTCTCCGATGAGAACACACAAACCGAAGCCAAAAGGAAGCTAATTTATTAACTTTAAATAAGGATTATACATCAAATAAAACCTATATCAAAAAGGTAATAAAATACCGTTCAGGTTTACCATATTTCTAAAAATAAAGGTTTAGAGAGAGCTGAAGAAATGCCTGATGCAGTAAACTATGCATTGTGTGGAGCCGATCCAAACAGATTTGAATAAAGGCATCGCGCAAACATCGAGCAGCTTAGATTTTATTCAACTTTGTAAGGAAAATGTAGTATCGTAGTTTTATATTTTATAGCGTTCTTAAAGTCAAATTTCAAAACATCCTCTCAAAGAATAGGTAGATATTTATAAAGGATTTTCACAATTTTATTTTGTTTTTATTTGCTTGCTTAAATCATATAAGATTAGATAGATTAGGTTACATTAGATTAGATTTTTTAGATTTTTCTAGCTAACTTTTTAAAACAAGTATACTGTTTGACGTAAATATGTTATGACGTAATATGTTGCCAGCTCATATAAAATTCATAGAAAAGTATCGTTTTAGACAATCAAATAAAAGTATGGCATTTGACTACATGGAAACCACCGAATTGCGTGTTGTGAAAAACGTTATCTTGAAATTAATTCAACAAAAATTAAAACGTCTTACATATTTAGTTTATTTTAAAAACTCCCGTACATGCATTGTTATAAACAATTTTCATTTAGTAAATAAATATAATTTAGACTTCACTCCCATCTATTCAATACAATTGCAAGGAACATACATATTTATCACAAGAGAAAACCATTTAATATTTGTTCAGTTCAGCACAGTGTTTTCCCAAGCAGAGTCAGACTAGTGATTTATATTGCTCGATAACTGCCTTATCGATAGAACAACATTCGTATGCGAGCAAACAGTGCAGACCACCCGCTTCACATTATCTGGCCACAACACTAAGCGCGCTGTACACTACGGCCTGATATCTTAATAGTAGGGGTGTGATTAAATTATCGATGTTTTATGTTACGACTTTCATAGAAAGTTTATTTTACATACATTACAAAGGTTTATAATTAACGACGTAATTCGATTTTGTCACTTTAATATATTATAAAAACTGATCAAATATTGCTTTATTCTTTTTCCAATCCGTCTTGAGAAAGTGCGGTGTCCGTGTGAGAATAGGGTTTTGCTCAGTAGCGGCAACTTATGGGGTGACGATGTGTGATGTATATAGGTGTTATTCCTTCATCGAAATCTCCCGTAAAATTTGTGTGTATAGAAATTCTATAACAATATTCATAATTTTCGAATAGTAACTATAGTGAAAGATTCTAACTTTATTGGAAACAACGACTTAATCATGTGAATTAACCGAGAATAGCTCTACTAGTTTCAAGTCACAACAGGGCTCTAATTCATGAGAAGCGTGCGTGTCGCAACGTTTCGACTTAAAAGTAATGGAGCTTCTTTTAGTGTATTCACGTGGGTAAGTCGTCATTTTCAATAAATACAATATTAATAATTTTGATTTCAAACGAACGAAGACCAATCCGCCCTTAAACTTTGGAAATATCGACAAGGCTATTCTATATCGACACTCGACTTCTCCCATCACTATCTCACGCAGGTGCGCCTTCGGTCGTTGCGATCAATTAGTCGATAAGCGTAGTATGCTTACGGATCTACGGCCATGAACCACAGAGCGCCGTGAACAGTGAACACAGTACGCCATATACTTTAATCTAACCGTAATGTTTTATGTTGATAACAATGTTTATTTGCGTGAGAAATATATTGCTTGTATTTTATACGCTTCAAGATGTTCTACTAAATTGTGTGGTATTGTTTTTCGTGGTTGTTTATTTTAGATTAAAATAACAGTCAAAAATACATTTTTAATTTGGGTCTTTTACATATTATAAGAGACAAATTATCGATGACGCTAATATTATTATGTTGGAAAGATAAATGTGATTGAATGGTATGGTATCGTTAATTGCTATTTGTTATCAATTTTTAAATGTGGAAGAACTATGCTTTGGCACGAAAGGGTTGACTCGACCGGAGTAATACACCGGTCTCACAGCAAACTGGCATGTGATAATCGCAGCGTTGTGTTTTGTCGCAAGTTTGAGGTCATTCTCTCAATCCTTCCTCAATCTCTAAATCTCCAAACCCTAATCCCCAAAAGGCCGGAAAGAGTTGCGAGTGCGTTACTCGCAACTCTTTTGGTGCTGCGGGTGCCCATGGGCGACACCGATTGTTCAAGAATGTTGTTTCACCGATTGTGAAAGAAGTTGATGCATTGTCGATTTTTATCAAGGTTGTCCTACTGCAGTAAAACTGCACTCTGTGGTAAAACCTCAGCATTGTATAGGAGCTCATATTCATGGCGAGTGGGTATTGGCTTATTGTCTTAGCATTATTGTAAGGTGCTGCTGGAAAGTATAGCTGTTGTTACTATATACATATAGTATGTAAGTTTAAGAAAATATATCGTATGTTGATATGTTGTGATGACTTTGATATATACAAGTGTTGGTATCTCAGGACAATTTTTAACAATTGTTTCTAGAAAAAAATATTAGAGACCATTTTAGCTGTATAAGAAGTTAAAGAATATCACACTTTTTTTAAGGATACAAAGCAAAATAGACGATAGATCACCCAATCAGCTTGCTGTTTGAGCCGTTTCAAGGTGTGCGAAAATCAAATTTTGTAGAAAGGCATATACGATCCACAATTTACACACATGTGAAAGTTTGATAAGTAATACAGCTATCGAACGAAAATATTTTTCCTTACTTAATAACTTATTGGAAACATAAGACTCAAACATGGCTAGCTAAATACAGGGGGTTGTGACAGAGTGGTGGCTAGTTAATCCCTACTAATCCACAGAGCTGCGCAAACAGTTCCAGCGGTGGTAACTTCAGTAATCTTTCATCTGTATTTTAGTTTTAATGGTGTGCCTTGATGGTGTAGTGGTCACGAGGTCTTCCAACGAGTACGACAGCTTTAAAAAAATCTCCGAGTCACATATTATATGTATTTTATTTTAATTGTTGATCTCAAAATGTACAGTCTAGAACGGTAAACTTATATTTGGTAATAATCTGTTCAAAGGGATTTGGGATTTAGGTATACCTAAGTACTTTAACAGGATCGTAGCAATATATGGATATAGGTAGTCCTTCTGCTAAAATACATCATTAGCTTATAAGTACCGATAGCTCAGCAAAGGCCTCTTCACACACGAAGAATGTTTAAGATTTAAAAAAATTTTAATAAGAAATTAGAAGTTCAGGTTTTTTCACGACTTTTTCCTTCACCATATTTGTCAACGATGTCTAAATAAACTTCGGAAGTAAGTACCATATAACTTGAAAAAGGTTTTAAATGTTATGAAAAATATTTAGTATAGTTAAGTATAGTATAAGAGACCAAAATTTAATGTTGGGACTTCCACAAAGTAACGCCAGTTTCTATAGAAGATAAAAATAAAATTATTGAAAAATATAAGTGAAAATTATGCTACAAATTACCATTGACATATTGTAAAAACACAAGTGGCCTAGTATTTAAAAAATACATATAGTAGGTACGTTTTTATCTTTATACTTTAGTCTATGTTCTCATTTTCCATATTATAAACACATAACAGCTTATATTTTTTTTTTTGGAAATACATAGTTTTACTCGCAGTACGTGACTTTAGGAATAACAACTTACCCAATGAGCAAAACATTAACAAAATATGGGTCATAGCGTTCAATAACAGTAATTCAGGATATTTGGCCAACATTTTAAAACATTAAGCAAACCTACTATTTCAAATAAAATAGGACACATTTTAACGGGAATTTGTTCAGTTATAAATATCTACGTATATAATTATTGCAGTTATCTACATGAGTTAACAGTTCACAGTGACAAAACTTATTTGTAAGTGCGCCTGAAAATTTCACTTTAGTGGAGAGCCATGCTGCAGGCTCGACCGGACTGATATCACGGGTTCATTAAAAACCGGCGCGAAACAACGCGTACGTAATATTTCGCCATGTGAGCAAAGTTGCCAAAAGTCCAATTCCGCTTCTTCATCCCCAATCCCCAAAATCCCCTTAAGTCCCTAACTACCGCACTGACAATTTATGGTGTTTATGAGTGCTCTGATTGCTTATTAGTGGATCTACCTGCCCAATTGGCGACCTATGTCATAAAACAGACACACATAAACAATTAAATGTGGTTAGATAATGTAAACGATTCGAAGCTTCTACGGTTCCTTAAAGTTATAAAGGATTACAAATAAAAAAACAATACACAATATCTTTAAGCTTAATCTTTGGTGAGTTTTAGACGCGGATCCATGTGATACACGATGAGTTTTCTATTGTGTCTTCTATATTATACCGACATTCAACCAGTTAAGGAAATTAAGCTCAAAAATACGCGAACACTCACAGTAAATTCAGGTACAACCCAAGCTATCGTCTTCGGAACATTAGCCAAATTACCCTACCGCTGCTCTGGATACAGCATCAACCTAATCTCACTGGTCCATGTATCTTCTAGCAAGACGAACATGCGCTGGGCGGTACCAAGTGCTTTGGTTAAGTAACAATTGAATTTAGTGCTGGTTTCCTCAAACGAGGTTTAGCATAGATTACTGTTCAGTATTTGATGGTGAACGAACAGGGTTTCGTGATTGCCTGCCGTGTTTAGGTAGCTGGTAAAAGGGATTTAGTTTGTTTGTTTATTAGAGAATCTTTGGTCATTAAAAATGTGTAAACGTCTCATGGCTATAGTGGCTAAGCTAGATAAAATTCTATTTTATAAGTAGTAGAATAAAAAGTTCCACTAATAAATAATAAATAGTCCGAAAAAGGAATGAAACACGAAACCTCCACTGAAGCAACGGATGCATGCATGAAACTTAAAATTAAAATAATAGTTACAAAAAGTTGCTAATCAATCCAACCAAAGACTCATGTTAAATTTTTTTCCTATCTTAAGCAAAACGAGGAGAGCGTGGGTCCACCTTATCAATATATTGCTCAATAATGTTTTAGTCGCTGTAACCTTTCAGCGGATCAAGCAGATTATCTGACCGCTAGTTTATCAGCCCTTAAAATATAACTCGGGAACCGGAGCGAGCCTTGTAGCTGATGACAAACTTTGTCCTGTATCGAACCTCGGACGGATTAACGAGGGGCAAGCTGTAAGCGGCAGCGGGTAGCATTTGTTTTACAATAAATATTTACGATTAAATACGATGACTTATGTATGATGATTTGCAAAAACTTGGTGATTCAAATAACCACGTAATCTAGATTTTTTTACATGCCCTGCATTTTATACTATTCTAAAGTTTGTACTAAATATGAAACTGAACATTTGGCCACACAACTGAACAGTTCTGGGATTACATATAGATACTCCGTAGTCACAAAACGCTTATTGACAATATTAAATTGGAAGACTAGTCGCTCCCGCTCCTCACTTGCACCTCACAAACCAACCAATGGCGTTTGAGCGAAAGATTAAGAAGTCACCCGAGGAACATGTTTCCTTACTTTGTTGGTCGCGCTAAGCCAGGGCTGTCGCTCTCGGCTTACCGCTTTATATTGCAACTTTCACTCTTTTTTGTTTCACTTTTATTGCCGACTAGTGCCAAAGTTTGTCCTTCACTTGCTAGTCATTGCAAAGGAAATGCAATCGTTGCGTGTGTAAGGAAATAAGAAAGTTTTGATAAAGTTTTCGTTAATGGTGTTAGTTTGAGTTTTGTTTAGACTTTAGCTTTTCATGAGGTTTCGTAGTTTTTCTTGCAAACCAAATAGTTAGTTAGTTCATTAAATGTAAAGCTTTTAAATGTTTTTGTAATCGCTTTGAAATACGGCGCATGGCGCCGCTGTTTCAGAACAGCTTGCTAAGGAAATTGAATAGAAAAAATAAAAATACGTATTTCTATCTTGCAAACTTCTGATCAACAAATGTGTTTCCAAATAGTAACTCGCCATTCATCGCCAAAAAACTTAAATAAATAAAATCATATCACGTATGTGTCAACCCTGTTGTACGCACACACGCACGTAAGCAGCGATGATCAATCACGGGGGTTGGTTTCCACGCACACAGACGTAAACTCGCACTGACACACACTAATACAACATTAGTGTGAGTAATAAAAGAATAAGGGCTACCCTAATATATGGAATGAGTTTTTCTTGTTACTAGGACCTATTTTTTGGATTTTTATTGTGGTTATGATGTTACGTGATTTTTCTCCTCCAAGTACCCTCTGAGCGAGGATATGTAGCTTTAAGGCCTGATTATGTATGCTATGACAGTTTTTAGGTAACTTTAGTATTTCGTGCTCTAACACAGGATAGCTCTTAGCATAATTTTAATATTCTGAAGATATTTTCTTAGAATCAGGAAAGGTCACCATTTTTCTTGGCACCTCGTTAAGCCGGTATTCTGTTGGGAATCCGGAAGACGGACGATAATGTCGTGGAATTAAGCTATTAGTGCTATAATGAAACAGTTTAGCTCAGCACTTTAGACCCTGGAATTATAAACAAGAAATAGCAGCAAAATTGCGTACACATTGTAAAGAACTCTGAACTTAATGACGTATTTAAATAATGTTGAATTTAGTCTGCACTAAACTGTCTCTTTCATTTTGCTCCTCCCGAATCCACACATTTAACACAAAATTCATTCATTTATTGACCACAGAAAATCACCCTATTGAATATTAATGATTTTTTCGATTCCATTTGCTTTTATCACAGAACTGAGTAAAACTTTCTAAAATGCTAGTCTTCTTCTCCAAAAAACTATTACCACTAAACTGAAACGAACTTAGGGAAATGTGCGGCAATATAATTTGAAACGGAGTTGAGGTGATAGAAATGAAAAATCAGGAGCAAGCTCGCCACAAACTGAATTTACCAGCATCGAGCTAGAAGCTGGGACCTCCACTAAATAAACTAACAATTTGTTTTAAACTCAACTGGTGACTTCTGCTTCGCTTTGACAACCCTGTGCAGGCGTGGTGCTAGTTCCAGCGGGGAGCGAGTTTACAAGAAAAAAAAAAAAGAATAAAAGCGGGAAATCGAAGTTAAAACGTTTGATGGACTAAATAAACATAACGTTAATAAAATAAGTACAAGTTGATAAAAAAGAGAGCGAAGTTGGAGCATTATTAGCTAGGCAACTGCTGTGCAAGGAATCGTACGATTAATCCACAGAACAGTTCCTCGTACAATCCACAAAATCCGCTGCCCAGGCCTGGTAGCAGGAGATGGAACATTGGTTGTTGGTTTGTTTTAGTAAGAGTCTGACTCTCTCTCTCTCTCTCTCTCTCTCGCCTACCTAGGGCAGAAGAAGTCATTTGAAATCTATCCAGTCATCAAAAAAGACGTGATGTGTGCATCATTTACGATAAATATTAATATAGATTTAAAACTACCATTAAAATTGTATTAATATACGATCCCGCTACACTCTCTCACTACAACCCAAGACCTCTCACAAAATTACTAAGAAACATCGTCTTACAATTTATCTTAACGCAGCAAATATATACATATATACACATACATATTTAAAAGTAGGCTAGGCAGAGAGGGTGGTAAGCTGGGACCGTGTGAGAGGGTTTCAGTGTTGCGTGGTAATGTTTCAATGTTTTATTGTGTGTTTTATTGCTTGAACGAGCTAAGAACGAAATTAGTATTACCTTCAGTAGATAATTATATAAGATATAAGTACTGTTAATTAATGAACGCATTTTTATCAGTGAATATTTTTTTCAGAATAATATTGTCAGCGAAAAATTTAAAAGTTTAATTGTTTATGTAGTTAACGTCAAGAATACAAACGATTGTAGTCCTAAAGTCTAAAGTACACGATCCTTTAAAAGTCTAGTTTTCCATACAATGAACGGAATTTTCATTTATAAATCTGAAACTACAAAAGGTATTGTAAGTTACTAAGGCTATTATAATATTATAATTAGGTGGCCGCCGTAAGTGGGGGATCGTGGGCTATCTCCAATCTCCAAGCTCGTGCGGCTTGCTAAAATATATTTATTCTAATCGGCTCTCCTTTAAAAATACGAAGTAATTCTGTGGTAAAATTAACTTAGCTTCAGGTTGCTGAAGAATTTTCTAATGTGATTTCCAGGGAATGTTAAGATTATATTTTAGATAACATTTCTAACTTTGCTAGAGTTACAAGACTCGGTTATGATATTTAAAACTGATTTAACATTGAATTTCATCTTCAATTGCTTTTAGTGGGACTATGACAGAAAGTAGGAAATGTTTAGTGCTAAAAATATTGTAGTTAGGTAAAGTTTACGGAGTATGGAGACTCATAACTCAACAGAGAGACTCTTAACTCAGTAGAGAGACTCGTAACTCAGTGACGGTTGAGACGAGTGGTGGCCGGTCGACGGTATTATTGCGTTCCTTGGTTTATTACTAGAGGACGGCCCATTCAGTTGATGAGAGTAACTGATAACCCCGACACTAACTCTGCTATTTCATTTTCGCTGCGGCTGTTAAGAGCTCTTTTTATCTGTATTTCTAATTTATGACCGAGTGAGATGACAATTTCCAGTAATTGTTACGATAAATTATATTTTTTGTGTTTAGTGTATTGAATAGTGTTCTCAAATTTGTAGGTGTGAATGGGATTGAGTAATAAAACATTAGATTGTGTTAATTTATGGTTTCATTTTAAGGTCGGGTTACAACTGTCGAATGACCTATGACCGTTGGGGTAGACGTGTTTCAGAGTGGAGACCATGTCTAGGAAACGTAATGCAGGGCTTCCTAGCTACGTGGTCTGACGATATCCGCAGGTTGACTGGCAGTGGTTGGATGAAAAGAGCTGAAGATCGAGCACAGTGATGGGCAATTGAGAAGGTCTATGTCCAGCAGTGGACAAAATCAGGCTGATGATCATGACGATAATGAATAGTTCAATAAACAGTTTAAAAATCATTTCTTTATCATGAATATCTAAAGTAAAAAAATTACTATATTCGATAACTCTTCCAAAAGCGGTTGTCTCGTCACCGTAAATTTACATTTCAAACACAAAACATAAGGAACAAAATCACCATTTAATTCAACACTTGGACCTCAGACCCCATCAAACCGGGTAATCCGGCAGCGGACAGGTTAATCCCCTTGTTGTCCGGAAAATATCCGGACAACTATTCTGTAAACCCTTGTCCATTGTGGGATGTTCATTTTATCCGTTTGTAACCGGTAATGTTCACGGATGATCGGGTGTACGATGGAATAAGTATTATTCTGAATTCTTTTGTAGTTTCACAGTTTTTTATTTTTATTGTTGACGAGATGTGGAATTTGGTTCGGGGATTAGCTTCCGTGTTATTTTAAAAGAGGACCCTTTTCAGGTGATGTTATGTGGTGGGTTGAAGAGGAGGGCTTTTATTTTTGATAGAGGACACTTTTGTATTTTTCTTTTTGTTTGTTTTTATGACTAAAGTGAGACTATAGTGAAAAAGGTGTGAACTGAGAACAGACTTGACTTTTACCTATTACTTTATTATCTATAAATATAAAAATCAATGCCAATTTTCATTGTAATGTATAGGTAACTTAAAAATGCCTTTATCGATTTGAGTAATTTTGGTCTTCAATTATTTGTGTAAGATTGTACGTAGAGAAAATTAAAAAAAAGTGTAAAATCCACGCGGACGAAGCTGCGGGCGACCGATAGTACTGTATAGGTACATATACATAACTAGTACTTCACTTATAGACATATCAATTTACAATTAGCCTACGAAAATGAGTTAGGTACGTAATCTAGTTGGTGATGGTTTCTATCCCCAATAAAACCAATAAATTAATATAATATTGAAAGAACACATCTTGGTTGTGATACTGACCAAAGCCACAATTTAAACTATAACGCACAGTTAAGTTAATATGTGGTTATCGCAATCCTATCACCGGCCACACACGCGGCCATTTAATTCAATCATGAATACGGGATTGTGTAACATTAGTGATGTGCTGACTTGCGGGATTATGCGGGATTTGTACTTGTTACAAATTGAATGGATAATGATTTTCAATTGCTTTATTGTAATGAGTTTTACAGTATGAAAGGATGTGTATTATTTTTAAAGTCTGTTTTGTGCAACATCAGTACCTTATTTTTTATGTGTGTAATACATATTACGTGTTTAAAAATATTAGAATCGCCATACAACCACCAAGGGCTTTAACCTCATCGGTATAGTTCCGACATCAGGTATTATGATTTTTGCTATCATAAGATTCTGGGTCTTAAAATCTGGTATTACAGCAAATAGTTATCTTCTCAATTATTTCCCAATATATTCTCGTGTGAAAATATAGTGATACATTATTTATTTGATTATTTGTGGTTTCAGCGCATATTATACGTTTAAAAAGATTAGGATCTCCATTAGGGTTGTAACCTCACCAGAATGCTTTCTTCTTCAAGTATTTTGTTTGAAACCCGGGTTTACAATAAATTGTTATCTTCTCAATTATTTTTTAAAATATTCTCGTGTGAAAATATAGTGAAACATTTTTGAATATATTACAACGTTTTTGACAGACAGAAATGTACTTTATTGTAAGTCATATTGTGGAGTTAAAAAAATCATAACACTCACACAAACTTTTACTTTTAACCAACTTCGAAAGAAGCTGGAGGTTTTTTTATAACTTCAGTAAATAACTATCATCAATCATTTAATCACATAATTATATGAAATTCAAACGAAGTCCTGGTATAAAATAATAATAATTTATATTATGTATTATCCGACAACAATATTCCCTTAAATATAATCACACCCGCATAGCGGTAATATTAATACCAATGCATATCAGACGAGATGTTATCGGCTTCAGTTTCAGGAGCTCAAATACATAACTCAGTCGTGCAGTGAATCTAATCAAGTTGCTTATATTTTTTAAGTACTTACATATATGTACTCCTTGAAAAGAAATTTAAATTTAAGAAGTACTGGTGTGTATCAACACTTGTGGCTCACCTGGTAATATAGTTTACAGGAGGCCCAATCCTTCCGATATTATTTACAGATTTTTTTATATAAATGCAATGTGTCAACCGATTGTCATGTACAATGAAAAATTAACTTTTACTTTTGACAAGTACTGAAATCTACTCAAAATACTTTATCCTACCTGCTCGAATTGAATCCAAAACCAGTTGTATCCCTTCAACCAAAATTTCATTTAGGTACGTAGTTATCAATGATGAAGTGAATTTTAGAAAAATGGTCTTGAAACACATGTTTCTACACAAGAACCCTTAGATAAAACCAAAATTGTGTGGTCAACAAACACACCGAGGCCCTATATCCCAAAGTATGGCAGTTATGACAGATAAGCGTAATCTCGATAAAATATAGCTGATAACTACACGTGCCGGGGCCCTTAATATTTATCGAACGTGCTTATACCTTCACTTTTGAAGGCGTTAAGGTGTAATTAGGGGGACCCTTAATAACGGCCTTCAGACACCGTTAATTGGGGTCAATTTTTGTGTATCGATGTAACACGTTAAGTGCTTGGATATGTTCTTTAAGTTTTTTTTTTAATAAAAATTTCTATTTGCCTAAGTACATCTTAGAAAGAGAACAAATTGTTTAGCTACTTTGAATTTCGACTTTTTTTTCTTTTTAACGGCAAACGAGCAAACTAATTACCTGATGGTAAGCAATCAGCGCCGCCCATGGACACAATGGGAGGAAGGATTGGGCCTCCGGTAACCTAACTCACACGGAGAATGCAACGCTGTAGTTATTTCACGCCGGTTTCCTGTGAGGCCGTGGTATCACTCCGGTCGAGCCGACCCATTCGTGCCAGCATGACTCTCCCACACTTGGTTACCACTTAGGAATGTTAACTTAAGTTTAAAATATACTACCAACTGCTTGCACATATCCCAAAACAATAACATATAGGTATATTTCATTCAATCGCTTCGAAACAAACAAGCATATTTTTACATTTGAAAAAAATCTTTTAGTTTTATTACCATTGCCATTTTAAACATATCTAAAAAGCCCAGTAAGAGCCTTAAAGACAAGCATTACAAAAAGGCAGCATTACCTTACACTCAAAATGGAAAGCCATTACGAATGAACACCCCCCATTTGTAGCCGACTTATCCGTAAAATTATAAAACGCGTAGAAATGCAAATCGAGTGGAAAGTGGAACAAATATTTGCTCATGAAGTTAGCTCAAGTAGCACAAGCTTGTAAACAGACAAACATACATTCAGAGCCGCGTATTATATATGGAGGATTAGTTTGGGTCCCTGTAGGCGGTTTGTAGAGCAAGCAATTAGCGGGATTTGTGTAATTTCACTAGAACTCATTACTTGATTTTTTTATGCAGGTTAAAACGTAAAACCAACTGAAAAACTTCGTCCTAACTAATCCGAAAAATTTGTAAATTAGCATAAAATATACTATATATTTTATATATTTTATATCAGTTTTTTTTTGTAATTTGCGAGTTGATAACCATCGGAAAACTAAGCAGCTAGCTTTGTCTTTCAAGTCAATCGCTATAATAGTTCAATTACAGAATTTGAATAAAACAATCAAGCCAAATTCAACCTCAATAAATAACAATAATAAGACACAATATCCGCTGTCGTTCCCGCTGTCGCTTATGTTTAAAACCACCTGACACCTTAACCTCAGCGGTGTAAACGCTGGCACTAATGAATTTAATTAAATCGAGTGGTGTGCGGGGATTTATCGGGCCCGATGTGTTTGCGCACAAACAAAATGCTCGCGAAACCTTCGAATTAACCGCTTTTATATAGGAATATTAACGTTTTTGCTTTATTTTATTAATTAAGTATTATATTTATTGGTTGTATGAACAAGAAATTTAAGCATTATAAAGGCAAAATGAACGATTAGAGAATTAACGTTGTGGTTTTTTTAAGTCTGTGAGAGTCTGACACTCTCTCTCACCTCACCCTGAGCTACAGAAGTAATTTGTATATAGATCTTCCCCTTGAAAAGAAATATAGGTATTTATCAACAAAAATCCGTAATAAGTTGAATAAAGTCCGATATGTAATTTCTCAAGGTGAATAAAATCCATACTAAAAACTTACATCACCACCGAAGTTCAACGTAACTGAACCAATATTTACCTGTAACAAAAACAAACAATATTGAGTTATACAACATACACGATAGATGCAATATTGTTAAGGATCTTGGTCTTATATCAGCCGCCATATTACCTAGATCTAGGCTTCGTCTAAAGGCTAGGTAATACAGAGCGCTCGCCTGTCAGTCTAGCGTCGAATTAAAAAACACTGAAACAGCTGCTCTTAAATACTATGTTCACTATTTTATTTCCAGTTTCAATAGAACCTCCTTTTGTAACGTCCTAGTTTTAAATTGCAGTTGTGATAGACAGTATTTGTATTTTAGTATTTGTTGTTTAATTTTAAAGCGATTATTGATGCCAGCTTAATCAATTTTTTTACGGTATTTAAAAGCGGTATGAAGTATGATGATTATAATTCTGATGTTTTTAGTCAGTAACAATTGACACTCCGTCTCACCCCATCCAGATCGGGAGAAGTTTTTTGATAATAATGTACTCAAATCATAATATATACTCAAAAATAAGTATGATAATAATTCTTTAGTATAATTATTATAATTCTGAGTTTCGGTATTTTTTATATTTATTTATGTCAGTATAATATTGTCATGAAATTGTGTTGTATTATGGCTAAATTAATTGCTTCATTATTTAATTTTCTCCACAAAAGTCAATTTTTATCATTATTTACTTTTCTGTTAAGAAAGATGAAAACAGTTTAAAAATCCTTTCGAGTCAGTCTGCGAAACTATTCAATACCGATAAACCTTTACTTTATGTATGCAATGTGGTATAATAAATAACATTAATATACTAACATAAATACATAAAATTGTCAGTGTAAAAGTGAGAGTGCGAAGATTCCCAGCAGAATGTTAAATCGTGAAGCCTATGTAAAGTTATGTACATATATCTAAATAAATGCTAAGAGAGAGTACGGGAAACAATCGGATTGTAAATATTGCCAGCTGTTGTCTAGAAATGTAACGCAGGCGATTCAAAAGTACCAAGTGACTAGAATACTACAGTTTTATACTCGATCTCCAATCCCAGCCAATTTTGGAGATTATGGTGAGAAGTCTCCTATGTGGAGGAGGCTTACAGTCTAGCGGTGGAATTTCACAGACCGGTGATGATATATAATGATGATGATGATGAAAATTTTTACTACAAAGATGAAATTGGAAATTGTATTCAACAATTATTAAAAGCTAAGACAGTCTAAGAGAATAAGAATAAGTGGTATATTATGTACATTTAGCTGAGAAAAATATTAAACGCAATAATTTACAAATATGCGGTTTTTTTAAAGCAAACAATGTCACAATATTATGTTCCTGAATTAGGACAAACTGTGTTTCAGACGAGATTTTGTTAATAATAAAACATGTTCTAAATAATAATACCTACATTTGCACATAATTGCTAATGCAACACGGGCTGACAATTATGATGATGATAGTAAAGTTACTGTCCCAAAACGAAATGTTAATTGAAGGGCATGTTGTACAGAAATCGTCCGAATAGTCATAAATAAAAATAATAAAAATAGTTATAAATGGATTCTATGGATTCCTACTCTTCTTGGGACTTCTGTGTATTTATCGTACAATGGGAACAAGACTCGGATCGGAGCCAAGAGTAGGATTTGTTTAATGAGACCCGACACGCAAGTTTGAAGGCCGCCTAATGGATCCGGCAAATTATAAGAAATAGCCTGATTACTCAACGATTTAATATTAATTTAAAGTGCCGCGGAATCTACGGACATTATTAATTAACGAATAAATTAATTAGAGATAAAAGAAGCTGGAGTGTTGCTTTTAGTAAAACAATTTCTGAATGTTTTGTGTTGAACATTGAATCTGATTTATAAAGTAAAGTTTAAAATAATTAGGAGAAGGTTTTTAATAGGAAAATTGTGCTCAAGTTTAGTATGCGGCGATGATTTTCTAGTTAATGAGTACGTCCATATCTTCTATTGAGACGTTGTTATTCGTAGATTGTACGAGGCGCCTTTATAAGACGTTCTTAGGAGAGCAACATACCAGATCCTCACAATGGACTAAAAGTACTTTTATTTTAAGTTGATTAGTATTACAACTGTCAAAAGTACCTTTTGGATAAACTTGGATATGTTTTAAGTTAGAACAAATTAAAACTTCCTCAAATATTTTCCTCAACAATTCCATCTTTAACAATATCATCTGCTGGCTGCAATCCTGATTCCAACCAGTACCTTCCCAGTAACACCATGCCCAAAACCTCCCCCTGATCAGGGCTTATAAATCGATCAGGCGTATAAAAAATAGCCGAAAGCCTTCTTTCGGAAGCAAGGTAGCCCAAATAATTTATGTGGGTAAATTAAGAGTAATGCCCAGCAATATTGGCTAACTCCAAGTTGTGGGGAGCAAGAGTTGTGGCGTGTTCGCAAAATTCCCGAGTTCGGTCAACATCGAAATAACTTGAGATTAAAGGAAGCTAGGGCGCGGTATGCGTGAGATGAAATGAAGCGATCAGAGGATTATAATCTGTTCCTTGTATTTTAATATGGAGGTATACTTTAGTAACAATGGATAACTTTATAAAGAAATTTATTAAAATATTTTTAGCTTTCGCTTCTTGGTTTGTTTTCAAAATGAAACGGTATTTGGAGTACAAAAATGTATCCGGTACTTTTGGTTAAAATATTAAAGCCATTTATTTCCAACGTTAATAGGTTCAGCAAGCTTGCGACGACCAATCTCAAGCCCTGATTATTTCATAAGGAAAACGCGACCGAATCTCCGAGACACATATTGAGGCATATCCCATATCTCCTTATTCATAAATCTCGGTTATGGCATAGCCCTTAAATATTAATTAAGGGCGAGCTCGAGGAAAAATCTCATGTGAAAATAAGCGAAAGATATAAGATTCCCCACTCCCCCTTTCCCTCTCTTCGAGACGTAATCCAATATAGTCTGGAGCAATTACAAAAATTAACACTTAGTCGGAAATCTCGCAATCTCGCAAATGATATCCCGGGAAGTGTTTATTGCGTCCCCCCGGGAGCCGCGGGATGTGTTCGGGCCTGTTAATCACGCCGGGATTACTAGTGTTGTGGTCACCCGCCGGGAACTTTTCGATTATATGATAGTTATTGTAGTGTTTGTATCATGTTTTGTTAAACGCTTTTGTTCTAGGTTTTAGATAGACCCTGTTTGACACTGTTGCCTATATTCGGCAGAAAGCAACAGTACTTAACTGGAATATTATTAATATTACAAACGTTTTATCTTTCTTTCCCTTTTTAAATGTATTTAGTTCTCAACAAACGCCAAATATTATAACTTAGTACCAACCACGATTTCACACTCTACCCTTATTTTCGACAAAAAACGTAATATATCAGAAATATCTATGTCGGCGCACCTCATCGAGCAACCGCGATGGCGACCGAAGGGAGTGCTGCGGAGGCCGGGGCGGGGGGAGCCCCGGCTGGCGAGCCCGCGGCCGCGCTTCCTTCACTTCTCTCTGCAACGCGCTTGACCACGGGCACTTACTTGTTTTCATGTGTTGACCATTGTTAATTTAACGGCATTAAAGCCTATGTTATACAGTCCACTAGCTTTATTTATAAAGTCCCGTTAGGGCTCCTACAGTTTTGGTCCTTCGATATAATTAACGCCAGTCGTGTCGTTAAAAATTCGTCGATTTCACATCATATTTTCAACGATCAACGGTCATCGCCGGTGCCGCGTGGAACTTCAACGTGGCCATCGAACACAAAGAAGACGGAGAAGTCGTCCCCGTGCAGCGTGCTTCGCCTTATAAGGAGCTGAAGTCATTTTCTGGGAGTATAACTACTTATTTGAGTGAGCCGTTCCAATTTAGTTAATGTTTTTCCGATTTTTTCTTAGTGAATAATCGTCTTTTCCTGTTTATTTCGTTGAGCAAGTACATTTCCCCCTTTACAAGTGCTTTATTGCTAATAGTGCTTTAACGTAGTGTTTATTTCGACGCTTCTTCATATTTGCATGGTTTGTAGCAACATTTGTGCGCGCACGCCACTCAGGTGTTAATGTAACCTTGACCTATCTCGTTATTAAAACCGGTCCCTTTTGTTTGCGCGCAGCTGTTTTTTCTATAAGAAGCTCATTACTGGTATTTATCGCCTTACTGCATTTAAAGTATTTAAACCCGTTTTCTTTTTTTTGCTTTGTTAATTGCACTTCAAAATGGCGGACACTTTAAAGACTTTGCTTAGAAAACGTAGTGCATTAAAATCAAAGCTTACGATTTACAGCAACTTTATAAATTTAGTTAAAAGTAGTGCACATATATCTGAGATGCAGCGATTAGACCTGCAGGAACGTTTTAATAAGTTCGATTCCTTACATAGTCAATTTGATGAATTGCAGACAGAAATCGAATTGCTTGCCGATGATGCTGAGACTGCGTTCGTGGAGCGTGAGGAGTTTGACCGCCAGTTCTTCAATCTGGTGGCACTCACGCGCAGCCTGCTCGGCTCTTCGGTCAACGGAGCTGGTTCAGAGGCGGGCTTCAAAGATGCTGACTCAGGTGCACATGTTTCCAATAGCTTTGTTCGTTTGCCAAAAATTGATTTGCCTCACTTTGACGGGAACTACCAATGCTGGCTCGAGTTCGGGGACACGTTTACGTCATTGATTCACAGTAACAATAGTATAAGTAACATAAATAAATTTCATTATTTGCGTGCTTCTTTACAAGGAACTGCAGCCTCTTTAATTAAAAATATAGAATTTAGTAGTGAACATTATAAGATTGCTTGGGACTTGTTGTGCGAGCGGTACAATAATGAGTACCTGCTTGTGGCCAATCATTTGCAAGCTTTATTCTTTGATGTAAACCCAATAAATAAGGAATCTAGTGTTTCTATTAGAAATCTTGTTGATGTAATAAACAAAAATATTCGGGCACTAACAAACTTAAAAAGGCCCACTCAGCATTGGGATGACATCATCATTTTTGTCATGGTCAAAAGGCTGGATTTAATCACAAGCCGTGAATGGGAGGAATATAGGAATAACAACATAGTAGGTTATCCAACAACTACTCAATTTTGTTCCTTTCTAAACAGGAAAGCAGACTGGTTGGAATCTGTGGAATGTAATTTTCAGAATAGTAATATTGTTGCCTTGAATAGTAACACTAATTTAAATCAACATAATAATAGTTCATTAAAACCTAAAAACTCAAATAAATCAAATAATAACTCTCACAAAAATAATAATAAATGTCCACTTTGCTCCCAAGCACATACTTTGTATAAATGTGAATCTTTTAGAGGCCTATCTATAGAAAATCGCATACAAAAGGCAAAAGACTTAACTGCTTGTCTTAACTGCTTACGCATTGGGCATTCTGCTAATCACTGTAAGTTTTCAAATTGCAGATACTGCAAACTTAAGCACAATACGCTTTTGCATTTAGAAGCTAGTGAAACCAAACCCCTTTCTAATCCTCTGCCTTCTGCACTGCTTTCTGTATCGCCAACTACTTCAGATGTTGCGCTTTCAGCTGATTCTATGCAGCTTGCTACTTCTTCGCATGTTTTCCTGTCCACAGCTTTGGTGAACGTGACCAGTGCGACGGGTAAGAAGTACACTGCGCGCCTACTGCTGGACAACGGCAGTACGGCGAACTTTGTCACGCAGAGCTTAGCGGAGAAACTGGGTTTGTCACAACGCGGTATGAGCACCAAGGTAACGGGTATTAATAATCATGTATCCACCAGTACACAGTCTTGTCACCTCTCTATAGAGTCTTTATGCTGTGCCTTTACTGTAGACATCGATTGCCACGTTCTACCTGAGATTACAAAGGTCCTACCATCTTCGTTTGTGAATATTAAACATTTATCCTTTCCTTCAGGCCTTACATTGGCAGACCCGAACTTTAACGTTCCGTCGGCTGTCGACATTCTAGTAGGGGCTGAAGTATTTTGGAATGTCATAGGGTCAAACACGATAGACTTAGGAAAAAATCTACCTAAATTGTGCGAAACTAAATTTGGATGGCTTGTATCTGGTAGTATTTCGCATCAATCTAGTTATCTTTCCTCTGCTTCTACTCACTTTTGCCATCATTCCAGCGTCACTCCCGACTTAACCCAATTTTGGGAGCTTGACCAAGTCTCATCAAAACATTCGCTCTCCCTTGAAGAGAGAATGTGTGAACAACATTTTGTAGAAACCACCGTCCGTAAAAGTGATGGCGCGTTTGTTGTTAAAATGCCTTTGAAGGAAGATCCAAGCTCTCTAGGACATTCTTACGTACATGCTTGGAATCGTTTTCTTTCCCTAGAGCGGCGATTTAAGCATGATCCTTCCTTCCACAGTAAATATAACGATTTCTTGCGAGAGTACGAGCGCTTAGGTCATATGACATTAGACACGGGCTGTACTCCTTCACCTGAAAATTCCATAACAAAATATTTCATTCCACATCATGGAGTCATTAGGGATTCTAGCACCACCACCAAACTACGCGTAGTCTTCGACGCATCAGCCCCTACAAGTACGGGAGTGTCGCTTAATGACATTCAGATGGTCGGTCCGGTAGTGCAAGACGATCTGTTTTCTATTTTGACACGTTTTCGTCAGCATAGGTATGTGGTCTCAGGTGACGTGGAAAAGATGTACAGAAGTATCGAGCTCAGTCCAGACCAACGCTCTCTTCAAAAAATTATTTTTCGTTTTGATCCATCAGAACCTTTTAGATCCTACACGCTAAATACAGTGACGTACGGTACTGCGTCTGCTCCCTATTTAGCCACCAAATGTTTGGTAAGTTTGGCCGATAACATTGAGGATAATCGGGTAAAGAGTGCCATACGGCGCGATTTCTACGTCGACGATTATTTAAGTGGGGGGAGCACCATATCTGACACTGTAGATGTAACAAAAGCAGTAAGATCAGTTCTTTCATCGGCTAAATTTAATTTACGCAAATGGCGATCAAATAACGTAGAAATTTTAAAACAAATTAATTCAGAGGTATATGACAATGATACTAATAACAGTCTTAAATTTTCTGAGCATGGTCTCAACCCAGCTCAATCTAAAACCCTTGGGCTTAATTGGGTTTGTGACTCTGATTCACTCACTTACACAATAAATATAACGTCTGCTAATAAAGTCACTAAACGTCACATCCTCTCTGTTATCAGTCAGATTTTCAATCCACTGGGCCTCGTAGGTCCATGCGTTGTCGAGGCGAAAATACTAATGCAGCGTCTTTGGCTGAATAAATACGACTGGGATGATGCAGTATCGCTCGAGGTAAGGGACGTTTGGTCTTTGTTTGAGAGCACAATAACGGCGTTAAATCATTTAAAGATTCCTCGTTGGGTTTTGCATGAAGGCTCTATTGCACACGAAGTACATGTTTTTACCGACGCGTCCGAAAAGGCATATGGCGCTTGTGTGTACATTCGGTCATGTAATAGTGTTGGAGCTACAGGTGTACAACTCCTAGTTTCCAGAAACCGTGTTGCGCCCATTAAACCTACTACCATCCCGAGGCTTGAGCTTTGTGGAGCATTGTTGGGTGCAAGGCTGTGTACTAGGGTTCAGGAATCTCTCACCATCCACATTTCCAAGTGTAGATTCTGGTGTGACTCCACTATAGTTTTGGGTTGGCTCTCTACTCCTTCTAATCAGCTAAAACCTTTTGTTAGAAATAGAGTAAATGAGATACAAGAGAGCACATGTGGTCATACCTGGAGCTACGTACCGTCGAAGGACAACCCGGCTGATCTTGTTTCTCGTGGTCTCCGGGCCGATATTATAAAGGAAACACCTCTGTGGTGGTCCGGACCTTCTTTTTTATTATGTAATGAAAGTGAATGGCCCATAATGCCAAACACTGAGAAGCATGATTTGCCGGAAGTAGTGACTCATTTGAATATTAATAGTAACAATAATTCATATAATGTTCATCACACTGACGTCACCTCTCATTCATCTTTCATTCATAACTTGCTATTAAAGTACTCTAGCCTAACTAAAATTCAAAGAATATTTACATATATACAAAGGTTTATTTACAATTTAAAACACAAAAACAATAAGTTGTGTGGCAATCTTTCATTGTTAGAACTAGAAAATTCATTAATTGCAATTATTAAATTCTCACAACAACAAATGTTCCCTGAAGACTATCAACTTTTAAAAACTAAACAAAAATTGCCACGCAAAAGTAGATTACTTCCTTTGACGCCTTTCATTGATAATTACGGACTTATTCGCGTAGGCGGGAGGCTTGATAACTCCCCCTATGACTTCAACGTGAGACACCCCATTCTTTTATGTAGTAAGCACATTCTTACCAAACTTATTTTTCAAATGCAACATTTAGAGCTTGCTCATGCTGGTCCACAGCTGTTACTGTCGCACATTCGACAATCTTATTGGCCGCTAGGTGGTAGAAGCTTGTCTAGATTTATTGTGAGTAAATGTCTTAAATGTTACAGGCATAAGGCTCAAAATGTGCAGCCTGTTATGGGTCAACTACCATCATCTAGAACTAATTTTGAGTTTCCTTTCTTAAATTCTTATGTTGACTATGCCGGGCCAGTATTGATTGCCGACCGCAAGGGACGTGGTTGCAAACTAACAAAGGCCTACATGTGCATCTTTGTTTGTTCGGCAGTAAAAGCAGTACATTTGGAGCTCGTCACAGACCTCACCACGGAGGCTTACATGGCCGCACTAAATCGTTTCGTGGCGCGTCGAGGCAAGCCCCGAAGCATCACGTCCGATAACGGGACTAACTTCGTAGGCGCGTCTAATGAAATGACCAAATTTCTTAACGCATCAAATGTTGCATCGAAAGTGGCGCAGGAAGGAATCGAATTTATCTTTACGCCTGCATACAGTCCTCATTTCAATTCACTCGCTGAAGCTGCTGTTAAATCTTGTAAGCACCATCTGAAAAGATTGCTTAGTCTTACACACTTCACTTTGAGGAACTGTCGACTTGTCTCACTCACATAGAGGCAGTGTTGAATTCACGCCCTCTTACACCTCTCTCTTCTGACCCTAACGATTATTCAGCACTCACACCATCTCATTTCCTAATTGGACGACCACTCTTATCTGTACCATGCTCTCAGGTGCCAGATGCCAACATCACTAGCCTGGATCGCTGGAAGAGGATCCAGTATATCAGACAACACTTCTGGGGACGCTTCCATAATGAGTACACTTCTCTGCTGCAGGCCAAATCAAAGTGGTTTCATTCCAGAGGCGAAGTAAAACCAGGGTCCTTGGTCCTGATCAAGGACAAGACGACGCCACCGCTGCTCTGGTCCCTGGGTCGGGTCACTAAGACCTATCCCGGCGTCGACGGAGTCACGCGGGTGGCTGAACTGAAGACGAGGAGGGGCACCATTCGTCGTGCCTTCAACTGCATCTGCCCGCTCCCTATCGAAGACTCTTGAAGAACGAGCATCCTTCAACCCGGGGAGTATGTCGGCGCACCTCATCGAGCAACCGCGATGGCGACCGAAGGGAGTGCTGCGGAGGCCGGGGCGGGGGGAGCCCCGGCTGGCGAGCCCGCGGCCGCGCTTCCTTCACTTCTCTCTGCAACGCGCTTGACCACGGGCACTTACTTGTTTTCATGTGTTGACCATTGTTAATTTAACGGCATTAAAGCCTATGTTATACAGTCCACTAGCTTTATTTATAAAGTCAAAGTCAAAGTCAAAATTATTTATTTCAATTAGACCCATACAGGCACTTTTGAACGTCAACACAACTTTAAAGATACAAAGTGTCAGTCTGTCGGTCAGTCCTTTTAGTGAAGCTATTCGCTCGTTCCAAAGTGTAGATTCCGATGGAGAAGAACGAGCAAGAAACTCCATGGTTACTCTTTTAAAATCAGTGTCACATAAACATTCTTTGATACATTATTTAGTTAGTTTGAATATGTGAGAACAGTGTAACGCGTGTATACAGAGAAACATAAAAAGAAAATAACCTTAAGGACAATAGACAGTCCGGAGCTGACCAGTCCCAATTGACGGCGCCCGTTCACGAGCATGACATGTACACCAGCATCGCCCAACTCAACCATAATATAGGGAATCGAGCGATCCAGTGACCGTGCCACCGCCAATGTGACCTTTGAGTGAGCATGACAACTCCAAGCTGACATATGGACCGACATTCTGCTAGTCTAACTAATTTTAATAGGTTACAGGGCACTCACATTTACAAATTTATCAAGTTTAACAATAAAAATAGCATGGTTACAAATTTACAAAATCTAAGAACTTCCGTTCAAGCAAAGATCCACTGGAACATTATTTATATTCGTGTAGGTATATTATCCTGTGGAGCAGGACCAGCCCGTCTCCAAGCATCCTTAAAAATATTATATATATATATCCTTAATAAAGTCCCGTTAGGGCTCCTACATCTAGAAGATTCCATCACCTATACTATCAGTAAAGACTCCCCGTCTCACACCACAAGGGACCGACGAAACAAAACAACATCGCACCGAAACACTTAGCTATCGAGGCTGAAGCAAAAAAAGCCAAAATCAATAAATACAGTGACTCCACCGTAAAAATGTGGAGAAAAAACTCCCACAAACACAACGGATTTTCAACCCTGTCTCACTGAAGTTTAGGGATGGTTTTACAACGGTTTGTTACGTGGTTATGGATATACTCAATGGATTTTTATGCAGATTTCATATTCAATCTCCGATAGTAGAATTTATAGTGGATGTGATGCGAAATCGCGGGACATTTTTGTACTTTTGTCATTCTTTATTTGCTGTCGCATGTTGTAAATAAAGATTTTATACACTTGACAGTATTTATGACGCTTTATTAAAGCAAATGTTAGTTACTCCCAAGAGATTTCAACCGCTCAACTTCCATTAGTCGTAGCGTGATATTAAAACCTTTCTTCGTCAATCAAACTCAAAAATTATTATTCAATTCAAACCAGCAGTTTCGGAGATGAACGGGGAACAAACTCTTCAGCTTTATTATTAAGGAAATTCACCATAATATGAGTAACCAAAATTAGATATCTAAGAAAATAGTGTTAATGTAAATAACATACGTAGGTACATTACAAACTAACTTTATTTACAAATAACACAAAATCAACAACTTGATTCTCCAGAAATATTATAATTTTACATGTATATAATTAATTCGTGCTTCAAATAATAAACCAATATTTTATCAGTGATTGCAACATCGTAATAGAGTTCAGTCTTAATAGAACAGCTGGTAATATTACGTAGTGTTATTTATTTATTTATTTTAGACCACACACAACTATGATAGCTGGTAAATTTTATATTCTGAATGAGAAAACATATTTTAAATACCATAAAATGTATTTTTAAAATTAAATTAAATTAAGTAATGTGTAACGTATTACATCATATAAAATGTTATGTTAAGACTACGTCAGAGCTAAATAAATATCAACTCTTTGAAAAAATATTTTTAAATGCAATGTTGGTATTTTAGTGAAAGAAAAACACTTCACAGCGAAGATTCATTAATATTTCGTATTTTGTTTTGGTGAAAATGAGTATGCCCAGCGCCTACTTTGTGTTAAGCAAACAACACCTTCCATGGACTCTCATCATCATCATCAGCCTATAAGTGCCCACCTCTGAGCAAAGGCCTCTTCTCATACTGAGAAGGGTAGAGCATTAATCACCACGCTTGCTCAATGCGGGTTGGCGATTTCAAACTTATAATTAGAAATTATAAGTCCAGGTTTCCTCACGATGTTTACCTTCACTGTTTGTCAGTGGTGTCTAAATAATCATAGAAAGTACATATAACTCAGAAAAAGTCACATTGGTACTTGCCAGGTTTCGATCCCACACCCTCATGCATGAGAAGCGGGCTGCTTAACCACCGGGCCACCACGACATGGACTCTCGCCATTTGATAATGGTGCTTAAGCATCAAAATCCAAGGCATTTGCGTTGTTTCACGCCGTTTTTTTTTGTGCCCTGGTAACACTTCAGTCAAGCCAGTTGTTACACTTACATTGCATCACCATTCAAGATCTAAACAGATTTTGTACTGTTATTGCTACTAAAAATATGACTAACCTCGCCATCCCCAATAAAATTTTAATCAAACATTAATTTCAAACTATGAACTACTAGCTTAACAGTTAGCCTAACAGCCACTGTGCCATAAAACCTATAAGGTCCTATAAAATCTCCATTGAATGGCCTTGAGTCTTGAGTATATCCCATGGAGATACCAATGGGGTCTATCATGTGACATCGATATCTCTACAAATGGGGTCAGCGGAGATGTATAGCTGCGCGTGCGCACACTTAGTCCACCTTATTTGGAAACTAGAACTGCATCCTGGATGGACTGTAAGTTATTATACTGGGTACCTACTTGGGTTAATTTAAAGAAGGGTTCTTAGCTTCCTAGGCCTCAAGGAAAAAACTATTTTCACTAATTGGTCATTTGATAAGTTGGTAATTTTGAAATAGTTTCTTTTTTCATTGAAATTATCGAAGTATTCACTTGAATTATCTGAGAAAAGCTCGACTAGTTTTAAGTTGCAACGGGACCCTCATTCGACATACGGCAACGTCGCGCAGCCAACAGTGACTAAGTCTCTATTTTCAATTAATTAGTACGTCTTACGATAGGTACTATTCAAAAATAGTTTATTTCTTGTTCGTAGATCAAATGCTCTTATAATAAACATGGGATCCGAATCTAGAACAGACTCCTTAGTGCGTAACATAGCGGCCTATCATTCAGATACTGCACCAAACGCACCGACAACGAGAGACTAGTCTTGCCAAATAAAGTATACGCGGTAGAAGATTCGATAACTTATAAAAAACAGGTGATCAGTTTGCTTGTCTACCGACCTGTCTCATAAAAACCCAACTGCTCTTGTTAAAGTTCAATAATTATGTAAAAGTAGTAAAAGGCACAATCAAGTTCAGATAGTCGAAGAATATTATACTGAAAAGCTGAAGTTTCTAATAGTAAAATGTTCCTCGTAAAGTTATTGCAAAGAAAAAGTTTAAAACATTTCAAACTCTTTACCGCTCAAACTGAGTTTCTTAGAAAATGGTAATCGTTTTCAAAACTTACTTCTTTATAATAATCATGTTGTTTTGTGCGTATAAGACCCGCCATCTTTTATTTATTGATTGTTATTAGAAAAAAATATATAATCAAAATGGTCGAATTGAGAACAATCCCCCTTTTTGGAAGTCGGTTAAAAGTAAAACATATATACATAGGTAATTAAAGGCCCGTTTTGTCTGTTATAACAATTTAATACTTATTAATGGGAACGTAAGTTTGTTTGTCAACATTAGGTCAACTTCATCATAATTATTTTTATTGAGTGTTATGGCTGAAGAGACTACTTTTAAATTATCAGCTAACTACATAAAAACAACCAAATCAAGTCCAGCCATTTTAGCGTGAAAGAATAACAAACAGACAAACATACACTCATTCTCACAAACTTTCATATTTAATATTAGTTGTATTCGGGCAACCTAAAATGCAAAAAGACATGATTATAAATGTACACAACAAACAAATGACTTGTAAAAGAGATGTTAAAAATTCTATACATAACAGAATCTGTTAAGACACCATCAACAGTTAGAACAATGGTATCTCCCTTTCGCAATGAACTGTTTATGGCCATCCTGGCATCACTGGAACCATTATGCATCTACCTACCCTACTACTAGCTCACCAATAACAATAGAATACCCAATTAACATAAACATGCCTCTATAATAATTAATAACCACATATATACAGCTTGAAGTATGTTTGTATGTTTGACTGACAGCAACATTAATACTACGAAACTACGCAAATAACTATACTGACAGATGTGTGCCAATCTCACATAACATACATTTGATATAATGATATTTATATGAGATTCGTTTCAGTTTATGTGAATGTGATAAAGGGACGGTTTTGTTAGCTTGCTTAGTAAAGTTATTATACGGATTTCTTGTCATCGAGTGTGGACTGTGGAGTTTGAATTTATTTTTGTTTTTTTTTTGAAACATTTTATTGATACAACTTCTCATTTATTTGTAAAAGGATAACAAAATACAGAGTTAGAATCAGATTTTTAAATAACCAACTTATGACTAAAATTCAGGTTTTCATAGATTTTTTTAAGAACGCATAAAATATAACTATTAATAAGTATTAAGATTAATTTTAGCAATCATTGTAAGCAAGTGAAACGTTTCAATTCAAGTGTCCAAGATGCATCTGGACATTCTGATATCAAAGTCAGTTTTGAAACGTCAAAATAGAATAATAGTCTGCCAGTCTGTTCGTCTGGTAAGCTAGGTGCTCTTTCCAAATTTGATTTGAATAGGGAACGAGCAAGAAACGCCATAGATGCATAGGGCTTAAGAGGAAAGTGTTCTCGTTATGAAAACCAAAAATTAATCTATTTTGTCTTTAGTACCACACAGTTTACCCTAAACCTAGGAGAGTGGCAATAAATTAGAGCAACACAAACATTAATCAAGTTTGCTTCAATAACCTACATTGTGTATTCATAAGCGGATTCCGCGAGACGAATCATTCATCTTGAGACAATGATAAATATATGAGCCAATACAAAGACAACGCAGAAAATTCACCCTTGCTTTTATGGTGAAAATACCAATCTAACTCATAGAAATGTTAATATTATTCAAGTTTTTTAACAGCCAAATTGGTACTTACAGGATAAAAACGACGCATTTTTGTCATAATGTGTTAAAGAGAAATAGGAATATATAATTAGCAAAATAGAGATTTTTTGAATTTCAAATGAAATGGATTACGTGTAGAAACAAATTAACTTTATTATTTTAAATCACTGTTTTATTTCGCGCTAATCTCACGCGTGAATTGATCTTTTAATAAGAATATATCTGACTAAACAATTATATAGAGAAAGTAAAAAAAAGATTCTCATCATCATCTTCCTGCCCTTGTCCCGTTTTATTTGGAGTCGGCGCAATATGTTTTTTTCTTCCATTCTGTCCTGTCACCCGTCACGCTATCGCTAACTCCTCTGTCTTCCATATCACTTCTCACACAATCCATCCATATTTTCTTTGGTCTCCCTCTCCCTGTCCATCCATCCACATTTATACTTATGGCTTTTTTTGTAACATGCGTTTCATCCCTCAAGTAAAAAAAAGATTCTAAGAACACAAAAATATTGGACAACTACACCTAACAATGAGTTATAATTAACGTTTAATAACAAAGTTAACATTATAATATAGGATACTTTCCATATCAAAACAATATTTAAGCACGAGTTTCTCTATGAATGGACCTTCTGTGTCCCTTTTCTTCACTTAGGACATGTCTCAAACCTTAAACTGACAGATAAAGGCAAGGTAAGTCAACAGATACGGTAAGGGCGACCTCTATAGTCAGTTTGGGCAAATGTGTCACGTTGGGAAATATGATGGAGGAATATAGAGCAATAGGCAGTGATGTATTGCCATGAAGGGTTCACATTATTTTAGCTCGTGTGATGGACATTGACTAGATATCATTCAGTGTAAAATATACCTTGTAGTTTGATAATAGGGTTTATTATATAAGTCGGATGCCTCGATTAAATCTGTTAGGCGTTGTTGTAATGAGAACTCTATGTATATATAGATAAGAAACTACTAGAAATCATAAACATCTTAAGACAGATTAGGGACCTTCCTTTTAAGTCCATAACCAAACAAATAATACTGCAATGGTTAAAGCCTCTACAAATTCACTAAACAACACAATAGCATATAACTGTAGTCTGCCGTACTGATCCAGGAATAAATCAGCACTAGTTCATCGATCGCTCCACAAATAGCAGTAACCCGATCGTCTCGCATTACCCGGGAATTGAACCGCACACCACAGCGGATCGAGTGCTCTTCCGTCGTGAAGCCGGCAGTGAAATGGTGACATTAGTCGTAGGTTTGTGGTGTTCCTGTCTAGACAGTTATGGTGGTTTGAAGTTAAGTTATTATGGGGTTAGTTATAAGGCCTATTTTGATATATTGATTAATTAAATATAAAGTAGCCTTTTGGGCTTTGATTTGTATTTAAAACAATGTTCAATATAATTGTTTAAGTATCCTATCTAACTATATATTTTAATGTACGCAATAAATTAGTTCACGTGGAATAGTGTAAAGTAATTTTCTACCTGAATTTAGGGAGGATATTCGTTATGTTTAGAAGTTAATTTCCGAAATCGCAGTCAACGTCAAAACCTATAAAGTTTGTTGACACTAGCACAAAAAATAAATGCGAGGTCGTAAGAATACATTGTTTCAATAATTTCTGTCTATGGAACCTTCATCTTTACTTAATAGCAAACTATCAAGCTTCTTTAATAATGCAGATCCAACTATTATAACGTTTTCAGTATTTTAAGATAAATATTTATATCTGCATATTATTTAAACGATCGTTGGAATATATCTATCTGTATATATAAAAATCAATGCCACTTTTCGTTGTGATGTTATAACTCAACAATGCCTTTAACGAATTGGCAAATTTTTTGTTAAACATGAAAAAATGTAAAATCGGCATCCATTCGGACGGAGCCGCAGGCGACCGCTAGTGTAATTATATTTAGAAACCTATATAAAATAATAAACTATAAATACTCCAACAAATAAACACAACATTTCCAATTTCAAGTGATACGAGAAGCTAACCTCTCCCCACGCCATGCAGCCCTGGTACACAATAATCAGCACTCGACTACCAGGGTAGCAGGAGTATCGGATGCAATGTGGAGAGCGAAGCAAACATCTTGCGCCAAACTGTTTGATCTGTCTAACGAAACTTCTGACACTCTATGATATTCTAGTACCAGCTGTGTTATTTATATTGATTTTATTTTAGTTTGGTAAGTATTTTTACATATTTTAAATAATAGCTATGAATATGAAAGTATAGTTAGATTTTTAGAGAAAAAAGTAATTTTACTAAATTTATAATTTAATTTATCGAACCTGGCTTTGGCAACCGAGTCTCCAATCTAGTGTTTGACTGTACTGCTAGTATAAATGAATGAATGATTTCAAAACAAATACTTTAAATAAATCTAAATAGGTACATAGTCTCACAAAACTGCTTACGAAGTTTAACTGTGAGATCTATAAGCCTCTATTAAAGTTACAATAATAACATAAAAACAGAATGATTATTATTTATATAAGCTAATTTTGGACCAACCATTTTAAATAAGTATGTTAGATATGATATGATTTGGTAGATGTTTTTATTTCTTCTATTTAACATGTTTCTTGCAACTATTCCGAAAATTCTTCTTTTAATTGAAATTCTAGGGCATTGTATATTGTGGTTAACTATGAGAATTGTAACAAATAATCCAATACCCATAAAAATACTTTGCAAATGTTCAATTACAAAAATTCCACAAAAAGCAATACGTGTGTAGCTGTGTACTCAATAAAGCAAAGCCACACATTTCACTAGCGCCCTCATATCTCCCCGCGTGACAGTAGGGCATCCATTATCCTCGCGTCACTCAGGACGTTCCTGTTTACACTGGGTGACAGCAAATATTGTGAGTAGGGTACCCACGCTGTGTGGAACTGAGACCTTGTCGGATAAAGTTCTGACTTCGTTTCCGAATCGATTTGTAGGATAGTGATGTGTATTTATAGTTTTATATTTCATTGGAATGGGTCAGTGTGAATGTGTGAAAGTTTTTGTTAAATTTATATGAGTTTCGATTTAAGTTGGGCATATATGCTGTAAGTATACACTATTTTGACATTGCCCGCACGGTATGCTGATAAAACTTCTATGTTTAAATCCAGGGGATCTTATAACCCATCTACATATCGATTCTAACTAAATTGGTCCAGCTGTTTTAGCGTTAAAATAATAACAAACATACGTACATCAATACATTCTCACAAGCTTTCACATTTATAATATTAGTAAGACTTAAGGTTAGATCCTTGGCCCTCATAGGGTATATATGGCAGGAGTGATAGATTATAATATCATCCTAGATACACAAATCATAGCACGACAAACAGCTAATAGAATTCAGGAGCATGTTTGTAAGGGCATCGACACCGCAAAACCAGTTAGTTAATTTAGAGAGACAATAGAAATTGATTACATTACAAGTTGGTTGGCAAGATCAAGGGGCTCGTTACAACAGCATTATATGCAAATGTCAGTGTTCTTTGTAAAATAAATTAGATTTCAGAGAGCACTCATTTGAAAATGGACCCTCGGCCTCTTTAATGTATGTTAAGACTAATATGCTTTTTTACTCTTTTCACAAGGTCGGATTTCGGTTGAGTGTGTTTTTTCTAGAAGAAAACTCTCCGTTTTTTAATGTTATTTTTTCGTCCTTTTTTTTGTTAATGTAACATGGTTACTTAATTTCAGTTTAAAAAGCAATCAACAGAAATAACTTACCGTGTGACTTTTCACTTTGATGCAAATCCTAAAATGTTTAAAACTTATGGTCTTACTCGTAGACAGCAAATGTGGCACTTACCTGAAACAATTAAAAAAAACTATAAGATAAAAAATTCTCTGAAAACTGAAAACTCTTGTCTCAAATTCAATTTTAAAACTAGGGTCTCGGTCGTTCTCATTTACACTTTTTAATCCAAAATATGAGGGCATTTGTAAATAAAAGTTCGTCACTCCACTCCTGTAGTTCAGATTCATAAAAAAGTTTCATCGAAATTCGTCCGAGTGCTTCTGAAGAGACACGCGAACAACAGACAATAACCCAAAAAAAAAAAAAAAAAATTCGAGTTTTAATTAAGTGAAATTACCTCTTTCATTGTAATAAAAACTACATATTTATTATAATCGTTAATGACGAATAGTAAAAATACAAAAGTTTAGCCTTAAAATCCTTCTCAGTACGCGTTGAAAATTCATTTAATATGAACCCATACATTTAAATGTAACAGTAATCACGCATGTGGCCATTGTCCCCGTAATAAAATAAAGTTTTACGAGCTAAGGTCACAATGGGTCTGCACTATTAATAAATAATAGGAGTATTATTAGCTTGGTCACAGTTATATTTGTACAGAACCATCAGTTTTATGGGCCCGCGGTATTGGCATTAATATTACATGGGCAAGGGATGCAGTGGCCTGCTTGTGTTTTATGGCGTTTATATTGTATGGTCACATACATATCAACACAACATATGTATTAATACATTATAATATGTCAGTGTTTAGGTTCAAGTTACCAGCCGAAAATGGTCCTTTGAAAACTTAAATAATAAGTAGTACTTTACTGTGTTCTATCCAAGTTTATTTTGTCAAAAAATCACTATCAACAAAGCGAATTTCAGTAGCAAATAACTCTTCTTTGTAAGAAGCTAAGCGCATCTCGAAAACTCAGCCCCGAGCGCTGAGTGCTGCAATATAAGACCGAGTAGAGACGAATGATCTCGACGAGTGAAAGCTCCTCAAAGTCACTGATACCACCATAAAAGCTTTAAGGTGAATGATGGTGTCCATTCGCCATCGTTCTCAGCGAACAATGGGGTACTTAACATAATTACCCCCCCTAAGAAACCTCCTCAAACACAAAACCTACTTTACTACTCTCCAGATACAGTTCAAATTTGAATGTTTCCACCATTGGAAAGGTCTTGAAATTCCCTACCAAAATTATGGTCAGTGGACCACACGTGTGCTCCAATTTTTTTCTTTTATATAATTTGCGTCCTTATATGGCGATGTTGTACAACGGTAAAGTTTCCTGTGTGCATTCAATGGCTCTACGGTTTGAGAATAACCCTTCGTGCACATAATTGTACACAAAGTAAAGGGAGGAGAATATCCCAACTATAAATGCGTTTGTTTTTGTTACTTGAACGTTATATCCTAAACGAATATTTTTGAAATTATGCTTACATATTTTATAGACAAGCGCATGACGAAGTGTGATTCACGAGGGCATATTTACAAAAAAACATTAGGTTTTTTAATATATCACAAATAAAGGAAGACTGCAGCTACATCATAGCAATCTACACACTCTCTACTCCTTCTGAGAAATTTGAAAGAGCAATCTCAGCTCTTTGAACATCAAGAAATTTCTTCTAAAATATTAGGGATATTTCAGAGAAAAAGAAGCTTTAATACTAAAATACGAGGGTATAATGTAACTTAAATATCTGTCATTTAGTGTCCTTACATGCAAACGAGCTAATGCCCAGGTAGGTAATGACAGTGACCGCAACTAATGACCCTAGGTATTGCTACAATTACCAAAGTTAGGTAATTAGTGGTCTGTAATCACACAGTTCCAAAATTGTCCCATTCTATAACAGTGTAATGGATTTCCCAGACGTTTTTCGCAATCGAAATTAGAACACAGCTTTCAAACCTATTGTCATAATGTAGAAAAAAACATAGTTATACTTTGGTTTCGTGTTACGAACATTTATATATTGAAAATCAACTTTAACTTTAATAAAAAACAGTAAAGCCACATTAGGTAGAACCTGAATCGTTGCTTTCAAACAAAAACGGTTACACTTATTTTAGTAAAATAAAATAAATCTACATAAATGTCATTCTTATAAAGTGAACATAGATAGTTATATATAATTTAAATAAAAATGGCTTTTAGATTTTCCGATGTTAGCCAAAGTTTATATTTTGTGTGTTTTTGATGATAAAGGTTTTTGAGGATTGGTGACGGATTGTGGAAAAGAAGTTTGGGCCTCCGCTAACCTTACTCATACGACGAAACACCACGGTGTAATTGTTTCACGCCGGCTTTCTCTGAGTTCATTAGTGCCGAAAGTCGTGGTGTGCCGTGTATCCTTCGCTTGTGACAACATGGCGTGTCGCTTCTTTCTACTTACTCCGATAATCAGTCAAGTTTGGCGTTTTTCGAATGTTCGGTTTGTAAGTGTTGCACTAAAATATGAGAACGTCACATTTGAAATTGAAAATAGCAGAAATAGTGACATTCTCGCCGTAATATGTCGGTTGGAAGGTATTGGCACTACGAAGTCGTCGGTATAGTGTTTTGATGAACCATAAAGCTACCATATACGATCGCTTTACGATCACAGAAACGTCATTTTTACGAGACCCGGTAATAAGATAGGACGGGAATAGTTTCGGATATTGGATAAGAGATGGCGCTGCAATTAAAATGGTGATACTGCCGTGTGAGTTTACAATTGGACGAAATAATGGTGTGATTGCTTTTATTTTGTGCCTATGTTATAAAACTATAGAAATATATATGTGTTCAAGGTTTAAATGACATATAAACATCTCTATAAATCCTTCACTATAACTCTCAGCAGTGAAACTTCACAATATCGATAAACACAAACCATCACCGGAAGTAGAAAAGGCGTTGATTATAAAACTAAATAATTAACCACTTAGCCACCTCCTCACGTCAGCACCTCATCAATTAACCCCTTTCCAAGGCTATCAATAACGACTTGACCTACATGCGCGTGCGCAGCTGTTTGTATACGCACGGGAAGGAAGCGTAAACTCAGTAGGATGTGTTTAGTTATTAGTCAACTACTGATGGAGAATGCGAGACAGCGGAACAGGAATGCAGGGCATTGGGGCTTCCTTAAAAATGTCTTAAGCTTTGAAGACATGCACATGAATGTAAGAATTAGAATAATGGACGTAAAGTAACGGTAGGTGTTGGATTAAAAAACCAGTTTAGTCTTTGTTAATAAATGGTTAACGAGGGTACGTGTTTGGTAGTGATTGATCTGATTTTTGCCTTGAACAAATCATCAGGGTTGAGGTTTATTATTTATGCAAAGACGTTTTGGAAGTAAGAATTACGCTATATTTTCCAAATATTCATAGAATATAAACTAGAGTTTCTTGCTCGTTCTTCTCCATTCGGACCTACAATTTGGAACTAGCACCTCACTGACGAACGGACTGACAGACTACTATTCTATTTTGACGTTTTAAAAGTACCTATTTATGGTTAATCCAATCTTCACGCCTTAACTACTGAAATGTGAAATTTGGTATAGACATAGTTTGGAACTCGAGAAAGGACATAGGATAGTTTTAATACCAAGAATCTGCAGGAAGTCACAATTAAAAAAAGCTAGTTTGGAATAATTTCGACTTAAGAGAATAGGATTTGACTTTGATAAAGTAAATACATTCTCAATAAACCATTAAAATACTAGCAAAGTAAGGTGTATGACAGTAACAGTAACATTTCATAGAAAGCTGTAATGTAGGCAGCGGGAGACACACGAGTGCTCTGTCTCTAGTTGCACAGTTGCGGAGCTGGCAGCCGTGTCCACAAGTTATGCTTGCATTAGCTTGGCGAGCGCCCAACGCTAATCGTTACCAGCTTATGTTTTAATGGCAAACACTAATGTCCTTTCCAAGCTTTTTCTAATAATTTCCAAAAAACAGGTGCACTTAATTACACACCTATCTCCAAGTAGGAGGGTTGAATTTTGTATTTCACGCTATTTCCATAAAAATACGAAACAGTTTTAATGTTCCCTTAAAAACATTTAAACTTAGTTTTTTGTAATGTAATAAACGTTAGTACTACTTTAAACCTTCGACCTAGATTGTGAAAAAGATTTACTACAAAGATAAAAGGTCATCTATCTAAATCGCACAATAAAAACAATATAAATTTGGCACTATTCTAAACTGTTCTTTTTCTCGCCATCATTCAGCACCATAAAGACGGAACCCTTAACGTGTATGATTAATGGACAATAAACCTTATGGGACCCCATAAATAAATGATGTAACTCGACTATTGATATGATTACTGATTGTGTCATCATCTCTTTTACTATTGATTTATGATTTATTTACGATCAATGTGTTGGCAAGTATCGATTAAGAAATTAGGGCTCACAATTGATTGTGACTTGTGTAACGCGTTATGTAATTATTAGGGATAAATAAGAAAATTTTACTCTGAAAATTTCATATCAGGTATCAACATTGTCTTTGATTATCGTCTATGTTTCTTATAACAACTAAGTGTTATTACTGTTACTGTAGTCTAAAGAAAATATCTGTTTTAAATCGTTTATAAAAACGTACTTGTTTTCATTACGAAACGCATAAGCTATTGTAAACCCCTTATTCCAACGTATACGATTCCTCGTCGCTGTTAAGCTTTCTTAGTATAACATTCAAAATATAATTATATACTAATGCATTAGTGAGGGAAATATGAATGAATAATATAAATAGGTTCGGATGTCAAACCTACGTCCATCTAATCGTGTTCCAAATACATTGTATTTACTCAGTAACTAAGCCGCCATCGACTCCTTTAGCACCGATCTATTAGGCCAACCAACACAATACAGTGAGAAACTCCACAAATCTCAGCTGGCAGTAAGTCATAACGCGGTGCTTTGTAAGTGTACCGGCAATTATCCAATTAGCCAGGAATGCTGGCTCCAGCCTGCCTCACTGGCTACGAGCGCTCAGCATAAATCTTAGCTGTGTACTGACTATAAGCTAATTTAGCTAATTTGTGGACTTTGAGCCAGTGGTATACTGTGGAGTAAATTATTTAGGCACGGGGGTGTGCGTTTGTTACTACAAACTTATAGTTGGCTAAGTAATTCTTAATGCAGGTCTAAACATGTCTAGAAGTCAGGTATTTGGTATCAGTAATTTTGTATGCTCGACGATCTAGAGTATGTAGACATCTGTCATGTCTGTACCTGTGCTGACTTTGACTAAACTTCTAAGGGCCTTTCCACACACGTCCAAAAATCTATTTTTTATTACTCTGGATTTAGGTTTACTGTCAAAATTCCATAATAGACATATACCACTAGAGTAATATTTATCAGAACGCATTAACAACACATTAGGAAGACGCCATAAACTGACATACAGATTTTATTACGAAACTCGCGCCCCATTTATGGGATTCCATTTTAAAATATACTCATAAAATCACATAGATAAAATGCATACCAAAAACTAACTTTAAAAGCGCCGCAAAATATAAAATTCCCATAAAAATCGAAGCGCACAGCGCGTTGACCGCACACCGACATCTATGGGGTAATGGCGACCCATGGCAATTTTATAGCATCTGCTGTATTTAATATATTACCGAATATAATTTACCGTGCATTGTGAAACAGGAGCATCAAGTTATGTGCTGATATGGGTTAAGAATGGGGTATTTTTATCTTGTATCCATAAAATGATTATGGGTTATTATCGCCATGTCAATGTTACTTACTTAATATTTAAGTGGACATCATCTTTCTGATAAGAAGAAATAAACAAATGTTAGATTAACCTATACATACTCAGGCCCTTATAGAAAGATTAGATTTACTTCTCAAAAATTTGTATGAAAAAATATGTAAGAGAGACTTGTTAGGTACTTGAAAATTCAATAACAATTTTTTCACTCAATTATAGCCAAGAACCAAAAAGGTTGTCTATACATTTCGTAGAGAATTGTGTGTTGTGAAGTAGTTTTGCGTCAGGTAATAGGTATGTACATGTGTATTTGCAAATTACCTAAAAATACGAGTTATTTTGCGTCAGCTAGTATACTAGCCAATTAATAAAAAGTACAAATATTAACTACTTATAACTTGAAATCAATAAATTATAGTATGATGATTTTTTCAATACATTATTCTATTGAAAACTCGAAACAATTATCAAAGTCAAGAACCAAATACAATTCAAACATTTGTTCTAAAAATAAAATGTTCAAATTACAACAGAGCACAGTCTATATACATAAATTGTTTATGTTGGTACTGTTGTTTCGTCCACAAATTGCAAACGTTTCCTTATCTTGAAATATTTCAAATAATTGAGATAAATATCACACAATTTGTCTCCTGAGAATTTATTACTTCATTATAATAAACACGTTTATTTTGTCCAACTGCGATTATTAATTCAACCATTGTTTTAATGTTATTATATTTTTATTTATATTGAGAAATATGCTTTAAGTCTATTTATAAGCATAGATATTTATTTTATCTAGGCACTAACTTAGTGTTTTTTTATAATGTGAAATATTACTATTCTCTTCATAAATAATACCATTGATACCATTGTCACACCATAAAGATATCCAACACATTTTATTAAGCATTCATTGTTTAAGTGATAAGTTAAATATTACTTGAATTAAAAAAATAGTTTTAAAGATAGTTCGTCGTTCATCAAAGCGTAAAGGTATCCTATATTAAGTTCAGTCTACGATAAGTTTAAGTATTGTAATAATGTAATAATAAGTTTAGGTGTGGGAGAGCCATGCTACGGCACGAATGGGTCGGCTCGACCGGAGTGATACCACGGCCTCACACAAAAACGGCGTGAAACAACCACAGTGTTGTGTTTCGCCGTGTGAGTTACCGGAAGCTTAATCCTTCCACTCCCCTAATCCCTCCCCAATCCCTAAATCTCCAAATCTCTAATAACTAAGGTCGGTAAACGGACTTGTAATTCCTCCGTTGCGCGTGTCCATGGGCGGCGGTGTTTGCTTACCATCAGGTAACCCGTCTGCTCGATTGCTGTGTGTATAATAAAAACAGGATCAAAAACAAACAACATTGTAAAGAATGTGTAAGATCAGTTCCGAATTCCATATAATCTATTAAGAAAATCCGTTCCAAATATCTAAAATATTAAAACAAAATAAACAATTCTAAGAATAAAAAAGACGGTACAAACAAAATTCCGAATACCATTCTTTTAAGAGGAAACATTTAATTAATTAAATGCCGGAACGTACTTAATTAATTTGACAAATTTCTTAGTAAACAGATTTTAAAATGAGATAAAATAATTTGTTTATCATAGTTACAGATCTATGATTCACATACCTACATATTGTACCTGGGTTCGTTGAATCATGGTACAAATGACTAATAGTGAAAAAAGCCTACGTTTACCAAGAAAAACTAATGTGATACAAATGTTATTTGTCTGTTAATAACATCCTGGTTTTGAGATATTCGTCAGAGTCGGAACTATTAAAATAGTTTTATATTGAAAAGGAGGAAAACTGTATGAACGAATATGTTTTAATTTGACCCCAAAAGGATTTTTGCATGTCAACAAACAAAAATAATAAAATTATTTTTGTAAATAGGCCATAACGCGTGAAAGTGCTGTTTTCACGCGTAAATCTATGCCATGATTGTTTATTTGAATTTAATACATTCCAAAACTGTTTGAAGGATGTGAGAATTTCTTTCACAGTTTGTAAGTTGCACCATTTTTTTATGGAACAGAAAGGCAGACGGCAAACGAGCAGACGGATTACCTGATGGTAAGCAATCAGCGCTGCCCGGACACCCGGAATAACGGAGGAGTTACAATTGTGTTACCGAACTTTTAGAGATCAGAGATTCGGCGATTTTGAGGTTGGGGGAGGGAAAAGATTGGGCCACTCCGGTAACCTCACTGATCACACTCTATTAATAGGTACCTACATAGATGCTACATTCACAGTAGCACATATTCAAATAAAGCCGAATACACAACAGTAATGAATCAATCGAGTGGCGCGCTTCGAACGAATTGATAGTGTGGCTACCTGCGCCGGCTAGCTATTAAGTCGTTTATAACATAATAACAGTTTACTGCCGCTGCCGATAACAAGATAATGTATACACGGCCTATGTTCTTTGGCCTTGGTACACTACACATATTTTGAATAGGTCGCTTTGCAAATAACATTGTGATTTTACCCTTGTTAGGTAAGAAGTATAAGTTCCGATCTGCCATATATAAAAATCTTTAACTAATGCCAAAAAAGCATATAACTTCTGGTGTTGCAGTAAGACAATGCGTAGTAAGTCTATGAGCCCTATCCCTTAAAAAAAATTAGGTTTTGGGGTTCTAAACAACGCAAGATACTAATGTACATTATGCGCTACAATTGCGGATTTTCGAACCATCATTCGTAAGAACTTTCCCTATCTAGGGAATTAAACACAAGTTTTGGATTTCGTGAATAACTTTGTATCATATTATCTCAAACTTGAAATTTTGCAAACGAGCTACATATCGAAATTTCCTGAAAATGATCTTTAATATAATCACAAGAAAATAGAAATTACACTAACATAACAACAGCCTCGAAAACAAAGCTATAGTAGGGAGAAAGTGGTTGGTTGCCTAGGTGGTATTTCATGACGAGTGGTCTATTGTCCGCTGACAAAGAATCGCTAAGGAAAACTTTTCTTTCGATACCAATTATCCGTCTCCAATAAATAGTAGTCTATCATCCGTCAAGGTATTTCCATGGGTTGCGGGACAATCGCAATTAGGCACCGCGGCCTCGGCCTAAAGTAGGAGAAGGCACGGGGGCGGTCTCAGTCAGTAAGAGTCTGAGAAGTCATATGACGATTTTCATCTGACAAAAAAAGTATCGTTTATGGGCTCTGTAACAACGAACTCGTGAGACACCAATCCTCGGTGTTTTTCAGCGTATGTTCTATGGCCTTGGTACACTTTACCAAATAGTTTATGGGCTTGGATACTTCGACGTAGGTGATGCGTAACGCGGTTAAACATGTTGCAACATACTTAGATTTATGTGAGAATGTTTTGTAACGAAGTTTAGTGTGTAGGTAAAGTACCGATAATGGCTCAAAAATATGATAAGTTAGTGGTTGATATACATATGTTTCGTTATAGTCCTTCTGTAACACTTAGTGCTACATTGAGGAATTCCTTCTTATGACACTTAATACTACTAAGTATATAGAGTTGGATAAAACGTAGATTCTTGATGTAGGTTTATTTCATTTTCTTTTTTCATTAAAACGCGAAAGTTTCTGAGTATTTTTACCTTTTTTAGTAATAACCACTGAATGGATCTTAATGAAATATGGCACAGAGATAGAATATAGTCTGATATAACATAGGCTACTTTACATCAAGATAAAGCAGGCCAAGCCGCTAGCAGAAGTCTACTTCACAGATGGTAGCAAAACGCTCATAGATAACACCCACGTGACGGTGAGAAAATTTGTCACTTACGGAATGAATTCCTGAAGCATAATGCAGACTTTCTGATGGACCATCATTTACTTCATTAAGTCTTTCATCAATGGTATCTACTTGATCCAAATCCCGTTAGAAAAATCCAGATAAAAGCAGTACCGAGTATACGCCGGATTTTCCGCACAAATCAAAAAGCGCACACGTACAAATACCAGTATCGCGTGTTTTTCGAAGTTCATCCGAAAGAATCCGAAATTTCGAGCCGGGGTTGCTATCGTCAAAAACGTTTGATTGGCCCCACTACGAGATTCACACGGACGAACAATTAAGTAGTGGGCGTATGCCCAGCTGTGGGCGTTTGTGCGTCAATCAACAGTTTTTGTGGAGCTTTTGTTTCAAAAACTATTGACTCCTTTTGTTCGTTAGTTGTGTAGTGTAGGACTGTAGGTATTGTGGGATAATGCTCACGGAGAACTAATTGTATGTGGGTTCGCTTTGTTAATGGTTCACGTTGATAGCCCTTTTACTGTCTCTTCAACTACTAAAGCTAAAAAAACTATTAAAGCTAAACCAGACTGTTGGTAACATTGGCGTCGTGTAATATTAGCTGTATAACTATAATTTTTATTAATTCTTTACTACTTAAATGATAGTATAATGAACGTCCAATCAAATAATATAACTCCGATTATAATATTGCTTCTTAACCAACTAAACCAATAACCGATTAATTGATTAAATTGATTGATATCATAGTCGCATCAATCTAGAACGTGAGATCAATAAACTATAGCAATTGGGTGGGTCTGTCTCTCTGTCTGTCAACAAGGCAATGATATAATATCAACATCCTGTATCAACTTGAGTGGGACATCCTGTAGGGATCCGAATGATGGGAGAATTCTGCTATTCCGCTTTTTGGTTTAGACGCGTGAAGAAAATTGTATGATTTGATTTCTTGTCATCGATGCAGCGGCTTTGTTAATTTAATGCAAGGTTCTAGACCTGGATTTGACATAAAAGTGTCTGAAAACCATTTAAACATACGGTCACTGAAACAAGCGTAATTACAACAACAAAAAAAGCATAACCGAACTGGTGGTGGAATTGGTTACTAAGTAATATTTGTGTCACAAAGGCTTTTAAATCTTTATAATTGAGTATTTTAAAATTGTAATACATTGGTAAAATAAAGCTATGCTGTAGATGCATTTATTTGGAAATGTTTTCACGTAACACCGACTAACCAATCATCCCAATACACAGTTCGAATACGAAATAAATATTTCTCATTTCGTCCAAACCGAGAGCATCGAAAACTCAACAGGTAAATATTCTGAATACACTGAGTTGTAAATACAACATATTCGTATCTCGAAATGAATAGCTGGGTTCGGCACAAAGTTCAAAAGTCCATTTTGAAAACTAATCATTATGTGAGTTGAACTCAAAATGATATTTTAAAACCTTACCAAAATATATCCCTTAATTCTCCACCTTATTTCAAGAGGTATAAAAGTCAATAGCTTAACAAAATAATGCAACCTTCCCAAATGCTTTTGACAGAAACAGATCAAAATTAAACAATATCTATCCACGCTAAAATGAACTTAAACTCTATTGCACAAAGAAAATGATTTCTCGTAAATTGTCTAAGTACGACTTTATTCAAAACGTTACCAGTTCTGAGCAAGTATGATAATAGAATTTTGAAAATTTATTGCTTAATGTATTTAGAGCCTTCTCCGCCTAGAATAGGGTTAAATTCAATTTGCCTCTTAGACAAATTGGTTCTCCGTTACAGAGAATATTTGATTTATAATATTTTTGTGCAATTAAATGAAAATTGACTATTGATAAAGAAAATTTTGGGCGTGATGACAAACGACATCTAAAGTTTAAAACTTTTTTTATAAAGATCACAATTAAATTTAGTACCTACGTATCTAATAATAAAGTACACGTTAATATTAAAAATTGTTTGCGTATAAACTAATAACATAATTAATGTAACGAAACAAAACACAAGCCCCGCCACGTCCCACTGTATCAACATAAGCCAATGGCTTTAATCTGATAATTCTTAACAGGAGCGGGAGCGGCGTATCGATACGCCCCGCTACGCTAGTACGCCGATACGCCACGATACGCCGGTACGCTGCATATTTGATTACATCGTTACGCGATCGAGTTAGGTTCCGCCGCTGATCCGATAAAGCAGTAACTCTATTTAGTTCTATTACCTTAATTAAGAACTCTTTCAATTTGCGATTGCGTGCAATTTATGGGACTTGCAGTTGTAAACAATTAGGTTTGGTTAGCGACGTGATTTATTTATGAGATTGTGCTTCATTTGTGCTGTCAGTGGGTGGCCAGTGAGTACAGGTAGTAAACAGTTCAGTTACCATCGTATGTAGATTAGTGCTATCGTCAAATATTTACACAGATGCGTGCAAGTGGATCACAGTTATGTGTAGTACGCATTCCTAATGCTTGCAGGTCACTGCGTTGTTTGAACAGATGGGATTCACCTTATAAAGGATTAAACAATTAATAAATCTTCATTGCATACTTAATACGAGAAGATGTTGCATTAAAAGTATTATGAAATGCGATACTCCTGACAGGCTTTAAATTAACCTAAGCGAACGATACCAAAGTTGTAACAACAACGCGAGGTCGGCACAATAAAAAGAAAACCAAACACATGATACGTACGTAATATTTATGAGAGAAACCCGTGGCTCGCATGCCAGCCACCAAGTATCTACAATGGGTTAATTTCAAGCAATTAATAGGCTGGTGCGTGCGTGCATAATTACATAATTGGTTCCCTTGCGGTTGATAATTGTGTCTGATTTCGACCAGTGCGGCCATTTTGTAATAAGGATCGCCAGGCATCCTGGCTTGATAGGGTTCGCCCTAATTTCGGACGTGTTTGGGAATATTTCTCTCGTAAGACGGAGAAAGGAAGCTTAATTAAGTTTGCTTGTTTTTTGCAGCTACGTATAATATACTTGGTTCTAGTTCTCTCCTCCAAATGAAAGTACCTTTAACGAACGAACTAGAAATAATTTTAACGGTTGGATGAGCATAGCAATGACTCAAGAAGACTCTTATACATATAAAGTAGTTAGTCTTACTGTACAGGCAATGTGGTCTTAGGGTCCCTATACTAATCCCCTGATGACAACATAATATATGTAAAAGTTGCCAAATTGAAACCAGTAAAAGCAAAAAAACTACTAGCGACCCGTGCAATGCAAATTGTCTCCACTATCTAATCAATGTTATTATAAACATAAACCTTCCTATTCAATAACTCTATCTATTAAAAGAACCGCATCAAAATCTGTTGCGTACTTTTGAAGATTTAGGCAGGAATAAAGGGGCAGAGAGAACGACTTTATTTCATACAATGTAATGACTTTAAGCTCTAATACTTAAGTGACAGTACCGAATACTGTCACTTAAGTTAAGGCGATTACAGTAATAAAAACAACAAGGAAAAAAGTATAAAAAGCTTAAACGTAACAACTAAATCTGTCACAGTCATACAGTTTCCCACGAAAACCGATCAATGTTTTAACAAAAAACCTGATTGAAACTGTCCATAATAAACTGTAATTGATGGTGATCGGGAAATTAACATAATTAATGAAGCATAATACTTTGGAAGTGGATGTATAAGCGGGGTACGGAAGTCAGTATACACGTATATAACATGTACAAAAGTTTTATATGAAATATTTAATAAGTAAAAGATTATGTAATTATCGAACGAACTATTATAAATTGTAATGCGCTTTCTGTATGACGATTAAGCTTTGTAATTATATGGGGTGTTTCAACTTAATATAATAACTTAGTATAAAAGTGAATCAACATTTGTTGCTAAGTCCCTGACTCATAAACTGCTGAACCGATTTCGGTTAGTCGTTTTTGAGAGAATTCGTTTTGAAGACTAGGATGGTTTTTGTAGGATAACTACAGAAAGACCGCACTAGTGTAGGTTAGCTCTGAATTAGTTTCTTATGAAGCTAAAGTAAACAGTACAGATTAAAGTTTAATTATTTAAACAAGAAACTGAGTTGAATGAGGACATGAAAACGTTTTGTGACGCCAACATTTAGACATCAAAGAAAAACATTAAAATGTTCAGTACGTTTATTCCGAACTATTAACATATGTACTGGGTTGGATACTAGATTAAGGACCTATTGATTTGAAATAAATTGAGGAAATAATAATGATATACTACGGTTTAGATAAATTACATAACTTTATTATAATATAAAAATAAAATAAGAAACGTTATGTAAACATTATAGATAGGCAACAGGTGTCTATCTCACTGAAACGAAATAATAAAAACAACAATAAAGCAATACAGATTTTCATTTCATCGCCAAACCGTTAATTGGATGACATAACATGAAATAAAACATATTGTTTTTCGTCACACCGCGAAAAATATTTTCCCTGAAACCTGATTGTAACTACATTGAGTAAATAAAAATAAAAATAAAAAATATAAAACAAACGAGTACATTGCAATCATGGTGTCGGATTGTCGGATGCAAGTTTTTTTTTTTTCACCGGACAATTTATCTGAATTACGAACAGTTGAATTTTGTGCGGATCCGCGGTGCGGGGCAATGACCTTAGAACGCGGTTTTTGTAAGAGCCGGACCGAATATTAGGGTTGCTACTGTTCATTGGTATTTTAATTAAGTATATAGTTTTAATTTAATTTTATGGGATACACAGCCGCAAACCAATAGACACATTTGGATCCAATTTTGGATTTAAAATTCTATTCGTAACTGGCGTAGCATAAACCTTCTTAATTTTGTTTTGTTAATTGTTTTCGAACATTGAAATGTAAAAAGTTTCTGATTGTTTAATTTTAAGGAATGCTTGATCATTGTCATGCAAGTAAGTTGCCACCAACATGTTGCCGCTGAAAAAATAATTTATGAAAAGTAATAGCCAATTGTCACGCACTAGAGCTTTAAAAAATATAAATACTGTATTCGCATGTCAGTCTGATTGGTTCTATTTGCATTATTTAATGTATTATTGGCAATTAATTGTTCGTATCGAAGTGACAATAAGTAATCATTATATATTCATACCAACTTCTTATTCTATCAAGCGTGACATTAATTATATACTTACGCAGCACATCAAACTACTCACCCCTTCAATCAGAAATCAACTTTATAGTTTTTTATAATAAAGTAGAAAAACGTATTGATAGATTTGGGGTACGTTGTTATGCTGTGTGTGTCTGTATATACACTATTATGTAAATAATGAACGATAAATCAAATATGGACATTTGGACACGCGAATACTTTCCGATAGATGTGTTTGTTCAGTGTATTTTCGTGTGTGTTTTAATTAAAAGCAATTCTGTGGAAAATGATTGTGAGGTAACGTGGTTGACCATAATGATGTGGATAATTTGATGATGTACATTCTAATAATGGGTATTAGTTTAGTTATATAACAAAACATAATTATTTAGCCCATTAGGTCTAGTAGAGTAACCACAAATGTATTAAAATACCTGTTCCTACCTGTCCAATTAAGTATTATACACATATGTATTTCTTTTGAATTGTCAGTACGCATATGTAAGCGCAATGTTCGAGACGATACAGGATTTAAAATTTCATGATAGATTCCATCAATTTAGTATACAAAATAGTATCTACAATTTGGCACGAGCACCTAGCTTTACTGACGAACAGACTGACAGACTACTTCTCTATTTTGACGTTTCAAAAGTTCCTATTTATGGTTTAGTTGGAATAAATGATTTTGAGTTCGACTTTGACTTTGAGAAAATTTTCTCAAATGAATTGATGTTAAAACTTCATGCTTTTCTATCACATTTTTCCGACCACCAGATTAATCTAAGAAACAGACTATATTCACCATAATTCTTTAAGAATGCTTAAAATATTTCGTACTAGTAGATACTTCTTCAACTTAAAATACACCTACATTTATAATAAGAACACAATACCTAATAATAAATTACTTTAGTGTCCTTTTACGCATATTGTGTAGTGAGAATACAAAGATATTACTCAGATTACGCATGAAGGTAATATCTGTAAGAATTTATTAGTACTCAAGTTAGCAAGGAGGTTTTAATGTGTGAAATAATATGTTATTGTCAGTAATGAGCTCAAGGATTTCATATAAAAGTGTCGTTGTTTATATATCTGTGTTTTTAGTAGGCACTTTTTGTTTATAATTTGTGTGTTGTTTATGGTATATTTATTGTGAAATCAAATTGAAAGTGGAACAGAATTATTGTTTAAATTTTATTTATAGTTAATTGAAACTGTCAACTGTCATGTCATACAGCCTGTCAACTGTCAACTGTTAAATTGTGCAATTTTACTGTCGAATTATAATTTTAAAACAAAATTATAAAAAGATTTTACGTTATTTTTGCTAAATACGATCAAGATTATCTCAGGTTTATTTGAAACCAGTACTTAGCCACATACATAAGAGAATGAAAATAAAATAAACTAATAAAAAAGCGAAAGCATCATGTTGAATAAAAAGTTAAAACAAAATTATCACACATAAAATGTTGCTAAAACAATGTATATTTTTCTATAACTCTACCCAATAGTTTTTATATCTCAATCGAAAACAAAAGGAAGTTAATTCGTTTATGTACGCAAAGAAAAAAACTCAACGAACATGTTTTTTGAATAGGCTTTGTCAACGTTTTGAAAAAAAACTGTTGACGGGAAACACGCCTCTCAATTTATTGGCGGCAAAAAATAAAAGGTTACTCTGAACTCGACAAAAAGTCATAGACAGTCACTTTTTTTGAGCGCGGTGTCTTACTGTGAGACTATTATATCTAGACTATTATATCACTTAGTAGTAGAGAAATATACATATATGTATTTTTATGACCCCTTCGTATCGCAATAAAATTCTGTTAGTCGATAACATTATTGTATTCCCTTCATAAAAAAGTTTTTATTATAATCCATCGTGTCCAAGAGTCCATCAATCATTTTTTACGTTACAATTTTTATGGCAACATTTGCCTAATGACCTTTTAAATAACACAAATAGGTTTTTTTGTCATAGTAACCAGTTGTATGGGTATTTAATGAGATCGTTTTGCATATATTAAATTGAAATTACAACAAGAGTTAAAGGAGGTAGATAGTTTTTACAACTAGCTTCCCCCCACGGCTTCTCCCGCATGGTATGTTGATAGAAAGCAGCCTATGTGTTATTCCAGGGAGCGTTACCCTTATCTGCAAACTTAATCGGTCATCGGTAAATAATATAACAAACACATATCTATTCTCATAAACTTTCACATCTATAATATTAACTGGATAATTCTACTTTAATGCTATTAAGTTTGGCGAGTATTTAAATTTGTATAGTAGCTAATTCTTATTTATAATTGGCTATAGTATTTTTTCTTAAAAAAAATGTTTTGTGTCAACCCTAAGTTTAAAGAATGTCCAACGAGGTCGGCACAGTAGCGCATTCCCATTCGTCCGATTGACGGTGGTCACTTTAATCACCCACCATGTGTAGCGATGATTTTTTGTAATCAATTCAGCTTCAATTTAACTTTTCTGATAATGTATTATTTATTCAAAATCGATTAATTATTTTACTACCCTCGCATAATATTATAGTGCATGCTGTGCTTCTCTATAAGTAATGGGGCACTTAGAATTAAGTTTGAAATGTACAAATTATATAGTATAGTGTACTCATTGTTGAGAAGCCTATAATAAATAAATAAATAAATAAATGAGTAATTTTCATTTTATTAGCTACTCTCTACCATCTTATGAAACATTTTAAAAAGAATAAGTGGTTTACACCGATCTGCTGACATTATACTTTTATTGTAAACAAGTTGCCCAGGAATGCTCATTTCCAATTTTTCTAATTTTTTGCACAAGAAAATCACATGAAAAGTATTTTCGGAATCGATTTTTCCGTGATGTCATTAAAAAGGGAAATTGGATTCATTTTATGTAGGTCATTGTTGAATATATTACCTTTTATTTGATGAAGTATATTATGACATAAGTTCCGTTAACCGAATGCAAAACCCAATATCACAACACAGAAACACTGAATTCAGTTAAATCTCAGGGACATAACCCATGTGGATCCCACAAGAACACAAATAATCAGTAGACATTAATTGATACGAAGTAAAAACTAAGCGTGGTATAAATACTGCTTCTACTACCTTCCTAAGGAAGTTATATATTGGAAAGTAACTCACAACGTTTCTTTCAGCTGACACTCTTGGAAGTCAGATGTATGTTGTCCATCAGTAACTCAATCGCTCACTAAAGACTTACGGAAGAGTTTTCCGTGTAAACATATGTATCTACGGCAGAGCTAGTTAATTAGTAACCATCATTATCTTTGTACTGTCATCGTAAAGTCTTGGTGAGGTGTAAACCTGTGCGGGCTCTAATCGGGATATCGATCGGGGTATGTTAAACAGCACGTCAATTGCTTGCCAATTAGTTGAACACCGCTCAAGGTGATAGTTAGCACTTGCTTCTGTATTGAGGAACTTCAAGCTCGTCTTGTTTGTTGATTACTGACTTCGTGATGTTACGTAGATTCTTATCGCACGTGTCGATGTTTGTAGATTGAATATTTAGAGTAAGTTTTGTTTTACGATACACAAATGGATTTGTTGTTTTTTTGTTTTAGTTTTCATCTGTTTTCTTATTGTTAGAACATGTATTTGTTTATGTACACGTATTGTATTGTGTAGGTAGGAACATCACAGATATTTGCCCTCTGACATGTTCATTAAATTTTAAAGGATTGATTGCTTTTTTGCAGTCGGAGGTCGAAAGCTGAGAAAGCACCAATATGACTATTTAGACATCACTGGTACACGAAGAAGGAACAGATCACGAGGAAACCTGGACTTATCAACATTTTGATTAGGTATGGGTTTGGAATCACAAATCCCCTTTGAGCAAACATAGTGCAGATATAGTCAAACTTTCTTCTCTATACCACAGTCAAACTGTACAGGTAATTTCTTTAGAAATATAACCATAGAAAATATACGTACATTAGACCACACAAACAAACAACAACTTTCCCTAATAAATGCCCATGTAAGTATAATTTCATAAAATATCCTCATTAAGTCATTGACGGTGGTCTGAACCATACCATTTAAGTCCACCTCGACCAGCTAACGACTTAATTCCCGTGATAACAGTTATCAGATGGTTATAGACAACGGCTAGTCAACATATTCTTCACTGTAAATAAGGATTTTCGACTTTAGTCAGAAACATTAAAGTTGAAAATCGAATAAGGTTGCTTGACAAAATGGGGTAGGTTGACCTGCCGTCGCCTGTACCTGCAACCTCCCTGTGGAGTGGCGAGATAATGTCCAAAGTACGAGTGCACCTGACGGCCGCCCCACGCCGACAAACTTCCTTATTTCATTTTAAATAACGTGCAAAATTTTTCAATGAATTTGTTTCTCGCAAGGTGAGCTGTTTTGATCGTGAAAATATTATATCTTACATTATTTATTTTAGTGATATTTTAAAGTTTATTTAGCTTAATAATAAATATATAAGATACATGAGTACATATTACTTTAGTTTACTTACTAAATCTACTTCTATCTTTACTAAATTTAAGGTTGAATTTAATAATAATATTTACAATTCCTTACCGCATATTTCATACAATATTTAGAGAATTTTTTTGTTACTTGAAATTGTTACAAGCTTAAGTTTTTCTTTTGACCACACGGGTGAAGTAGGAGCAGCAAGCTAGTAAACCCTAGCAGGTATATAAACCGCAATCAGACAACAATCTCAGTGCTGCCAGAAGCAATTTCCATACCTTTCAATTCTAAAATAAATAATAACATTTATAGCGAGCGTAACAAACTATAAATTTTAATAGTGTCAATTTATTAGAAGATAGCTGATAAGCGACATTATACTGAGCTACCATTTACCTAGTTAACTGCTAATAAACTGACGCAAAATGATACGGTGTTAAGTTATTCGACTGGAATCGAACCTGCAATCTGTCGATACTATCGCTGTGTAAACAAGGATAGTATGTTTTATTAGGTGCGGGTGTAGCTCCAGGAAATTACTAAGGATTTCGAAATATTTTGCGTATAGATAAATCAGATGTTTTGCACTGTGACTGAAACATGTTTTTTTCCATAGTGAGTCTTAAATCCCAAGTTGTATTTTGAAGCTCAAACCTTCGTGAATATAATAATTACTACATAGTATAAAACAAAGTCGCTTTCTCTGTCCCTATATATCTATGTATGCTTAAATCTTTAAAACTAGGCAACGGATTTTGATGCGGTGGTTTTTGCGACAGACAGAGTGGATGAAGAGAATGGTTTATACAAATAATAATATCCAATAAAAAGTGCCAAGCCGGGGCGGATCGCTACTAACAACTAAAGAAGACCTCACAGAATGTAAATAATCAACATTACGAAAAGATAAAGAGTTATAAACTGTTTCATTGTTCAAAATGCTTTATAAAAAGCCGAGCGACGACGCGTGGGAAACGTAGCTTCACTATTATCGGTGGTATAGTACGTGTTAAGCCTATCTTGGCATTCAAATACAGGACGTGTTGTCAAGGAAAAAAATGTAAAATAACTATTTACTATAGTTAATTCGAGGACGAAATGAAAACGGTTCATTATTTAAACTTTTTTGAGTAGGGATTTCTTTTTTCATTTATATGGCCACTTATCAACTCTAACATAATAAGCTTCATTGACCACACTCAAAAATAAAAGTTACTTGACAGCACTCAATAATCAATATACAACATACGTATGTATGTATAGTACACGAATCCTTAACATCGTAAGAAATATGGTTATTCAATAAAAGTGGTGGGGTAAGTCATTCTAAAGGACAAATGGTGGAGTTCATTCTAAACAAGGTGTATTTTGTTAAAACACATTTCATTTCGTTAAAATTTTAGTGCTAAGAAAGCGAAAGTTTCCACTTAAAACCTAAAATCAATAAATACTTTGTGAACAAATGAAGAAGTGGGCCGGTGTATTTCCGACCCCGGGAAGTGGGGTCGAATTGACCCGGTCGCAAACTTTGCAACCGAGCAATTTAATCACGCTGAATTATAGAAAACAATCTCTGAATTTCCCGGAATACTTCAAAATGATAATATTCTTAGAATCACTTTGTAGGTACCTTTAACTTTGTCCTATTATGATAGGTACCTACTTAATTAGATAATATCTATCGTAATATATTAATGAAACAAAAGCAATCTAACGTATCTGTATTGATTCTGTCTGATGTCTAATTTGCAGCATTGATAAAAAACACGGTCGAAGAAACCCACACTACATTAGACATAGTCTACTTTCTACGCAATATTACAGCAATGAATCGCGAAAAACAAAATGTATTAAAATTGAGCAAAACAAGGAAATGAAACACCACAATGCATGTGATTTAACACCATGAGAACTCGGCACCCATAACAAATTGTTCAATGACACCACTAATACCCATCACCCTCTAAATAACCGGCTCACCACAATTACTACGTCCGGATTACAACCCACGACCTTCCGGTGGGGGTACGTATGACCCTAGCTACCGTACCAACCTTGAACAATCACATCGAAATACCCCAAAACCGCTTAAAATCTCTTCAATTGATTGACAACCTTATCAGATTGTGGTAACGTTGAAAATTGTTCTGATACACCTTGATCTGACCTACACATTAATCTTTAAAATGTATCTCAAAAGGCTATTCAGAAATGCATCGCTACCACTAAGAATTCTGCTTAAAACAAAAGGCATACATAAGCGCGGTAAATAAATAATGAGGGATGGCTATTGGCCAGGTACATTCGTAAGAGTGCTGGTATATATGTATAAGTAGCTAGTAAATAGTCTGTGATTCTATATATAGCCTACTTTAAACAATTGTTGTTAATTATTAACTGACTACCAAAATGAGGTTCTCAGTTCAACCGTATTTACTTATGAATATGCTCTGATAATTCTATAAAACATTGTTAATTACACAGATCTACAAAAATTAATGCAACTTAGTTTGTTGTTTAATTAAGTTCAACTAACTACACAAACCTCAAAATGCACATTTCATTAAGATTAAATTTAACCCGAAAATGCGTTCGTCCTAACCAATAATTGTCTGGACTCACGCACGGGGTCGATTTGACCCCAGCAATTATACTGTTATGATGACCATGTGGGCTTTAATTAAATACTTAAAAACATTGACATTTTGGGGTTAGTTGATTAGATTATTATTGTTTTTGTTTGTTTTGTAACAGAGTTTTATATTTAGAAAATAAGTTTCAATTAAAGTAAAATAAGTTTACGTATTAGTATATTACTAGCTTATGCCCGCGACTTCGTTCGCGTGGACTTCAGGTTCGTCCCGTCTAGTCTAGTAATAAGTAATAAATACGGTAACTAAGCACTGCAGAGCCCTATCATAGGTCTATAGGTAGCTACTCCAGCGTGTGTTATTCTGATGTATAAGCTATATTGTGGTAAAGTTTCATTCAAATACATTCAGTAGTTTTTACGTGAAAGAATAACAAACATCCATACATCCATACTTACAAACTTTCGCCTTTATAATAGTATATAGTAGTAGGATTTGGGTAAAGTCGGCAAAGTGGATTATTGAAATTATTTTAAAAGATATAGGTGCTTACAAACTACACAAAAACCGCAGAACAAATATATTTCACAAACATTATACACAACATCAAAAATACCAATATTTACATGAATGCACGCCATGTTGGATTTCCGTCTACAGGCTGTATCGACATTAAAATGTAAAGTATAAACAACAAGCCACATTTTATGGGTATTTCCTCCACATTTGTCATACGAAAAGAAGCCTTACGACCATTGCAGAAAGGTTATTAAAGTTTGCTATCCACATGAAGAAGCAATAGATCATATCTGATCCGTAGTGGCGCCATCTAGTGTGATATTTAACACATTACGAGCGGGAAATTTTTGTACCCGTGTGAATTGAGATATGTATCGATTGTGCCTCGAGGTTGTAGGGTCAGAGAAGGTCGTGTATCTAAAGCTCCGGTTTGTCAAAATAATGGGGACCTCCTATGGTTTTGACATGACATATAAAACACTGTATAATTTTAAGTGACGAGTTATAAAAGTTCCTTAACGATTAACTTAAAAAGCATATTAGATTCTATGCGTGTATTAAGTAATTTAAACAAAATCTATCTCGTGATTTGGAATCTTAAAAACTCACTTTCAATAAACCGCATATTAGGAACCTTTGTCCCATCGTCATCACAACACTACTTATAAAAAAAAAAACAAATTATCAGACTTATTTTCAGTGTACGTTACAAAAGAACACTAGAAATTAAAACCAGCATTAATACAAACTCAAATTTTCTTACATTTACGTAATCGTCTCGTTATACCTTTATTACTAAAATATGTAGATTTTCGTACTAATTATCTAAGTAGTTTCTTCTGAAACTACATAATTACCTACATACAAAATTTCAGATTACCAAATTAGTTTATTTCTTTTAGTTATCTGAATACTATTGAAAATAAAATGTTTAAGAAAACAGCTACAATAATTTTGTCAGTCACATTGGTACTTGCCAAGTTTCGAACCTAAACTCTCATGCATGTATAGCGGGATCCTTAACCTCCGAGCCACCACGACAGTAACTCTATTACCGATATATCAATGAATTTATTGAACTCCAACATGGCGACACAATAGCTTACATTTACCTAGAAAAAACAAGAAACTGAATGCAGGCAGCTTATCCAATGCGTTGAGACATGCATAACTAGGCGGCTTCATACACACATCTTTTCCATACATATGTCACGCTGGTGCGCTCGTGTGTGGAATCCATTATGTGGAAGGCACTTTAAGTATTGAATTCATATGTTTATAAGAGGATTTATTTTTGCATTCGTGTTTTTATGTGTTAAAAATTGAAAAGTTGCCATATGTTTTCGTGTGTGAGAGATCTTATGTAAAAACTTACTTACTTAAAAACTTAAACTTAAAAACTCTTCTACGTAAACCGACAAAACTGATCTGATCTGTGTGATGTTAATTAGAGTCTAAAATAACATGGTATATGCTATAATTTTCAATCCTTTGTTTTCTATTCTCGTTTGAAGAAAAAAAACTTGTATGAAGTAAAAGAACTATAATAATATGTGACTACAATCATAAACCAATATGGAATTGAAACGCGAATAAAAAATAAGGAAACATGTTTAATTGAATGTTGTAACAAGTCTTTGTTCGTGTCAAGTGGAGTGGAACAATCATGCAAAAGGGTTCCGTACATTGATACGATACCCGCAGTTGTGTTTGTGTCAGAGTTTGTTGTCCTGATGCAATTTGGATGTTTCTTCTATCGAAAACCATCTTTTGTGGTTTTGAATTTAGAACAAATATATTATTGTAAAATAAATACGATCATATGTCGTCATAATGTGCAAATCTGACTAAATATTAACCCTTAAATGCATAGTGTTTGCCAATTGCATACGGACCATAAATTCCCGATTTATTCGAGTTATACATAAAGAAGGTGTAAACCCTAATTCCCAAATAAATCTCAGCTATTAATTAAATTAATTTAACAGATTCTTTTACTTGTAACGCGTATTGTTGCCAAATGACCACTAACTAATTATTGTCACAATTTTTTTTTTAATAATTTTCTCATATCGTATGACTCAATAACTGCGAGTATTCGAAAAAATGTTTTTATTATCAAAATACAAAATCATGCACTTAAAAGATATATCGTTTTTGAAATATCAATAAAGTATTAGGATTTAACAACACAGTTGAAAACATCATTATTGCAAGGTCCATATGCCCATCCTCTAAAGTTCAATTGCTTGTCAATCGATTTGCAAAATTGTCAATTTTGTAATGTTTTTTCATTAGTAAGTATGTATACCTACTTCATTTGTCGATATTATTTCTACTTATATTTGGATAACCTATATCGTACGTATAATTTATTTTATTTACTATTGAAAACAGAACCTTCCTACTTTCAGACGATAAAAATATTATTACTATTGTCAAATAGCGAAAACTGAAAATTTAACGTTTAGCAATTTCGATATGTTCATACAAAAAGTATATTAGTGAGTAATAATAAAAATAAATAATATTTTATACTCTTTTCGTGTAATAACTGTCATTACAATTTTAAATTTATTACTGCTTTTGACACTGATTTCGATTAGACTCAACGATGCGACTAACATTGGGGAATAATTATGAGCCCCTAGCGCAGCTTAAAACTAGTCTAGTACCTTTAAAACAATTAAGCCGTTTAATATAATATGTACTTTATAACTTTATTTTTAACTTGCAACAATTTAATGAAGTTACGAAAATAATCCCTAAAACAAAAAATATTAAAAATACAATGGTAAATAATCACACAATTACACCACCACTTAAATTCTGGTTTAACTGAATTGGTACATAAAAAACAACAATGACAATGGCCGGTATTTCCAAAAAGTTTCAAAACGATGTTACACTAAAAACAACAAACTAGTTAAGAGGAGGCAGTTAAGATTACAAAACTACTATATTTAGTCATCAGACAATACCAGCAAGGTCGATGATCATCAATGATGATCCAATGACACATCTAATGTTCAAAAAATTATGACTTGATGGAAAAATCTATGGGAATTCATTTAATTGTTTACGTCATTTTGAAAATAAAATAATAGACATACTTAGTTTATGTTTCGATAGGTATCACGAAACACTGTTATATTATATTTCTATTTTCAAATTTGACTTATACTTAGAAGAGAATTTTTTTAACATAGATCAATTTATTGACAGCATAGCAATTTTTTGCAGCGTAAATATAAATTTGCGTAGAACAAAATTTTTCGTAGGTACGGCCAAAATCTTTGAAACAAGAACAATTTTTGACAAAAGATTTAAATTATTGCAGTTTTTTTTATTAAAACCGTTTAAAAATGTATTGAGTAACGAGGTAACTAACTGAAAAAGTATTATTGATAAACGAATCTTGTGCCCTATGTCCACACATAGGAACAACCAGATCTAGAAAATAACAATAAAAAGTCCGGTCTACCTTCGCACCTCTATGGAGAATTCCCTTAACGGCCACCAGTGGATGCTGGTGACATATGACAACTCTTGGTTATCGCTCCTACCCGTGTTTACGATCGACTTGTGAATTTTCTCACGTCCAACCATCTCTACAAACTAAGCATTCAATACATTTCAAAAACTTCGAACAGGTAGCGACCTCACTAGCCTATAGTACCTATTTATATTTCTGATACTTATGTCATTCTTGTTAAAGCCACAAACATAATGATATCACTATTGAATAGATCTCACTTCCGTGTACAAAAACAGCTGATTGGTGAACTAACAAAAAATATACATACCTAACAACGCGCGGTTGAATGGACCGTGCGCGTACGCATACCCATTGACACATCTCCGTGAATGACGCCTTTATATGCAACGTAAAACTGCATTCGCTAACACGCATACATTTACAAACAAAATTTAAACACTTGTTATTGGTGCACAAAAACTATCACAATACACACAACACACACACACAGCAACCACATAAAAAAAATACACGACGAAATTCGATTTTTGAATTTTGACAACTGTCAAACGCAGTACAGTCGCGCGCTAAAGTGATTTGATGATTTTTATTGTGCGTTTTAACATGCGGTGCTCACTCGTGCGGCTACAACTGACTGACTAACGGGCCGTCCGTCCGTCCGTCCCGCTCCACAGTTGCGCAACTAACGGGGCATAGAGTAAGCACATTTTTGTGTACAGACCCGCAGCATGCTCCGTGCTGAGAGGAAAGCTTGTCTTCAGGACTTAATTGATTAGCTTTGTTTTAGACGTTCAGTTTCATATGGCAATTAAAAACATCTAATATAAAACATACGTTCATTTTTTAAACCCAACCCTCATCAAGTATTAGCAATACAATGCAGAATATACAAATCTCAGCAATAATAATGGCTCTCCGGTATTCGTAAAGGCAAAAAAGTTCCTCATCTCGGATGCCACTACAAGAAGTATGGATGCATAATCCAACGATTTATACTATTGTTCTTATGCCCGAGGAAGCATCGGATTGCATTAAAATTATTCATAGTCTGCACTTTTTATTCGTGTGTTTGTTCCAGCATTGTCTAGTATTTTTATTTTAACGACCTCGCTGGGTTTAATTAGATATTTTTGTTTGCAGACTAATGAACTTTACGTGTAATATTAAAAACTAATATAATTTTCGTTGCATATTGTCGGTTTTCAAGCTATTATATCGAAGAAAAAACCGAAATACGAAACGAATGTGACACTAAAAGTGCGTCAACACGGCGTATTGTGATTGTGACGCGTATTATGACAACATTGTAATGTCCATACGAAATAATCTTTGTTTTACAATTACCGACGCGCCCACGTGAACTGTTTGTAAGTAAACTACACAATAGCTCTTAAATCACTTGCTTTACTGACTATAAACGGGAAGAAGTCTTCGACTCGCATTCTGTCCAGTGTAGGTGTTGCCCGATATCAGATCAATGAGTAATTACTATACGTACCTATAAATTATGCATTTTATTAGTTATATTCATTTAATAGCAGTGTCCGATGGCCAGTCTATTAAAATTTACATGAATTATAGAGTCTGTATAGCTATTGAAGTGCTAAGTAAAATTATGTGTGATCTTGATAGGGGACTTGATTTTAATGTGGAGTATATTAAGTGAGTAAGGTAATAGGTTATCGTCGTGTAAACCTCCTTATGAGAACAGACCTTTGCTCAGCAGTGGGCACTTATAGGCCGATGATGATGAAGGTAATATTAGCAAGAGTTTGAAAGAGTCTATTTATACCGTGAGGTATTTATTTCGTTTGTTCAGTGTTACTTGGACAGTGATCTGCAAAGTCGAGGTGGAATGTGATTCTTGCGAGGTCGCGAGGCCGCGCTGTAGGCTCAAGGCCGCGACAGGAAAGGTCACGGTTTTTGCCAAAGGCGTACAGTGGCCTTAGAATAGGCTTTGCTATTACAACTACTGATTTAACATAGCTATGATAACATGACATAATCGGATAAAAGAATTATTGTCACGTATTTTATCCTACGAGAAGACTGACAAAAATCCACTTTATAATATATAGTAATTTACGTCCTCGATCGGATTTTGAACTCCGTGTATATATGTAGTAACATAGTACAAAACAAAGTCACTTTCTCTGCCCCTATAATATGTACTTAAATCTTTAAAACTACACAACTGATTAGAATGCGTTTTTTTCACATCTATTAAAATAGTGGAGACATTTAGTATCAGTAATGCATTCGTGCGAAGCCGGGGCGGGTCGCTAGTAATATATAAGGAGTTTTGAAAAACCCTTGGAACCACGACTCCGAGACAGTTTATTGGTCGAACTTACAACTTTAAGTGCCCACTGCTAAGCAAAGGTTTCTTCTCAAACAGAGAAGGTTTGTGCATTAATCACCACGCTTACTCAATGCGGGTTGGCGATTTCAAAATCCAGGTTTCCTCATGATATTTACCTTCACCGTATGTCAGTGGTGTCTAAATAATCATAGAAAGTACGTATAACTTCGGAAAAAGTCACATTGGTACTTGCCAAGTTTCGAACCCGCACCTCGGTGCCACCACGACCTTATTTATAATACTATAGACAGTATTATGGTAATACTACAGACTTCCTAGATTTATCGTCTAGGTAACCCCACACACGTGCAACGACTGACTTACTGGGAATGCAACAGGGAAGTGAGAGAATAGTGACGCGTACTCAGAAGTGAACTCAATTGGAAATTGTATGCCCATAACCATTATGGACACGTCCGTTTACTAATTATATCGTACATCCAACCATGTGTGATTAAATAGTTTAATTAGGTACTCATTTAGTTAAACTGGTTTGAAGATTGTTGTTAGTTTTTCTTACAGTGATTTTTAAGTGTGGGAGAGCTGTGCTTCGTCATGAATTGGCTGGCTCGACCGGAGTGATACTACGGCCTCATAGAGAATCAGCATGAAATAACTACAGCGTCGAGTTTTGCTGTGTGAGTAAGGTTATCAGAAGCCAAATCCTCTCCTTCCCGCATCCCTCCCCGATACTCCAAAACTTCTTATCTCCAAAAGGCAAGGCACTCGCAACTGCTCCAGTGTTGCAGATGCCTATGGGCTGATTACTTGCAAGAAACTTTTTGACGACTTTTCTATACAACTATCTAATTTATAAATAAGTCGTAATAATAAATAAAGTTTATTGTAAGTAGGTTTATAAGGCTTACGTCCTAATACGTATTATTTTCAATGAACATGCAGCAACCAATAAAAGAAGACATTCATATTTGAATGAGGTACAGTGGAGCTACATAAAATATTGTAATTATTGTACATATTAAGCAAAAATACTACCTACCATTACCAAATGGTAAAGGGATTCCACATTGCATGAATATTTAATGCTTTTAGAAGATATGCGATGAAAGACTATTGTTAAGAACCGTGATTGCAAATAAATGCATATTTAACTAAGATTATGTACAAAAGACTACGGTATATGATCACTACTGCTTAGAAGAACAAGTGCCGAAGTAAAATGTTCCTTTATAAACTTATATTCTGAATCTGAATAATTTGTTCGTTTATTTGAAAGCGCTCTCTACACTTGTACCACATACTTTGAACTGAAAAACTCTTGTTATGTTAAATGGTTAATTTAATTACTTACACAGTAAGAGTAGAATAAGTAAATACTCAGTATCCATACCTGAAACAATAATTACAAATCGTTAGTATTTAGTTAAAAACTTTGTTGTTTGTTCACAATTAACATATAGATGATTAAGATCTAACTCTTAAAAATATTATAATATTTGCAATAAACCTTATTTTAATAGCCATATTGTACCCCCTAGACCTGCGTATCCCTCACATTAAAAATTCTTTATTCAAAATTTCTTATGACGACAAAACTCAAGTACTTGTTCACTTTGTCATTTTTATTCAACCTGACACTATCGATGTTACAAAAAAGCGGCTGTAGCACGTAAAGTGCTGGATCCTGATGTTTACTCTCACACTATTGTGACATTATACAGCGCTACAACATATTTACAGCACCTCAATACCTCAAAAATTGCACGTGAAAAGCGCATGTATCCGCAGGGGGACAAACAACGTCACAGCAGTGACGTCACACAGAAAGCTCACTACGATCATACTCTACTGAATTGGTTGCAATTTTTATTTCCTTTAGGAGTTCCATGTGGATTGTATCTCCGAAATTGGTTTGTACCAGTTTTTGTGTGGAAATATTTATCCGGGTGTAAATGTAGTGTCAATTTTTTTTTTTTGTTCTATTTTTTATGTATAACGTTTTGTGTTTTTAGTTTAAATAAATAAACATGCAATTTGTGTCTGGAATATTCAGATAGTTTTCCGAAATGCGTTTGTTACTTATACCGTAAAATGGAGTAAATGGTAACCAACTCGGAAGTTTGATAAAATTGTCTATAGTGGGTCTTTAGACTTTTGGCAAATATTATAATCATAAAGGTACTTTATTAATGGTCGACAAATCAAAATTATCCCTCAAAATCACCCTGAAAAAATACAATGCGCACACTGCAAAATCATATTTTGAATTCTAATTTAAAAACTAAAAATCTATAAAATTTAAAATGGACCTTCCGTCTTCCATTTTAGTGAAAACCGCTCGACACACAGGCTTTCACGTGGAATAGTGTCAAGAGCGGTCGATGACGTCACTGCCAATACACTAGCGACACCTACAGTCAGGGGAAGAGGGTAGTTTGATATACCGGAATGTAGTTTGTCTGCAGACTGCACTTATTGTTTCAAGTCATGTAAACTTTGCTTTTAATGGTGCTTCATACTTCTTCAAAAGGCATGGAGAGCATTCGATATTTGTCATTTTCATAATGATACTTTTGGGATACAGAATTTTTTACATAATTTCGACGTCATTGCGCCCCAGAGGTTAAGGCGCTTTTCATACATATGGAAGCAGGTTCGAAACCTGACAAGTACTAATGTGACTTTTTCCTATTTATGTACTTACCATGATTATTTAGACACCATTGACGTATGATGAAGGAAAACATCGAGAGGAAACCTGGACTGCCTTTGCTCAGCAGAGGACACTTAGGATAATGACCTACATATTTTAAAGTGCATATACAAATGCATTATCTCTCAAGGTCGACCTAGGAATACCCACGATATTTTCATTACATACTTCATCAAAAAAATCGTTCCTTCGGAAAAATATAATATAATGGATTATCAAACAGATTAAAAACTATCTAAGCATTGACAGCCTTATCTAACCATCTTTAGCAATTAAATCGTGAGCATCGATTAATAACCTTTTAAATAGAAACTATCTTAACATCACCTGGTATCAATGCTTCGAGTCGTGACGGTGGATCTGAAGGCTTGTGTGGCACAAGTAACATTCCTAGGCCAACCGTGGGCGCTGACCACCGTGGGACAGGTTATACGTGCTTGACCGAATTCGAACCTACTTTTACTTTTCTATTGATGCTCAAGTTCAAGTATTGTTGTTCAAATATTAATGCTTTGGTATCGACGAATGTTCCGGGTGAACCGACTTCTGTTGTGTTTGGAGAGATTTACTGTAGTGTCAGTTTATGTGAAGTAAGGAAGTAATTTTTTTGTGGTTTATAAATTTCACAAAATTTGTGGAATTCTTCGCAAATGGTCGCATATTTGATGGACTACTGATATATTTTTAGGTAACACGGAGTTCCCTAAGATAGGGAAAGGACCACCCCCCAACCAAGCGAGATCCTACAGTTTTCGTTGGGGATTTTTATTTGTGTTTAATCGCACGCAAACTTAACTTGCGTAATGAAGGATTTGTGACGTTATCCGTAGAATGTTGTTATTCTTCAATGTCTATCAATTGTTTAGGTCTGTTTCTGTCGTGATGTGCAAATATACGTGCTACAGTAACTATATGACATAGGCAAAAGTACATTATAACAACTAAACTATAATACTCAATGTGACTGAAGGAGAAAAGAACGAAATTAAAACTATAAATCACGATTATTACGTGGCAACCGTGGCGGAAATTTGAAAGCGTTAATAATCAGTAACCGTATTGAGGAGAATGAGAGATTTGGAGCGAGTAGAGTATTTGCTGGTACTGACTGCATTGGAGACATTACTGTTTAGGTCGTGACAGTCATTGTACCAATGGCCGGCACTTATAAAAGCCCTCACCTTTGATAGATTATCAGTCTTATCACTTTTTAAAATAATGTTGATAGTTTATTAAACATTTTTGTTTTTGGTGAAAAAGTTGATGGGCGATGTATGATTAGTAATGAAGAAGGGTAATAGAAGATAGGACCAGAATCCACAAATTATGGTTTCGAGTGTGGACGAGATGTGCATATATTTTTATTATAACTTTCGTGAGACATTCTAAATTATTTATTATGTTTTCGGCTTACTCACGTAATAATTTGACGAGATACTCGACTAGTTTCAAGCCATGCTAGAGGCACATAGCGCGACGGTCGCCGAGTCGCGTGTCGCGGAATGCTGCTCATGAATATGGGCCTCTAGCATGGCTTGAAACTAGTCGAGTATCTCGTCAAATTATTACGTGAGTAAGCCGAAAACATAATAAATAATTGAGATGTGCATATGTTTGTAAACGCATTAAAAACACAGGATATTAGCGATTGGCAACGTTTTATCGAAGGAAAGAAAAAGAAAGAAATAATGTGTGTCAAGGGAATAAAATATATTTAGATGAAATTGGCTGAAAGTAAGCGTAATAATTCGAATAAACAGTGCGTATAAAATATAACTTCTAATAACAAACAGTCGTTATAAAATATGGAACATAACGCTTATCTTATTGCTACTAACCAACCAGTGTGTAGACCTCTGTGATATAATAGAAAATGACCATATTTAGAAATGTTTTTGACACATGCTGGAACGTGGGAGGACCCAAAATGGGCCCCTGGTGAAATCTTAGAGATCAGGTTTGTATCGGTTCCGTATCGCCCACGTGAGGTCATCATTGCCACACAACCTGCTGGAAGGGCGATAGTGATAGTGCTAACGTACTAGTTAATGATTGGAATGTTTGTTTATTTATTTTGGAAGTTCTGTCATACACTTAAGATTCCTGGGGGTATTGAGAAAATTTGAATTATCTATCTTAAGATTAGCCGCTTCTATAACTGTTTTTAGTAGTTATTTTTCTATTAAAAACTATGAAAAGTCAAGAAATATCAATCACACGTGGGTTCGTGAATGGCGCTGTTCACTTACCATCAGTTAATCCATCTGATTTACCTCTTGTTCCACAAAAAACATTAAAATGAAAACCTGATCAATATCTGTATGAAAAATTTCTACATTAATTTATCAAACATTTGAAAGCTAAATTAAATATTCATATGAAATCCAATTACAAATCTTAAGGTCGCACTTCCATTTAATTTCCACAGCATTAGTATTCGAATGGATTCTAAGAACATACCAACTGACTTGGCACCAACAGGTTGCCGGCAAGACACGTGTGCCGCCACTATAGTAAATAATCAAAACTAGTTTAGGTAACGGTTGGACACCTACACTCATTCATGAATGAAGATGAAGAGACACTACTAAGGGAACCGCTTCCTATGGGGATATAGACACAAGTGACGATGCTGTGACTTCCAATCGAATGATAGAAATTAAAGATGTTACCAAAATTTAGGAAAACCAATAATTTTATAACAAAAGAAAACCTTGTGATTTAGTCGTTGTTTCCTAGTTAATAACAACATAATATATTCATAAACTATATTTCTAAATTTATAAATGCGTAGCTATATTTGTAATGACTTGTGTGTATGTATGTATTGTTGTATAATTGTCCATTTATATGGATGCATTTATGAGTCATGAATGTGCTGCTAAACAAAAAAAAATATTATTTTTTATCAAAAATATTATTTTTTATCAAAAATATTATTTTTTATCAAAATTATGTCTCTTTACGTTCCCTTTGTTTCTTTTGCTTAATTATTATTGCACTGGCGATGTTCTCTCTGCATCACCTAAAGGTTGCTTAGCATGAATGCATTATTCCTACACTTGTACGTTTCATTGCAAAAAATTAAATAAATATAATAAAAGACACTATCAAATTCAAGTCTTGTCTAAAGCAATTCAAAGAGGTTAAAATACTTAATGGAGTAGAAAATAAAAGAAAAGAAAAAACTATTAAAGGATGAAAAAAGTATTTGTAAGGAAAAGATCAATCAAAAGGATTTATAACCGCAAGGGTTAGTGGAGGCTGTCGGCTCTCGTCGTCTGTCAACAATCAGTTGGCTACAGTCATTGATCGAGAGGCTGTCGTCAGAAATGTTGCCAAATATCTTGAAGGATTTATTAATGATTTATGGGATTTTATTGACATAATTGTTTGCTTGGGAAAGTCGAGGCTTAAGTACTAAAGTACAGAAATGTACTTAGAACTTTAAGATACAGTTACCTATGCATATTTTTTAAAAGACTGCCCAAAAAAGGACTGATACGTTTTAGGGTTCATGTATGCGGTCAGGGGACAGTTCTTTGTGACATTCACTTAATCATTCTTTCCCGAAAGCTATAAAAATAGCTTATCATATGCTCTTGATAACTTATTTCTTACTTTTTAGTTCATCTGTAAACAACTGCAAACAGCTGTGTTTTTTAAATATTTAAATTAATATTTATTATTTAGCCGGTAAAGCATTTGCAATTTGAAATAATGCATCGAGTAATTGTGTTGTTCCATTAGATAAGTTCTTGACAGACTGACACTATATGTATAATTTCCAAAATTTAGTTCGACGTTCAAAAGTGCCTGAAAGAGTCTAATTGGAATAAATGATTTTTGACTTTTACTTTTTGACTTGGCGATTGGTACAGTGGGTAGTTTAACAGTTACTATGCAAAACAACGCAGATTCAATTCTTGTATGAAACAATAATATGTGTGAAGAAGTTATTGAAATCGAACCAATAGTAAACTATTTTTGTATAGACTAGATATTTCCTATTGATGATGTAAAATTTTGGTAAGATCATGCATATAGATGGATGCGTAGGAGTTAAGCTTACGATGTGATGCTGAGAGAGGTGATCAAGTATCAATTATGGAGATAAGATACTGAGACATTCTAGTGGCTTATTTAAAATAATATACGAGTGGAACAAATGTGATGCAATTTGGTATAGGAATGTTAATGTTGATTGATCGTAAGTATATTATGTGTTGAGAAAACTAATTTGTTTTTAAATGGCTTAATCACTTAACCAAAATGTTACTTAGAAAGTTAAAGTCAGACAGTGCAACAACAGTAATACAAATTCGCCGCTCTTTATTACACAAGCGAAACAACAAAATCGTTATAATTGACTAACGTTAAAAAAAAGAAACATCGTAACACTTGAATGCACCTTGAGAAAGACATCAATAGTATAACAGTAAACAAACAAAAGAGACTCCCACGCACCGCCTCCAAAAAACTCGGCTCAGTAATCACATTCTATCATTAACCCAACATACAAGAACAACCACATTCTACTCGCCCAAAAACTGGCTCGAGTACTGGCGTAAGTAACTAGCGTAATTGATTGTCAGCGGCGTGACAACTTTCGCAACATGATTGATGGCGAGCCAGTGTTAATCACGTGTCACGCTTGACGCGTACGGTGGCGCCCTCTGGCGGTGGCTTTGATGTATACCTGGATTTGAAATTAAGTAGGATACAATTTATTGCTTGTATAAATTAATTTTTGTAATAGAAAAAAAAACAGATCAGTCTGATCACAACTCTGGAAAGAATACATGATCATAGCGATGATGTATTATTTCCGAATACAACATTTCATAGCAGAAAACAAAGTCGCTTTCTCTGTTCTTTTATCCCTATGTATGCTTAAATCTTTAAATATACGTTAAGAATTTTGATGCTGTTGCTTCTCATGCGGTTTCACCCGCTGATCGGCTCCATTTAATCGTAGATTGGTGTTTTATAGCCTATAGCACTCAGAAACATTGTAGCTATCTATCAGTGAAAGAATTTTGGCAATCCGACCAGCGGTTCCAAAGATTACACCCTACATACAAACTTACAAATTCTACCTCTTTATAATATTAGTAAAGATAAAACCCATTAAATAGTAAAGACATTTAGTGTCAGCATTGTTCAAAATGTAGCTGTAGTTTTTGCCAGATTAAAATAGTCTTAATTGCAGGGTTTGATACTCAAAACTTGTACTTATAAATATATCATGACACACATCTACAAATAGATATATGTACATGGATATGACACATATGACCTTCACAAACATGATCAATCAATCAATCAAACAAACAAAATGATCGACTATAATTTCACAATCCTCACCTACACACTTTAGGACAGTAGGCCTTGCTATACCTAATTATCCAAAACGAAATTCCGTTGTAGTTATCAACAATTCCAATTTCTAACATCATAAAATATTTTCGAACTAAAACGAAATATGTATTTCAAACGCATAAACAATTTTTGTAAACGAAAATGTAGTTTAAAGTAAGTATTCTGTTTCTTACAGGCAAATTTTATTAGTCGTTTAATAACAAAATTATTTTTCGATGATTTGTAGTTGATCTTTAAGCTGCTCATAACATGATGTAGGTATATCATGATTATGTCTCAATCATTCCTTGTCGCTACTAACAAGTGTAATGAGTATTAATAACAAGTAGCCCGCCTACAGCCCACACTGATATGTAATAACAAATTGTGGACATGCTACTTATACTCTGAGTATCTGTTAACAAGATATTAAGAAAACGGTACACACTGGTTGTTTCTTCTTGGAGATTTGTGTATCTTTACGATACATTTGTCAGATTTTTTTTATGTTATTTGATTTACCTGTTGGTAAGCAATCAAAGCCGCAAATGGGCACCCGCACCGACGGAGGAGTCACGGGTGTGCTGCCAACCTTTTGGGGATTAGGGATTAGGAGATTTTGTTATTGGGGGAGGGGAACGATTGGGCCTCCGGTAACCTCATTCAGACGGCGAAACACAATGTTGTGGCTGTTCTGTGAGGCCGTTGTATCACCCCGGTCGAGCCAACCTATTCGTTCCGAAGCATGGCCCTCCCACACTTAATTTCTCCCACATTAGCAGATATTTCCGTTTGAATGAAATGCTTTTTGTTTTAAGGTACAGAAAAAAGTTAAAAAAATCTTCTCAATATTTCTAAAAATTATTGGGATAGAAGTGTAGTATGTTTTTTTTTAAAGAAATAAAATACTCAGTCACTGAATAACAACTTTGTTATAGATAATTGATATAATTTGCTATTCTCTTAGTAACGACGGGAAGACTAACAGTAACTTGTAACAAGGTTTTAAAAGTAAAGAAGCTGTTCTCCGATCGCAGCGCGGTATCAAAAGGCTCGCCCATACTAGTACAGTACTAGCACAAGTACTGGAGCGAGTGTCGATGCCAGTCGAGTGGAATCTCTCACATAATGGTGGCACGGGGTTATTGGATGGGAGCCATCGTTTGTGAAGGATACGAGAAGGCTTGAAAATGTAGGTTTTATTACCGAACTAGACGAATTTTCTGGTAAAAACTGGATACGATTATTTTAGGCAAAGATATTTCACTGTACCTCATGTGATTCTTCTTCAATTAGTAATAATAGAATTTTATAGAATATACTATCCTGATATCATATTCTTCAAATGTGTATAGTAAGAATAAACGCTTTCTCTGTCCTTTTATCTCTGTGTATGTTTAAATTTTGAAAACCACACAATGTATTTTGATGCATTTATTAATAGAGTAATTGAAGAGGAAGGTTTATGTGTATAATATCATTCATTAAATATATAAAATAATGGTATCAGCATCGCGACCAAGCCGGCTATTACATATAATAGATAGAATAATCATATGAAAAACGCCTTTGGAAAGTAAAATGATATCAGAGTACTGAATTTCGAATACCAGCGTTATTACTAATATGCCTCATAATAATTTTACCTTGATGAAAATTTCCCTAGCACTATCAATCAGGAGTGTCCACAAACTGCACTAGCATCGAGTACAAACTAGTCTCATGTAGTGCAGTGGAGAGCTCTTGGGTCAGAGCAACATAATCATATGTGACTATACTGGCCATCACTGCCGGCTCATTTCAAAGCTATGGAGTTACATACTACGTGCATAATATGCACTTAGGAAAATGATACCAATCAGCAATCGAGGGTTACAAGTCTTACAATGCACGTAACTGATGTTTGTAACAATAAAAAAACTTTTTACAGAATTAATTAAAATAAAACTATTTGTTAAGAAATGTTATGCACATTTTCATTAATGTTTACAATGTGAAATGTAAGGAAAAATTTACAAAAATCACACTCTAAAATGAAACGAATAAGGAAAGAAGTGAATAAACAACAAGAAATACCGTCCCATTTCAGAAGCTGGGGTAACCACAATTTTAGCGTCGCGCAGGACACGGACCTTTTGGAAAGCGTTACAAAGAATTATTTTTATCAAGCCGTCAATAAATATACTGGAAACCTTTCAAAGAAAATGGGGAAAAAATATTTTTCGGCCAAACAAAGGGCTGATGACTCTGGAGGACTTGGAACGGCTCGCCCTCCCAAGTTATGACAGTGGCTGTACTGATATCTTATCTTCTATATTGAATTCTAAGTAACGTCTGCGAAATGTATTGGAAATTGCGTCTGGTTTTTACTTTTTTTTTGCCAAAAGGAAAGTCGAATATATATCGTTTTAGATAGTCATAATAATAATATATATCGTTTATGACTCACAGAATTCTAAAATATTATGCTATTGAACACATTAGGGACATTAGACGCTGTTCGTTCAATTATAACATTCGCATTATATCGAAACAAAATTACTATTAGGTATTCCTTTTCTATAAACATCGAAGCAAGATATACAGCATGCTCCACTAAAATATAAAGGTACGCTTTCAAACTCTCATGCTGTAAGTAAAACTGTATAGTATCTTGCGCGGGAATTTGCAATTCAAGCAAAGTTGCTCTGCAATGGACCGCACTAGTTAGCCGCTTGGTACTCTAAGTGCCAGAATAAAATGGCCGACGTAACTTTTACTGAGCGAATTGCGTTCATTGTTACACTTTTATGTTAAGTGACAATCATTTGAAACTACATTGTATTGTAGAATAACAAGATTTGTTATATTTTATTTGAAGGAAACAACAGTTTTACTACAGTTTATATTGTTTAATGAAAGATTAGATTATATTATATTTCTGAAAGTAACCAAAAATAGGAATAGCATTTTGCTTTCTCTATCAGCACTTGACAGAATCTTAGCCATTCACAATTCGATGGTCAAGTACAAGCTTAGATATAAATATACGACGTTGAACCTCCCTAGAGGACACAATACAATCTCAATGAAACACAAGTTCACCCCTCCCCCCCCCCCTCGGGACTTAGTGACCACAAACTCGTTCAGCTGATGTTTGAACACCCTGTATTACTTACAGTTTTGTGGGTTCCACATTATTGCTTAATTTATTGTTTGGAATAAGTGAAATCAATAATATTTTAACACTTTATGACAACTTTTAATGTCGATGAAACCCCTAACTTCTAAAAAAGTAGCGGCAGGAGATCTACACACTTTTAATTTTTATTTTATATATAACTAGCTACCCTCGTGCTGTGGCACCAGCTGCTGCTACAGATCACAGCGTGATGTTTCATAGACTATAGCAATCAGAAACATTGTAGCTGATTTATCATTCGTTCATCTATCAGTGAGAGAATTTTGGGAATCCGTCCAGCGGTTCTAAAGATTACCCCATACATACAAACTTACAAATTGGAAGTTGTACCTCTTTGTAATCTTAGTATAGACAGTGTTAAGTACTTAAAAATAATAATGTATTTTAGTATCTAATAAAGGTAGGTATATAAAATCAAAGCACGTCTACTAAACAAAAGTATGGAACCTATACTTAAATAACCAAGACGGTACTGCCCGCCCGCCTCACTGAAATTCAGCTTCAGCTCAATAATGTCGTTCTCTCTAATTAAAACGACCTAACTAAAACACAAAAGATCCAGTTAATAAAAATACCTTCCTGCAAAATCTGAACTTTAAAAAAGTATAGAATTTAGGTCAAGTAAGAGTTGGCCAGTGATTAAAAAAAACCCGTAGACATAGTCCTTGGTTTTTATTTATCTCACATAATTGTCACAAAAAATTAGTTATAGCCTTTTTCACGATAAGTTCCTTAAATGGTACTAAAAATAACAATATCGTTTTAACTGCACCAAATTTTAAAAATGCAACACAACAGTTGAACTTCGTTTTATAATCAATTTAAACGGGAATCGAACTTAGAACCGAGCAGTGAATCCTATAAAATACGAAGCACTTACCTGATTAGTTCGCTTGAAAGATGGCGGTACGGTTAGCCCCTAAACTCCTAATATAACGCCACTAACTTTTATTTGGTTATTTATTTTGTTGAACATACATCCTGAGTTGTTTTCTTCACTGATCTGGTTGGGTTTGGGAGGACATTTGTCTGGGAGGGAGCGTGGAAGGGATGCTAGCTTAATATTATAAGTAGGTAAATGCGCATGTATAAATAGGAAAATAAACTAGATTTCTAGTAACGTTTCCAGATTACTGACACGTCACTAACATTTCTCTATGTTTACGAATTTAAAAGGACCCTTAATAGCTCAGAACAACAGACACATACATTTTATTAATTATTACATAGTATAAAACAAAGTCGCTCTCTCTGTCCCTATATCCCTATGTATATGTATATGTTATACTTAAAACTTTAAAACTACGAACCTAAGTTTATGTAAATTACTTTTGAATAAAAATGGGTAAACAAAATAGTTTATATGTATAATATTGTCATTTTGATTTTGCTTTTTTATTATGTACCTATATAGGTATTGATTTTGAAATGTTATAAATAAGTTATTTGAAGCCGTTTTCTTGTGCATGTGGTGTTAACCTTTAATAAATTGTTGCACTTGTAAATGTCACACCAATCATTAACTTACAATAAATGTCTAAGTGTAAACAATTGTTGGTTAACTTAAATGAAATAAAAAAATCAGTACATAAAGGAGAAATTAGAAATTACACCACAATTGCAGCCGTGAGCAGCCAGGGCAGGTTACTAGTGTGAAATAAATCTGCTTTCACCCCACTTAATTATGAGAATCGTTTGACACGATCGTCGCAATTAATATAATAATTTTACTTATTCCAAAATACAGTTCAAATCCAGTGCAAATAAAGTTTGAAACAGGGAAGTTGTCTACGAAGCACCTGTGCGACAAGCGCCAACTGCCGCAAGTTGGAGCGACGCGACCGCGCGACAGATGCAGCACTTCGCGTTGCAAACACATCACTACCTATTTCATAAATAAACTTCTTATTAAGATTTCTGCTTCGTTATTGAGTAAATAATAAGTTATTTTGAGGTGTCTCTACTGATCAAATCGTGGTGGCCCGTAGATTAAAGCGCCCGCCAGCGTACCGATGTGACTTCTTCCGAATTATATGTACTTTCTATGATTAGGTATTTAGATACCACCTAAATATGGTGAAGAAACCCTTTTTTTTTGTCAGGGAAAATCATCAAATGACTTCTCCCGCCACGGGTAAGGCGAGAGATAGTGTCAGACTCTTACTGGATTAAACCCCCCCCCCCCCCCCCGTTCCTTCTCCTGCTCTGGGCTGAGGCCACGGTGACACATTGCGCTTATCTCGCAACCCCGGCTGAACAGCCCTATAGGGCCCCGTCTGTGGTGGTCTATTGGCTCTTCGAGGCGCGCGCAGAACGCTACGTGTCGTACGAGGAAACCTGGACTTATAATTTCTAACCATAAGTTTGAAATCGCCAATCTGCTTTAAGTTTAAGTCCAGTTTAAACCTTCTCCGTATGAGAAGAGGCCTTTTTTATTTAACAAAAGTACAATTTTGAGAATTAAATATTGTACCTCTTATTAAAGATTAAATCGTTCCAAACATATCGTTTAACGGCGAGAAGCGCTCATTTCTGTTTTCTTACTAGGAAATTAAGTAAGTACCATATAATTACCATTTAAAAGAAAACTAAAATCAAAACAAAATAAAAAATAAACTTTGCTCAACAGTCGCTATTTTAGATTTTTGTATAATAATATTTACATCAACGTAATAAATATTCGTCTTATTTAAAACCGTTCATAACCCGCGTCTGGGAAGGAAATTAAAATAAGTTATTGATAGCAAAGAAGCTGAGAACGAAAACAAAGGAAAAACGGTACGAGCGAAGAAAGGCGGTGTTCAGTCGGAGCGGTGTTGAGAATTATATTAATTATGTTACCGTCCGATATAAATAATTACAATACAAGTGACAATGAAATCGTTTTAATCGACAAACGTAAACACAATACTGTTATTATTATAGAAGCAAAAGTTTGTAAGAATGGATGAATGTTTGTTACTCTTTCGTACAAAATTATTCAATAGATCGGAATAATTTTTGGAACAGAGATAGATTATAGTTTCAAATAACACACATGCTTTTTACTCTGCGACTGCGGCCAAAATTGTTGGCAGAAACTAGTATGTAAAAATATTATACCAAGTTTTCACCAGCTATGAATTGAATCCCATGTTAGCGAGATGTGGCCCGGTGGTTAAGGAGCCCGCTTCTCATGCATGAGGGTGGGGGTTCGAAGCCTGGCAAGTACCAATGTGACTTTTTCTGAGTTAAATGTACTTTCTATGATTACATACGGACACCACTGACATACGGTGAAGGCAAACATCTTGAGGAAACCTGGACTTTTATACTTGGATAATTTCTAATTACAAGTTTGAAATCGCCAACCCGCATTGAGCAAGCGTGGTGATTAATGCTCTAATCTTCTCTGTATGAGAAGAGGCCTTTGCTCAGCAGTGGGCACTTATTAGTTGATTAAAAAACTCAACTACTCCAGAAAATTAAAAAACTTTGTTGTATTTATTAAGAATTTACAGAAACACTAACCGCTCTACAAGACTAGCTGCCCGACGACGAATGTATATGTATTCATAGTTCCTACATAAATACACGAAATAATGTTAGGAACTCACATTGTTGCCAAGATGGCAACAAATAGAGGCAAGATGGAGACGCTGCGTCATCTGAAGAGAGTGTCTTATGAATCGCTTCATCTAGACAAGCTCTTAGTGCAAAGCAATCCCTGAAATATTTCAACTTCAGGAAGGAAGCTAGGGGAAAACTTCCTCAAACTAGTGGCGCCCCCTGCCGCCGCCTTATTAAAACTTGTGAAACTTTCAGTAATTGTACCCAGTGTACATTATTAAGGCGGTGCACTTTAATTTCTCGGCTTTTCTTTAATTAAAAGTGTATTGGATATCTTTTATAGCTGTTCCTCCGCGGTGCTTGTAACTCGCTGGATCGTTTCTTATATAATTTCTTTCAGGAAGTTGCGTCAACTTGCTCGGGGCTATTTAGCATTTATGTAATTCTTTTGTTAATTGAATAGCAGTGAAGTGACATTCTCTCATGAATAATAAAATGAAAAACATCTTGAAGTTATTTTTTGACTGCACCATTGCCGCAGTAACTCGGCCGACGACTGCTGTGCAAAGTGTTGCGGGTTTGATTCACGGAAAAAATATTTATGTGTTTTACATATTAATTTTGGGTAACGACGAAATAGGATAAAAAAATTGAAATTAGAACAATGGCGTTATATCTGGCCACTGCATAAATAGAAAGACAACTATTCCCAATCTTTCGTCCTATGTGCAAGTTTATATTTCTATCATTATACAGTACACACGTTAGTACTTCAGCTCACTTATTGTTAAAAAGACGCGACACGAGGTAAAAACTCGCTTATACATGCAAATATGTACTTAAAGAACAGGTCGCAACATGTAAGCAACTCATAAAGTTGTGTGATACTCTCGTTACTCAGGCATTATATTTTGGCTTACTTTAGAAATAATATGTTTTTGAGACTAAGTGACGGTACACGGTTTAAAAACGTAATGGTATACACTGAAATTGAGGGTTTAAGCGTAGGAGACTGGAGAAATTTTGGTTGAAAATATATTGTTTTACTAGTAGTATTATAACAATTTATGTACAGTGAATTATATAGGTGGTTATGTATTAGGTTTAGTTTGATATTTTTTTATTGATTACGGAAAAATGTTTTATGATGGAGAGCAATCATAAATGTTTTCACAGATACCTAACAACGTCACCAATTGTTTAAACTTAAGCAAGAATTTCAGGCATTTTTATGCGAAGTGGTTGTTGTTTTTAGTGTTTTCATGTCAATCACAAACCAAATAAAATTCTCTAATTCCCATAATAATTAACTATTGATTATTACAGAATCGATTGAACAAACTTGGTTGGACGATCTCTAAGCCACCCATCCGTCGTAACAATGAGGTTAAACATGATAATGGAATGTCCAAACAAGGCGGTGCCGATGAATTGGACGGTCCTTTCCTCGGCGGAAGCTGTCCTAATGAGGGTCGGCAGGACAGAAGGTAGCCTTCGATTGTACGCAGTTCCCTGATTAATACCATTGTCACAATGTGTACACAAAATGTGGAAGTTTTTATACTCATGCCTTATTATTTATTTGCAAATTAAAAGATGATGGGAGAACATTTTTTTCATGTAGGGACGTCGTGACTTACGCTAATGTTTTTACTTAGCTGTACATAGACCATGGAAAATCCTGACCAATGAATGACCATCCAACATAATAATATTACCTACATTAGATATACTCCTAATGAAACCTAAAATCTCAAAAGCGGCAGCAACGACACTGTGACGCCAACTAAAAATATACTCTAACATCGAGTATTAAAATTTATTTTCGCAACGAAGTAAGATAATTTGAGAAAGCACCCTGTTATAATAACAATTCCTCATTAAAGCATTTCCGGGCCTCAAAGGCAGGGTCTGGTAGTATCAGTCCCTTCGTGTGCTTTTACCTAGAGAATTTACAGCGGTAAGTAATTGAGGTGTCGCATATGCGGAATACACTGTTTGAAGTATTGTCAGCCTCAGGGTTGGTCACACACACACATACACACACTCTTCGGAACCACTACCAGTGATAGTTGCATAGAGATTGACGAGTATACATTAATGTGACTACGTCATTGTTTCACTCGCCATTTTTATTTTATATTTTTGTGAGTGTCAATCATCAAAATGGCCTTTGTTTATTAATTAAAATACTTTTTCGGCGTTTCCTTCTACTCTACCTTAGGTTAATACAGGTACAGGTCAGTAGAGTTATGTACTTTTTTTGATGGGTCAAAGTACAGTTTTGCATTTGCACCTTCCATCTATGCGCCAATTGTGTCACTATTAAGACGATGACGCACAGGTTCGATTTAATGGGAAACTGCGCAAGAAATTTCTATGTATTCTTGGTGGCAGTGGTATCTAGTATTCTCTATATTATAATGTTTTACACATTAACCATAGTAAAGGTAAGGAAATAATGATCAATATAATCATGTGACATACATTTTCTATAATAACCCTAAAATACGAAGGAAACGATTTCCCATTAATATAAACTTTGAGAAACATAGTAAAAAGGATGTATCAGGGATAACATAAAAATGAATGTTATGTCGAGCGTGCGTCAGCCCTAAGAGCATCATGTTCCAAGCGACATAGCAACAAATGACGCGCCGCATCCCGGCGACATTTACACAAAGTTTTCAGTTATTTCATGAAATTATGAATATTTTGTTATATATTTATTCCTTTAGCTTAACAAACGTAATTTGATTCCTTTTACATAGCTACTTTGCCATACTTGCTAAATTGGCAATTGTGCACCGTTATTTTTAACTTCACAACGGAAATTTAATGTTACCAATCACTAGTACACATTAAAATAAAATAAAACCTAATTTCCCTGGGAGTTCAATGCTACAGAGTCTCGTTCAATAAATAAAACCAATATGAATCAACATACAGAAAGCACTATATCAACATCTATACGGAATGCGTTTCATGAAAATCCCCGTCGTGTATTCGTGCTAACTCTGGCAGTTTCCATTATGGCACCGGCAGATGCCGCCACTGATGTATAGTTTGGGATTTTAAACATGAAAACTTTTCGCTCATCTCTGTATACGAACTGAGTTGGGGTTCGAAAGTCGACATGTTGGAGATGTTTTTAATATTCCTAATCGGTGAAATATCTAAGTTTCTGAAACCATTTTATTGTACAGAGTCTAATTTATTTTATTATAACTACTGTTTGTTTTGTTACTTACTTTATTCACAGGTTCAAAATGTATTTAGGTAAGCCACAATGAATAGTGAAAGAACACGTTTCCTAGAAACCCATTTATATGCCATGTTTGTCACTGCCTTGACCCATCTACCTTAGTAAGACCCTTGGACCAAAACTTGTGTCACACTTCATCATTTAAACCAAATTGAAATAAACATTCCCAAGTCGACATTTAAATAATCTAAACACAAAGTTTTAACAATAATAAATTTGTTCGTGCAAATGATTTAGTGGGAAACACCTGGGAAACTACTTGATGTTAGTAAAGTGGAAAGTTTAAATTGCATATGTAGATTTGATCAGAACAGCTGCACTCACTCTCCTGGGAAGTGAACCGGGGCCTGTTTACTAACTAACGAGTGCCAGGGGACGGACCATCTCGTAATGATGTACAAAGTTATACGAATGGTAATGACGGCGCTGGACAAGACAAAAATATAAAATTTAAGAGAAGAACTAAGGCCTGACGACTAGAAAATATTTAAATGTACCTATAGTTACGAGAAGTTACTACGTAGGTTTTTGTTTAATTTATTTATTAAACAAATTACATTGGACTTATGAAATAAAAATAGTCCCACAAAACTGTATTCACAGTTTGACTGCCGAATCACTATAGGTAAATATACATACTATGCTATTTTTTTTAAAGTATGTGAACATTAAAAAACTTACGGCTTACATAAAAACATGCATGGTCTCTATATAACACGGGTGCTTGCAGTAATATACAGTATGAAGTTATTTAATCAATATTTTACCTCGTTATAATACTGTTCTGCTGTTTGGAACTCTTACCTACCTGTAAAAATAGAAAACACATTCATTAGTAATGTGAAATAGAGCATTGGAGGAAAGGAAAGGCATTAAAGTTGTAAAATTTGTTTTCGTCCTAAAAATAATGGTAGTACTTTATTTAAGTTTCAAGGTATTTACAAATTATCATGTGTAGGGCTTACAAAAAAATCAAGAAATATTATTATACTACGCGACATTTTGTTGATAAAAACCTATGTAAAATTTATTTTGTACATGCTCAAGTGGAATATATGCTCAGTACAGCCAGTTAGCAACTAGTTAGGGAAAACTTCGCCAAAGGAAAAATTCCCGAAGGAGCTTTTTAATCAGTAATTCGTGTAACTCGTTTAATGATATGGAAGTATCCTTTACAAATGGCCTCTGTACGTAAATCTTATTACGTTTTATATTTTTAAGTATCGTACAGACTCAATAATTATATTTTACTTCGTTTATATTCAAAATGTTGTTATGTGTCATTTAAATAAACAAAACTGCGGTATTGCATTTTATTTTCTATAAGTGCTAAAATGAATAAAATAATAAATTCAAAGCATTATTTTTTTATCCACATTAAAATATTATACTTGGTCAAATATAAAAGTATTTTCCATAAAACTAACGCACGTATCCTGCAATGTCAGCTGTCAATAACAATGTCCGCCATCTTGGTTTTAATCAATCATGTTCCCGCCAAATGAGACTGATTCGTTTTCGAATAGATTCCTCTGACATTTTTCTGTATTCAGTCTACGAATCCAATTAGATTCTGGATGGTTATATGAATAAAATTAGTTGTAGCTAAGTATTTATGTTTTGATACAATTATTCAAAATTGCCTGCCCAATAATAATAGAAAAAATCTAATCAAGCAATTAGTTTATTTACTAACTTCCTGCACGCGTGACCACATTTTGGTATAATATTATGTTACTCAATTTAATTTTCACACAACACATTTGGAAATTTTCATTGCAACAACAATGGTAACGTTCACGCAGGCTTGCACGTAGATGGCGCCACGGAGCGTCATTAGTGGGTCGCACTTCCGGTTCCGGTGGCTCCCGGCCTGCTTCCGGCCGCCCGCCCCATTGTGGCGGAGACCTCCGATTGTTGCTCTTGTTTTTCAGACATTTTAAATGTAACTTTTATGTCATTGTGGTGTTAAGTACGAAAATGACGAAGAATAAAAAAAATATCGAATTTTGAAATTAAAAGTTTGGTCAAAACATTCAATATTCTTTATTATATTATTAGGACAGAGGACAAAATCACTACCGCAGATTCGATAACAAACCTACTAAAAGAATTACAATTTTTCTCAACAATACTTGACAAATCAACTTCGCTTTTCTACCTCGACCTCAGGTGTATTGGAAAGATAAATAAGACTGTTATTGCTTTCAAAGTCGACAGGTGGCAGCACCGTGCAGGTGACACATTGACCCATTTCCCCAAACGTCAGACACAAATGTCGCTAGAACTCGAAGATTATATTTCGATCCTATAAACTCGAATGCTGTATATCGATATATAAAAAATTTAATTAATTCCCTTACATATTTACGGTTCGTTTAAATATATTAAAATGAGATTAAAAATATGTATTGTTGAGAATTTAATATTCAAATCGATTGGACATCCGTTTCAATGCGTAAAGGAAAAATGGTTTAAATAGTGCCAGTGGTGAGGGAGCAGGTATCTTCGGTGGGTTGTGCGCAACTCACTGTTGGGTCCAAAGTTCAACTCGGGTCCAAGCATCATGATGAAGATCAAGAGGAGCCTATGGCTTCTCTTTCTTTTGGCTGTGGGGGTCTTTGCTCGACCCGACAGCGGTAAGTTTTACAATTATTTAAGTTTCAGTAGGTAACATCATAAAACATGTTTTTTTGTATGTTCGATATTTTTTTATTGGCTAACCAGCTGAGCTATCGGCTACATCATCACAGTTCGCTGAGCTCCGTAGTGGCCGAGTAGCAGATTTATCTGCTGAATCAGGTAATATTTATTCTATTTGACGACCTATCAACACACTAACGGAGCAGAGGCAATATGGGAAAGACCATATTGAGAAGTTCTTGTTAACATATGAGATACATATTAGTACAAATTCAATATATTTATTATGTCTTCCACAGATATAACATCTGACGATGGTTTAGAGGACTCAGACTCCGATGAAAGTCGTATGTTCAACCCGAACGCGTTGGTGGCATCCCCAGGTATATATCCACATCATTACTTTAACTCATCGCTCGCTGTAACACGCTGAACTGTGGCCTCCTTCTGTATCAGTTGATTCCTCTAGTTCAGTTGAGTTCTGTCGCCCAAAGACATACCTTAGTCGGTGCTCAATATAAGCATGAGAAGAGTACGGTGGCAAATGAATTATACACTGCTATAATGCTGTAAATATTTTTATGTGGTGAAAGAGGGTTTAAATTTCCTTAAGTGCTTTAAAAATGGTTTCTTTACAGAGCGGCTCGACAAATGTACCTCTCCGGGTGATATGTACTATGAGAAGAGAGGTGGCATCTGCAGCGTCTGCGCCTGCTTCGCTTCATCATATGGGCTCATGTACTCCAAGTGTGTGGCCTGTGACTTGTGCGTAGGTGAGTTACAAACGTAAAAAATCTATTGAAATCCGAAACTATGTTTTATATAGTGTAAAATATTTGCAAAATGTAATCGTTCAATTATATTTTAACAGAAGACCATAATGCCATCCCGCTACCTCTGCCGGGTAAGTTATTTCAATATTTATATCGTTTCTTAGTATGTACATAGTTCTCGTTATTTTTGGTCATTTTACACTGAAAAGATCTATCTTCTTCGTAAGTTTTTGATTGATTTTCCATATCCTTAACTCATATTACACATGTATTTTAAACTTACATTTATAAAGGACACGTTTTGACAAGTATATATGTAAAATTTATTTACAGATGTTAAAATACTTCCAACACCATTATTCCCACCAGCACCAGGTATTGTTTAAACATAAAACATTTTAATTGGAATCAGAAACACTACCAGATTTAGTCTAATTACTTTGTTTTAAATTAATTTCAGTCGTAGACGTATTACCACAACCACTGCCAGGTAAATTAGAGTATTTTTTTATTTTTTGTTTAAAATATTGGAAAACATATTGATATACTCTTTTCACTTGACATACTCTACTTATGTATTTTATTTCTTTAATAGTTATTTATATGTGAAAATGTCGGTCTTTTGAAATATGTTTGATATGGGAAATGTAGACTAAAACCATTTATTTATTTTAACAGTACCGGAAATTCTCCCAAGACCGACTCCAGGTAATATTTTTTTTGTTTTTATTTTTTTTTCACTTTGCACTAGATTTAAATTTTGTTTTTTATACAAAATTATTATTAGTATTTCGTTTTACCCACCATGTTACATTTAGCCACATGTTTTACCGACTTCCAAAGGTGTCTTCCAAACTGTCATTCATTTACTTATGCATCTGTTGTTAGTTTTGTCTAGATAGACAACACATAAACAGACATCTGTCTGTTTATTGTTTTTATAAAAAGTCTTTCTTGTCTTTTTCTTTCTTTATTTCTTTCTCTAATTTGTAAAATAATCAATAACAACAAAATTTTTACTTCAAAATAAAATTTTCCTTTTTTTTGCAGTAATTCCGATACCAGCTCCACTGCCACCTCTACCAGGTACTTATTTATTTATTGAGAAAACGAATGGATAAACCAGGATAGGTTGAACTGTAAATTACTGCCAATGAATGTCGTATGTTTAGTCAAAGTCAAATTCAAAATCATTTATTTACAATGTTTAGAAATCCTGAAATGGCCTGCCGATGAAATGTTCACCTAATTCATGTTAAAATTATAAACATGACAGAAACACAACCAGAGTCAGGCCAAAAATTACTTCGACTCTAATATTGTTTTCGAAATGTAAGAGTCCTACTTCATCAAAGTAGGGACTTGCAAAACTGTTATTATTTAATTTTAAAAAAACCTTTTTCTTTTTCTCACCATTACCGTTTACAGTTCTTTTTTATCTACCGATATTTTCTTCGATGTTCTATTCGCTCGTTGTCAACGTTTACTGCTCTTACAGTTCCGATACCGCAGCCACTGCCGCTACCATGGCCTCGCGTAAGGCCACTGCCTCCAGCACCAGCACCTCAGCCTACACCCCAACCGATACCACAACCTCCTGGTCCTCCAGCACCAATACCCACACCTCAGGACCAACTGCTGTATTGTAAGTATTCGCTATTTTATGCATTTCCTTATAAAAAATGGCAGCTGAAGTAAACATGTTCTGGGCTGGAGTTCACGCCTAAGCAAACGCGTTATACAAGCTCTGTGGCATTCTCTTTATCCTAAATGCCTACAGAAATTGACTTACTAGTAAAAGGGACAAACCTGCCAAAACCTCCAAAAACTGCTGCATCTATAAGCCGGAATCAACAGAAGATGTAATAGGAGAAGGAAAAATGAAATAGTTTCCCCTTCCCTCGGTGAATTTAATGCAGGACACAGAATGCCATAATCCTTAAAGGTATGAAAAAGACTGTACAACTGGGAAAAGCCCAGTCACCAAACATCATTTATTATCATCATGTATTTTTAATTACAATACTCTGTTTCCCCGATAGGTCCACCCCCAATGTTTGTTCCTGGACCTCCGCGCCCATACCCCGTACCAGTACCAGTACCTGGTAAAAACATATTAGTGCCAGTGCCAGTACCTGTTCCAGTAACCGTTGAGAAGAGAGTTCCTGTTCCCTATCCAGTCGACAGGTAAGAGTTACCTTTAAAATGTTTGCAATGAAAAATAACAATAAATATATGACTTGAAACCATTTCTTAACAGACCATATCCTGTACCACAACCACCTAAGATTGTGCCATATAAGGTGATTGAGCAAGTACCAGGACCTGAAGTTAAGGTACCAGTTCCAGTACCGTCTCCCCCGATACCAGTGCCGTACCCAGTGAATCACTACATCCCAGTACCCGGCAAGGACAGACTAGTACCGGTGCCCGTACCCGTGCCAGTCAAAGTACCTGGAGGTAGGCCTAGCAAAATTATAACAACGTAAACTTTAAGTTATTCAATTTGTGAATTATTTAACTAATTTGTATATTTTTTCGCAGCGACAAAATTCTACCCAGTGCCCGTCATCCTCTACGTAGGTTAGTACAGAACGTTTTTCGGATTAATATTTATTTTACAAACAGTGAATTATGATAATAATCACGGAATAGAAAATACGGAACAGTAGTAACAAACTAGCAGCACAATTACAAATAGGTAATCTTATTAATTTTTAGCCCCTGAGTGCAGAAATCACCAACCCCTGGTACCGTTCTACGACGCATTTGAGCCGTGTGTAATCCACGTATGCAAGGTCGTCTACAACTACGTGTTCATTGAAACCAGCCGTGTCAAGAACTGCGGTGGTAAGCTATTTCTCTGGGACGTGACAATGACTTTGATTTTTATTAAAGATTTTTGGTTCTAATCGATTTCTTTACATCTTTTAGGAAGCCCAAAAGAATCGAGTTGGAGTACAGCTGACGCTTCAGCTAATGCAATAAACGCAGGTGGATTACTACATCCCAGTAGTGCCAGTGCATCTGCTGATGCTTTAGCTATTACTGGAGGTTGGAACGGAAATATTTACTCAGGCTCAAACGCGAACGCCAATGCTGTAGCAAATACCGGCGCGCTGCTGAGTAGTGGACTAGATTACTCTAATGCTAATGCTCAAGCAATTGCTAATGCCGGATCTGGTTATGGCGATGGATACAGTATTGCCGACGCTCAAGCAGCAGCCAATACTGCATCAGGATACGGAACTGGATACAGCCTTGCTGATGCCCAAGCAGTAGCCAACGCTGCAAATGGTTACAACGGTGGTTACAGCCTAGCAGACGCTCAAGCTTCTGCTAATACTGCCAACTATTTGGGTCTAGGTGCATCTAACGCTGCCGCCCAAGCCGCTGCCAATGCCGCTTCTGGATTAGGAGGATACGGTGGTTACAGCGATGCTAATGCGGCTGCCCAGGCTATTGCAAATACTGCCGGCTATGGCGGCTATGGAGCATCCAATGCCGCAGCTCAAGCTTTGACTTCTTCTGGACTTTTAGGACCTGGCAGTTATAGTGACGCAAATGCTGCTGCTCAAGCTATCACTAACTCTCTTGGCTATTCTGCATCCAATGCTGCAGCTCAAGCCGCCGCAAATGCCGCATCTGGACTAGGAGGATATGGTGGTTACAGTGACGCTAATGCTGCTGCCCAGGCTATAGCAAACACTGCTGGCTATGGCGGCTATGGCGCTGCCAATGCCGCAGCTCAAGCTGCTGCCAATGCCGCATCTGGACTAGGAGGATATGGCGGTTACAGTGACGCTAATGCTGCTGCTCAAGCTATCACTAACTCTTTAGGCTATTCTGCGTCTAATGCTGCAGCTGAAGCTGCTGCCAATGCCGCATCCGGACTAGGAGGATATGGTGGTTTCAGTGACGCTAATGCTGCTGCCCAGGCTATAGCAAACACTGCCGGCTATGGCGGCTATGGCGCAGCCAATGCCGCAGCTCAAGCTGCTGCTAATGCCGCAACTGGTCTAGGAGGATATGGCGGTTACAGTGACGCAAATGCTGCTGCCCAGGCTATAGCCAACACTGCTGGCTATGGAGGCTATGGTGCCTCCAACGCCGCTGCTGAAGCTATTGCTAATGCTGCATCTGGACTAGGAGGATATGGCGGTTACAGTGACGCTAATGCTGCTGCCCAGGCTATAGCAAACACTGCTGGTTATGGCGGATATGGAGCATCCAATGCCGCAGCTCAAGCTGCTGCCAATGCCGCATCTGGACTAGGAGGATATGGCGGTTACAGTGACGCAAATGCTGCTGCCCAGGCTATAGCAAACACTGCCGGCTATGGCGGCTATGGTGCCTCCAACGCCGCTGCTGAAGCTATTGCTAATGCTGCATCTGGACTAGGAGGATATGGCGGTTACAGTGACGCTAATGCTGCTGCCCAGGCTATAGCAAACACTGCTGGTTATGGCGGATATGGAGCATCCAATGCCGCAGCTCAAGCTGCTGCCAATGCCGCGTCTGGACTAGGAGGATATGGTGGTTTCAGTGACGCTAATGCTGCTGCCCAGGCTATAGCAAACACTGCCGGCTATGGCGGATATGGTGCCTCCAACGCAGCTGCTGAAGCTATTGCTAATGCTGCATCGGGGCTAGGAGGATATGGTGGTTACAGTGACGCTAATGCTGCTGCCCAGGCTATAGCTAATACTGCCGGCTATGGCGGCTATGGAGCATCCAATGCTGCAGCTCAAGCTGCTGCCAATGCCGCATCTGGACTAGGAGGATATGGCGGTTACAGTGACGCAAATGCTGCTGCCCAGGCTATAGCAAACACTGCCGGCTATGGCGGCTATGGAGCATCCAACGCCGCAGCCGAAGCTGCTGCTAATGCCGCATCTGGACTCGGAGGATATGGCGGATACAGTGACGCTAATGCTGCTGCCCAGGCTTTAGCTAACACTGCTGGCTACGGCGGCTACGGTGCCTCCAATGCCGCTGCTCTGGCTGCTGCTAATGCTGCATCTGGATTAGGAGGATATGGCGGATACAGTGATGCTAATGCTGCTGCACAGGCTTTAGCAAACACTGCTGGCTATGGCGGCTATGGTGCCTCCAACGCAGCTGCTGAAGCTATTGCTAATGCTGCATCTGGATTAGGAGGATATGGCGGTTACAGCGATGCTAATGCTGCAGCATTAGCCGCAGCTAATACTGGTGGATACGTCGGCTTAAGAGACGCTGCTGCTGCAGCTGCAGCTGCTGCTGCGGCTGCAAATGCTCATGGTGGTTATGGAGATGCTGCTGCTGCCGCCGCTGCCGCTGCTGCTGCTGCTACAGTTGGCGAGCACGGTGGTTATGGAGACGCTAGTGCTGCTGCCGCTGCTGCTGCTGCCGCTGCTCAGGCTGCTGGTGGTTATGGCGGTTATGGAAGTTCCAATGCTATCGCTCAGGCACTTGCTAACGCTGGTCTCATTCGAAGTGGCGAACCAGATGCTGGTTCTGAATTAGCAGATGATTTATCAGAAGACCTGGCAGCATCCAGAAGAAAGCGAAATGTTGAGCAACGCAAGCTCAGACTCAGAATGAGAGCCTAATAAGTAACTTAAGCTCTGAGAATATGTAAGGTAATACTCATCTGCTAAGATAATACAACATACTTCTATTTTCATTTCCTTATTTAGAATAATATCTTTATTAGGACCAGTATTTCACGATTCCATTAGCGATGACTTCAGTCCATATTAAAGAAATGGGCAGTAAAGTACCGTCATACCTGAGGTTCAATGGCGGGTGAGGCAAAGTATTATTATTGAATTTTCAGAATTTTCATAATTATTTACTTCATCCGCTATGTAAGCTCACCCCTTGTGAGACATTAAACTAATAAAATAATTGGTGGTAATGAGTGTATATATTTTATGCAACTTATTGGTCGTTTTTGAACTGTTGCAATTGAAAATTCCGTAATAATACTTTGCCACCTGCGAAATCGATCAAATAGGCAACCATTCAAGTAGTAATGCCTTTTAATTTCTTGACTGAAAAGTGAAGTGTGAAATATATTAAATTGATTCTTATTTATTTCAGACAAACACCCATTACAATGATCTCTCTACAAACTCGGCAAGAAAATGGATTTGATTTAGTTAGTTTATATATACTTTAATCGAAGCATCTAGAAAATTACGAGCAAACTTCATACATATATGTATTAATTATAATAAAGCTACTAGTGGGATTAATATGACTTTTATTACATAGTTTTTTCATCAAAATTGTTGAACAATTGACACATGTCTTCTAGAAAGCCAGTAGTTTCATCGTTTAAATTCGTTTTTTCTTCAGACTAACGCCTAGACAGGTGTTTATTCTGTTAACGCAATATGCTCATACATAGCATCAGTAATGTACGCTAACTTTAATTTAAACATAGTTTAGAACAAATTGTCGCGACAACAATACAGATTTCATCGAAGAATAAAAAAAATAGTTTACTTTATATTATTTATCAAAAAGATACAATCTTTTCTGATCTTCCACAGACATTTTATTATGATAACCCTAGCACTGACTACTGCATTTCGGAATTTGATGTTCAATATTGGGCCCATTTCTTTTTTGGACAATTAAACTTGTATTATATCTGTTGATTGATTGAATAAAAGAAAGTACAATTATATATATCTTATAATGTAAACAGATTTAAGATGGTGACTTCTCCTTCAGACTCAGTGTTGACTTCTTTTCAGTTAGTTTTAATCGCTAAAGTATATCAAAACAGTGGCAAAACCATGAAAAAACATTTGATATCGTATGGTGTCCGATTTCATTTCTATGTCGTGAATGCATTTGCATATAAACAATTTCGCATACACAGAACACCCAGACCGGGTACAAAATTTGTGGATCGTACAGATTCGTCGCTCGCAGGTATCAACTAATGAGGAAGAGATATTTTCGATTTAAAAAAAATACTATTGCAGAGACAAGCAAGTACTCAATAAGTAATGGACGTTCCATTTGACACTGGACCTATAAATTATGCTGAAACCAATCTAATCAATCCAGTTCTTAGATACACTAATTACGTTTAAAGAATTGTTATTTACTACCGTAGCAGTATTAAAACGTCAAATGGTTGTTACAGCCGATTATAGTTTTCCTTATAAAAAGCGTGGTTTATGCTAGTGTATGTATTTAATTTTGTGGGAACAATAGTTAATGGTACATAAGTGGATTATTACAAGTTTAGGGTTAAAGTGCAATAAGCCGGGATGCAGGGCGGGGTCATTGGAGGCATTTGCCTCCTAGCCTTCCTGTTATCTAAAGGCAGAGCTGAAGAAACAAATGGTTTTAATGAATATAAATTCGAAACTCCCAGTGATCTCAAAAGTGGTAAGTTTTCGTCTGTTAATTAAACACAAAAAAAAAATCTGTAGTCTGTAAAGACAACGATAGGAGATCAGAATTAATATTACATAGTGGTTCTCGTACTTTTGGAGGTATCTTCATTACATTAATGGCACACATGACACTTAAATATGCGACATGCTTTATTATAATATTTTTCAGACTCATAGGTCCTGAATAATATAAACCAGTAAAGTGGTTAAGGGCTTTGGGCTTCCTCTCGAATCAAATCAGCTAGTGACATTATATTGCATAATGAAAAATGTATTCAATCTGCTCCGCCAGGAACCAGTTTCTCACAAGCAGAAGCTAGAACCAATGTTGATATTGGCAACTTGTACAACCAAGGAGCTAAATCGCACCCATACTCACCATCCTACCCCTACAGTTCCGGAGTAAATTCACTCCAACCATCAGCTGAAGCCGGTAATGGACTACAAGATCAACTTGCATTAAAATCTTCGCCTTATTTTAATGATGAACAAGGCAAACATTCTGTTTCTACATACGACCTACCCACAAATTTACCCTCTCATTTATCGCCAACTTATCAATATAACCCAGAAACAAAAACAATTGGTTCTGAAAAACTATTTCAATCTAATATAGAGCAATATCAGCCTTTGCCGATACCGAATGTTCCATATAACTATTTAGTGCCTTACAAAGATTCAAGCTCTTCCCAAAAACAAAATGACAACGAAGCATATGAACCTGTACCTTTGATTAAACCAAAAGATAATTATTACACAGTGCCATATCATGAAGGTCAGAATCCAGAATTAAACATAATTTCCCACCGCTCTCATATTTTTAAATCTGATTTAGACCAAGAAAAAGTTCAAAATAATCCATATCAAGAAATTTCAATGTTAAAATCAAATCGTGCATCATTCGAACCTGTGTTAGTCCCATATAAAGAACCTACTCCTTCCCAGCCCCGACAGAATTATCCGTATTTGCCTCTTGCAATACCAAATTCCAGTAAACAACAAGATTCTAATTTTAAACCATATAGTGAAGGACACAGTAAGGGCTTTGAGCGTAACACCCTCCTTTCAAAATCTTCGGGAGAAAGTGAGTCATATCGGTCTGTTGTCATTCCTGAGTCCGAACACGAGACATACAATGATGGTCTTAGTTTTTCCCAGAAACAAACGGCTAATGAAGTATATCGACCCATTCTTAGAATGGATTCTAGAGAAGATGCTGTTGAGGTTTCTCAATCTATCTCAAGATCTGACCTTGATTCTGCGCCTTACAGACACGCTTCAAACGCAAATATTAAAGTACATGTTCATAATGACGCTGATAATTTCACGTCTGCTTCTCGATCCTCGTATCCATACGATACGCTCAAAGATCATGGATATGACCCAGCCACAGATTATGATTTGATGTCAGACCTCAAATCAAAGAGTGACTGGACTCCGAATGAGTATGACCCTCCTAGAATTCCAACTCCTAAGTTATATCCTTTAGGAGCGAATAAACAAGAGCACGCCGATTTGAGACCCGCTGCAGGTGGTGCCATTAATCAATATAGTCTGGGTCCTTATGATTATCCGTCTGAGTCACCTTTTCGTCCAGGTTTCAACATGGCGACATACGAAGGGCCTCCTTACATGTTTCTTAGTAAGTGATTATTTGAATTACCATAATTTATTATTTTTATTTCATTTCTTTAAGCAATAATTCATTTTTTTTAAATGCGAAAGTAACTCTGTCTGTATGTATTTTCTTCACGCCTAAATTACTGAACCTACATTTGTGTGAAATTGAGACAGTTTAGAACTTGAAAAAGGACATAGGATAGTTTATTGACCAAAAATCTGCAGTAAGTCATTATTCCACGCGAACAAAGTCGCGTGCAAAAACTAGTATAAAAATAAAATTGAAAATCTTTACAAACAAAAATTTTTGTACATGTAAATACTTTTATGATGGTCGTATTAAAACTTTAATCAATTTATCGAGTAATTTTATTATCAGTTGGCCATAATTCACTGATCGCACTATAGTTTCATAATTTCATCTACAATACACAAATTAACAATAACATCTGGGAATAGAATAAGTGTTTAAGCATTATGGATTGTTTCAGATGCAAAGTCCAGAATGATACAGCCACATGAATATATATTCCCAAATAAAATGCCTGGTGAGTGCCATAACAACATTATATTCCTTTCTTAACAACATGTTACAATGCATGTGTTAATGAATAAAATATATTTTCCTTATTTCCAGGTTATGAGAATGTAATTCAGTGTACAAAAGAAAACGAGTTCCATCATTTTTGGTCCGAAGGCGTTGATTGTATGAGTTGCATTTGTTTCAACGAGTATGGAATCTTGACGCCTGTCTGTGCAAGTTGTGGGGGATGCCGTAAACCGTATACAGAACCCATCCCAGAACTACCGGTACCTATTCCTGTCCAACCAGCGACTCCTAAGCCTACGCCGATTATACCAGAACCGTATTTTACCCCAGTAAAACCGGAGCCTATTCCAGAAAAACCTATTCCGGAACCAAACCTAGAAGTTCCTACTCCACAGCCATATCCTAAATATCCAGCAACTACCCCAGGCCCTTCACAAATTACAGAGCTGATCCCAACACTGCCACCGCAACCGGCACAAGGTAATCTTTACTGTTGGTTCCTAATCTTTAGTTACGTCATAAAGGCACTTTATTGTGGTATTGAAATATCACGAGATGTCTCATCACTCCGTCTACCCGTTATGTTTTTATATCAATATAAACATACAAATAAAACTTAATTTCATTGTAATCAAATTAATAGCTCCCAAGTATCATTTCACTACAAAAGATTAACGATCCATCTTAAACTGCTGTTCTGTCGTTTTGATTAATAAATAAACGAAAAGGTTGAAAATTACACTGTAGAAATGTCAGACCTAATTTGCGATACTAAAGTCATTAATTGTAAGATGTAACTAATATTTATGGTGAAATGAATAAAGTCTGATAAGAGCTTTTTAATTTTAGCAACGTGTAATCCTCTGCCCAGCGGTCAGCCATTCACAAATCCGTTGCACCCGTGCCAGATATGTATATGCACAGAATCTGACATGTCTGGGAAAGGCGACGTCCAGATCGAATGCAAAGAGAATCCTCAATGTAGTAAGTAGAGGTTTCGCTTTTTAATTCCTGTTTTTTTTATTCTCATATGATTTTCCTATTTTAATTTTTTTTTCTCAGTTTCACCTGTCGATGTGAATACATTGCGTAAGTACTACATACTATTTAATATTTTTACTATTTCTGTCTGCATTTATCTCATGATTAGGTGAACCGATTTTGATACGGTTTTCAGTATTGGGTTACACTAAGGTAACACTTACTTAAGAAAAACGTTAAAAAAGGCGTTTCTCCGTTTCACTCTACGAAATACATGGATATTATTGTACATGCAAACATTTTATTGCATTTTTATCTTCCATTGCACTATCGACTCATATCAAAATGTAAAAAAAAACTTTGTTTAAGAATCCACACTTTAAAGTATTAACAAAACTAGAATGCAAATAAGAAAGGTATTCGTAAAAAGGTACTAATTACCTACTGTCAGATTGGAAGTCGGAGCCACAAATTGCAGAAAGATATAATTATATTCTTAATAAATAAATAAATAATTTTATGTATGTACATACTTCAGTGGAACGTATTGTAGTATTTCATTAGGTAAATGTTATGTCGAACTTGTGCCAGAGGCTTCCTAGTAGTCAGTACATACATAATACAATATCTAATGTAATGAGAATATATAATTTACAATTATTTTGCAATAAATGTTATGGTATTATTGCAGCTCCACTGCCAGATGTCCCGATGCCGATCCCACGTAAGTTTTATATAATAATAATTAGATCAGATAGAATCAGATTTTAAAAACACTAAGGATGAAATTAAACAAATTTTGTGACTTTCATGTCGGATGTGCAACGCCGTTGCACAGAAGATGCATTATGTGACAATTGTTCACGAAGAACGTTACTCAGTTGAGTATCCCCAGTTCCTTCATGAGGTTTTTAACAAGAAAACATTTGTGTAAAATGAATTGACTGGGCCTCTTTAATCAGTTCTAATGACGAGTAAGACCTACCAATACCACTCCTTGTTTTATTTCTTCTCAGTGCCTATCTGTGAGAAGTTTCCTGAGCACGTGTTGTTCCCTCATCCGACTGACACATGCAGACTGTGCAAGTGTTCCAAAAGGGACGCAGAGAGCGGCCTCCCTGAGCAGCTAATAACTTGCTACCCCCATCCGGATTGTAGTAAGTGTATTATATGTATATATTTTTATATAGTTTAATTATTATTATATAGTGAAATATTTCAATTTCATGCGTCAGTCCATCATTTATTTATGTATATTTTGCTTTGAATTTCACAGCAGTTAAAACGGAACCAGTCACAGAGCCAGTCCCTTCCCTTCCCATACCACTGGATCCTTATAAGGAAAAGCCAAATCCTGAACCAGGACCGATACCGTCAGAACCTATGAAAGGGCTGCTTGAGCCAATAATAGAACCGGTTCCTTTACCTGAGATTGTTACGGTAGAACCTTGTGAGTACTCGCATGATCATAAATATTGTTTAAATATTTTTTGATTTCGAGGAGACTTAATAAATTTAATTACTGTTTAGTACCGTGGCCTCCTATAACGACAGTATCGCCAGGTCCTCCTCTACCAGCGCTGACTCCACCGCCTGGCCCTCTACCAGGTCCATCGCCACGTAAGTATAAGTCTAATTTAAATGATAAAGAATATCCAAAATAGTACAACTAATCCTGCTGAAAATATGTCCTGGTAAACATATGTAAAAAGAAGTATGTGGTCATTAGCTTGTGTCAAATATAAAGCCATGTATGATTTTATTTCGTTTAAGTTTCTTGAGTACTTTTATGTCATCTTATCGTACCTATATTACACATAGGTATAATGAGTAGCGCGACATACCTGGTGACAAATAAATCATTTTTTTTATTTATTTCTTTGTATTATCAGCTCTTTGTGTGAGTTTGTCTAATGTAATAATAAGGTACTGTTTTATAAAATCTAAACTATTTTTATAATATAATATGACTCTTCTTAGAAACATTTTTACAGATGAATCTTGCCGGCCATATCCACCAAACCAAACGTTCCAGCATCCCTGGGATGAATGCCAGATCTGTTTGTGTACGGAGGCCACCGCGGTTGGCATGATCACCGTCGAAGTCAACTGCTACACCAAACCATCGTGCTGTTAGTATGTTTGCTTTACTCAAATTGTATTTTATTAAAAACATTATGCTGACCCGGTTCGTCATTTTTTCAGGCATAGAACCACCGGATTCAGTGAAATCTGGTGAGTTGTTTTTCATTGTTTTAGGGTTAAATTAATTATAATATTTAATAATCAAATTGATTTAATAGCTAACTAAAAATTATGTTATTCTGTTCCAGCAATTTCAGGTAAACTTACGTTATTATTAGGTAAGCATTTACGATGAAAATATTTGGCATTTATTTTATTTGCATAACATTGTCTGAACTGACATTATTATTTCAGATTAAAGCGTCAGTTCGAGATCGCCTTCCAAAGTTTAGCGCGCGGTGGCCAGTTGAAAAGTTGGCGAATGCGTGATAACCGTCGATTTTATGCCATCGTTTGCTAGCTCGTTTGCACCCGGTCTGAGGGGACCGACAGAGGGTGACAGAGGGGGAAATAAAAAACTCGTATCAACTGGAACATTAAAAGCAACCAAATAAAGTAAAAATTTACGAGCGGCTGCGACACGCCGTCATAATTGCAGATACAGGTGACGTTAAAAAAATGGAGCTGGACTCACGGGTATGGATTGGTGAGCGTCCAGTAAAATATTATAACATATCACAAGAATTAATGGCTTCAACAATAAAGTTTTATTATTCTAGTTACAAATGGAAATATTTTCATCCTGAGCCTGAAACAGTTTTTTATAGAAATCAATACAAACTCTGAAGCCAAGAAGTAAAATTAAATGTTTCCTTAAATATATTTATTACGGAGAAAGCAAAGGTTTACCCAAAAATTAGGCAAGGCGCCTTTACCCTTGGCAGTTTGATAGCAGATAACAAAACAAACAATGGTACATAAATCAATCGTCCTCCGAGATAGCGGTCCCTAATTAGTGGGAGAGCATTGAGGAAAACCAATACGGTGAATCGTTTTGGAAACGCAATAAGGACGAGGTCGAAACGAGCGATGAGCGCCAATCGAGCAAACTGACGCGCTATAGATTGCCCCTCAAGTGTATTGACACCTCGATGTCCATTTACCGAAGCCACTCACCCCTGAACGTGATAGCGTGAGGGTAATTGTGTTTTCCATTCAGGTGCCACTCCTGTTATCACTGTTTTATTGGTCAACGTAAAATTCGTTTTATACTTGATGATTTTTGGGACGCCGACGTTTACACCTGCTCGGAAGCGGATCTGTTTTACTTCACAGTGTTTACATTGATTACAACAATCTTATTAACTATTGTTTTGAATTTATTTGTATATTGATTAATTGCATATTTTTGAATTCATTTTTAACATATGCTCGTTTTAGGCTACACCAGGCAATATCCAGTGATCAGCAACCCGTTGCTGCTGCCTGCCCCCGACGCTGTAGTCACCAGTACTTTTAGACCCCCATCTATATATCCGTCTTATACTCCAAGACCCGCTAATGTTTACCCTGGAACCAATCAAGTCGCTGGGGCGGACAGTGTGAAGCAAGGGTACTCCCCCCAGACGTATCCTGTCCTACAGACGGATACTGGATACGTAGATCCATCATCTAACTATCTATACCCACGGAACTACCAGCCTCCATTTGTAAACCAACAATATCCTGAGTATCCTCCAAGAATGCCATTACGGCCTGGGTCGTTTAAACTCGATGATTTTGGGTACCAACAAAACTACCAGTATGCACCAGGGGATGCAATGGAAAATAATTATCCAGGACCTCGGGGGCATTTCCAACCATACGACCCGAGGTTCCCGCCAGTTAATGCGCCCAGTGCATACCCAGCTATGTACCAGAGGACTAGCTACGACAAACCTCCTCCGTATCCACCAACACCAAGCAGAGACGTGTATGGAAAACCTAACCAGAAGCAAATTGGAGCAAGTAAGTCCTTACCACAATAAATTTATTATGATCATATTATTTAAAAAATCTTGCAAACATTATTTTTGTTTTACTTCCAGATGTCCAGAATGTACAATCGAATTATTTAGGCAGTCCAGCAAGATCGAAGTCTGGTAAAGGTGAATTTCAATTTTATTACAACTTTGTGTCAAAGTAACTGGAAGTAACTTTCGATGGGAAATTGTGATTGATAGGAAAACATAATAATACTCGCAATCAGCATACACCACAGATGTTTAGGAAGGACTCCAAACTCGAGTATAATTTTTAACAAGCGTACCCTGTAATCCGGCGCGGAACCTTCAACTTTTTGGACATAAATTAAAAATATATTAGGAGAGCAGATGGTGAGCCGGCCGCCATGCAAATTATATTTAATCAAACTTTGAACCTTCACTAGTTATTGAATTTCTCTTCTACGTTCTTTAGATCTTGTTTACGACAGCAACTTTCCCAGGGTTTAATAGTTATTTACAAATGTTAAGTATTTGTACAGCGTAATTACAGATCGAGATATATAATAAGAGTGTGCTTTCTTACATCTTGTTCGTTTTAATTTAAATAAGTAAAATATTTTTCAGATGAGGACGAGACAGATTACTCGTAGACTACTTTTTAATTTTATGTGTAAGTATACTCTTAATATTTTCCATAATTTTACCTAAGATAATAGAGTTCTTACTGCTTTCTAGATCGTTAAGGTAAAATAACATGAATATGCAATATAGGTAAAACAGGTTTCATTGCAACAATAATATGCAGTTCGCTCGTTTATTTTGAAAGCACGGTCTGCAGCTACGTATTGAGTTTAACGATTTCTGTTATTGTATCTCGGAAACGAAGTAAGTCTTCATATATTATTAGTTTTACGTAGAACAGTGCATTATTAGTTTCTACATGCTATGTAATTATATTTCTGTATACTCTATACTATATATGTTTCGAAGCGCAGATAATGTTTTCTACTTGTGACTAAATCCACTTTATTTGCGAAAAGGTCATGTTTATCATCACAGGAAGATTGCTAAAGAAATTTTAATTAACGTTGAACTTATACAAGTATTCTTGTTTCAGGATATTATTAAGTTAAGGAAGACGACACGGCTTGACAATGGTTGTACGATTCGTTTTAATTTTAAGTGTGCACAGCAAGAGATGTTTTGTATCATATTTATTAAATGGCAAAACATCGTGAACTGCGTCTTTTATTTTAACTAGTATCAGCCATTTAGAACATAGATACCATTCGTGATCGTTAGGCTTATGTTATATTTAAAGGTATTCCCCAGGGAGTGTTTTAGGACCAACGCAACTATTCATAAGTCTTACTAACAACTACCACCGTCGAATTATAGGCAAAATCTGGAAAACAAATGTTTCACAATAGCAATAAAACACATATAAACCATTTGAAATTTAAATTACATTTTAACAACAAAACTGTTTCGCAAACAATGTTTATTTTGTTTTAAGCAAACCTTATCATGTTAATATAATGTTATTTTATGTATTTGTGATTTTGTTTTTTAAAGGTAAGTTTACTTTATATTCTCTGGAGTCTTACATCATGCTGATTTCTATGAACATTTTATTTAAAAACATTTATTGAATTATGAAGAAAAAACGAAGTTTACTAGTTATAATATAACATTTTTCAATATCAAAAATTAGCACTGTTTTTGGCCCATCTAACAGACTTAAAACTTCAAGACACTCATCAAACCTCAAATATAATTGGAAAGATTTATAAAAAAGTATTAAGTATGAATATTGGTTTATAGTATCACAATGCCAAAGGCGACACACCTCGTACCATTTGGTGAATATCAACCAGATGGAGAATCTGGCGCAGTTTGACGATGCTCACCATCGAGGTCCCGAATGGTACGACTTTTCTGTAAATTCTGTGGAAACTGCCAGCAGCCTGCAAGATGATAAAAGCTCGTCTTTGTAAGTATATGGTAATGTAAGAATAAGGGATTCTTTGCCAGGGACTCTTGTGAAGGGATTCTTTATGTTTCCTTAAGATTGTATTTCTTAAACTAGAGTTTATTGTTTAACAAGCTGCTCTCGTGCAGTTTCACCCACTGATCGACTCCTACAGATGGTAGCGGGATATTTTATTGTCTTAATCATATCTCAATATATGGTCTATTAAGCACAAATAGAATGTTTCAATTCCAAGTTCCAACCAGTAGTTCCTGAGATTAGCGAGTTCAAACAAACACACTATTCAGTTATTCAGTCATGTTATGTTATTTTAAGTATAGATTATATCAAGCTTATTTTTAAGTATGTTCAATCATAATACCACTTCGCAATATAGTTCTAAAATGCAGAAACAATTCTACAAAAAAGCATAGAGAAAAGCTCCAGGCTTAGTAACGGTAATCTTAATTTACAGAGAAATATCAAAATATACTGCGAGTGAGCACGGATCCTCAAGTTCGTCCAAGGAAACGAACGAAAGAAAACAAGCGTAAGCATGTAGCATGATATTATTAATAATCCTAAACTCTATCTTTAAGCACTGAAAGTTTACATTTGCAGAACACAGCGATACCGGTCTTGTCATCCTTGTCCTCATGATATGTTAAAGAAGTATAAAAATATTGGCATCAAGTGGATTTGTGCTAGCTACCAGCGCGCCAGGCGCAGTTTTAAGAGTGAGTGCATGATGAGATACAGGAACTGTCAGGATGGAACCAGTGAGTATTCAAGAGGATAAGATTTGATCTTTTTTTCCTACAAAATCTTTAGGCTATTTGTGTATTCTTCATTAACGACACTGAGCCCCCAATCATTCATAAGGTTTAACAATTACTGTACATAAAATGATACTTTTATCACGTGAAACTAAATTTAAGTCCTTATAAGTTCCTTCGCCTTCCATTATTATTGAAAGCATCTGGACAAATATACCCGTTGACAGATATTTTTTATGAAAAGTAGTTAATATGTACTGTACAAATAACTGTGTTGAGAAATAAAGAAGTCGATACTAATTAAATATTTTCTATTTGCAGTGTTCGTGAAGTTGCACGACTACAAATGTAGGAACAACAGCTACCATGGCAGGCACTGGTTCTATGGCTACCAAGTATAATGTATCATAGTTCTAAAATAAATATTATTCTTATACATTTCACTCTTTAAATTTTTACTAAGACATAATGTTTTATTTTCATAGAATTGTTGAAAAGGAAGAAAGCAATAGCAACAAAATGTTCAAATACTAAGAAAGTATAAATTCTGGTTACGAACCGAATCGTTAGGTAACTAAGTTTCATTGTATTCGGATATACAAGAGTTTTGTTGCATGAACACAGTACGCTTCAGAAACTGAAGGTCAACGGTTTTTTAGCCCAGCTACTTTGTTAAGCATATCTCTTAATAGCAACAAGCGTAAAAAAGCTATAGACGTTACTTAAAAATGATATTCAAGAAAAAATACAAACAAAACATTGACGAGACATGATAACTTGATTGATACGTATATTCCCCATACGTGGATAACTCAGTTTTCAGAATAACATAACGAAATATGAAAGTAATGAAATCAATGGAAAAACATTGGAAATAAAAAATCTTCTGAATCGAAAAAGCATTTCATGTTTGCAAAAACTACTAGAAAAGGCTCATATAGTAACAAAGGCCCATTTAAATTACTAACTAGATCTGTAGGTATATAGGTCCCTCCCAACCCCAAAACGGCGCCCAAAAGACGTTATTTAGCTAAAATAAATTTTCTAGTTCAGCGGAAAGACCCGTTCTTATTTATGAGATAATTTATTTACGTGCGCTATGAGATAAATCAGGGGAACGACGCCATTTTACATGGTCAGCCTTTCTTTGAGACCGTTCAGCAATAACCGGGTATTATCGTTAGACGGAGGAGTGGCATGTGAGGACTTGCAGAGGGAGACGGATAAATTAAACAGCTAGGTAAATAAAATACGTAACCAAGATGCATTATGAACTTACATAGCAAAATAGCACTATATAGACAAGTATTAATAGGGTAGAGCTCGAGAGTTGCTCTTCATTTTTATATAAATTTCAAAGCATTCTTCTTTGACTGAAAATACATAGATGAGAATAGATAAAAAGAAAAATGCCGAAGATAATTTTTCCACTACGTTTACCATTACAATCTACTATATATCAGTCACTGTTGACAAAGTGACTGAATATTCGAATGCTACACAACCATGGATGGAACAGCTCAGAACGACTTGTGTGATTCAAAAAACACATTGCCCCACACTAGGACTTTCTCCTATACGACACAGGAAAAAATCCCAGTGTCCTAGGGTGCGTTTATAAACAAACAACTTCACATACACATCACACCCAAACCTGGTACAACAATTTGTGGATCACACAAAGAGTAGTCTCGTGTGAGAATCGAAACCGCGACACGTTGCGCGGCAGCCAGTAACTCAGACACCACACCAATCGTGTAGTCCAAATCTGTACCCCAAAATAATAAAAAAAATTATATTCCTCTAAAATTAATCTTTATAGGTACTTCCTAAAATTTTTAAACGTACAAAAGCTGATGGAGTAAGCGTTTTGTAACCCTACAAAATTTATGCCTTGCATAGTTTTCGTTGTCTACTTTGTGCGATGTCCTAGCCATCATACTTGTGCATTTAATATGAAGAAAAACGAATAACGTACATAGCTCATGCCAAAGAAAGTACAAAACTTTCAGTTCCAAGAATTTACAAATTATCAAGAACAATCCTAAAATATGGGAAACATTTACGTTTCGTTTTTTCACGAATAAAAACATAAAACAAAACATAATATGAAAGTGAAATTACACGTAGATATGGAGAAGTCGTAAAAATTCAAATCGAATAGAAATAAATCTGGTTTGGCTTTATATTTATGGGCCGCTATACAAGTTGTGAGAGGGTGTAAAATGATTGACGTGGAGCCATGGTGCAAACAGTGCCATACTTTGTACTCGTAGTGATATTACGTAAGTAAAATAAATATGATGAAAACTTTTATGATTAATTCTCCAATATTCAGTAGAAATTTGAATGCCAAGTTAAAACAAATTAACTACAATGGTCCTTTTAATTTCTTCAAATTCAGTTGCCAATCGGAGTGGTAAAAAATCTCTATATATTAATGATTATCCAAAATGTATTATGTTCACAGTGCAAATAGCAGCAGCGTTCGTATTCAACGACTCGTTAATAGATGAGAATAAACTCAAAGACAACAAGTTGGAGGTGGTGGAGACAAGGCGGGCGCTCAAGAAGTCGCTGTCCACGTCGTCATCAGAGATGAGACGTATTTAGCATTTGAACAGTACTATGATAATATATAGGGCTATGAGTTAAATATTTGGAGGTGCTACAGGTTGGAGTGTCAAGTGTGGTGAGGAGTAGGGAATCTTCCTGCAGGTCAGGTAAATAACCACACGTGAGACAGACTTGCAGCAGGGCTCTCTAATAAACTCGTTTTTAAACTACAATGTACAACACATATACTAATCTCAGTCACACAGCGAAATATAACACTGTAGTTGTTTCACATAGGTGAGGCCGTGGTATAACAGCAATTGAGTTGCTTCGTGCAATTATATAAATATCCAACTGACTGCACGGTTGGTGCGGTGGCTGAGCAACTGGCTGCCGTGCAACGTGTCGCGGGTTCGATTCTCGTTCTAATCGTGTTAACACATAATATATTTTGCAGATGATACGGACGCTGCAGATGATTCCGAATCGTTACAACAATCAATCTCAGAAAAATCCACAAAGGAATCTGAAGCACAACAAAAGAAAAAAGATCGTATACCTAAGTCTACTATCGAACGGAAAGGATGGTATGGGGACACTTATCGTAGAAATTTTTCATATATTGGCGCAACTGACAATTGGCTGGAAATGTTTAACTTTCTCCACTCGTAAATTACAGGCGAAAGTGGCATCGCAAATGTCCAAAGTGTCCGGAGGATATGCTTAAGAAATGGCGAGATCCATCTATCAAGTGGATCTGTGGAGCATACCAACGAGCCAGGAGGACGTTCAAGAGTCTCTGCATGATGCACTATAGGAACTGTCAGGACGGCACAAGTAAGTAGATGGAGGCCTCTAGAATACTATACTACAGCACTATGAACTGTGCCAATTAGACTGCAAAGTTAATATGGTTGGAGAACCGCCTGCCATGCCAATTCCCGCACGAAACAAGTCTTCGTGTGATCCATTTCTGTTCCGGGTTTGGATGCGAGTGTAGATGAAACTGTATGTTTGTTAACTCACCCACGAAATAGGAGAAAATCAAATAAGAGTCAATGTATAGAATTAACATTTTGACATCACGGGTCAATTAGAGTGAATGCCACTTTGACTATTGTTATTGTTCGTTATACTTTTTAAGCCAAATTCTTTGGGAGCGTAAGAGCCATTATTTTACTTCTGAATTCTAACAAATGAATCTATTATTCGTAGGTAGTTCTTTATATTTTTTCTTTCTGTCTGGCAGTGTTCACTAAAATTGCGGATCATCGCTGTCCAAACGCTAGTGGTCAAATAAGACCTTACAACATGCACTTCTTCTACGACTACAGCGTACTTCTGACTGAAGAAGACTCAAAATCTGATACTACACAAACTGCTGAGGAAGTGGAAGAGTCCTCTTCCTGGGACTCATCGCGTATAGCTAAGCTACCACCATTAGATCTCCCATAGTGCAACAGCAACTCACAAGTGATATTTTATGTTTGTAATATTTATGGTAGCTGAATATTTTCTGTAATGGTATGCACTTAAAGGAATAAATATAACACCACTACTATTTTCCTCCTCAAAGGTCAGTATCACTTATGTCTGACTTCCAGATGGACCTTAAACCTTCAAGTCCTATGTCTGGCCTTCTGAAACGCCATATATATCACATTCCATTATCTTACATCAGATCATAAATCTACAAAGCGTCATAATACCATTAATCGTTCCCTGGTAACAATTTGTCATGCAGACAGACGGACAGACTAGTGTGTGATGAGACACTGAATGTACTCAACTGCAACACCACAGGACAATCTCTTAATGCAAACTCCATAAAGTACACTATCGTGTAAATCACACGTAAAAGTATATTTGTTTTCAGAAACAAATACAAAGATAAAGTTGCATCTGTAGCGAACTTTATAAACATTGACTTATGGGCGATTGTTGGATGGTTCACAGAGAGGTGCAAATGCATTTGTAATGGACAAGTTAGAGTATCGTGAGTGTAGAGACATCATCGCTTTGCATTGACTTTTCGTTTTTGAATGTCTGGGTCGGTTTCATGAAGATGGAAGTTCAGGAATAGCTAACGCTGAGACGTACAATCCTTTACTAAACATTGCCTAGAAGTGTTTCCCCCGTCGACACTGTTTTACCTCAAATTCGCCGGCTGTTGTCAAACTTGTTCGCATAAATGTGTAGCTCATTGCTCCTAATAGACAATTTACATAATGCCCGCACAAAAAGAACGGTTAGCAAAAAAAGCTGGCATCGTTTTGGATACGTGTTAAAATGTAATCAACCCCACGAGTGCCCGCCAAAGGAAAATTAAATAGACAAAGAAATTGTTTCTTTTTGTTCATATGTAAAACTGAAATTTTATCAACTCCTCATTATGCTCAAGTTGGAACAAAATTGACGAAGAAAGAATTCTGAAGAAAGTTAGTAGCTTCTTGGTATATTTTTACTGTAAAAGCAACTGAGGAATAGCTCCGTAAATGTGAAGATAATATCCCGAAACATAAATTTTGTAATTTTTTCGTTGTCGCTACATATTTCTATTTTACGTATCACAGGTGACAACTCTCATTTACACGATGCTCAGAGTAGGGTCTGCACAACAATGTATTTTCATCTGTAATATTTTTAATATTCCTTCAGTTGACAGACTTAAGGTTGGAAATTGTTTGCAAGTGTGAGATATGAATGAAAATGAAACATCGTTTCGTACTACAACGATAAGTATGAATAATGCTGGGTAATGTTTTTGCCTTATATTTCATAGTTGGAAACATTTTGAAAATATTTGGCGGTTTTAACATTTAAATATTTTTTTTAAAAAGTAAAATGAAAGCAATCTATAAATAGTATACAATACATATTGCATTTTGAAGTTAAAATATGTGTGTGATAAAATTTCATAGTCACGTGACGCGATGGACGCATACTGATATGTGACGTCACGACGCGGCGACCAATCAGAGGTCCCCAGTGAGTACATGTACTGCTCGATTGCATCGGACGACAGCGTCGTGTACGCCGGGACTTAATAACTGTCACTATACGAGGATGTGTTTATACTTGGTTATATCATCAATACTACAGTAGTTCAAAAAAGTCATATTTTGAGAATGTTAAAAAATACTTCGTAGATCAAGTGAAAGAGGGAGATATGTTATTAAAAAGGAAATAAACCTCTAAACTTTAGGTTCAAAAACTGGTTGATTCTACATACATCTTCGAAATCAATTATTTTTATTTGTATTACTAAATATCTTTTACTTTTTTACTGCATTATTTTGTACTATTCTTTGTAAATAATTTCCTTTATTGACACATTCATCAAGAGTTTTTCTCATAGGAATCTCATAACTAAGAGCACATATTTTATTAATCACTTTAAACAATATGCTAACTTCATTTATTCGGTTGTTGCAAAGTCGATTGTCACTGAACATGACCGAGTGGCCCCGAGTGGAGCCGAGTGGCTTAATGAAGCTATGTCGCAGTCGCTACTGACTGATCACTACACGATATTGCAGCCATATGCTTGGTACTACCACCAACTCTCGTTTATATTGTGAAAAACTTGATTTAAGGACATTTAGCTATTCTTTTAACAAATATAGTCTTGGTTTGGTTGGAATACTACCAATGTTTTACTTACAATATTTTCTCTAACAACCATCATCTTCATTCGAATTCCAACTTTAGAACTAACCTGAAACAAAATAAAGAACATATTAGAATAAATAGATCTAGAAAATATATTTCCTTAACAACGTGGAAAGCTCATAGAACACCTTGACAATTTTCTACCGAGTGCGTCCTTATAATCGGTGGGATAAATAGGTAGTACTGTGTTACGAAAAATAGGGTAGTATGTGAAATAACAGTTCCACGAGAACAGTTACTTTTTATCGGCACAACGCAGGCTGGTAACAGCCAGCAGCGAGGACATGTGGACGTAAAATACGAGGTACGTATACATGGACGCGGTTTCATGGATGTGTAACTGCTGCGTCAATGTTTCGCCGGCAATGGATAAACTGTGCTTCGATTGCGTAACTGAATATTGATGCGCTGTGGGAAAGCCTTTCCTAACTGCCTGTAACGAGTGGTTTGTTACTCTTTTGTTGTATTTTTGTTTTTTATTTCCATCCCGGTTGTACGGTTTCAAGTGATTTTGCCAGCGGTTTCGACTCTAAATGACGAAGCGTTGTGTTTGGTTAAACAAAAATAGTTTGGATAAAACTAACCCTTTAATGTTATTACGAATACCTTTTGCATTTCTAACTAAAATTCCTAATCAGTACAAAAAACGAATTACGAGTGTTTTTTTAAAATAAAAATAATCCAAACTAATATTATAAATGCGAAAGTAACTCTGTCTGTCTGTCTGTCAATCTTTTCTTCACGCCTAAACTACTGAACCGATTTCTGTAAAATTTGGTAAAGACATAGTTTGGAACTCGAAAAAGGACATAGGATAGTTTTTATATTAAAAATCTGCAGAAAGTTACTATTCCACGCGAACGGAGTCGCGGGCATAAGCTATTCATCAATAAGACACAGCCTTCGTGTATTATAAAAGCTACAACAATCGCCATAGAACATTAAGTAATACTAATAAAGAAACATGATGTTCCACCCCTCGCTACACAAGTGTGAGTGCACCTCCAGCCAGCATATTAATGGACCCGGACCTTTCCTTTTATTATGTGGACCTTACTTTGTTAATTTTTTGTGTTCCCGCCCCTATCCTTCAAGTTGATGGCGTGAAGGTGTACTGTGTGATGGGAAATTATAGCGTGTTATTTGTTTGCTCTACCACCAGACCTTGTTAATAAAAACGAGTGTTTTACAAAGTTAAATGTTAGCCTCATAAGAAATAATACAACAATAATATTACTAAACAAAACCTCCCAAGTGAACATTTCATCAATATTTTAAGTAGCAGAAAGTTGACGTTAATATTATAATTCATAAATATTTTGTTAAATCCAATATCAAAGTTTGTCCTTAAGACTCATCCTATTTGTCCGAGAGTTCGGTGTAAATGTAAAAAATCTCAACTTGTCAAATAATTTGGTTGCAAGTAATAAACAGGTCAGTTCCCACCGAGCTCGGTAGGTTTACTTGTGGACCATGATTCCCGAGACGGATCACGTCGGCCCAACTTTAATCTGAGACCACTTCAAGTGACCAGCCTAAGTTACAGGAATATAGCGGGAATGAAGACACTGGACTGCTTTGAAAAACTTTTCAATTTACCAAACATACTGAATTACATAAATCCAAAATTAAAACAATACGTTGATTAAAAATTAAATATGAATTTAAAAGCATATAGCCAATAAATGTCTCAAGAATAGTGATACAAATGGTGCTTATGACCATTGCCCTCTTTTCGCTGCCCGCTATTAACACGGGGCATATCTCATCTCGCCGGTAGGACATCTCATAAATATTGTATGCCTATCCAGGGAGCGGCGGGGGCAGTTTTTTCGTTTAATAGATTGTCGGCGCACGTTGTCATGACGTATGCTAACGCCGCGGTATGACGCGCCATGAAGCGACGTAACAACGCCCGAATTAATCATATTGTGTGAAATGTTTATGTGTGAGTGTGTACGCGTGTTCCGTTTGATGTGTGCATGAGTCAGTTCTATGGGCGTTGAGGGGAATTGATGCCAGAATTTTATGAAAATTCCTTAACGAATGAATGCGAATAATAGTCGTCCGTTGTTTGTGTTGCTTTCGGAGAATTTTTGATATGTTTTTTTAACATTTATACACTAAATGGCATAAAAGGTGAGACATTCTAATAACACACCCGTATATTCCAAACTTAATGAAATAATAAGTCTCAACTAGTAACATCCTCAACCCTACACTGTACAGCATAAAAAACAAACTCTGAACAAAATAATTAAAAACACGATTCCTTCTTGAAAACTCGGTCTGTGCGTTGCCTTCGCTCGGCATCTCTCATAAATATTTTATGGCACAGCCCCGGACTAGTTTCAACCCTAAATAGGTTACACGGATGACGGACAAGCTGCGCCGGTTTATATTTTAGATCTCACTCCAAGCCTCATATTTGGATGATGTGGAAATATTGTAAATTGATACTTGCCTGTGATTTGGTAAGTTAAAAATAACTCGTTTTTTATTGGAAAATATAATCGTTTATATACCTAATGGATATAAATACAACAATGGGGTACAATAATGTATACAAAATTTATTATTAGTGATTTGTAAAACAAATAATAAGTTTTAAAAAGAGTAACGATGGAGTTTCTGCTCGTTCTTTTCCATTCGAAACTACAATTTGGAACGAGCACCTAACTTCACTGACGAACAGACGGACAGACTACTATTCTATTTTGACGTTTCAAAAGTACCTATTTATGGTTAAGTATGATTAAATGATTTTGATTTGATTTGATTTTGCGGTTTTCAACTAATAACACAAATAATTTGTAACAATATCGTAGGAATTATCATAAAATATCACGAGTCTTAGAAACTTTCATAATTTTGTAAATAGCTGAATTTATTTTTAGCTTTAATTTTCCTGCCTGCCGTCAATTCCACTTAAAAATAGCAGCTGTAAAGAGTGCATTCATTGGTGCAGCTCGTTAGATGTACAAATGCATCAGCTCCTTCCTAGAAATAGTTACGTTCATACAAAACAATAGTTCTATCCCAGTTTGTGTTTGTTCGGCCAACTTGTCCCTACGCATTCACTTGTTTTATTTGACATATTGTCGTTTTTCAGCCCCCTGTTGCCTGTAACTTTGTATGCTAAGCTTTTGTTCAACGTTGGATGCAATTTCTCTTTTGTATTCTTTTTTTTCTGATCGGATTATTAATGCAGGCCGCAGGTTTTTATAATGAAAGGTTCGTGTTGTATTTCCTGTTATCTTAACAGTTTTGTGCATCGATATTAAAAATCTACTCATAATCGTAAAATGTGTTGGTCAGCGCATAACTCTGCAACTCTTGGACCGATTTCGATGTTTTTTTGTCGAATACGAAGCGAAGCGGTTTGGCCGTAGTTCAGTATAAATCTCTTAGGGTTTGGATAGAAAGCCAGCAAAATATGGCTCACTATAGAAATACAAAAAACAACTGCAGACATAAGTCTTAAAAACGTGAAAACATGTATTTCAGTTTTATAACAGATTTGGAGATGATAAACCCAAAGAAAAAGTATAAAATATTTTCAGAAGGCAAATCTGTATTTCCCTTCACAATCTGAGACGTTACTGTTTTTCTAAATAATCTCAAACGACTACTTTTTTGACATTTATCCTGAAAACAACTTCTTAGTATTCTGTTCAAGTCGGGACAATAAAAGAGGAAGTGGATTACTTTATAACTGTATGGTCATCGTCATCAAAATGTTTATAGCACTATCAACTCTAAATCGTATAAAATATGGCCCATATTGTCCTGTCACATGAGAAAGAACATATTCTTTAAAATGGAAGAGATTAGTGTAATTTCTGTCCTATAAAATTGTGATACAATGTATTTTTACATCGGTGTTATGACTTTTAGAGCTTATATCACGAATTATTTGTTCTTATCTTATACTGAACTTATGACCCATTCCAGCTTCGCACGAGAGCAAAGTTGTTACAAAAATTTTCCACTTTTGAATTGATGTTCTTATAGGTATATATACATATATTTTTTTCTGCTCAATCCCTCTATATATTAAAAAACCGCATCAACATCCATTGCGTAGTTTTAAAGATTTAAGCATACATAGTGATATAGGGACAGAGTAATCGACTCTGCTTTTTTTTTTTACTATGTAGTGATGAATAAATCTTTACTTTAAAGCGGCTTAGACATAAGACCTACTACAACTAGAGCGAAATATACCTAATCACGACGCACATGAAACCTTAACTTCAACACTTCATTTGAAAAGCACGCAAATTATCGATAACTTTGTAGTTTCTATAATTTTCTTCGAATCTCTGTAGGCTCAGGGTTTACTCACGCAACCTATAATAACAATTGATTGCGCACTTCAGTATGAACACGTGCCTTGTAACGTCCCTCCATCGCAATAATCGACTCCAACCGCCCTTCAAAATTCAGTAGCTGTCTGGTTGACTGGTTGAGTACCCCCAACTTTTCCATTATGCTAATTCAAAGTTACCGATACCTGCTAGTTTGGGAAGGAATTCAATTCGCCCACTAGTGGGAAGGGACCGGGTAGAGGCCCTGTTTACGGATAGATGAGCTCCGATGTCGGAACAAATCTAATAAGTGGCGGTGTCGGTCGGAGAACTGATTCCATCGCACTTTATTTACTTTACAGAGCTTTTATTGATACTGCCATGATAGAGAGGGGCGGGCAGGTAATGAAATTGAGACATGAATAGACTATTCGATCATAGAACATTTTATGGACGAATGAAATCAATTTACAGTTCAGTAAATCAGTTAGGTACCAATGATATTTAAGGCTCGTAATGATGGATAAAATTAAATCTTAATAAATATTAAAAAACAAATACATTTAAATTGTAACCCAGATATAAGTCGGCTACGAGATAAGAAAGATCAGGCCTTGTATTCACATTTAGCCTGCTGATTTCTTGAAAAGAATGATTAAAATTTAATCATCAAGGTGCAAAAGTTTATACCGATTTATATTTAATATAAATCGGTATAAACTTTTGCACCCACTCATGGTAATAATTGATTTCTAACGACCTTTCCGATCATACAATAATTATTCTTATAATTTGTTTATCGATCACCCACACTATTGTTTCCAATAAACTTTAGATAGTAGTAAGTATAATGTAAAACATAGCTTCTGAAATGTATTGAAGTAATAATAAAACTGAAAACATACTGTATTGTAATGTATATTGTATCTAAATTTGTCTGACATGTAAATTCCATGGGAACATCAAAGAGACAATGTTGTGTGAAGTATAGCAGAATGAGGAACATTATTTTAATCAGTCGGTACAAAAATGTTCAATATCGCCCCGCCCCTCCCCGCGCCCCGCGCCTCTCCGCGTCCTCCCGCACCGCCCGCCTCTTTGACAGAACTCGGTTTGTTTACATTGCTGGACCAATGCAGGAAATTATAGCGATTACAAAAGTCAAATTCAAAGTAAAAAATATTAACTACTTATAAATAATTACATATAACAAGAAGACACATTTAAGAGTATGTGTTACAAAATGAACTAGGCATTGAATTTCAAATAAATATTATTTTAACACTACTGGAATTGTGCCTGAGCTAAACTTGTATTATGTATATAGTACATGTGAGCCCAGTAAACAAATACAACTACGATCGCATCCCGCTTTCCGCTCATGACTTGGTACAGCTAACCGCTACACGTTTACGCGTTTAAACCGCTTTTACATTTGAGTTATTTTTTAATAAATACCCTCCCTCTGTGGGGCAAGCCTTATTGGCAATATTAAAAAACTGCTTCGCAAAATGTAGGCAATGGAACAACTTAAGTAAGTTAATAAATAAATTATTATTATATTGTTTTTAGCAACCCGGAATATTTGGTTGATTATATCAATACTGGCTTTGAGTAACGGTTTCAACCGCGTTACGTAATCCGTCGTACCCGTAATTCAAAATCAGAATTGGTAGTTTTCTAAGTCAAAAATAATATTTTTTTATTATTCAATATAATCAATTATTACAATACAATCATACTTTAATAAATTTTTTGACGAAACTTAATTTTAGCTTTGATTTTTCTAGTCAATTTTTAAAAAATAAGTTTGTCGTTTGACATGAAAGCAATATGACGCCATACGTTGCAATCCCAAATAACATTTATAGCTAAGTAGAATTTTTGGTACCTACTTCAATAAAAGCATTGTTTATTTTTGGAAACTACCGATAAACCATTTGAGCCAATAAAAAGTTTTTACGCAAAAGACACATAGTAACAATCTAACATACTACATATTATACAGAAACTTAAACAGTTTAACGTTATGTATTAGGATTTACTTCGTGGAATTTTGAGCCTGGTGTTAATACTGATGTATGGTTGAAAGGTAATACCCAGGGAATCCGGAACTCCATCAACGGCCTACTAGAAATGGCAACCAAGGGATTCAGAGAGTGAAATGTCTTGCATACCGCTCACAGACCTGAGGGAACTGGATCCCTTTTAAAGGACCTCAAGGAAAATTGTTGATGCATACACATTTTCTTTAATATATTTTTTATGTGACAAATCACCTGTTTTACATGGAATGCGTGCCGTCAGAGCCATATATAACTTAGGTCGTCGCGAATCTCTCAGAGAAAAGTTTAAGGAGATCAACATTCTGACCGTACCGAGTCAATTTATTTATGAAAACATTATGTATGTTAGGAAGAACCTACACTTATTTGTAAAGGTATCTGACAAACATGATTATCATACTAGACATAGGAATAGATTGAGTCAGCCTTTATTTAGATTGGCAAAAGTGCATAAGTCATTTCTGGGTTTCTGTGTTAAATGTTATAATAAAATCCCAGTTGAAATTCAAAATTTAAATGAAAGCAAATTTAAATTATGTATAAAGAAACATTTATGTAAACTAGCATACTACAAACTAAATGATTATATACAAGATAAAAATGCTTGGAGGCTAGCTGGTCCTACTCCACAGGATGTTTAGAGGAATTTTTGATTTTAATTATTAAATTGTACACAATGTTGTTAATTTTTGATGAACTTCTAAGTTTTTGTAAATGTGAGTACCCTGTAACCTATTATAATTAAGTAAGACTTGTAGAATATAGGTACTTGTGTCGGCTGGGAGCTGTCATGCTCACTCAGAGGTCTCATTGGCGGTGGCACGGGCACTGGATCGCCCAATTCCCTATAATATGGTTGAGTTGGGCGGTGCTGGTGTACGTGTCATGTTCGTGAACGGGCGCCGCCAATTGGGACTGGTCATCTCCAGGCTGTCTAAATATGTTGTCCTTGAGGTTCACTTCTTTTTCGTACTTTTTGCCTGAACATTAGTGTTACATTGTTCTCACATATCAGAACCGACTAAAATATGTAACAAAGAAATGTATTGTAAAACTGATTGAAAAAGAGTAACCATGGAGTTTCTTGCTCGTTCTTCTCCATAGGAATCTACACTTTGGAACGAGCAAATAGCTTCACTAGAGGACAGACGGACAGACTGACACGCTTAATTTTAAAGCTCATATTATATACTTTTTTCCTTTTTTGCTTGCTTGACGTTCAAAAGTGCCTACTGTGGTCTAATTGAAATAAATGATTTTTGACTTTTAATGTACATAATGAAATGCATGTTTTCCCTAGAGAAATAGATATAAATAAACCTAATTTTTTTTTATAGTAGCTATCGTGTGGCTTTCTTAATTTATTGAAAACTGGATACCGAGGCCGGCTTGGTATAGATACAATGCTGATATTAAATGTTTCTACTATTGAATGGATGTTATTATACATATAATCCTTCCTTTTCCATCACTCTAGCTATTAAAAGAACCGCATCAAAATCCGTTGCTTAGTTTTAAAGGTTTAAACATACATAATTATTACAGGGACATACTGTAGAAAGCTACTTTGGTTTGTAACATGTAATGATAAAGACTTAATCACGTGAATTAAATAAAAAAAAATCTCTACTAGTTTAAGGTTACATCTCTTATTTTCTCTTTTTTATTATTCTTTTACATTCTGTAAAGTGTCCTTCCTCATCTTCTGTGATAATGTCTTTAATTGTTAAGTGAGTAATGGTCATTATTGAATGTACATTGGCGATGTTTTAAAAGCACAACAGAATCTTTGTCAGTAGTGGTGAGACAGGTCTTAAAAGCAGATTGTCTTCTTTATATACTTAGTTGCAGGTATCGCGTAAGTATATACAGTTTTAAATTTTTAATATAAACGTCCAAAGGATAACGTGTGACTTGCCCTCTCTCATATCGCATCGGAGGCTGAGCGCGTATACAGGATGCTGTCGTTTTGATATTTTATTTAATAAAGCTAGAAGTATGAGTTATTTTGATGTAAATACTGTGTACAGTAAACAACGTTATATTGATTAATTGTGTAACTACCTTAAAATATTAATTTAGTAGTAGTAGTGTACATTACCAACAACTAGGTACCTCTGGATTGTTAGTTCCGTCATAGATATTTGAATTCCAATGTATGTGGAAAAAACGAATTTTATAAAATTGAAATAAGTATACATAACAACACTGAACAAAATCAGAGGGCTACACACTATCACATAACGATCCCTCTCAAGAAAATAAAGTTGGCAATTTATTTCCATAACACGACCAATTTCCAACCTTTTACCCACCATCGTTCCCATTCGAAAGCCTTACACAATTTAGAGAACATTTCCGAGAAACTATCGGAGCGCGCGCGACATCCTATCGCCTTATAATAGAGGGATCCTGAGAGTCGCCAGATCCGTTATAGCAGGCAAATTGCTGCCACGATCCTGTGACAATGTATCATGCAAACTATCACACTTTATGAGAATATTTCGAGGCAACACGAGAGCTGAATTATGTTGATAAAGTTAAACGGCTTATTGGAAGATGCCCTGTTTTGTAAGGTAACGAACAATAAACCTGTACGTGACAAAAATAAAATTGTCACTCAAATCTCTCCGCGTCCTACAAACGTAGTCAACACGTTGAGAAACTCATTATTCTCGAGTCTCCACCGAATGTATACAGACAGACAAGCATCTTCGCATAATATCCTCCAAATAAAACATCACACGAAGCCTTTCAATTCCGCATCCGAGGATCGCATTGTAAACACGTCCCTCAGCTTAAAAATATTCAATAATCCACAAATCCCAAGATGCAAAGGCATCGCGTCATTTAGCACTGGCATCGTCCCGATCCTCGATCCCCCGCTAGTCCCCGCGGACTGCCTGCTAAGCCCCGTATTTGCATTTATGAATAATGTCCCTCAAAATCCACGTATGTGTTGATTTTTTAAGATAGCAACATTTCTTGCTTTGTATTTCTGTCGTACGTCGGCTGGGACGAGAATGTTTTCTTTTTCGCCGCAACTTCGCTGAATGTGCTCTCATGCAGAATCAAAAAATAGAAGTTCGCAGGTCGTCTGCATTTACTTATGTTTTTATGTAATTTATTGTGTAACAATAACAACAGTCGAGTGCGATTTTATTGTTCAATTTCAATTCAATTTGAAAGCATAAAAAGTAAGAAAAACAGAACGTAGATTTTGAAGTTCAATTTATGATATCTATGATGTAACTTCAAAATCATTTAGTAAATTCATCACTTTCAAAAAGCAAAATCTTAAGTTGGCACCTTTCTACTCGGTCGAATAAAACAAATGTTGCCAGTAAAACATGGTCGAAGCGTCGAAGATAGTGACGCGACAGAGGAGCACGACGCGAGGAACCGACGCCCGTACAAAGCGACACGCGGGGCGTTTGCGATTCGTCGCTCGCCTTTTGTCTTCCTCGCTTTGTCACTGGAAATTCGTCAGTAGTTGCCACTTGCGACTGCTCAGGGCTGTGAACAATATCTAGGAAGATGTCTTACATCCTTTTCATAAATATATTAAAGGCGCTGGAATTGAATATGATTAATCTCTTTGTAATTTTTTCTAATTCGCTGTCGATCAGCTTCATAAGAAAAGTAGGTACTAAGCGACTTGGAATTAAAATCAATTTTAGTTATGGTTAATGGTAAATCATTAAAATCTTTGACAAACGAAATAGAATTTTCTTCAATTTCATTTAATTTATATCTCCATCAATGGAACTAAAAGTTCAACCCTAAATTCGCCAATATTCTATAGCAGTCGTAGATCTCACAAGAGATTCTCTTTAGCCTGCGCGCAGTCTTCGTCGGGAACTGTCACAAGTGTGATTGTAAGTTCAGCATGATCTGTAGATCTGTCGCCGCCATCTTTAAAGTATACGTACAACATTGTAACACACCTAACTCTGTGTGGCGACTGTTTTGTGAACGTCGTCCAACTTCTATCGTTGTTTTGCGACGGTAAGTTCTGTTGTTTTAATTGAAGACACTGCGACTTACGACATGTGTTTCCTCGTTTGTTATACCGTTATAAATCCAGTGACAATATCGATTCAATTCTTAGATTTCACAATTGTCAAGGAAACATAAGGAAGGTTATTTTTTGTTCTATTTCTTCCTAAAAAGTCAGTTCCGTATTCCCAAAATAATACTTTTTCTCCGAATCAGCATTGACAAAAAGATCGTATCTTTTCCTGTACACTTTCAAAATGAAAAAGATCTTCAGTTCTTAGTTACAAAGAGCTCGTGTCAAGGTCACTATTTAGAAGTACCTGTGAGCTCACAAGAGCTGCCCTTTGTGTCGAGTATCATTCAAAGAACGGCCATTTTGCAAACCGCAACCTAAAACGCTTTGCCACTGCATCTTCAACCTTTTCACAAGGGGCTAAGTATTATTTAGGGGTTAGCGGACAGTAAAACCATGTTGGCTGTGGTCACTGAAAGTAGGTGAGTACGAGCAAGGGATTATGAGTGAATTTTTTTGCATTTACCTATGTTTGGGGTACGACTTCGATATTCGATATGACTCTCCCTTAAAGGGTACTTTTAGACATTTTCGTTTGAGAGTAAAACTCGTCAGAATTTTGTAGAATTGCACTTATGCTGTTCAATACACCAACTCGTATCAAAAGCTTTTAAGAACAGAGATTTCCATTTATAAATTACAAATTTTATAATAAATTACAACAATTAAAAGTATAGATTATACCGTTTTATATGTACAAAAATAAAATTTTGATTAATAAAACAAACCTACAACCCTTAACTATCAACAGGAGAGTAAAGTTTGGAACATTTCCGTCAAAGTCCGCAGCCGTCACGTAATCGTTGTAGCGACATTCCCACATAAAGCGGTACAATAAAAAATTAACTGATATAAATTCAAAAGGGTGAAAAAAGTCGTAGCTACCTATTCGAAAGGGTTGAAACCCCAAGTTGGGTCATTACAAAGGACGGATTAGGCTTGTTCTCTTTAAATTGGCGCGGGCCGGTTGTACCAACACGGCGGATTAGCGATGGTAAATAAATACCCTGTGACCGCACAGGGTTAACTTTGACGGGCCTTCGGTATTGGCTATTGTTATTTGAGATTACGTTCATGTTTACAATGCTACATTTGTTTTCAGAGATGAGGTTCGTTATGAAATAATCAAATTGACATTTTTAACACAATTTACTTATTAATTTGTTGTTGTATGCGGTTGCTAGTAGCTACGCTTATTAAAATTCACGGTTAAAAGCCATAATCGACTTTATCTTTTAATAAATAATTGTTATATACTTAATGAAAAACACACGATCGCTTTCAAACCATTTAGTACCTACATAATCAAATGAAAGCGCCTGCTGGTTTTGAATAGCTATCTTACACAGAAATACTAATCGTAGTTCAGAATGCATTGAAGTTGAATTCATCGAGTTATTTTTAAACGCAGTCTGTTAGATAACCTTTTATATGGTTAAAATATAATGTTTTTAGTTACAGCAGATATTTTTCCAGTATGTTTTTATGAATTAATTACGTCATAATGTTTTTAGGTAGCAGTGTGCCAAGACAAGGGTAAAATGAAATCCAAAGATAATTATTTCAACAAACTACAAAGTATAACTAGAATACAACATTTAAAGCTAAACACTAGGTATAGCGTTATTTAATTAATATTATAATAAGTGCCACTAGTGCTGTAATTACGCGGGATAATATCTACAAACTGTGTGTGAACATAAAAGGCTGTAGTGATTTATAATTTAACATTGTTTAGCTACATTATTATTTTTAATTTGAATACAAGATTAACACGAAAATATTACTTATAAAATTCCAAATAAAGTGTGGAAAATAATTTTTTTTATAAGTTTATAGTTTGTCAAGACACGTGTAAGACAAAGAGTTAAAAGCTTCTTGTTATTATTACCTACTTTTGAACCAAAAACTAAGGTAAGCGATATTTTGATAGGGGTATATACACACCCACACACCCGTCTCATCCTAAACAAAACCGATGAACAAAGAAATATCGTGACTTGAAAGTTAACGCAGCTATGGTGTGTATTTTTGAAACGAAAAAGTATAATATTTTCCGCCATATATGAAAGAAATAAGGCTCCGCATGCGGATTAATGAAGAACAAAGCCAGTCAACACTGACGGATCATAAACACAAAATAAAAGCATGGAATGGTGACATTTAGAAAACGGAATATTTGAGCGTCCCGACAAGACGTCATGCGTCATGGCTGAATTAAAGTCCCGGAAAATCGGGACACGTGTGGCGGGACTGGAGCCGTTACACATCACTAGTTCCGACCTTTTACTTTAATATTCATATTATTACGGGGAGGGCAATGAAATTTTAACGCGGAGAAGTAATTATGAAGCCGAATGAGACGAGGGTTCCACTGTCCGACCTATTTCGGTGTGTCTGTCCGTTACGCACTGCCATCATGTCTACCTGAATCGATAAATATTAATATTTTACTTAGTCTAAGTAACAAGTGAACGAGTCCATTATTCTAATATTTTTAGCTATTTAAGTAATGCTTAAAATATGGTCTAATTCATTATAAAAACAAATGGCATGTCATAGTCTTTATTTCTTTTTACGATTTATGTGATTAATAATTATTTTAAAATAAAAACGAGTCTTTTCTTGACTCATTTACAATGTTTTCAAACGCTATAAATAATAATAACTTCCACTTCACTAACACTTGTTCATAATATTTTAATTAAACTGCGCCTTATAAATAAACAACTGCAATAACACACAGCCAGTCGTTGCTATTAAAGAATTATAAGGCGTTTTGTTGGCTGGATTGTAAATTCTAATTGCCGGCCGATTATATCAAGATTGCTTCCGTCGATAATAGTCTAATTATAATTAAGTAGGTGCAATCATTATTTAAAACCATTCTAGTAAGTATAAGACAATTAAGATTTCCACATTGAAAAACTGTTAAACTCAGTAGCTAGTTATATTTTCCAGCTACTTAATTAGTCAGAAAACAACTGAGTAAGATGTAATGAATGTTCCACCTTGGAACAAACGAGGTGATAAAGTGGTGAGAGCAAACAGCAAGTGGTGGCGACAGGCTGCATCAGCCGTCTCCCGACAAAGGCTGGCCGTAATGCGATTTGCGACTAACTTTGAGTCTGGTCGCCTCAAAGGAGAATTAAAAAGCTGAAACGCCAGCCACCTTTTACATTCGAGCGCATTTTCACTTACTTGATTTTATTACACAAGAGATTTTTGTGAAATATTTTGATGATCACCACTGTCTTTTTGAAAAAAAAAACATATGTAATATTATCATTACAAAACACAAATTAAACAATAAAAATCGAAGACATTATAAGTATCTAATTACATATAGTTTTCCAGACTCAATATCTCCGACCAAAATTCAGCCCGATTGGACCCGATCGTCCACCAATCACACAGATATGAACGATTGTCAAAAAGGAACTTTATTCAGAATGTCGTTAATTTCAGAATGGCAGGCGTACATTAATTTTATTTATTCGTTCAGATAAGGTGTTCGCCAGTAAATAATGGCCACAGATACGCCACTACATTCGATGAAAGCTTAATAAAAACTGCTTTATTTGTTTTACCATGTTTCCATTACAATACTTACTATGACAACTACAAAAATACTATAATTACGATATCTGTGGAGCACTAGACAGTGATTGTGTTATGTAATATTTGTAATTAAAACTGTTAAAATAATTAGAGAGTACATCGCCGCTTTGAGACAACCTCGAGAGTCTGTTTACAAAAGCGTTGTGAAAATGAACGAGATCTTCCAGGAAACACGTTAATTACTGAAAATTTAGAAAGCTGATAGCCGAAAATAGCAAAAATACCTTCAAACGACTGTTACAAATGGTAAACAGGAATGGGAAATACTGCATTAAAATTTATTATTTTTATATGTATTTCAAAAATAGCTATTAATTACCTTCTGAACGTTACATAACAGATCTAGAATAGTAATTTGCTAGCCAGTTGTCCACTCTTCTGCTGGACAAAAGAAGCGCCCTAACCCTATAGTTGCTTCAGTTATTTTCTAATTAAATATAGAACATAACAGAAGCACTTTCACCGCACATCTTGTCCCATATTCGCTGTAAACACAATAGTACACCTCGACAATCACACAGGAACATGAAATCAGAACGGAATTCCAGAGCATACCGACGCACCGCTCGCTCGTAATCACATCGACATTCATTAAAATTCCCGGTTCAAAGCCCGCCATTGTGGCCCACCCTGTAGACACCGTTTACACCGCTCATTATACACTAGTACCGCCTGTGGATCCGCTTATGAGCTTTTAAAGGATAGTTCCCTGTTGTACACGCGACAAATTGAGTGCCGGAATTGGGGTGGATTTGGTGAAGATTGAATTAAGCATAGGCTAAGTTATCTTTTTCTTTCTAATGATGATGCCTTGATACCTGGACTAGCCCAATAATCTATTCATAGCCCAGAGAGTTGTTCAATGTGGAAAAGAAACCCGCAACAAAAACTCCGCCAACCGTGCAATAAAGTTATAAATTAGTGTTATTACTATCTTTAATAGATAGTTAACCTGTCGTAAAGTTATGTTAGCTACTACAGTTAACAGCAATTAATAACATTTACCCTGATATAGTTCATCGAATAACTTGTCAAATTAACTTGACGATAACTCCATAACTATTGTAGAATGTTCCCAAGTCTGCGTGTTTTGATTCTACATAGTTTACTTAGGAATACTTGCTAAATTGTTTTCAATACCTAGAGTATTCCAATCAGGATAACCTGCGGAACCTTTCAGTTGATGTTACGCCATAAGTAGGTTGTAATACCCACCAATTCTCTATTTGCTGACAAACAAAAAGTATTTCGTTAGTTTGTAAAAAATTGCCTTTCTTGCAAAAATGTATTGCTGAACTAATGAAAACATATCGATAAAACTACAGTGTAGTTCACTTGAAATAAATTTAATCTACACAAGAACAACGGCTACTCGACACGTAAGACAATAACAATTGAGGCCGCAGTAGCGCACTCCCATCAAGCAGATGAACAGAGCGCGCCCCCCGACGCGGGCCGACGTGCTCTGACTGCGCGCCGAGCTACGTTTGCTCGAGAGCTCGATAAACGCTTCACAAAAACAATCGCCAATTAAAATAAACACGAAGCACATTCGTTGCGTCAGCACTCCACTGCGTGCAAATTTTGTTTGTCAACCCTATCCCCCGACCGACTAAATTCTGTCTTAACACCCAGTAAAACGGTTCATTTTACCTCCACGACATTTAAACGTTCAAGATAACTTGAAAACCTCCTAAACTTGTCGAACTAATACTCTCTTCTTACCTCAAAATGGCTAAAGTTTAGCTCAACTCCCTAAAGACGTAAACTGCTTACAGTTGCGCAGTCAAATTCGGACTTTATTGTTAACTTGGCAAGGTTTAATACTGTGCGGTTGGCAATATATACAGGTTGATACTAAATAATGGAGTAAGTTTGCAAGAGGGGTGTTTTTGAAGTGCCCAGAGACCTGTTGAAAGGTTTGTTGAATTATTTTTTTCGTGCTGAGCAAATCGGAGGAGACGTCTGTTTTAATGTTCCGCTAAATGAGGCGATAACTTGGCAAGAAAAAGACGTGAGCGTTAAAAGGTTTCTTCCTAGAATGGTGATTTTTTATAACATTACAATATCAGCATGTTAGGTAAAAAGGTCGCCTGCAAACAAATTGTAGGCATATTTATCAGAATTGCAAAGTTTTTGGGACAGAGAAAAAACCTATCAAATCGACACAATTCGTACAAACAACCTCCACCGAGTACAAGTCTGAGTGAAAAAACACAGACGGCTAAGTAAGCACGCCATTTGTCTAACAGCCGACAATCTCCCATCCCCCGCGTCGCAGCTCGTTTTTGCGCGATTTCACGCGACATTGTGCGTTTTAGCGAATATGTTATTTTTTGTTACGTCCTGTATATGTGACAGGTGATAATTTTTCTTTGCAGGGCTGTCTCGTAGTGTTTGTACAAGATGTGAGATATTTTACGTTGCGGGAACAAATTGCTGAATCAAGGACAATAATAAGAAAATATCGAGTGTCTGTAAGCAGCTTACGTCTCGATACCGGAGGGGAATTAACTTCAACAAACAATGCTATTGACGTTCGGCATTTGTCTATGATTGCCTTTTGTGAACTTTCATCCCCACGTAGGCGAAAATTTGCTGAGTAAGGTGGAGACCATCGGGAATATGTTTATGGGTGTTTTGGCTTATGTTGGAGAAAATGTCCCTTAGAAGGAACACAGTTATATGTTGCACCAATTATATATAATAATATTTATATTAACTTTAGTGTATCTAACCTAATACTAACACTTCTAACGAGATGTCATTAATTCATCGAAAGTTTGACATCAGAATATTGTAAAATATTTTACATCTCCTTTTACCTACAGATCTCAGTGTCAGTTTCCACAGATAATAATTGTCAAGGCACACGGACTATCACATCTTACATACATTATATCATCGTAATACTCATTCAACTAAAATTAGAGAAAGTTGGAACAATAATAATTCAAGTTCGAGATGCGTATCAGCATGACAGCTCGTTAGAGGGGAGCTGCGGCAGATACGGAACACGCCAAATTGTCTATTACAATAACGGAATTTAGAGAAAAAAAACCGCAACTTTTTAAACGTTTTAGACAGGTGGTACAGGTGGCGCGACTCAAGTGGAAATACTTTTAAATTGTTCCACTTCTGTTATTGTTTCTCACGTTTTTTTTGCTGAGTTTAAAGTAATTATACCTATTGTGTTTGAGATGAATTTGATTCAGGGTGTTGATATACCTATACAAATTTAAATTTATTATAATATTTTACCATAAAATTCATGTGTCAAAATTAAGGATGATATAAATCGTGAACTACAAATAGAGTTATAAATATGTATAACATAAACATGTATCATCATGAAACTTCTATATTTTCCAGATTCCATTGTAAGCAAAAATAACCTCTAATCAATATATAAATACGTACCTACAAATATATTAAATAAATCTTTTCTTCCACCTTTGTATACGTTGCCGTAATCTTTTTTGTTAGAAGAACAATAGCCACGTTACCTGCGCACGTTGACGGCGCCATTACGTACAAACATAGAATTTTACGTGCAGCCCTGCTCCCTGCTCCCGTTTGACCTCAACGCGTGTTTTCTCGCTAAACAGAACAATGCCGGCCCTATAAACATATCCTATTACTTTTCTTATAAATAGCTATGTGAAAAAACTTGCGTCATACTTAATGAGTTTCAAACTCTATGGCTTTGTCGAAATATAATCATATTTTTCTTCTTCTTTTTTCATCATTTATCAGGCTTCGTTTTGCTGTTTGTATTGTTTTTCATTGAAATTTGAGTTGTAGAAACGATATAATTAGTTTGCATTTCTTATAATAGTTATGCTTTTATTAATATTTCCCTTTTTCCTGTTTCTTCATAAAACCTATTTTCTTCACGTATTTTTCGCTGATTTCCCTACTTGACCTAAAGGTTGACTGGTAGAGTATGACGTATGGCGTTAAGTCCAGCTTATGAAGTAACTTTTTTCATGATGTATACATAAAAGCCTAAATTAATAAACGAGTACTTTATGTACCTATTGTAAATGTTAAAATGTTGCTTTTAATATTCAATCTATGATAAGATCAGAGATAAAAACTGTAGGAAACATCATAAACAATTCGTCTGTTGATCTTGTATTTGCACATCACAATAAGTGATATAATACGGTAAAAATACAAATAATTTTATTTTCGCATAACGTTATCTCAAGTATACATTCAGTGGCGCTGTTCCGTTTAGCATACGTCAGAACATTCCTCATCTCACTCGTATCGTTAAACACGCTGTATATACGTATGTGTTACATCTTTGTTTTGTATTCACAGGATGATACAAATGTGAATAATTGGATGGCTGCGTCGGGGGCGCTTGCTACGAGTGCTTAAGACGTTTTGTAAATGTATCAATTGGATTCATGAGTAGCATTATGAGCTCATTATAACATGCTCTGAAAGAAAAACGAATTATTTAAATATGTATTCTCCTAAACATGTAAATTAATTAAGTATCAACATAATTAATGGACGATCCTAAACAAACTAAACCAAAGAAATGATATTAATAACGACAGACCCGCCCGTGTTTCGCTCTAAGAAAATATCTTATTTTTTCGTAGAAACTCTCATAAAAAATGTAACGAACAACATTTTATAGCACTTTAAAGTTACGCAGCCCGCTTTAATTAGTTCATTTCGAAACCGTCAGGTGTCGCCAGGGGCACATCGAGTAAACAAGTTTCATTAGCAATTCCCCAGGGGGCGCCCCTGTCGAATCTTCACCCTTGTGCTTAGGCGAGATGATTTGCAAAAAAGTGCGAAATTACTTCGTCGTGTCGAAAACACGAAATGTCCGAAACATTGGTGAAAAAAATTCGGTGAACAAGCGGTTTTGTGCGACGAGTATTTAGATGAAAACATCGGTGTTCGTAACGATGGAAGTTACAAGAATTAAGGCGAAGGAAGCGCCGCTCATGAGAAAAGTTTCTGCGCGAACATACAGACACACAGACTCACAGACACACACATACAGAGGCACTACCATGAACACAATCATGAAAATACGTTCCGCGTTACTCGAGGCTCTTATTCGATTGTTCTTCGCACACGCTAATTGCATTTAGTGTTGAAGCAAGTTATGTAAACTACATAACACACAAGTACAACCTTAATGATAATATAAATTCACTTAGGCTTCGTTTAATCCGTGAACATCAAACAGGAATATAGGCAGTGTGTAGTTAAATCCAACGAGACCACACAGCGCGCCACAGCGGCCGCAAACTCATTCCTGAAACTAGTACGCATTTGTTTGAAAATAAGGCTTCATTTTAAACTCGGCGCACTCTGGCAAAGATTGTGGAATCCTGTTAACCTGACGACATAACTTGGAGGTGCTGGGAGGGGAGGGGACGGGGACCTCCCCCGGTACTCTGTATTGTTAATACGTTCGTTTATTAGGTAAACCCTAGTTTGTGCATTCTCACCTAATTTTAGAGCGAATCCTGCTCTTTGTGCTCTATTTCTAGAACCTAATTACGAAAGTATTCCAGCTGAATATTTAAATTCTTTTTTATTTTATTTGTAGGTTTTTTGTACCCGCGGAGGATTAGGTAAGCACGAGCTTACATAGTGATCTTAAATTGTTTTGGGTAAGCTAGAACAATGAAAACCCATTTCATTTTATTTTTTATAATTCAATCCATTTAAATAACTTCTACAAAGGTGTGAGAGGTACGACCACTTAATAAAAGCGATAATGTTTTAGTGATTGCTACGCCGCTACGGTACTACGATCCGGCTACGAGCTGCTACGCCAAACACGCGGTGCGACATCGCACAGTGACAACATTATCCACGAGCCACGAGTCGGGATTTACCTCGTTATCGCAGCCACCTGCAGGCCACGCTGCTGTAAGCACAATGCTAACTTCTACCACACAAGTAAAATCTTGGCAAATAATCATAATACAACATAGAAAATTTCAAACGTTTGTCTAAGAACAATTTGCATAAGAAAAAAATTTGCTGAAACACATTTACTTGTACAGTAATCAGCTAAGTGTAATAAAATAGATTGCTATTTTGTACCCGTACTGAGAGAGAGGTAGGAGATGTACTCGGAATTAGTTCAAGTTAGTTCCATACACGGAATCACAGAATTATAATATATATGTAATTAACTAAAAGCTAATACGAAGCGGTGCGGGACTGAGGGTCGTAAGTTATTCAATTATGTGGAATTACCGCTTCTATTCAACTTTAAATGTTCATTACGTACCATTTGACGCAACGAGTTCCGCTAACATTCCAAATGTTCGTGTACACTTGAACATGGGCGAGTCCAAATCTTTCGCTGGATGTAAGAGGCGCTTGTAACTTTACGAATACGAGAGAAACGTTGTAAGCAATTTGTGCTTTTGATGTTACGAGATTGAGCAACGATTATTTCGCAAAACTCTAGCAAATGACTGAGATGAGAAAACCGGCGTGAAACAAACACAGCGTTGTGTTTCGCCGTGTGAGTGAGGTTACCGGAGGACCAATCCCTAATCCCTAAAAGGTCGGCAACACACTCGTAACTCCGTTGCTGTTTGCTTACCATCAGGTAATCGGTCTGCTTGTTTGCCGACTTATTACATAAAAAAACGTAGGTTTTTGGTGGAAAGCGATTCATAGGGGCGTGATCAACCTATTTTAAAGGAAAATAACTTGCTCCTCATTAGTGATTCCAATAAAATAAACCTCAAAACAAAAACCCCACTTTCCATTAATCTCACGCATCCATTGAACATAGAACATTGTGTACAAAGTCTGTACGATACGACGCACAAATCGGTAAGGTTAATGCCGGCGTAACTCAGAAGGGAACATAAAAAGGCCTACAGTAAGGCGGCTGTAAGCCGGTCGGACGATTGTACCGCTCATTGTCACGTAATGTGCGCACAATATTGTCCTCTCCATGCCATTCTGTGTCCGCCAGAGAGAGACAAACGATTGTACGTTACGTTACTTGATTAAATGTTCGTCTGTTGTTTGAGAAATTTATTTTTAAGTTATGAAGTTAGAAAACAATTTATGAATATATATTGATAGATATTATTATTATTACCTTCACGATAAAAATAAGACAATGAAGATATTTAAAGTAGTCTAAGCATTATTTGCATCTGCGTTTGAAAACAGTAACGCAGACACTACAATGTTATCTCAAAACGCCATGACACCTGTCTCCACCAGTTTCAGGTTCCACAAGGAATGTTTACGAGGTACAAAATGGCTTCGGCTCACACAGACCACGTATAAGACCGCAACAAACTCTTGCTTGCACACAGGACTTGCGTCACGAAATGACTGAGCACAAGAACACGTGGCTACTATAATAAATAGCTACGGAACCGTCCGACACGCTTTTAAATTTGACACGCGACGCTCTCGAGGTGTCATTACACAACACTGTACGTTTTTATTGAACAATAACCGTTCGAAGGCAACAGGTGACTTCTAGCAGTAAAAACTTCCACCGACCCCTTTTTGACCTAACCCTCACTAAACAATACAATATCAACTTTATTACTCAGAATATAAAGTTAGAATTTCATTGTGTTTATAAGTTGATTAAATGGAGGAAATGAAATCTGTTGTCCCGTATTTTGTTGGTTCTGTTCAGTAAACGCCATCTTAATGAAATGAAAGATCTTACAGTGCAAAGCAGCATTTTGTGAAATGATCGAAACATTTTTATGAAATCATATTTTACCAAAACCGAGTGCCAGCAATGTCTCATTGCAAACTTGTTTATTAATTGGGTCGTGCCTACCTCTCCAAAGTAATAACACATGAAGTCGCTAGGCAGCACGTTGCCCCATAAACCTGGCACACTGATATAGTTCCCCTGCAACCCCCCCCCCCTCCCCCTCCCACCCCCGCCATGCTTCAGACAGTAATTACAGGCTACAGCTCTCCATTACCAACCCACTCAAATAATATATTTAAAAATTCACACCGACTCGACCCTACGTTGAGTACCCGTGGATTTTCAACACATGCAAATATAAACTTTACAACACTGTCGTAAGGCTGAAGTTGTAGTAAAGCTGTACGAATTTTTATTTTTTAAGCAAATATACACAATTCGATTAAATGGAGCGGCTAATAAAAAATACCTGCTAACTTTTGATAACTTTAAAAATGAATTAGGAAGGAGATTGTGTTATTGGTTTCTGAACTCTTGATGCTTTTAATTGAGTATAGCTAACTTTGTAACTTTGTTTCAAGTTTAAGTATAAACCTGTTATAGGTAATATCATTAACAAGAATTGAAACGCAAAAAACTAATTTTATAAAATATAAACCCCAGCGGACTAAATAAAAAACTGTACAAAGAATAACACTTATCCGTATCAAGCTCCCACTTGTCCGGTAATTGGAAAGATATCCGGATATAACCAGACCTCGGCGGTAACAGCCAGTTATAACTGGTTATAACCGCTTTTCTTGTTTTGTTTTAGAGGCGGATATTGTGAGTTTACCTTATAAGATGGCTATTATTTTTGATCGCAAGTTATTCCGAAGTGAAAATGAAAGAAATATTGTATTATCCACTTATCTTTTGTGTGAGGATGAGACGTCAATAATGGCCAGTTGTTTGTGAAAATATTGGTTGCTTATCTATTGTCGAAGTTAAGTGGAGGTTGAGGAAAATTGTATGAGAATACTTGATTTATTGTAATGAAAGATTGATCCAGTAACAATAGCTAACTTGACCGGTGTAGGTACATGTACACAATGTTTATTTTGATATTTAAAATAATTAACTTATGAAGTTACTCTACTGCTATTATAGATCAACAAATGTGTTCAATATATTATATAATAGTGTTTGGAGACTTACATATATTTCTTGAATAAATATTATCTTGAGTAGATCATGGCACATACCTGAAAAAAAAGAAATAAAATAATTAATACTAGTTATTTGATAGCCAAGTTTCAAATAATGACGTCATTTATCATAGCAGGTGACTAAGAAATATATAACGACAGATGCGGATAATTAATTAGTCCGGTGACAATAGATTGTTAATATTTATCAACAACAGAGTTAATTGTTTCTTAAAATATTAACTGGAAGAAATGAAATATAGCTTAATTGAAATCTTAATCATGAAAATTTATAAGTGTTTTTTCACGTAAAAATTATTGAACAGTTTGAATGAAATTTGGCACAGAGATAAATTATTGCTTGGAATAAATCTAAGCCTACTTTTTGCCCAACTACTGCCTTTATACGGTGCGGTGTTCTATAAAAGTAGACATTAGTTAATAAGATTACAAGTGATAAGTCTACGCGAAATAGAAAGGCCTATGTCTAGCAGGCTACAGAATCAGGCTGATTATGATAATGATGAAGGCTACGCAACAATAAGTTAATCTTAAAGTACGAATGAAATAGTGGAAATGTTTCAACGTAAGACAGGTAAGAAACTCAACTGTTTAATTTCGTTCAAACAGTACATAATAAGGGTCCAGTAACTCAGTTATAATGACCATTATCCAATAACAATAACTATTTCGTTTATCTTCCAAGGCAACAATTCCCATTTCCTTCACATTTTCAATCGACTTCATTTAAAGCCGGCTTCGTCTCGGCATTATCTTTAAAAACGTTAATAGCCGCGGAGATTACGCATATTATCCCAACTTCTGAAGACTTGGGATCTTATTTTATCATTTACCTTGACTTAAACAAAAATAAAAACGTTCTATTCTCGTTTTCATCTACAAAATATGGTAAATACTTAAGTTTATAAATCTGTTTGTGTGCTATTTATAGAGGAGGTTTGAGTCATTATTTAATAGACGTATTAATGATGTTTTTTATACGTTTTATTAAAAATTATCCTAATTCTATCTAACTTTACGTGTCGTGGAGGCTCAAACGCAGTAATCTTTTTTCATTTCTGAGATTTTTTTAAGGAGGGTCAAAGTCATCAATTTATTTCTTACGGCAAAGCTACCCCGTTCCGACTCTTGCTTACTCTGTAACCCTGGCTGAACATCGGGCCTCTTGGGCTTCATCTGTGGTGGTTTACTAGCGTGGCGGCTTGTTCAGAGTTTCATGTACTTTCTACGATTATTAAGACATCCCTGACTTACGGTGAAGCAAAGCATCGCGAGTAAACATGGACTTTGTCTGTTGAGTTTACATGCTTTAAATCGCCAATCCGTCTTGAGCAACCGTGGTGATTAGTGATATTTTACTAACAGGCTGATGATGATGAGAAGTTTCAAAATAGAGGTATGTTGTGACTTTTAAAGCAAAATTTTAATGACGATGAATAAATATAAATTTATATGTGTATGTGCCCTTATGGAAAATAAAATGGTTCCATTATAAAAATATATCACATAAAACGAATGACGAGACACAAACATCTTACCCGGGTGTTACGGGTATTAGTCAGGTCTTACCGATACAGCCGGGCGTCCTACGAACCGGTTTAGTCCGCATTATACCGGATTTTAAAATTAACCGCTGGCTTGCAGCTGTATTCACTTTGGTCTTGCATTGTGTTTGTACGCCTAGTTTTTGTTATTTACTTTATTGTAGTAGCTTTTGGAAAAGCTTCTCTCTTTTCTGCCAAATATAGACAAATGGCGTGTTAGCCTTTATTTTGTTGTAGTATTGTAAAACTTCACCTTACTAATGCTTATTTATATTCGTAATAACACTATTTTTAGTCTACAATATGACATGTCACATGTACTTTTATTCCCTGTAGAAATACCTATTTATAGATGTGATTTATAACATTATGTATTATTATCCATGACTCTTTTAATTGGTTTCCAATATATTGTTACGTATGTTGGTATTAAATACAGTTCCTAAACATAATATACATTGTTAGGACGTAGTCAGGTAGTCAGGTAATCCGTCTGCTCGTTTGCCGACCTATTCAATAAAAAAAAAAGTAAAATACACAGATAGTGAAATTTTCGCAAGTTAAGTATATAATTGTCTGAAATGTCAAGGTTCAAGTAAGACTTGGCGTTTTTGGGAAACATTCTAATAATCTACATAATATCAGAGTTCAGGTCTTACTGTTTGAATTCACACTTTCTCCAGAATAATGTTAGGTTAACCTAATTTCCAAACATTTACAATGCAACGTATTATACAGTGAGAGGGTTAATAAGACTGTGGCGCCAGACGGATCGATAGCGAACTAAAATCGTAACCGGTCGCCACTGGGCCGCGGGAAATGCGCGCTGATTGGGACACGGCAAGCAGTTCTATCTCTTCTATCTAGGTTAATCAAAGGGAGATCCAAATTGTACTATTCGTTTTTGAAATTGATGCATTTCCTATGGCCTTAGACACTGTTAGTGCACAATATGCACATGGATAATATTCATCGACACTTGTGTGTATGTTAAAGAAGTCAAAAATGTTACTAACTTTAGCCTATATTTAACAAATTCCTGCGGGAACAATTAAGTCGAAATTTTTGATAAAAGTTTTAGATAGTCTGGTAAGCAGCGGTCTATAATGTCTATTTGTGGATTCGAGAATACCTAAAATTCTAGAATCCGCAAATAAATATTGTTTAAGAAAACACTAAATATTTTTGTTAGATAGGAGCCATTAAACCAATCTTCAGTCTTGAATAAGGTTACTGAAACTAAGTTTTCAGTTAAATTACAACACATAATACGTGTAAATTAGATGCGTTTGTTAAATATCAAATACAAGTCACATCAAAACACCGTGGCGGTCTCTCGTTGGAGAATGAGTTTTTCATCACCTCTTCCCTTGACGAGCGGGTTAGAGATTTAATTAATTATCATTATTATTTATCAGCTAGTACTGTTGCTCGATATTTTCCTAAAGTGTGTTTTCTGCGTCTTCTTTTACGATATATTTTTTGAAGTAAGATAAATGTGTTGGTGTGGTAAATGTGTGATGTGAGCAAGGAAATATAAGCAAGTTTATTAAAATAATTACTTTATGATACCAATTAAACAAAAACATTAATTTCTCACTCACTCCGACAATAAACATATCACTAACTACCCCAACCCTACATCTCAAAAACACGATAGTTTCTCATAACACTCAACCCTTACAAAAACGAGGCGGGGTCTGTAAGGCCCACACGCGTAATTAACTGGCAATTGCTCCATTACACAAACCCTTTTTGGTCTGGTTTGGTTATTACGTGTCGCTTGTCGATTACTATTGTCGGCCATGATAATGCTGCGGGGTCTATTCGACCCTGTTTATCAAATTCGGTTCTGTTTATAGAATAAATAGCTTTAAATCGTTTGAGGTACGAAACGGAATAAGTTGTAGAGTAATAAAAACATGTATTTAATTAAACTGGACGCTTTTACTCGCAACTGGTTAGTTATATTTGTTTTAAATGTTTCTCTGTGTATTTTACTATAGTAACTGTATAAAATGGCGGTTGGCGAGGTTTTGAATTGTAGTTTGCGCAGATTTATAAACTGTACATTTTATTTTTGTAACACTTTTTTGTAAGGATAGTAAAATTTTATTTTCCATTCAATGTTTTTAGATAGGCTACAGAAAGCAGAACTGTATTGTAGACTTTAGCATTGATTTTCCTCGTTACGTAAGCAGTATTAATTTTGGTTATATTTAATGAACAATAATCACAAACAAAGTAAAACTTTGACAAGATAAAATGTAGTAATTATCACTAAATCCCTAACAAAATCCGAGCGCTCCTGAAACGGATTACTTAATAAACGAACCACAATTTAGCCCACACTCAAACGTAACAAAGATCCATCTGTTTAACCCTAAAACGGTAGGCAAATAATTTTAAAGTTAATAATTAAAATTGTCGGCCGCAAAACTGGACGGACAGAGAATTAAAATGAATTAAATGCAGCGAGCTTGGTATGAATAAAATCAACCGCTGGACGGAATAATGTGACCACTTTGTATGCAAGTCGTCCGAGGTAGATAGCGTGGACCGGACCGGACCGGCGCGGATGTTGTTACCTATACTTCCCGTTATTTCTAACATTAAATACTGTGTATTCTCTTCAGTATTGCTTTTATGAGTTCGCGTTGGTTTTGAAGAAAGCTTAGTATGCATTTGGAAAGCAATGATTTTGTAACATTCAAACTTCGTCCCATTTATGAAGAAATACGTAAGTGCACATGCATGGACTTAGTATACATATGATAGATATTCAGTCAAATTTAAGTAAAATAGTACATTTCGAACGGTAAGTATTACTCTTCATTTAGTACGTAACTCTGCACTCCACTTCCAGACATTTTTCAAACAAAACACGAGTCACAAAATGTAGATCTCCCGCCGCACAATATTCATTTACATTCGGCCCACTTATTTTTGCAGCTATGAATTATAATTCGCCGCAGCGCCGCCAGAGGGCCGTCCGTCGTAATTAAAATCAGTCGATTGTTCTGCAATTTGCTCTAAGTGTATACTGATGTACAATCTGATTACTAATAATATATTCAATCAGTGTAATTAAATAATTTATGCTGTTGCGGAAATGACAAAACAAATTGCATTGCGTTCTGCATATGAAACACAATGCTAATATGACCACGTTCTAACATAATTATAAGCTGGGGATGGGTCAACGTGCCGTCTGCGTCCATATAGCTTAGTACATCAAGATATCTAGTATTCAAAGGTTTACCTGTCCCTTATCCCTTGATGAAGGAATATAATTAAGACACATAATACGGTCCTCGGGTAGTATCGGCAGGCTCAATCATTTGGTAAGAACAGATTACTCAGGCTCTCCCTTTAGAATGGAGGCATCGCCGACGCTCGTACTAAGCATTCACATTCACAATGACGGTCCATATTATCGATTCTGTAACAGATGTGACCGGTCCAATATCGCTTCAGGTTCAACCGAACGGAATTAAAGATATTTTCGTCTAGATACTTTAGTAACTCTTCTTCGACATTTCAATTGCATTTTGCAAGATAAATTTAAGTTAAAAAGGCTTCATAAAACTTCCTAGTTAAAAAGACTTCCTGGCAACTACCGAACTAAATAACGATCAGATTTAAACTTGAGAATCCTTTCAAGGTCGTTTAAAACAATAGAACTAAAATTTAATCCCGCAATCAACAATAAAGCTAACAATAAACCGTTCCCGCGAAACAAAATGGTGTGTTTTATTATAAAAGTTGAATAAAATCAGCGAGGGATGCGGCCGTGAGTAATGGCCACCTTTTGTTTGTGGTTAATTAGCGAGCGGCCGCTGCGGCCTGCGCTCCGATACGCGACCGCGTGGTCTGTCGGACCGCCGCCCGCCGCCAGAGGGTTGACGCCGCTCCGCTACTGCCGGCGCGGAGACTTGATAGTTGCGGCCAGCGAGCCACCGTGAGATCACATTGTGGGGTGTGGGAGCTGACTACTGAATATTCAATATCTGTCTTTACCAGACCGAGTCTAGACGCTCCATATTAACAATATACAATGTTCTACGCTATAAAAGCATTAATCTTCTAAATATGTTTAGTTATTCTGTGGCCGCTGGGAAATAAAAAGAAACCCTGACAAAGCTAATTTTCTCCAAGCACTAACTGTAAAAGTCAATACCAGTAGCTGGTTAGTTAATAACGTTAATAACATTGCAACGGGCGAGTTGCAAACTAAAATAGTGCTTATTAATAGTGTATACGATTTGAAAACGAATGCAGTATGGCATCGGTATCGGTGGTTGTGTTGAACTGAAAGTAATCGTTATCGATGTTAAAGGCTTTATGGACTTGTCAACTGGAAAATGTAGAGCCCATAGAACCTACCGAAATAAGCTCAGGCTGAAAGCTGGCTCGGCAAGCAGAGTAATCCTTAAAGCAAAGGAATATTCGACAGCCACAGTTTAAATCAAGTATAAACGTTTTCGTATCGATCTCACTTTTTCGTAAAATAGTCTGCAGATTATTAAACAACATTAAACTGTAGACAAGATTGCAATACTTTGTTCTTGATTAACAACACGAAGAAGATGCCAGCGACCGGCTCAGTAAGACACTCGCAGCAATATTAATTTGGATCACGTCCGCACAGTTTATAAATCCTTGAAACGAGAATTTCGAGTTCAGAGATTTCCCAGACACTAACAAGTTACAATTTTTCCGCACAACTAGTGAGCTCTGTCTTCGTTAAAACGCAGTGTATGGCGTAAATGTGGCGTAATTACGGCTCACATTGGTGGCTTCATTAGAGTGCGGTCTGTGGGACCCGTTTCGTCGATATGTGGTCTGTGGCCACGCGCCGCTCTCAGGGTTACTCGTTTATTCCATACTCGTGCCATAAAGTAATTTCATCCAAATTAATGACACGGAAAATAATATTGTCAATATGCTTTACGTTTAAAGAACTTTTTTTATTTTCAAAGTCAAATAGGAACAAAACAGATACGTATATCTACATTACAAGATCAACTTCGCACTTACTGATTCTGTCATACTTCCATGATCTTCCGAAACGTTGATTAAAGTTAACCCTCAAAGCAGACTCCTCAGTCATCAAATATGAAAGTAATCCAACAATACTCGAAAGAAATGTAATCAAGAAACGAAATATAAGATGATTCGAAGTTAAAACCGGGTCCGGGGAATCAAAGGAAGCAAATGAGTAAGTAATTACTGCGGGCAACTCAAGCCGATTCTTTTGAGGGGGACAGAAATATTCGGGAAGTGTCCGACTGAGGCAGGATGCACGCGAGTGACATTCTTGTGTCACTTTTACGACTGTCGAGGAGCTACATCATAAGAAATTTATTTATGTAGATAATTTTAATAGTCACTGTAACATGTATTTTCTTTACCAATTGAGAATTGAACAAACCTAAAGATTGTACAATTCTTTTAAACTTACGCTACAATAAAAACGTTAAAATATCCTCTATCAAAAGCCAACAAAATCGAAAATGAAAAACAAACAAATATGAATAATACAAAATGTACAATTGAATCCAGCATTTCGATGCAAGCCAACAAGCCTCAAAGTTTAAAAGTCGTTGCTACTGTTTCTGGTCGGATTCCAAAATAGTTGTCGCGACAACTGTAGCCAGCTTTAAATAGAAACTAGCAGCTGAATTTTATATCTAAAACTTACATTGAATTCTTACAGCCGCGTCCTTTCGAATAAATATTCAAACTCCGGGATTAACCTTATTCTGGCCGGTTGAGCAACGGAACTGTGTACTGCAAGCTATTGGATATTGTGTGTAATTTTGTAGAGTATTATTAGTTAAGGATTACACAGTGTATGTCTGTACAGTAGATTCAATATTAACGGTTTTCTTTCAATACTCTTGATGATCCTTCTACGCTCGTACATGCGAATTTACATTGTATGCGTACGTACGTATGTATATCGACTATGGTTTTCAAACTATGCATCGATCGAAAGACCTTTTACTTTTTTATTTAATAAAAAATGTAGAAAATTGTTTTACTCAAGCAATGTAAAAAATACAAGAAATAAATAATTATGATAGTTGAAAAATTGCTATTGTTTTAACATCGCTGCTCGGCCAAGAGTCCGGAATATATAATTTATGAGCTCGCCGCTTGTTCCCAGTGTGCGAGGCCGGCTCGGGACCAACCATGAATTAAGATAGTAACTATATTTACAGTTATACTACAATAGATTATTTATTTTAGGTGTATATGGATTATGTATATCTAAACAATATAATGTACTATGTACACAGTCATTGGCCAAATAGTTTTGAGTTTAAATAAATGTAAATAATTATATTCTGCTGTTTTAATGTTGGAAAACGCTGTGTAGTCCTGTAGCTCTTACAACACCTACGAAAGAGGGATTTGGAGATTTAGGGATTGGGGGAGGGGATGGATTGGGCCTCTGGTAACCTCAATAACATGGCGCAAAACAACGCTGTGTTGGTTTCAGGCCAGTTTTCTATGAGGTCGTGGTGTCACTTCGGTCGAGGCATTCGACCTCGCGTCCTTATACCTACGCAAAAAGTGGGTGCCTTAACCCCCAAGCTACTAAGATTTTCTTAAGCACTTTATCAAAACGCTCAGCGTCAGTGCTGTCACAGTGCAGTATCTATACTATCTATCTATATATCTAATATTATACTCCTACTATTGTACGTTGATGGATGACGTCCGTTCCTGCACCACGTTAAAACATAAAAATTTCTTCACAACTCCACAGACAACTGCAGACTGAAATCGACCTTATCATCACGCACTGAAGTCGGTATTAAGTTACCGATAGTGGTAGATAGGTTCTTTTACATATGAAGCTGAAATATAAATCCTGTAATGGTATTGCGGTGTTTTAAAAGATCTCTCAGTGCATGAAGACTTTGTTACGTGTTTTATGCGAGTAATACTCGGTATTTTTTATAATTAGTATGTAATTAAAATATTATTCATGTTTTTCTATTTTTTTAAAATATTGATGATGATGTATTTGACATGCTGCACTTTAACATCTATACCTACTAATATTAGAGTGAATCCACGGCCTCACAAAAAACCGGCATGAAACAACCATAGCGTAGTGTTTCGCCGGGTAAGCGTAAGCGGGCACTAAAGCCCCAAGGAGGAAAGTATTTCTTTCTCCAAGCCTTAAACCCCAAAACCCGTTATAGCCAGTATAGCCAGTCAGCTGGTATGAAGACCTATCACACACATTTTGAATTTGGAATGTATTCTACCTTCCTCCGTCCTTTACAAATACGTAACAGAACGCCAACAGAAACCAATAATAAAATATGTTGACAGGCATTTCATAACATCTGATTATATGAGAATGTTGACACGGGCTGCCGCAGGGGGCGCCACGTATGCGCCATGGTATGGAGATAAAATATGCCTATTGTCAAGGGAGCGGAGACAGATAGGGCCATACATCATGGTGGGCCCGACCCATCAATTATAGGAGCAACTACACATCGACTCCGTATGTTACATCTGTGACCATTCTGCTTATCCTGTGCTATTTGCATATCTATGTATTATGGTAAAACAATTAATCAAATATTTAAATAGATTTTGAAATCTAAACTTCCAAACTAAAATTATAAATGCGAAAGTAACTCTGTCTTTCTATCTTTTCTTCACGCCTAAACTACAGAACCGATTTGTGTGAAATTTGGTACGGACATAATTTGGAACTCTAGAAAGGACATAGGATAGTTTTCATTCCAAAAATATTCCATGCGAACGAAGTCGCGGGCAAAAACTAGTGTATTCATAAAAATGTATTCTATTTTATCAATCATAATCATCCCATCCTACAAATCCTACTTATATTGTAAATGTGAAAGTTTATAAGAATGTATGTTTGTTCTTCTTTGATGCCAAAACGGCTCGAACTATTGGTTGAAAACTGGTATGTAAATAGGTGATACCCTGGATTAACAAAGGCTATTTTTCATCCACCACGGGGGCGAAGGCGCGGGACACATAGTGCACGTCTCATGCTAAAACCTGAATACCTAAATAAGGAAATCTAATACTTTTGTATTTTTGTACCAAAGATTACACGCTGTTTAATCATAGTGAAACTTTATTTTGTATCTTATAGATATATATTTAATATTAAAACAATATATGTATAACGAAAAATATATTATGATACAAAATAGTCACAGATATAGTATCTATTACATCAAATAATATTGAATAAGGCTCGTCAATATCGAGTCAGAGTGGAGGTAACTAAATTGTAGGCTACAGTGTAGCTGGGTGAGTGAAATTGTCCCACTTTTCAGCTCCATTTAACAACTTAATACAATTGTAGACAGGTGCCGTCGTTGGAGTGTCACCAACAATGTCTTAAAGCCACTGTCTCGACTACAGACGCTGGATACCACTGTGCAGGAGTTTACACCGAAGTAGCACTTTGTTTTATCTTAATTGAGATTACTTAAAGACTATTTTCTGATAACGGCTTAGCTTACGTTTATAAAACGTAGTTACAGTTTATAACATTAGGAAGATGTTTGATAGATCTTTAGTGTGGTAAATGAGTATGGAGAAATTCTATATAGGTACAACAGACGACATCCTGTGACTGTTAAGGTAATTATAAAGAAATTATATTAAACTAACTAAATCGATTAGGTTATTTGTCGGAAATAAAAAAATAAAATAAATATTTGTATATCCTACAGCTGTCATTTCGTGTTTGGTAAAAAATAATATTTTGTTGGAAAATTTTCAATATGTTAAATATTTATTTCCAAAACAACTAAAGAGCACTGGTAACAAATGTCTTTTTACTTCTCATATCAATATTATTATTGTTATTCATTGATTTTCTGTATATTTACGATCCCAGTAAAAGTTCCTCCGTCGCGTCGCCCGTCGTATATTGGCTTCAATTTTTATGAAATGACAAAAGAACGATAAAAGTATTGCAATATAATAAGAACAAAGTATCTGATAAATATCTTTATACGTTACAGAAAATAAGATATTTCAAGGGGAGAATTTAAAAATTTAAAAGGAGGTCGCAATTTCTCGTTTCGATTTAATTATTTAATCTTAACAGTCGTAGACGAATTCAACGTTATAGAGTATTTCAAAAATGAGTACAAAGTAAAATCAATCCTACATCATAATAACATTAAGAACACATTTTCAATAGATGTAGAGAAACTGTTAGATTTTCTTTATAATACTCACACAAAGAAATCGACGGCTCACCCCCATTCGTCATGTTGACACCTCAATAGAGAGCTCCACAATTATTTACTTAAACACGATGTGTGGGTATAACACTGTTTATTGGGAAAACATTTCACAATGGACTCCTTTAGATGTTTTTAAATTCTTCACATTATTTTTGTGTGATAGAAAAAGTAAGAAAATAAAATAATCAGTCATTTAAATCATGCAGTTATAGTTTATACTTTTATTAAAGACAACTAGATATCAAAAACAAGTTTTCTATAAACTGTGAAGTTAACATCGCAGTAGGTAAATTAAAAAGTGGCGGCCACAAGTAGTGAGGTACAACAAATAAAGCAACGAGATTATTATTTCCCTGAGCTTCGCCTCAAGACGAACTCATTTTCTAACTTAAACCAATCACTTAAGCAACAACAGGGCACACAGCGGCGGCCCGGCTACACAACTTACTTGACGAACAAACGAACAAACGCACAACTTCGACAAGTACCACTAACCACGTTTAAGTTATTACGCCAATTTCAAGCACAGCACAGCTCCGCCATATTACATTGTAGGATTACTGCACAGATTGATGTGCAGTCCCCTTCCATGCACTATTGGATCTGACAAAAAATAATCGTTACCTTCAGACATTGTTTTAAACCTTTGTCCAAGTATTTGAAACACCACGTAATCACTTATTTAATTAGGTAATACGGCTTACGTATTTAATTATTCAACTATGTTACTCGACACATTTCATGCCAAAGCGGGGGCCCATAATCATCAATCACACGCGATAACCGATACGAAAGTCACACAGTCAATTTATATCGCTTTTTGATATAATATATTAAGTATGTGTATGTGCTGAACCAGCTGTAACCACAGACAGATGACAGACCAATACATCCGACACTACATCAGCCAGTCCGAACAGGACACAGTCATAATGGGTGAGTAACTCGCCAACTGTGTGTACGAGTTACTGGCGCGAGTAGTACAAGTTAGAGAGCAACTGGCGCGAGTGCTGGGTGACTAATCACGTTATGAAGTTATCATTGTAAGCCCTGGGGCACACGGCTAGATAGGATGGATAGCTTTTTGTTGGGTTTTTTTTTTTTTTTTTTGTGAGGGGAAAATCATCAAATGACTTCTCCCGCCCAGGGCCGGGCAGGAGGGAGTGTCAGACTCTTACTGACTAAAAACCCCCCTGTTCCTTCTCCTGCTCTGTGCCGAGGTCGCGGTACCTCATTGCGCTTACCCCGCAACCCCGGCTGAACATCAGCCCTTTAGGGCCCCGTCTGTGGTGGTCGAATGGCTCTTTGAGGCGCGCGCGGAACGCTACGCGCCGTACGCTCGGGCCTGGTTCTGGTCGGGCGGCGAGCTGCCCTTACTCGCCGACCGCAGGCCCGTACTTACGGTGGCCGGAGATCGTCCCTCGATCCCCGACGCCCGTAGTGTCGCCAGTTGCGGCTGCTGGGGCGTGAGGAGGAGGATTGCTCCCTCACGCGGGCCGCCTCTCTCTTTGCGAGCATGACTGCTTCACAAAAGGAGGAGACGGCGTCCCAGTTCCTCTCACTCCGCACCATGGCCTCGACTAAGGCCGGGCGCGAGAGGTCGCCGCCGCCGATCACTTCCCTGAGGATACGGCGGTGCTCAGCCCAGGCAGGGCATACCGCTACCGTATGCTCCACCGTATCCTCTAGGTGGTCCTCACAATGACGACACTCGGGCGTTTCCTCCCGCTGAATCCGAAACAGGAACCTACCGAAGCTGCCGTGCCCGGTAAGCACCTGCGTCAGGCGGAAGGTGAGGACGCCGTGGCGTCTCTCAAGCCACTCCTCAAAGAGGGGTCTTACCGCTGCTATGGTAGCGTGCCCGGCCCTCGGTTGCGACAGTCGTTGTTTCCACTCTGCCATGAGATCTCGCCGGAGCTCATTCCGCCACGCACTAATTTGGCGCGGCAGAGGATCTTCGCCCCGGCGACGCGCGTCTGCGCGCAAACTGTAGACGCGCGCGAGCGCCTTCGCTTCTAGATCCCACGGCGGTGATCCGGCAAGGAGGTTCGCCGCCTCCCCGGAGATCGTGCGATACCCGCGGATTACTCGAATAGCCATGACCCTCTGGGACGCGACCAGCGTACGAGCCGGCCGCCGCTTCAAGGCCGGCGCCCACACAGGGGCACCGTAGAGGGCCATGGATCGCACAATCCCCATATACAACCTCCGGCAGGAGGCGTTTGGCCCCCCGAGGTTGGGAAGGAGCCGCTTGAGCGCGGCCCCAGACCGTTCTAGCTTAGGGGCCAAACGACGAAAATGCTCCGTGAAGTTCCTTCGGCTGTCGAGGACGAGACCCAGGTACTTCATCGCCGACTCGACGCCGATGGTAACTCCTCCTGCCGTTATTTGGGACCCACCTGGAGGTGGCGCGCTCCGACGGCCATAGAAGCACATGGCCTCGGACTTGTGGAGCGCCGCCTCGAGTCCCAACTGCCGGATCCTCTCGCCGATTCCACACGCCCCGGTGACCGGGGTAGATGACGCATCTGTCCGTCAAGTAAGCCTCGACTACACGACGGAGATAGGCAGGCACCCGGTGATACCGGAGTGCCTCCAAAATGCAGCTCCAGGGCAACGAGTTAAAGGCGTTGGCGATGTCCAGAGACACCGCCACGACGACTCGCCTCCCGGCCAACGCTGTCCCCGTCGTGAGGTCCCTCACGCGCATGATGGCGTCCACCGTGGAGCGCCCTCTGCGGAAGCCGAACTGGCCGTCCGCTAAATCCGGCCCTCTTCCAGACAGGTGCCCGACGAGGCGGTCTGAGATTATCCTCTCGAACAGCTTTCCCACCTCGTCGAGCAGCACAATGGGCCGGTACGCGGACGGGGAGTCCGCAGGACGCCCCGGCTTCTTCACGAGGACCAGTTTACCCGTCTTCCACGACAGCGGAAACTGGCCTCTCTCCAAACATGCGCTGAACAGACCAAGTAGTCGAGGCCTGAGAGCCTCCGAGGCCAGGACCCAGACCTTGGCATGCAGCCCGTCAGGTCCTGGGGCGGTATTCTTGCCGCTCAGCCGGCGCACCGCCACTCTCAAATCTACCTCGGTCACTTCCGGAGCGGATTCGTCGTCGTCGTCGATGTAGCCCGCATTGGGCACCGCAGGGGGCGGGGGCATAGCCGGAGGCGTGTAACCTATCTGTGGTCGGGGGAATAGCGCCCCAACCACTTCGTCCACGACCTCCGGCCGGAGACTCTGAGTCAGTGGGGGCGCCCAGGTGCGGAGCTTATCACGCACCATCCGGTAGGGGCGTCCCCACGGGTCTCTGTTCAGAGTCTCCAACATCTCCTCGCGGGCCCGATCTTTGGCCCGCCGGATCTCCACCCTGAGGGTGGCCTTCGCCGCTTTTTGTTGGGTTGCCAGCTTGTGTATGACCAAGCTATTGCGTGTTTTTTTTCTAGCGAATTTTCAGCTTTATTGCAAGGCAATAAAATTAATTAATTTGGTTTAATATGATGTTGCCTATATGCTAACCACTGTAGAATTAACCGTTAAAAGAAAATAAATTCAAAATCCTGATAATATACTTTTGCACAAATATTAGGTTCACTAAACATAACAAGGTCGCCGACTAGATCTGTTCTTTATCCGCTATGTTTACATCTCATCTATAATTACTAAGAATGCTCTACTTGCCTACATTTTTATGGTGAATTTATGAGTGAAATGTAATTAACACGATTTTACGACTAACAATGAAGCGAGCCAGTTGTTCTGTGTTCACAGTACTGAAGTAACTCAATTTATTTTCAAAGCGATACTCAGCTGTGATCGATTTGGTTATTCAATTTTGTACATTACGCTGTGTGGTATAAGATTTAATATGTTTACAAATCTCTTTCCCTTTTGAATAGAATTTATTAACATACGTTTGAACATGTACATAGCAAGAATGTGTGAATTATTATGAGTTCATCCAAAAGTTGTCTAGAAGAAATCACCTTGTCCTATAAGACCAATCATTGTACTATTGTAATTACTATACAATCCTACTTGAAATATTATAAAGACGAATGTTAATAGTGCTGGATGGAAGTTTGTTAGTCTTTCAAATGAAAATAATTGAATGTATTTTAATGTAAATTGGCATGGACGTAGATTATAGTATGTAATAACATTTAGGGTAATTTTCATGCTTGAAGCCAGTAAAGTATATATAAATAAATCATTTTGTTTAAGTGTCCAAGTTACTGATACACACACTGACCATATGATTAAATGCACCGAAATATCATTAGAAGTGAGACCACGATATTAGTCCATCAACATTAAATTATTCTTTGGGAAAAGTACTACTGTGTAGAATTTTTTGAAGTGTTTTATACAAAAGTATAAACTAAACAATAGATTTTATGTAAACAGAAACATATTCATCATCATCATCATGAGCCTATAAGTGCCCACTGAGCAAAAGCCTCTTCTCACACGGAGAAGGTTAGAGTATTAATCACCACGCTTGCTCAATGCGTGTTGGAGATTTCAAACTTATAAATTTTAGAAATTATAAGTCCAGTTTTCCTCACGATATTGACCTTCACCGTACGTCAGTAGTATCTAAATAATCATAGAAAGTACATATAACTCGGAAAAAGTCACATGGGTCTTTGCCAGGTTTCGAACCCACACCCTCATGCATGAGAAGCGGGCTCCTTAACCTCCGGGCCACCACCACATTGTTGCAATAAACAGAAACATAGAGGTAGCATATCGTCACATTTCATCCTCACACTTAAACAAGTGATAGTTTTTCACTGGCGGCTAACGGACGCTGTAACGAGTGCTCTGTGATTATTGATGACTATCATTATCTGTTCCTGGCTGCTCCTGCATCCCCGTCCCTCCAACCCGTCTCCCTGTTTACACTTGTTATTCATTTTAACGAAGCTTGTGTTCCCTTGCTCAACTAACTAAAGGAGTTTTTCTCCATAAACTTACGCTTTGTTTGTTTTAGAAAATGTTCTTTGTTTTACATTAGAGAGGAGTTTTCTTTTCCATATTACATGGTATTCGATATTGGGGGTTTTATTACATCCTGGATACAAATTTTTCACATAAAGATCGGATTTCAATCAATTTATGGATTACACGTAATTTTACCATATAGAAATGGAGCCTACAATATTTCGTGCAGCACTCATTCGCCCAATTAAGTGTGGGAGAGCCATGTTTATACCACAGCCTCACAGAATACCAGCGTCAAACAACACTTACGTTGTATTTCGCCGTGCGAGAGAGGTTACCGGAGACCAAACCGTACCCCGTCGTTAACACAACAACTCACAAAAGGCTGGCAATGCACGTGTAACTCCTTCGGTGTTATGGGTGCCTTTTGGTAGGCGTCGTTTGCTTTCCTTTAGGTGAACGATCTGCACGTATGAAAACTACTTTTAAAATCATATGATCCTTGTTGTAGGCAATAATAATGCAAATCTATTACCGAAACTATGAGAACAATATTTTATTGAAACGGAAAGCTCATTTTTCCATAACAATAAGCCTAGTTGTGCAAGAGACGCGTGTTTCCGGTTCCGTCACGAACCGAACCGGAAATTAAAAATAAAGCACACAGAGAATGCAGAAAACTAATATGAAGAGCCTTCCTCTATCAATTAGATTGGTTTCGGATTTGACGAAAACCAAAATAGCTTTTAGGTTTATAAGCCAATTTTGACAAAATAAAATGCTTTAACTTTTAAATAAACTCATTTCATGCACAAGACAATAGCGTATTCAACTTCTTAAATTGTTTATAAAATAATTTATATAAATCCCCAATTCACTAAAAAACACGTCTACATGAAATAAAACAAAACGAATGTTCCCCATGATTACGGAGGCGGAGCGGCCACTAAATAACAAACAGATTGCTCTGGATATTACATCGACCGATTGCAAAAACTCCCAACAGGTAGGTACCATAGCTGTCACCGACAGAGTCCCTCCCTCGCTGCGGCGGGACAGGAATAAACTGTGTCACTTTACATTGTTTGTTTATTGCAATAAATCTTGAACACAATAACATGTTTAATGCTAGTTACATAGAAGTTATAAAAACTAAAGATTTTGAGTTACGCCTAGATTTTTTATCTACTTTTTCTTGCTAGAAAATGAAATATATTTTAACACAACTTTGTATTACGTTGTTCTCCATTTTCCACTAACATTTTCTTCCATAACAGGAAAATAATAAAAGCATTCGACGCATAAAAAATGGTTGTTATATGCGAGCAAGTGCGACATTGCTAATAAATCGGCACAACCCGAGAAACGCAAGCGAGGTACGTCTGCGCTGACAAATGAATCGGTGACTGGGAGGGAGGCACAAAAAGCCTTTATCTCGACCCTGGAAACCTTATCAGGTTTCACATTGAAATAATTCAACAATAGAGACCTAGATAACTGATGAATTCCTAGATATAGGCAGCACCACACAAAGAGAAATACATATATATGTACACTATGTTTAAACAATAATCCTAAGTTTATTCACACAGCTACTAGTAAGAACCTTCGCATTGTACGCAATGTAAATACTCGTTTCAGTGTAATCTTTCAGCGATCCCTTACAAGATGTTACAAATTTAATCAACGCAACAGCAACAATGGAATAATGAATTAAAACATCGTCACACGCTCAATTACAAAGGTGTTTGTAAATACGGAGGAGAATATTAAAACTTAATGAGAGGCGCCTCCACCCCCTTGGCCTTTGAATATTCTATGCCATCAAAATTACTAGTACTAGATGTTGTCGATATTAAAGTTTATCACATATTATGTTATATAGAGACACTGTAACATAAAATAATCTAAAGAGATACATCTATAGACAAAAATCTACTACTAATGTTGGTGACGATTATGAGACAATGCTACAAGAAGAAATAATTTATTTCAATTCAATGTAGTATTAATTATTCGGCCAACAAGTGAAATCGGATGAAACATGAATTTTCCACAGCAGTGAATTCAAACAACAAACGCACAGACCTAATAGCATTACATTTATTGACAGCGAAGCCATTTATAACATTGATTCGAGTACCCGTCGTAATCCCTTCAAAGATCTCGGTGGGTAACGAAAGGGCCTAAACAAATTATACGCCGTCCGACCGTGAATAAATAATGAACATTTTGTTACTAGTTAATCAAATATTCGAGAAGCAAATGGTAGGAGCTACGGTGCATCTTACAACTCGCAATGTAGCAAGAGAGAGGGATTTAATCCTTACGACTTGTACCAGTCTAATTGTTGATGTTCTATTTTGTAGATACTTATTAATTTTTATGCATATTTTACCTAAATCCATTAAAGGAACAATAGTGTAGCAAGATGATTTAGGTTTTGAGCTAAAAAAAAGAATTCTCATTCTCAGAAAAGTATTCCAAGGGATGTTATATAATATTCTTCCCTCCCCTACCAATCCACTTGCTAAAATCTTATAAAAATTAAATCACTATGAAAATTGCGACGACCGCAAAAACTGAGACAGCTGAATATTTCTAATGCTTCGGCTCCCATTCCAGAAATGGTTTCGTTTTTCTGAAAGGACCGTAATATAATACTTGTTAAATTAAATAGTTTGCGCCGAGCTCAGCTGTAACTGAAAAATGTAATTTTTAAAACTATTTTCAGTGCTGAATTCCTCGACGTCATAATTAGGTCAATTGCTCGAAATCGCCAGCGACGGGAACCAGAGCGGCGTTGAAAAATCGTGCGACTTTTTTTACAGTCGCAAGTGTGCACCTGCTGCAGGCTCGCAAGTGTGCTGCCAGTGGCGCACTCTACAAGAATGAACGAATTTTTATGTAACTTCCACCACGCAAATTGTGATATCTAGCGTTGCTTGCGAAACTACTCGAGTTTTTGAGATATCATGTCGTTATGGAAGATGAAATGTGTTGCGAAATTATTTTTCTGTTGTTTCCATAAATACTGAGAAACTTTATTCTGCAATAATATAACAGTCAAGTAACTGGACTTGAATAAAAGTACCAAGTACATACAACAAAAATACCCATCACTCACATACTTAGCTCCATCCATAAAATACTCGGGCAAATTACAAGTACTTATAAAATCGTCAGGAACGCTCTCATTCATCATCCGCACAAAACGGCTGATAATTTGTCAAAAAGGTCGCTTTATGTGCTCTCGAGTGTACTTCACTTACGCCAAGTGAAGTAATGTAAGTGACAATATTATGTACTCCGCGGTGCCTGGTGAAGGGAGGACAGTAATGTACAAGTACTCGCAAATTACCATTTGGCATTCCAAATGATAATTCATTCCCATTATCATCACCTTACAAATATTTGTCTATTAATGATTGTTGTTTCAATCGATTTAAAATCTACAACAACGTGACCTTTACAACAATGGCGTTGAACAATAACTTCCCAGATTCCTCAAAAATCCCGTTTAGTGGCCAACGTTCTATTGTCAAACTTGAGATGAAATGGCCAAGGCTTACAGCGAGAGCTCTAAGCCTGCGAAAAGGCCCGACCGTCGGTAAGCACGTAAATCTGTAGGACCCTCCTGTCATGCAAATACGACAAACGTCACAAACATTTAGAAGCTAAACCGAAGTCTCTGCGCCATAAAATATTTTCCTCTACGGATCCAAGTTCTATATTTAGTTCTCAACTTGTGAAAGCACTAACTAAAGAGCGAGCGGTCTCTCGATGGACGTAAGTAATGGACCGGTAATCTGCTAAAACGTATGCAGTGTTGTGAGTGTTGCAACTTTTAAGAGTAATACGTTCGGACGCGGCTGCAGGCTCGAGCACTACGGGTGCTTATACCAAAACAGATATTAATGTTTCAACGCATACAACAGTGCAGATTCTGAATCCTGATTTTTTATAAAGACTATTTTATTTCTACAAGCTCATTTAGTACCTTAAGTTACAACGCGTAAGGATCATTTAGCCACGTTACCCATGCTGGTAAAAAAACATCACCCGTATCTATCTCAATCGATATGAAATTAAGGCTCGTTTCATATCAAGTTAAAAGTACATCAGTCTTTTTAACGTAACCACTAAACTTGTTTACACAATTTGTAACACAACATCCAATATATTGTGACCCACACTTCCAAAAAAACCTTCTCACTAACTTAATACGAGGAGTAGAAGCAAGGTCTCCGTAAACTGGTCGAACAAGATGAGTTAACAAAATCGTTGAACGGATCATTACGCCTGTATACATGTTACATTCAGTTTTTACAGCGCAAAAAATATTCAGGAATTTGTTGGATATTTTAAGTTCTGGATAAAATTTTATTGACAGGTTTTTTGCGCGATTATCCAATATTAGTTTCCGCTCACGACTTCGCCTGCTTGGTATGTCGATAAAACATAAGTCCCAACCTGTGCAAGAATAACAAACAAATAAAAATGTACCACAATATCTCAACTGTCTATTTTGGTACGAAAGTAAAATTACAATTAAACTTTTAACTGGGCTTTACAAATCTGTAACGACTCACAACAATGTGCAATATTGTCAGCCGCAGGTACAGTCAGCCAAACAAATGTCGGAGCGTGTTTGTATGCGAGCGCAAATATAGTTACTGGCACGTCAGCAGCACTAATCAAGATAGATCGAATGGAAACAGCGATGAAAAATAACTGATCGCTTCCATCTTTTGGACGTAAAAGACTGGCAAGTTAATATTTGTTTCTAATTACAAAATATAGAGCGATGTATTACAAAAAGAGACCAGAATAAAGATGCGGTTGATTTTTGAAATAAATTTTCAAACAATAAAACCTGATACGACCAATGTAAACCATTCCATAATTCATTTATTCAAAGTGATCAAAAAAATGTGTTAAATTAATGTTCAAACAAGTTCTGCGAGTTCGGATCTCATTACCATCTCCTTCAAGCGCTCGAAATAAATTTATATCAAAAAGCTCTTAATCAAACGGGCCTCAAACGACGCGTATTATTTTTTAATTCCACTCCTCACAAAGGAATTAGGAGGGTACAAGATGTGGGGGACACTAGTAATTGGGAATCATTTTCGTCGACTGTACTTTGGAAACACAGCTTTACAATTACACCTGCGATCCGCTTCAAAATCAACTTTAAACTTCAGTGATAAAGTTGATGATCGAGTGTTTTGAGTAAAACGTTGGCATTGTAAGTTTGTATACAAAGATGTATGGAAGGAATGTCTCGTTTGAAGTCAGCCTTTGTACAATTTGAAACGAAAATATTGAAACAGTATTGTTTGATCGTTGCTCTAACACCTACGCGGTTCTAAATTAAAATTGTTGTATAATGATTTGATTTTGTTAGCAAATGATTTCAGTCAAGATCAAGGTGAAAATTCTGAAAATGATGTGTAATCTTTGCATGGACTATAAAAAATATATTTTATAAATTAGACTACTTTATTAATATGCACATTGATTAAAGAAGGGATTTCGGTTAAAATAATTTTACAAAACAGATTTAAATGTGAATTAAAATAAAGTTGTTGTTTACTGCTATAACAGTCGAAAATTGAAAAGCAATCTTATAAACCTAGAAGTTGCTGACAATTGAAAAAAAATATGTTAAACCGCTGCTAATATACGCGGTTGAAAATTTACAATAAACATTTTACATGGTTGAACATGTTGTGTAGATAACACACATTATTTATTACGATTCCACATTGTAATATGAATTCCATATTAAAAGCGCATTAAATCGATATAAATATATATATATATATATATATATATATATATATATATATATATATATATTTATATCGATTTAATGCGATTTAATATATATATATATATATATATTTATATATATATATATATATTTATATATATATATATATATATATTTATATATATATATATATATATATATACGAGAATAATACGAAGCCAATAATATTCATATTTTTGTGAGAAACAGTCGCGGCTCATGAAAGTTGTGGCACGTAGAGGAATGCTATAATTTTATTAGCGGCGGCTCTCCGGGGTGCCGTGCGAGTTATAAACAATACCATTTCCCCACAAACTAAACGACTTATTTATACTTATTGAGTGTTCGAGAATTATTGCAAATTCACTTATTTGTAGCTCTGTGTTTGTTGCCTATTATATATGTTGATATTTCTGAAAATAAGCTAAAAATTATTTGCCTTTAGGCTGTAAGGTATTTTCAATGTTAGTCCTTACAAGTCTTGTTGTTTGATGTAGAACTTATATTGTTAACATTTTGATATATTTCAATGCGTAAGGAAATTTCCAAGTTAAACATTTTTCAACAGGACTAAGAATTCCAAGAAATATTACTGTGTTTACAATTCTTTACTAAAACATCGGTCAAATCTTGTCGAACCTACGCAGATTAGTTTTGTTTTCTCCTTCACCTGTAAAAATACAAAATGATTGCCTTTCAATGCCTTTATTAGCACATTGCATTGTATGTATTACGCATTTTGGCACGCACTTGTGGACAGTTGCCAAACGAAGCGACTGGGCCCACTTTATGGGAAAAACTATGGGGTGATGGGTAAATAAACACCGTGTAATGAGCGGGTGTATGGGCTCGACGATGGGATCATTACCGTAGTGAGTTCTATATGGTTATAGCCTTTATAGAGTAGATATTGCTGCGTGTGATACGCATCTAAAGCAATCGAAATAAAAATAGAACTGAAATAGATTATTTACGTTTGCGAAAACAGCCAATTTTGTATTACTTTTTGTAGGATATGTAAGAAAGGAGAAGGCGATTACAATTAAAATGTTATACATGTCTTAAAGGCGCCTATGTCAAATTGGTGATTGAATATGGTGACGCCGACGTACAATATTAGCGTTAAAGAAACTTAAACCTTTACATGTAAACTGCAATGTTTCGTACACAAAGAATGCCGTGACTTCCCATAGCTGTCAGCAACAACAAGCGGATTAAACGACGGCTGCGAAACCTGGCGCCATGACACCGTGGAGTTTATGGGACGGCTATGTGAAAGTGATTGGAGATCAAACTGTGATGTTATTTGCTTGGATATGGGTTTTTAGACTATTCTATGTACCTATCTTTATCTTTTTAAGTGTGTTATGGAAGCCAGGAGTTTACATGTTCTTGTAATGTATTATCAACAATAAAGTAATGTCACATACAATAAATATTTTAAAAGTAAGCTATAAAATCATAAATCAGTAGCTTCTCTCTACTCTTTGTTCACCCTCGTTGTTTACAAACAAGTCACGGCAACACGAACAAAACTAAACGAGGTAAACATACACATTCCGAAGTATTAATTAAGACTAACAAGAAAGAAAATAAACTAGCATGCATCCGAGCAATAATCCGCGCGATTACCTCTGCTCATGAGCAAAGCGAGCATAAACGCACGCTTTTTGAAAAAAGAATGCCTTCATCAAAGGATTAAAGTTCAGTGGAAGAATAAATTTTAATTTTTCACTCGACGTACTTTGGTTAGAGAGACGTTCCTAACGAGATAATAAATTGTCGAGATGCGATGTCATTACAGAACTATTTTAAGATAATTATGATGTTTTTGAATGAGGATTGATGTGGTGATTAATGGTTACATGATTATAAGTAACTTCATAGTGGACTGATTAAGAATTTCGAAGAATTATAGGAACGATTATCACCTAGAAATAAAGAAATTCTTTGAATAAGAAAGATACTTTTGCTCAGCAGTGGGCAGATAAAGACTGAAAATGAAATGCAACGCTATGGTACGAGAATCTTGTGCATTTAATAGAGGATAGTTAAAAGTAACGTGTCCATAGCACACGTGTGGCCGCCGCTAAAACGTGCACTAATTTTAACTCTGAAACGAAACAAAATAGAAAAAGTCACGCTTGCTTTTAGCGAGAGAGCTCCCCGTTACGGCATACGATACGGGGACGATACGACCACGATACGAAGAGAGCGAATTGTGGCCTCCACATTCCCCATTTTTACACTGAAATGGATTCTTCTGGCATGTGGAAGCTGGTGCATTGTTGCGTAGAGTATTCATAAAGTTTGGCTTTTGATGGAGAATTATGCATGAAACGCGTGGCTTTGTTTTAAATTACAATAATTCTGATTCGAGCGTCGGCGGGTGGGAGTAATGAGTGATTTGTTTGAAATTATATTTCATGATATGACGTAACGTATTTCTGTCTACAGTTACACGAATTATATGTACAATATCATTTGTTCCTTTTTTATTTAAATTCACAGAATTTATTTCGCGTGTTTATGAACCCTTGAGTTTTATAAGCGAGATAATATTAATTCAAATGCTTTTGAAAAGGTTTTCCCAGTAACCAACCAGACATTGTAATTAGATGGTTATGTAATCTTATTGTCCATTGATACTTGTATACAAAGGTAGTATCAAAATTATGAAATTCGAGTAAATATTGACCTTTAACTGAGAACACAATTGTCTAGAGATAGTCTTAACAAATAAGGATAAAACAACAACGAGTACTTTATCAGTGGTAGAACAAACAATCCTTCGAACTTGTTACAAACTTAGAAATTATTTGAAAGTTCTAAACAATGTGGTGTCGTGTGATATAAAACTAAGTATTGGACTCACTAATAGCTGGGAACGGACAGACAGACACTCGTGTACCGTGTTTTGTTAGTAGGAGATGGATAAACAAACTCACAAGCACCACGACATAATATTGACCTTTTATCATCGAGTTATACATACAGGTGGATTGTATAACGTGTCGAGCAACTACAACGTCAACAAATATGTTAAATTTAAAACATGTTTTTTTGTTCGGCCTCGCACAACGACTTTTCCCTCTGTCGTGAGCACTTTTTACATACACTCAGATCAGAAACAACTATTTGTAGAGGTGAAATAATTGTTCTGTGAGAGAATTGAAAGTTGTCAAATCACTGCGCCAACCGTGCATGCATTATCAACAAAACAACTAAATAGCGTTTAAGATGTAACTTTAGTAATAGAATTCCATCCTACATTGAACTAACTTCAACCCCAAATACATATGTACGTAGTTATCTCCTAAGAACGGATCTGTTGTCTGTGTAAAACTATTCATGTATTGGAAAACGCAATATACAGGGTGATATATTACGCAGGCAGCCGCCGTAATGCAACACAGGAGCGGCTTATTATTCACTACAATATTTTTATGACTGTATGTGTGTAATGGTATACTAAAATATGATTTATAAACACATTCCTATCAAATACTTATTTAAATTGATTTGTTTATTTATTGTTTTATTTAAATCAATGCCGCTATAATCACTAATTAATATATGCAAACATTACTAAATAACATTAAAATTATTAAATTTAAATTTCATTAAAATCATGTCATTTTTATAATCATAGTTATTATTTTGAAACTGAGACAATATGAATCTGTTAGCATAATGCGTAAGAAGTTACCGGGACATAAATTTAGGATTAAGAATATAGTGAAGATTATTTATATATAAAATATTTTTACGGCACTTAATATCTATGAAAGATTAAGTTTTTGTATTAGATAATACTACAAGCACTTTGAGTTCTCATTTATATTAAAATTAAAAAAGGTATTGAAATATCGAACATAAATTAATTGCACAGCTGGAGCGCATGAGCCGTGACATCGAAGTAATTACAGTCAACAGTTTTACTGGAATTTGTTGCGGCAGGGAACAGAGGGAACCCTTCTGTAACATATTTTAAATCGCCGCCTGCTTTTTGGTTTGATATTGGAGTAGAATTTAAAAAAATCCCGTATACCTCACCTGTATACAATAGATTCGAAATCCATCGAAAATTGCTTTCAGAGAAATGTATCTACAATAAAAAGTTCAGAACAAACTTTTGTCAATAAAGTTCTAAATAAAAGCAATATGAAAGTTATATCAAACGTGCTGAAAGTGATAATTATTTCATGTTGTTATTGTATCGAATCTGTACACATTCAATTTATTAATACGAATAATGTATTGTTCTTTTTGCACATTCCCAAGTAAATACCTACATTGAAAAGTATTAGAATAAGTATTGCTACTTTTATTATATAGGTACACAGTAGTGAATATGTACTCGTATTTCAGTATCCCCCAAAACCGAACGAGAATCCGAAATACATTAAATCCGAGTAAAATAGTTATAGCCAATTCGTAGCACATGCTACGCGGCTACGCCGCTACGTCGCTACGGTGCTACGTAACGTTACGATTTACCGACTCGCTGTCGAGTGAGGTATATTAAAATCATGAATATTGTTAGTCATATCAAATCTATAGCTTTATTATGCAAGTTTCTTCAGTTAATGTTAGCATGACGTAAGGAATGTGGCTTAGTAGTTTAAAACTTAAATCTGAACCGTATCCACGACTTAGGATATTCGAGTCTGAAAAGTTTTTAGGGGTACGAAGTTTAATACTAAATGCTTACGATCAAATAATATTTGGCGAATACTGAACGAAAACAAAACCCGGAAATAAATTCGTATTGTGAAAGATATATTTTTACTTCATTTAAAGAAAGTCATTGAAGTGCCCACTTCACAGCTGAATCCCTCTCGACAATGTCACACCAAGGTTAATGAACATCTCAAAACCAAGATGTAATACTTTTCCTCTCAACATTTTCAGTTTCAGTAATTTTTCATATTGAAACAAAAGCCTCTTTGAAACGGGGTCGAGTGTGCGCCATGAAATTCAGCCCACAATACTGTGGGGGTTGAATTCAGACTCTTTCATCCCCAAGTGTTTCAGTGAGTACATACTTTTTAATTGAATTCAATATTGTCAAACGGTCGAGTTATTGTTAGCGGGATGACATTATTTTAATTGGTAGGTGTTGGGGTTTGAATGGCCGCTCAATGGAAACCTGGAAGCTTGTTAGGCTTTGTTGGAAGGCTATACAGGTTTGAAGTATCAATTTGTTCAAATTGTAAAAAAGATACCGGACCGTGATTAGATACCGCACCGTGAATTAAAATAAACGTTATCGATATTTATTGAAACTTAGTTTTCAACCCGTGTAAATGGCTCTAATATTTAACATTATCACACACATGACGTGTTAGGAACATGCACGTAACCGCTGGCAGGTTGAGCTCGCAGACAGCATACCGGACCTAGCAGCCTGTACATACGGGCACACATACAAACAGACTAATATGTGTATCCAAAGCATGCCTACATTCTAGCCGAGAGGCTGCACGCCTGAAAACGCTCATCTCACATTTTATGAGCAAAATGTCTTACGAGTCCCTCGCTTAAACTTAGCACTACGGCTTAACATGCGCCATACATTATAACATCTCCGCGACAATACACTTTCTTAGACATTCCAGAATTCTCAAAGCTTTTAAAAACTTGAAAGTGTTGACTCAAAGTTGTGTCGGAGTACTGAAGCGGACTCATGTATTGGATTATTCAATATAACGTAGTACGCGTAAGCATTATAAATTCTCGCGGAGGGATGATTGAGACAGACGCAAACTTCCTCAGACACTCGCGGAGTTAACTCCTAACACGACCCGAATTTGCATTATCACTGAAAACAACGGATGCCGCTTTTGAATAATCATTATCATTTTCCGAACAATTAATTTTTTGGCGGCTTTATCGCTTCGCTAATGCCAGTAATTACTTCCAATTAATTTTGCTGTTAACACTATCACAACACTGCCCAAACCAATTCAATTTTCCGTTCGGCCTATGCGAGCGACGCTTTTATTTAATAAATAAAATTTTAACCTTCTCTCGATTTGTTCAAACATTGAATATTATTGTTTCAATTCCGATGTAAATAACACAGTAACGGATAAATATATGTGACCGAAATAAATGTGCGCAAACACGGATTTATCTTATGATCCACATCTACCTGTTCGGATTTTTTATGCCGCATTTAAGTATCGTCGCCGTACCTGTGAGAATCGTTCCTGAGCATCCAGGATTTCGATGAATAATGACAGCTTCTGATCCATAATAGGAAATCCATTGCGAGGCTGTTGCAGGAGGTGTCGCACCGCCTCGCGCACAGCTGCTGGCGTGCTCGGCGTGCATGGCGTGCCCAGCGTGGGGTACGGGCCCATCAAGGCAGACAGGCCGTGGAAGGTAGCCGACGTTTTTGGAGGGTTTTGTACACCACCAGGCAAAGATAAACGGCGCGACGTGGACGGCGGCACGGCGCCGTAACCGTTTGTCATAATCGCTGGTCTTTGTAACTGATAGTCACTTCGGGAGGACGGCAGTAAGGTCGCGCGCGGCAGCGTGGACATGGAGCCAGGCATGGGCCGCGGACGGCGCGGCACCGGCTGCAGCAGCGGCACCGGGCCCCACTCATCGTCCACCGAGCCTATGGAGTGTGGCCTCCGCGCCAAGTGATTCACTGGAGGTCTCGGGGAGACAACACTCTGAGGTCGTCGCGGACGCCGGTCGTTTTGAATCGGATTCGGCGGCGTGTATGGACTAAAGCCATCGAAGTCTTTAAGTTGTGCAGGCGTGGGTCTCTGCGTGTCAGGTGCAGGTGGTGGTGGGTCCTCCCAGCGAGGCCAGGCGAGCGCTAAAGAGTCGGGCTTGCGGGGCGGCGGTGGCCTGGGCCGAGCCGCCCCCTCGGTCATGGCGGCCTGTCCCGGCAGCGCGTCACATGGCGCGGCGTGCGTCGCGCGCGGCGTCCGCCGGTCGACTGGCGTCGCGACGCTGCATCCGTCCCGTCTCTGCATCGACGCACTCTATGTTTTGGTTTGTGGACGATTTTTTTCACGACACTCGTTTGTTTTGGACGTGCGTGAGTTACGTGTGTATTGGTATTTGTAACGAATTCGATGCTGAAGTTATTTATTGGTTTGGAAAACGCTCCGACACTGAAAAATCAGTAGGGAATAAAAATAGATGTGATTCAAAATATAGAAAACGATTGGTTTGAAAATAAACAAGTTAATTGTGTTAAATGCGTTCACTTGATTCTTTGGCGGCTAACTTGTTGTATAATAACGTTTATACATATTATATTGGTTTATTTTCATACAGAACGAGGAGAAGCTACTGCTCGTTGCTGAAAATTTAAATACTCTATTTTTGTGTATTTTTCAATAATAACTAAGCAACAACGTCTTTGGAATCGGAAACATAATGATGTTTACAAGTATGTCAACGATTGATTGTTGAAACTGTTTATAAGTATTGGTCAATATAAAGCTATTATATGATATTAAGATTTTTTCTGACTGTAAAATTTAGTATAACAATGACAGCCCGTGTCTCAACCCCCGGCTGCAGCGGCCGGTCCATAATGCCCGCAGCGGGGGCCATTCTGAAATATCGCCACATCCGCGCCCCGGCCGCGCCCGCTGCCTGTATCGCGCCGTACTAAACCTATGATTTACAGCTCCCGACACTATAGCAGTACCTGTGCACGCGCTATTGAAGGTCTCTGTAAAACGGTGTGTTTTCTACTGCTTGCAACAAAATCGATAAAATTACCAATTTCATAACACAATATGAACAAAAACACTTAATTATTCTCGACTAATGGACGTGAACACAACAATGGTATTTAATTGTAGTGCAAAATACAGAGACAGGACAACACAGTGTACCACAACATCAGCGTCTTAACTATATCGTTATAACGTTAAGCACAGACTCAGGGAATATGATAAATGGCTGGACTCGAGTGGATGCAACGAACTCCGCAGCTTATAATGCATCTCAAGTGCTGTTATTTCAGTGCACCAACCGATACTCATTTTTAAGGGTCGGTTTATAAATAGGTGGGCATTTAAAGGGTTATTTATAAAGCGTATTACACACGATCGGGAATCGATCGGCGGCATACTTACAATCTTGATGTGTGTGTTTCGAATTGTAATGGAGTTTGGAGTTGTATGAGGTTTGCCAAAGTTTTGTTTAAGGCGATGTTTATGGAATTATTATAGTGCTTCTTTGGCTGTAAATGTGACTGGCGAGTACTAAGATCCATGTTTGATAATCGGGTCGGAAAAGATAACAATATGGTTTTGTTCACAAAACCATATGAAATTCACCGGCGTATTTAATATAAAGAGATAAAGAGATAAAGATAAATTTATTCGCAAATATGGGTACAATACAGGTGATAGAGATACATTTTCGTGGTTCAGCCATACTTTGCCAGGAAGGCATGCAAATTTTAACACACACAGAATTTAAGTTTTATTAGAAAAATTATAAACAAATTAAATTAAACAGTTAAAAAGATTAAGTTAAATTAAAAAGATTAAGTTGTAATAGAGAAACAATAGACAAACTAAATTAAAAATTAATAATGACAACAGGCATCTTGGTAGTTACATACACAAGGATTTCAAAATTATTATTATCAATCCGATCTGATTACAATAACTCTACACAACAAAATCCTTCTCATGCAAAAAATCACTTATACTATAATATGTTTTATTCAACAGAAATTTTCGAATCGTCTTTTTAAATTTCAATATGGGCAATTCTTTCCAGTGTTTAGGTATTTTATTATAAATAACCGGCGCCATGCAGTAAACACTTTTGCGCATAAGTGCTGTTTTAGCTGTTTGTAGACACAGTAAACTATTGTTGCGCCTATTCCGTGGGAAGTTATCGGAAAGGAGTTGAAATTTAGTCGGGTTTGATTTGACAAATAACGCGACTTCTAGTATGTACAGACAGGGTAGGGGTAAAATGTTATATTTTTTGAAATATGGCAAGCAACTCTCAGTGGTTTGCAGTTTAAAGATAGCTCTTATACATATTTTTTGTGCTTTAAATGCTGTTTCTCTTCCCGAAGAGTTACCCCAAAAAATAATACCGTACCGTAGGTGCGATTCCACTAGGCCATAATAAGCCGTGAGAAGCGCATCTATATATACTACTGATGATAGTGTGTGCAAAGCGTATGCGGACTTACTAATTTTTTTACATAAAGAGTCAATGTGCGATTCCCAATTTAGGTTTTGATCTATTATGAGTCCCAGGAATTTAGTATTTACTACTTCTTCTATTATATTATTACCGTGCTGAATGTTAATATCAATGCTAGGAGTACGCTGTCTAAAATGTATAGCTTTCGTTTTAGACAAATTAATTTTTAAATTATTAGAGTCTAACCAGTTCACAATTTGTTCTAAACTATTATTAATGTCACTTCTATATGTTTCTATATTTTCACAAGGTATTGTTATTGTGCTATCGTCTGCAAACAATGTTACTGGTTGTTTAATACATTTCGGTAAGTCATTTATGTACAAAATAAATATGAAAGGGCCTAATACGCTCCCCTGCGGTACTCCAAATAAAACTTCACGTTCGGTGGACCTAAATATTTCTTCACGTTTATTATTTATGTTGATTTTATTGATTTCAGTTTTTTGTATTCTATTTTTTAGGTAAGATTCGAGAAGGTTTAGTACGTTGCCTCTAATGCCGTAGGCTTCCAATTTTGTTATTAAGGTAGGATAGTGTACATAATCGAACGCCTGGGTCATATCACAAAATATGCTACACACGGGATTTCGTTTGTCAACATTACTAAGGACATTGTATAAAAAGTCGTATATGGCCATATTAATTGTTTTATGTATTCGGAAGCCCTTTTGTTCTTCGCATAGTATGTTAAACTTTTCTATGAATTTATAGAGTTCATTATAGATGTATTTTTCGAATACTTTAGATAAAACGGGTATTAATGAAATAGGTCTATAATTTTCCATTAGTTCTCTATTTTCTTTTTTAAAGAGTGGTTTTACAATTGATATTTTAAGGGCGTCTGGATAGATACCCGTGCTGATTGAAAGATTTAGTATATAACTTAGGTGACTGCATATTTCCATTGATACACTTTTAAGTACATGGGTGGTAATGCAATCATACCCTACACTATTCGTATTTTTCAATGACATTATTATTTTATGAATGTCTTGTGGTACACTGGGAGCCATGAACATTGATTTACTATTTGTGTTAATTTTACAATATCATGTTATTGTTTACATACTTTATGAAAGTTTATGTAACATATACAAGGAAATTGGTTTATGGTTGCAAATTAAAATAACGCGGTACACCGTGAAGAAAACATATACAAACATAAATAATGAGAGCCAGTTCCTGGTATCATTACATCCAGGATTATAGCGAGGATATTATGTGGCGAAGAAGGTAAATACCAACAGCACAGGAACTGCCACTACATCAGGTTACATACGAGGAGATACACAAGCATTTAAAGCTACACGTAACTGTAATACCTTCATTGATTTTCGAACTTCATTACAAAGTCATAAGGTTGAGAATAGATTGTTTAACATTGATATAATAATAGGCTATCTTGATTTGCTGTTGTCTACACATGCGCTCGAGGAAATATTCTCCGAGATATCTCAACTTCAAATGAAGCAAAAAGTCTGTCTTCATTATTTTTCTGTAACGAAAACACGCGAAACGTTTGAAACAGAATATTTGAAGACGTTGCCTGTTAAAAGATTAAATTGTTGATTGTACGAAGTAGAAGTTATGTATATTATTGTAAATTGGTCTTCAAAGGGAAGCAGAGAGAAAATATTAAATGAAAACAAAAATAGGTAGATGGTACATTTTCAGAAAACCGAAGCCTCTGTAGCAACAAAATACAGTGACTCTACACAACTCTGAAGCCCAACACACAGTTGGCGAGGATTGACGTTGAGACCACATAACGTGCACTGCAATCACCCTGTAGATACACGAATAGAGTGTGGATCACCCTGTATCGTTAGCCCTCGCACGCTAACACGCTATGGCCGATTTCGTGACACTTGAATGGGATTTCTGTACACCTTCCGACATTGATGGTGCTCCTAACTACACGTTGAAGTTACGTCAGTTTCAAATAATTGTTTTTGGATTTTTTTTAGAGTAAAATAGCAGTGTTGACATTTAGAAAATGCCAAAAAAAGAATAAAGTCTGTATTTTCATCAAGAAAAGCTATAACGAACGTTATCAATATTGAAATTATCATTATTATTGCTTGGCAGTGACGTCCAAACGTAAAACCCACTACCATAACAATGAAACAGTGGAATGCTACTCAGTTACTCCTGTAAAACGCTTTATCTTTATTAGAATTTTAACTGAAAATCTTGAAAGTGTTATATTCCCGTTAAAAGTGTTTGTAAACATAGTCAGCAGGAGCAGGGACGTCACAGAGGTGATTTAAAATAAAATTACGATCGATCGTTCGAGGTTCATAACCCGAGCAGCGTTAGTTTATGGGATGTATAAATTAATGGCTGTAAAGTACATACTTTATGAGTTCTTTGAGCTTATGAAGCAATGGTGTTCAAACTGTTCGGTAATAAACAGTGATCAGGGAATTTACTACAAATTACATTTTACTTGTACTCGAGTAGGCTCGCAATTTCAGTAGCACCCTGAAAGCCTATTCGGGCTAAGCTCTATATTTTCATATATTTTATTAAACATCCCGGGGATAAACACAGCATCCATATCCCTTACCACGTCCTAAGTAAAAAAAGTCTCAAAGAAAATCCCTTTTTAATCCAGCCATAAACAAAATCAAGGGAGGAAAGGGATTCTCGAGATCAAAGGGCATCTAAGCAAAAATGCTTCGGTTCCGTATACATACATATATTCGTAATTCCTTAATACCATATTAGGAATGCGTGAGACGCAATTTTCATATGAAACTATAAATCAATTTGTTTTCCAGAAAAGGGATAATCGGCCCACTGGGCAGAATTCCTGCTCTGCTAGGGCTGAGAAACAATTGGAAACTTCATAGATATTTATCGATACTTTTGAGGGCAGAAATTTTTAATATTCCAACTTGAACAGGAATGTTTACGAAAGCAGCATAATTGCGATCGAGTGTTTGGGAGCGGCTCTTGGGATTTTTTGTTCCTCCCTTATAAAACGTTTAATTAATGACATAACTTATTTGTAGTTGTTAAATATATTTTCTACGTGAACGTTTCATGGATAAACTTTTAGCTGAGAACTAAAATTTAATATCACTTCTCAAACTCCGAGTCGATTACGAAGGTAGTCTTTGAAAAGATTCTAAAGTTTTTAACTTACAACTTTATTATTTACTTGAACTCGAGCACCGCATTTTATTTATTAATTAATAAAAACTGGTAAAGTAAAATAGGCGAGGTGATCGAGGCGATCTAAGGAAAAGTATTACGTCAATTAAAAGTAAAACCTAAACTCTAAAATGGCAAAGAGGTCACACTAGCCTAGTTCCGCGCCCCGTCGCCCCGCGGCGCCACCGTCAACTGTCGCGACCGATGTCCCGAACTATTCCCGGAATGTGTGACAATACGAGCGATTGTTTCGACGCCACGCTCCTACAACTATTGTATTTATTTAAGACAACCTATACATTGTTACATGTTACAGTATTCGTGATTTTAGTCCGGAATGTTTAATTTGCCAATTGTTGTGTGTCGAGTTACACTATACCCTACACAGATATATGTACATTATGATTGTTTCTATCTAGGATTGGAGAGAATGATCATGGTAATCATACTGAGAGATTGGATAGTTAATCTTCCAGAAAAATAGAAATTTTATTTCGTTCTAATTGCAATATATAGATAAGATTTTTATTATTATAAAGAAAAATTTCGATTTCTAGTTTCATATAAATGCTACTGCAGTAACTCATAGTTTGAATATATAGGAGACTGAAAAAAAAGAAACGGTTTAACTAACCAAGTGTAAAGAGGTCCGCAGTATAACATGTAGTTCTGGAGAACAAAACTAAAGCTCACAGTTCACGCATAAATTACGAGCTCAAACGTTATTATTCATGGGAGTGCGGGTAATATGGCCAGCCGGCAAACACGGCCAAATGATGATTTAATATTATAATTCACATAAGACCCTTTGCAGGCCTGCAGGCCACTCCTCACTCCGCACTCCTCACTCCTCACTACACTCAATTTAAACTCGAGCTGGAAAGCAAATCGTTACCGAGACGGACGTAAGTCAATTTGTGATATCTTTGAATGAACGACGAGCATCGCTGTGCGAGAGGCAAGATGTTTACTAATTGACTTGAAGAAGCCAGACATGTATTGTGAATTAAATATACTTGGAAAGGTTACTGAACGATTAGTTTGATTATCAAAACTGGAACATTCTAACTACAGTGTTAAAAGAAGTGAAGATACAAATTTGATGTCAGCGACAATTTTGTAGCCACAATTACCTTTGAGTTTTTCATGAATCTTAGTTTATGAAGAAATAAAACATAACTATGATAAATGATCGGTTTGTCGGCAATAAACAAGAAAAAATATTTGATTAAATTGTAAAATATTGGCCGCACGAGCCTACCCTGAAAATGAGATGAAACAATATTAATTTCAGTGGAAATTTTAAACAATATCGCTTACGCTTACGCAACACCTTTGTTTTTATGGAAAATGAAAAAAAGGTTTTATCGTGACGTTGATCGAGTGGCTATGAATTAAAATCTCACCTGCTGTTATATTTTAATTAAAGAATAAAATTGTTATTCGGTTTTATATTTAACAGTTTACTTGTGAGTGCACGTACTCATTCACCTCATGCTATGTAAATTAATAAATAATGCAAAATATAATTTCATTTAACTAGCATATAAACCGCTTATTACATAAGTCTTATCATCAATTTATATATCAAAATGATTTTCACATAAACCCACATAGCTAGCAACACATCAATAGCAGGTTCGGTGCTCTGATCAGAAACAATGCGTTCAAACAAGGAGGTGATCAATCAACGCCCTCTAGACGTGTAATTGCGTTCTCAATCGACGGAGAGACGGAGCTTACTGCAGATCTTAAAGATTGCTTCGTCCGACACTGCTTACTCGGCTACGTGCTTCAACGAACGAGATAAAAAATATTGCCCGAAACAGCTTTTAGATAATTTTATAAACGTAATCTTTGTATTATAGAAAGAGTACTTTTATGCTTAATTTTTATTATGACCTGTAGGTAAGGCACGAATACAGTCTAGCACCTGCTTTGCTGTACTGTATATAATGTCCCCTATGTTTTTACATAGGGGACATTATATAGCCTTATAACCTTTTGGTTATAAGGCTATAGCCAAAAACCTTCCAACGTCAATATCCGCACTATATAAATGTTTTATCGAAAAACCTATAATTATTTACCCTGCCTGAAAATCGAAACCAAGCCCTATTGCTCGGGGTCTGTGCAACCACTCCGCTAGCAAGGCAGTCTTTCGCCATGCGCCCTACTCTTAATGTTTAGAAACAATTCAATACCCGTTTAAGCTATTCGAGTGGCCAATTATATGAAACATGAAAGGTTTCACTGAATACACTCGAGCGCCGCGCCAAACCCTTACACTTTACATAACATTGAATAACTTGAGAACTAAGTACTAGATTTATTGGAAACACTTAGTTCACGCAAATTAAAATTTACAACATTATTTTATGATGGCAGAACAGGATACACTTATCACTATCTCTTACCTTCTTGTGGGTCCCATAAGATTTAACTAAGATACTAACAGACACTAAGCAGCACTTATCTCTAAAAAACTTGATCATTTTGAACCCATTTGCCAGACGTGGTAGCTATGGCAAGACCCTTTTTTATAAAACTGTAAGTAGGTATACTACAGAAATTCTTATATCGAACATAATCACACATGAAACAAGTAACAATAATTACATATGTATGTAAGTCACTGGACAAAGTTTCTTAGTTCGGTGTTTTCTGAACAACTCATAAAGAGTAGATAATATGTCAGATACTTGTGCGTACCGCTCCAATTAGTGCAGCCGATAGTTTTGTGCTCAACGCTCAACGTCATGTTATGTTAACATCATGTTCGGCATGTTATGTCATTAGTACACATTTTGACGTCATGTCAGAACATTCTATGTGTTCAATAAGCGCTTTGCCTGTAGTTACAGCGTATCTATGTTCATGTTAGCGAAATGAAAAGTTACAGGTAACAAACATAGTTTTGTAAAAACATGTTTTTAATAAAACTAGTTTTAATATTTCAGTACCAAATCTGTTGTTATACCATTATACATTAAATAGACTAGCAGAGGCTAGTCCAGAATACATTTAAATCGCATTACACAAAGCCTAAAAGAATCCCAACGGAGCGCGAGTTGTGTCCATTTTAAATTCATTACAGGCTGAAATTCATTGTATCATCATTCTTTTTGTTGTTGTCCCAGCAAAAAGAGTAAATACACAAAGAAAGGCTCCTTGTGCTCATTAATCTTGTGCTAATATATTCATAATTATGCTGTTCTTGGCGAGCACAACACGGGCTGACGTCAAACTTGCACATTTTAACATTCATCCCAGTTGATACTGTAACGTGATACTGTAACAGCCAGTTAACACGGAATTCCTTTCTTTATGTATGTGTATGGGTGTAGGTAAATTGTTTATATGACTAATGTATATTTATTTTAAAGAGATAAGGAATGTTTTATACTATCACTTAAATCTAGCTACTTGACGTTTAAATCACCAGTCTCATGAAAACAGCCAAACATTAAGATCGTGATTCAAGAAAGCAAGCCAAAAATATTTGCGACTGTTGTATAGTACCGGTTATACAATACAGCACAGACAATGGTACAAATAGTTTTCCATTAGCGCTATTTACTACAATAACTTGGGGTCCACCCCGGGGGTGTTGGGACCCCGTTGCCATGGTAACGTGAGACAATGGCCCAATGGCCCACAACAATGGAATGACGTAACGAGTTTTTAACAGGTCATTTTATGTTCCCGTTGTCTTTTTCTGTCGCAAGTACACTTACATTAAACAATTACTAGTTTTGTTTTGACTAAAATGGTGGTATTTAAACTATTTTAATGTATATCTACGAAGTATTTGTCGCTTCAGTATCTGGTATCATCATCACCTATAAATGCCCACTGCTGAACAATGGAGAAAGTTTGAGCATTAATCACCACGCTTGCTCAAGGCGGATTTGTTTTATAACCAAAAAGTGATATTCTATACATATATTGATTAAGCTACATATTTGTTTCACGTTCTATGAAACTAGACCTCTGAATAGGAAATGGATACTCTTTTTATGTCAGAGCTTGTACTGTTACTATAAACCTTAAACGTGGCAATAAACTGTTTAGCTCTCAAGTAAAGGAAACAAATATAGTTACTGCTCAAACAGTAAACTAAAGTGTTAATTTAAAGAATCGATAGTGAAATGTTAATAAGCAGCTAACGACAGTTTAATGCACAAAGTTGCTTCCACCTGAGTGTGGCGGCGACACTAACGCCCTCTCCCGAGCACTACAATAAACTTATATAACAAAAATGAGACACTAAGATGCACTGTATTTTAAGAAAATATTTAGTTATTTCAAAAGGAAAATTATGAAGAAAATAATGTCTATTATAAGCTCAGCATGGAATAACTCAGTCGTAGTCTCTATGGTATTACTAATTTCAAATTCAAGGCTTCTTTTCGATTCATGAGTATTATATAAGGTACAAATATTTCACATAGTTCTTCTCTTTAGATACATTAACGAGTTTAGCCTCTAAAACAATGATTTCGACAGCAAAAACCATTCAAGTCTCACATAAACTTAAAGAACAAAATCTTTTCTCAGCACTCGCAAGATATAATACGCGGTCTGATGAAGCACCGCTCCAAACTCGCCACGAAAACTAACAAACTTTCAAGTGTTATTGAATGTTTTAAAAGAAAACGCTAGACTTTGACGATATCTCAAAGATTAAAGAGGAATCCCCGGGAACAAGCGGCGAGGTGGCGAGCTAGTGAGTTGGCGACATCGCGCCGCAAAACTTGCGAGGTACATGAGATGTGGCCGGCGATACTTCGTGCCAAACGACATTCTACTTGGAACAATGTTTTTTTGAAGTTAGCCGCCGGATAAATGTTCGGAGCGATATAAGGATAACAGAGCGCCGCTTCTCTTTGTGTTCCTAAACGCGGTGTTTGGCCGAGATAGTTTCTATTGCTTATATTGTTTTCATAGAATGTTTATTTCAGGCGTCCTTACATAATCGTGTCATAGTAAAATAAACTCAAAAGTTACTTATGTTCATATTTGTCTAGTGTTTAAAGATGTTGATTTCAATAGCATATGTATAATACTTAGTATATATGATTACTCCAGTCTTGTCTCTATTAGTTTATAGATAACAGATTTCAAAAGGCATGGAGGTGTAATTTATGTTATGGATTACTGTTGGTACGGTTGTTGGTTGTTAATGAGCATCCTGACCGACTGATGCTGCTAATCCTCGAGGACGTTCCTTATTCCCAACTCTGCCCTTCTCAACCCTTCATTTACTGTTCCGTTTATTTGTTCAGAATGATTCACAAGATCCCTTTAAGGTTTTTAATAATGTTTTCAACAAAGTAATTTATTCTATTTTAAAGCAGTAATTAGTCCTTCGTGAGTTGAAGTTATTGCGTTTGTGAGGGACACGGATACTTTCACAAACACAAGTTGTGTTCCGGAATCGACACAACTGTTGGTTGTGCAAATATTTACGATCCCGTACAAAGTAGGAATCGAACCCCAGCCTCGAACTGTACTAGCTGTATCAACACTCTTTGACGGGTCACTGTAGTGATCCCGTATCGAAGGCCGTGTTTATTAGTGGTCATTTACAGAATGTATAATGTTAATGGAAATAAAAAAGAAACAGTATATAATTACTCAGTTTTTTTTTGTGAAGTCATCGAATTTCATTACCTTACTAGTTAGTCAAAGACGTATTCAAATGTCCATTATCAAAAATTTAAGGGATTTTTAACAGCCTTGAGAAGACGAATAATTACAAGGTTCTTGCCGAAGGTTGTGTTAATTGTACTGAGCTGCAAAGGGGAGTAATTCGACCGATGAGCAGACTGCTATTATCGACTCGACGTATTTCTACTTCCAGTAAAAGTCGTAAAGAAATTTTGCGCTTTACTGCCACCAGAGTTCAACAACGGTATTCGACTGAAGTCATGAAAATCAGATCAGGATTACACAAGTCAGAGTAATTGTATTCGTCTTACGACTTAGATAAAGTTTTTATGAGATGTGTCACACCGGGAAAAGAACGGATGGTTTTGATAAAATTATATAAGTAGATATTAAAAAATATTTGAAACGTTTTGTATATTTTTTTTTAAATTGAGCTTCGTTTATGAGTTTAAGCTAGTCAAGTGAACTCGTTGAAAAGTTATTTGATAAAATAATGAATTAATTAAGGCTTAAGAAAAACAATTTTTAGCATTAAAACCAATTCAAGCAAATATATTTAAACAAGCTTGAAACTACGATATAATAATACTCGAAGTATACCTACAGGTGTGTCCGCTCGCCAACAGTCCCCGCTGCCACGCGGACATATTCACCAAAGTATTTGCTTACCCAGGACAAAACGAACCGAACCTATACACACACGCATGTGTGCTGGCCCTGCCCGCATTCAAATACTTGCTCCAATTCAGATTTGGTATTAAAAATATATTCGTGTTGCGAATTCTACTTAATGGAGGTAAAGAGTACAAATTTTAAATAGCGCAGATTGATTTTCTGCAGCGCTTTCAGTTTCACATGCATAGAGCATCGGATGAACGAAAATGATGAATACGTTTATAACAGTAAACATGAACAAACAACTACAATGCTTCTTAACCAAATATGCGATTCAATCACGAATAATCTAACCAAGTTCAACGCAAACAAAACATTCAAAATAATATGAGTTCACATGTAAAGAATATCTCCAACATTTTGCCAGCCTACATAAATAAGGGCGGCAGCAAACGGAATATAAAACGCAATAACACACACGTCAATATGCATCGCAGGTGTTCGCCTTCCAATATTAATACTGTGCTGCCCGACTAATATGCGCATTATGCATGAACGTCGCTATTTGACGCACGCACGACAAGACGCGCGTGCGAGCTACGCCTTATTATATGTTTGTTTATGTATTATGTATATCGTAATGCGGTGGCGGGGCCTGCGTCTAATTGCCCGACGACTTTATAATATTATCTAATATCACAATGTTCAAGCACTAACCCTAACTGTTATTGTACCTAGTGCTTATACAATGTACTAAGTTTAAAAACCTTATTTTAATAATTAAATTAAATTACATAAATTGTTTCTGTTTACAATCCTATCTACTCAGCTAACTAAAGACGAAATGATTCTCACAGCGTATATGTATTTTCCTTTGTTAGTCCATCACGAATGTATGACCTAGGTCTAGATAGCACATTATACGGGCTGATAGCCGACACACGCTCAATGTAAGCGATCCTAAACAGTATTCGTACACAATGGACAGCAAACTGCCCCTATGTATGTGTCGGCCACGTTTTGTGTAAACAATACGAGTTAGCGATATTTTTATGTTAATTTAATCTCAAATGTGCTTTATTAATTAATTTAATTACTTTGTGGGAATTTCTGCAAAGCTAAATTCGTTATTAAATTATTTTATATTCTCATTCGTTCCTAATGAAAAGAGCATACAAATATTATTATTGTGTACAAAATACATAATGTATACGAAATATTAATCTATGTGATAAATGAACCAGACTGAGGCAACGACCTCGTTTCCTAAAACACTTCTCAAATGTCTGCCTGAAATAATTGAAGCAATAAGTTTCAGTTTACGGACAAAAAACTGAAACCTTAGAGCGAAGCCTGACAGAACTAGGTTGAAACCGAAGGAGTACCCTTGAAGTATTTTTACAAATATTTCAGGTAATGAACTCTCGATATTTATATAAGAAAAAGAATAAAGAATAAACGTTTATAAATACGAGTAAAGTAAAAAGACTACGTGTGAAGTCATTGCCTCTACTTTGTCAAAATTGTTTGTTAAATACGACATTCTTAGAGAGACAATTTATGCGGTGTTGACGTTAAAATAATCAGAAAATAAAAGAAAAGTTACATTTCACCACTTTCGATTAAAAAAAAAATATGATGAGGTTTTTATCATATACAGATTCTATGATTAATATCGCTATAAACTATTGTATTATTTTGATAAAAGGCGACCTAAATCTGTAAGTTACCGATGACGACATATCAACTTTATTTATTTGATCTCAGAAGAAAATATAGGGATAGCTATTTCTCAGATATTCTTAGTTTGTTTTGGGCTCTACGGCGTAGCGTGATAGATGTAGCCGTCTACGACGTAGCGTGCTACGATTTGTATTCGTAGCGCGGTGTAAAAGTATTTTTGATCAACATTTACTAGATGCTATCGAGTTATTCATCGAAGCTTTTTCCGGGCTGTTACAGCCTGTTTGCTGAGTCTCATAACTTATCATAGTGACGGTGAGATATTCTTACAAAAAAAGAATATTAGACTGACAGTGTAGCGCAGAGATGTTGACAACTGAATATCAAAAGATGTTTTATGAGAACGAAAATTCCGCGAAATGTTTGGACCGTCCAACAAATATTTTTATCGAATAGCGGACAAAGGCCCACTTATATCTTCCTAAGTACATCCACATTTCATCGCTGGTCGTTTGTTTAAGGCTTTAATAAAACCTCCTCAAGTGTCCGCCTCCCGCGTCTTGTTTCACTTGTTTGAAAGTCACATTGTTGACATTACCGACATTTTCATGTTTTCAACATTAAAATTATTTTTCCTTCGTCCACGATTTAAATAAATATATTTGTAATACATACCGATTTAGTTGCTTCTTTTCTTAAGTTAAACTTACCTGAAACAAACATAGATTATGTAAGAAAACAATAACATTTGCTAGAAAACAGACCTCGGATCTACAAGTCCGTATTGAATATTATTATTGTAATATTAAAGTATGCCTGTATGAAATAATAACTTACTGAATTTAATTATTAAAAATGTAATTACTCAGAATATTTCCTTTTAACGTCCTTTAGTTTTAAAAAGTGATGAGTTAAAAACTTGTTTTATTATAATAAAAATATTTGACGTAAAATAAAAGCAGCCTGCGCGCTACGAGCGCTACGAGCGAGTTAAACTTAATAAACTCGAGCGAACAATTTAAAACTACGAAAGTTAGCGATAAGCCGCGATCCAGTTTGATTGCTTCACTAATAAATATATTGTTCAGCTAAAGAGGAAACTTTCATAATACACTATTTACTTAATCTCCAGACACCTAGCGTTGCGTACTCAATGATTATATTTTAGTAATATACCTAGATAGGTACTTGCTTTCAGAATGGTAATAATGGTTTTCACCTAGGTACTTATGACTAGAATGGAATTATTTGTTGGGAAACAAGTTTATTTTAACGAGATCTCCATTAACTAATCAAGTACATTTCAAATGTTTTTCTGAGACTATTAAATAAATAGGGCTGGTAACTTGTTTGTTTGTTTGTTTGTTTAAGATATTGTCAGGCTTAAATTTAAAAGTGCTACTACTTAGACGCCGACGTTGGTTCTATATTATTATTAATCTCTAAATTGTAAACATCTTTCAAAGATAAAATAAAAATCTTAATGTGTTGAATAAAATTTTAATACAAAATGTACATAATTTCAAATAATATTTCAGACTGAAGCCTACCTTGAACTGAAAAGCTCCTTATTACAGGAATATATCCCGATCCGCAATTTTTTTCATTCATAGTAGGCTTATTAAAATTTTCAAGGATGTTCGTGATGCGAGGTTTCATTTCAGTGATGAAAGCTCATCGCAGCTTTAATATGTTTGTAACTTGGATTACTGAAGGAAATACACGCCTTTCTATGAGGCCCGCTAACGTTGGCTGTGTACTCAAATTATAACAAAAGTAATGTAATTTCAAATATTATATCGTTATTTATTTAAATCGACAACTTGCAATGTACTTTAAGATTCTTTCTACATATTTATCAACCTACAGCATCCTACCCTGATGATATTTTTAAAATATGCCAAACATTTTCACGTAGTACGAATCTACGAATTACAAGGAAGCTCAAAGGAAAACTAATCTCCGCTACGCCGTAGCTCTGTGCTACGGTCTACAAGCTACGGTTTAAGGTTACGAATGCTTCGTAGCCTAGAAAAATAACTGTTGTGTGTGAATTTGTACCGTAAACACAATTTAGACCATTATTTGTCAGTAGTAGTCACCTATGTTGCCACTTGGTTAATAAATACTTGTGCGAAATAACAGGAGCTTGTATTAAATATACATTACGACTATACGAAAAACGTTAGAAAATGTTGTACCAGTATAAAAATATTTGAGTATTCAAATCCCAGCAAAGATCCAAAATATTTACAGTCGACGAGTAATCTCAATAAACATACGTACTCCGCCTTAAACCGCTTAAGTAATCAAAGGAAACTCTTCCATTAACGCGCTATGGTGAATTAAAACACGTGGGGTTACCCCGTAACCCCGCAGTACCAAACATACCCCGGGATTCTTGGGGGAAGTTCCCTGAATTGACGGAAGTTTTCGTCACAACACATTCTCCGCGTTCTCAGCACTAAACAGACAAACGACAGAAGTTGTACTACCGTTTGGCATTACTACTAGAAACGATCTGGGCGCATTTAATACCGTGTCGTCATTTATATTTTATAGATGTATGTGTAATTCTCTCATTAATCGAATTACAGATAAAGCAAATTAAATAACGAAACCGATTAGAGATGTTCATATTACAAAAGTCACACAGACTTGTTTCACTGTTAACTCACACACAAAGGCAATGTGCTCGCAACACTTCGAAATGTTGCTAATATAATTATATCTGGCGATTCTAAAGCAAAGGGCAAACTTGTCAGAGAAATAGAATTGAATTAAATTCGCTTGTGCCCCGTTTGTTCCCGGATTAGATTATTCTTAGCGACAACAAACTGGATCACATTGCCTTAGAAATTACTTGAAATAAACTTATTATGTTTCTGTGTTTGAAACTTTGTATAACTTTCATCTCGCTTCGGATTAAATTTTAAATAGTTTTTAATACACTGGATTCCTCTCCGATGTTGGGTATAAATGAAACTGCGCAAAAAACAGCGTTATGTTCAGATAATAGTTAGATATTGAAGATTTTCAGTATAATAAAATTATAAAAACAATATCAAAACAGCCAATTCAATTTAATATTTTTATAATTGTAAATTGATTTGTTAAAATGTTTTATTTAATATATTTCTGAACTTTATTTGGAAGATCTTAATCAACAAAAAATCAACCCCTTTTTACTAACTCGTTCTATTATGCACGCAACGCGAATACAGTATACTTAGCGACCTCCATCGCACTCGGAACAAACGGAATCTCTCTTGTCTACCCTTACACAACGTAATACCAGTGTCCTTTTATAGATGGCGCTGTAACATGCGAAGCAAATACCACCCCTTGCAAAATTTCAGTTTGCGTGTTCGACGAAGTCTCCGTCGCTAGAAAGCTCATAGCGCCCCACAGCGGACCGTAAGTGAAGTTATAACAAGCGTCAACCCCTGCCAGTTCAACTAACTTCCAATAGATGTCGCAAAACAAACCTTTTGTTGAAGCAGTGGCTTTTATTTTGACTGATCGGGTAGTTTCTTACTGATATGAAAATGTGTATTCTACAACTAGTCTCTTAATAGCATCTTACCTTTAACAGATGAGGATCCCGCTCCGCAGCGTCCAGCAACGATTCCGCCTCACTCAACCAAGCGACGAATTTTTCCAGCGATCGGTCGAAGTTCTGCAGCGACGATACAGCTGAATGCAACGCTTTGCCTCGAGCGACAATGCTGGGAATGTACAAATTAATAATCAAATTATCGTTTAAATATTTAACTAAATAATAGTTACTGAAATTACGGTTCTCATTTTGAAATAACTATTTATTATCTTTTTATGGCATAAACTAATGAGATTTTCAATAACTTCGATACAAACAGTAATATTATATTATAATAATGCCAAAAATTAATAAAACCTTAACTTTTTAGTTTTAATATTTAAGTTGTTGTTTTAATTAAAACATTTGTTTTATTCAAAACTTTATGAATGAAATATTCATGAATTCCCGTGCTAAATAGAATATTATATGAAGCACTGTGGAATATTTAATTTATATTTGTTTCATTGTACCGTTGGTAAATAAAATAATAAACCCAACAAACATAATTCTGACTTTATTATAATTATGTTGTCTCAGCTTTTGTCTGGTATTTGTGACCTGTGTTTGTGACTTTCTTGCAAAGAGAGGAGAAGCAACCCCGTGAAGCGACCCTTTGACAGAACAGTTCCAAATAAATGCAACAGATGTCGCCTTATTGTGTTACAACTTACTACGTCTAGATGGCGTACTTTAACAGTTGCCAAATTATATTAAGTACTACCTATTTGAATTATCATCTCTATTTAACATAATCATACCTGTTGTTCAGCTCATTGTATCTGTGGTTGATAGCCTCAGTGGAACGTTTGATGCGAGTCGTATCGTCATTGCGATAAACTGCAATCAGACGCTGTGTCAGCTGGCCGAATAGTTCGATCTGGTGTTTGTATTGATGCACTTCAGCGTGGAATGACTGTAGACAAAGAGATACCAAACATAAGAAACAAGAAACATTACAAAAATACTGAAACACCTACGAACAGTACAACTTCGTTAGAGTAAGGCCATCTAGTGAATGAGTCGGGAAGCTTGATAAAGAGTTTCATTCACCCTGCAATAGATAGCGGTACATTAAGATATGGTTGGTACAAATGCCTTTGGTCGTAGCAATAAAGATCGGGCACAGGGATAACCGTAATTAATATAATTAAATTGCTTTAATAACATTAACATTAATTTCCCTGGAAATTAAATCGTGGAAGAGTCACGCCATGTTTTTGTTCTTTGTGTATGGAAGAAATGTTATTTTTTACATTGGTCAATGAATAATTGCAAGAAAGTGGCAGTGTTAGTTATTTTTTTGTTTTTATGACACCTAGAACTAATTAGTAACATAGAATCCATCAATTATTATTGTAGGTGTAGGATAAATAGGTAGACCTCGTGTTCTCAAAATTGGCAATTCATTAATGACTACAAAATTCAAAACAATTGCAGACAAAGTCTGCAATTGTTTTGAATTCAAAACAAAATTTGTATAAAGCAATAGTCGAATATCTAAGAGTTCGAGGCAGTAGATAAAATACAAGGCAGTTAGGTTCCATGCAAAGTGGAATATTAAAGGCTTTCCCGCGGCCGGGTCCCAATTAACAGGGATTTATGGCGCGCATACGAGCAACTTCTACTATTACTCGTAACTTATGAGGCCAGGAAACCACGCTTTAAGAGTTTCAGTAATGTTCCCGGAGAAAAACTACGAGAATTTTCGATATTCTAAAGCTCTGAGATAAATAGAACTTAAAAATTCACTGACCGTACTTAACATTCTGACTATTTTGCCGAAATACTTTTAAGCTAGAATTTACAGCACATAGTACAGATACTGCAGAGAGAAATAATTCAGAAGATATTTTTTGAGGAGAAGAAGAAACAATTTGTTTTTCTTCTTTTTCTACACTTCCCTCGGTAAGTTTAAAGAAAGATAGAGAAGCTTTAAGCCGTGGGTAAAAGCGTACAGAGACAGTATCTACAACAGGGAGAAGCACCACAAAAAATAGTAAAAAAAATGGGACGTATTTGAAACTTCTTTCTTTCTTTGTCCACGGGGAATAAAAGCATGAGGATACGTTATATTCTTAACTTTGAGGTTATGGAGGACCTATCGGTGACGACCCCAACCCAGTTACGAAAACTTCGGGAGGAACAAACTTTGTATGCAGCCTATTTGGTCTCTACATTATTCATGGGTGTTCCCATTCTACCTATTGTTTTTAAAAGGACACCCATGTCGATATAAACTGAGTTGAAAAGTTTGTCCAACTTCAGAAAAAATTTAAATCCAAAGACAAGTGCGTTAAGGTACAAAATCGCTTATAAGTTTCACTGTCTTATTTACAAGTTGGTGTGTAACTGAGACGTTTGTGTATGTATGTGTTGGTGTGTATAAATACGACGCGAGTAATTATGCAAATGTACAAAGTTTCCGTCGGCGTCGGCACTAACCACTTCGCTCATATTTTTGCTGATTTCCACAAGAAAATTACATTACTTATTGCAAGTTTTTGTTAGCGCTGTGAGGGGGGGGGGGGCAGTTACTGAGACAGAGGGTTACCACTCACTTTGTTAGTGTCAAACTTTAGTAATATTATTTAAACTGAGAACTTTAGTTAATTAGTGTTTTGTTTCAATTCAAGCGCAGAATTTAATATATTCGTATTTGACATTGTTGTGACATAGAAGTTGACAATTGTATTAAATATAACGAAGTATTTTTTTTTAATATTTAATCACCATGCCGATCTCATTTAGGAAGATGTTAAGTTTAGTGTGGGAAAGCCAAGCTTCGGCACGATTGCACGAATAGCTCGACTCGACCGGAGTGACGGTCTCACAGAAAATCGGCGCAAAACAAGCGTTGTGTTTCGCCGTGTGAGTGTGGACCCGAAGGTCCAACCCCTCCACCCCATATCCCCAACGGCCGGCAACCCAGTCGCAACTCCTTTGGTGTTGCATGGACACCCGTCCATGGCGGGCGCCTATTGCTTACCTATCCCGTAAAAACACATGTCTTCATTTAAATGCCAAACAGAAAATAATCATGACAAATTACATTATTTATTTCGATGAAGCCCAAAAACCTTTAGACGAAGCGTCGTTTTCAAAAAACCTCTTGTCATTTAAAACCAATTTAAAAGGCAACTTCTAAAACACGCAATTCCCCAGAAACTGAATACTTCACATGACACGACAATGTCACGACGCTGAATTGCTTTCATTAACGGATTCATGTATCGAGAATCAGATCTCGAGTGAACGGATGAACGAATGAATGGAATGAATGAACGAGAAAATACCACGTCGGTCGTGTACTGCCGAGTTTCCGACTCGTGTCATTTTCTCCGAGTTGCTGTTATTGGCTCTGTTTGTAATACTATTGTGTTTCCCTTTATCCGTGGTTTTATGGAACATAATACATAACAACACGCTATTTTTACGCCTATACAAGTAGGTGGATAAAGTATTATAATACCCACCCACATCAGCCTAAACACAAATGTGTTATTTCTCCTTCGGAATTCAGAGAAAATATATACCAATATTTTCTATGGCACTAACTTGAATTCCACATAAAAATTGGACCTTACACCCTAATCTATGTAAACGATCGGTAAACTAGCAGACGGATTACCTAGCGCCGCCCATGGACACTCGCAACGGAGTAGTTACGAGTGCGTTGCCGACCTTTTATGGATTAGGGATTTGGAGATTTAGGGATTGAGGAGGGATTGGGGGAGGGGAAGGATTGGGCCTCCGGTAATCGCCACTACAACCATAATTAGGACATATACATATTTAATTTATCAAACCCCAAGCGAACGCCGCCACTCGCGCACCTATAGTTTTTCTATTGTGTCTTGAATTACCACTATTTTTATAAATATATATATATTTTACTAATATATTTTTAATAACGTCGCGTGTTACTAAGTTTCTATCCATCTACCTTCAAGCTAAATCAATTTGAATAGAACTGTAGTGTCTGTTTCAACAGACAGTACGGAGCCTCGAGGCATACAGAATACAGAGTAATGCCTGCCGACAGGTACACGCTACAAGCAGCCTCGTCCAAGATGATCTGACAGTATAATGTCCATTCAAAATGGCATACACATAAATAAATACATATACACTATCCTGCTTCCTACTTTTACAATAAATGTGAAAGTTTGTGGGAATTTATGGATGAATGTTTGTAGAAATTTGGTATGTATAGGTGATACACTGGATTAACAAAAAGGCTGCTTTTTATCAACATAAGTACCACGAATGAAGCCGTGGCCGGGACAAGTGTACAACAATCCTTTCAACCTACTCCAATCTGTAAATTATTTACATAATATTTTCGACTTTTTTTTAAAACACTAGCTTCTGCGTGGAATAGTGACTTCCTGCAGATTTTTGGTATAAAAAACTATCCTATGTCATTTTTCGAATTCCAAACTTGTATGTCTGTACCAAATTTCACAGAAATCGGATCAGTAGTTTAGGCGTAAAGAAAAACAAACAAACAGAGTTACTTTCGCTTTTTTTTTAAAACCTTGCCTCTTTTAGGCTTTTGTTCTGTGTTGTGGGTGCGTTTACAAACATACAATGTCACATACACATGACACCCAGACCCGAAACAACAAATATTAAAATACTATTTTGGATTAAAGTCTAATAAATTGATTTGACAGAAAATGTAGGTGACTTTTATACTTTGTATGTATTTTGAAAGAAAGCGCGAATACGAGACAATATGGCGTCGCATGCAGTGAACTGAGATAACACACAGTGACGTCACACCTCAGTGTTACACGATACATGTTACAGGTTGCGACGTTACGCGAAAAATAGTGTTTGTCAAGTAATCAGTAATAGTTCAGCTGTGTAATGTAATATTGATTTTGATTTCTAATATAAGGTTTGGATTATGAAGAAAAAATATTTAAGATTATAGATGTGTGTTACAAATATAAGATGACACCTTTTGTTTCTGTAGTAAGCTGACGACACAAAATATCAAAATAAAATAACACTAAGTAAATGATAGTACTACTCTACTACCCTCCCATTTTGTAAGTTTGTTTATTTAATATTCATCCAACATATTAGATATATTGCATTTTGAGTGGACATTAATGTATACTATCTATACTAACCTCTATTATTAGCTACACTCGCGCGGTTTCACCCGCTACTCGGCTCCATTTAATCCTAGCGTGATGTTTTATCGCCTATAGCACTCAGGAACATTTTACCTATCTATCAGTGAAAGAATTTTGGCACTCCGACCAGCGGTTCCAAAGATTACTCCCTACATACAAACTTACAAACAAATGTTACCTCTTTATAATATTAGTATAGATAAAGCTGGAGAGTATGTTTGTTTGAACGCGCTAATCTCCAGAACTGCTGGTTCGAATTGAATAATTATTTTGGTGTTTGTTAGTATATTTATCGAGGAAAGCTTTAGACTATAAAACATCACGCTAAGATTGGTAAGAGCCGAGCAGCGAGTGAAAGAGCGCGACAGAAGCTGGTCTTATATATTTCAAAAACAACATTACAAGTTAACAGACGCTGACTCAGCTCGGCCAGTAGTCTACCAGCATCCAGCAGCCACATACGACACGCAGACGACACCAGATTATAGTGCTGGTCACGTCCACAAACCTAATACAGTATACGGCGCCGCGACTCACGCTTTGCAATTTTATCACCTTTTTATTATAAAAATGTTAATTTGAATCTTTGTTGAAGACTTTTTGGGAAATGAGTTGACGGGGAAGGCTTCTGTTACTTGTATAGAGCATGATGATATATATGGTCGATAGAAGTTAATACATCAAAAGTGAATTAAAATATCATGCGTTTCAAATACGTAGAAAATTGAAATAATGTTTTGGTAAACTGGTTAAAGATAAATTAAAAAAAAAAGAGTAACGAATGGAGTTTCTTGCTCGTTCTTCTCCAACCGAATCTACAATATGAAACGAGCATAGTCTTACTGACGAATAGACTGACAGACTACTATTCTACGAGATCAATGGTTTAATTTAATTTTGATTTGATTGGATCAGATCGGCTACTTCATACAACACTGGGAGATATTAGAACTTAACTAATCGATTTCAATTGAGCAAACACACATAGATATCGTATATGAACTTACGCCAAGTCTTAATGCAATCTACACAGTATTCAATACTTTTCATCACTATCTCTCCGGATAATACCAGCCTTTAAGCGTATTTAAAAGTACAACAAAACGTTGCCCCACACTCGGATTTTTACATATACATTACACCCAGATCCGGAACAACAATTTATGAATTCCACAAAGAGTTTTCCGTTTTCAGCCAGTGGGCCAGCCACCGCGCCAACCGTGCAGTTAAATATATTAGCGATATTTACCTTCTGTTCCCGCAGCTGCATCTCCAGTACATCAGCGGTGTTGGCAGGCGGCTGCATGGCAGCGAGGCGGGCCTCCATGCGCGACAGCCAGGCGTCGGCGTCGCGGCGTCGGGCCTCGTATCGCTGCGAGTCGCCCAGCATGGCGTCCAGCTGCGCCTTGCGCTGCAGCACGCGGGCATTGGCCTCGTCCCAGTGCTCGCGTAGTGCTGTCACTGTAGACAAATAATAAATTTAATAAATATGTAAAGACACAAGACAAAGTCAGGTACACTATGTATGTATAAATTCAGAAATGTGAAGTTTTTATAACATTTATTTTAGGTGATTTGAAAATAAGTTTAACAAATAGAATACGAAAATGAAGTATTTAGATGTTGTTGATAATTCATACACAATTCCTTATGAATATTTTCACATATTCTAATTGTGGCATTAGGAAGCAGAAGGACAATTAACCAAGTATCCCAACGAGATTTATCAAAGTGCACTCTCTTCATTAGTGGTGAAACTTTGGTTTAAATTCAATTCTAATACAACTATCGAATCTTTGAACTACACTATTAAAATCCGTCTTCCATAATGCATAAAAGCAACCAATCTGTATCTCATTACATAAAACATGACTATGCTTAAATTATCACTTTCATTATATGCCTGTACCGTGGATCCACTATACATCAACATTATTTTGTATAAAGCAACATTTTCAGTAGAAGCCATTAGCCTAATTTGCTTCATTTCTTATCCACATACAGTACTAGGAGGAGTATCTTGAGGCACTCTGTGAGGCTTCTCTTTTAAATAAACAGTTTATATTTACCTCAGAAATGTTTGTGGCCGTCCTGGCCGCGTGTATCTTTCACGAGTCGAGACAGACCTACTTACATTAATTAATTACTTGAATTCAGAAACTGTGGTCGACTGATAACGCGTCTATATTCATAACAAAGCAAATAGATGAAAAGGTAATACTAACAGGAAAGAATGAGAAGTAAGAAGGCTATTTTCAAAGATTTCTGGTTGTAGGTGAAATGTTATGAACTAATAATATAGGAATATAATACAAAAAGGACCGCAGAGAATGTGCCCCGCTGTCGCAGCCCTCGTATTACCAATATATTACCCGACGCCCTTATAACCGAATATTCACAACACATTCTTAACGAAAGCATTACAAGGATACGCCACGCAAACAACATATTACTACAGATCAGACAGACATTTTTATCAAGATACATACATTTATTATAAGCCGCCCAAAGGGATCGGTTTGTCAAACTAAACCATGTCTATATTAATATCTATTCAGATCCCCGCCATATTCAGATGTAGGAATGTAATTCAATATTGTAAATACACGAACCGTTAAAGTTTGTTTTCCATCGCATTATAGACGCACATCTTCAGTAATGTTATTGAAGAAAACTCGCCATGTATTCTAAAAGAGATTTTCGTTCGAGATTTGACGAGATGTACAGATTTTATAATGTTATCTTGTAGATCAAGGCATGGATAAGTAAATATGGAATCAGTTGGAAATAAATTGCTTTTGAACAAGTATTCGGAGGCAGTGATAACGTTTGTGAGTAAGTGTGTAGCTAGATGTTAATGTGTGCAAGTGGTCGCGACTTAATTGAAATTGTTTGACGTCTTATGTTCAAAATTACTTATACATACATACTAGTCACAGATTTTTGATTGGGATAAAGGACTAGTTCTTTTTCTTACGCAATCTGTCTGAGTGCTCTCACTCGCCTCTTGTAGGATTTATTAAGAGAAACAGACTTTATTATTGATTGCTTGAAAAATTGCTTTTATCAATGTATAACCAACCCTGCCTCACCCTCCAAGTGCAGCCATTTCCACACGTAGGTAACCTAATGGCTTCACCTCCTACAGCCTCGCCAGCTCCTAAACCAGATCTATCTGCAATTTCCTTATTTCCTTCGAATGCGCCGCCATTTTGCGCACAAACATGATTAATTCAAACGAAACAAACAAATAATACCTCAACACAAACATTAGAAGCAATCTCATACACATGCACGACTTTTATGAATTAAATATCATGCATTTCACAACCTAATTGCATTGAATTTTCAACCTTAGCCAGTATAAAATGTGGTTCGGTTTATAAATGATGGTGAGAACGTGAGGCTCGTGGAAATAAGCCGATGTGCTGAGTTAGAAATGTAAATATTATAATAATGAATACTGTCTGTATGCGTGGGTCGGCCTAGCGCAGTACTAGGGCTAATTGAAATGACAGTTTTGATACAAAACACAATCTCTTTGTTATTGTTCAACGTAAAATCTTTGAAACATTACATTACTTAGCATTTTCACTTAGTGCTGATAAATATTTTATCCCTAATAAACTAAATACTTGATGTAATTTGACTACACAGTTCAACGTTTAAATGCTCACTAAAAACCTCCTAAACCTCACGTAAAGAGTCCCTAGAGTCTAGCTTCCCACCAAAATGTAGACTACATTAAAAAAGTTTAATGCACAGTGCTCGAACACGCGTGTCTCCTGGCCAAAATTGTGTGCGCTACAAATGATGTGCACAGAGAGCGGAATAGTTCTGCAGTGAGGTCGTTATATGATGCCAAGTGCAATACTGTGTGCACCGTGTTGGTGTGAGATTTCATTTTAAGAATACTGTGGGTTTTGACATCGTGTTTAGATTGAACTTGAAAAATTTCAAATAAATTGTTACCTAAATAAACGATATGAAGAGAGTTTTATGTCAATAAAGTGGGATGATCTGGTTCAGTTAATAAAACCAGAATTATTATCGTTAAAGATCATTGGAGCTGTCCATTACAAGCACTTTGTGCGTAAAAAGAAAAGTAAATACAAATAAAATAACAATAATACAACTTAACGTCCTCCTTATGGGGCTGTAAAACTTTGACGACATCCCATTACTGCGGTGTACATAAACTGGCGCATTTAATTCTATTATAGTCATAACAAATGTTTGTATTCAATCTTTGTCCCTGCTTTATGCGATTAGCAAAAGATCGAGCCCTTGTTGATCTACTAAAAATAGAAGCCCTTTAAGATAGATTTACATTTTAATTTCGTCGAGAGAATAAGATTATAACGCAATCCATTTTACAGTTTCTATAGAACTTCAATTTGACCGTCATTGATCACTAGAAATAGGTGTTTAGTCGTAGGATTCTCAGTTTTGGATTTATCTAAATATTCTTAGAAGTGCTTAGTGTTTGAAGGGTAGTGTAATTGTCACTGTAGCCTCAATTAAGTTTAAACTAGACACGGACAGAAATAACGGGCATTAATTTATAGGCCTGTTCGGGTCTTCATCAACCATTTTAACTGTTCACCTTCCCAGCAATCCCGAATGATACGACAGTACTAAACAAAATTAATTAGACTACGCATCGGGATACGTCGGTCGTTTGGCGTAAGTTAACAGCCAAACTTTGTCCAGGAGCGAGCGGCGCGGCCCACTGTGCGCGCATACTAACTACACTCTGTTTGCTGTGGCCGCGCCATTTGAATTTACATTTTGTAAAGGGTGGTTGAGGCTGACGACGAGGGCTGGCTATTTTACAGGCACAGCCTGAGTATCGGTAAAGTTAATTTCATTGAACTACGTACATATGTACCTACTATTTACGGTTCTTGACGCTATTATATCTATCCATGAATACTCGAAGTGGCACCGAGCTTTTGATTAATAGTTACTGAAACGGTAGTATATTCGACAAGGGCAGAGACTAGGAGAACGATAGATTTATTTAAATGTTAAAAAGATAAATATATTTATCCAACTACTAGTTGATTTGGTCCGGTATTTGCATTGAAGGGTCCACTGTGCGGAGACCCCAAAGCTTTGAAGATCAAATTATTAATATTCAGGTTAGGACGAAGTTATTAACACCGTGACTTAGTTTAACATTTATCATTTTAATATTAAACCCAACTAGAAGTCAATAGATTACAAAGTTATGTTTTTCTTGTGTTATTTAACTACATAATATATGTACATTTTTAATTAGTTAATAACAAAAAACCTTATTAAGCTGTTAAGTAGGTAATGTCTAGTTCGTTATTGTTGGTATTATTTGCTTCACTCAAGCATCGAACCTTTCAACAGTGACCTCAAGTGCAAAAACTGGGCGCTGGTGTGTGACACCGGGAATCCGGTAATGTTTGCTGAAATAGAACATACATACATAATATACTACATAAACTAAATATAAAGAGAACAGTAAATATACTTATAGGCTAAAAAAATGGGCTTTGAAAATAAATACAAAATTTATACAACTGAACAGTATATATATTTACAAGAATAGAAATATACATATAAGAATAGAAATAATATTTATAAAAGCATTTTTATATCTTACGTATTGTATATATGTTTTGTACAAAAATATGAACGTATACATAATAAGACATTGCATTAAAAAAGTCTCATAAGTCAAAATATACATCGTCTTTTCCTATCAAAGAATGTGTGCATTTATTAGAAGTTAGTCAGTAAACAAGATACCTAGGTAACAATAATTGTTATCCTTTAAAAATACGAGTTCTCACTTAAGCCGGTATAAGCCTAAAATCTCGAGCTAACGAGGTCTAATCGACCCGCTAACTGGCTGCTATTAGTGACCAGCCGAGGGTTAGCCCCGGCCGCCGCTTATTGATCACTTTTACCACACTGCACATTCAACCCTCACACCTGTTTATTTTTATTTTGTGATAAGCCCATTGGGCTGTCTTTAAAGTTGAAACAATATAAAAGAAGCTATTTTCCCGTCTGACAACCCAGGTTCACATTTCATCAAACTTCATAATTACGTTAGCACTTGTAAAAAAAAACTAAAAAATCTTCAGCTATAAAATATCCGCTCCTCATTCTTATTTATACTAACATTATAAAGCTGAAAAGTTTCTTTATTTATTAGTTTGTTTGTTTTTTAGACGGTAAGGCTGCCGCGCAACGTGTCGCGGGTTCGATTTCCGCCACGAAACAATTATTTGTGTGATCCTAAATTTGTTATCCCGGGTCTTGGTGTGATGTGTATAGGTATATGAAATTGTATGTTTGTAAACACACCCACGATACAGGAGAAAATTCTAGTGTGGGGCAACGTTTTAAAAAAGAAAAGAACACCCTAATTTCAAGAACAACTAGTTGGAATTGAAAACGCTTTGTGTGGTGGATAGTCCATTTATCATAAAATAAGAAAGGTTTTAACAAAATCACGTGAGGCATGTAGCTGGCGCGGGCGTCAATAGTTACCAAAAAAGGGATAAGATTTAGAAATTGATTGCAATATTTTATTTCAAGAAAATTATTAGTTATGGATTGGCAATGCGACGTTTCCTTGTATTTCACGCATAGATACATTTGATAACTATTATAGGTACATACATAGATACGAGTTGAATGGTACAAATTTTACAGGATTTCTGTATTCCGGTATAATACATACGATAGTATTGTACGAATTCGTTCGAGATATAAAGATCCGGCAGCTGCAGCAGCTGGTGTATGTGCGAACAAACTGATACTCGAACCACATTGTTACAATAGTTTTATGTTACAAAAACTTTTTTATATCACGGACGCTCGTTGTTTTTTTTATATTATATGTATAAAAGCCATTGCATTTTTTATTTGTGAATATATACATTTGCAACAGATGAATACAAATGTATTTTTTAACTATTATGTTTGATTCCGATATTCGATCCGATATTGGTTGTTCGTTTTAAAAAGGAATTATATATTTTTTTAATTATCCCTACACTGTGATTGTCTCTTATGTTGTGATTTATTATTTATTTGTATACGCGTTTATAAATAAATAATTTCACATACACATCAAACTGAGACCCGGAACAACAATTAATGAAATTAATAAACGCATAGAACATACACAAATGAATGTATAGAAAAAGCAAATAGCATCTTAGCTTACAAACTAACTTAATAAAATACTAGTGACCCGCCCTGGCTTCTGACAGTTACAATACTGACATACGAGTACATATTCCTCTTCAATCACTCTTTCTATTAAAACCGTATCAAAATCAGTTGCGTAGTTTTAAAGATTTATGTATGAATATAGATATAGGAACAGAGAAAGCGACTTTGTTTTATACTACATATGTAGTGACTGTCAGACGGAATAACAGCAAACGACTAACAAGACAATGCAATAAAACTCGAATAAGAAGTTATTCCCGAGTAATAAACAGAAAGTAACGCAACCCTGCGCCGCCCGCGCGGGTACAAACTCTACAAATATAAGACAAAACACATCCCACACAAACATTGCCACCCTCTTCACAAACGTAATTGCCAATTGTAGCACACAGTACCGGGACTGGCAAACACTTCATTTTCACAAAAATATTATATGTACATAAAGAAATATAAATCCACACAGACATTCGCAGTAACACGAATTACTGAGGGAAAATACCTTCCCCAAGTTCAAAGGACTCGCGCCCTCCTCGCTTAGATCATTTGCCTAATTAAGTAAAATGTACAAAATACGGAGACCTTATTAGCTCCAAGTTAGGTGCCTTAACAAGGTAAATACTTTGCTCTAACTTTACAATGACTACAAGAAATTAAAATAATTATTTCTGCATATACAAACATCAGTATACTTTTCAAACGGAACGTGTAACAGTATTTATTTATAGTTTAAATAAAAAGGCTATTTAATTGAATGAAGCACTAATATAGTGCTTCATTCAATCGCTCAAGTGTTAACACACAAGATTGAAGTACTAGCCGAGAGCCGAAAGCCGAGGGATTGTAAAACCTCGCGCTATGGTTTAATTAGCGAATTACAATTAGCGATAAAGCCCTTTTAGATAATTAAACCTCTCGCAAAGGGTGCCTCATTGAGAAAGTAAACATTCGATCTGTTTGGTTAGGTGTTTTGGAAACTTTTTTACCTGTATTCACACAGGTAAACTTGGAAGGCTAAAACTCTAGAAGCAATAAAACATATGTTTGTTTTATTATCGAAAAAGTAAATTAATCGCAAAACGAAACATTAATTAGAATTTGTGCTAACCCGCTCCATGATTGATTAAAATCGTTATCATCTGGAAACACTAGAAAATAATTTAGATTTAACTGCGCAAGTAAAGGCAATATCTAAAGTGTCTGGCAAATCGCCAAAATGAATCAAATAAAGCACATGAGTGTAAGAGCACGCCCTCGACCGCGCGTACCTACCTGTGTAGGTATGTTACAAAGAATGGCCTGCAATAACATTGCAGGTGAAAAACATTAAGTCCAGTGCCGTGAAGGAACAAAGCCTTTTTAATTTAATTTCACTACAAAAAAGGGGTAGGTGTTAAAAAAGACAACGCAACGAACAAGTTAATTGGTAAGAGGAGGGGTAGATGCGGGGGCACAGGCATTAAAACAGGAGCACCCCTTACGAACTGCGAATCTCTAATTTCGGTGATTGCTAGCAGAACACGGAGGAAGAAATAAAAAGATGTTTATTGTAGTGAAAGTTAATTTGAGTTGCTTTTAACGAGGCTCGGGAACGAGGGCGAATATTATGATATAGCAGTTACTGAGTCAACACGGATACTGCGTGGACAGCAGTCGCTGGAACTGCTTATGTTGACTGTTTTGTTCACTTGACTAACAAAACTTCGAATTTGCTTTGCTAACACGAAGATACTGTTTATCACGCTAATAATGTATTTAAGTACACAGTAGAATTAGAGAGGATTACTCACAATGTAAGAAGCTCTTACAATGATACATCTCGTCTCTAATATATTACGTCGCATAATTATAACAAGTCCGGACGTCTGACGTTGTACCTCGAGACTTACAACTTTGGTGGTCTAGTTAATATTCATGCGGTAATAAGTTGGGGTCGCAAGGACCGGCGCCGCCTCATTACGGGTTTGATAAGTTTTAATGGATACAATTACTTCGTTACTTATTCAGACGCACGACTTTGAATCAAGTAATCTTAATCCATTGAAAAAGCTATTTGATTTTGTATAACAAGTTGTTGGGAACTTGGTAGATTGAGATATCTACCGAAAATCTCTGAAAGGCCAGCAACGCAGTTGTAACTCCTATGGCCTTCTAGTATAGGCTGATCGTTTTTAGCACTACCACATAAAAATGTTGTAGTGGAAAACGCATTAAAACCACTAACAATTAAAAATAATTCCCAAAAACCTCATAGTGTGTCACATAAAACCCATTTGTTCTGAAAAAAATACAAAACAAATTTCACTGTATCCCACATAAAGTTTATATGAAAAAGTGAATTAAATGACGTACCGAATGACATGTATATCGTGGGGTTGGCAGTTCAATCTCGGCTGAGGTATTATTTACGGCGCGCGGCCGACAAATGCGCTCACTATTTATTATTTATACTACAATTATTGCTCGTCCGTTATTTCAGCTCGATGACTTTGAAATATTACCCGAGAGAGGGTCTGTGGCTTTATTCATTTTACCTTTTAATTGTTTTAATATATTATGTTATAACACAGATACTGGATAACAGGTATGATATTCATTAAGGTGATTAATACTGGCTGCACTTATAAAGCCACGCAAAATAAGTATTTTTTTTTATACTTGTAAACATTTTTACCGGCTGCTTTTGACAATGATTCATATGATTATACAACTTTTGTTTTCTTTGCGAGTGTCTCATTGGTTATTTACAAATTATGTATGTAATGATGACTCGTAGAAACCTAGTGAATGGCTTTCTGATACTAATCTGTAACTGTTATGAATAGCTATAGTGTTCCTATGTAATGGTTTTTCTAAACATATAAATCAATAAATATAACTTTATAAGAGGATCCAGTTATCAAACCCAAAAAACATACTGTTAAGGCAGACGATGTTTTATGTCATTTATTTATTTCAAGTTAGTTGCAAATAAATCCTCACACGGTAAATAATTTCGATTGTTATTCTTTCAATATCCTATTAAAATAAGCCCTATCTGCTCCATATCAAAGTTCACATACCATAGTCCTTACTATGTGACGTTAAACCGGTTTCTTTAAAAGTAACTTGCACTCAATATACAGCGGAAACTAAAAAGTATCCTTTCTACAAGTTTAAGAGGAAAATGTACACTTTCCCCCTTAGTAGCTACACACACATACAGACATACATAGATACATGTATCGTACATCCCGACAATAGTGACAAATGAACTCGCGCTACGTGTTACACTGCAGTGCAAAATAATTTGTATGCGAGCGCGCTCCGGTGGATTTTAAATCCGAATCCGGGAATCGCTCATTTATAGCGAAATGGCGAAAATGTCTGCGCTCGATGCACTGGACAGCTTATTACGACGCCAATTAATCGAGGGTTCGGCAGCACTGAATCCCCATTGCCAATCGATAGCTATAGCTTTTAGCAGATTAGCTGTTGTATGTGTTTGCGATACGAAAACAATTGAATTTACTTTTCTTTCCAGAATTTTGCGTTTAACACTGTTCTTAATCGTCATACCATATTGTTTTTTGAGTTAGTTTTAGAAGCTTAGAAGAAATCATTCCGTTTCAGTTTTGAAGATTCGTGAGTTTTGTTCGTCGTGTTGCTATTATGCATTATTCAGTCGATCGTATTATTTAGATATCAGCAGTAACGCCTAGCCCCTGTGACCACACGTACACCCCCCAGTAGGGTAAACATTGCCGCCGACAACCTTCAATATTTACTTCCACCGCTGAACCGAAAACACTGTAATTATAATTCAATAACAATGATTAAGCCGGCCACGCGGGGCTCACGCCGCCCGTAAACCTCTGTTAACAATAATAAACCTGTTTAAACGGAGATCAAAAAATCGGTCATCATCGGCAGAGCTCGGGAAAACTCGGAAATGTAATGGTTGGAAAAAGATTGAAATATCGAGGGACCTCGCTATTGTAAAACTCGATGGTAAATCCCGAATTTCATTCTGTGAATTATAAACCATTTTGTCTCAGAGAGAATTTAAATTGGGGAAGTTTGTCAATTTTGGTCAAATAAAACATTTGGTAGCTATTAAATTCCACTTTCTGCCCCTGTATGATATGTACATATGTGTATCGTTAGATAAAATACACAAACAGAGCAATACGGTCTGCCAGCGCTAGAAGCTCTCCTAAAGCCGGGGATTGCCTGCATTGCATACCCCTGCCTATATCCCGTCTCACGTGTAACAACTAAAACCGTACCGAATACGTCAAACCAAGTTTCTATTTTATTGCTTACAGAGATTGTGTAAATATAAAGATAAACGAAAGAAAACTAAATTTATTCAACTTACTCACTTGAAATATCTGAAAAAACCTATCTATACCTATTTTTGTATATAAATGTATTATAATTTTGACCTGTAGAATTAGTTTTATGACCTATTTACAAAAACAATCCCTACTATTTTCAAGTCACAACTGGACCCTCCAACTGATTCTCCATTTAAAATAAGTGCCTTGAAACTAGAAGCGCTTTTCTGAGATAACACACGTGACTAAATTATGATTTCTATAAATTAAGCAAATATGTCTATTCAAAAAAAAAGACATCTAAGTACAACATAAATAATATAACAATATTAATAAAATACACAAGCTGGTTATATATTATTTACCTCAGACGGTAATTGAATACACGTCGTCCATAAACAAGTTGGTACGCAACTACGCGTCGCTGATATAAACCTAAGCTGTGAGAGACAGTAACTCTGATATAAAGTGAATGTGGCCATATCATATCTGTCATAATAATATCCACGCTGGCAACACCAGTCATGACGTCACAGCCCCGCTTCATTATTCATGGGACTTCTTTCGGATTACTTCTCTGTGTCCCGTATTTTTCGGCCGCCATTGTATTTTTACTTTATAAATAAAATATAATTTGTGTGTCGTTTACGAATTCATAGCATTTATTTGCCTTTAGCGAAAATATATTGTTGGGCTTTTTTCACTTTGATCATCATTCTAGTTGTGTTTGTAGCAAAGGGAACACACACGAACACGAACAGGACAGTCGGCTGAAGACACGTAAAATATCACTCTATCGGTTTGTGGTTGGCTGTGCTCAGCTAAAAGGGCTTTTATTTAAATTGACTTTAGGCGTGTTTTGCTTTGTTAACTGTTTGAAGAGAGTTTGAGTTTGGTTTCAGTTTGAAATTTTGATTTAATTGTCGACCGGCCTCCCTGGCGGGTTTAAGTTTATGGAAACAAATATTTTCGTTTGTTACGATTTAAGTACTTCGTTATGATTTTTAAAATTGTTTGTATTAATTCCCTTAAAATAAGTATCAGTACATAGCAATAGATCACAGTCACTTTCTATGTCCCTATGTATTCTTAAATGTTTAAAACTTGGTAACGGATTTTGATGCGGTTTTTTAATAGATAGTGATTAAAAATTTATTTTTTCTTTACATTCGCTAACACCCTTTAAATAGTGGAGTAACTTAGCATCTGCATAGCACCCGAGCGAGTCGGGACGGGTCGCTAGCGTGATATATATTACCGTAGATACTGCAGTAGTAACTTGTCATATTATGGTAAAAATGCTCCCAACCCCTTTGTCACTTGCGGTCGATCTTTATTTTATCCATTCTATGTATATCATATGGCTTTCTACAAGTCTTTCCATCCTCCAACCCTCGTAACATACACATATTGTGAATAATATGTTCCACACGTCCTAAATAAAAACATCCTCGTTTTGAATATTATTAAGATCCGCTCGACCTTCGAAACTAACAATACACGTGTCTTCACTACTATTGTACACTGTATTTTCACTATAATCTCAACAATCAAGTTAAACTAAATTGAAAACAATTTAGTTTACTTTAATAAATCTTCAACTTTCGTCCATACTATAACATTACATTTCCTAAATGTTACCTTCACCCTCGGTTGAAAAAGAACATCGTCGCAGGACGAGCCTAAAATGTATTTTTGTATAAAATAATATGTGACAAATTGAGGACGTTACAAATTGCTGCGATTGAACAAAACGCCTCGTCACAAAACTCACTAATGAGTAAAGCTCACACGTCGCGTCGCGTCGCCCCCGACCCGGTGCCCGACTTATATTATCCGAATATTCCGACGTCGCCGAGTTCTTCTTATTGATTTTACGTGTTTTTCATCCCCGTCTGACTCTTTCTAATAAAAGGTTATACTAAATTCAATTGTATTAGCAAAAACTTGATTTTTGCTGCTTTTTGCCGACCTCGAGCGAAAGGGTGGAGATGTGAGACCGCACTCAAATTGAATTCTACAAAATGTGGTCTCTGTCTCGTTCTGTGTTTAACCAAATTCATTTAATGTCTTATATCCTGACGAGAAACTTGTTTTATATGATTTTCATGTTCTTTGCAATATAAGTAATTAAATTGTTTAATTAAAATGTGCGGCTTTGAGTTCATGTATCGCATTCTTGAGAGAACAACACCAAATATATAGTTCATCACTGAGCAATTGATCACAACATTTTAAGTTTGACAAATAATTGTCTGATCGTCTTCACGTCGAAGTAGATTGTAATCAATCAGTGACAAGTGTAAGTGGGCGCGAGATAGCGGCATCATGGCGGCATATTAGCTCAGCTAATGTATCAGCCAATCAATCAGCTCCGCCAGCCAACCAGGCCCCAGCGCCGAGTGCCCGATTGATTCGCAGTACATGTCCCGAACAACGAACCAATCAGCGACAGTCACCATGCTGTTATAGTTTCAATACAATTTCTCTGAAGACATCCCATTTTGAGATAAAAAAATCTCAATTTTATTAGTTTTTGAGTAAATCTCTATTTAATTATCTTGAATTCGCCGCAATTTTAAAATGATCTTACAGTTAATACATATGTGTCAGTGTGATTATTGATGCTTTTACCGACCCCTTATGTATAATAAAACATTTTAACAGATTTCACAATTGCAGTTGACAACATCTCTCTCTCTCTCTCTCTCTCTCTCTCTCTCAAGTAATGTCACAAGTTTTCATCCAAGAAAGAAGCTCAACCTTATTTTGTGCAAAAAAAAACATGCATTATCTCATGGCGACCCTAACGGGTAGAATTCAATTTGTCAGCTGTGCACGTCTTGGTAGATTGCGGCGAGGGCGAGGCGGAAGCTAAGCGGGCCAGCAATGAATTGTGACAGGTACGTAGTGACGTAATGGGAGCCCATTAATACCAGGGAATAAGAAACGAGCATCTGTTTTTGCTTCGTAAGCATTTGTGTGGGCTCGAGCAGAATAATAGATTCGATTATCTTGATTCATGCTATACAAACGATTTTATTGGAGTGTTACAAACGTTATTGTAAATAAAACAGCACGCTATGTTTCTTTCAAGTGCTTCTACTAATCTTTCAGTGAACAGAAAATGTAAAACAGATATTTTGTTAATTGTAGCAGTTTTTCCTGGCCGCAACTAATTGAAAGCGGTTCATACCGGTTTTTGCGATGCTCTTTGCACTGTTACAACTGTCTGACTGCGTTCGCAGTTTTTGCTCACCGAGTGCCGCCACACGGGCTCAACTGTTAATAGTTGACTGGCAACCTATTATTGAAACTTTACAAGGATGCACGTTGTGGTTCGAATAATTTGATAGTGAGGACATTGTTTTTATTATAAAATACAAATGTACATAGCATACTTAGTCCGACAACAACGTCAGTAAAGAAATACCTACGTAATATTGCGAACAGTCGACAAATCAGATTTAAGAATTGGAAGCTCTTATTGTATCAGTTACAGAATACAACAAACTGGAGAGATATATTAGATATTACCTCGTTGAACGTTTGCGTCTGTTACTGGCGAATCACCTTTCGCCGAAGATAGTATTTTCGATAAAAATATCTTATTTTGTTGGCAATAAAGCTGGCAATATTTAACATATCGAGCAGCTCGGAGCGGGTGAAGCTGACATATTGATGGCTGTCTGACACAACCTCGCTGTAACCTACTTTGCTGAAAACTAAAAGCTAAACTGGGTTTTTCTATTCGATTTGGAGTTTCTGTTAAAGCAATAGGCACGACTGCTAGACAATTTCACTTGAATGTGTTTGTGTTGAGAGCATTTTTTATGTGATAAGACAACGAGCGTATCGATTACCTGATGGTAAGCAATCACACCCGCAACAACAGAGGAGGAATTAGGGATTTGGAGATTTAAGGATTGAGGGAGGGGAAGCATTGGGTCTCCGGTAACCTCACTCACACGGCGAAACACAGCGCTGTGATTGTTTCACGCCGGTTTTCTAGGAAGTCGTTCCGTCGAGCCGACACACTTATGTAAAGTAAAGGGTGTTTCTTGCCATTTCATACAATAATAGACCCAAGAATTAAAATCATCTTCGTGTGCAAATAACTAAAACTTATCATTGGAGAATAATCAAATAATTTGACTATATAAAATACATAAAACAATGTCTGTATAGACGGCCAGCCGATATATCTTAGTCCGGAGTATGGTTCTTGGTGGAGTGTCACGCAGTGGCTGGGAGTGGCGAGGGTGAACAGGGTGCGACAGGTTTTATTGAAGGTGATGGATGACCCTCCATCATGCCTGCTTACGAGGGACTGAAGGCTTTTTTAAGGAAAGGAACTGCTCAACGCAATGATAAAGTTTACTGTTGCGGAAATGACAAATCGATTTATAGTTAGTTTTTTTTCTACGGGAAATTTAAAGAGATTTTTATTCAAACTAGAATGTAATAAAATACATGGACACGTATGTATGCATACGTATTCATTCGTTTATTTGCCGTAAAAGATGGTATACTTACTAAAATATCTTAAAAAATCATCATATCAACAATCGAGTATCAGAATGGCAGAGAATGCTTTAAGCATTAAGTCCACCTTGTGTACATTTACTTGTGAATGAAGCCATCAATGAATAAATATAATTTGTACAGCAGCCCATTCCAGTGCTGCGAAGATATAATGAAATTTCAGCAAATATAACAATTATGAGGCAAATAGAGGCAGCGGCCGGCATTCGGAATCACTTTGTGATCATAATCCGGGACCAGCCGGCAGAAGGAGTTGAGGAGTTGTTCCAGCCCACTGACCACGCTGCCGATAATGAGACCAATGCTCAGTGTCTGCCCACTGCTCGCTTTCAAGCCTCGTTTCATTAATTTATACATTTCCGCGTGTCCATTTTAAAATCGGGGAGCTTATTAAAAATGAAGTAATCCATGGATCTTTTTACATATTCCATACGACGTATTTTGCTAAAATTGTTATACTCAAAGAAAATTAAAACAATATGTTAAACAGTAAGTGACTTATGACAGCTTATCTATACTAATATTGTAAAGCTGAAGAGTTTGTTTGTTTGAACGCGCTAATCTTATTGGTTCGAATTGAAATAATTATTTTTGTTCATTTATTGACGAAGGCTTTTGTAACCACCGCTAGAAGCTGTGGCCAGGCCCAGCCTATCAGCGATTGAAACCGCGCGACAGAAGTTAGTCTAGGTATTAATACAATTCACTCACATATGTACTGTACGGCCCGCACATTATTTTCACGGAGTTTTTAAGTCGATCACGTGATTTGAAGGCTCGGAAAAGCTCGGAAGCGCTCGGCAATGTCCGGCTTGATGGCAGTGGAGCGGTGATGCGAAAGAATTGCTCGGAGAATACTCTTTTGATGTGAATGCCGCTTACACGAACGAGGCAGCCCTAGCTGCCTTGTTTTGTTGGAGACACGCTCACACGCTGTTTACACGAACCATTGCCAGTATTTACCGAGCACACTGCCGTGATGGTCGACACACGCTCATCCCACCAAATATTATGATATAAAAATACTCGTAAATTCATCGCACACCTGTTATTCTGCGAAACAGTAAGGAAGTGTGTACATATGATATTTAACTTGTCATATTATTTGGTCTGTGAAAAAAGCAGATAATTCTGGAAAAAAAACTCAATAGGTATTACGCTTAAAAGGTTAAGTAATCCAAGTTCTCGATTGTTAATATTTCTAGCATCACAGATTTATTCGTTCAGCTTATGTTTCCGCATATAATTTCCTGTATAATATTTACCACAATAAATAAACCTGAATAAATAGTTTCCGCAGGTACGCTTGCAACGCGCCATAAAGCTCTAAGACTTGTTTATTGACGATAAAAATGTCCTCAAACACATTTCAAATGAATTTATTTTATGTCTATAAATACTGTTCCGTTCCCGACCGGGAACTTTTCTCATAGAATCTAAGAACAATGGTAAAAATGTACGGTTACTCCAATAATGTTATTAGCATATTTTAACAACGGCTGCCTTTTTAAGCCTTATTAAAAATGTAATGTTTAGGAAAAATAAGTATTACCGGTACCTTAAGGATTTATTCGACGCCGAAGAACTTTCCTCTTAAAACTTTCAGCAATTTAATTCGACAAAAATATTATTCTTGTACCGAAAGTAATTTGTGTGAGTAGACAGGTACCTCCAGTGCCACCCGAGAGAGTTGAATGTCAATACGTTTTTCACTAATTTTAGCTCGAGTGTAATGGCTGCTAATTATTTTGTACCAAGTTTTTTATTCTTCTCTTAGATGGCCACGGATTTAAGGTATATTATGAAATGTAAAACCTATTTAACGTCAATAAAAATAAATAACTGGCTATTATGAATTAAAATTAATAGGAATTATACTGTAAGACGATTTCACAATCTAATATTATAAGTATACTTATTTGTGGCTTATCTCCCACTGTTAGAGCTCATTTTTGTATAGTAAAGCTCACGCTATTGTTGTAAATAAAGTATTGACCGAATAAATAACATCGTATAGCCAAAACAACATGATCTGTTCCCACAAATTCGTGTAAACGTAGACAATGTATTATGGCGGCGGCGGCGGGTCCCCGCGGCCCCGGCCCGGCTGCCGGCAGATTTACGAGCCCCGCACAATACCTGGCCGCAGCCACTCATAACCCTCAGACGCGACTGAAATATTGCCAATATCTAGACATTGAGGGTCTGATGTACCTTCCGACTTTACTTCTATACTAATCTTTATAGAACTACTGAGGATGAATTCGTGTAGGAAGCAAGTACATGTTCAAAAGAAAGTCTAACCAAAAGGAAAACAAAGATTTTGTGCAAAAAAAAATATGAAATTAAAGAGGAGTTTGTCTGATAGAGGAGGAAGAACAACACATATAGCGCTGACCACTAGTAACATGAGATAAAACAGAAATGTGGTTAAACCAGTGACAAAATACTTAAATGCTATTATTCGATTCCATTTATTTTAATACGTAAACATTTCACCGTACTTAATGTATTTGAAGTGAACACCAATCCCTACCAAAGTAGCTTACATCGTCTCCACTGATAATACTGCTAAATCTGAATGTAATTCGTGTCGGTACCCACACATACAGAAGCACGCAAATTTAATTCCGTCGCAATCGAGCGCCTCTGTTATCACTTAGCAAGCGATTAGTGCTGAAACCGAACGTCGTTACAACTTCCCGACAACTAAGGTAACTCCCGACTGCTCTGCTTACACCCATTTACTTGCTATATAATTATATATACTTGTAGTATGTAGAGGAAGGTGGTTGTGACGAATTATGTTATCATAACATGTATATGAAACATTATGACATAAAACGTCGAATATTTTTGTTAGACTTATTACAAAAGAAACGTATTTTTGTATAATGTTACCAGAAATTGTGTCATTTACTAGTAAGTATGTAAAACAAACGATAATACAAATAGTATCTTGTACACACAGAAGTCATAGTGACAGTAGATGTTTTTTGTGTTGACTTTTGGATATTTGCCTACGTTTTTTTCTGTAAATTGACAAATAACGTTTAAAACCATTAAGTTATATATTTAATGTATTAGATAAAAACAAATCGCTCTCTGTAGGAAATCTTTCGTGTAATAAATTTCCATGAAAATGCATGAATAATGAAACGGTCGGTACTCGCTAGGGTGGCCATGGCGCGGCGTACATTGAAACTTTTATATTTATGGTAAGTGAGTGCCAACGCTTGCCTTAATACTGTGTCATACGACATGCAATATGCATACATGGAATGAGGGTTTTACGTTCGCACTGCTTCCTACATTTACCTTATACATATTTTACAGAAGTTTATTCACTTATACACAAGAAATGGCAACAAACTTTATATTTACATAAATTGAGTTCCTAAAGTAATTCGTTTAATGGGTGTATATGTTAGAAAGACTGCAGTAACGAGGAATGTCCGGCGTGGTTGAAACAAGTGGCTACCGAGCGGCTAGAACTAGAAAATGATTCGTGTAACAAGAATTAGCCGGTGTAAACCGGCGGGGCACATGAAGGCTCGGCTCGCCGCCCTGTACCGCTATTCCATTTTATTTCGTCCTCCGACCGGTGTTTTATACACTTTAGCTCTTTTTCATTCAACTTGTCAGTTCTTTTTTAACGAAATAAATGAAAAGAAAATAACTGTTGTTATGCTCGGTCGATGAGCTGGCAACCCTTTCAGCCGCAGGCGGGCGCGGGAAATGGCGCCGACGATACTTTTATTAAATGTAGAAGAGAATTAGAACGGTAAACCTATTTGTGAAATCTGTGCTTGTGGAATACTTTATTGGTTTCTATGTCAACGAAATCTATCGCTTGTTGATTTCAGTTTGCAATAAGGCAATTTATATAAATAGCGTTCACAACCGACACTATTATTTCTATAACACCACACATCAATCACAACTCTTGAGATTACTTTCTAAACATATCCAAATATTGAGAACAAAATATATTTTTCCTATAAAATGATGTTTTGCCCACATATGGCCGACATCTTGTTTATTCTAGGCACGCGCTAGAGAGGGGACATATCTCGACAATACGCCGCCAAATATTTCAAAGGATTATTCACATGGATTCGTTTTTATTACCCTAGCTATTGTGTTTACTCTATGTTGTTCACTTTTTGTACGAGTTTTATATTACAGCTGTGGTTTCTTGTTTATCCAATTGTTAATTACTTACTTTTCGTATGTATATAGGTATGTATAATATTGTATTATTCGGTAACATAGTAGCTGTGACTAAAGTACAGCTTGTTAGTAGACTTTCTCTATAGGAGTGTAACAAGCGATGTCGCAATTATAAATGTGGTGAACTTTAAATTGGAGGTTATCCGGAACTGAACTAGTTCCGCGTCGGTTCTGTTTGCCTAGTAATTGGAACTCAGTTATTTATTTTCGTTATTGTTCTGGGACACGATATCGGATATTTATGAAACTGTTCCCAATACACTGCTCTTCAATTAAAATAAATATCATTGTTGTTCGGTTCGTCTCTACACAAAAATGTACATGCAAACATTCACATTACGCACGGATCGACGGATTAATTAATTGCATCACGTGCCGCGGGTTTTATGACTATTGCAAATATATTTTGTTCTAATAAAAAAAGAATGAAACTGAAAAATATCCCGATAAAGTTTCGTCAAAATTTGTTGATTTTATGAGACCGAGTTGGGAAGACCCCTATCAAACTTCACCTAGTAGGTATAATTACACATTAAGGTCCTTTAAAAGTTCTCAAATAATATTTTAATTTCGCGGCGATCATCAATCTGTGGCATAAAAATAATTATAATTGATCAAACGCTCGTGACGTGGCCATCATCAATCACCCCCCGCTCCACCCCTCCACCGCTATCATCCTCTGGGGCCCTATCATGGGACACGTCGGAGCACACCGCGAGGGCAATCATATTGAATCAGCCAATGAATGGGTTTAAACCATATTCCGATTATTATCATTTTTGAAATTAAATACAAACGAGATTATGAAAGGCCTTATGGAACAACGCCATCTGTCGTTAAGGATCAATAATATAAAATATATATCTATGATAATAAACGTTTACCTTTTCGGAGCCTCAGTACATCGATTCATTGAAGGAACTGGATTGATTCCTTGTTGTAGTAATAACTTACAAATAAAACACCAATATTGGAGATTATTACCTGAAACAAAAGATGAGAAAATTAAGTACAATTTATTAAATTAATTACACACACACACACAAGTGTCTATAATTAAGTAGGTAATATACACTGATACTTAAGCGTTCTATGGGTTGGATAAGGTTTATTCTCGGAATAAAGGCGTGTAATTATGTAGTATTCAGATATTTCAGTAAGTAGGAGCGAAATGTTCTGTAGTCCGTATTAACGTTACGTCAACAATGGCGAGGCCACTTGTGTCCGAGGGGCTCCGGCCCCTAGGTCTGGGCCCCGGGGGACATGAATAGAAATATTGTTTTCTTTTGTCGCCTAAGTGCGTCTCCGAGGGTCGGCGATTTTGTACCGAACTCGAAACTTATGTGTAATGAGAATACTGTAGTAAAAGTTTTAAGATCATTGGTTTTACGATGGAGAGATTCTTTGGGACCTTTTTATTTAAGTGTAGGTTGATTAAGAAGCTTCATTGTTGTAAATGAAAGTTATTTGCCAATAGATTGACACATTTTTAATAGTTTAAACCCCTTTCTTGCAGTAGTTAGCAGATATATCATGTAGCAGCCTATAATTATGTTTTAATTTGTTATCAGTAAGTATGTCTGTCGCCACACTACTGCTAAATGAAGGTGTGCGCTTTGAGCGCGCGACACATTGTGCTCCGCGACGCCGCGCTGTTGCCCGCGCGTCTTCTGAACATTCTCTACAAACACGGGAGATTGTGTCGGCACGCTGTGTCGTGCGGTAATCCAACGAAGGGATGCTTTGAAGTCTTTTATTTCAAAAGGATTTTTTCTTCGTTTCTGTTTTTGTAAGCCTAAATATCATTGTTGTTTTACGAAAGCAACAATATGTTACGAAACAATACGAATTATAATAAAGTATAAATCACATTTGCACAAAAAATGTCAAAAGCCGCTATTGTAGATCCACAAAATGACCGCCCATTCAAATTCGCGACGGAAATAAAGCAAAGCGAGGTTTCCGCGATGAATCACCGCTGCCCGGTAGAGGGCGCCATCTTAAATAATTACCGTCCGAAACCCCGGCGGTGTTCGGGCAAAAATGCATTAATATTGCAAGACCGGTATGATGTATGGACTATTAACCACCTCTCAAATATTCAGTTGACCCTCAGTCCACGCTAGGCATGGGATGCTGGATATTTGCATCACTTGTTATTCAACTGCTTCTTTGATGCGACCTTGTGTTTGGGACATATTCGGTTATATTCTCATACCTTCAAACATAACGGATGATTTTATTCAACCGACCAATTTCTTCTTCATTATATTCGATCAAATTTAAACAAATAATTACATACGTTTAATTGATAATATGCCCCGAAGAGTATTTGTACTCATTTAAATGCTGTATACCGATTTTTTATTTTATTTTGTTTGTTTATCACCGAGAAATGCGATGTCAAAGACTCTACACCGAAATATTTACGCCCTCTAGTCTTCACCCACAAGGCATTCAAGGAAACAAATAATGAAACGATTAAATCCTAAAGACGAACGCGAAACTTGAAATAATTTTCCAGAACAATTTCTAAAGAAATGAAAGCCAGAGCGTGCTGTAGGGAACACTAACAGTTTCCACGTTGAAGAGTGAACGTTTGAACAATGTCGCCGAGGGGAAGTTGTTTCTAAGAAACTACAACGTTTAGAAGAGTTTCATTGCGTCTTTGTTATACCGAGTCCGGAGTTTGCATTGAAATAAAACTGCAATGTTTGTGGACGAAATTGAAAACTTTGTTTACCGTTTAGTTTGTGACTTCATGTCGAACAAACATCATTCCGCGTGGTTTTATGTCGAGGGAAACAGCAACACGTCAAGCTACCTCGAACTCTTCAACAATCGATTTTGGACTTCAGTACAACCAAATAAAGTTGAAAAAAAGGCGTTTGATAAACTATGATTGCTAAAAGTATTGACATATCTATAAGTATAAGAGCATATAAAACAGACCAGCCGATAGTATCAAATGTTCGACATCCTGTAAATAAGTATAGTGGAAATAATATGTACCTACAGGATCAAAAAGGTCGGATTCAACCATATTTAGCGAGTGTCCGGGGACGTGACCCTGTGTCACCTACGATCACACCCCCAGGTAGCTAGGGACAGATCAAGTAGGAAATAGAATTATTAATTCACACAATAGACATTGCCGTTTGTGTGCGGTCAGTAACCTTTAATATAGGAACTGAGGGCGTATTGAATACGGACAAATACCCACGTGACACAAATGCGCCTGCCCACGCGGGAGGGTTTCCAAACAAATGTTTATATTTAGACAAAAAACAAGCCCGCGAGTCCGTCCCGTGCGGCCTGGTGTCCAGTGCGGCCCATGCGGCCCGGACAGCCCATGCAACCCAGGGGGCCCGCTCGACCCATGTCAACCATGCCACAGAACTTCCAGTCGTTTGTTTTTAATCGTTTTTAAATACGTACATTTTTAATTTTTGCACGGTTTAGAAATTGTGCTTTGTTTTTGTTAACTGATTTTGTTTTTGTGAATATTATGACCGAGGGCTATTGGTGGAGGTTAAGAACCTATTTAAAATTTGTCATGAATTGAAATTATGCATGTTTGTACGATCACACACAAATACAAAAAGCTTATTATAACTATACGACATTTTATGAATCAGAATTAAGGACAACACTTTAATCCGTAATTCTTTTTAAAGAAAATGTCGAACGCATGTGAAAAATTGTACAAAACAAATTCGCAATTTCTGTCACATTGTGACCTGCTTCTTCCTTATCCATTAGAAGTACAAAAACAGGAATAATGTTCACAAACTCAATTAGTGTATGAAGAGAGCTGTCGTTGTGACGTCACATCGGCGTGACATCACAACTCACAATGTCGCCAACACTGAATTATTCAGGAATCAACGCCAACCGAGGTGACGGTTCACTTATTTAGATTTTTTTGTTTTCGTTTTATTTTCACCAAGAACAATAATAATCAGGAATTTTGAATTACAAATTGAGAATTACACAAAGTTGACTTTTTGGTAGGTAAGTTGGCAAAGAGAACTCTCCATCTTCTTTTTCTGTTTAGTTAAGGAGATGGGATATGTGTATGAGAGTCATGCTTCGGCACTAATGGGTCGGCTCGACCGGAGTGATACCACGGCCTCACAGAAAACCAGCGTGTAACAACCACAGCGTTGTGTTTCGCCGTGTGAGTGAGGTTACCGGAGGCCCAATCCCGTCCCTTCCCCTAACTCTTCCCGATCCTTATATCCGCAACCCTTATCCCCAAAAGGCCGGCAACGCACTCGTAACTCCTTCGGTGTTGCGGGTGTCCATGGGCGGCGCCGATTGCTTACCATCAGGTAATCCGTCTGCTCGTTTGCCGACTTATATCCTAAAAAAAGTGAGTAGTGTAGCTATTGAACTTAATAATTCACTAGCGCAACTTATTACACTTGTAACTGTCTAACTAAGTACTCATGTAAGATACATTACGTATCCTATGTATAAGAGCATGACCAAATTACAAGAACATCAATCAGTATTAGTCATACAAGGTGGATCTACTCAGTAGTTATCGATCGCAGCACCGCCGCGCTGGCTCGCGGGTTCTGTGCCGACTGTATCAACAAACCCTGTTTGCACGCCAGCCTGTACTGGGACCCACTGAACCATTGGTAAACACTGCTACACTAATGATCAACAATTTGTGCGTCAATTTAATTCAAATGTCTTTTCGGCTTTTGTGTTGACTGTACGTACAGAAAGATATAGTTGTTGGGAGGTTTTTTCTTGTCTCTTTTTATGTGATAGGGTAGTAAATGAGCAGGCGGATTACCTGATGGTAAGCAATCGGTGCCGCCCATGGACACACACGCTACATCAGTCGAGTTACGAACGCGTTGACAGCCTTTTTAGGAGATTAGGGTTTAGGAGATCGAATAGGAATTGGTGGAGGAGATAACCCCAGTAACCTTACTAACACGGCGAAATACAACGCCGTGGTTGTTTCACGCCATTTTCCTATAAGACACTGTGGAATACTTCTTGCTTTGCAAGCTAAACTACCTAGTTATTACAGACTAGGTAGTTTAGCAATATCATTTTACAGCTGCGCGGTCGTGCAGTCGCTGTGCAACTGATTGCTGCAGGTTTTTTTCAGCGCGAAACAAAATAATACTTTGTGTGTTTTTCCGTATCTTGGCGTAATGTGTATGTGAAAAACTGTATGTAATGGCACCCACGACACAGGAAGAAATGTAAGAGTGGGACAACGGTAATCCTCTTTGATAACTGAGAAAAATATGAATTTTTAATCTTATATGTCGCAAAACACTACATCCAGGTATTTGTGAACACAATAATATCTAAATAACATACGGGGTGGTATGTTATTCGAAATCCGCCCCATCCGACCTCCGACATCCACCAAGCAACAGGAACATATAATTATACCATAAAACAGATACTCACACACACACACATCTGTCGCCAACACAACACACTTCCCGATCTTTAGCTTTACGCGTCATAAACTTAACATACCCCACATGAATGATCCTTATTGTAACAGTGGTTAGAGTGATTCTTGTATAGCAAGTGAGGCAGAACAAATAGTGTAGACGGCGCGTGAATAAATGAGTGTACGGCAGAGAGATCCACGTAGTTGCACTAAATATGGTTCTGTTGCACAAGTGCACAGCCAACTGTACCTGGCTAAGTACCCAGAATTGTTAGGAGGTGTCAGGCGAGAGGTGCATGCCGTTTTGTTTTCAGATGCAGTTGGTACTTGAAACAATTTCCATGTCGAGCTACTTAAAACGAACAATCACAATAGAAATGACATCAATTAGCACGCGGTTAATTCTGACGGAAAATAAAACGGTGCGTAGGCAGCGCCCCCTGGCCGCAAGTAGCGACAATAGCGATCGAAATAACCATTCATTGTGGGCGACATTAGCGGTAGTGGAAGCTTTTATGGGCTAATGACGTCACGGATTGATGGAGCCCAAGTGGTGGCCGGCAGGGTATCGGTGACGATATCGATAGTTATGCGGTAATAGTATCAATGTCCGTCCCATCCCCTCTACCCATTGTGGGGTGCGTTTTTGGTAATGGGGTTTTGATTTATTGAATAGATAATTACGGTTGATTATTAAGTGTAACTTGTATATAAAATATACTTGTTATTAATGTAATAGTTTACGCAATGAGAAATCGATTACAGAAATGTGAATACATGAACTGTTCTGTATTATCATTGTTTCTCAACTTTATATGTCAAAACACATGTTTAGTAATGCTAACGTATCGACAAAATGCCCCTCTCTATCCACGCTTGCAATCAGCGTGCGATAGGGGTTCAGGAAAAACGCCATATTTCCACGTCGGAAGCACGACGCGACGCCACGCGCTGACCCACTCACTGCCACTGAGTTTTAAGAACCAAACATTATATTTGTTTACTTAGATGTTAACTGCTGAGTGCCTTCAGTGAACATTGTTACAATTTAAACCAACCACAAACATGTTTGCACTTAGCTATGTAACAACGTTAAGCAATAACTAATCACGAATCTAGCAATCACAGCAAGTCATCAGTTTCGGGAGCTACCAATCATGTTCGTCTCAGCAGTCTGCGCAGACACCGCGCCGTGTCAGCGGTAATCGCGGTGCGTGGCGCCTTGCCGGGTAATTAGCGAGCGCTGACTCACAGGAACTTGGCGGCTTGATTACTATATCTAGTATGTTGTGGAACTCAAGATATTACACTTTAATAACACTAAGTCGTCATAATATAGATGATATGCCAAATGTAGCATTTGTTCATAAGTACCAACTGACTTTAAAAGCCATATAGATATACATATACTATTACTAATTTATTCCACTAATATGTAATAGTAAATGTGTTAATTTACGGATGTATGGGTGTATTTGTCTTTTATTCTTATACGCAAAAACGACTGGACCGATTCGGTTGAAATTCGGTATGTAGATCGGTGATACCCGAGATTAACACACAAACTGGATCATTATGGCTAAATATCTCTTGTTGAGTAATTAGTCTGAATTAGTTTTACTATAATAAAACAAACGCACTGTTCACTACTAATGCCCGGTTAATTTACTACGTTTTTTAATCTTTATTCTAAACTATAAACACAAGATTGCAGGCTTAAATATAAACTTGGTTAGAGTGTTATTGAATTTTTAATACATACGACGAAGGGAACTTAAAGCCAGGATTAGCGTCAAACTTACTCGAAGCCTTCCACTTCATAGATTATGTAACCCACTTTAAAAATCTTTAAGTTTTACGAAGTATATTTTCTCAGTTCAGTTTTTGTATCGAATGTAATTACAGCCGGCTGCCGATAGGGTTAATTGGATGTGTCAGTGCAAGGGGCGGAGTGCGACCGCGACCGAGCTACTCGACTCATATTGCAGACTAGAAATATAAAAGGCAGACAATATTGGACAATTTTAAAAGAAGGTTTATTTACTTTAAGATTGGGTTAAATAAATAATGTTCTCAACCAATATGCTTGGTTACTTGGGTTATTAGGCGGCGTATTTTCAGCCATTTTTCATTTCATAACAAGCCGGTGGAATGGTAAAAAAAACGTAATAAAAGAGCCATCAAACACCATTTGTCTTTCTTTTTATCTTGAGAACACTAAACTATGACATATCTTACATTTTTATAAACTTTTTAAATATCTATTTTTTAAAACAACATCAGTAGCATAGGTTTTCTTTTAAACTCGATCCATATCAATTCTATGTCAACAATATGGCACTCACTGGTACCATAGACAATACAAAATCCCTTCACATGAACCCCTTCGGGAACTCATGGTACATTGTCATGGTGTCTATAATGGGGTAGAGTTTGTAACCCCACTTGCATATCTCTAATCAGTTATAACTAATCGTTCTCTGTCTGAATGTTACAAACAAGATATGAAGGGTCTGTCTGTCTGTACGTCGGTGGGGAGCAGAGGTATCGGGGGTTCGATTTCACGGTCGTGCCTGCCGGGTAAACCACAGCGCGACTGCGCAGCCGGGTATAATGGAAGGGGAGGAAATTATTTGGAGTAGCATTCGTTGATAACAAATAATAGGAACGTATTTTATGTTGGTCTAAAATTAAACCGTATTCAGAGGCAGAAACAAACGTCGTGGTAAGTGAAAATGCCTCATTTGGCACTAAAATTACCATATCCGATGGTGGAACACTATAAATGAACTTAATTTCACGCCACAAATTCTCGCACAATACCACAAAACACTTAACCTATACCTACATTAGCTGCAATTCACTCCCCCCCCCCTCGCCCCACTGCACGGCTCCTTCATTTCGGTACGAAACGATTAATAAGTCGGGGCACAGTGCGAGCGCCGCGATAGATATGCTAATCTAGTGTTTATGGCGGCGGTCACGCAACCCTTTAATGGCGGGGGCCGTAAACTGTGTGTATGTACTAACTAATTGGACACACTGTCTGCGATTTAAGAATTGAGAAGGATTACAGCTTAACATTGTGATATAATAGAGATATTATCCATGAACAACGTACCTATTAATGAAAATGTATAAACGTATAACCCGAGCCGAACTACCAGAGCAGCATAAATCCTTGTAACGCACTCATCCAGTACACTAGCCCATTACTGACGGTATAACAATACAAATTGACTCCATCCACGACCAACGAGTGAGGTGCCGAGGGTAGTAAATAAAATACAGCTAATACGCCGCCAGTAAAGCACGACACGACACATTACAGATATATACAAAAGGTTAAAACTATACGACACAGATTTTCCTTTCCTGTGTGAGCTGCTGTTTAAGCAGCATTTCTTAATGTGACCTCCGCCATTACTGTTACTGGACAAAACTCACTTGAACATTACAACCAACATTTTTTTGAATTCAAGCAAGTACCTGGGAAGTTTAATGGGTTGTCGGTTAGTCGAGGCTTGGGGATTTTGAGATTAAAAATTCACTTAGTTTTCTTGAAAAAATCAAGTAAGTACTAAAATTATATTTTCGGAATATTAATCCAGTTGTGCTGGGTCATCCGAGCCGAAGCATGTCTTTTTCTTTTTCATAAATTAGTCCATTGTAATCTAAAGTAGGCCTTCTAGTAGTCGCCTGCTCAGGGGCAGGGTCGAGGCGGGTGTAAAGTATTGCACTACAGTTAATTGCAGTCGCAAGCGTGCGCTGCGGGGCTGCGGGGCTGCTGGGGCAACGGAAGCAGCTGGGAGACGCAGAGGTACTGTCATAACATTAGTTATGTTATTGTTATTTCATTTGCAAGTGGAACTTATTACATATTTCACACTAAATAAACTTTTCTAAATTCTTTAATAGAAATGCCTGTTCCTAATTAGATTAACTTCAGCCCATTTCGGTCTCCAACAAAAGGTGTTTATTTATAAAAACCGATACGTCCCTCCGCCCTTGACCTGTTCAGTGTAAATCACAAAATATCTCCATTACGGACCTGGGTTCCGTTCGACCCGACCCCACCCTTTTTAAATTCGCCGCCATTTTCGTCTGTCTGCTTCGAAATAGCCGCACTTACCCCTGAACTTCGCAGGTGAGGGGGGGAGGGGCAGCAAATGTAGCGTAGTATTGAATTTTTATTAATACTACCCCGTGCTTACAATAGAGCGTTCGTTAATGGCGGGCGGCGGCCCCACTACTCACTGCTCGTGTATTAATGTTGTGCTTCATTTACTATGAACTGTGTATAGGGAGCAATATTTTCTACTTATAGAAAGATTTATGTGTTTTGTTTAACGTAAATAAACTCCGCAAATTAACATGAAGAGCGTCAATACAGATGAATTCACAAGCTGGCAGGAAGAAAATCAAGCCCACCAGCCAGGCGTACTCGTGCGAGGTGGCATAATATCGGCCTCCCCTTACTGTCCGCTGTCCCCACTCGCTCCGGATTTGTGTCCGGCTGTTATTAGCCTGTCGGGATGACTTTTAAATCTTTTATGGGCCTGTACCAGGTGTTACGCTTAGTCCCAACTTGAATTCGTAATTAAACTACTTCAAACACGGATTATGTCTAGGATGATTGGAAGTTACTGGATTCTAATTTTCATTTCGCAATTATTGTTCAACAAACTCTACCGGTTACTAGTTGATACTTTATAAAACTCTTCAATCATAAATCTTTATTTAATGACATTCAATAAATTTTGTTCTTTTGCATTTGCCAAACGTTTAGTTTTGCCAAATAGAACGTTACACTGTAGCATATTTTTTGTACAGAACTTTGACATAAACAACAAAATGTCTATACACCTATAACTTTTTATATCGTATCTCGTTATTTCCCCGTATTTCGTCCGCCAACAATGTAAAATCTCGACATCCCATAGCAATTAGTATTGTCAATGTCCATCACACGTCACGCGCCCCCCACCCCCACCACTGACACGAGTGACGTAATCACACAATCACACAAAATGGCGTCATTTACCCGCGCTCTGTCAGATTTGTGTCCAGCCACATTACCGCCGGCGTCGCGTCGCACCGCGCTAGTCGACGTGAAAAATGTTTGAATTAATTCTGTCTAATGGAAGGTATCATTCAGTATAATGGACCGTAATACTAATCAGCTCAGTATACAAGATTATTTAAAAATATGCCATCAAAATGTTAACGAACTCAGGTTGATTCCAAACCCTGGCCGCAATTTAAGAATAATTACCAGGACACAGAGACCACAGAGTAATTCTTTACTCCAATGTCCACAGCTTTACACGCAGTATGACAATAGTTCGCATATATTTTCCCGCGTCGGCACTTCACAGCAATTTATAAGCGAGGTTGGTCGCATTCTGCTTTAATATTACAAGCAGACTATCGCAATATCTCGCCAGGTTTACGATACAGTACAGGCATACTTGTGCACAGTCCATATTGGTTACCGCTTCATTGAATAGAATACAAAATAATGTTGACAATCGTGTCGGAGATAGCAGCACAGAGCACACCGTTCATCGTCTCCCAACATTTATTTTCGACAAACATTTTCCTACCAGATAATTGCAGAGAGCATTTATTTTGCTCTTATCCAACAGATTTTTATGGGATGGGGGAGCAAACGAGCAGTTGTATCGCCTGGCGATCAGTGCTGCCCACGGCGGCGCTGTAAAGCAATGCGTTGCCAGTTTTTAAAAACAATATGGGCGTGTATCAGCCCTGTAGCATTTTTTTTATGTAATAGATCGGCAAACGAGCAGACGGATTACCTGACGGTAAGTAATTAGTGCCGCCCATGGACACCCGCAACGGAGGAGTTACGAGTGCGTTGCCGACCTTTTAGGGATTAGGGATTTGGAGATTTAGGGATTGAGGAGGGATTTGGGGTGGGGAAGGATTGGACCTCCGGTAACCTCACTCACACGGCGAAACATAACGCTGTGGTTGTTTCACGCCGGTTTTCACTCCGTATCACTCGAGCCGACCTATTCGTGCCGAAGCATGGCTCTTCCACACTTATCATATTTAGCCTGATTTAAATAATATCAAGATGGTTCGAAGTAACAGCACTACAATATCGGCCGACATCGATAGTACTAACATCTCAAATTGTTGCTCTGTTTAATTGGCCGGCGGCGGGCGTCCGGCTATACATCGCCATGCAGGGCATAATAATTGGCAACTAGTTATTGTGCATTCACCCTCTGCATTGTGATGGAAGACTAACGTCAAGATGAACTTGAATGAACGCCATTTCTTTCTCCAGTGAATTGTATTCTTTATTTGTAGACAACAAAAAGGTGTCGAGTTTTAATTCAAGTCTGTGTACAATGGCAATGAGCTACATTCGCGCGAAGTTTCCAAACACTCCTGGAGCTGTTATCTCAGTATAATTTTATTCGGAGCGCTATCTCATTGTACCCGGGCGAGGGTAGAGCCAGGTGCAGCCACTTCTCTCCACTTGTCTGGACAATCTTTTTATTTGTACGGATTAAATATAAATTGCTCTTTCAAACTTGTCCGTAATTCAAACAGCAACGTTGGAAATTAACTTTTACCTCGGAACTTTTAACGTTATATCTATTTCTTACTCCTTACTTTTTTCTGTTTATTGCGATTTTTGTACTATTTTACTTATTGTGCTGTTGTATACTTGCATGAACTACTTATGCTATTTTGGAAACTTTTAATAGTAATAGAATTTAAAAGTATTTCTCGAAAGCACTTTACTGTTCGTTTGTTTGAAGTAAGTATGCATCGCCGTTGCGCCACAAGAGGGCGGTACGGTCGCAAGCACAATGCTCAGCATCCCGATTGCATTACCGATCAGATAAGTCGGGATTTGCTCCCGAATTGTTTCGCGTCGGGAAATAAAGGGAAATGCGCTCAACATTATTTGTTTGTAAAATGTACACTCGCATGCGAGCGATACACTGAACATGTTTTCTAGTGCCGGATTGTTATCTGATCCTGAGATACGTGGAAATGTATTAATCGACTGTAGTTTCTTTAAGCATGAAGAATTAAATACAAAATTGTTATTAGGAACAATTTAGATGCAAATATAGCTGCAACGAAAATGAACCTCGATATAGCTGCAAGTTTAAGTCAATAGCGTCCTGGCACCTCCACAAACTGGGAAGCAATCTCCTGCACCGCCGCACGAGACAACACAGCATCCAATCAGCCGCTGTAATTTCAATTACAACTGCGGTCTTACCTGTACCTCCTATATAGTGCAACTAGGTGCACATTGCATGACAGAAACCGTAACCGTATTATTCTTCATAAGTAAAAGATCTTTTGAATTTTTGTGAAAAAAGAAGTGAAGTGTCCAAACCAAATTTATAATGTTGCTGAAAATATGTGAATATCTCGGTCACCGTGAACAGCGAAGAATCAAACAACCTGCTCGGCAATGATGCTGTAGACTACTAACCCAGGACGGGAGTGTACAGAATCTTCCATCATCACTCACAGCCACAGAAACACATTTTTAATCCGCGCTCGTGTTTACTTAGTGAGTGCGAGCAAATAGTGTTTTATATCGCAGCGCAGACATTCAAACTGATTGAGGTTGAAACTAATAAATCAAGTGAGAATATTGCAGCTCTAGAGGTAAATAAATAGTTCCCTCACAGTTTGTGTGGCACGCGACGTCAACCACTCTCTCGAGTCTTGAGTTTGTTGCCCTCCTCTTACCCCGTACGATAACTGTGTGTTGCTTTAGATGCAAATTTTCGTAACAAGATCTTATATACACATATATAGTACATTCAGTGACAAATTAACATATGACTCTTATAAGTAACACAGTCCTTATAACGATGAGCACGAATCATTGACTGATCTAATAAACACATCGACGAGTATCATCATCAGCGTGTAGCCCCCACTTGGTTCAGCCCCGCACTACAAACAAGCCGCGAATGAAGCTGCTACTTGAGCGGACATACCTAATAATGACGTCACACGGGACCATGTGTTTACATAATTTATATAGATGTATAGAACCAGCCAACCAGCTAGCTCGGAGCCCCTTGATTTGTATGTATCGGTGTTATTCCCAGAAAGGTAAGAAAAATATTTCCACGATGTAATATGATAAATAGCCGCCTGAGGGATAAAGGGCCGGCCTCGTCTCAGCCTGGGCTTACAGGAGAACAACAGTAATACATAACATAGCTTTATTTACATTTCAAATGTAATAAAATCTGTTACTTAGTATGGATCTATATATGTATGATAGTATGGATCGGAGACGGTTATTCTAGGAATTTTAGACAAGAGAAATGAATGGATTAACAATATCTAAATAGACAATTAGTAAAAATAAATATTTTATTGAGCAGTAATTGTCGGATTGTCGTCAAAAGTGAGCCGACTCGAAAAAACGTCGAGTCCGGGGGAGCGCGAGATTTTATAACGTTGTTATGTCTATTACAATTTCAGACGTAACAAAAGAACAGAGGGCTCAAATTGCGAAAATTATTTTCCTCTTACTGAAAGTATTTTACCTCAATTTTGTAACGTGAACAATCTGAGCGTTCTTATTTGAACAGTTTATTTTAATGAGAGAGGATTGAACCTCAATGAATATAATGCTTTCAGGTCTTTACAAGCGCAGGCGAGGGGCGCACTGCACGGCAATACTACTCGGGCAACTTTAAAGAATTACTTTGTAAGTGGAAACTATAGGTACTCGCAAACTGGCAAGTTTAGCAGAGCGCGATATATCCTAGTTCACAATGCATCGGTGTTACCAACTTCGATTGATTCTTTATCACAAAGAATCCTTGTTTTCCCCTCTTTTATCTAGGTATATAGAAGTTTGTTTTGTGTGTTTAGTGAAACAAAAGATTTCTTTATACATTTTGATATTGGATAAATTTTACGAGTTATTTCGTCTTCCATTTCGAAGAAAACATAATTATGTTAAGTAGATTATTGTATCTATCTATCTATGATGAAAGAAACTAGAGATAGAGATTTGCATAATAAAGTAAAACAGTTAATAGCTATTAAACCGAGTCAAAGTATTTCAGGAACAAAGTGAATTATTTGCGGCGGCGGCGCGGCTCCAACGCGGGGCAACAATACTACAATAGAATAACAGCGCTCAAATAATCCGCCGCCAGCTTAGATTTAATTTCAGCTCAAAGCTATTGTTTGCGCTAAACTCATTCGGCGGAGTCCCGTGTGTCAAAACACACGCGAATAAACACACCACTTTAACTTTATTTATTTAGTAAATTGTATAACATTACGTGGAGGAACTGCGCACAGTCCGGGATTACGAGGCGCGCTGTGTGTGCTACTTATTCCGCTCCGGAGTTCCCCAATGAAAACTGTTCGGACGTGAGCCCTGTTAACACTTCCACATCGCTTCACGTATTTTAGGAACGAAATTGTAAAGATTTCGTTGCGGACTGCTACACCTGAACCGAGACATTTGTTACACAACCTTCACAATGAACAGCCACAAAGTCCAGCCTGGGCTCATTTATTCCATTCGTATAGTCTGCAGACCAACATAGATCACTCCGCTACAGATTATAAAATGTCTCCGCTCATACTTTCCGAAGTATCGCGACACAATGGTCCCTCCCAATGACTGACTGCGGAGCACAAAATTCTCGACTTTCATAAACTCACGCACAAGTGGCCCCTCCTAGGGTTCCGTACGATTAATTATTAACTAAAGACCCCCTAAATCCCGTTCTGTCTTTAGCGGGTTCCGCGTTAGCATAGCAAAGGGAGGCTCCTTTGTATTTTTCTTGTGATAAATATAATTTGGAATGGGCGCATGTTTGTTTAAGGGGCAGGTAATCGGATGGGCAGTGCCGGGGGTCAACTTGATGTTTATTGTGAGGGAACGTTGCTTTGTTTGGTGGTTATTTTTGTATTGTTAGCATTCGAAACAAGTTCGAGTACGTCTACGGCTACAAAGGTAAGTAAATACAAAATAAATAAGATCGGCCCGTGACCTACATCCGCCAGTGACACGCATCATTACTGCGGAGCACGCGTGCCACTTATCTTAATGTTACTTTAAACACCTCGCTTTAAATGTGCTTGACCTCCCCTAAATGTTACACTCAATGGTTTCCCTGTGGCTACAAATATTGGGTACGTACTGGCATTATTATGGTTTCTCATTCCTAAATCAATAAGTTCCTTGATTCCCAATTTATAAAGGCCTGTCTGTGTATCCATATGAAATAACACTTAATCAGAGAGACTAGCAGCTTCTATTACTGAAGAATTCAAGGAGCCGGTCAATTTATATTGTCTAGACGGGCCCCGTGCTCCGTGCAATGCCCCAACTTAAGAAAAGTCCAGTAACAATACTCACACTGCACTCCGCGGGAAACAGTGCGACCATCTTATTAACACCGTCTGAGCAGCAATGAAAAAAAACTGCATTTGTTTTTATTTGTTTGTACAATGTTTTTAGCGAAGGAGGATCGTATCTAGTTAGTTTCGTAAGCTTGGTGGCTCTACCAGCTCGTGGAGTATCCAGTCTTAAGCTTTTTTTGAAGAGAACGTTGCCACACACCAGCTTTTTCTCCTGTGTCATGGGTAAAAAAAACAATAGGTTCCGTGCGGGAATCGGACCCGAAAGCCCGTTGCCCAGCCCCTGCGCCAACCATGCAGTCAAGTCAAAGTTATTATTATCATATCTCACAAAACATTAGAGTATGCATTCAATATATATCTTGCTTAGCCTCCGAACCCGCACTACATATTAAATTAACAAACCGAATAAGTACAAAAAAAACATGACTAGCTACTACAATGGAAACTATGACAAACAATATCAACGCATTCTTCACGACTTCGATCATCTTTTTGGATGCTTACAAACAGAAGCTCCATCCAACACACCAAAAAAACTGTATCGTGAACTATTGACGTTTGACACATTATATTACAAGCAGCGTGTTGTCTCACAGCTTGCAGTCAAACGCCGGCCATTATACAGATTGCATCACTTAGCGCCAGATTAACTGCTGCCTTATACTCGAACACTATATCAACATCAACCGGGATTATATCGGCCCGCTAATGTATTGGTTTAAGCCTCTATTCAACTATGTATTAATCTTCGATTGTATTAAGATGTGTGGAACTAAGCGTGTTACCACACACTGACAAACTTCATAACAAAAACTTGGCATATTCAGATATGGTGTAGATTAACTATGAGCACATCCTTCTATCCTTTCTGAAAATAACGGGCATTTTACTACACAGAAAAAAAATATAGTGCGGTTTCAAAACCTATTGACTTTTTCTAACTACATATATTTAGACACCATTGACATCGTGGGTAAACCTGAATTTGTAATTTCTAATTAGAAGTTCAAATCCACCTTGAGTAAACACGGTGATTAATACTTAAACTATAATATGAGAAAAGGCCTTTGCTCAGCCGTGGGCACTGATGTAAAGGAAAATTTCCCTGAACCAAGTAATGATATCAATAACATTATTTATTGATACTTATAAAAAGCTGTTGATGTAATAAAGCGGATTGATTTGATATCTGGTATCCGTAGCTCTATATTAAGAACATCTAGTTGTAACATTCCTATCACATTAATACTAATATTATTAGACACAACTATCTGAGAAACAATAAACACAACATACATATGTATATATAAGTATATATACACCTTGTATATCGAAAGTCCTAATATTTTTATTGGAAAATAATAATATAGCTTGTTCCAATAATACCTAGCACGTAGTTACCTACTTATTGTATTTATTTATTGCCAACAACATAAAAGATATCTCAACAACTGTTCGCTCATTATCATATTTATTTTATTATTTATAAGACGAAATTAATACCCGAATAACATCTGTCGAATTACTTGTTTTATGTTCATAATACATTTCGGTCACAATACCGTTAGATTCTTGATATTTGTCGAGCCTGTGAACGTTCTAAGAAACAATAATATTATATTGTCACTACAATGTATGACAATGAAAACATTAATAGTGCTAAAGCTAATTAAGAGACCGATAAATAATAATATGGAAGAATCATACTGGCCACAATTTTCATAAAGAGGCGGTGAAAGAACAAACTAAAATGTACATTTATAAAACTGCTCTTTTCAGCAAAATAATGAGAGTGTCAATCGGTCTGACAAACTATTCCAACAATGTCACTACGTGAACTTCGCAGCCACTTGACCACCGGACCGCAGGCAGCCGCGCACCGCACCAGTCACCGACTGCCCTATTTTACAAGCTTTTTTACCGAAATATGAATTTAAGAAAAGGGTCTTTTAGAGAACAATATTAAGAGACATCCTCCGCCTCACTCGTAGCGGAAACTTTTAACGATGACTATTATACTATAGACGAAACTACAATAAGTTGCGTTTTGTGAGGAAATATTTTTTTCTAACAATAAATCTTAATTCAGGGGAACGGACTGCTTCCAAACCCGGTACTTTGCATTGAGAACATTTTATAAAACAGAGTCAAGAGAGAATTAAAAAAAAACAAGAAAGATCTGTTTATAGTGTAGTGTTTCCAAGCATGGAAACATTACGATTTACAATAAACAGTCTTTGATTCTTATCTGTGAAAACATCCACCAATCTGTTCGTACAGTTGTTACTGTAACAACACGCCGTGCCGCGTTATGGTAGAAAGTATCATATCTTCGACACATGCTCAGTGTAGCAATGAAAATAAATAGAAGTGAGGAATGCACGGCATTTGTTCAATGCATTCAAACAGCGCCGTGCGAGTATCTCATCATATAGCACATCACCATACTGCAGCCGCTTTTTAAATATCTTCAAACAATGGCGGACTCGGCTGCCGTAAATCAGTTTGAGCGCGCTTTGTCCGCGTATATCAATGTTTATATGACTATTGAATCGCGTGTGACGTCGTGTGCTAGTTAATCTAATTCAGTAATGCAATAAAAGTAAAAATGCCATAAACCACGTTCCGTATGGTTTATGATGGCCGCGTCGCTGCAAGCTTGTTTAGTAAGACAACTGTGTTCGCTCGTAATTGGCTTTTCAGTGGAAAGCGACAACTGTACAAACGGAAAACATAAACATTTTTAACATTATTTTGAGAAGCAAGCCTTTGGGACTCTCGGGTCTGTTTAAAAAGAAAATATTTGTACTGCTTTATATTTCTGTTGTAAATACGATAAAGTTATAAATAAGGCTTTCCCGCAAAACATACCGGAGTTTGTTGTAATTTTATAGGGCGACAAACGAGCAAACGGATTACCTGATGGTAAGCAATCGGCGCCGCCCATGAATACCCGCAACACCAAAGGAGTTACGTTGCCGGCCTTTTAGGGACAAGGGTTTCGGATATTGAAGGATTGGGAAAGGAATTGGATTGGGCCTCCGGTAACCTCACTCACAAGTCGAAACACAACGCTGTGATTGTTTCACGCCGGTTTTCTGTGAGGACTCGACTTATAAAATGTATTTTCATCATATAAACTACACGCGTTCCTTGTCAATTATCATTGTAACCAACATGAAAGCACTAAAATACAATCACGTCACGACGCTGACAGAAATAATCCAAACACAAACGCAGGTCATATCCGACAGGCCGTGAGTGACGTCAGCGCGGTCAGTGGCTGCCATACTGTATTTTATGAGTTATCACCGAGCGCGCTTCCAATCCCACTGAAACCGTTTTATAGTAAACAAAATCGGAAGACGTTATGGAGTGGAGTTACTGTCGTCGCTCGACTGTGAGCACAGCTGTTCACAATTATACCTCGCAGTGTATGTGTAGTAAAATAATGATGGTACAGTCGCGCATAGCGTGGTTATCTTTATATTTTGTCTTTTATTCCGTCGTAAACCTTTTTGGTAATGTTATGATGCGCATCATATCATATTTTGTTTCCGCCTTTATGAAAAACTACACAGTAATTAGGTTCTGTTGATTACATGGGAGTGAAACAAAGATTAGTTATTAAAATGATGATGTAGTGATTCAATAATTCTACGAGACAATATAGTGCCATCTAAAACTAAAAACCAAAACCGCGTCCATCCCAAGCATTTAATGGACAAATGTTTTTGATCGGAACGAAGGTCTCGGAAATACGGCGCGACTTACATTATTGTATGAGAAATAAAAATCGTAAGAAACCCACGATGAGGTTGATGTGAATTGGACTGTGTGGCGTAAAGCTTTTCTAATGCAACTCAATGTAAACCTTAACTCCAGGAAACACAGACCAGTCCAGCTTGGAGAGCGAACGTGTTGGAAATGTCGGCTCTCTAATATTGAGCCTGGATATAAGTATTTGAAGTCACACTAAAATTTTAAGGTCGAATGAAACATGGCGGGGCTGTGTGAGCTCCGAACGTAGCAGATGATGTTATTGAGAAAGTGAGTTTCCATATTATAAGATTTCTTGTTCAATTTCAAGATACGTAATGCGAGGTCGCACGACGGGAGCCATTGTATTAACAACAGTTTACATTTGGCTATCCAGTTTGATGGCACTGTAAACTTAATCAAGATCGTCTGTAAAATTACGGAGAATTTTCGCGTTTTCACGAAATCATAATTTGGTAACCGAAGCTTTGTTTTACCGCCAAATATCCATTACGTGACAGTAAACGGAGCAAACAGCCGCCGGCCGGTGTTAGGGGAGCGTCCGCTCTGCTCGCTCGACGGCTTCCAATGTCTGCTCGTTTCTGTAATAACTGTATTGTTGGCAATCGGTTGCGAGATCGCGACGTCGCGCTTCGTTCTACGTAAATTAATAAGCTGCAGTGTACATTGCGCGCCATGAATGCGCCAAGTTTCATTAGCTCGGTTCACGAGTGGCCGTGAATTATTGTTATGCGAATTTCTCAGATTCTTGTCTTTGCCGGTTTAATTAATGAGCGTTTTAATAAATTAGAAAATTGAAGGCGAAGCGTTCAGTAGTTTGAAATATTTCGATCTAGAATATCTGGACTGTCGACATGGTGTAGCCTTGATGAGTTCGCTAGCGTGACTTGCCCTTGTAATCAGTTTTTACCGACTTCATTGATTCAATAAATAATGTCAGATTATAATTAGAACGCCTGTGTATTTGACAGTGAACTATGTAGATGAAATGTAACAATATAAACAGAGCGACCCCTTCCTTTGATGTATGACAAGACGCCGCCGCCCGCGCCGCCCGCCCACGGAGACAAAATATTCAAGAATCATTAAAAGAATCCATTGATACTGTGAACTCTACGCTTGCCAATAAATCCTATCACATAATATGAGTTTGAGAATAAACATAAAGTGATCTTTCATCGTAAACAAAAATTGTAATAAATCGACTTCAATAAAGGTTCCTGACGGCTCGTTCGTCACCTGAACACCATCATATTCACGCCCCCCCCCCACCCCGCACACGGCACCCCTCCACGCCACGCTACCTCACCCCTCCCGATTGATGAAGTGAACGGTAAAATAAACTGTTGTTTCCTGTCGAACCATTTAATAATAAAATCGAGACGAGTATTTTTATTTCTATCGTTCCTCCATTGTTTTTTGAGGATTCGATTTGTTAAAGATTCATACTTATTGTGTTCTTTGGTCTTTGGCGGGATCATCAGAAGTACAAAGGATTCAAAGTATACATTGTCTTATTTAATACAGACACGAACATTTTCACAGAAGATTCCAACCTTTTACAGTGACGAATTATATTGTTCTTTACCTATGCACGTATAGACACAAATTTAGACAGTTAAAATGAAATTGGGAAGGTACATAGGTATCCTAACTACGACAAATAGACTAATTGACACGGACACAGCTAACGAAGTGCAATGGAATGTAATGACTAGTGCACTCGGAGTTATGAAGCGCGAACTGAAACCATCGGGCAGACACCATTGTATCAGCTGTGTGATGCACCCCTGCAGCGCTGCAGCGCCGAGTGTTTTTACAGCGAATTACGTGAAGCGCTGGACCACCCCGCTGATGATTCAGTCACGCGCTGAATGCGAAATTGATCAACATTGACTGTAGCAGTCAATATAGGCTAGGGCTGTAATGATGAAAACCACTTAGTATTGGGGTTAATTTAATCATAATTTTATTCAATGGACACTCTATCAAAAACGATAGATAATTGCTTCAATAAAGTGTGGGAGAGCCAAGCTGCGGCACGAACGGCTAGGCTCGACCGGAGTGATACCACGGCTTCACAGAAAACCGACGTGAAACCCGTGCGTGAAACAATCAACAGCGTTGTATTTTGCCGTGTGAGTGAAATTACCGTAGGTCTTAGGCAACGCACTTGTAACTATTATGCGGGGCCCCGCGAGTGTCCACGGGTTAAAAGTAAAAACCTTCTTCGTTTTCGGATTCAAAAACGTTAAAGAAAACAGACTTCAATAAATAAAGTAATCTACTCATAAATACAAAACAAGTAATTGTTTGAAGTGTACATTTTCTAGTATCAGATACACTATCAGATGAGCCGGTAATCAAAGCTCAAATTATTTTAGTTACGATGGCAACGTAGTTAGAGGAGCCGCGGCCGCCATCTTCTTTTACGATATAACTCCGGCCAGTAAACGGGAGTACCTACATTAGCATTTGCTCATCCACAGATATAAAATGTTATGAAACTGTTAGGAGACCGGCCCGGATGCCTGAGCACTAACTTACAGCAGCTCGCATTCCACATGAAACTAACTGTACACCTTCAGTTACCCTTATTTTTCCTAAGTACTTTTTATAAACGATATTTCTATATTACATTAGACAATAAATAAACAACAATGAGTCAGTACGATTGTAAGTATGTAAAAAGATACAATGTTATTTGCCTCTATACTGGTACACTCGTCCCAGGAAACGAGGAGAAAAGAGAAAGAAAACGATTCTCTCTTATCTATTACCATTAAAGAAAAGGGTTTCTGTGATCTAATATTTTTAATTTAGGAGCTAGTGCCTGTGTGGTCCTGAGAATCCAATCAGTTGGACAAAAGAGACAAAGCTTATAAAAGAATATTACATAAAGTTGTTCCAGTTCACAGCAGCTCGTCTAATCTCCACACCTTAACGGGAGCGCTGCATTCATCCCATTATATTCATAACGGAATCAACTGCATCTCCGTGCAGATGTTATTATTTCATTCAACAACTTAGTTGGAACTACGTAATTGTTTGTGTATGTAGAAACTTTCCAATTTCCAATCCCCACATGGTGGCGACTCATGTGCATATGATTATAATGCAGCGAACATCGTCACCAATATTTGCATCAACTGTCGGACGCACAAGTAGCCACTGCACAAGCTGCAGCTGTAATCGTATGCGCATACATTCAGAGAAGCTTTTTAAAGTCGAGACATTTACACTGGAGGGATAAAAGAGGAACATTCTGGAGAAAAATGTTCTTGTGGAAACTTTTTGCATTAAAACGCAAACCGTACTGAAATGTAACCCAACACCCAGTTTCTAGTTTGTCAGTAAAAGGAATCAATGCATTGAAAAGTTGTATAAAAGAAATGTAAGACCGCGGGAGTCGGCGAGAGGGCGGCGAACACAAGAATGCGCTTGGCCACCGACCAAGTTGCTCGATATTGATACGACAACTCGCAACGCACTGCGATAGCCCGCGCTCAGCACACCATGCATTGCTGCCACGGATACGAATCTGAATAAATCGGAAAGAGATTTCAATTGTTTAGCCAAGGAGACACGATTATGTCTTTCAAGGAATGAAATAAATTCCATTTCTTTCGAGGAGATTATTGAAAAATTTGGTTCCAGATGGTATTATGTGTATGTTATGTATGTATTCAACATATAATGGAGGAATACATTTCTTCATTCATTGATTTAGGTAGTTTTTAGAGGAAACAATAGCCAATTTAGTACAAATAGTGCAATGCAACAGAGCTGTTTGATTGGTTTAAGAGAAGCACCACGAGCACGGTGCTCTTACAGTACGGTGGCGTCGAGTCGCCGGGAGGTTCGATAAGGATCGCTAACGACTGCCAACCAGCAGCAACTACGCGTTATTGTTATATTCGCTAATGAGCGGCCGCCTTACTCCACTGTGATAAATGAGACTGGATTCATTAGTGGCGATGTGGATCACGCTCAAGTAATTTAACACTATATTATACTTCTAATGATAATGAAAGAAAAGTTGAATAATAACAAAGTTACTGTGGTTTGTTCCTGGATTGGAGATTCCTAATTAATTCCTTGAAAAACCTTTTTGTTGCGCTGATGACTTCGCCAAAGATTGGCATCTTTGGCGAAATTCTAAATTATTTATTATGTTTTCGGCTTACTCACGTAATAATTTGACGAGATACTCGACTAGTTTCAAGCCATGCTAGAGGCCCATATTCATGAGCAGCATTTCGCGACACGCGACGGTCGCCGAGTCGCGTGTCGCGAGTAAGCCGAAAACATAATAAATAATTTAGAATTTCGCCAAAGATGCTCAGAAATTGCAAACCAAAACTAAGATACCAGTTACCCAAATTAAATCAAAGCACAATGTGTGGTCTCCCTACACACTCGCGTTCACACGCTGGACATACATACTAAGGCACTACAGTTCAAATGTTGAAACTCGGAGCGGAGCTGGAACACTTAGATAACGCGCTCATAGATTTGGTCGAATGAGTTTTTAGAACAAAATAATGACTCACTTCTAAAAGGAAAATAAACAATAATCCATGACAACCAAACATTGGGGAATACTTTCAGCTACACAAAGTTATGGGAGCGTGGAGTAATATAGTAGGTCGAGTCTAGTAGATCATAACGTATGAATGAACGGTTGTTTTTGTTAGCTTCAGGCCGGTTGTAAGGCGCACGTCCGGTTCCGGTCTCACTGAAATTTAAATCCGAAGTCATGACCCGGGTCGGGGTCGGGCGATCTGCGCTATAATCAAACTAGGAAATTTGAGAGAGACACGAGTCGTGCTAAACAGCGTTTGAGGTGATGTCCTCTACAGCAGCGAGCTGTCTACTCTGGGGTGTGCTATAGTTCCGTAATGTTCCGCATGCCGAGAGGGCGCTGCATACAGATAGCAATCTCCCCAATTCAGGGCTGAACGCAACTCGTGCACTGTTTAATTTACGTTTTTGTAAGTATAATTTAATTCCGTAGTGCGCTCCCCGGGGGAGCCCCGACATGCAAGTGTTATGAGGTTACAGTTTATTGTACGAGTACTTGGTATATAATACCAAGCTCAACTATTTTTTTAATTTAATTTGGCATTTAAGCTGCGAAACTAGAAACATGTTTGTACCTTATAGAGAGAAAGATAATTAATTGATCTTGAGACAAAACGATGGTACTCAGTAATACAATATAAATACAGCCGCTGGAAGCAGTTTACAGATAAATAAACGATTCGATGACCGTTCCCAAGGAATAAGTGGTGTTCGTCTCTGTTCGTCCTCGGCTGGACATCTGTCAAAGTGTCACAAGTCAAAATACATCTGGAGGAAAGTAAAGATTTTCTTTGAACGTTATGGTGGAAAAGAACCAAGAAGTTTTCGAGCGAACAAAAAAGTCATTCGTAACTTGACAATTAAAGAAACTTTGACTTGATGAGTTATCAGAAGTCCTGAACAGTGAGCAGTGTTTGCAGCTGCCTGAAATGTTTCAGTATTTGAGTGTATGTGTGTGTGTGTGTGCAAGATCCGAGCCACAAGCAATACATCCTCCGACCTCAAACTTGGCCCTGATTAGTTTGATCTCGTAATTTGACAACAAAGGGCTGCCAGCCACCGCCGCGGGGAACCGCTAACTACTTGATACCAACACCTGTCACAACTAACTTTACTTCAGCGCCCTGTTTGCTGTGGCTGTACTTGTCTATCATTACTGTAGCTAGCAAATAAACCGGAGGTCATTAAACCATCGGTGTACTGATTTAAGACAACAACAACTCGAGTAATGAAACTGTAACTAGACAACGCAACAAGTTCCAATCAGTTTAATAATGTTAGTTTTAGTTGAGTTACCATTGCGTAATGAAATGTTATTTGACGGAGTGGGGCACTAAATGATAGTAATTGAAAAGTCATATTTGTTGGAGTAGCCTCGTAGTGGCCAGAGTGGAGTCGGCGGCAGTGGTGGAGCGGTGCAGGTGAGGCGGCGAGCGGCACGCATGAATGGGATCGATACGCCGCCGCCGCCGCCGGGTCAACGACCGCGCTCCCAGCTCATCTTTGGGTCAATGTTAAACGTAAAGGTAACTCCCAGCTTCCCACCAAACTTTGGGATTGTGCACACTTACAGTGGACGCGGGTTATATACATATATACTGATGATCATATTTATGACGGACAATTGACTTTCAGACAGAAATGTTTACTTGTAGGCATTCAGACAGTTTGTTTTATTATCAAAATAGTAGGTATTCATGGTACCAAAAAAATTTTGCTAATCACTTATCTATATTAAATAGAACTTATGAAACACATAATATTTTTAATAACAATCTAATAATTATTTTATTCTCATAGAAAACATTTCGCCTTCAAGTTGCGTAAACCGAAATCCTAGCGAGAAACGAATGAAAACAAAGCCAATGTTTATACTATGCTAGAACTGGAGCATAAATTAGATGAAAGCAAAATATTGTAGAGCAACAAAAACATTAGCCGAGTATAAGGCAAGAAAGCATATTCGCAGTAAAATTGAATGAAGAGACGCGGCGGGGCGAGCTACAGCCGGGCGACCGCCCCGGGCCACAGCGCCACGCAACACTCACATGAGCAGAAGACTCACAATAACTTAAGATAGACAGCAAACTATGTCTACAAAAGTAAAGACAACGTGTAAATGGCGTTTTATTGACGCTAAAATAACTGTTGCAAGAAATTATATATATTTAGGATCAGCAAGATGGAGTAACGACATCCGCACCGTGGTTGACAGGTAGGTAAAAGTCAAGGCCAGCACCGCCCAATCAGCATCAAACAAAGAAAAAAACAATCAATGAAGTTTTAGTTTTATAGCGTAAGTGAACGACACTTTACTCAGAAATTGTGATACCTAATAGCATAATTGACACACATGCATGTAGAATGTAGCGTGGAACAGTGAAGCTTCTGACATGGTGCTGTCTAGTGGTTTCGAGTAGTATCTACAGCTGATTGGAAAAATATGACGTCCTCGTGATCTGATGGCGGCGCGTAATAAACAGGATATTTTAATAGGATATCGGCTCGGAAGCAATACTCGGCTGGCTTTGATGACTCGCTTTTGATACGCCTTTGAATGTCTCATCAAAATCACGTATGCTTGTACAGCCTCCGGCTTCTTAATTATTATGTTTATTATTTATGTACTTAGATGGGTTAAGTTAGCATTTTAAGAAGTAAATGTTGTGTCTACGTATGACTTGATGCAATGTCTTCAACTTACAACATATCTTGTGCTTTACAATATCCACGTTATACCGCCTCCATGCTCTCAGCTCGCGTCGATCGCTCACAGTCCGACAACCACGTGAAGTATCGCTCAAACTTCCACCGATCACCTGCGTTACACCATCACATAAAGTATTATGTCTCACTCAGCCTACGCTCTATATTCAACCCTATATTACCAGAATTTACGATTCATTTCGGCTACGGTTTAACGCTAACGGCGGTTTGTTACGAAACAATTCAATGTATTTTAGCGGAAGGGTTTCTATAATATTTACGAGGGTCGAGGTGTCTCGGCTAGTACAAAGCATATTTTGTTCATAATTGCTATAAACAAGAATATTGGCGTGAATGAAATATCCCGCTTATACTACGCATCTACTACCCAAAAACTTCCAACAATAAATAGCATTAGATTCAATCAAACTTCTGTTCAACTTTTCGAAGCTGCCATTCTTGCAAAGAAAATATGTATTTCGTTGCTCCATCATGTCGGAGTCGCAGGACGTATTCTCATATATACACCGTGCCGACTTATCTACTTATAAATCCGTCAGGAGCGACGTGTCGGCTAATCGCGAGCTACAGCCGAACATAGCCGAACTTACACGAACTATATATAATACATAATATTTGAATATACCAGAACAACATTTTTAAGCAAACGTTTTCAGGTTAAGTGGGTGAGTCTGGACTATTGGCGCACCTGCCTTCCTCATTGCGAAATTAGAATATACACTTTTTGTCCCTATACATTGACATTGTAACATTTTCCTGCGAGATTTTATTAAAACAATTCCAATTTCTTTTCTCGGTACTTTCAGATTAGAGGTCTTTTGTTACCGGGGGCGTAAGTGTTGCCAATCTTATCCGACGGCACTATAAAAACTATTTTGGCGTTGAGTTAACATTTTTAGGAGTTTTTATAAATGTAAAAACTTTTTAGACATTTCTGAATATATCCAAAATTGAAATGATTACTGTAGAACAAACAAAGTGTGAAAGCGTGGTCTAATTATACTAGAACTTGAAGCTTGGGTTACCGACTAATCTCCAGCAATGTACTACAAACTAAATTACTTAAGTTTACGGAGCTCATCAAACATCTAGTGATTAAGTACCTGATTCCGGACTCTGTCCGAGTGAGTGCAGGTCCTGCTGGGAGCGGCGGCGCTGGCGGTACTCCTGCCGGTAGTCCGGCCAGCGTCCGTACTGAGCTGGAGCATTCAGGTACTCCTGCGAGGAGAACCTCGACGCCCGTGGAGGAGAGAACCCCATCTGGCTGTAGTAGTCGTGTCGGAACACCACGTCGGGATGGTTGATACCCCCCGGCACGATCTGACTCCCGAAGTGACTGCGGTGCCCCAGGTACTCCGGCTTCATTGGAGCGTCCGTCATCTCGTGTCCGTGGATAGAGGTGGACCTCTGAGGGCCATAGTCTCGCAATCGATTGGAGAAGTCCAGTCCCATTCTGTGCGGAGAGTAGTCAAGGCCACGCGGCCCCATCTCGAAGTGGCCGTGAGGCCGGCTATTCCGGTAGAAATTCGGGGAGAACGGGTTCTTACTCTCCAGGTTCTGCCGCGACGCGTACCCAGTCTCTACTTTGGGCTTCTCCTCCCTGACTGGCTTCTCCGGCTGCTTGTCAGTTCCATTCTGGTGAGCTTCCTTCTTAGGCGTCTCTTGAGGGCGAAGCTTTTGATGAGGGACAGCAGCCTCTGAGAGATCTTGTGAGGCCCTCCGGTTGAACTCCTGAACCTTTTCAGGTACAAAGCCTTGTTGTGGTGGTTGGGACATTGTTTAATTTGTTGCTGTTTTTGTTTCGTTATTAAATATTATAAATACATCAAAACGTACACTCGCTAACACCGAATATGAAAATGTTCTACACAAATAGTGGATATAATAATATAAAGTCGTGAATACACAGAGTTATATACTTAGTCGATTATATATTTTTATAAAGTTCTGTCACATTAACTTCTATTGTGAAATATATTTATAGGAAACATTCACAACCAAATACGCAAGCTGCAAACACACGAGACGGTTGCTGTGACGTCACGCGCAGCAACGCCAGTCTGCTCTCAGACCGCTGCGGCATCACGAGTGAAGATAATTGTGTTTAACTAATACTCGTAAATGTAACAATTATAGTGTGAGCAAGTCTCCTCCACGGTGTAGGTGTGTGCGTACAGTCAGAGCTAGTCCGCTAAATAATTCAGCCGCATACATTACCAGGCCCGCGGAGGTCGGGGTATGAGCAGGCGGCTACAGAAACATGCCCTCAAATTAATCTCAAGCTAACTGCTTTAATTAAATTTGTTTTGAAATGTTCAACACTGGTAGGTGCTGAGCGAACTGTTCAGCTGTGTAGTGTTAGTATCTAATTACAACTTACTAATAATTTGGGTCTTACAAATACAATCGTTCTGCATAACTTAACCGAACTTGAATAATACAAGTTACTTATTTCGGCTGTACTACACAAGTTGGGTTATAGTGTTGCTAGCTGATGTCGCCGGCTGAGCAGCAAGCAGGAACAATCAGCGCTCATTATCTCCCGAACACGGCACTCGAGGCGTTCCCAAGTTCGGCCATTACTCGTAATTAGAGGCTGCCCTCGCTCGCCCGAGTACTTGCCTGACAACTTGCCCGTAAGCCCGTAACGTATTTACGTAAGTCGCTGTAAAGTTCGAGTGTGAGCTGTGACGTAGCGCCGACGCTGGCCTGTAATGAGCCGGACTTTATGAGTCCTGGCTCTTTGTAGCCGATGTCATTAGGAAACTGTAATACTCATTGTTCTTTATATTCCTGAATATACACAATACCTGCTTGTGTAAGACGTCTGAATTTTTTGTCACTCAAAGAAACCTTTGTGATACTTGATGTAAATATTAAGTAGAGGTAAGTTTAGGTACCTACCTATACATTTTTGGTATTCTTAAAGTCCGAATATAAAATAAGATCTGTTGCCATACATAGCGGACAACTTCATTCCGTATTTGAAATGAAAAAATTAAAAACTCAATTTAATTAACTTTACACGTAGTTATCGAATCCCTTCCAACGGTCAACGAGAGACCAAAGACTAATTTGACCATATCAGGTAAATTACACCGAATTATACTTAATTACTGTACGTAATTAAAACGGCTACTAATAGCGCAACTATCGTGCAACCCTCGCTTACAGAGACGTCACCGAGTTACCGCCTCGGTTCGTGGCACGCCGCCGCCGCTTAGTTCTACAACAGTTCCAACTATGACATATTGTTGTGACTCACTGTTAGCTTGAACGAAACTAATTAACTGATCAAACGCTACCGCTTTATTATTCTCATAATTAACTTACTAATTTTGTAACTTTGCTTTAAGTAACTGTTTTTAATTGCCTAGTTCAGTATCATTAAAAATGTCATCATTTTTTTGTGTCTTTTTAGAACATGCGGTAAACACTCCTTGGTAAAAGCGAAATAGCATTTTTTCGCAATTGCATTCGCTGCGAGCCCCTAATTCCGGCCGCTATATTCAGCAGTAGTGTCCAGGCGCGGCTCCAGTAAAAACTGTGTAAACAAGCGCACACTCGTGTAGCCTGCACAGTGCACAAACTGTGCAGTACATCGTGCACAGGCCGGGCTCAATCAAATGCCGCTGCATACACAACTGCCACAGCCATCATAGTGTAGTGACTGTGCAATGTCGTTTATTTTACTGTTAGATAAATAAAAGGCACTTTAGACTTTCAAAATACACTAAAGTTAAAATATTTCTGTTTTTTAGTCAGTGAGTGGAGATTAGAGAAGGTATTCACTCGAATTGTCAAATAAAATAAAATTCAACTGTTACTCAATATGTTATGTTGTAAGCTAACTATTGATATGGACGACTGGCGTGGATCCAGCTCTCGTGTATCGATATAAATATCGATCGGAAGTTATTTCCGATCTCCTGACCCTCCGCGTGCTGCCGCGCGATTCGATACAACATCGGGTATCACATGATGTGACGTCATCATACAACACTAACGACACATCAGTGACGGTGAAATTTGAAATATAGAATTTGTAGAGTTTGTTTCAACGTTTAGCACATAGATGGTGTTTATTTATACTTTAAAAAAGTGAGACGGAATAAAGAATACGATTAGTTTTCGACAATAAATTACTCTTAACTTTTTATTACTGTTTTAATGGCTTAACTTAATGTATTCAGATTTTAGCCGACGTAAAAATCAGGAGGAGGTACTTAAGCTTTTTTATGATGAGTTACGCTTTGTCAGCCATTGCTTCAGTTTCACGTAGCTACAGATACCATCAGCCCTTTAAAGCCTGACTAATAACATCTAGAAATAAATTGTAGTGATCTCAGGTACACTAATTGTATAACAATGGTAATAGACGCTTGCATCGTATTAATTAAACATTGAAATTGTAAATGTTGTCAAACTGAACATTAATAAACCAGTAATCGAATGTGCAAGTGTTATGTTCCACTAAGCTTCAATATTTATGAGAGGACATAACTCATGGTCCGACACCTACAATCAACATTGTACTCTGTCTAACTAGGTATAAAGCAGATTATTGTATACCAAACATTCATTATTAAAGTTTGGATTAACGCTGTAATTAGATTAAGCCAATGTGAAATTAAATATTTACTGAATTTTATAAAGGATCAAACAAAGCCCAATGTAATACAATACTTGATATAACTCATTAAATACGATATGGATAATTATTACAAGTTTGTTCTTCAGCATAAAAATCCAATCTTACTAATATTATAAATGTGAAAGTTTGTGAGAATGTATAGATGGATATATGTATGTTTTCACGCAAAAACGGCTGAGTCGATTTGGTTGAAATATGGTTTGTTGATAGATTGGATTGACATATAGGTTACTTTTTATCAAAATACAAAGCGAGCGAAACGCGGACGGAAACTAGTTAATGATATGCGCACAACTCTTTAGTTATTCAGACCCACTTCCAATGAATACATAATATAAGTATATAGGAGTATTTAATAAGATCAGACGTGATCTCAGCAAATATCCCTCTGAGGCAGAGGTCACCAGCACATCGGCCGGTATGGACAAACAGACACGCACTGAATACTGATCAGTAATCAGCAACAAACACTGAGACATCTGCTAAACACACCACTATCATAAAATAGACAAACCAATACTAATATTTCATACAAACCTCTCTCTCTTTCATAATATCACACTTCTGATTAAGTTCGTGAGGAAAATATTGAGATCTACTTGATTATATAAATCCAATGAAGACTGTAGTGTTAATGGAAATAGTTTATATGTCGTAAATGATGTTATAATGGATCAACTAGTGAGTAGCTATACATATACATATAGTGGGATAGTTAATAACTTAGTGTTGTTGGGTATGACGCTTGGGAGTTAATTAATGTATCAATATTATAGAGTAAAATAGATATATCTATTTTACTTACAGGCAGTAGGTATTTTGCAAAGTTATTTAGTAAGGAAATTCAGTTCACTAACTATTAATATCCCACTGTTTCTGCCAAGGTCGCAGGGGCCTCGGCTTGAAGCAGGAAAAAGAACAGGGTGCTTTTTAGTCAGTAAGAGTCTGACATTCCCCCTTGTCTTTTTATAACTTTTGGGACAAAATGGTCACTGTCTATGTACCTAATCAATTCCTATTTTGATATCTACATACCAAATATTATGTTATATGCGCTGTTCATGTACATAAGTAATATAGTACCTATATAAAATGTTAAAATACTTTTGTCTTGAATCGAAAGAAAATTTGATGGGATAGTATAGTTGTTCTGTTTACAATAACATGAATCAATGAAGTGATGTACCGCACATACACACACACACACACACACACAGCCGCGAGCTTGTATTAACTAAAGTCAAACAGCGCTAGTGTAAAGTAATTTGTCGCCTTGTTACAACATCAGGAACGTTTGTTTCCCCAAAATACTGAGATATTAACGTTAACGAAATCAATTACATGCGCCACAACACGGAGGGCTGAGGGCTGAGGGTCCTCACAAGAAAGTACGCATTAGCTGACGCCGGGAGGCGCGCAGATGCCGACAATAGGTCGGAACGAGCTCGATACAATCATATGAAGTTTGTTCACGCGCCGGAGAGGGCCGCGTTTGTCTTATTGATACCATCGTTTGCTGGCCTCACGCAGAAACATCGAGATATATATTAATACTGAACACAATATCAATAGGCGCCGGTATCTCATACAATATAAAAGGTTATAAATACATGTTGAGCTCAATAAAACCCACCTTGTCCACATATAGAGCGCTAATACTCAACAATTATTTCCGTAAACTATTCATTACCACAAGGTACTACACGTGTATTATGAAGCTATTTAGCAAAGCCCTGGGTTCGTGGTACTAACACAGCTGTTCTCATAAATGTTCGTACCAACATAAACTCGTACTGTACATGTATACATGCGTGTATATAGGTCGTATATCATAGTTTTACGAGGATTTATTCCCGTCGCGGTGACGCTGGGTATAAAACCGCTCCGCTCCACAATTAGGTGCTCGATGCAAATGTTTTATGCAAGTCCAATATGATTGACAGCTTGGCTGGCTCGCCTGATGTTTCTGTACAATTATTGGAAAAACTAGAAAAATTGGAAGGAACTTGTCAAGCTGACAGACAGCAGAGTTTAGTCTTCTGAAGTACGTGGAGATTTAGAAATACTTTTGTTCTAAAGGTTATCTTTAAAGGAGTAGAAAATCATCAAACGACTTATCCGGCCCTGGGTGGGTCGAAAGGGAGTGTCAGACTCTTACTGATTAAAGCCCACCACCCCCTATCCTGCTCCAGGCCAGGCCGTGGTACTTACATTATAACGCTTGCATCGGCAACTCAGGAAAGGACTCTAGCATTTTAGATGTTCCTACGAAATTTCCTCACAAAATCTGCACGAGTCTATAATTTTGGCCCTGTCAATGAAGTATCATCATTACAGCGCGTGTGTTCGCACTCGACGGCCGGCGGCCGGGGGTTGCATACACGCGCGGTCATTACGACCGACACGACGCTACTACTTCAATCACTGCACATGCACGAGGCAGAAGTTCCAGTGTCAGAGACGAACGTGAACGTTATGAGATATCTTTTTACATTGGACGTAAAATCTTCTATTAAAACTTAAAAAACTGCCCGGAATATACTGGAAGGAGGAACAGGAAACAACATACGCTACGGTAGGAAAAAATGTTATCCTGTGAGACAATGCATATAACAAATATAACAAATTTTCTGCAGTGGACCTTCGGTCGCGCCCGCTGTAGCGGGAGGTCTGAGCTGTTTTAACAAGCTGCGACGTGCATAGGACGCGCCCTTCAATGTACGATCAAATACTGGAAATAAAATGTCTGCGGCTTTACTACATCTTAATAAACATGATATAACACCGAACCAAACATTATACAAAGTAAACAAAGTTGAAATACTTCGGCTAGTAGATGTAACGTCTTAAGGAAAACTAGAATTAAAACAACAAAAGAACCTCCAAGTTAATTAATATTTATAACAATTTTCTGTTAAATATGCAAAAGCAATTATTTTTGTTTAATAATTCATCAAAATTTAAGGCATGAATTAATAAAAACGGCGCCGTAATAATCATAGACATTGTAAACTTTTTGCGCTCAGCGCCCAGCGCCCGGCCGGCCGCCGCCGCCGTGTAGCCGTCACAGTGAGCAGCGTGACTGTGTCCGACATTTAAATGAAGGATTCAAATTGTAAATTACGTTTTTCATATTACCCCATTCTACAAATACCAAAATAATCTACAATCCTTACGAAACACAAATTGAGAACACGATCGATCAAGTAAAAATGTAGCCACGAGAATACGTGTCCGACTGCCACAAGAACAATGTAAATACAGACGGATTAAAAAAACATAACATTAAATCGCCCAAAGAGTTAGTAATCCCCCCATTAGTGACGTCAAGATGTAAACAATGGCACGTGGCTGCCGGCCACGCCCACCGCGCGTACTAGTGATGTGACACACAGCGCACGACACACGGACGGCTGATTTATTGCATGTTTAAATTGTCACTCGCGTAGAGTTGTGCCGGAGCCAAACGTGACGCGGCCGTGATGCGCCAGGTGAGGTCACATCACTGGCTACTCCGTAATACCTACACAACTTTACTTATTTGAAGCAATCAACTGTTTAGGCAATTGATGTAGCGACGTATACAGTTTGTAAGTTAAGTCTATTATAAAGCATTCTTTATGTTATTAAAGACATCTTACAAGTTCCACGTAATATTCCAAGTTAAAATCTTCCAATTAACGACATTGTAAACTAAAATTCCAGAATTCCTTTGAGACTCGCGTCCTAAAAGAGATTGGAGTTTTTGTGCCGTCAGTTTTAATCAGCATTTATTACAAACATTTTTACCGGAGATGAAAGGAAATAGATTTTAGTACGGAAATAACCTCAGCGGAGCTCTTTTACAGAACCATTTTATGTATACTTGTAACGTTAATGAAACTCCGTGGACAATGTAGCGGCAGTTACATGTGACTTTTATCGGTCCCGGGTACGGTAAATTAACATGGCGACTATAAAAACAACACACATTATTAATTTTACTATTAGACCATAAATCATAAAGGATTTATGATAATTGGAAAATAAACCTTTACAGGCGTGTTTCGTGTTTACGTGAGCCGCGTTCCCGGAGTAGTCGGTAGTCGGCCTGGATACTCATAATATTATCCGTTATAAAACACGACATGTCCGATTCATACATATTTATTGAGCCGGCCCCGCCTGGCCGGTCCGCGAGAGGCGCGCCGCTACCCTAGTGCCGGCGCTTCATCGATATCAAATCGATCATATTCTCATTAATAATATAGAGAGGTTGTAAGTCACAACATCATTATTTTGAAAACACGAAAAGGAAAGTAATCTGACAAGAAATTTCTCATGTTTTTACAGCGGATTCAGAGCCAATAAAGTTGAGATTAACAGCCGACTTGTTAAAAATAAATATTATAAAGAGATAGTAGTTCACCTGTGAATACCACGGGTTTATGTGTGCTATAAAAATGTTAGAAAAATAACTGCTCGTTATGTACCGGGCTCTGGTTAAAATTTAGTACAAGATTTTATTTATTTTTTATTATTCTCTTAAATTTAGAATTACGTGTATCATTGGTTAATGTGGTGCAGACATAGTGATTTATTTAAGACCTTCTGTAAATACATCAATATGAAAGTTGAATATTTATCGACAAGTGTAGATAACTACACAGTGGCGCATCTCTAGTGCTAGTGGGGATCATGTGACAGGAATATCGAGTGGACGCAGCAATCCTTCGTCAGGTCGCCATGAGTACTATCACTCTACGACACTAAGACCTAGAAATATTTATGATAGATATACCTACGTAATTATGAGTATAGATAGCAAGAACCACTCTTGGCTTAAGGATATTTTAGCGTTTAACTTTTAAGAAAATGGTCTGATCTGTTCTATCCACAGACAAACAAGTGTATATTTCTGTTCATATCTCAAACATTAGAGAGTTGGCCGTGCACCACAAGATTGCACGTTTTGGCAGCTTCAATTGCCAAAGCAATAAGATTGCTGACCGCCGCACTATACACACAAACTTGAAAATATTATAAAGTGAAGGCTAAAATAAATCGCGTACTACATATGACATAGTTTATTCTCAAGGGAGAATTATGGTATTATTATTATATTATAGGATTAGCGTAGAAAAGGAAAAACACAATAAGTGTTATGAAGATATGATGAGATGCCTTGTAAGATAGTTGTAAGCTTAGTTATTGTACTAAACAACGCTGAGAATGTTGATAGAGGCAATAAATTACATTTCTAATCCAGATTAGTTATTAATTAACCATGAATATTATAGTTGGGAGGTGTGCTATAAGAACAAGTGTAACAGTACGCGGTATCTCCGTGTAACAGCTGATTATCATTGCGCGCAGGGAACTTGAGGAAAATTCTGTTACTCAAGTAAAAATAAATCTCAGCTGCTCTCTGCTCGGAGCTATCGTAAAGACATTACTGAGCCTGTGCAGCTACGGCTTAACTTGGAATATTTATTAACTTTTTAAAAATGTGTTGTCTTTTTTGGTAATGCGCTAAATTGTTCAAGTGGTACCATAGCTGCGTATGATCAGCAAATAGACATTATATCGTAACATACAGGATACAGTGATATAATTGAGTCGGATTTGATGATACCCTATTATAAGTATAATTAAAATGGACTCAAAACACACTCAAGCAAAAGGCGCAAGGAGTTCAAATCGTCAACTATTTCAGTATGTGCGACCTACCCAAATGTTTTTGGTCATTATTGGTCGTTGGACCACTCTGCAACACCCGTTATTTAAACTGTTTGTAAACTAGCACTTCTGTGCCTGTCTTCGGAAAGGGTCCAACTAAACTAATATAATTCTTTTTTCAAAAGACGACTACAGAATGAACTCGCACGGTTCTCACACATTATATTTACATTGTCTGGACTTTAAAAGAGTAAGAAACCTCTGAGTTTTAGTTCTGAGTAATTAGAAAAGAGATGCCGGCTTCATGTAGATTTATTTAATTTAATGTTGGTATGTCAAAGTGCTGTATTCTGGTCTTTTGCAAAAATAAATTTAATGTTTCAGAAAATTTTGGTTCCGATTCAAAGTTTCAGGGAATCCTGAATTCACTAGACAGGTATTACTTAGATAACATTTCCGGGGTGTGGTCCATAGTCTCAGACTCCCAGTAAATAGGCTGAGCACTACGTTAATTAACGAGCGGCGCGCACCGCTGAGATATTGCCTCGATCCCGCGCCGCGATGCTGCTCACATACCTTACCATTTGTCACCCACCTCGTCTCACTGTGTCTGTCTGTCTGTCTGTGTGTCTACGTATAGGTAAGACGTGACTGAGACCCTTTAGCTTGTGTGGGTGTGTACAAATATTGTTAGTGCTAAGTTATGTGAATTTATAATAGTTATGTACCGTTGCTTCATTTAGTAATGAGGATGGTCAATGGGTATTTGTAAAGTCTCATCCATACATAGCGCCCTGCTTGTCAAACACAAGACTTGTATTTCTTCATCTTCATAAACAAATAAAAGAAAAAAAGAACAACTACCTTTCTTTTGGTCTCATTTCGTGTAATGCTTCGAAGTGAACAATGTTACGTTGCAACTAATGTATGTTATGTAATATTTGTAATAATAAGGTGATAAATATACCGAACTATGTATGTACTAAACATTGAGGTACTAACAGTTACCGGAGTGGAACACCCGGTAAATGGCTTAACAAGGCGCGACTTGAAATATTTGTTTAATTAAATGAGAACAACTTCTCTCCCAGCCCAAACATAATGCTCCCTTGTTCAAACTCTAATTGAATTTAAAACTAAGATTTTGATAATTTCTTTCTTTATCTTAGTAGTACTTTGATTACATGTACTATTTTATAATAACTAAAAAAGATACGCAGAGTGCTATGCAAAACGTTATCGGTATATACCAAATACATTTCATCCGAGATTTTAAAAAATAAATGACAATTACTTGTCATGAAAAGAAAATATTACACTAATAAAGCAGATCAAATCTTAATCATAATTCTTATTTGTTATGTGATAGGACACCAAACGAGCGCACAAATTACCTGAAGGTAAGCAATCATTGCTGCCCATGGACACCCGTAACAAAGGAAGCTTTACGAATGCATTGCCGATCAGGATTGTCGAAGGAAGAAGCTTAGGCGAAACACAACGCTGTGATTTTTTTACGCCGGTTTTCTGTGAGGCTTTGTGCTATCACTCGAGTCGAAGAGCCCTTCGTGTCGAAGCTTGAAGTGTGGGAACACTTCTATTCATATTTAAAGATTTATAAATTGTAGTTTAATTTAATTCCTCTTTGTGTAAAGACGTTCTAATATGTTCGTGCATCTTGTTTATTACCTAGATCGCAATATCAAGCAGACATCACAATACCCCACGCACTAGTCACCAGTCAGCCTCCACTCGAGCACAGAGGACACAAATGATCGATAGTTAGCGCGGTCTATTCCTGTACAACGTTTCAACGCGTCTCACTAATATTAGTGATATCGACAGACGGACAGACAGACAGTTTACGTGTGAAATGTATTTGTTTATCTGTCCACCTAATCGTGTGTTGTTTGTACGGAATTTTCAAGAATACGATTCATGTGGTATTATAATACGGATCTAGAAAAAATAGGTATGATGAAAAAAGCTTTTCTAGATTTTAACGGTTAAAAAAACTATGGATATACGTCTCTGGCACTTGGGAAATCGGTCCAATAGTGGACAAAGAACGAGATCAACTTAATTACTACTTTTAATATCCGAGTTATTGATAAAACTTTGATCGAAGTGGTAATATAACCAAGATGATAACTTAGTCCATATTTTATATTTATTGTGAATAGAGAGTCACAGTATGACAATATTGAAAATATGTAGAACGATATTTTCCTGTGAACGCACACAGGCACACACACTGTATCTCTTATTGTCGGCAACATGGATAGTGTGTATGTGTGCGTAGAGTAACAGTTTGCAAATTGCATCGCTTGCGTCTCCCAGCTTATCGCAGAAAGTAAGTGAGTGGGTAAGCGATCCTCTCTATGATGATACCGAGTTGTTGCTGGAGAAGGAATGCTCATTGCTCACACAGAATACATCTATATAACTCATATTTTCCCGGCAACAAAACATTTGTTCATACGAATTGTACTGTAATAAATATTTATGTTCTGTGAGAGCTTTACTCTACTGTATATTAATGCTGGACTAGAAGACATAGGCATGTCTTTCCTTAAGACTTGCCTATGTCTTCTAGTACTTATTAAAAAAAAAAGTTTTCATTTTCGTCTGTACACCGGTCGGTTTTTGTTTAAAATAAATTGCACTAATGCGATTCTTAGGAAGGTTTAAGTGAATAAATAATTATAGTATAAAGAACCGAAGAAGCCGACCGATAGACAATTTTTGTGTTTTAATATTGATTATTTAAAAGTAGTTTTTTAGCAATTAAAACACTGAATTATGATTTGTACTAAAGAATGGATGCTCAGTCTCTAGAGTAGGTACGGCAAATGTATGTTGTATGGCAAAAACCTTGTTATTCAAAGTAAATACATTTGCAAATAGTTCTATAAGCACGGGTTATTTTTTCTATTGACTGAAGCCACGGCAGCAGCAGCCGACTGATAATAAACCACAGTGTACACTAATTAATCGTTAATGGGCAGATGATAGCTCGGCACTAACTGTCGATGGTAACGCCCACACATTCGATAAACTTATAATTACTTCTGACATCGCTCGCTACACTCGTAATCGCGTTAAAATTGTAATTTAACTAGTTAATTGGTATTCAGATTAATTTCCAGTTAAAAGTTTGTTTCGGGTCTACTTTCATGCCGCAGCCCCAATTATTAACAGATAGAGGTATTACATTGGTACATTTGCTTCCTATTATTTGTATCTATTTGCTATTAGGTTTAGTATAATGTGAGGGACCCTCCATCGCCATATAATTCGCGAATGAGTATACAAATATGTTTGACCGACAAATGTGTTCTTAATCTCTTTCTATAGAAGTGATAAGGACCTTCTCAAACTAATCAAAGTGATAATGCAGCGGTACGGCGGCGGCGTGAGGCGGCACGCCGCGTGGCCGCTACGTGCCCGCTCAGCCGCCGCCGGGATTAGCGCGCTGTCGCCGCGGTCCCGGCTCAAAGGAAACTATTATTAAGTTTCTCCTCAAGATATACGGATGTCGACGTCATTTGCATCCACTAAATAAAGCGACGCTGTAGCGAACCTCTAAAGGACGCATACTTTCTATTCACCGCACTCAAAGGCCTTTTTAGTCTTTTTACAGTGTTGCCGGCGTGTGGCTGAATATCAGCATTTTTACAGGCCGCTGGCTATCTACGGTCTAAAACCCAATTACGGAAAAATTCCGTCGTCGTGCGGTACACGGGCTGTGGAACCTTTCCGACTGTGACAAGCGTCAGCTCGCAAACAAGCGGTGGGCAGCCTCGGGTCCCAGTACTTGCTGTGTTTACTGTAGAAAGAGTCATGACTCATTCCATACACAAACTGTAGCCTGCCAGTGTCAATGTAGTTTCTATTGTATTTATTTTTTTAATGGAATGCTTTCCATATTTCTAGATTTTTTAGGGAAACATATCTCGTCAAGCATTATAACCATCGTGAGTAAGTGTTGGTGTTGTGTTTGAAGTCGTCGCATACTCAGTACTCGCCGAGCTGGGCGTAATGAAGACGAAATGTAATCAGTTAATGAGGCGGTGTGTGTGTGTGTGGGTGTTATCACACACCAATAACATTACTATGGTAATGTAAACATATTCTTACAGCATTACCATAACTTTCTTTTCATTACATACATACGTATAATTTTGATCCGAGCTATTTCCGTACTCTCTCTGTCGATTTCGTAATTAAATATCTGTCTTACCTATGTAAGTAATAAGTGCATTGATAAATTTATTGCATTTACAATCGCTTTATCAGTGACTTAAGCTATTGCCAGTATGATTTCAACTCGTGCTAGTAATCATATATTCCATCCTACCTAGACCGTGTGACGTGACCGCAACAGTCACACTGCGAAGTACAAATTACAGCATGTAAGTAAGTAAATACATTCAGAGTTTACATGAAGCAGTTAGTTGGTACATATTCCAATTAAAATATATAAAGTCTCACAGTTTGTTGGTCTCCGTTTGAATACAGACGGTAACGAGCTGAAACTTGAATAATTTAACGAGTCTTTACAGCGCACTCGTAAACTCCTGAATATATGTCAAACAATTAATTTCAGACGTCTCAGCACAAACAGGTAGCGACGCAACAAGTACTTTACTAAACATACTTAATATTACATTACCTAGTCTTTAAGAAAATTTTCTCTTAATCTGATTAGAAAAAAATACTGGCCCTGGGCCCGCGACTGTACCTAACATACAGACAATAAATTAGCTGTAATATTAGTTACTTGATACAGAACACTCAGACGCCACCTGTTGGTACAGGTTAAACCTAATCATTTAATCTAATTACAAAGTATTACTGATAACAGCCAGGAAGCTCGTCCCGATACATCGACACCTACGTACGTGGAGGAAACATACACTATAATCTTATAATAACATTAATTACTGTCCGCTCGTTACATTACAAAAGTATTTTAAAAATACAAATGAAGTTGAACAAAAAGTAAAAGCTTATTGCCGGCGACCGGCAACAAAAGACGGATCCCAACTATTCACCGTGATCACAATGCTTCACTCATTATGCCATCTCACCGACACTAACTCGTTGTAAATGACACCTTATCACTATAACACTAGAATACATAATTAAAAAGCTGATATGTTTAGTATAGGCCTCAGATTAGTATGACCGGCCGGTCGCGGCACATTATTTCGGGGTATGTTTGGTGGCGGCGCGCGTGCGTTCGGACCGGAGGGCGGGCGCCGACTGACGAAGGGCGGCGCGCCGCGGCTGCCCCAGCGCCCGCTATATAGGTTAACGATCACGTTTCCTTACAGCCGCGATAATGCTCGGCTTCATTCCTGATTGTGGACCACTTGAAGGCTAACACCTGGCCACCACCTGCCCACCACCTGCCCACCACCAGCCCCGTCAGCAGTCAGCACCACAAGTCACAAGCCACAACGTTACTTATAAGCTCATTCGTTATTCGTTTCACTGGCCCACGTACGCCGGTTCCATAGAGCTGTTAATTACATATTAATTAGTGCTATAATTCATCGGTAAGAAAGTATCTTTTCAAATCACTTATTATTTACTGCTAAATATGGATCAGATCAGAAATCGGATGTATCACATGATAACTAGGCCAGGAAGTAACAACGGTTCATCTAGAATATTGGAAACGGGTATACTTCATGAGAACACCCGAAGACATTGTTTGACCAACCAGCTCTCATTTATAAATCTGAAGGTAGAATAAGTATCTACATAATGAGGCAATTCTGATTCCCATTCTAAGTCCCGGCCACTAGACGGTTTTTTCCATGACGCGGCTAACCAAACCAACCACAGAACTTAGCCCAGGAACACACATGATTATATGCCGCTATACTTTAAACCTGAACTCCTACCAAGTAAATTCTTTATGAACAAAAGTTATTTTGATAGCTTTTGAAGATTAACATCGGAAACGTATCACGGGGGACCGAATATATGCAGTTTCTCGTTTCACAAAATTATAAAACCGCCACTGCTCCGCCCTAGTGTGGCCGGGCTATATTGATTGATTGGACGATTTCCACGAAATACATGTAATCAATATGTTATTAGCTCCGTACTGCGAGTTAATAAAGCAGAAGACAAACAAACAATATCGTTTCAATACAAATAAATAGTCTCAGTAGGCACACATAGACACACAGCCTGGAATTATCACAATACTGCGCGGCTTGTAACGAGGGAGAGGCTATTTCTATTTGTGTGCTACGGCTATCTACTACTCGCGGCTATTTCAAGGTTTGCCCACAGACGGAGGCTCTTGTTTGGCAACTTCACCCAAGTATTTGCCGAGTAATGTGGGCTTGCGGTCTTACGCAGTCTCACGGTACTCTCAGCAAATGAAGTGGAAAACGTTTGAGGCTATTCCAGATGTGTTACACTTTGATACTATTTGTGCTGGAACTTTAAGCTGATTCACTGCGTCTTTGCAGAGACTGTTGTTTTAATGTATGAAAAATTGTTTAAACACAATATGTATATAAACATTGGTATGATTTCATTCATACTAAGAAGTAGAAATCAGTAACAAATGATTATCGACTATTAATGTTCTAATTACTATTTACAGACAGACAACACAACATAATTCGACATGTAGAGTCAGACATAGAGCAGTGTAGAGCCCTGTAGAGCGTGTATAGAGTGTAGAGCTAATTAGCAATGCTAAACGTTAATGTAATGTTATTGACTCGTGTACAGCGAACACATGCTAGTCATCTCTATTTCATTGAATTTGTAGAGCCGCAGTTTGGAACATTTAACGTCATGTTAGTTGACAACTTGCTGAATTGCTGACAGCGATATTATTCATATTTAACTAGTAAGTTGCACAATTTCCTGTGTTATTATTATTTATTAGAAGAACCATTCACTAGCAAGAATATATCTGAGAAAGATTACATTATCCGCTAAGTAATGTTAGTGAAACTTTGCAAATAATTCACAGTTCTGACGTTATGTTACACGTCTATTTATTGAGGGTATGTCTGAATACCCGACATGTACGAGAGAATATGAATATATTTAGGTCGTTATTTGTATGAACTATGTGCCACATAAGTTCATTAAAGTGATGAAACAATCTCTTTGTATTATTCAAACTTATAGTGACTATCTCCCTGCCATAATATTCAAGAAACCTACAATTAATGTACACAGAAATAAGTAAACGGTTACGTATTACAAAGTAAGCACTAAGTTACGATTACTTCAAACATATCAATGTTTGCGGAATTAATTGTACTTGGAACTTTTGTTGGGGGATTGGGTAAAGAGAAACCTTGAGTTTTAATTACAATAATTTATATTAAATATATACTTTATTGGGTCTGTGATGTTATCCATCAATGTGTTGGTACTGCGGTACCGAGACCTTTATGTTTCTGGGAAAATATTATTGAGACAGAAGAAAATTTGAAGTTAACAGTTAAAATACGGACTCGAAAATAACTTATTTTAACATATTTTTTTTTAAAAAAACCTACGCATAGTCATTTTTATGGATATGCATATTCATGTCACCATTCGTGTATTTATCTATACAGCTATAAATGTAACATTAAATGGTGTAGCGGCATGTTATATATCGGTTCCGATTGTATTACAGCAAAGTTGCCAGACGTCGTTACAGCGCCTGAAATAAATCACGATACGTCTGAACTTTCCCTCGAAGCCTTAATGTCTTCAGAGATACACGCTAAATGCAGACCCAGAGTGTTTCGGATATATTTACAGTCGAACCATAAGCGTAGCATCGTTACAATATGTCAATAAACGAAGCACTAACTCATTTGATTTCGATAGAAGTATGAAGTGGTCGCAGTATGAACTATAATTAATAAGTTATACAAATCTTCATTTACATTTTTAAATCTATATATCAACATTTATCCCGATTTCGCTTGGTCACGGCATTTGCGTGAGCTGCTAGATCGATTCTGATAATTATTTTTCGACTATTTCGCTAAGGAAAAGATCATTTGACAGAATTTTTTAGTAGTTTAACCGTTAAACCGATAAATAGTAACCATATCGAAGTCTGCCAGCAAAACGAATGACTAACACCAAAGCGTAGCAGAGACGGATCTATTAAAGTCGTAATATTTTCCTGATTCTTGCACTTTTGATAACAAATATAGACATGGACATGTCCATGTGCTAAAAATATATGAATAGCAATAATTTGTGTAGTTTCAACAAGCTGGAGATGTACATGTGTATGTGTGTGTGAGGCAGCAGACAGTTCCACGGAATACTAAGCAGCTGCGTGAGTACCTTCGAGCGTCGAGCATCGTGGTATCATCACAACAGGCTCCCTGTTAATATATATATAACTATTTCTTACAACCATATACTTTGTTCTGCCAGCACTGATGTCCAGTGATATCAACATAAATGCACGGACATTTTATGTTTATAAATACTTTATTGCACATATCCAGTGATTTGGTGGACTGAATGACTTGTGCAACAGTCCACAATGTCAAAAAGATGGAGATGTAAAACATAAGTACAATCAACCGACAAATAGTTTTGAAAATCTACATATTATTATTAAAACTGGAAATAATCTAAACACTATTTTTTGTGTAATTATCAGTTGAAGTAACAGTGCACACACCATTGTCGTCACCGCAATATTTCTAAATGTTCTGACTAACAATTATATTTAAGTGTGGGAGAGCCAAGCTTCGGCACGAATGGGTCGGCTCGACCGGAGTGATACCACGGCTTCACAGAATACCGGCGTGAAACATCCCACAGCGTTGTGTTTCGCCGTGTGAGTGAGGTTACCGGAGGCCCAATCCCTCCCCTTCCCCTATCCCTTCCCAATCCTTATATCCTTTATAACCCCCATCCCCAAAAGGCCGGCAACGCACTCGTAACTCCTTTGGTGTTACGGATGTCCATGGGCTTGGCTTACCATCAGGTAATCCGTCTGCTCGTTTGCCCACTTATACCATAAAAAAAAACAATATCTCGAAAACATAAAGATGAACGCGTAGTTGTAAGTTAGTGCCATTGTCTAGTCTCAGATATATATTTCATCACAATGATTTTAGCTAACATCATACAAACTTCTTATCAGTAGTCACATGATATATGTATTGAGGTAAAATATAACAATTAAAAGATATCTACTACTCGCTCTTACTTCGCACATGTCTACGACCTTACGTAGCGCGTAGCTGGTAGCTTGTAGCGCGTAGCCTCACCGTAGCCTCGCCGTCCGTAGCCCCACCCTCTACGCAACGCTACGAGCGCTACGCGTAGTATAACACCGTAATTTCTAACCGAGTATAAATTGTAAAGGCGATAAACTTGCGGAAAATTAAGTTACTAGTACTGCTGCAAATGTTACACGGTTACAATAGTATCAAGGACACACGTTTTTTTATGTAAGGACTGAGTTACAACACCACAAAATAAAATTTTTACACGAAACAAAAGTATACATAACATTTGTCAAATACTGTGAGACTACTATAACTTGAAAAAGTATTAAGATATTTTGCGCAACTTGGTGAACAGGAAGTGGCCCTCGAGGGAGCGCGTGGAACACAAGAGCCTCCCAAAATATACAGACACTACGTGCTGATCATTACATAGAACACGCACAGTATCAGGTCATACATCACTCTTAACGAACAGTGTTTTAGCTTCGTGCATGCAATGAGTTAGTATTCATTTATATTAGTCATTCCGTTTAGTAAAAAGTAAATTTACTTCCAAACAAGACGCTCTCTTTATGCGCTGTAAAATATTTAACCGGCGAGTCCAGCTGCTCGGCGTGTTTTATGTTTATTGGAAGTTAATGATATTTATCAGCGGCAGTAAGTATTGGAGTATCTGTAACTGTGGGGAGCACATTAGCGGTACAGCAGCGCAGTATCAGCGCGGATACTGTGCAGTGTGCCCACCTCGCCTCGACTCGTGTGCCGCGTTAACTCAACGTTGCCAACATTATAAACGACGCACTGGTTCGCGCCATCAAGAATGCACGCCTTTCCGCAACACTATCCATTATTCACCTTAAGGTCTAACATTTAAAATTCAATTTCTATCGCACCTCCCTCAGGGTGCTATCTTGAGAATCTATCATCGCAAAATCTACTCCATAATGTTAGTATAAGGTTCATTATTGCGTGCTTGCGGATGGTTATAATCAACAGCTGAGAGGAAGGGAGTGAATCAATTTATCCGGGGAAGAGGGAATTATGAATGCTTGGGGGGTTTCGTTAGTAAGATTCATTTTGTAAGAGTTGCCCCAGGATTGGCACAGCTCGCGTCACTAATGCGCTTACGGAGACTTACGAGCACTGAGCGTGTACCGTGGACACTGCAGCTACTTGTTCTAGTGTTTGAGGACAAGCTTATTATTTGAATTAAGTTTTGCCCAACTGTGTGTGTGTGTGCTTTATAATTAATGACCAGCACTTACTTGTAAGTGCTAGCGGTGTATAAAGAGGGATGGTGTATACGTTTAATCATATCTTCAAAGTTTATACTTCCACACAAATATTCCATTCTCTGTCACCCCGGGCCGCTACTTGTGAAAAGGTTCAAGCAAGCAATCAGGGATCATAACCCGAAGCATTTATAATCTGTAATCGCTCTCGTTATCGGCTGTTATATCGAGTTTACAACAAAACAAACCTTTATACCGACATCAGCTGAAGAAAGAGGAATTCTTTAAAGATCGACGCTAATTGGTTCAATTATGCCGAAGGTCCCTTTTGAGTTGCTCACGGACCCAGGCTCGGTGCCCAAACTTGATTATACTTGAACAGGCACTCTTCCTCACATAAAGCGTGTCCCTCCGGCTGGAGAGGGCTGCAGGAGGGCGCCTAACCAGATTAAAGGTCAGGTTTACTTTACGCGCTCATTCGACTTACAGTTTTTGCGTCGCGATTTTTTACGAATCAGGGTTTAAGCATTATTCGAGCATTAATGAGTGGTTTTATAATCATTATTATTCAGTAATGTAATGAGAGGATTAATAATGAAACAAGCGAACATTTTAGAAATGGTTTGCTTTGCGGCGTAATGGTTATAGATTACGCAGCAAAACATATACTAGTACTAAACTATGAAAATAATAGAATTCCGATGCATTCAAAATAGTAACAATGTTAAAATGAAATAAGTCACAGCATATGAGCGTTTAAAATTAATTTAAAGACTTCACTTTGCGTAAATGGACCCCCCTCGGCCGCCGAGCACGTGACAAGGGCCGCTAGTTAAGTCGGAGGAGGTCGGGACGCAGACAGTGTTCATAGCTCTTTATATTTAGGTTAACACTACGAGTACGTCTGAAGTTCCGCGACCAACGCATGCAAAGAGGTACGAAGGCTCAATCTGTTTTATGAAGCAATGATATCAAAAACTGATCAACAAATGGTACTCAGTTAGAAAACCATTTGTTTAAGAAACAATTCAGAAAATGATACAATCATGATTATTTATGATCAATATCACCACCAGTCATAAACTTAGTGAAGGCACCGTATAGCAACTAACAGCAGTGTAAGTTGTCCTTCTGTCTGTGCAGTGCGATGCAGTGTCGTGTAATTACCGGCCCGAGTCCGGTGTTTAACTCCGCACTAAGATTGGAGCAAGTTTCGCGAAATTATGTTACTCGACTCTTCCTGCTTTACACTGCAGCTTTTGTTTCAATGCGTTCATTGGGATACAAACAAATCTGTATCTTCTGTAGTGTTATTAAGATTTAGATTGAAACGCGCTTACGTTAATGACGTTAAGAAGAGCGAGATCCAATTGATGGAAACTCAGTCCAAGCACTCTAATCAGAGTACCACTCGTCACATGTCGCGGTGTCGCTGCGACGGACAGACGCGCAACCATTTGTTACAACAGGATACATGTTTTATGTAAACAGAATTTGTTTAGACAAGTGCTACTAGCTCGTCTATCAGGCAGAAACGCGGTGATCGCGATTATAAAAACTAATGATTTCTAAATATGATCAGATATACTTTTTAATACCTTCTAAAAGCGATGCGTATGAACTCTAAAAAGCCTTTCAATAAAAAAAATTACACTGCCCTTAATAATCAAGAAATAGAAAACGTTAGCGTTCCAATAGCTCCTCACACAATTTATAGAACTGTATAAAGTAGCAGTGAAGGCAGAGGGCGCCACAGAGATAGTGTTAGTATGGTCTCGTATAAAGTAATGGCGAGCCAGTTCTCAAGGCTTTCCAATCAGCTCGGAGGAGCGGTCGGCGAGGTGCGACTCACGACTGACGGCCCTTTCTACTCCCGACATACTCAATTCTTTTAATATTCTCCGCAGTTTCACAACTTTATGGTACTTATAGTGCGATACTGATTCACTCATTATTGTTATAATTGTGTTAGGCTCTCAACAATTAACGTAATATTACAATGGTAAAGATCGGTTTTAATTTTATGTTTAAGTTTGGCTTCTAGAGGTGGAAATAAAGCCTTATAATTTCTACAGTTACTAAATTATCTATAATGAACCGCTTATCAAACCAATCATCGTACACGTCTTAGTAAAATACACACAAACATAACAAAACAAGAGATAGGCATATCTCTCATAGTTCTCCGCATCTTTAACTGCCGCTGTAGCATCTACATCTATTCCTACCTTTCCCATGCAGCTGCTGCCGGTTCTCGGTTCCCTTGAGGCTCTCGGCGGTGTGCAGCAGCTCGTCCAGCTGCGGCTTCTTCTGCTCCAACTCCCGGAGTACTCCCTGTATGTATACGAGAGGGAAATAATTAGTCGCTGAACTTATTGCATATTACAAGTGAGTGTCTACGTGGTTCCTCAATTATTGTATATTAGACTCGTATTTAACAATGGGACAAATAACTGCATAACTAGCACCCACAGCCACAGAAGTGCTTTACAATTTACAGCAGTCGGGTATGATTTGTTCCGCTCATTCCTCCCTCGTCTAGTTACAGGACTATGCGAACTTCTAACTGCACGAGTTCGAGTATGCATAACTAGGCAAGTTGCTGAATGTACCTGCACAGCACACACGTGTGTTACTGCTAACTTACAGTGTTATATATAGCTATGTATGTATACATAATGTGCTTAGTGAACTACTTCCCTACGAGCAAGTAACTCTCACAAAAGATGAAGGCTTTTATTATTTTTGAATTTGTATGAAAATATCACGAGCGTATATCCTACACGTATGCACAACTTAAAAATGCATGAAGCCTTAAAAATTCATAGTAGTTCAATGGTTTACGTCGAGCGGCTTCCGGGGAAATCCATCATGGCGGCAGATGGGCTTTGAAAATATTTGGCCATCACATTCTCTTCCTATCGGAGGACTACAAGTTCACTAGAGAGAGTCTATTTACATTTTGATTGGCACAAAATGGAGAACAATAGTTAAAAGTATCTCTGTTTAGAAAATATATGCTATTGCTTATTCAATAAACTTAACGAGGTCATATTTATATCTTTAATGTAAGAGGAATTTTAAGTGTGGGAGAGCCATGCTTCGGCACTAATGGGTCGGCTCGACCGGAGTGATACCACGGCCTCACAGAAAACCGGCGTGAAACAACCACAGCGTTGTGTTTCGCCGTGTGAGTGAGGTTATCGAAGGCCCAATCTTTCCTCAAACCCTAAACCTCCAAATCCCTAATCCCTAAAAGGTCGGCAACGCACTCGTAACTCCTCCGTTGCGGGTGTCCATGGGCGGGGGTGATGTTACCATCAGGTAATCTGTCTGCTTGTTTGCCGGTCTATTACATAAAAAAAGAGGAAATATCATCTCATACAATTTATTCGTATGAGCCTCAGGAACTACAGCAACATTGTTAGACCTGCAGCCGCGAATGTGATCACACGACTGAATGTACCGCGGGCGGCAGCACGGAGCACAGTCCCGGGAGAATCCGTTTCATCACACATACGCATACAGACACCGCTTTATATAACGCAGAGAGTTCAATTGCATGTTGCACATCCATACTGTTGAGGCAACGCCTTAGGTCATTATTTCTAGATATGTTTTTAAAACAGACTATTATTTTTCTATGTATGTAACCTTTTTACACTGTATGTCGTGAACGCTACCTCCTTACAGATGACTAAATAAAGAAAGCAATAATTTTCCGTGCATAAAATAATAATTTAATGTTCGTTTTAAACAAGTAGATTTCATTATATAAAAAGTCAATCTACTAAAATATTGGAAGTAAAAACCTTTAATTGTCGATTTCTCTATTTTTAGGTTGGTCATTTAATTTAGAATTTTCTTTAAGTTTATATTTTATGTTAAGTAATTCATTTAATTTTTGAGCAATCAATTTTTAATATCAATCAAATTGTATGTTTTTACTCCGATACCATCAAACATATTACATATATGTATATACAAAAATGAATCACAAAATGCAAGCGGATAACTCAACAACGCCTAGACCGATTTAGTCTATTCTTTTCTTTCGTGTTTGATTTTTTTAAGAAAAGGTACTTGGTTGTAGAACTTAGCTTGGCTTGGTTAAAAGATGATAAAATTAAGTACGTAACCCCTTCCAGGTCAACGGTTACATCGAGTCTTTATTATTCCGGCTTATTAAAATAAGGTACGTACGCGCGTGTACAGGGGTATAATCCGGCCACTGTCAACCCTTCTTTAAACCAAAATTACCCGGATGTGGTCGCGATACCCTCGGCCCGCAGATCTAATCTAACCTAAACCGATTTATTTATATCCCTCCAAAAGTAGGAAAAATACGTTTCTTCCAAGTGTAAGTTGCTGAAGTCAATTTAAGCTACGACTAAGTTTAGTTCAAGTTGTAACAGCAAGGTATACTTGCACAGCAGCCGAGCTAGCTCGCCGTGCTTAACGTAGCTTCACGCAGCTTTACATACTTCCCTCATAGTTTTTGTTCAGGTTTTAACGCTTATAAAACTTGTATTGATTTTATTCTACAAGCAACAATTTATAAAAAGGGAATTCGTAAATATTAACTTTTACTTAGTGTTATATTTTAATTATCTACTTAATTTTTAATTTCATTGCTGTTGTTGCCTGTAGTTATTCATTTGATATCAATTAATTGATAATGGTGTGGATTGCAATATTTTTTGACGTTGACTAGACTCGACTACATACTTATTTTCGCTGTTTTGTCCCCTAATAAATAAGTGTAAAAGCCCTTATAAATATAAAATGGCTCAGGTTTAACAACTAATTCAATAATAATTGCTGAAATACCTGGAAATAAAATCAGTTTAGGCCTTAAAAAGGAAACTCACAATGGCACTCATGGCAGCAGTAACGTTTCTTGGAAGCAAGTAGCTACCTAATTACTAATTAGAAATTTGATTTGATTCAACGCCTGTAGTGTATGTGCGTAGAGTTAGTATGAGCAAAACTATAGTTTTACTCTTTGCCATGGATACGTTGACTCAAACTTCGAGCCACTAATCCCAAGTAAGTAGGATTCAAGTGAGAATGTTGGGTGATGTAACCCGAGCATACACCGGGTGAGTTAGAATGATGCGAGCGAGGGAAGATGTGAACAAGTTGGCACAATAGTTGTACGAGACAAGTTTTAACAAGGCGTCGCCGCCCAGCAGCATACGGGGGAAATATAATACTCTAGTGTTGTGTAAGGACCGACGGTCGCGGTTAGTAAAATACCTACTCCAAATTGGACTGTCATTGACACTCTCCGAAGTTGATAACACCCTGAAAGTGACCGTCTGATAACAGGTACAACAGCATATAATATGTGGGAAATTACCTTCCACAAAAAGTTTTAATTGTATGATTTTCTCATAAATAGGCTTTACAGCTTTTCTAAGTACCATAGATTCGTTTATTGTACGTCTGCAAGCACAATATTGGTGTGAGGCAGCGAATGAGCCGTCCGCGCCGGGCGGCCGCTCGGGCTGTAGTGGTGCTGGTAGCGCGACGCCTCCCCACCCCGCGACACCCTTATTGATCCCCTCCCCGCGGCTACAGCGAATAACAACCAACTTAATAAGAACTACTTCACTTCCCCGCCTGAGTGCTCTACAAGGCGATTTAGGGTAATTGTGTTAGATGTTAAGAGCTCTAATGACGCTGGCTGATACAGCCGGCCAGGTAATATTAACATTTTTATATTGAGAGGAGAAGCGCTCTTCTTCGAGTTCTATGTTAATAATTTATGATAATATTGACATTAATAATAAAACTTGGCTTTTTGGTCGTTTTGAGGTGTAAATAATGATGTTACAGCGAAATGTAACAACAACAGTCGACTGGGTAGTTTGTTTGTTTGTGTGCGCGGTGCGGGCGGCGCGCTGTGTGCGCTACTCAACTTATTCTCCATTCGCAAGCATAACACGCCGAGAGTTTCACTGAATAAACCGGTCGTTCATTAAATAACATTTCGTTCCATTAATTACAACTCTAGCGGTCACATGCAGTTTACAAATAGTTCAGTAGTCGATTAAACATTGCACTTGGCAGATCGGTTCAGTTACAAAATCACATAAACGCAAATCGGATCGAGGTAAATAAATAAGTAAGCGTGGAGACGTTTATACTATTTCAATCAACTGTTTAACTGAAAAACTTCCAATGTGTAGCAGTGTAGCTGCCACCATTTATGGTATAGGTACAGCTGTCACATTGTGCCTCGCTGGACACGTGTCACAACACAGATTACGTGTCGTATTGACATGTCTGACACGTGTCCCCGTGACAGCAGCGCTCAGCTGAGACCAACGAGGGACACGTACATGACATATTATTACAATCGTGTCGTTGCAGGCACTGCAATACGAGGTCAACACAGGATAGTGTTAGGAGATTCTATAACATTAGTAGGCCTTATAACCATTGTGATACGTTTTTTCAAATCATATCAACTAGTGCTTGACTGCAATCCCACCTGAAGGTATGCAGGGACGCAATCGTTGATTGTAAGGCGCATTAGTTTATTAAGGGCCTCACTCTAGTCTTGAAGACCCTAAATCATAACTGGACGGGAAGACCGTTGTAAGCAAGCTATTCCAATCCTTACTTGCAGACAGATTACCTCATGGTAAGCAATCAGCGCCGCCCATGGACACCCGCAACAGAAGAGTTACGAGTGCCTTGCCGACCTTTTGGGGATTATGGATTTGGAGATTTTGGGATTGGGCCTCTGGTAATCTCACTCACACGGCTAAACACAACGCTGTGGTTGTTTCACGCCAGTTTTCTGTGAGGCCGTGGTATCACTCCGGTCGAGCCGACCCATTAGTGCCGAAACATGACTCTCTTGCACTTGGTAGAAACGACGAAGCGAAACGCTTACACGATAATCAATGATTCCAGATGATTTACTAATATCATGCTGTCTGTCTGTATGAGCACATGCAACACAAGACATACTGGTGTGAGCCTAATGGCCCATCATTTGGGCTTAAGTTCTGTGAAACTATTTATCCACTGATATTGTACTTATGGGAACTATAAATTTATTCCACGATCCCCGCAGGATCAAATATAAATAGCAAAGTTTAATTAAATAGCAGTGACAGCTCAATTTATTATAATTTCAACAAATTTATCTGTAACTTTTATCACAAGCAATGAATGTTGTAAGAATCCTTATACATTGTTTTCCTTATAATTACGTAGGTGGACATGAAATGCTCTGCCGAGCTGAGTAATGGCGACCACAAAGTTCAACATTAAACGACTGTCAGACACCATCCACCAGCTCAGCCCAGTGTACCGTGAACATTAGCGACCTGGCCTACTGCCAGCATACTCATGTGCTCAGGGTGAAAGGTAGTTCACCAAAAAAAGGTAGTTCACGTCATCAAAGCGTTAATTTTTTGTTTATATAAGAAACATCAGTATGTTTCTTCCATTTGGTGTTCATTAGAAATACCTATAGGTATAAAAAAAGAAAAAAAAAACCTACTATATGTAGGTTGGTTGGTTCAGAATGATCATAGTCATGCTAACAGTCCGCCTTGATATGCTAAAGTTCAACGGCCAGCGCGCTCCGTGGTCACGGCCATACTGAGGGTAGTAGCGACTAGTGTAGTAACTAGCTACGGTACGGCGCGCACCACGTGTGGCTTGCCGGCAACCCAACCGTTGCCTAGCAACGCCGCCCTACTCTAGCCGTGGGGTGGGTTAAAGTGATGGAAGCATATCGATACACACAATGTCGATAGTTTTGTTATCGATGAAACTAAACTGTGACAAATTGGGAATGACAGATAAATATTTATCAAATAGAAAAATATTAATTGATACTACAAAAATATAAAAAGAAATAAAAATATTAATGAAACAACAAGTAAGGAAAATAGGGATAAAATTATGCGATGTCTTTTTTTTTCTATAATTAATGCACTGACGTTTTGTCAGAAAATGATATTTTTTTTTATGTAATAGCTCGGCAAACGAGCAGACGGATTACCTGATGGTAAGCAATCAGCGCCGCCCATGGACACTCGCAACGGAGTAGTTACGAGTGCGTTGCCGACCTTTTAGGGATTAGGGATTTGGAGATTTAGGGATTGAGGAGGGATTGGGGAAGGGGAAGGATTGGGCCTCCGGTAACCTAATTCACACGGCGAAACACAACGCAGAGGTTATTTCACGCCGGTTTTCTGTGAGGCCGTGGTATGACTCCGGTCGAGCCGACCCATTCGTGCTGAAGCATGGCTCTCCCACACGTAAGATATATATGTATATGGAAGAAACAGTTTCTTTCAGAATATAATGTTTAATGGGGATGAATGGAATTATACATGTATAAGACAATACGTCGGAATCTCCTATAAAGCAAAATAATAAACGGGCTGTGTTGCTCTGAAATATCACAGAAACGACATTTAAAGTTTATTAACTGGTTTCTTGATTCCTCTTTCACTGAATTACAAAATACACTACATTTCAACTTCGTCTGTTTTATTTAGAGTAATGACACTGACAATTATAATGTCAGTGGCGCCATCTATACATAACCTAGTGTAAACTTAAACTGTTTATCTACACACAAATACCTTAAAGAAATTTAATTTCTTTATACATGTTGAATCGAGCTTAAATAACTTAATAGATGAAAACTAGAAAATTTGAACCGCAGCAGCAATTGACTACAACTGACGTTATTCTAAATATTATACATATTATCCTTGAAAGAATTTGAATTAAGCAAGGGTAATCTGCATAAAGATATTAATGCAATATTGATTTCAAATGGAATGTCTGACTAGGTCATCACATCAAACTTTAGCCAATATTTTAAACAAGTGCAGAATAAAATAAATTATTTAATATATCGACACTTTCCCATCACAATTTCTCACGCATGCGTACAACAAAATTTTCTCCATATAAAAGCTGAGATCTGAGAGGGAACAAGACAGTAGCGCTTCAGCAGGCGACGGTAACACACGGCGAGTAACTTCAAGGAGAGCAAGTAATCACAGTACAACACATTAGAAATTATTCTAATCGAGTATCCGAAATTCCACGTATATGTTATGATTATATGGTATGATGGGTTTTCAAATTGAATCTGTATAAGAAATAAAATGTAAACAACAACAGCAGCCCGTGCGGTGACGCTACGGCTGTAATTTGAATTTAATTGTTCAGCTGAAAGCTCCACTATGGCAGTTTAAATAATGGCGCGGACTGTATGCATCCCATTTATTGAGCGCGCGTCGAACATTTTATTTTATTATTAAATAAAACCATCCGTCAACTTTACCGTGTTCATTGTTTTAAATATGTAGTAAATTATGAATGTTTTTGTTTATCTGCGTCAATTAACACAAATAATGCAACTAAATTTGGCAATTCTTGAAGCAAATTTTGCGTAGGCAGTTTTATAAAATAAATATTGTTATGATCATTTAAAATCCAATTAGTTAATTATAGATCCAATTGATAATTTATTTGTTTTGAATGTAAATTTAACGGTTATTAATGTTAATGTTGTAAATAGACGTCGATCATTTATGTGTGAGTGTTTGATCTTAAATAAATAACAAGTGGCGCGGGTCAGGGTCGCGCCCGTGACGTCACACACACACACACACACAAGCTGCACTCATTACAAACAGCAGGTGATCAACCCATCTCCCACTTACGGAAATATTCAGTTCTGTTTATTCAGTACCCACGTAGTGGGAGATATTTATTAAATTTATTCAAGACTTACGTTGTGTAGATTTTTTATACAGGATAGGCAATGAGTTGACGTGTGTCCTGATGGTAAGCGATACGCGAGTAGTCAAACGGTCTGTTAGTAAGTGTGTGTGTAGGTACCACAGGTGTAACCTAATGTCGTTGTGTCGTCTAGAATCTAGATGTTTATTTTTTTCGACAGTCTTAGGTCACCTCTTAATCTAGACTCTAAGTCTATATTAAGGTGAACTAAGACTCTTAGTAACAATGTAGTATGAAGCTGTGTGTAGATACATCAATTTTACGAATGAAATTAATCCGAAATATAAGAACAAAAATACGCTTTCATATCGACATCAGCTGGGAGCCAACTGCGGCCCACGGCTCACGTATCCAATTCCTTAAGCCCGTAATTGGCGAGAGATATAAAAGCACAAATACATTGAATATAATGCTCATAAAATGTTGTGCGCGGCTGACGGCCGCCCCACTGGACGCGCATTGGATATTAATCGCGGGAGAGTGTCGCGGCGCGCGTCGCATACTAACGCGGCAATGTTCGCGCACGCCTGCCTCCGCGGCGCAATGTGGCGAGGTATTCGGGGACGTATCGCGTAGCCGGGTACAGCCCTCGCCTTATAATACAACTTGAAAGAAATACTTTAGTTGCTTGTGAGGAAATTTCAAGCATTATCGTAATATTTTGCTCGGCTTGTAAGCGTTTATTGAAGTCTTCGCTACCTGCTTATATAGTATTGTAAGGATACAAATTGCTACCTAAGACGACTAAGTAAATATTAAATATGTACGCGACATAGAAATATTATAGCTTAACACTCTCTGTCAAAATGTAATAGGACGGGGCGCGCGGCGGCCGCGACGCTGTCACCAATATCCTGCTCGCGCCTGCTTCGTGATGTTTCACTAAGTAAATATATTTTTAGAATGTTACATTATTACAATTTTAAGTCTCAAGAAGCGGGACTTCCTTTGTGGGTTGCCAAACAAAGATACCTTCAGTAGACATCGTTCGCGTCTTCATTTTGTATTCATATTTACGTATCAATGGTCCTTCAGACCCCTGACTCCCCTGACTTACCTAAAGGGTTTTCTACAGTAAGTACAAAGAAATAAGGTGAAAAATTCGCCAAAGATCCATGATCCTGAATGTCGTTGTGTAGACACGTCCAGTAAGTAAGTAGTAAAGTTTGTACAACTCCAGGCTGGCCGACTGCCGCATCGCTAGCACACAGCACGCGGGTGCACTCGACGACGCTACACCGACACACGCCGTCAAGCGTTTTGCAAAAGCAAACAGAAGGATTGTAAAGCAAACCAATTGAAGTGGTATTAAGTTGGTGCAAGTGATTTACATGTTCCACGCCGCGGCGCTCTAAACTAGCGGGTATCGGCCCCTCACGCGGGCATCGATGCGTCTAGCTCGAGCGTACTCGTAAACAGGAGCGCTCAGCACATCCACGACCTCACAAACACCCTCCCAGGCCCACAGTAACGCGGGAGCAGTGCTAGAGTCGAGGATTGTGCTGAATAGTGTGCACGTTACAAACACCTTTGTGAGCCCAGTAACATCAGCTAAAGCCATCCTTAGTGTTGGGGAAGTTAATTCCCAAGTGAGTATCACCGTGTGTGATTGTGTGAACTGTCTCAACTATTAGCACGTGGTGCACACACACCGCCGCCACCTTCATCTAATACACCCGACACACGCACACACACATACACCACGCTCTCATTTCGTATCGGGTAGTGTGAAGGTGCCATAAAGGAACCATCCTTACGCGTGGGGCTACACCGCATCGACAGCCGGAAATAAGCTTTCACTAACAAGTAATAAAGTTTAATTTGGTTTGGTTACAATTCAGGGGTAGTAATAAATTTAATTTTTTGTCTAATGTTCGTAGAATGATCTATGTTATGTTTTAAATTAGTGGAATGTAGTCTGTGAGCGGCCGGTGGCGGTGTGCTCATTGCATACTTTGTGCGTGGCAGGCGTCTGTTCAAGAATTTCAATTTGCTCGTAATATTCGGAGTATCGATCTGACGGTTCCTCCGAGAAACGGCACAACTAGAGGTAGTTCCCTGCATAGAGTATCACAGTGACGGTGGCACTGACCTTCTGCTTGTCGAGCTGCTGCAGGATCTCGTCCACATCGCCGACGGCGACTGACTGCGTGCGGAGCATGTCCACCTCCACAGACACCCAGTCGCGGATCTGGTGACGAAAAGAACATTACACATACATTATCGTTTTAAACCTTAAACATAAACCCCATGCAAGCAATTATGGGTTACGGTTACGGGTGCAATCAACAGTTTTGTCCATATTAGGCAAAATGGTAAACAGAGAGGCAAAGTAATAGTAGATAATAATACAATGACTACCGAGGCGTTCCAACGATACCGTCACGAAGTATGGCGGTGAGACACACATTACAGGCACAGAGCGAGCTCCTGCATCGTCACCTCCGACACATCGACAGCCTACTTGCTCACACACGCCTGATTGGTATCGTGCATACACGCAGGTAACTGTCGATATTCAGAAGACGCAAGCTAAGTCTCGCCCTGATCCCCGACAGAAAGTAGACAATGAATTGTAAGGGGTCGAGCTCGGGCTTAGCATAATTTCCCAATAAAATAGAATGCAGCGAACCTCTCGACCTGCCCGATAACAATACGATTTTATTCCAATACTGTCCTCTGCGCAGAAAAAGGTTTCTAGGAAAAATATTTTTAGTAGATTGCCTTCGGATGGGTGCCCGAGGAATTTTATAGGAATCAGAGCGGGGACGACGCATTTTTTTCCATTTCTCTTCGGAATAGAAAGGGCCGAGGTCATCTGCGGCCGTCGACGTAATGCCGAGCACCCAATTCTGATTTACTGACGCCTTCTGCGACCTTTTTGGAAACACAGGGACGGGGAGCCGGCGGTGTACCTGTAGGGCTCGGCAGCCTCGTGCGCCACTCGTAAAGTGTGCAATAACTCGGTAGTGTCGGCGGTGCCGTAAACCTGCCGACTCGTACTGCAGCGCCCAGTACAGCCGCATCAACAGACACTCTGCTCTGCACCTCTCTCACAAATTGTGACTGCCTTGTGGTTTGTATAACATGTGCCTACATTACAATGTTTAATTCGACACTAATCCTCACTTGAGGAGAATGTTCTCTCATTGAACAGCATCTTGGCGTGCGTGACGCGAGCGCGTATATTCTCAGATAAATTCTCAGGAATATAACTCGGTGAGCAATAGTGGGGCGCGCCGCGACCAGGCCCCGGCACGCCGCGACCAGACCCCGGCACGCCGCGCGACCTAATACCGCCATTCCTAACTATGGATTGTAAAGCATTCTATCTTTGATCAAATTCGCTGTTTAGTTTACTCCAATCAAACAAAATCGCAAGCCTGTCATTCATTCATGTCAAACATTCAAGAAATTGATCTGAAGTAACGACTAGATAGGTCTAGTCGTGGGTGTAGTCACCAACCACGACACGAGCAGACATCGCGTTGTGTCCTGCTACGAGCTACAACTTGTGGTTTCTCAACCTTTGTTCGATGACTGATGAACGAACAGTTCCACGAATGAACAAATATAGAAGCAAATATTAAATAACATTTATCTTGTGTAATCTGCGTACTGCTGTCCTTGTAACTAATTCGGAAGAAATATTCCGAATTAAAATAACTCCATTAAAGTCAATATAAGTATTTGATTCTATAAACGACTCTCATGTCAGTTAAAACAAAGTGGGCGGCTGTACGGGGGCACTCTTTATACAAAACCAAACGAACAGTTCCACACAGAACCTCTCGAGAGTGCATCGCTGGCCCTCCGCGTGTTTATTGACTCCCTCCGCCGAACCGTGATCGCAGACATAAAATGTTGCTACTGGAAATATAATTTTTTGCACAGTCCGGGAATGAGTTGCCGGCGCGGGCCACTCCGGTAATAAAACGGCAAGTTTTCGCAGGAATGCCTCATTCCCGCCACACTGCTCCCTCCCCCGTCAAATTGTGTGGAAGAGATAAACTTATCACCACTAGTCAGCAACTGCCAGTAGGTGCACTCTCCACGCAGTGACAGGAGGATTGAACTACACAATATTTGGTAACATTTGGAGTAGTTCGTTTCTGCAGCACAAGATGTTTTTATTCTACGTTATAACATTACAAAATCAAATGAATACGAAACACCCCTCCAGATTTCGTGTTTCACCCGAGCTCAAGCCGCGCGGGACTTTTCACTAGTTTTCTAAAAGCTATTTGACCAATTGGGTCGCGTGTCGCAGTCAGCTTCATGTCACGCTGTCGTGGTGTAAACCTTTTACAATGTTCTGTGCAGTGACACGCCGCGCCGCTTGATACACGCCACAACAAAGAACTCAATGCAATCACGTCGCTCCACTAAAGAAAAATGTTACCGATTACATCGCTGACTTTATTGCGAAATTGAATCAGAAATTGATGTTAAAAAGGCAATGTATTTTATTTGTGACTTATGTTCCTTATTTTGAACAGAATTTGGAAAACGTTGAAAATTTAGTAACATTTTTCTGAGCTATTGGTTAAATCACTCAACGTTGCTTTTTTCAGATAAAGTATAATCTGCAAGCGTATGTCCGACCAAATTGAGTAGGTACTCCTATCATCGTTCAATTAACTCCACAAAATCGTTTGAGACGGAACTAAATTAATGCCGCAATAGGATAGCATCAGCAGTGAGCAGTGGCTCAGTGCTCAGTGTACCTACAGCGACGCAGGGAGGACACTCGAGTCGCGTCGCGTCCGCTAAACTAGAGTGGGTACTACGTACCGCCACACTGCACACACACACAGAAGTACACATTTTATCTGTTTGGATGCGCCCAGATAGAACTCGTTTAGGTTGTTTCCTATTTCAAGGATGTTCTGGGGGTAAACAGTTTTTATGCCAATGAATTGTTTCTGTAATATAAACGTAAGTAATTATGGTAACACTGTGTAAAAATACCACAATTAAATCTATTTGGACCTTAACCTTGTAAATTGGCAGTGTCTATATGAATACATTCTGTTCACTTCTGAATGTAGTAATACATCAGACAGATACAGAAGATTAGCAAAGTTTCTTTCAATGTGGATTGTTACAAGTTAGCCTTCTGTGTCGCGCGGTGTAGTGGCGCGGCGGCTCGCCCCGAGGATAGTCGACTTCAGATAATATTCACGCCGTCTGCAGGGCGCGGGGTGGGCAGTGCTCGTCAGCAGTTCCAAACGACACCCGCACTACTTCACCTACCCTCCTGCCCACTACACCGGCCACTGACTGGGTTTCACTCACGTTAGAAGTACGTAACAAAGCTATAAAAATGAATGATACACTATCCTGACCACAACGGTCATTTTCATTCAGTGTCTAGCAAAGTCGCAAGCATTTAATATTTTTAAATTTTGGAGTTCACCCTTACTGTTGAAATTCTATATGTGGAGTACACAGCTTCATATGCTGGCGTGGAGTATAGTAAGTGGGTACAGACCTGCTGCACCGTGGTGTCGAAGTTAGCGAGCAGCGCGGCGGGCGACTGCTGCGACGAGCGCCGCCGCCCCGACAGCCGGCCGCTCCAATCTGCAACAACGGACAAACATCAGGACCTCGCCACGAGTATACGTAGCCACAACAACACTGCAGATCAACATTTAAAAGCTCGGAACGGTTTCGCAGCAGAAAATGAACAAATAAACAGACGCTTCCGGTGCCCGGGCCATACGACCGTGTCGGCGACAGGAAACGAACCCGCGATCGAACACACACGCCCCGGCGACTGAGCTATACAGTATACGGCGCACGCTGTACAAGCTTACTGTACTCATACCTATATTGTGTTTAGGTTGTGTCACGTCTAGACATCGAACTCGGTACTGTTTGCACTAGGTATAATATTTGAATATATCTCTCTTAATATGAGGTGAGTGTATGAGTCAACTCAACTCGGACCGAGAAAGTTACATTAGTCATGGTGACTTGGTACCATTTGACGGCGTCAAGCTGTTAGTTCCCAAACTGACTACATAGTGTAACTAGATGTGCAAGAACTGCCTGCGACCTATAAGAAGTACCTACACCTACTTACAACTTGTTGAAGAATAGATAAACACTACAACAAAGCTCAGCTTCATAATTTTCAACCAAAGAATCGTACATGGGTTGTTCCAATTACTGTAACTATAAGCAAACACCGCGGCGCGGCGCACGGACGCCATTTTTTGTAGCACTCGGTGTAGCGGCAGTAACTCACCGCTGTTGTTGCTGACTTTTTGTAGAACAACGCGGCGCGGCCGACGCGAGCGATGCCGGCGACACGACGCGGCTCGCGCTTTAGTTGTAAACTAATTACTTTAAACATTTATTCAGCGGCCGCTTGCCGCAAATTGTGAATTACGGCCGAGTACAATGGAGTACAGTGCCTGCGAGTATACCTACAGGTTGTATCACACGTCACGTCCTGTAGCCGCGCCGTACTACAGGCGATCAAAACACGTTCCGTCTCATCTCATTAAACAAAACGTTCTTTCCTATAAAACTTTTTCTAAACTCCGGCCTAAACATTAAATATCTAACAGCCCGTCACAGAATTAATATTAATTAAGTGAAGTTCGCAGTATCCCGCCAACAGTCCCTTTGGAGATATTTAGGAAAAGTTGGCTGAAAGTCGTCACAAGTCGCGTCGAGACGTTTTATTTGTCGGAGGCTCGGCCTCGTCGCAGGCCGCCCGCGCCAGGGCTTGCTTGCAAACACATCAACTTGAATACAACAACAACACGAGCACAGAAGTACAACTTTAACAATATCATTACAAACTGATCACATGTCATTGTGCATACGGCACAGTTTACAAAATTGAACTAACATTGTATGAAACGATAGTTCCTAAAAACCTCTATTAATAACTAGATATAGATCTGCCTTCAAACAGAATATGCTGAAATTATGAATTAATCCTTCTGTCGTAACACGCAATGTGTGCGTATAAAGTTCACGTCTTCAAACTGTGTGCGTGAAAGTTTGGATTGATTGGACTTTAATGAGATTTGCAAGTTGCGACATTGTTGGCTTCGATGTCTTTAATAACTTGTTTAACAACCAAACGTTATGTTTTCATTGAGCCAGCAATTGATCACTAATGTACTTACGGTAAACAATAGCATATAGGTAACATATATGTTATTGTCCGCCGAATACAAAGTATTGATAAGCCGGGGAACATTGAGAACATTAAGGCACGCAACAATAGCTACAAGATACAGAATAAATTGGACAATACAATCTTGTTACTCGCACGCCCGCGCCCCTGTCTCGGAGGGTCGACTGAGGGAGATCGCCCTTCTGCGGTGTAACCTGTAACTACTGCGAGGGCAACTCCATGTGACATGATGCGATACTTTCCAATCCGGACACTGAATATTTATCCGTTTCAAGTATCGGTAATTTAAAACTTAAATATTGATTTCAGGAGGAACTGCGCGTAAACGGATCAACAGATTAACCAGAACTCGCTCTAAACCGCACTACCCGCTATTGGCCACCGTTGCACTATACATATCTACGCTCGAGACAAACATGAAGTAGTTCTGACAATTTCTAGCGGCTGAAGAAACCATTTCAATCCAAAATCTCGATCGGTTATTACTTTAACAGAAACTGCACACGATGTCTAAAATCCATCAATCGTTATGTTAAATGTCGTGTGTGTCTGTGTAGTTATGTACCTACACTCCTACTGACCAGACGCAAATAACTTAAAGCAAACATAGTTATATGCACACACAATAGATTCATAGCTTAATGCCATTTATCATATCATTAGAACGGGAGCAAGACAACTGTGAATATGATAACATTCATTAAAACCAATGATAGTGACAATAGTTGCCCAATGACGTATTCATAGCGCCGAGCACAATGGCCGGCTCCGGCTGGCTCAGTGGCAATTAGTGGTCACGCAGGCTACACCGCCGAGATAAACGATACAGAACCACCGCTCCCGCCCTGTGCCCACTGCCGCGCCAGTCTCCCACTGCACTTGAAACTCTTATGGACTTATTTTGGTTTGTTAAACGTTAAACATTGGTTCAACAAAACCTGCCACAAGTTTTATGCTTATGAGAATTAACATTACCAATGTGTTACTTGTTGAAGGCACATGTCTCGTCGACGACATTATTGAAGCTCGCCAATAAAGATAATACAAACAAATTGTCAAATAAACTCAATAAAATTAGGCGGCGGCAGTCGTGAATACCGATGAGCGGATCTAAACCTGCCTCGGTTCACAATAGACGTCGGCATTAGGCGCGTTGCTCACGACTTAGCTCTCTAATCCTGTTAAATTAGTTTGCACTTTCTTTGGCCAGTTCGTTTGTAGTCAGCCGGTGATGTGGCTGGATGATAGTCACCGGACGGATAAACTAGAGCCTGTTAATGAACATCCACTGGGACGTGCCGCGGCCGCACTCGGGCAGATTCATGAATTCCACTTAACTTAGACATGAACCGCGAGTCTATCTATTCATGTAGTACTACGAGATATCTATAACATCGTTATGGGAATATTTTATGATTCTACTAACCGCTACTGTCGAATTGTTACTTTATACGGTTTTGTAATACCATTAATATTGTTGCAGAACGGCCACAAAATTTGCAAATGTAACTTTAGTTGAAAGTAATTGATTTACTTGTGAATTGCGAAAAAAAGTAATATGAATAAACAATCATGTTCATGAGTCAGCGTTAACTGTAAAAGTTTTACGGTGCATGTTTAATGAGAGCCGATACAAGATTAAGATTAACATGCTGTCATCAAGGAAGCTGTCATGAATAGTGGACATCGGCATCGGAATAAGTGTAGCTGTGGGTGGCGTTTCACTATATACATAGTACCCGCAGCACGGAGCAGTCAGGACACAGAAAGCGGGAATATTAACTGGACGCGGCTTGTGCTCCAGCGGTCTGATGGTCACAAACACTTCAAGGGACGGGCGGCGGCGCGCGACACCATCTGTAGTACACTAGTAGAGCTATTTGCATATTTTAAATTGGAAATTTCTGGAGACAACAAAAGAACAACACTAACGTTTGGTAGTTGTCAAGAATTCCATAATAATAATTACAATCGAGTACCTACAGGTTGATAATTATATGCGCAGTGAGACCCTCGGCCGCCGTCGCCGCGGCGTGATGGCGGTGACCGATGGTGGCGCCATCATTACTCACTGTCACTGCCCGTTACCTGCTGCTCGTTCAGGCGGACCGGACCGGACCGGACCGCTTGTCATCATATCTTTACATTATAAGGATACCATGAACTGGCTTTATTAGAATTTAATGAATAATTGTTTGTGTTGACAATAGCCTCAACTATGTGTGTCCAATGTCAACAAACGGACAATGAGCGTTAACGTAGTGACGTCATACTGCAGCACACAGGAATTCAGCGCATCTTGATATTCAATCTAAGGCGCCTTGAAGTAGCAGCCGAATAGTCCGCTATATGCTCATTTATGTACATTATCCGTCATTAGCGGATTGTACATTATCGCGGGCGCGATCAACCGTGATGACACGGATACTCGTCGCTCCTTGTGGTGTAAGACACACATGCACTTTAGTTGGCCACGTAGACAAAATGTCAGTCGTAGTAGATATGCAGATGCATTCGAGAATTGTACTAATAAATAAAAACTCATTTGTAAAATGGATGCAGTGAGTCGAGTACACAAAGACCTGGACTGGATTCCATTTCACTGTTCCCGAGTACTGTAAAAGGCGTATCCATTCAAAGGGTATTCATATAATTGTTTATAATAGAAATGTTTCGCAAAATAAAAAGTCACAAGGCGTACCATCATTCGAGGTAAGTAATGGCTACGAGTTCCATTTCCAACAGTACATTGTTATCTTAACAATAAGGGCCCTGTTATTCACGCTCCCTGTACCTATACAACGAGATCGCCTGACAAAGTTCGTATGGGAAGAACAGTCTGCCCAGTGACCTGCTAGAGCCTGACGAACCAGCAAGGAACATTCCGAAATTGAAATGATCCCAATACTCTAACTCGAGTACTGACATGTGCAGTAACACGGTGAAGAGTGTGCAACATGGTGAGGAGTGATCAAAGAGAGTAATGAGTATTGTGAGTGACTGGCGCACACACGGCGCGGCCTGAATGTGGCACAACAATGGAACCAGCCCCTTTGTGGCAGATATTCGCAAAAAACCCGGTTATTAGCTTCGGCAAGTCTCGTATTGTTGAGAGAATCCCTGAATGTCGTGAGTAGTCCCGCGCTGTTGTGTGTATTTATAGTATTGTTCTTTGTTTGTACGGATTCGGGTTGCGTTGGGAAGTCGTTCGTTAAGGCTTCCAGTAAACAGATCATCGGATTACGTAAACTGATCGCAGGCGATGTTGGCGGGAGCGAACAGGTCGGGGGGAGGGGGGGCAGTAGGAGGCCTGTTTCATAGTAGGAAGGATCGTGTTAACAACTAGTATTGTCGTTAATCTGATAAAGACAAATAAGGCCTGCGCAGACGAGGTACTGTCCCCCGGGTACTTTTTTGTCCCTCATTATAGATCTCTTATAACTGTACGGAATAACGCACACAAAGGATTAAAAGTACCCCGTACAAAAAGTCCCCCGAACCACCGAGGACACCGAGGGACCGGACTAGACAAAAGTACGGGGGAGTCCCCGAAAAAAATAGAACCAACGTGACTAGGCCCAGCAACGCACACAGCGAACTTTAGTCTGCATTGACCGCTCGATGGTGACGCACGCGTGCACGACAAACAATGGCGCACGATATCGATTGTAAAATTTTAATAAGTGAGATTGAAAAAAGAACTCCATTATATGATACGTCAAGAAAAGAGTATCACGACCGAAATTTAAAGAAAAAGTTGTGGAACGAGGTATGTCAGGAAGTTTATTCCTCTTCAGTTTGGGATTTAATGTCGAGTGAGGACAAAACCAAATATGGTAAGTTTTTCGGATTTTCAATAAAATGCGTATTTAGTGATTTATTGTTTTTATTCAGGAAAGTTGCCACTTATTTATTAAATTTGGTTATACTGCCATGGTACAGATCCTTGAGGAGACGTAAAGTAATTGGCCATGTAATTTCGAGTTTCGATACCAGTATCTGTACCTCTTACACCAACTGGAGGTATATCCTCGAAAGTACAAGAATACAGTGTATCTTCAAAATGAATGCCATCCCTTTTACGGACAAAATTATGAAGAGTACATGCAGCTTTTATTATTGTTATTGCAAATTTCATATCAACATTCAAACTTCTTTGAAATATTGCCCATTTATTACTCAAAATACCGAATGCATTTTCAACTATTCTTCGTGCTCTTGATAGACGATAATTGAAAATGCGCTGCTTTGGACTTAAATTGCGATCAGGGTAGGGCCTCATCACATGATTTGAAACAGCAAACGCTTCGTCTCCAACAAAAACGAAAGGCATGGGATTTCCGTTCTCATCATTAGGAAGATTATGATTATTGGGAAGGGGTATTGAACCACTTGAAATACCCTTTTCTAAATTGGAATTTTTAAATATGTTTGAATCACTATGTTTCCCATACGCTCCGACATCAATGAATGTAAAACAATAGTCAGCATCAACAACCGCCATTAAGACTGTAGAAAAATATGATTTGTAATTGAAATAATTTGAACCTGAGTTTGGTGGCATCTTTAAGCGAATATGTTTACCGTCCACAGCTCCCAAACAATTTGGGAATTGAGTTTTTCTGTAGAATTCACTTGCAATCTCTAGCCATCTTTCCTCATTAAAGGCAGGAAAACATGCATTTTTACACAGCTGCCAAATTGCTGTACAAGTTTCTTTAACGATAGAACGTATAGTAGATGCTCCAATTAAGTAGTCTTCTTCAAGATCAACAAACGATGAACCTCGTGCTAAATACCTGTAAAATAAACCGGAGAAATTAAAAATCTTGCAGCCTTTTATATTGTCATTTTATTTTGCAGGAAAGGAGTTACAGAAGAGATGGACTTCTCTTAGACATTGTTTTAGAAGAGAACTCGCCGCCCAAAAAAATACGCCGTCTGGAAGTGCAGCCAAGAAGAGGAGGAAATACATGTACTTCGATTCTCTTCTATTTTTGTTGCCTTTTACAGAAATTGTAGATACAGAAGGATCTATTGAAAACGATGAACCTGAGCTGAGCAATGTGGAAAATAGGAGAGATATAACTTCTCAAGCTGAAGCAAGGTTTTCAAAACCAAGAACGGTGAGCAAAAACACCGATGAAGAAATAGTAACTCTACTTAAAGAAGGTAATCAAATGCTTTCTAAATCAAAAACATGCGATAGCGGGCAAGACGAAGATGAGTTTTTTTTACGTTCGCTTACTTCATATATGAAGGGATTTTCTGAAGAACAAAAATTATTATTGAGAATGGAAATTTTAAAGTTAATTTTAAATTTTAAGCAATCATCAAACGACAATTCAAGATTTTCTCAAATGACCGTAACACCTAATGTTAGAAATGAAACACCTAGGAGAGAGCCGCTGTCATCTATTCAAAATCGTTTTAATAATCCAATCCAGTCTGTATCGTACACCACCGCAAATGACTTGTCTGAAAATCTTGAATATATTCCTCAACCATCGACATCACAGCTCTCAAATGTAGTATCTTATACACCAACACCTGTGCATCGGGATTACGTTTTAATCACATCTCCAGAAAATGATACCTGCGACACTTTATTCAGTCTTGGCGATGGCGATGAAGAAAATTAAGTGTCTGGCTCAAGCCTCAGTAGGTACTTTAATTATGGTAGATTTATTATATAACATAAAGACTGATTAATAATTATGCATCCTTCCAAAAAAATTATGAAAAGTTGTACCTAATGTGAAAAAATATTTTATTGTGATTGATGATGATTACCAAATCTAAGATGATTAAATAATTATTACGAACTGGAAATGCATTTATTTACTTACTTTAAAGTTACTGACAGTCTCTCTTCTGGACCAATACATTTCCTCATCACTGTTTCAGAATGACTTATAGCAGGTTCCAAAATTGACAGCAACTCATCAAAAGTTCCCACCGACATTTTATAATATTTGAAAAATCTTTCTGGATATTGTTTTAACTGACCATGCTTCACATGAAAATATCCATTCAATAATCGATCTGAAATAAAGGGATGGACCCAGTATTTTCTTTTAAAACGTCTTTTTTTATTCTTAAAGTGTATGTAAATTATAACACAACGCAATTTCAGAATATTTGCTTCCATAGCGTGCGGTGCGCTTCACTTCTGGGCAACAAATGACCGCACACCGTCTGCGTTAAGTCCTTGGCAAGTCCTCGGAGGACATTTTTTCCACCGTACAGGGATTTTTGTCCTCCAGGGACAAAAGTACTTCGTCTGCGCAGGCCTATAGCTACATAAACAGTGCGAGGGCTTACGTGCTGCGGGGATACACTAGAGGCAACTTGTTACATTCGAGCAGGGGGATTTTTGATGCTGTTGTAATGGTACCGGAGCACGGCGCGCGGCAGGCAGAGTGCACACGTTGCAATAATAATTAAATAAAATGTTACGCCGCGGTCCGTGTACAGCCTACATCTAACTCGTGTCCACCATAAACAATAATGCCCTTACAAAGATATGTATGTATGTGTTTATGGCGCCCGGCGGACACACTCGGACTGCCTCATACAGTTACCTACCTACATATGCCTAGTTGATACATCGTCTCACTACTTTCTATACATTTCTCACGTGGCAATAATTTCGTGCAGTTCCCAAGAGAAACTCGGCAAGTGCTGTAACTGAACCAGCAACTTGTTCTAACTCCAGACATCGATACTTTACTGCGGCTGATAGTTTCGATTCAATTTCCGAAGCCGCACAACAGACACAACTTGGAAAAACTTTTGTATTGAAAGAATTTATATATATGTACTGAACCTGGAAGTTAAGTAACGTAAATGTTAAAAGAGCAAGTTGAACATAGGTTTGTAAGCACATTTCTGTTTATAACTAAAGACGACTTAATGTCTGGTAGCATTTAGTGTCCGCCCGCCAGCCCACGTCCGACAGGAGCTTAGTAGCAAGTTCGAGCAAATACTTTATTGCTAAATGTTTCTCCATCTGTAACGACGTGTTACTTATTCCACGGAGTCGCACATTATTAAACAAGCAATGACTGGCATAACTAACATTTCTAATGATATTTTTTAATTTGATTATTATCACTTTTTAACACGATAACCTCTCTTAGTAATAGAATCTGGTATTTATAGAAAATATCAAAGCTTTAATCCTTGCAAAAGGATGGCGTCATTGCGACCTAATTTCGCACCGAAAACAAAATTGACATTTTATCCAAAGTTCAGAGTGGTGTCTTATATAATGATGCTATATGTAGCTTAGTGAACACATCGATGATAACCTTCTGTTCAGACTTGATTCCATAAAAATAGCTTATAAAGGGCAGCCTGGGAGCTGCGGCTCTATTATTTCTGCGCGTATAGAGGGCGCGCGTGTCACAGAGTAACTACTTGCAGAAAGCGCACTCACCTACTGAACAATGGGCTATTTCAAAAGTAAGTTATTATAATTATCAGGTTCCAAGTTATATTTGGTTGGAAAGAGATAGATACATACTTATATCGCTACGGATAGACAGGTGTGATGTTTACGTAACATGTTTAAAGTTGCGTTGTAGTGGGGGTTTTGTTTGGAAAATCACTTCTGCAATATTGTAGTGGTTTACTGAGGACGTGCTCAGGTGCGCGTATGTTTACGCTTCGCTACGTTGCGGCGCGTGACCGAGGCGTGCCGTGTGTGAGCTAGACGAGTCGTGTCGCATTATTGTAGTGTGTTACTCTGGATGCTGTATCTAAACACCGTATTAATATTTTCCCACCACACGACAAACTTGCCCCTCCCCTCATAGTTCCCGAGACTTACAATTTGTGAATTAAACTCATAAATTGCGGATGTTTTTACTACATATAATTTATGTTATTCGAGATACAGGGGACTTGGAAATTGGATGCTTTTTAAAACTTCAGCTCACGTGCGCACTTTGCAAAGAGACCCCTCCTAGGAACTGAAGTTAAGTGATAATGAAACTTTTAGTATAGAACATAAAGCACGAATTTCAATGCGCCTTAGTCCATCCTTGGGCCCCTATCAAGATGTTGAATAAAATACCGAAATCGTAAATCTGGCGTTTTATTGTAGAGAGCAGAGAGCAGCTGATTAAATCCTTATGTTAACGATGTAACGGTGAGGAGGAGTCGCCACGTATGCCCGTGCTCGCTCCCTGTGAACTGGGACGATGTTTCCACTAAACATAATGTACGCGTGGCGTGACACGACACTAGCGGGATGGTCGACAGCAAGCCACCACCGACCCACTAGGTGGGTATAATCACTTAGCAACGCGTGCGGCGCGGTGCGGTGCGGTGCGACGCGGTGCGGTGGCCCAAATGTAATTTCAATATGATTCACTGACTCTTTGGTCACAGTCACGTCTCGCCGGGCGCTGCCAGGTACCTACAGTATTGTATCGTTACAAGAATCCCCTTCACGCCGGTGTATGTTTTATTGAATGCCAATTATTTTCTTCGAATTCATTACCAGGGGTGTTCGGAAACACAGTTAAAAATATCTTGTACTATTCCGGGTATAAAGTGCGATAAAATCTATAGAAAGATGATGAGGTTTAGAGAAATCCACTACTCATGTTGATAACATAGTGTTAGATACCCGGACAACGGATGATTACTAGGCAAATAACAAGTGGTGAATCCGTGGCATGAACCATAGCTAGCGCCGCAGTGATGTAGGCGTTTGCTTGGTAGATGACACGCGCCGCACCGCCGCGTCACACGCAGCCACCACGCAGCCACCACGCAGCGACGCCGCAGTACTGCCGCGACATACAGCTACGGTAATATTATCATTATTACCGTGATACAGGCGAGTGCCACTTTACATTATTATTGAATCACAGTGTTTTGTGCAGCGAGGACTTTATAATAAAAACCACTGGAGTGGGTATTCGAATACTCGTATTTCTTTTCCATGTATTCGTAAAATATAGGTAGTCCATACAAAATGTGTTCAATACGAACTTGACTACTGCCATCATTTGTGCAGTGACTTCGTATAGAGCTGTGACGTCACCGGCCTAATGGCGTCTACCCGAAACCATTACACCGAACCCAAATTGCATTTACAGCGCTAAAGGTGGCACAAAACATTTTAAGCCTTAAACCCGTAGACACAAAGATTAAATTGGTCGCTTTTACATAAGCGTTTACCGTAAATATAGATATTGTGAAGGCGTAATTGTGTGAAAAGGAATATAATTTAGTTAAAATGTAATGTTTGCCTTTAATAAAGATTTCGAGGTCAGCAATTTGTCGAATAGGTTACTGGTACAAATAATTCGGTTGTTTGTCTCGCACACTGCTCACCAAGACGAGCCTACACCCGCGTCAGTCGGCGAGCTACAACACCCGTCGGCCGCGCTCCACGGGAACACGACCTCTAATTACTGTTTTTGTGACTTTACTGTAGTGTAACGTGCTCGCAATTGTTAGTTCACGGCTTCGAACTCTCCTCTACGCCAGATTATTAGCATTGTATTACTCGGGCCAGTAATGAGTTACAATATTGTTTTACTTGTTCAATCAACATGAGGTTCGGTATTGTATAATCATTTAATAAAACCTGGCCACTGCACCGAATTGACTACAAGTTATTACCTCTTCATACAACGTCCAATAAATGTCAGGGAGCCGTCACAGCCGCGTACAAATGAGTTCCCATCATTAAAATTCATATGTTACGAGATAATTAAGTGGCGGCGAATTAAGCCCGGCCCACGTTACGCGCCACAGCCGGACCCTCCGTCTCATCCCCGGTAATCCTTAAATCAGGGACGATATTAAACGCGTCGCGCGCTCTCTTCATATAAACCTGCCACATCGTTTATTGAAAACTTTTCAGTCTCCGATTGCGATATCTCCCCCCTCCCCGCTCCCCACCAGATCCTCTGCTAAATATTTAGCGCGAGGTGTGTCGAGTAATACAAAGCTCGCCGCGTAATTTGGACTAGACACTGTAATACGAACAAATGCTACGTATTTTTCACAACACAGCACATTTGAACGTGTAAATGAAAAAGTCTGAGGTTTATTACAAAATGAATGGTCTCGTAGTCCCGCAGCAATCCTGGTGGCGCTGTGCTCGCGGACATATCTCCCGTAAATTTAAACGAGCATTCTGATTGAATTGAAAATATTCAATTTTTTAAGTAAATTGTAATTTCACATAGTTCTTGTTGCTATTCAGATTGCGTAGAGTACGTCAGGGAGGGGGGAGGGGAGTTCATGTTGCTGCAATACCCTGCGGCACTAGTGCGGCCGTGTTAGTCAGTTACATGGCCGCGACATGCTTTGGCTGAGGTGTACAATTTATTGTCAAGACATGTACAGTCAGTAACATTGTCTCTTATTAATTTTCACTCACTCTGTAACATAGTTAATTAGGGTTCCTACATTGACTAAGCCGTATTTTTATCGCAACACAATCCCGCGTAATCCGCGTCGCTGGCTGGTGGCGCGCCACTAATCCCGGGATCTCCGCACCCGCAGCTGAGATCATCACGCAGCCGGTCGTCTATCACGCCTCCTCACAGCTCCTGATTGTCACGCCGATGGTATCAGTGTTCTTTTCAGTCAGTTTAGATATCACGCGCTCGGCATGGCTGCGTGCAGTGGAATACAGGTTGTATTAGCCACTTCATCCACTAGGTCAGTAGGAACAATGTCACCTCTGTCTGCCTCAATCGAAAAGTCCCATCACGTTATCAGTTGCTGGCTCCTGTCGCTTCATTTAATCGTTTCATGCCTTCATGTTCACTTTGTCTATCGTCCAGTCATCGTCGTCTCCATCGCAAGTCAAAAGAAATGTTTCATTTTCTTCAAACGCATTTAATGAGATTTATAGCAGTGTATCTTTACAAAGTTATAACTAAATACTAAGCAGACTGGCTTGCTGAAACGGCTATGTATGATTCGTAAAGTTTTTAGTATTTCCAATAACGGGGCAACATTTAATTCTTGTTAGGAATTATGAACATGAAACTCACGTATCATACGTTTATGGCCGTCGACGCTAACAAACCCATTTTCTTCAATGAAATCTAAAACCAGGTTGATTGTGGACACCTCTCTTTCCTAAAACCTCGATAGATGGCGGTCGCGAAATAGATCGCGCTATGGTTTCGTTACATGCCATTGTATAAGTTAAGTGCTTTGACAGGTCAACTCAACCTCACGCTACAACCCACGGGGGAAGCAATAGCAAATACCTACATGTTTTTGGATACGTCTTGATCACGAATGTGACTCAAGCAAGACTATTAGTAAAGATATAGATGATGTGTTTATTATGAGCATCTCTGACGACACAGCTCGTCGACGACTATTTAATCATGCGATTCCGGCGAGGTTTCGAGGGACTAGTCAGTAGCTGAGCACATCGTTAATGTGAGGGTTGGCCACCTGGCTGCTGTTTCCTGCTGCTCTACGTCTCGCGGGTTTGGTTCTCTTTGTATTTTCCTTGCAAGGAAAACCGTATGTAAACTACGTATTGCGGTAACGTAACGCCGAAATATAAACAACATATTGGAATGTACTAAGGCCACACAAGTTTGGGAAACATATGAAGATGGTGGAACAAGCAATAATTTTCAGGATTTACTATAGCATAACAACAAACGCTCAGCAAAGTGTTCATTGTGTGGCCAGTGTGTTAGTTCTTGCTAATATGTTCGGCGAGTGAGCGGAACGTTAGCACACGATATTAGATGTACCGATGTCCCCTCACTCGGTACGGAGCGCTCAGACGACATTAGCGGCTGTCTCGACCTCGAGCAACGAACTATTCGCGACTCCGACACCACTCGTGAACAACACACACACACACACACACATGCGCCACCATCCCGCAATAAGACAAACATTTACATGACAATGTGGTTACCCTACGTCTTAATCAGACGTGGAAGGTACCAAGCCAGGAGCCTGCATCTCACGCCGAGTTCAAATATAAAGTACCCGCTCGACGGATTTAAGCGACTTGCTAGTAGACAATGGTATACCTACGCTCTACGTAATTACCTATTTACTTTATAACACTTAACGAAAAGATTAAAGCAACACAATCCCAGCGCGGCTGCCCATCCACTTCTTATCTTATTTAATCATCACATAAAGGTCCACTTGTATAGCGATTTTAATTATTTCACATAGACATACCATCACTAGCGACACCTGTCGCCTGTCGTTACACGCGGCCTGCTGATACACGGCATGTTTACTAACCTTCACTCAAGAACATCGCGGTCGTAAGTCGAAACATGGAAACGGATAAACGGTCGGTCCTAGTCGGTAGTGGTGTGTACACACGATATGTATTTAATGTAGCGGCGCTCGGAGCCTGCTTCATGTAATTAGGCGCTTAGCGGGTTAGGCGGTGTGTACGCGCCCTCACCCCGGCGTGTGTGCGCAGTGCCGAGCAAATATGTGAGAGGCGAATGTTCGCGTTTATTAATATTACGTGGCAGCGGATTCAGGATCAACTCCGCGATAAATACAACCCTTGGAACATTAATGACGAGCATTCAAATATATTTGTATGGCAAACTAATAGTCTCTCTAATAATATGTCTATTTCAAGTTTGTGTGTAGAATACAGTGCTCCCTTGACATAGCGCGAGGGTCTGCTTGCTCGTACTACTCTATACGAATCTACAGTTTGGAACGAGTACCTAGCTTCATTGCCAGATCGACTGACGGACTGGTCTATCTTTATTTGCCGTTCCAGCAGCTCATAATGTGTTGAGCGTTTTAATGCTTATTTTTCACGATAAGACTGACAACAGTCGGAACCGCACCTATTGCCAAATATGTTCCTCGTTGCACTCTGCCGGGGCACGTGCATCCCCTCGTATACTCAACGCTCAGTACTCGGTGCTTGCAATACACGCTTGTTTAGCTCTAGAGGCGCTGCCTGCCTGCCTGCATTCAATACATTGCGTCCAATAAGTGAAACGTACTACTTCTGTAGCGATTCGAATCCCCAGTCTCTACTATAAGTAGAGTAGTCGTTAGAGTGTGGTCGTGTATTGCTATCCTCCCACATTGTCGAACGCATAACTGCTCAGCCCGCTGCTGCGGTAAATGTTGTGGAGGGAGCAGGCCTCGGGTAAGTGCCGACTTCAGGGCTGGCGCGGTGGCTGGATAAGCGGCTGCCGCGTAACGTGCCGCAATAAAAAAATTCTGACTTTATATGGATAGACTTCATAAAGTAGGTATATAGTTATGTACAGAACTGCTGTTGCATTCTTGGCAAGATCTAGTACTCTACCTGCCGAACAGACTCGTATGAAAATACTCTTGGAAACTTGAAAACAAATATCATTGTGCAGTCCTGAGTGCAGCGCTGCAACCGTGGAGGGTCCTCCAGTCCGCCCTCGTGTGCTGGAGCATGAGGCGCGCGGTGCGGGGTGAGGGGTGAGGAGTGCGGAGTGAGGGGGCGGCTCTTGTTTATGTTTGTTTAGTGCTCGCAGCTGACTGCACGGCGACCAGGCGGACACGTCGCTATCGCGTACGGCCGGCTCTCCGTACGTAACGTAGCAAGATGCAGTTGTATGCGCGTGATCCTGCCGTGTAGAGGTAAAATCGTTTCCATATGAAGGTATTATAATATTTGTACATGCTGTCTCCTGGGAGCCATCACGAAATCCGTGGAGATGCATTCAGTCAGTAGCGTGATGTCGATGTGTGCGTGGGGCCGGGGAGCCGCCGGGATGTTTCCTCGCCATTAACAACCGTGTGACATGTACCCTCACTCGCGTGCCGACGCGTCTCCACAGATAGCGACGCTCTGCCGTCTAATTATCTGCTGAAATATGCGTGAAGGTAACGACACGCGCCACGTAATGAATTCCAGTAAATGAGAACATCTCCGGGCCGTGAAATGCAAACGTCGCGTCAGTCGTCTGTGAGTTACAAGCCATAGCTTCTGTTACTGAAGTAGGTACTGGCGGACTACCACTCAGATATGTTCTTTATCGTACTTGAGAAAATAGAGCGCAGTGCTGTGTAAACTGTGGCTTCACGTCACACCAAACTTCACATATGACGTGTGTGTATACTGGAAGTAAGTTTTCGTGACAACAATGCTGGACACTTTCTGCTATTTACTACACGACGGCCGCCTTTAGGTGCCTGCGTACCTACTTGCTTTGACGTCGTCCGCGATATAAGTGGAACTCAATCACGAAACGGTCGCAGCACACACAGCGTGTTGCACAGCACTAACGATCATCTAATAGGTACTTGTGTCTCTTAAAAAGTAGCAATTGTGTGCGTTCTGTTCATGTAGTCAATGTCGTGTCGGAAAACAGCAGGATTATTTCTTGTTGTCTGGTGTCAATTAACTTCCAAGAAAGTGAAGTTACGACCACATCACGTTACAATTTGACGCCGGCCACGTAGCGCCGTCCCCGCTACTATTAGCATCATCTGCCGATATCATCAATAATCCCCCGACCGGGGGCGCGGCCGCGCGCTACTTATCGTGCAGGGGTGGGCAGTAATGGTGCTGCGACTAATTTATGTGCTCGTAGGAGACACGCGACGCTAACTGGAGCCCAACTGCTGGAGAATGTAATTGACACGGAGAATTATATTAAAGCAACGTATAACACGAGCGAGCTGTAGGCCCAGGAGTAGTTTGACGTGGTCGTATAAAAGCTGAACAAAAGCAGTGAAGTGGCGTTGTGTCGTGGTGCAGCAGACGAGGGCTGGCAGCGCGCCAGGGCCGGCGCGAGTTATGGGGCTGACGCTAAATGTTGGTGTTATAGTGCCGGCCCGGCTGCACCAAATAAATGTGCTTCACTTTAAGCCGCCCGCCGCCCGTCTGCCAATACAGTCCTCTAGTATGCGCGGCTCCAGTTAGGTATAACGTCTCCAGTTATCCGCAATATTCATCTTGGTTAAATCTCAGCGCTTTCAGCAATATGATGTGGCGCTGTGTGGTGTTGCGGAATGTTTGCTCGACGCCACGACAGAAGTAACACGCGGCCGACCTTGACCTCCCGCCGCGCGCCGCTCAGTCGGTACCTCTGGCGCTCTCCTCACTCATCTCACTCGACAGACTCTCCACTGGCCGTGACGAGGACACACGTTATTGAATTATCTTCTCTCTCCTTATGTGCAAGCGAGTAGGTACCTATTTGATTTGCAGGGAGACTAACTCAGTGTTGGTTTCAATATTGTACTCAAATCGAGTTTGTTCGTCAGTGTCTATCTAGACATCTCTATCTAGACTCCTAATAGTCGCCCTGGCTCGGCTTTATCCCTCGCAGCGGCTTGTTGCCGCGTGTGCCTGTGACTGGCGGCCGCGCGGCCGAATGTTCAGTGATTTATATTCATTACGGAGTACACGGCGCGCCTCCCTCGCGCCTGTACAGGCGGCACGACCACGCTGTTCCTGCTTAGGTATCTCATAAACCGATCACGTATGCTTTGTTTTTTTCAATCGAAATCTAGAACAAATTAAGAATTGCAGAACATGTTGCGCCATTCATATTGATACGTATATAAATTAAGGCCAGGAACGAATTCAATAAAAGGCTGAAGCAATCAGCCTTGTGACTCTTGTGACATGTTCGAATTTGGTGAAGTGATTGGCTGCTACAGCATTATGCTGGGACACAGAGTGCGCCCTGACGTATGGCGTACATACATACATAACTATAGACACACACACACACACATTGTTTTCCCCGCGTCTTTATAACTGACGCTGCATCTGCCTACGCTGACATTCACCTCACGTACCTGTGTGCGGAGCCTCGCTTATGTTCGTAGGTTATACATTAACTTTTTACTGATTAATTGCTCTTAGTTGAACCAACGCTAGCCGATATAAGTTTTGGAATAAATTACCGTTCGCAACATTTGAATTCACGACATTAAGAATAGATTCAAAGATTAATTTACAATATTAATGAAACGTGACCTCGAGTCCGATGTTATCAGTTAGTGTTTGTGGAGATAGGTAAAATAGTAAAATTAACATGAAATGTCACAATCGATGTCAAATTTAACGAACAAGTGTGGACTCTCTGTCCACAACTAGCGAAGTTACACACAGCTAAGTTGCCCCGAGTCCCTGCAGCACGCCGCGTTACTCCAGCACCACAAACACAACTTGCAGACTTTGTTCCTGATCCCTGTTATGTAGTAACCAACCACGTCAGCTGCACGGCGAGTGATCGCGGCGTGTTGTTGTTTTCTTTCGAGTTGGTAAGAAACAATGGAAGTTTACACTAGATGAGGCCGTGCGCTAGTCAAGGCAAGTTGTTTACATGTAGAGGGCTGGATGCGCTGTCCCAGCGAGTGCTGGTCCTCAGTCCCGCGGTGGCGGCGTCACATCCCTCGCATTGCACTCGCGCGCGACGAGAGCACGCGCCTCACGTGCCGGCGTGCGACCCGCGCGCCCGCCCCACTCACACTGTCACTGCCGCCGAATGCCGCCCGCCCAAACGAGAGGGAAATCATCCCCTACCGTGCGCTATCTCGCTCACACCGCTCACTCGAGATATGTTTGTTTCACGTGACTTTTCCCGGCGCGTAGTGAATGTCGCCTTGTTTCATTGACGCTCGGCTCGAAGCAAACGAATGTTTTTTCACGGTTGCAAGTATCGTCGCGCCGCCTGCCTGCACTGGTGCTGAGCACCGAGCACTGCCGCTGCAGGCAGCTCGCTGGCGCCCAGCAGTAACCAGCGACTAATGTCTCATCAGGTGTAGTTTATTATACGGACCTTGTGGAATGTAGAACAGATTTCCGTGCGTTAAGGCGTTTTTGCCATACCTACCTACTATTGGAAACAACTTTAGCAGCTCACACATAAGTCCCATTACAATAACAATATAAAATTTTCCATGATGTTTAGTGACTAGGCTTCTCCCAGTTGTACAGTCTCTTCTGTGCCTTTAGGACCTAAGTCATTCAGTCTCCTGCATCACATTTGCAAGAAACTATTTCGTTTTTTTTTTCTCAAATAATATCTTCTGATTTATTTCGTTGCGGGATCCAAGACAGTCATTCATGTCCCTGGGACGTGCCTATACCTTGACTTCAGTGTTCCGGTGTTTTCGTGATTGTATCTACTATAGATCCTGGCTTACAGGAGTTGGAGCGGTTTTGGGGGCGGGCTTGTGTCAATAAAAAAAGTTTCCTGCTATTACACTCTCCTACTTATATCAAATTTACAGACAAAGTATTTTTCCAAAGCCCATATCATTTCATGCTCAGTAATTGGAAACGCTCACAACGCGGCAGTCATCACAGGTCGCTCGCACCGAAACATTCGGCAAATTACAATAACTTCATAATCTGCTGATTCTTTACTTTGTCTTCACGTAGAAGTTTCATTTTGTTACAGCTCAAATGTATAATATACGCGTCAGTATAATATATAATCTAAAAGATTGGATATTATTTTTATATGTAAAAATAGTTTTTCCGCATTTTTTTATCTGTGAATTAGCCAGATCTCTGAGTATACGTGAATTTGCATAAATGTATGTATCATTTGACAACGAATTAATACGGTTCCATTAGTACATACGGGGTGTAACTGTTTGTAGCTATATTATTATATTTTCTATTCTACAAATGTAAGTATTTTGCAAAGATTACCATAGCTTAGCGACTTATTCTGGTGTTAGGAACGCGTACGTGTGCATCTACCCGTACATCTAGCACCGCGCCGCAGCGCCGTCAGCTCGTCTAAACGTGTGCCTAATTTAACGTTTGGCTGGATATCCACCTGTATCTATCTGATAGCATCGCTCGTTATGTGGGACGGCGACTACGCCATCACTGTTGCTCTCGCGGCAGAAGGTGCACTCACATACGATGTCAGCATACTTCGAGTCGCTATCGTTAAGCCTCAAATCAACTCAAACCATTAAATACATGTCGAAGATATCTCAAACAGCATACCGCAGGTACTACAATATGTAGTGCCGACAGTCGCGAGTCGCAGTGCACCTTCTGCTCACTACGTTGCGTGTGTGACTTTATAGAGTGATACACAGCTGTTTGATGCCAGGCCTTACCTACATGTGGACTTCTGGAGACCTGCCCAGACACAAATTGCCCTGTATTGCCTTACCTACTACCTTTACTAGGGTATTGTTACCACAGACCCATTACTTAGCATTACAGTGCTTGTACCCCGGGGTGCGCGGGGAGTACTTCATATCTTTCCAGCGCTGGCGAGTAAAGAGACTTGGAGGACTTACCTGGAATAGAAACATACGAATTAGCGATGATATTACAACGTAATAATAAGGAAACATTCGGTAGGTATGTGTGCAGATGAAAGAAATATACTAAGTACAATTTCTAGACTTACATAATGTGGCAGACGTCGATGAAGTAGCAACATTACAATACCCGCCACCCACACTGACAAGCTGTTAACAGGTACAACTACAGAGAAGAGTTAGTATTTGATAACAATTGAATGGGAAAATGAAAGACAGGGAAACCACGTGAAGCCGGCACCCAAGCAAATGGGAGCAGGTCCAGGGAGCAGGCATTCTGTGTCTAGGAACAGCAACAACATTCGACTTACTCATGATTGCTAATAATATAGAAAACGCGTACATCCCGCACTTTTCATAAAACAGTCAAGAGAACCACTTTTTCGTGAGAGGAAAAAATCATTGAATGACTCGTCTCGCCCAACGTGAGGCGCGAGGAAGTGTTAGAATCTTACTAACTAAGCCCCGCGTGCCTTCTTCTGCTTTAGGTCGTAGAACATCTGTCTGTGGTTGACTATTATTAAACTACGAACTACTAAACTGACGAACAGACGGTCAGACTACTTCCCTATTTTGACGTTTCAAAAGTACCTATTTATGGTTTAGTTGGAATAAATGATTTTGACTTTGACTATTAAAAATAATCTTTCAGTAGATACTCAAGTAACGAATCTAAATTTTCAAGTAATTAAGGTCGAGTCCAATATGAGCACTAGAGTGTAGTCGGGGCAGTGCAGGCGGGCCGAACGACGAGAGGCCGCGGGCGGAGCCGCACTGCGCTCTAACCTCGCCAGTTCAGAGCCAAACCTATCAGTAATCTTTATACTGGTCAATATTTATTTTAGACATTTTTCTATAGGTATCCTCCTAAATATTCAGACTTCATAATACGAGACAATCGAACTATTGAGCATCCATAGTTATTGAGAACAATTATTTTAGTGGTTCAATAGGTCAGTCCCTCTTGTACCGAACGTCGCTGGATCCCCATGAGGCTACACTCCTGTCGCACTGTTGGCTCTCAGCACCGACGGAAGACGCAATACCTTGGCACACTGGCAACATTAAGCAATCCATCGACAGCAGTAGTAGCAACGGTAAAATAGTCTGTATGTCCCAATAGGTACCGTGCGGGCGAGTCGCGAGCTGAGTCACCGCTCTGACTGTAGACTCGACTAGTGAGTGCAGTAGGCCCGCTGGGCTGCGATGGCCCGAGGTGTGGGCGGGGGCCCACAAATGAGTGTGAGTGCAGGCGCCGCGCTGATTAGTGCGCGTCCCGGCGCCGCCCGCCTATTGTTTGTTATTCCAGTTTTTTCGTGTTCCCGCGCGGCTTTCAGTTAAGTAGGCCGTGTCCCTTGCAGGCGCCCTACTTACTGGGCGACGCTGGAAGTGAACAAGCTAACAATTACTTACCGTGGCGCATAGGTAATTCGTAACTTGTCGTGTATTATGATATACACAACTCGAGCAGCTGAATGTCAGCAACGTTGTGTGTGGTCAATTAACCGACAACTCGCAATATTCTCTACTGTTTGTTAACTTTTAAGTAAGTTTTTCTACCGTTATATAAACAACTGTCTGTGACGGCGCGACAGCTACGTGTTTCCCTATTCCTCCATTAACTCCATAGTCACAGAATGAAGTCATGAGATATGCCAACTCACATCATCACTAAATGACAAGATGCATTTCAAAGGTAATTGTTATTGGATTATTGTTTTCTGTGTCGAAGCTCCGTGCCTTAGCATTGGCAGGAACACAACAAGCAATCTTAAAGGAAGACGTGTCATTAGCTCGTGCTGGGCGTGTTAGTCGGAACCCGTGCAGTGTTAGTTGTACGTTAGCTACCATCTACCGAACACACGGCTCGCTGCAAGGCACGTATTTAGTTGTCTTAAATACACAGCTTGCAGAAACAATCGAGATTCTGCTGTTATATGAACGAAGCTCATGGGAGGTTTCGTATAATACTAATGACGCAGCGGCGCAGCGTAGTTATAGTTTATTTGTAAAGTGTGGAAATGATATAGTTTAATACGAAACCGGCCAAGTATAGACTAGAGTGCAGACATACGATATATTAGTGAATGAAACGAGGTGTTAGTGTCCCAAACATTTATTTCCCACAACCAAACAGTAAGAGCGTCACACGAGCAGACATAGTGCTGGCTATGGACAATGGAGCAGCGGGTACAGGCGGTACTGTCGGGGAGCGAGTGCCAGGCTACCGGCGGGGGCGCGCAGCGTGGCACTCGCTCCGACGAGGGACTCCCACACTCCCACTCACCGCTGTGCACGCTGTCCGCCGAGCTGCGCCGCTCGAGGGGCGCGGCGGGGGGCGCGGCGGGGGGCGCGGCGGGGGGCGCGGCGGGGGGCGCGGCGTCGGGCGCGCGCAGCTTGTGCCAGAGGTCGCGCAGGCGCAGCGCGGGGTCGCGCACGTGCGGCGCCACGGTCTGGCGCGCGGCGGCGCACTGGCGCTCCAGGTTGGTGTAGTTCTCCAGCACCTCGCGCACCCAGTGCGAGCGCTCGCCCGCCGCCGCCTGCAAACAGCCGCGTCACTATGCGCCCGCGCCGCGGGGGGCGCGCCCGAGGGATACTCACGGCGATGTCGGCGGCGGGGGCGCCGGCGGCCTGGCGCGCGGCCAGCTCGGTGGCCCAGGCGAGGGCGGCGTCGAGGCCGGCGCAGTACTTGCTGAGCGCGTGCAGCTTGGCGTCGATGTACTGGCCGTGCTCCGCCAGACTGGCCTGCGCCTGCACAGCGGACGTCGTTACCGGGCGCCGCCACGGGGCACTGCGCGCCGCCCGGCGGTACTGACCTGCTGTAACTGCTCCTGCAGCTGGGCGGCGTCCCCGGGGGGCAGAGCCCCGGCCTGGCGCAGCACCTCCATCTCCCGCAGCTTGCTGGCCAGCTCCTCCTCGCGGGCCTGCGCACCAACAGAGACCAACAAGTTAGCAATGTCAACTGGCTACATAAAACATTTTTTTTTTAATAATAAAACTTATTTTAACTTAGTACAAACGTTCTACAAAGGTTCTGAGTCATTTATGTTCAAGAAATTCATTTATTCAATTGAAGTTACTTTCATTCAACCATACAATCATTCACTTTCATTTTAAACATTTTGAGATTGATTTTTTATGTACTAGGCAATTTATTTAATAATTGATTCACAGAAAAGAAATTCTAAGTCATAGGAAAAAAACTAATTTGTTTTCCTAATAGATATATTCGCGGGGCCAGCGAGGTCAATTATCTCGGAGTACACATAGACCAGAGTCTAAGTTGGCATACGCACATTGACGTAATCTCAAGCAAGACACGCAGGTACATCATTATTTTTAAAAATTACGTGCTTCTTCTGATACGAAAACCATAAAATGCTTTACCTAGCCCTGTGCACGTCAATCCTATCCTACTGCATACCCGTATGGAGTCGTGCTGAGGGAAGTGCTTTCATTAGTTTAGAGCGCGCGCCACGGGCTGTCCTGAACGTCATGTATCCACCGCCTTACTGTGCTAAGCTCTGTTTTCCGTAAACACTCGTGCCGACCTCTCTATCCTCCCAATCACACCTGTGATACAGGTATTTGCCTAGTACAGACAGAGGCCAGAGCTTTTACAAGTGTTTGTGATACTGAATGTTTGTGTTGTACATGTTTTGTATTTCTATACCTCTTTGAGCAATAACGATTGTATTATTATTGTCATCGCAAAAAAAATGAAGTAGGTACTAAAACAATCGGTGCTGTCACTTAACAAACATTTATTTTAACCTGAACTTGGGTATAAATTTACTAGGATGTAATTACATTTAGTGCTAGTATCCGCATTTTATTTGTTTTTCATAAAAAGGTTACATATTTCCTACTAGTCAACCATAATAGATAAAACATATACTGTTATGAGATATTTTGTATAGGTATAATTTTATGTAGGTCATTCCCGTGATACATGATTTATATGCAACTTAAACTATAAAGGTTGCACACGCGACGGAAGCTAAAAAAAATTGAGTTACTTCTTCCGTTTTCACAACATTCCCCTTCACTGATCTGCTCCTATTAATTGTAGCGTGTTCATCACGCTATATAACCAGCCCAGGAATATAAAGAATATTTATTCCAAGTTTCGTCAAAATCTGTCGAGTAGTTTTTGTTTCTATAAGGAACATACAGACAGACAAAATTTTTACTGATTACATTTTTGGCGTCAATATCGATCACTAATCACCCCCTGACAGACTTATTTTGAAAATATATTTAATGTACACGTACAGAATTGATCTCTCTATACATTTATTATAAGTATAGATAAATGTATTATTCACTGTTTAACAGAAGTCTAATAGTCTGTCAGTTCGCGCAGCTGTACCGGAACCATGAATTACTTTTATTTGTAAGCAATACAACATAAAGCGCACACGCTAGTAACACATTTCATATACCTCAATATTTATTAAACAATAATATTAAACACCCGACGTACGTTTATTGCCAAATACTTCAGACACAGGCTCCCCTATTCACCAATATTGGGAACTGTACGGTCACTGGGCGGTCGCTGTACGGTGAGTGTCCGGTCAGCGGTCAGTACGCGGTCGGTAGGTAGTCAGTACGCGGTCAGTACGCGGTCAGTATGAATGAGTATAGGTAGTGAGCGGTCGTGGGTACATGAGTGTTGGCGACGCTCGCTCGCGGAAGTGCTCACCGGGAAACTAAGCTCGCATCGCAAGCACACTGTATTTCATTTCATTTCATTACGATATAAACCTGGCGAGGCGAGGAGGGCACCCATGCAACCATAAATACACATTGCTGCACTTAAAACTAGATCTATATTGGGATGAGTTTAACACGACTCTTACGTCCTTACGCAACTCGGGTGCCAACAAGATGGGACACGAATATTTTCATAGATTCAGAAATAGCCCCGATGACGCCGCGACGCGCCGCGCTCCGCTATCACGCGACTTCCTTATAGAGACGAGCTTTGCATACGTTCGCTGTGTACTATCTATGGCCGTAGTAGTAGCGACCACAGACAGAGGTTGCTAAATTTCGAGTAAGAGAATATGTTGACTTGCAGCGGTAGTCCCGGTTACAGATTACATCCAGATCCCGGCTCCAGTGCAGCGTGCAGCGTGCAACGTGTCGCGTGCATACAGTGCGCACTATCAGCTATATATAGCCGACCAGTACATTGCGCGCTATATATAGCGCACTGCTACACTCAGTCCGCGCTGCCGCTATGTCCCGCTGTATACTACCGCGCGCATTTACAACATTTTACCGTATTACTAAACGTCAACAACGCGTCACGGAGGAGCACTTTATTTGCAAAAATAATCCCAACTGCTTACATTTTTAAATAGTTGCCTTTCTCAACTTGGTATCTGACCATACGATAAAGTATTATTACTAAACAACTTTTAAAACTCTGCTTAGCATAACAATTTTTAAATGTTTACAATATATATGTTACCGGCCATACCCGACGGCTAACCTACCTCTCCCTAAGCACGATAGGACGATTATTGAATCATGCCATCCCACTCTGACGTCTAATCATACGAATTGTTCATGTGTGCATCGGTGTGCCGTTTTTGAAAATCGAATGCTGTTTATGTAACCTATCTACACCATTTTACTTATAATATCATTGTTGTGGGCGGTCAGACGGAGGCTTTTGGCATTACCGCCCAGCTCGGGATCCTAAATTATGCTGAGTTATTTTTTGAGCAGCCAAGTAATTCGATAAGTAGCTAAGTAGGAGTGGAGCGGTACCTTGACGAGGCTGTGTCGCACGGCGAGGCAGGTCCTGTCGGCCGGGTTGGCGCGGGTGCCGGCCAGTAGCTAAGTAGGAGTGGAGCGGTACCTTGACGAGGCTGTGTCGCACGGCGAGGCAGGTCCTGTCGGCCGGGTTGGCGCGGGTGCCGGCCAGTAGCTAAGTAGGAGTGGAGCGGTACCTTGACGAGGCTGTGTCGCACGGCGAGGCAGGTCCTGTCGGCCGGGTTGGCGCGGGTGCCGGCCAGTAGTTCCTCCACGTGCCTCAGGGCGGCGCGCGCCCCCGCGCTCCACTGCGTGGCGTCCTGGGTACTGTCCTGTGTCTTGGTCAGGGTGTCGTTCTGCTTGTTATCCTGCGTGCTGTCTTCCGCGTTGTCCTGCGTCAGCACGTCGCTATTTGTCTGCATGTTGTTTTCTTCTATCTCCATGCTAAATGAACAGAAATATTTGATTAAAAATGTATAAGTTTTAACGTGATTTTCATAAAAATGCTACGTTTTACGTTTCCCTTATTATGATGTTAGACAACAAGGGTTGACGATTAATATAATGTTGAGTGTAACGAGTGTGTTATGTTATGTATGTATTTGGTAAAAACTTTTATAAGAGAGAAGTTGTTTGTAGTGGGTGCAGAGCAGTTGAGGCGCGTGTGTGTCCGTACGTACAGATGCAGCGCGGCGGTGAGTGCGTGCGCGCGGTCGGCCAGCAGGTGCAGCTGGTCGTGCACGTGCTGCGCCAGCGGCGGCGCGCAGCCCGCCAGCACGGCGCGCCCCGCCGCCCGCGCCGCGCCCAGCCCCGCCGCGCGCTCCGCCCGCTCGCCGCGCAGCGCGGCCAGCAGGCGCGCGCGCTGGCCGGGCGGCGCGGCGCGGGCCTCGTCGAGGCGGCGCTCGGCGCGCTCGAGCCAGTCGCCGCCCTGCTCCAGCAGCGCGTACAGCCGCGCCCACTCCGCCTGGCACGCGCTCCACCTGCGCGGGGCCGGACCTCACTACGTGTGCAATACTCATACTATTCCCTAACAAACTAATGTACCCCGGCATTTCAAAATAAAAAAACGGCATACGGCACTCAAAAACATTACAAAGCAATTAAAAAAATTACCCCCAAATTTTCCCTCTTGTATAATACTTATTAGTGTAAAATAGAAAAAATAAAACCAATATTCTACTTTTACCATGCTACAACACACCTCTGCTTTTCACAATTTAAAACGATATATTCAAGTTCTTCATCAGTCATCCAGATAAACCAAACATCAAGCCAATCGGAACCATCCACATCATTGTTCAGGAAGATTGTGTCTCGAGGTAATGCCAGTACATTGGAAGAAATGCTCCGCAAGCAGAAAGTAACTTCAAGGCTTTATCTCGAGCTATCAGAAACGTGCGTATAGAGAACCTCTCCGGGAAATGGAAATTCGAAGATTTGCTCAAAACCATTCAAGTAATTTATACCAATTGGTCATGGAAAATAATAGTGAGATATACTCGGAAGATAAGGAGCATGAACAGGAATATATTATTCAAGGACTTATTCTAAAGAGCAGTCCACAGCAACAAATCCATCCCAAACACCCAGAAGATGCAGTTATTAAAAACTAAACTGAAGGGCGAAATAGAAAGAATCATCCAGCACCTCGATATCAGTTCTGAAAATTATCAAGTTTCCTGGGACATATTGAATCATAGGTATGACAATAACCGGCTAAGTTTCACCTCTCACATGAACATACTAGTCAATGCATACAGTGTAAAACCAAGTTGACACACAGATCAAGATTACGTTCGACACTCTCCGTAACACATCTTGGGATAGATGTAACAGTCATGGCGCCAATGGTGGTGTATTTACTTACACTGAAGCACTCGGACGCTTAGTGAGTCATTACACAATCCAAGAGCCTTGTCTGTTCTAGCAGACTTTCTCAAACAATCAATATCGAATAATTTCAACCGCAAAATGTACTCTAATAAACCATTTTTAAGTAGTTCGGCTATAAAAAGACCACTATCCCATGCGAACAAAGTCGCGGACAAAAGCTAGTAGATAAATAAATAAAGAAGCTTTTCGTCCTGAATTTTTTTTACGCGTTTATTTATCTGTTTTAGAGAATATCTCTTAATTCAGTGTGCCTATTGGCAAAAACATATTCTAACATTTTCCACTGTGTTCTCTCCTGTGACAACCCTTATTCAGAGAGGGCCATGGTGCACAAAACCTACAGGTTAGTTTTAACTTCGATTCGAACCGTACCAGTAACATAACAGATGTCACGAAGGAATATCGCATGATGTTTATGTGCTTAACCATCGTGTGATGCATGTACTAGAGTGTAGTGGTGTATGCGCGGCAGTTACCGGTCGTGTCGCTGGCGGTAGGCGTCGTGCAGCGCGGCCCACTCGGCGCGCAGCTTGTCCAGCAGGCGCAGCGCGCGCGGCGCGGCCGGGCCCGCGCGGCCCGCGTGCCACGCCAGCTCGCGCTCCGCGTCCGCCACGCGCGGCGCCGCCGAGCCCAGGCCGGCGCGCACGCGGGCCAGCGCGTCCTCCTGCAGCGGGAACTCGTCGTAGTCGCGGCCGCCCAGCGGCGGCGCGCGCAGCATGGCGCCCAGCGCCGCCACGGCCTCGCGCGCGCGGTTGGCGCGCGTCACGTGCTCGGGCCCGGCGGGCGGCGCGCGCGCCAGCAGCGCCGCCAGCGCCCGCTCGGGGAGCCCCACGTGCTCCGCGCGCAGCTCCCGCGCCAGCTCCGCCGCGCGCTCCAGCTGCGCCTCGCGCGCGCCCTGCTCGGCGCCATCCTGCGCGTCGCCGTCGCCGGCGGGCCACGCCTGCGCCTCCTCCAATATCTTGTTCAGCTCCTTCAGATTATCCTCCGCCCGTAGCGCCAGATTGCGTTTCAATTCGATCTCCGACATCACCATCGACCATTTGTTCCGCAACTTATCCTGTAGCGTGAACGTGTCCATTTAGCGTTTAATATCAAAAATGAAATAACCGACCGAGAAACAGTACAGTAGTGACATATACCTGGAAGTGAGTCTGGATGTAGTCGGCCAGCAGCGGGTTGTCCTTGTGCTTGGCGTAGACGAGCGAGTCTCCCTGCGAGATGAGCGCGGCGGCGTCGGGCGCGAGCTGCCCCAGCTGGTGCTTGAGTATCTCGAGGCGCTTGGCGGGGTCCCGCTCGGCGGCCACGCCGCCCACGGTGAGCAGCATGACGTCCATGCGGCGCAGCAGGGCGCGCGCGGCGGCCTCCCAGCGCAGCGCGCCGGCGTCGGCCGCGCTGCCCCAGCGCGCGCGCAGCTCCGACTGCGCCGGGTCCGCCTCCCCGTCGCACTTGCTGGCATCGTCCCCGGCCGCCGCGACTGGCGACTCGTCTGCCGACTTAGGTGTCTGATCACCTGCTAAGTTGGGCGATTTGTCGTCTAACAATTTGCCAGACTCGTCGTCTGTTGATGTAGGCTGATCGCCCGATAATTTGGGCGACTGATCGTCGGACACTATAGACGACTCCCGGATCCCATCACCGATGATTTCGGGCGATTGATCACCGGGCAACTTCGGCGACTGGCCACCCGTGGGCGTCGGCGACCGGTCCCCCGTCGGTCTGGGCAAGTGGTCGCCGACCAGCTTGGGCGACATGGCCACCACTTGCACCGACTGCTTGCTGCGCTCCTCTTGCTTGATCGGAGTCGACGTCGACAACGGCGCCTTGTCGTCGAACTCGCTACACGACGTCGGGCGTAACTGCACAAAGAGACACAAAGGGATGAAGCGATCCACCAAGACACAGCACAGAGACACAAGCTGACAGAAGACGGGCGGAGGGTACGTACGGGCGCCGCGCTGGGCAGTACCTGGCGCGCGCGCAGCTCGGTGGCGGAGGGCTCGGGCAGCGCGGGCGCGGGCCACGCCGCCTCGTCGCGCTCGCCCGCGGGGATCAGGTCGGGCACGTCCGCTATGGCGCCGCGCATCGTCTTCGGGCTGTCTTCTTCCGAACTATTCTTACGCTTCAATATGCCGAGCGTAGGTTTCATCCTCTGCTCCAGAGTCTTTACCTCGACTACGAAGGTCTTAGGTTCGGTGCCCAGGTCGACGGCCTGTCGGGATTGCTCCTGATCATCGGAGTCGGTGAGAGACTCATTTTCGGTATCGTCGATGATCTCGACTGTCTCCACAGTTTGCGGTATGAACTCGACGACGGCGTCGATCGCTTCGAACGGGTATATCTCGACGGGCTCGATGGGGCTGACGGTGGACTTCACGATCTCGTGCTCCTTGACCGCGACCACGTGGCAGGGGTCCGCCTGCGGGGCGGCGGCCGCGGCCGGGGCCGACGCGAGGATCTTATCTTTAGAGATCTGTGTGAAGAGGTCGCTGTCCGTCAACAAATTGAACGTGCTGCTGTTCTGGTGAGGAGTAGAGGGCGTATGCGGAGTAGAAGGCGTCGAAGGCCTGTCCGCCGGCTCGGGGGCGTCGGGGGGCGGGGGCGGAGGCTCAATGGAATCGGTTGACATGGCGCTGCAGTCAGATGCGGGGCTCTCCGACACCCGCTTCCCTCTATCCAGTGAGGAGCCTCTGCTCCTGTGCCCGCCTTCTTTGATTTCTCTTCTGATGGGTACGGGGCTCTTTAAGGCCAAGGGTATCTTAGACTTTTTCAGTTCGGGTTTTTCAGTTTCCGGAGTATTAACCGGACTCTCTAGCCGCCTTTTGATAGTGTCTGTAACATTCTCGTACTCGACAACGGCGGCGCCGTCCGTGAGTGCTTGCGCGGCGGCCTGCAAGCACAAACCGCGGCGGCTTTAGTCTCCATACCAACGTTAATGTGTTACAAGCCACACTGTTATTTACAGGTTAGTCAGACTGCGGCGCGTCCCGACATGTCGCCCAGCTGATGAGATGCGTGATACAAGCATGATCCCGCGCAAGCTGCAGGGGCCGGGGCCGGGGCCGGGGCAGGGGCCGGGGCCGGGGCCGGGGCCGGGGCCGGGGCCGGGGCCGGGGCCGGGGCCGGGGCCGGGGCCGGGGCCGGGGCCGGGGCCGGGGCCGGGGCCGGGGCCAGGGCTGGGCCGCAGTGCCGCCACACCCCAAGCAGACACACGTGGACACCGACACCACCAGATATGTACATGTTTACAGTCCGCACGACCTCGCCTCTCACAATTAGTTGGTTATAGGAAACGGTGGAATACTTACAATACGAGTAATGAACACCAATGTATCTATGAATCACTTACCGTGGCGAATGAAGCGACTACGTGCAAATAATGTTCAGTGAATCGACAAGCACAATGTGGAGTGACTGACACCGCAGACACCAAGACAAGACCTCGACGTGCGAGGCACAGACTCGAGTAGTAGGCCAGCAGTACGAGTACAAATATGAGTAGGAGTGGCCGGGGCTTACCTCGGGCTTGTCAGCGGAGGGCCGGGGCGCGGGAGGAGGGCCCGGCCCGTGCTTCTTCAAGTGGTCCCAGCGCGCGTTGATGCCGTCGATCTGCTCGCGCAGCTTGTCGGCGTACATGGGGTCGCAGGTGCTGGCGAAGTTGGTGTAGTTGGCGTTAAGCTTGTCCTTGATGGCCTCCATGCGGGACATCTCCAGCTCCAGCGTCTGCTTGCCGATGCCGGCGCCGAGCCCGTCCAGCCAGCCCGTGAGCGCCTGCAGGTCGCTCTGTATCTCGCGCGCCGTCAGCAGCGCGTACTCCAGCCGCGACTTGGACTCCGTGATCTGTGCGCCCAGCTTGTTGTACAACTCCTTCAACATGTCGATCTTCTTGGAGAACTCCTGCGGCTCGGGGACCGCCTTGTCTTCCACCATCTTGCGCCCGGTCTTGATGATCGACTCCACTTCCGACTTGATCTCGCTGAGGGTCCGGTAAAACCTCTGTCGATAAAACGATACCAAGGTCAGCTATGGACAATACATCTATTTTAGTTACATGTATTGATTTCACTGGTGGGCGTTACTAGGTTTACTCACGAACCATTTGTGAAAAGCAAGACTCAATATAACAAGTAAATAAATCGCGTCCCAAGACATGAGGCCAGAGCGCGGGTGGCTACAGTCCCGACACAGTACGGCGGCGCCGGCCCGCGATGTACTACGCGCGCTGCGCTCAGCGGTGCTCACTATTGTTTACGTGCAGCTACAGTGTATCATTCTTTCTGCATTTTTAAACAAATAAATATAAAACAGTCACGACGTGGAAGTATTCTTTACACTTTCAAGGATAGCTGCGTTGTTCAATATAGAGGCGTCCTGAATGAATGAGACTATTTATTAAGTTGAGCGAGTCCAGAGCGGACGTCGCATCGTACATCGTGGAACTCACAAATACAATGACAGAATCCTTTCAAAAGGCGGCGGCACGCAACCCGGGACCTGCCTACTCTGCACTATGTATACGGCGGCAGTGAAGCCCACGCTCACTCGACCGTTGTTCGTGTTGCAACACTATCGAATTGATCATTTTGCTAAACCAGAGCCAACCTCACAATATCAGAATAAGTTTATGTTTTCATACGTTAACACTCGAGAATGATAAACCTAACTGAGGCGTTTAATAACTATTTATACAGTGCACATTTTTATTTTGGACATTCCCCAATTTGGCCGCATACTAAAAATAGTACGATAGCTAAATGTTCAACCAACAGAAACAAAATAACATTAATTAATAATAATATATGTAGCAATGCGAGTCTTTCCGAGTGATATGTACTTTCTAGATTGTTTAGATACCGCTGAAATATGGTAAGGGTGTGGTGTGAGTATATGCATGTTAGTGTGTAAGTATGTGTAAGATTATAGTAAGCATCATTATTGTGGAAAGTACTCAGTAATAAATGGATCGTGACGCTAAACAGTAGTTTGTCATTTGACACCCCTTAGTCCCGGGATACTACATGGCGACCCTGCCAGTGCGCGTTAAATAATAACTATGGGGAAACAATGCTCGAAATGTGCCTGTGAGAACAAAGAAGTTATCATAAATCAACACGGTGGTGGAGAAGCAAGTGCGACTGCTGATGCGTCCACGCACTTACAGACCAACAATATTATATTTTCTGTTTTCCTGGCAATCGTTGCTGCGTTTATTCTGTACATACTATTCAAGCAGTACAGAAACTGTCACTTGGCTATGGTGCGGAACCAGCTCAGAGAGGATGCATTCCGGCGGATCAGGATGAGGCTGTCTGGAGCACGGAGGAGTCAGAACGAGAGAGACGGTGATCAGGAAGCAGGACCTCGGGACATGTAATGACTTCGACTTCGGTTCGCATCAATTTTTTTTTCTCTTTCTATTGTTTCTTTAGTAGTAATTAAGTCACATGTTCGACTACGTATATATTTTAGTTTTAAATGTGTTAAGTTAGAAATGTAATAAGCATCTAAACATTTTACAGTTATCAGATGGCTAATGATTTAATATCTATCTTAAACGAACTTGAAAAGATAAAGGTATCTTTAAGAAAGTTGGGTCCCAGTAAGCGGGAACTGAATGTTAATTACATTAAAAGAAAATTTTTAGATGCAGAAAAATTATATAGTGAAAATAAAACTCTTTGTAAGTTAATTTTAGAGGAAAAGTTGTTTACTAAAGAATTTACGGAGATATTTTTCTTAGATATAATAAGTAGGATAGAAGATACATTTAGCAAAATAAAAACTTATTGTGTAAGTTCCGAACAGACTACTAAAATGGAGAAATTTAATTTGAAAACTGCCGCTAGTTTAGTGCCGGTTATGGACAGTACAGAGGAAAGCGTTGAAAAAATTATCGATAGCGTAGAACTATATGATTGTTGTCTCACGGAGACCAGTTGCAAAAAATTACTTGCTTCTTTTGTATTAAAAACTAGGTTAACTAAAACCGCCAAACTTAAACTTAAGCGAGATTACGATTCTTGCACGGATTTGATTAAGGATATGAAGTTGTTTTTATTAACAAAGAAATCTTCTAATTCTTTAATGACTCAACTAAATAGTATACGCCAAAATGACTTGTCAATTGCGGATTTTGGTTCTAAGCTCGAAGAACTCTTTACTGATTTAACTATATCGCAAGCTAAATCGAATAATGAAGCGTTTGAAATTTTACGACCTATTAATGAGGAACTGGCAGTTAAGAAATTTGCCGACGGGTTACGTAACAGGAGGTTAAGCACTATTATTGCAGCACGCAATTACACCGACCTGAAGGACGCGGTGCGAGCAGCCCTGGACGAGGAGTTATCTCAACCCCAACCAACGACCTCAAACTCGATCCTAAATATTCGAGGTAAGTCACATACATTACAATTGCGTGGCCGGGGAAATTATCATTTTAGATCCCAATCGGGTTTTCGCGGTAATTTCAGCCAGAATAGAGGTAACAATAATTCTTATGCTAACAGGAATCGTACATTTCAGTACAATAATTTCGCATTTCGTGGAAGACAATCTCGTGGTTTTCGCACGCGACCAAATCGCGGTCGAGTTGTTTACAATAGTAGAGGCCAACAACAAATAAACGTTGCAAAAACGGATACAACTAAATCTGAGGGTACGGAAGGTTCGACTGATAATCAGGAAAATAATAATAATCAGTTTTTTCGATCCCAACAGTCCTAATATTTTAACATGTGACGTAAGCAGTGCTAATTATGTAACATTATATTTAAACGAGAACAGGTGTTCGTGGCTTTTAGATACGGGTGCGACCTTATCAGCCGTGAGTAGCTCTGTATTAGGAGATCAATTACATGTTTATGAAGATAGGATTACTATAAACGGGATAGGCGGAAAGTGTTCTTCAAAAGGTTATGTTTATCTTACTTTAAGAACTGTTGACAATTTTACTTTCCAACATAAGTTTTATGTATTTGAAAAATTACCTTGTAAGTCAGAAGGTATTTTGGGACAAGATTTCTTAGATCAATTTAGTTCAATTACTTTTGACTTAGAAAAATCTTTATTAAAACTCACTGTTGGTGACAAAAAAATATTTTTGCCGTTATATAGAATACCTCAAATAAGTAATTCATCGTTACATATACCAGCTCGTTGCGAATCTGTTCATTATATAAAATTAGATTCAGATATAACACAAGACTGTGTTATACTACCAAAACAATTACATACAGATGTATTATTGGCAAGCTTAATAGTTAGACCTCAAAATAAAATTATTCCTATTCGAATACTTAATTCTAGCGATAAAAATATTACTTTACCTATTTTTAAACCAGAGTTAGATTTGCTAAGCAACTATGAAATTTGCGCATTTGAGAAATGTGAGTCCGGTTCCCAGCGCGCTAAGTTATTGTTATCGTTATTGAAATTGGATCATTTAGATTCTACGGAAAGACAAACAATAGAATCCATTTGTGTAAAGTACGCCGATGTATTCCAATTACCATGGGAAAAATTAACTACTACACCGATATGTGAACAGTCTATCGCCTTGAAACCTGATTCTAAACCTATTTATACTAAACCTTATCGTATACCTTTTAGTCAGAAAACTGAAGTTGAAAAGCAAATCAAAAAAATGTTACAAGATGATATTATTGAAAAATCGCAAAGTGAATGGTCTAGTCCTATTCTTTTAGTTCCCAAAAAGACAGATGGTGAGAACAAAAGTTGGAGGTTGGTTGTGGATTATCGTAAGCTAAATTCAACTATACAGGACGATAAGTTTCCACTTCCAAATATTACCGAAATATTGGACTCGCTATCAGGTGCTGTTTACTACACACATTTAGATTTATCTCAAAGTTATTATCAGGTGCGACTAACGTCAAAAGATGATAGTCGTAAAATTACAGCATTTACGACTAATACTGGCCAATACCAAATGAAAAGACTACCTATGGGTTTGAAAATAAGCCCTAGTGCTTTTTCACGGGTCATGACTGTTGCAATGTCCGGCCTTACGTTTGATAAATGTATTATTTATTGCGATGACCTTGTTGTTTTTGGACGTAATATATCACAACATAATAAAAACTTAATTGATGTCCTTGAGAGGTTAAGATTAGTCAATTTGAAATTAAACCCCAACAAGTGTCAATTTTTAAAAACGGAAATGTTATATCTCGGTCATACGATATCTAAGGATGGTGTTTTGCCAGATCCTGATAAAATTAGAGTAATTAAAAATTATCCTTTGCCAAAAAATTCTGACGAAGTTAGGCGATTTGTAGCATTTAGTAATTACTATAGAAAGTTCATTAAAAATTTTGCGGAGATAACAGAGCCACTAAATAAACTTTGTCGGAAGAATGTACCCTTTGTATGGACTGAAAATTGTGATCAGTCATTTCAATTTCTAAAACAAGCTTTATCATCGCCGCCTATACTTCAATATCCAGACTTTTCACCTAACAGCGAATTTATTTTGCAAACTGACGCCTCAGGTATTGCGATAAGTGCAATTCTTTGTAATAAAGATTTGCGCCCAGTAGCTTACGCAAGTCGACCATTAAATAAATCGGAACGTAATTACCCTACTATCCAAAAGGAACTTCTAGCTATCGTTTGGGGTGTAAAATACTTTCGCCCATATTTGTTTGGAAAATCATTTACGATAATGACAGACCACAAACCGTTAGTATATTTATTTGGAATTAAAGATCCTAGTAGTAGACTTTTAAAATTTCGATTGGCTCTTGATGAATACGATTACAAGATAGTTTATGTGCAAGGTAAAAATAATCCTGCAGCGGACGCGTTATCTCGAATAGTAATTACGTCAGAGGATTTGAAAGCGATGAATGAACAAATTATGACTGTTATGACGCGAGCACAAAAGAGGAGAATGGAAGAAAGTGATAGGATTGATATTGGATCCCCCAATGTATGCACAGACGAGCGGCCTGCGCACCCGCAAGTCGTGGAGATATTGAGGATTCCAAATAACTCTGTGGAAATGTTATTAATAGAAGGAGAAAAGTTAAGAAAAATGAGAGATAAACGACTAATTGATGTTGAATGGAAATGTTTTGCATTTAATTCAAAATGTAAGAAAATATACATAAACCTCGATTACAAAAACAATTTCACGCGAGACGTATTTGTGCTGTATTTGAGTGATTTTTGTAAGGATATAAACGTCGACGAAATATGTATTATTAAAAATGAAAGTAATGAAATGTTTATAAAAGACGTCATAAATGAAGTTAAAAATAATGAAAATTACCTAGGCCCTAGGATATGCATTTTAAGAGGTGTTACGAGAATTGATAAGAATGAAGATAAGGAGTTTATTTTAAACGATTTTCATCTACTGCCCACTAGCGGTCACGCAGGGGTACGTAGAATGATAAACAATATAAAAAAAATGCTTTTACTGGCCAGGACTAGAGAAAGATGTCCAAAACTATGTTCGAAAATGCCAGAGCTGTCAAAAAATGAAGCACTCAAGGCATACAGTTGAGCCATTGGAAATTACAACTACGGCCACAACTGCCTTTGAAAGAATTTTCTTAGACATAGTTGGTCCTTTAGATAGAGACTTAGACGGGAATGTTTACATTCTCACATTACAGTGCGATTTAAGTAAATTCGTAGAGGCTTATCCTTTACCTAATAAAGAAACTATTACTGTAGCTAAGGCCCTAGTTAATAATTTTATTTTAAGGTTCGGTATACCAAAATGCATTGTCACTGATAGAGGTCAAGAATTTTTATCGTCAACTATGGCAGATGTTTGTAAATTACTCGAAATCGAAAAATTACATAGCACTTCATACCATCATCAAACTTTAGGCTCGATTGAAAATACGCATAAACATTTAGGAGCTTTTCTTCGCATTCAGTGTGATAAGCACCCGGAGGCATGGAGCTACTGGCTCCCCTACTGGTGTTTTTCGTACAATAATACTGTCCATATATCCACTAAATATGCGCCGTATGAATTAGTATTTGGAAAACATTGTGTAATTCCTAGTAGACTAAGTAATAGAGTTGAACCATTGTATAACATAGATAATTACTGTTTAGAATTAAGGTATAGATTACAAGTTGCGCAAAAAGACGCTCGTGAAAATTTGTTATCAGTGAAACAAAACAGAAAAAGTGTGTACGACCAAAAAGTGAACTCAGTGAAATATAATCCATCCGATTTATTATTAGTGAAAAGTGAAACCGGGACTAAGTTACAAGTACTGTATGATGGACCTTATTTAGTATTAGAGGATATTGGACCAAATGTTGTTATATTGAAAAACAATAAACGAGAAATTATTCATAAGAATAGAACTAAGCCGTTTGTAACTAATATTAAGTAGTGTATAGAATTTCTGCGCGCAGTACATTCTTTTCAGTAGATTGTTAGTTTTATTATTAAACTACATGGTTTTGTTTATTCTATATAGTTATAAAAAAAAACATTTTGTTTACCAAAAAATTTTTTTTTTCAAATCAACCCCTGTAATGTGGTGTGAGTATATGCATGTTAGTGTGTAAGTATGTGTAAGATTATAGTAAGCATCATTATTGTGGAAAGTACTCAGTAATAAATGGATCGTGACGCTAAACAGTAGTTTGTCATTTGACACCCCTTAGTCCCGGGATACTACAAGGGTAAACACTGAACTTATTTAAATTTCAATAAGTTATTTACTTAACTTTTTGAAATTATAAATTTATTTATTTAGGGTCAACGCCATAATATATATGCAGCAATGTATCATTGAAGAAATAGCTTGCGCTATCTGCTTTCACAATTATAGGTAACCACAACGCGCACATTTTTTTAAGCTTCTAGTAATAGAAACAAATAATTTAATGTGATAAACAAGTGTTTTAACTGTTCTCTGTGTCAGGAAACTGTAGGGCAGGCTGCGAATCATATTTTGCACTCGTACAATTGTGTTTCATGTGCTAAAGTTTGCTTATAGCTCAACATAGCTGTTGTATAGTAGAGTTATAACTGTATATGAAAAAAGTTCCTATCTGTTACCTCTTGTGCAATGTAGTAAAATTGCCGACTTTACTTTCCTGATGTAAATTCTTCATCGATGGCCCTGAGCTTTTGTAAAAAATATTCTATCATGTTTCGTATTAATCAGTTTTATTTAATACCCTTGAGTAAACGGTGATTAATGCTCAAATCTACTGCTTTGTTAATCAGTGAGCGCTGATATGCTGCTGATGATGATTCAATGTGTAAATGGCGTGAATTTGTTTTATTCAAATCAAATCAAATCAAATCAAATCAAATTATTTATTTCAAATAGACCAAAAAAGGCACTTTTGAACGTCAAGCAAAAAAGATATCATAAGGTTTAACTTTATATATTGTGTCAGTCTGTCCGTCTGTCCTCTAGTGAAGCTATTTGCTCGTTCCAAAGTGTAGATTCCTATGGAGAAGAACGAGCAAAAAACTCCATGGTTACTCTTTTTCAATCACTTTTTACAATGCATTGTTACATTATTTAGATAGTTCCATTATGTGAGAACAGTGTAACACTAGTGTTTAACCAAAGGATCCGAAAAAGAAATGAACCTCAGGGACAGCAACTTTAGACAGTCTCGAGTTGACCAGTCCCAATAGGCGGCGTCCGTTCACGAACATGACACGTACACCAGCACCGCCCAACTCAACCATATTATAGGGAACCGAGCGGTCCAGTGCCCGTGCCACCGCCAATGAGACTCCTGAGTGAGCATGACAACTCCCAACTGACACAAGTACCAATATACTATAAGTCTATAAGTCTAACTCAATTATAATAAGTTACAGGGCTCTCACATTTACAAAAATCCAGTTTATCAACAATTAACAACATGGTGAATAATTTAATAATTGAGATCAAAATTCCTCTTAACCTTAACAATTTTTATCCTGTGCAGTCAAACCAGCCACCCTCCAAGCATTTTTATCTTCTATATAATCATTTAGTTTGTAGTATGCTTTCCTACATAATACTTTCTTTATACATAATTTAAATTTACTTTCATTAAGATTTTGTATTTCAGTTGGGATATTATTATAACATTTAACACATAATCCCATGAACATTACCGTAAGTTGACTATGCATAATACAACACTTTGGCAAATTATGTAGCAATTCTTTGGAGGTATGAATAACAGGGATATATTTTGGTGATATAAGGAGGTGGAGTGTGGCTTTCCATACATTGTAAAACTGGCCCAAACAGTGTATGGATTTTGCCTTTGACCTTAAGCTATACTTTCAGCGCACCATTATGCATTTGTGATTAATTTTGAGTTACCACTTTAAGAAGCTGTCCACACTAACTGTAAGATACTGCAGAGAGATGCGTCTTGACTATTTGAAAAGTAGAGATATTTTGGTACACTTCTATGAAGAAGTGGAGAATAGAGCAAGCAAAATGTGGTACCGAGACGTATCGTGTCAGGTGGAAGGTGTTCGGGACGTTTTGCATATAGTTGTAACCGATACTAAATTATTATACAAGCCTAGTCAAGCGGAAGCCTTTCACTTACGTACAGCCAAGCAGTAAGCCCACTATGTACGTGACGCGCGGACAGACACCGAGACACCCACTGGCCCCGCCGCTACCGGACACCTCGCTCCGCCCTACTAGCGCCCTACTGCTTCTACTCACTGATTCGCTCAACTTATCACATTCACATCAGATGGTATTTTCACGCCGGCTTTGTAGTTCACTAGTGCCTAAGCATGGCTACTTTTATTGTTTTATTTACTCAGTAAGTTAGAAAACTTGGAATCAGGGCCGCACAACTTCGACTTTTCACTAGTTACCTGTCTGGACGTACCCAATGTGTTCGAGTTGGAGAATGTGTAAGCGATTATTTCCCTGTCACACACGGTGTTCCGCAGGGTAGTATATTGGGACCCACCTTATTTCTCGTCTACATAAATGGGCTAACAAATCTAAACCTTGCATTGGGTAAAATCATCTCATTTGCCGATGACACGGCCTTGCTATTCGCTGGTGAAACATGGGAAGAGGTTTTCAGCGCCGCACAGGGTGGCTTTGACAGGACAAGAAGTTGGCTACAAAGAAATATCTTAACCCTGTGATGTTAAAAACTAAAATCCCAGCAACTACTATAGTCACAAACCACCGTCACAGATCATCAAGCGGTCATGCTAATGCTCTAAAATACAAACAAAATAGAAATTACGCCGACGGTAGTTTTATAAAATTGACAAAGAAAAGTTATCCTCAGAATTAGCTTAAATTAATTGGGACACAATTTATAGTTCAAACTCTGCCACTTATTCAATGGAATATGCTGTCACAATAACTAACAAGCAATAACTAATAACTCAATAATAAAGTGAGACAGCCTTCCGACAATTTAACCCTTAAATTAACTTTCACAAGATCCAGAAACTTTTGTACTCAGTTAATTAAAAAACTTAAAATGAAGGTTGTTTTTTTTTAAGGAAGCTGGTAATGCGAATGATAAACTTTGGGATGCAGGCAAAACCATCACACGTACATCAAAAAAAAAAAATACGGCTTCAGAATTAATTAACAGAGCTTCCCCTATTTCATCTGTAGCTGGTGATAGTGAGTTCTTCGTCTCGGTTGGAAAGAAATTAGCTAAGAAGACAATGGCCTGTGAGAATCCATCTCACTTTACTGATCACTTGTAGCAATGGGCTAATTTATACAATCTCCGGTATTCTTAAACACTGATCATACTGAAGTGGAGCGCTTGATCTTGGATCTCAAAACTGTCTGCTCGGTAGGATGGGATACTATCTCTGTCTCTTTAAGGAAAATAAAGTACTCTTAGTCCCTGTGTTAATCCAAATTTCCAATTAATGTTTGCATAAAGGAACTTTCCCAATAGTTCTAAATAAATCAGTGGTAATACCAATCTACAAAGCTGGCAATAAAAACCATGTTACAAACTACAAGCCCATCTCAAGCTCTTGGAAAGCATCATCAATAGTAGAATTGTCAGATTCTTAGAAGCTAAGAACTTACTCTCAAAAAACTAATTTGGCTTTAGAACTGGCAAATCGACATGCGATGCGGTCCATGAGCTTGTGGATAATATAGTTGGTAATATTGATGCTGGTAATAAACTATTGAATATTTTTGTGGACCAAGCAAAGACTTTTGCGTAAACGTATTTAGATATTAATAGAAGACATATATGTGGCAGAATATCTGTCGCAACTGGTATCATTATTGTCAATAGTATATGTTCAAAGTTATGTATGCTATAGGGCGACGAATGAAGGTAGCTTTGAGTAAACAAGTGTAGTGGAGTGGCAGTGTACTCACGAGGCAGGTGCGGAGCTGGGCCCGCACGAGGTCGGGCTCCAGCGCGGGCAGGCGCAGGTCGCGCGCCGCGTCGCGCTGCACGGCCGCCAGCGCCGCCGCCGCCGCCGCCAGCCGCGCGCCCAGCGCCGCCGCGTCGTCGTCGGCGCCGGGCGGCGCGCAGGCGTCGCGCAGCGCGCTCTCGGCGTCGGTGAAGCGGCGCTGCAGCAGGTCGAGCTGGTCGTGCAGGCGCGCGGCGGCCTCCAGCTTGCCGGCGCGGCGGTAGGCGTCGGCCTGGTCGCGCACGTCCTGCAGCAGCGCGCGCGGCGCGGCGGCGTCGGCCAGCAGCGCGGCGGCGGCGGGCCCGCGCGCGGCGGCGGCGGCGTCCAGCCACTGCTGCAGGCGGTCCACGGCCACGTCGGCGCGCGCCGCCTCGCGGGCGCCGCGCTCCAGCAACGCGCTGCGCGCGGCGGCGGCGGCGCGCAGCGTGTTCCAGGCCTCGGTGACGGAGTCTATCTCGGCCTGGATCCAGCCGGGCATGATGTGCGCGTCTATCAACTGGCGCCCGATGTCCTGTATGCGCGACAGGCGCTCGTCGCTGTGGTTCTGGATGTAGTTCTCCAGATCCTACGATGTTACATCAATGTTTTTTGCGAGTTAGGCGCTTAGCGTTCCGCACGCGCCACAGACAACATCTAGACCATCACAGACTACGCCCTACAGACTGAGGCTGACTCAGCCGGGGTTGCGGACAAACGCAATATGGCACTTGATGATTTATCCCTCACAAAAAAACCTATTTCATTCGTGTCAAAAAGTTTCCACTACTAAAATATTATGAACTTTATTTTAATAAAAGTGTTACCAATATTTTAATTTTCGTCGCGATTCATCGATTTGTATGAAGTTGGAACCCTGTGGTGTGGCCCACGATATGTATGGATAATGTATAATGGATGAATGAAGCAGCAGCAGCAAGAGTACTGACGTAGAGCTCGTCGGAGATCTCCTCCGCGTCTGCGGGCGCGTTGGGCGAGCGGCGCAGGCGGCGCTGCAGCCCGTCCAGCCACGCGCGCTCCTGCGTCAGCCACGCGCGCAGCTCCCCGCTCTCGTGCCACGCCTCCGCCAGTACCCTACACCAATACTATGCCATTACGTCTGTTCGCTGTCTTTCAAAGTATAAAAATAAACGAATGACGAAGAATTATCAATAAAATGGATGGAACATGAGGTACCGTGGAGTAATTATACATAACCAAAAGATGGTAGAGTGTAATAGTGCAGGGCCTCACTTGTACCGCTCGTAGACGCCGTGCGTGACGTGCGTCCAGCGCGCGTTGAGGCGCGTAACGCGGCGCGCCAGCTCCGCGCCCGCCGCGCCCGCGCTCACCAGCATGTCCCCGCCTGCAACAGCGCGCGTCACTCACCGGCTCGAGGGCTGCCCCCCCTCCCCCAGCGGCCGCGGGTACTCACTGGAGTCGTTGAGGTTGCGGAACTGCTGCGTGTGGTCGTCGCACTTGTCCTTGAGGGCCTGGAAGCGCGCCTTCATCTGGTAGAGCTCTGCGGAGTCGGTGATGCGGCACTCGTGCTCGGCCGGCAGCTGGCCCTCCAGCTCCTGCAGCCACTGCTCCATGTCCGCGATCTTGCGGAACACCGCCTCGGTGCGCTCCAGCCCCCTGCGCAGCTCCTCGTTCCGTTTGAACGCCTGCTGCGTGACGCTCTCGTATCGTTTCACCAGAGTCTTGGTGTCGTTCTGGACCATCTTAGCGATGGCGTCGTCGCAATCCTCGAGGATCGATTCTTTGGTGCTTTCCACCGTGTCTATTTCAGCTTTACATGTCTGTTTCTCCTCCTCGAATTTCTACAAAACAAGTAAACGAGTTAAAGTGACACAGGCCCAGGATGGAACCCAGGTGAGCGTACAGCGGGGCCTCACGTTGCTGGTGTCCAGCAGCAGCTCCAGCGCGTCCTGCTGGCCCAGCGGCACGTCCTGCTGCTGCAGCCAGTCGTCCAGGCGCTGCAGCCAGGCGCCGGCCGCCGCCGCGGCGCGCTGCCAGCGCTGCACCAGCTGCTCGCCTGCAACGCGACGCGCTAGTTGCAGTCATAATGTTTCTACTACCATTACTGAATGGCGACCTATTTTTAAGTAGTTACCGTTTTCTAGTTTTTTGATTTTTTCTTGTAATATTATTTTTGAGTCTTCGAACTTGGTGACCAAGTTTTCGAGGCTGCTTTTGAAGTTGAGTTCCTGCACGCTTCCTTTCTCGTAGTCGTCTTTCCGCTCGGCGATCACTCTGTCGTACGTGGACTGCAGCTCGTCGAAGTCGCGCGCCAGCTGGCGCAGCTGCCGCAGCTTGTCCGCCATAGCCTCGGGCGTCGAGATGACGGCGTGCTCCGCGATGATCTGTGCCTCCATGGCCAGGATCTTGTCTTGCAGGGTCTTGAAGTCGTCAGGCGCCGCGGCGAGCGCCGAGATTTCAGCGTCGCGCGTGGCCAGATCTTTTAGCAGGGCAGCTAGCGAGGCTTGCACCTCCTGCAGACGCGGCTCTAGGCAGGCGGCGGCGGCGCGCGCGGCCAGGCCTGTGGCCCGCGCCTGCAGCGCGCGCGCGGCCCGCAGGCGGGGCCGCAGATGCACGCGCTGGTTGTGGTGCGCGCGCGCCGCCAGGATGCGCGCGGCGGCGGCGCGCACGTCGCGCAGCTCCAGCTCTAGCGAGCACAGCTCCGGCTCCACCCACCGCGCCGCCTGCTGCACCCGCAGCGAGCGCACGGACGCCGCGATGCTGTCCCACCGCGCCTTGAGCTGGCGGATGCTGTCTGCGTGGCGCTCGGCGTCGTCTGCAAGAGCAAGGTGCGGTGAGCGCGGGCCGTCGCTCGCCCCGCGCCCCCCCTGGCGCAGCACTCACCTTGCAGGCCTGCCTCCGCCGCCAGCCTCCGCTGTATCTCCTCCACGTTCGCGAAGTCCGCCCGTTGTGTCTCCATTTCTTTTTCCACGCGTTCCAAAACTACCGAGATTTCCACTTTGCCACTTTGATTTTCGAGTTCTTGCTTACACTAAAAAACAAAATCGATTATAAAATAGGTCCAAGGCACAACAACTGAATCGTGTAACGTCATAACACTACAACACTAACATCTTCGAGCGATTTCTCTGCATCGGCAGCCCAGGTCTCGAAGGACTTGTAACCTAACTGGAAGTCAGGCTGCGCGTCCTCCGCCATCCGCGGCTTCTTGCTGTCGCTGGGCGGCTCGTCGCGCGCCGCGTCCTCGCCTTCAGATGCAGACTCCGAGTCGATGTCGAAACCCAAATCCTTTAACTGAAATGACATGAAACGACCCTCGTGTTACGTTTGCGTGTGTGCGCGCTGCGCAACAAGAGAGGAGGCGCACGCACCCGCTGCGCCTGCACGTCCAGGATGAGCAGCAGCGCGTCCAGGCGGTCGTGCAGCGCCTCGGCGCGCTCGAGCGGCGCGGAGGGCGCGGGGTCCTGCAGGCGCGCGGCCGCGTCCAGCTGCGCGGCGGCGGCGCGCTGGTGCTGGCGCAGCGCGGCGCGCAGGCGGCGCAGGTCGGCCAGGCGGCGCAGGCCGGCGCCCACGTCGGCGGCGGGGTGCGCCTCCATGTGCTTCAGCTCGCTCTCGCAGGCGTCGGCGGCGGCCAGCAGCGCGGCGTGCTGGCGGTCCAGCTCGTCGCACTGCGCCTCCAGCGCGCTCAGCCGCTCCAGCTGCTGCACGGTCCACTGGCACGTGTGCGACCAGCGCTCGCTCAGCGCCGTCAGCTCGTCCTCTATCTCCGTCACGCCTGCGCACGCTCCGCTTGCATTACCGCGCTCTACTCGAGCTACGCGACCTCCATCGCTGTCGTACGTACCGGCGTCCTGTGCGTCGTCGTCCACGACGATGACGCAGTCTGCCAGCGCGTCCACGGTGGGCTGGTGCGCGCGCAGGTCGGCGTGCAGCGAGCGCACGGCCGCCAGCTGCGCGCGCAGGCCGCGCGGCAGGCGCGACATGCGGTCCTCCGTGCGCGTCAGCCAGCGCCGGAACGCGGCCAGCTGCGCCAGCTGCGCGCGCATGAGCGCCGCGTGGCCCGCCGCCTGCGTGGCCAGCGCGGCGCGGCGCAGCGCCTCCCAGCGCTGGCCCAGCAGGCGCAACTGCAGACGTACCTCGGCGGCCTCGTCGCGCGCCAGCCCCGCGTCGCGCAGCAGGCGCGCGCCCTCGTCCAGCACGCCACCCACGCGCGCCTGCTGCGCCGCCAGCTCCAGCAGGAAGCGCTCGTGCGCGTGGAAGTGCGCCTTCAGCGGCGCCAGCTCGTCGCCGGAGGGCGCGGGCGCGGCCGCCAGTCGCTCCTCGGCCTCCAACAGCCAGCCGAGCACCTCCTCGAAGGCGCTGTAGTAGCCGCCGAGCTCCCCGGACCCCGTCGTGGCCGTCGACAGCGGCCGGCTGCCCGCCACCTGCCGACGCGTCAGGTCACTCACTACCTGTCACACGACCAGGAAGGAGTAGGGCACAGCGCGCGACACTTACCTCGGGCGGTTGTGTAGCGACCGGCGTGCCCGGCTCGGAGTGGATGCTGTCCATGTCGGCCACGTCCTCGCTGGAGTGGGGCAGCGATTGGAACAGGCACATCACGTACATCATGATCGATTTCTTGTCAGGGTTCGGAGTATTCACATCTGCAACAAACACATGCTCATACACCCTGCGGACGGCGTCGGCGGGCGCAGGCTAGGGAGGGGCGCACCTTCGGGGTCGAGCAGGCGGTCGATGCCCAGGTGGTCGTGCGCCAGCTGGAAGGCGTGGTCCAGGCGTGCGCCCGCCGGCCGCGCCACCACGCTGGCGTAGTCGAACAGCTGCGGCCGCCAGCGGTGCAGCAGGGCGTTGAAGGCCAGGCCGTCCGACCACGACGTCGTGAAGTTCTTGACGTTCACGCCGGCGTAGTTCTGTGAACCGACAGCACGACACTCGTTATAAGGTCCGCGCAGACTCACCCCGGCTCGAGCCAGCGCCCAGCGCCCTCACCTGTGTTTGGGTGCGGCACCAGGCCAGCAGTGTCTTCTCCAGGTTGGTCTGCTGCAGCTCCGACATGAGCTCCTTGAGGTGGTAGTGCACCTGCCAGTGCAGGATGATGCTCCACACCAGTCCTGCGCAGAGAGAGCGGTCACAGAGCAGTGCGGGAGGGTGTGGCGGGCTAGGGGGGAGGGATGCACTCACCGAGCGTCAGCTTGGGATTGGCGTCCACGATGTCGTTGCTGCTGATGTTGACGAGCTTGACTCCGTTGGAGTCCAGCACGTGCAGCGCCGTGTTGACGTTGTTGATGTGGTGCACGCGCATGCGGCCGCGCTCGCGTTTCTGTAACGAGACCTCGTGAGCTCCGACTCGCGCGCCACCGAGCGTACAGGCTCCTGCCTGGCCGCCATACTTACATACTGCTGGGCGGTGAGGATCTCGAGCAGAGACAGCAGCACCTCCCCGTCCCGCAGGTCCAGGAACAAGTCCTCCACCAGCGGCTTGTCGTTCTGCCGAGTGACACACATACACCGTACACAACTACACTTGGCGCGGTCCCCGATACTTATCGTCTTATACTCTTTACTGGTTGCACTACTTGCATGTGGTGGAAATAAATGTGTTTGACTTTGCCAGTACTGACTTGATTATATGCACTTCCTCTTACTGGCGCATTGTTCATTCTATAGCGTTTTTGAATATCAAACATACCGAAGAACTACAGAAGCAAGAGGGGCTCTATCGAAAGCTGTAGTTACATCATCAATATTATTATACTTTTAATGTTTATATATGTAATTGGCGGTGGATCAACCTGAATACCGTAATAAAGCTTACAAATACTATGAATACGCTATGATAATAAACTTTTTTGTTTCCATAGTTTGGATAAAATAATATTACGTCGCCATTTGTTCTTTTATATTTCGTGAAAATACTTTTGAAGAAAATGTAATAACTAAGTATGGATGGATATATGTACATACAAAGCATAACTGAGCGTCGCAATCACCACACAGTATTTCTTGTTTAATGGGTCACTTTATTTTATAGTTCAGGCTAAAAGTTGAATGGTTGGGCTGAAACTATGAAAATCACATGTTTTGGAAAGGAGTTTATCTTGCATTGTGGGTGCGATTTCAAACACTGAGCATTCCTCGTTTCTTTTTAACATTGTATCTGTGCCACCACTTCGACATCGAGGAAGAATTTAATTCTATTTTAAAACACCCAAATTGGTAACAACTATTTGCGAATCACATAAATAATGTTTCCATACGGACATCGAACCCGCATTAGGTACGTTGCTCAGGTGCCGTCGGTCAGCTACTGCACCAAACGACAATCTTACTTCATACACATGTGTATAAAGTATAGAATAGTGTTGTCCGCGCGCACACATACATACCTTCACTAGCTGAGAGTTTATCCATTTCGTAAACGTCTTCTTTTGAACGTCTTCTCGTTCGTCTGCAACAAGAAGCAAACGTTAATGTCGATCATATTAGTGAGCCAGCACTCCGTGTAGCACCCACGTGTCCCAAGCCACACAATACTACAGATTCATGGATCAAAATGCTTTACCATAGCCCATATTACATGGCTATAATTTTTTTTATAAACTACCGCAACAAATAAAAGAACAACCCGTATTCAATATATTTAACAGGATATTATAAGAATACCTAATACAAAGATGTTTCTACTCGGTCGCAGAATACTTAGAATAAATTCGGAATAACGACGCATATACAGCAATATAAATTAATTACTAAAAAAAAATCATTTAAATTAAATTGCATTTTTAACTATGTGTAATGTTTAAGTTATAATTAATTTAAGTTACTTACTTATAAGTTACTATTATTATGTTGCCGTGCCCTAACCGGGTGTCATGTTGGAACTTACTTATACGTATTATTGTAACAACAAAATGTGTACACATGAATGCATTAAAGACTTTGAACTTTAGAAAAGTTTACTTAAGTTTTTCGCTACATTCCGACAACATGATTCTTCTGGGGTTTATGTAAACAATAATGTTAGTATTAGAATATACACTCCGCACGCTGCCCGCGCCGCCATACTGAGCTTCGCCTCCGGGCTTCTCTTGCATACAAATTCTTTGATTACGCTACTAGTTAACAGAAGCGGAAGGAGCCGGGTCGATGCCACCCAGCTATACCCCGCAGGTATCTAAATCTTTGTTTACCTGCTTCATCTGACACATATTGTTATAGGAATATGATATTCTGCTTCCAAATCAATCTCGTAACTATTTCTAACCTACTATTTCATGAGATTAATCTACAAATCCTGATCCTCTCTGGACTCTGGACGACTAGAGCCACACACAACAAGGAACATGTGTCTAACCAAATGCATGGCAGGATATATAGGATTCGTACATAGGTACACTACACACAGCTGTCCATCACGCTCAAAACCTGCAGAGGCACCTAACCTCCACATTGATCTAGACTTAAATGATAACAAAAAGATCTAGGCTTATATGCTCCAAATAAGGCCCGGGGCGTGCGGACGCTGAACTCCAAATCGAATATTACTGACACAAATAAATAAATATCTATGTGCTGCCGTATGATAGTCACTATGTAAACATTGCATTACATAAATAACTAACGTGTTCCAAATGTGTCTCCAACTACAATACGGTGAATGACGAGTACTTTATAACGATAATACAGTATAGTATAATATGGTTATATCGGAAGTGATTGTGCTGTGGGACCCTAAGAAGTAACATTTAATTAAGGCATTCGACGTGCAAGTTAAGCACTAACAATATCCGATGGTGCGCGTTACATTACTGAAGATGCCGAAACATTCCATGTTTCAGTGCTTGCCAATCATTTCCACTAATTTCTCTTCATTAAGCGGAGCGTGCGCGGCGCTCGCGGTGCTTCCCTCGCCTCCCGGCAGAGCAGAGCCCACGCCACTGACGCATCGCACGCACTGTCGAGCGTCGTTGGCGCTATTTGTTTTAAACGACTATTAGGTGGTCACCATTTCTTCGTAGTTTAAACTCCTTTTTAATATACTTGAGTATTGAATGTCTCTTTAACTTCTTTCACAATTTATTTTCTTTTTTTAATAACTAATTATACAAAAATTTGGCGTTTAATCAACTCTCCTGATGGCTCGTAAGCCATGTATTTACTCGGAACCGCAGAGAGAAGACACCTTCTGGAAAACAGACTCTAGCAAGACACTTCACTCTAGCGGTTTGCACGCTTCGAGCCATTGGATGAATGATTTACATTTAGCGTTTTTGCGTTTCTCTTGTGGAAGAGAGTGAAAGAAATTACGTCACTGAAATGTGGAATAGAATAGAATGTAAATGTATGTATGTAAACGCACCCACGACACAGGAGAAAATCCTAGTGTAGGGCAAAGTTGTTTTTAAAGTACATACTTTTTTGCATAATTAGTCGCTACAATTATATAAATGTGCCTAATCTTGTGCAATTTTAAGAAAATCCGGAACCCGAACCCACTCTCCATTTTCTTAGGTAAGTACTGACATAAATAAAAAAATTATTATTAAAAAAACAAAATACCCGACTGCACACTAAAAAAAGAGTAAAACAAGCCCCACAATACAAATTTACTGAATATAATTTATAAATGTTGATGGAAAGCATCGCAGGCGGGGACCAACAGAGGCTTATTTATAGTCATTTCTGTTGTGCACCATTTAGCAGAATTTTCGTTGGTGGCGGTCAAGGTGGTCCCCGCCTGCGATGCTTTCCATCAACATTTATAAATTATATTCAGTAAATTTGTATTGTGGGGCTTGTTTTACTCTTTTTTTAGTGTGCAGTCGGGTATTTTGTTTTTTTAATAATAATTTTTTTATTTATAACTTTTTAGCTGTTTTTATTTAACGTTACTCCCGTGATTGAAATGAATCTAATGATACCGCATACATATTTTTTTAAAGGGAAATTTAGAAAAAATATTATTATGTCTTTATCCCGTGGGACTTTTAGGATAAAATTGTATCCTATGACACTCCCGTAATCAAGACAAATCTAACGATACCTCATACATCAAAATCCAACAAGCCGTTTAGGCTACAGGAGGTCACAAAGGAAAAGACATACATACATACTTACATACACTCGAAAAACATTACCCTCCTTCTTTGGCAGTCGGGTAAAAAATACCAGAATTATTTAGAGTTTCTAACTCACTTTTGACTGTTACATTGAAATATCAGAAGTTAATACTAAGTACTAGTACGTACGTAGTAAGTACTGAGTCTAAATGGTAGCGCTCTATTGCGTGTACTTATATATAAATGCAGGCCCATACTCCCATGTTCGTCTCACGCGAATTAGTGACTATTAGTGGTACAGCAGCTGCTGACCGCGCGCAGCATAGTCATTGCTCGGTCCACCCAGAGCCCACAGACAGCTCTCGGGCGCTCAATGAAATTAGTGGCGTGACATCATCGCGGTTATTGCGCTAGCCAACGAACGCACTGCTCACACGCCGCGCCAGTGCTAGTGATACGTTCACGACCTAACTTCTAATAGGCGACTCGATATACCTAAAACACATCCAACTAAGAAAGAGTATCATCGTGTTAATGGGGATGTTGACGGCATATACCATTATACCAAGGATAAAAATTTTGGTTATTGTGATCAACGAATCTATTGATTTCACAGAATTAAAAAATTCTGCACGAAGGCTTTAGGCATCCAGCTATTGCTAAACCCGCGCGGGAGTACCAGGGTTCAGTACTTTATTACTAACTAGCTACAGTTAGTAGTATTGTCGCCTACAGTACTGCCTACGAATTATTTAAAAAATAAAATATAGCGAAATACAAAAAATAAATAATTAGTAACTACTATTAATTGACAATATTACATTAGCCGCCATCAGTACTTACAGGTATACAAAGTATGGTTGATCCAATCTATGTTAACCTTACTTTAGGTGTTGAGTAATTAGTGCCTATTTAAAATGTCGAGTGCCTATGATGCGCTCTGATATGAAATACATCAGCCTATAAAATAATGAAAACTCTAATTAGATTAGTAGTAGAACTGTGTGATCCAAACGAGCTCCATGAGGAAGAACATGATCTGCTGAAAGATGATCTCTCTAACATTTCCTACATGTAGCTTTCTTGAACACAATTGGTGCATGACAGATTCTGCACGTCGCAACAATCTTACTAACACATAGTTAATGCAAGATGTTGTCACATACTAGCACATTTTACAAGCGACCTGCCCCGGCTTTGCGTGGGTGCAATGTTGATACTAAGTTCTACACTATTTAATCAATGTTATTTTACATATAAACCTACCTCTTCAGAAAAACAAGTCAACTACGCTTGCAGCCTTTTCTTTAATAAAAAATTTGACGGAATTTCTAGACAAGAGGAAGCGAGCCTCTGCCATCTTTTTTGATATGTCTAGCGCTTTTGACTTTGTTGATCATCAAATCCTGCTACAAAAATGTGAATACTACGGGATCCGAGGAAATGCACTGCAGTGGTTAGCTAATTACCTAAGAAATCGAAAACAATGTGTAGAAATTATTCGCGTTGACAAAAATCTTATTTCTACATCACACAAATCTCCTTATCAACTAAATAGTTTCGGAGTACTTAATATATATTAACGATCTGCCCCAAGTTACATTAAGTGCACTCTTTTTGCAGATGATATTTCCATAGTACTTAGTACCTGAGTATAACAAAGATTTTCTGAATACAAAGAAACACTTAACAGCACAATAGAAAACGTAGCAAGCTGGCTCAGTGAAAACAACCTCACAGCTAACATATCTAAAACTAAAATTATCCAGTTTAGGAACTACAATAGCAAAACTCAAAATTTAGAAATAAATTATCGCGGTCAAAAAGTTGAGGAAATCGATGAAACAAAGTTTTTAGGGATTTTCCTAGATAAACATTGTAATTGGAAAGTGCAGGTAAATAATGTTTGCAAACGTATCAACAGGTTCGTGTATGCTCTTAGAAAGATACGTAAACTCGCATCTGAAAAAACTGCACTATTAGCATACCATGGATACGTAGGCTCAATTTTGAGGTATGTCATTTTACTATGGGGTAATTCGGTAGACATTAATAGAGCATTTATATCCCAAAAAAAGTGTATTCGGGCAATAAGTGGTATTAGTCCAATGGAGTCCTTTAGACCATTCTTTAAAAAAATTAAAGTGCTCCTGATAACATGCCTCTACATTTATGAAGTTGGGGTATTCGTTAAAAAACATGGTAGGTTATTCGAGAAAGTTAGCGAAACCAGAAAGTATCTGTCCAGAGACCTGAGTAAGTTGGTTCTTCCTATGATGTCGACTACTTTGTTTAAAAGGAACTGTTATTGTATGGCTATCCAAATATTTAATAAAATACCTAAAACTGTAGGGGAACTACCACTGTGTAAATTTAAGAATGTGCTCAAGAAATGGCTTTTAGAGAAATGTTTCTATTCTATGGCCGAGTATATGGCTCATAAGGAAAAAACTGTTTAGGCTAGGCACCATAAATTCTTAATATTGTATTATAAGTTTTTTTAGATTTTAAATTGTTATTTGTTTTTAATTTTTTCTAGTTGATAAATACCCTTTCTATTTATATTTGTATGCCGATGCTAAGGCGAAACATGCAGAACTTATCACAAATGTTACATCTATGTACCCCGTGTTTCATACAAATGAAGATTTCTTATTCTTATTTCTTATTCAATCTCACTATATATTAAAAAAAAACATATCAGAATCAGTTGTGTTGTGTTTCCAATGCTATGTTAGTAGCACCAGGGCAGGGTTGTTGCTGACCAATGTAACTACTGTTTTATACAATCCAACTCTTAAGTTACTTCATATTGCATATACATGTTAAAATAATGAATCAGAACTGGTATGGTTTTGGCATCTATAGTATATTGCTTTTTATTAAAGGCAGATTATTAGTAACTACCTTTATACACATTAAATGACACCCAGCCTCCTTTTTTAAAGTGGGATAGTCATCAAAAGACTAATCTCCTCCTGGGGGTGGGGGGGGGGGGTTTGATGGCAAACATACTCTTACAAATGACCCTCAATTCCTTATGGGGGAAAAAAGAATTAAAATTCTTTGTAATTGTGTAGATATGCCAAATGTTTTTGTATAATAATTTATTAACTAGTATCACTTTAACTTTAATTTAGTTATTAAAGTAAATTCCGAAATAAAGATTAATTACTAATAATGGACGAGATTGTTACAAAATTACCAACAGAGGTTCAGGACTTCAGATATATACTGAAATATTTTTAGTACACACATTAAGTTGTGTTGTTGAAATATCTTTGTACTTTACATAGTTTGTATAAATTACAATTTCATTTTTGTTATTTTTATTAAAGTTCTGTGTTAGTTTTTCAATGATTTTAAGTCGGCATGAGATTATTTAAGCACTCATTTGAGCAAAGGTACTCAAGATTAAACTCAAAATAGACATAAAATAAATCATTATTGACATCTGCATCTCCCAAAAACTAAGTATAAATGTGCTGGTTGTATAATTAATTTATCTTTATTTGTATACCTGACATGTGTGAGCATACTAAATTAACTAAAAATCGCGGGTTACTCACGTGTAAATATTGAGAAAAGCTGTACTAGTTTCGAACCACAGAGGGGTTCTTCCTCATGAGCAGCGTGCGCGGACGCGGCGACGTCGCGCAGCCTACTAGCGGTAGGCTGCGCGACGTCGCCATGTGTTGGTGTTGTTTACTAACATACAATTTCCCATTCACATCACACCCAGACCCGGAGCAACAATTACTGACTCCCACACCATATTGCATGACTGCCAGTTGCCCAGTCACTGCATCGCCTGTGCCATGAATATAATTAGTTAATAACTAACTAGTCTCAAGTAACCCCAACTTTTAAATGTCATCCTAAAGACAATAAAACAACTGGCAAATACTGAGGCCTTGGTGTTGTTAACAGGCTTTCATTTGTTATGCAATTTGGCAAATTGTAAGTTACATAGTATCCATAGGCATCTAGAATATTCACACCTCCACGGAGGCAGCCAGATTTGTTGGTTGTAATGAGAGAACAGTTACATCTTTAAAGAACTATGTTAAACACAGCATCATGTCACTGTTTTAGCTCTGTTACAGTAATTGGTAAGTTACACTAATTTTAAAACCTAAGCAGCTTGCCAAACCTGTTGAAAGTATTCCTCTACTTCATTAAATGTAGGTAAAGTGGTAGATAACACATGAGTGTTGTTGGAATGGTCAACCAGTTCTTTGTGCTTGTGCTCGTACATCATACAACTTTAGCATTGAAACTTTGTGTCTTATTAGTGCAGCAAGTATGTCACCATAGGAATCCCATTAGACAAGCAGAATGAATGAAAGAAGAGCCAGCCCATGTTATCTGATGGTTATGTACACAGCATTACAGTGTGATAAGATAACGCGACAGTGCTGCGTCGCCCGATGGTGGCGGCGCCTCGGCGGCGGCCGGAGTCGGCGCGGGCGCAGGCCGCTTGCATCACCACCTCAACCCAGACTTGATTGCACTTAAACTTCTGACTAGTCAAGGTCTTTCTATGCTTACTAATAGTAAAGTGGCGCCGACGTTTTCCACATCTTACTTACCCACGTAACTCGGCTCCATTTTCTCAGAGACCTATCCGTCTCCGACCAAAAACCTTCGATCCAGTTTAAGTGATGATTGAAAAGTTTTTCTGAGACATGACAACACGCACTCACTCACTACCACTCCCGTGTAAACTTTGACCAAACTTTTATAAACAAGATTTCGTACTTAAAACTCAAAGTAATGAACCACCGCTACGAATTTTACTCTATTGACTTCAATTTATCAACACTGAATAGTTTTTGCCACACTTAATAAATGAGGATACAGAAACAGTGACACAGCATGGAAAACATCGCGGCACAGTAAGTTAAAATAACTTAGCAAGAAACTATGAAAATGACAGCGGCGGCGACAGCAACTGGCAGCGAGTCGAATGAGATGCGAATGCGAGTGAGTGAGATAACAATAAACGCCTATTACAAACCAACTTAGTTGTCAAAAACATGCCAACAGATGGCGGTAATAAGTGATTAATAGTTTTTTAAATTATGAAAGACCTTTTATTCATTTTACTGCTGAAGTAAAATAATTTGCTCTTGTTCAATAAAGCTAGAAGAAGAACAGTAAACACATAAAATTCGCCCAAATAAGGCGGTAAATTAATTATTTTTATCGTTTTCTGATGAATGCTGATATAATGTTCTATCAAGACGTTTTAAAACACGATCTGTGTGTGACGTGCTTATTATAATAATGTGTAGGCCATAGTGTTTCTATAGTTACCATAATTTATCTACCAGCAACACCCATAGCCATATAATTTTCTACCATACTGCTAACAAAATACTCCTGCATCAACCGGGGATTGTCATTGAGTGCACTTTCACGGTGCAAACAGGGCTACCTATTTAAATTGCTGGCGGATGTCCCATTCCACCACCATAAAAATTGTTAAAAAGGTCGCTGCTTCGTCACCTTGTACACCTTCGCGCGGGCCTCAAAGGGCCAATAGACCACGACAGCCAGGGTTGCTGGGCAATCGCGGCACGGCCCAGAGCAGGAAAAGGAACGAGGTAGTTTTAGTCAGTAAGAGTCTGACACTCCCTCCCGCCCGACGCTGGGCGAGAGAAGTCATTTGATGACGTTCCCTCACAAAAAAAAACCTGCCAAGAGCGTATCGGGCTACGCTCAGTGTAGGATTCAATAATACGGCAAACATTGTTTTGCCATAAAAATAAGGGTTGATCGTAGAAGGGTGAAAATGAGGATTGTAAGTATGTATCATATAAAAATAGAAATTAAAAATTGTGTCTAAAAAATAAAAAAATAGAGTTTGAGTACTCGTAACATTTAGGGGGATGAAAAACAGCCGGATAAGCAAAAAATATTCATCAAAATCGGGCAAGCCGTTTTCGGAGGAGTATGGCAACGAAAACTTACTAGAATTTTATGTATTATTAGATTAGACGTTCTGTCACAATAAGTGACTCATTGTAAATCTTTAAACTGCAATTCAGCAAGGCGTAAGTAGCAAAAGTACAGCGCCATCTCTTAGGGAATTTGGTAACTAATAAATACGGGTTGGCAATTTTTTTTTGTGAGGGGAAAATTATCAAATGACTTCTCCCGCCCAGCGTCGGGCGGGAGGGAGTGTCAGACTCTTACTGACTAAAACTCCCTCGTTCCTTTTCCTGCTCTGGGCCGTGCCGCGATTGCCCAGCAACCCTGGCTGGCTGTACAGGTTAGGGCAAAAGGGAGAGCTTTTTTTATGTAATTGGTCGGCAAAAGAGCAGACAGATTACCTGATGGTAAGCAATCAGCGCCGCCCATGGACACCCGCAACGGAGGAATTACGAGTGCGTTGCCGACCTTTTAGCTATTAGGGATTTGGAGATTTAGGAACTGGGGTGGGATTTGGGAAGGGGAAGGATTGGGCCTCCGGTAACCTCACTCACACGGCGAATTACACAGTGTTGTGTTTCGGTTGACAGACTCTTACTGACTAAAAATCCCCCCATTCCTTGTCCTGCTCTGGGCCGAGGTCGCGGTGCCTCATTGCGCTTACCCCGCAACCCCGGCTGGGGTTGGTAATTTTGGATCCCGTTAACCGATTTCAATAATAATAATTCTCTTTTTATTTGAAAGAAGATACGTTTAGAATAATAAAATATATAAACAAAGTTAAAAAAATGCATATAGGTACGGTTACATCACAAAATTAGCTCCGACATTTTTTGGACAATATTTCAAAAACTTTTCATATTATGGAGTTCAATATAATTATTTTCCTATAAATAATGTAGGCAAGTAGTTCTCTCCTTTCAAGATATATTCCGTATTTTCCTTAACCTTATGGTTTATAAGTTATAGGGAAGGGAGGGCGCCTTTTTAAACTTTTGGAGCGATTACTTCCGTTTAAAATAGGAACTTTATCAAGAAATAATCTTTGTAAACCTGTACCTATTGATTTTTAATACGTCTATCCAACAATAGTATATCACACGATAGAGTTGAAATGAAAAAAAATATCACTCCCTTCTTTACGTGTAAAATATTTTTTCCACTTCTTATTTTATCGCTTTGTCAACGTGATTGATATACATATTGGTGCCAAATTTTAGCTTTCTAGTGGTAACAGTCACTGACTCACTGAGATTATCCGCGGACGGACAGACAGACAGACATGGCGAAACCATAACTGTTCCTAGTGTACCACGGAACCTTAAAAACAAATCAGTTAGGTATTCAAGTTCTATCGTTAATTTTAAATGGTTCGAAGTTCACTGGGTTCACCTTCATACGTATTTTTCAATAGAATATACTTCAATTCAATACTTATTTCAAAATGTTTAAAAAAGGACATAGGTGCTTACTTACATAATATCCTTACGCCTATCTCTCATTGGGCTACACAGAGACTGAGAGATGCCACTTCATCTTCTCTTTAAGAACGATCATCGGTTTTATAAAGTTTCTTAGTTCGCCAATATGAGTACTTAAGAACCAAGTAATTGGTCGATTTAATTTTTTGGTAGATCTGCGATATTATAATATAATGTGAAAGAGCCATGCTTCGGCACGAATGTCAGCTCGACTGGAGTTATACCACGGCCTCGCAAAAAACCGGTGTGAAACAACCACAGCGTTGTGTTTCGCCGTGTGAGTGAGGTTACCTAATTTTTCCTCGTCCGTAATCTCTCTCCCATACCTCAATCTCCAAATCCCAATTTCCAAAAGAACGCCAACGAACTTGTAGGAATTACGAGTGTGGGTATGGTGGCGTTGATTGTTTACCACCAGGTAATCCGTCTGCTCTTTTGGCAACCTATGACCTAAAAAAGGTAAATAGGTAATTGGTAAGTTATACTTACATTTACTAGAAGAAAGGTGCTTTTCATAAGGGGCATGAGCATGTGCCGGTATATCTCCAAGCTCTACGACCCACGTTACTGTTCGAAGGCCCAACACGGGCGACGGTGGCGCCATCTCATGTCTCTCACTGGCACTAATTCACATTCCACCACTCGCGCGCTTGCGTCGTATCGTCGTCAACAGTCGATAAAATATGCACCTATCCAATCCAATCCAAGTATTCCATGATTTGACAGATCTAAGATTTACACAAATGATGGCTTGTTACAAGTTTACAACACAAGCTCTGCCTAGTGCCAAAGGTATTGATAATATTAATAGTTGTTACAGTTGCCCACTGCACTACTTTTTGTAAGAACTCACAAGTGAATTATTATCTACATTACTGATATTCACATTACCGATTTTTGCAATGACCTACAGTTGAAGATTATGTTAAGGCTTATCAAAAAGAAGGCAAGTTATCAGGCGGCCGTCGCGTGGGTACGAACAATCATAATTATATTCGATTGACATTTGTCACTTGTAAATGTAATAGTTAATAAATCATATTTTATTTTTTAATTTTACAAGTATGTAGGTATTACTTATAATTAATTAATGACTCGTCATGGTAGGTGAGGGCCCCTCTTTGAGGAGTGGCTTCCGTTTGACGCAGGTGCTTACCAGGAACGGGCATTCGGTAGGTTCCTATTTCGGATCCAGCGGGAGGCTCACAGAATACCGGCGTGAAACAACCCACAGCGTTGTATTTCGCCGTGTGAGTGAGGTTACCGGAGGCCCAATCCCTCCCCTTCCCCTATCCCATCCTAATCCTTATATCCGCAACCCCTATCCCCAAAAGGCCGGCAACGCACTCGTAACTCCTTTGGTGTTGCGGGTGTCCATGGGCGGTGCCGATTGCTTACCATCAGGTAGTCCGTCCGCTCGTTTGCCGACTTATACCATAAAAAAAAGTCCGAGTGTGGTCATTGTGAGGAGTGAGGACCACCTAGAGGACAGGGTTGAACATACTTGTGCCCTGCTTGGACTGAGTAGGTACCGCCTTGTCCTCAAGGAAGTGATTGGCAGCGGCAACCTTAGTCGAGGAAGCAGTTATGTTCGCGAATAAAGAAGCGGACCACGTAAGGCTCGTAGCCCGACCAGAACAGAACCAGACTCGAGCGTACGGCCTGTAGCGTTTCGCGCGCGTCTCAAAGAGCTAATAACCAACACAGACGGCGCTCCGTAGGGCTGATGTTCAGCCGGGGTTGCGGGACAAGCGCAATGAGGCACCGCGGCCGCAGCCCTGAGCAGGAGAAGGAACTTGGTAATTTTAGTCAGTAAGATTCTGATACTCCACCCGCTCGACCCTGGGTGGGAGAAGTCATTTGAAGACTCCACTCACAAAAAGGAGGCAGGAGGGTACTAGAGTAGCTAACTACTACAATGCGTGCTCCACAAATTGTTATTGTTATACATTTGGGTGTGATGTGTATGTGAATTAGTGCGTTTGTTACAAATTCACGACACCGGAGAAAATCCTAGTGAAGGGCAACGTTTTTTTACTAACTTTTAATGTTCACTTATGAGTAATTATGAGACAGAGATGGGCAGGTCATTGTCATTCTTGGACATTTAAATAACCGCGAGATTAGATGGGTCCTTATCGCACCGTGTATACCGAAAGCAAACTGACACTGATCGGTACCTACATGCAAAGTCATATCACCACCCCCGACACTTACAATCCGTGATGACATCACTAAAGAACAGAGCATATAACCTCTGTTGTAGCATAGGGGATGGGCGACTATTGCGACCTCTGAAGAGGGCCCGACATCCAAACTTGAGCAGACAACCTGCCTTCATGCCGTATATTAAGGGTGTTACAGACAAGATCGGAACCGTCCTTAGAAAAAAAATTCGATCCCGACGGTCTACACACCTGAGGGCAAAGTTCATGATAAGATGGGATAGTACAGTGAAGGATGTACTGCCGCTCCAAAGCCCAAGTTGTTTATAAGATCAACTGCAGCTGCGGTAGTTCCTACACTGGGCAAATGAAACGGACCATTGCTGGGAGGCTCAAAGAACATGTAGGTAGCCGCAGTCAAGAACCGACAGAGCCACAGATCAGCGATAGCAGAACACCTGCCCCAGGCTAGTTCAAATCATTGGATAGAATTCCACCGACCGCAATTCTCGTCTTCTCGCCACTACCATACAAGAATTGAGCGTGAAGCACGCGTGAAATAAAGAAATGCCCAAATAATTTCAATCGGGAGGACGGCTTAAATTGTCGTCGACGTGGAAAGCAGTGATTCGGAAAACACAACCTGGCTTTCCTTCAAAGTCGGTTAACACATCTGTGGATACGGTCAGCGTAGTGTGTAGACGGCCTAATGTGACACATATACTTACTACTGATTCTCAAAAATGGAAAGTGAAAACGCACACGCCACCACTGCCACTTTAGATGGCTAGTCTTCTTGGTTTGACGATTTTATTATTCTAAGTCGCGCAAAGAATTCGTCATTATCCATCATATATCCATTACATAGTCTAAATCTTACATAAATTTGAGAATTCATAGTTACTTGGAAACGACCAATAAAGAGTACCTAGGTACTACCGTTTAACAGATAGTTAGCTTACGTATAGCTGAATAATATCCAGATTATTCTGTTTACTCTCTATATTCCTTAGTTCCTAGTGTGTTTGTTCACAAAATTGTCGTTTACCTAAATATTATAATGTTCGTCATAACTTGTAGTTTGGCAAATAGGTTTCAACTACAACTCGTGCTGCCTTCGAGTGGAAGTGCGCGGCCCAAGTTCATGGAGCTCGACACCGCGACATCGGCGGGATGCAGTATGCAGAGCAGCCAAGGTGAGCCACATACTGGTCCTAAAAATAACCGAGGCACCCACTGCGAGCAAATAAACCGCTGCGCTGCCACGCCGCAGCCTACAGCTGCGAGCGGTACATACAACCTTCACTGTCGCGAGTGGTCCGCGAGTTCCACAACGTATTGTCTATACGGTGGCGTGGGTGTACCCGTGCTATCAACTATGGCTCAAATATTGTCTAGATATTGAAGTAAACTAGTTGCTTATTAAACAAATTTAAATGTGGGAGAGCCAAGCTTCGGCACGAATGGGACGGCTCGACCGGATTGATACCACGGCCTCACAGAATACCGGCGTGAAACAACCCAGCGTTGTGTTTCGCCGTGTGAGTGAGGTTACCGGAGGCCCAAACCCTCCCCTTCCCCTATCCCTTCTCGGTCCTTTTATCCGCAACCCATATCCCCAAAAGGCCGGCGACGCACTCGTAACTCATTTGGTGTTACGGGTGTCCATGGACGGCGCCGATTGCTTGCCATCAGGTAATCCGTCTGCTCGTTTGCCGACTTATACCATAAAAAAAACACAACAAAATGTGCATGGGACATTTTGTTGTGTAACACCCAAAATCTCTCCAATCCAAGTAGGTTTTGGGGGATAAGGTTTGAGCCTCCGTTAACCTCACTTACACCATAGTTTACACGGTGTAACACAACGTCAATGCTGTTTCACGTCTAATATTCTACAGAACAGATTATTGGACGTGATCCACTCCGATCAAGCTGGCTCTCTCGCACATGAATATTATCAAACTATTCTGTTTGGGGTCACAGGTAATAAACATCGTACTGGAATGTCATCCTTACGTCGTCTCGCTCGACTCCAACTAGGCGACAATACGCCGCGCTAACGGCTCACCAGCCGCTTGTTTTAATCCGAACCGTTAGGGCACCAAAATTTAAACCAATAAGCTTTTAGCTACTTTTAAAGTTTAACAACGCACGTTACAAGATTTATATTGTTTTTTTTTTAATAATTACATATATTGTAATGTAGACGAATGCCACTAACAAGTAAGTTTTTAAACATTTATAATAGTGTTACGTGCCTGACGTCACGTTCCTGACGATGCGGGCTTGGGTAACGGGATTGGATGAAATTAAACACTTATACAGGTTTTCAGACCTTCTATTGAACTTGACTTAAAAGTGCCAGCGTCCACGGAGTTAGGTTATCGGCGTTCCTCTCCAGCAGAGTCCGGGCGACTGACACAAACTTCCGTTTGCCGCTCACTGTTCACGCTGACTTAACTCACTAAACTCACTGCACTTCACTATTCACTGCACTTCACTATTTCACTCACTTTTCTTCTTTTTCTCTTCTTCCTTTTCTTATGAATTGCTTTGGACTCAAAACTCAACTGCCAGCGGTGAGTCGCAGTTCCGCTTATATACCCCCGGTCCGGTTTTTCGATCGTCATGACTCCAGAACCTTCTAATAATTTCGTTATTCATTTTTATTCTCCTTCTCGCTCTTTAATTTTCCATTTCTTTCACCCAAAAACTTGGAGAAAGTTCAACGAAAATTTCCATCAACTAAAACCTTCATGCTTACGGCGGGACTCGAACTCGGGGTCTCGCTGGTATAATCCACACGCCTTACCGATTACACCAATTCATGTTGACGATTTATGACGAAATTTACAATGTCTAGGCAACGTTTGACAACCATCCATAGTCGTCATGATGTCAATGAAGTTGACAAAAGAGTTTGAACCTCTTTTCCGTCATAATAGTAAGTCTGCAAGGCAATCCGAATAATCCGCGGATATCGCACGATCTCCGAGGAGGTGGCGAACCTCCTTGCCGGATCACCGCCGTCGGATCTGGAAGCAAAGGCGCTCGCGCGCGTCTACAGTTTGCACGCAGACGCGCGTCGCCGGGGCGAGGATCCTCTGCCGCGCCAAATAAGTGCGTGGCGGAATGAGCTCCGGCGAGATCTCATGGCAGAGAGGAAACAAGGACTATCGCAACCGAGGGCCGGGCACGCTATTATAGCAGCGGTAAGACCCCTCTTTGAGGAGTGGCTTGAGAGACGCCACGGCGTCCTCACCTTCCGCCTGACGCAGGTGCTTACCGGGAACGACAGCTTCGGTAGGTTCCTGTTTCGGATCCAGCGGAAGGAAACGCCCGAGTGTCGTCATTGTGAGGATGGTCCTCACAATGACGACACAGGCGAAAACCATAGTTTAAGACCCCGTTTCCTAGAATCCTCTAGGAAACGGTGGAGCATACGGTGGCGGTATTCCCTGCCTGGGCTGAGCACCGCCGTGTCCTCAGGGAAGTGATCGGCGGCGGCGACCTCTCGCGCCCGCCCTTAATCGAGGCCATGGTTCATAGCGAGAGGAACTGGGAAGCTATCTCCTCCTTCTGCGAAGCAGTTATGCTCGCAAAGAAGGAGGCGGAGCGCGCGAGGGAACTATCCTCCTCGCGCCCCAGCCGCCGCAGAAAGCGACATTCCGGGCGTCGGGGATCGAGAGATGATCTCGTAAGCGCGCGGCGAGTAAGGGTAACTCGCCGCCCGACCAGAACCAGACCCGAGCGCACGGTGCGTAGTGTTCCGCGCGCGCCTCAAAGAGCCAATAGACCACCACAGACGGGGCCCCATAGGGCTGATGTTCAGCCGGGGTGGCGGGGAAGCACAATGAGGCACCACGACCTCGGCCCAGAGCAGGAGAAGGAACAGGGGGGTTTTTAGTCAGGAAGAGTCTGACAGTGCCTCCCGCCCGACCCTGGGCAGGAGAAGTCATTTGATGATTTTCCCCTCACAAAAAAAAGTCTGCAAGGCAACTTGTGGCGAGCTGTTGGGCAGTGGCGACCCCACGGACTACCGGGAGGTGTTTTGTTACAAAGTCAAAGTCAAAATAATTTATTCCAACTGAACCATAAATAGGTACTTTTGAAATGTCAAAATTCTTCATCACCGGTTAGTCCTCGTGACCAACTGGAGTGAAATTACTAGGTACATTCTTGCCTTAATTGGCTGGCTTGAGTAGAGATTCACCAGAGCAGGAGTTAAAGGAGACTCGGGGGAAGGATGTTTCTCAGTAAGATACTGGTAAGGGTCTTGACGAGATTGCTCTAATAGCTGTGAGGTACCTTTTTTTTGTATCGGGATGGAAAATCCGCATGGAGACCCATCGTCCATCGGGTAAGGGTACTGACTGTCGTAACCCCCGACGAGTATTTGCCCGCCAGATGGTTAGGCGGGCCCCGTCAGCCGTCACCCACTGCGGCCGTCACGCGAACGCGGCGCGCGCGGAACACGACGCCGCCGCCTCGAAGCCTGCTGCTGCTCGGATGACAGGACGCCCCGAGTCTGTCGTCCGCAGCCCGCGCCCTACGGTGACCGCAGGTCGGCCACCCTACGACGTCTAGTGCGTCTGCTGCGGGAGGGGAGAGAGGAGGCAGCCTCTCTCTCTCCCTTTCCGCCGCCTCCTTTGCGAGCATCACGGCCTCGCAGAAGGTAGCGACGGCACTCCACCCTGACTCGCTCCCGACCATAGTACTACAGCCGGAAAAGCGAGACATTTCCCGCAGCACCTACGGCTGCGACCAGGTCACGGCGCTGTTCGGCCCAAGCTGGGCATTCTGCGAACGTATGCTACGCCGTATCGTCTCGCGGCAATCACCACAATGGTGGCACTGAGACGTCGGCTCCCGACCTATACGACACAGGTACTTCCCGAAACACCCGTGTCCGGTAAGCACCTGCTTCAGCCGGAAACTGAGGGCGCCGTGGCTCCTATTGAGCCACTCCTCTAGAACGGCCGTCATGTTGTAGTCCGTAGCAAACCATAGTTTTACCACATTTCACAATAGTCCAGCGTCAACCGATGGTTGTCCTTGGCTGCATTAAAGGATAATTGACAGATGAAGTGATATCGCTTTCAAATTAAAATTGTTCAACGGGCCCCTGCGAGCTGCCTTCCTCCCTTCATATACGCCTTCTAAAGGTTCTTGTGGTCCCGTCAAAGGAAAAGAACTAACATACCTAATGATAAAGTCAAACCTGTAACTTAATGTTACCTAGTTACGCAGCATTTAAGATAGTGCTCAATATATTTTTGTTGAAGCATTGTTACTGTATTAAGTTTATTGTTACATTTATTTTTTTGATTATATTCTTGGCTAAAAATATAGTTTCGTAAGGAAAATGATCAGGAACTCCAAGTTTTTAAACGGTTTTATTGAATTGATTTGTAGATTCCAAATGAAAAGATACCTACAGAAACTTCCTTATGACAATATACGCCCTGTGTTATACAGGTGGGTGGAGCAAAGCATCAAAGATTCCATAAAATCAAAGATATTGAAACTTCCTTTGCGGACATTAGGATTTTACGAATGCGTGCCAATAATTAAACTTAGAATGTGTTCCGTGGAGATTGTAAACTTCTTTACCTACATTAGACTTAACATTTTACTACTTTAAAACAAGGTGACCCCTAACAAATACCACCAGAGAGCGTCAAAAAACTCCTCATCGTAACAATTATTCAATATGGGAAATGGAAGTTTTATGTGATAAGACGGCAAACGAGTATTCGGATTACCTGATGGTAAGCAATCAGCGCCGCCCATGGACACCCGCACGGAGGAGTTACGAGTGGGTTGGGGTGCCCCGATTGAAAGGTTTGGGTCTCCGGTAACTCGTGGAACACGACGAAACCTGCTGAAGCATGACTCTCTACACATGAAAGATTAATAATGCGATCCCATGCAAATAGGGCAAATACAAGGTTGTGTTGAGAGTTTATTTTTTTCTTCGATAGGTACGTCAACGGCAGTAAGAAGTTGATGAAACGTTGGAGACGCTCTCGTTTAGAGTCCTATTAACGTGCTATATCAACATCGTAACATTTAAGTAGATGGAATGTTTATTTTGATGAGAACAAGTGGCCCGCGCAATGGTCGCTACAACTGATTCACAGGGCACAGGTTAACATTTACAAAGTTCACTATTAATACACCGCGCACGCGCACCGCGCCTCGAGCGAGCGGACGCAACGCTACCAAGACACATCACACGTGCCGTCCCGCCAAATGTCCACTATTCAACAATATCTAGAGAATCAGCACTAAGTAAATTAATATGAACATTCACATTCACGTGACAAATCCCACCGGAGGCTGTGCTATAAATCGGGCACGCTGTTGTAGCAGCGGTAAAACCCTCTTTGAAGAGTGGCTTGAGCTTGAGAGACGCCATGGCGCCCTCAATTTCCGCTTGGCGCAGGTGGGCACGGCAGCTTCGGTAGGTACCTTAAATAGCTTATAGACCACTACGCATTAAGGTACCATACCACGGCCTCGGCCTAAAGCAGGAGATGGAACGGAGGGGTTTTAGTCAGTCAGAGTTTGACACTCCCTCTCGCCGCACCCTGGGCGAAAGAAGTCATTTGATAATTTTCCCCTCATAGAAAAAATCAGATGCGGGCAACGGCAATCACTAGTTGTCCAACGTTTGGTGTCAATGTTCATCTACACTTCTACAGAGTTTGTTATCGTTTGCTAATGTCGGTTGTGGCGTTCGTTGACGAGGTACGTTACTACTACAGCACTAGAGCAGTCTGTCTGATCAAACTTCACTCCAAGTGGCGATGTAGCACACAGTTGTCAATTGTTTTTACGTAACGCATTTACGTCTTAGTAAACAGCCACGCGTATTGACGGCTTCCGAATGGACGATACCACTTATTGTAACTTTGCAAGCAAAACAGACGCTCGAATTGCTTACTTCCATCCAGCCGGGACCGGGGCTGCGAGTGCATGAGAAGGAACGGAGTGCTTTTATGTCAGTAAGAATCTGACACTCAAGCTGTAAGAATAAGTAACGTTTGTATTTGTTCAGAAACAAGTTTTTGAGTAATTTTAATTTTTTTTTCTTTTACAAGTGAAAACACGTTGTTAACAGACTGACGTCACAAATTCATAAATAAAACAAAATAAACTTTTACTGGTAAGTTAAGGATTTCATTAAAACCGAAATAAACATTTGTTTCAGTTTTTTTAGTTAGCTATGTTTAATCGATAGTTGAACCGTTTGGGATGCAATTATGAAGTGTCTCAGGAGGACCACTCCATTAAATGGACATACATATGGATATAAATACAATATATGCCTATAAAATACATAAATTAGTCTAAAATTAATATATGATGTGAAGTTATTTAGATTGAAAATAAATTAAATCGTGTTCATCGGAGACCGCTCATTGGCCTACATTGAGAAGGAAAGCGGAATAAATAAACAGATCACTCGCACAGATTGTGATGTATTGTTGCACAGTTATTGATTTGAGAGAGCCAGCGCGCGGCTCGCGGCGCGTCGCTGTGCGCGTGCGCGGGCGCGCGTGCTCGCGGTCTCTGGCGCCGCTCGCGACTGCCACGCGCCGCCGCCGCGCGCCTTATCTGTAGCTCACTGCAGCTTCTCCGCCTTCCGTACCACCGCACGTCCTACTCAGCACAATAATGTTTTCTTCCTGAGCAGGACACATGTGCACCGCTTTATTATCATACAAAACTAAGAAATAACGTGAACAATTGATAGTACACATACAGTGGCTCGGTGACCAGATGCTGTGCAACTTCCCATGGGTTCGATTACTTCGAAAGGGAAAGGTTATTAAATTTTTAGTCTTGCCTTTAGAAAAAAAATGCAATTCAATTAATTTTATTGTGTTCTCATGCATATGTCCGCATAAAACTTAGGTACTTAATTCAGTAATCAATGACAATTCAACTTAACGCTTGTTGTTGTTATAACACGAAATGTAACAATAGATGGCGCTACGTAAATAGATTTCCAAATTTGAAATATACCATGTATGTATGTATACCTTATGTATTGCAGAATACTGCGGCTACCGTAGGTTCGAATCTCGCTTTTTTATTTTTTATGGTTTATTGATTTGATTGCTTATTTTCTCTGTTTTAATGTGACGCACTAGTTCCATTAGAATTATAAGTGAGAGTTGTAAGTGATTACTAACATTAGTAGTGAAACAGCGGTAACTCGCGGCTAACTCTGATAATATTGGTGACGTTACGGCCTGGACCTGAAACATGTCACTCCTTTGTTCCGTCGCGTGTCGTGTAAACGCTACCCTGCCACATCTTGCTGACAGGAAGGTTAAGGCGCCAGCTTCTCGAATCAAATCATTATATTAATCAGATTTTAGGTAAATTGTTATCTTATTATTGAGTTAGTAGGTACCGCCAAAATAAAAACGTTATAATAAAATGTCAGTAAGTTAACTTCCTCCTACTTAAATAATTTAAACAAAGAGTATGTAACCACTACGTTTGAATTTAAATAACATGTCAAGTAAACCATTCTATTCTATGAGTATAATTCAATAACAGGTATCTACGTGAGTAGTTAGTACATTCGACAATGCAACACTGCAATAGTACTAAACCTCCGGAAAGCATTACTCACTTTATACATGTCCTACAAATTGGAAGTCATTTATATTATAATAACATGTCTTGAATGCTTTTAATTTGTTTTTAAATACGGTCTGCAAACATTGAAATGTTTTATAATGTTCTGGATTTTATTGTATATTTTGTTTGGGCGCCATATATAAAAGCACCCAGGCTTTGCCACAATGCCACAGCAGCCTATCTATTATTGTTTATATGTATTTGACACACACATGTGTTACCTATGGACATCTCCTTATGTATCTACATACCTTGGCCACAGTATAAACAAGACAACACACCGTCCGTTCGTCACTGCGGTACAGCCGCGTCTGTCTGCGTCCCGAGCGCGTCCCGACATCGGGCGCGTAGGTATAGTTCGCGTTTCGGCCGTTTCTATGAAGTTGAAATACTTGGTAATAATATCTACAAGTACGCGCTCGGGACGCAGACAGACGCGGCGTATATTACTATAATCTATGGACGCGGCTGTACCGCAGTGACGAACGGACGGTGTGTTGTCTTTTATTTAGAAATCAGCTCGAGTACATTATTTAATATGACGAATAGGAAATATTGTGCTGTTATTATGTTTGGTTGCATGAATTCGTCAATAACGCATCCAGACATAAGTTTTTTTTAAATTACCTGGAAACTCTGAACGGTAAGACTATAAAATAATTTTACTTACTAGTAGCCTAGGTAGGTACATAATGTGTGTCTTTATGGATCATTATTTCCAGTTATCTCACGAAAACAGAATATGTTTGAATTTATAAATAATATGAATAAAGTTATTGAGACGAGTGAAATAGGTAGTTATAGGCGGTTCTGGTTCTGAATGAATCATGATACGTTAGGTACCTACCCACTTACGCTTGTGGTAAAACGGTTCATGTATGTTTTGTTAGTTTGTATAATTCAAAGTAGAGAGTATGGTATTTTATTATTAATAATATTTGTTTATTATCTGCATTTATGAATAATACTAGAAAATATTTAATAACAACAATAAAACAGCTAGACTCGTGTAATATTTTGATGTTTGAGGGTTGTGATTTTAGAACATTCGTAGTCAGCTGTTCAGTTCGGCATTAGTGGCCAAAGAAATTTTGTTTGTTTATTTTTAAAGCACTTTATTTGTTTATATAAAAAAAAGGATATTTACAATCACAAAACTAAATGGAAACAGAAAGTAGACAAAGGTAATTCAAATACTGGAGACGAGCAGCCCTAACGCATGTTTACGTACCGCGCGGCTGTAGGTATTTATTTCTTTCAAGCGGCCGAGTTACAATACCTTGGCACTCATAAGTAGTACCAATTCATGGCTTACAGTGAAGTGTTGCAAGTGTTACTCAATCGTGAATGATAGGCACTCCGGTATCAGCGGATGCCTGCCTATCTCCGTCTTGTAGTCGAGGCTTACTTGACGGACAGAAGCGTCATCTACCCCCGTCACTGGGGGATGCGGCGAGAGATGTCGCGCGGTGTCCCCCCACAGGGATCGGTCCTGGGACCTCTCCTGTGGAACATCGGGTATGATTGGGTACTACGCACCGACCTTCCGAGCGGCGTCAGCATAGTTTGGTACACTGACGACACGCTGGTGCTGGCGAACGGGAGGTCGCATCAGGCGGCGGCCGACCTGATGTCACAAGCGGTTGCGAGAGTCGTTGCAAGGATCCGGCAGTTGGGACTCGAGGTGGCACTCTACAAGTCAATGGCCGTCGGAACGCGCCACCTCCAGATGGGTCCCAAATAATTGCAGGAGGAGTTACCATCGGCGTCGAGTCGGCGATGAAGTACCTAGTTCTCGTCCTCGATAGCCGGTGGAACTTCACGGAGCATTTTCGTCGTTTGGCTCCTAAGTTGGAACGGACTGGGGCCGCGCTCGAGCGGCTCCTTCCCAACCTCGGGTGCCAAACGCCTCCTGCCGGAGGTTGTATATGGGGATTGTGCGATCCAGTTCCCTCTACGGGGCCCCTGTGTGGGCGCCGGCCAGCTCGTACGCCGATCGCGTCCCAGAGGGTCATGGTATCTTATAACCTGCCCAGGGCTATAAAGAATAATTATACCAAATTTTGTTAAAATCTGTCGAGTGGTTTTTGTTTCTATAAGGAACATACAGACAGACAGATAAAAAATTTAGCGATTGCATTTTCGGCATCGGTATCGAGGTATATTTTGAAAATATATTTAATGTACAGATTTGAACCCTCTACTGCCAATATTTTATGGTTGCTCAATATATAAAGAAAAATATGATATCGACAACAGTAGACAAAGTATATGTAGTATAGGTGTCATTTGTTACTGCAGATTAAGCTTTTTCACCAACCATCTATACATTGTGGGCCCCACTGGAGCTTAGTGTCTGGGGTTATAACTAAAAAGGCAGTTGTATCTACAGGACTCAACTCCTCGCCCTTGACAAACACGCAGGGTTAAATGAATACAAGTAGTTTTGATTTCATTTAGTAATATAAGTTTTTAGCACCAAACCAGTAAACTATATCTGAAAAAGCACTGTTTACATTGTCAATACCTGATCGTCGCGCTGTTGAGTTTGAATAATAGTGAAGTTATAAAATATATAAACATAAACCTATTAGGTATGATAAAATATATGAAAGCTATGGTGAAATACATTAATTGTGGTTATAAGTTTTAGGTAAGGATAACATGTAATTACGTTAGCGACCGCTGGCAGGAGGTTTTAAAAAAAGGCGATTTTGTCGTGTTTGCCGCGCTAAGAATCCATAATTAGGCAGTCGGTTTTTGAGTTCTTTCAATGTGTTGCTGTAAGTTTTCCGAAAAATTCTCTTTTTATTTTATTTTAATCCAATGCTATCAATGCGTAAGTACCTCTGTCTATCTGTCTGTCTCTCTATCACACATAAACTACTGAACCGATTTGGATAAAATTTAGTACAGACATAGTTTGAAACTCGAGAAAGGACACAGGATAGTTTTTATCACGGGAATTCAAAAGGAGAACTTCCCGAAAATCCTATAAGATCGGGAACTATGTGGGTAAAACCAAAAATCTGCCAGAACTCACTGTTCCACGTGGACGAAGTCGCTGGCAGAAGCTAGTTCCACATAAATTCCTTCTCAGTGTGAAAAGGCCTTATGGCTAGAAATGTGAAAGTTATAAGCTAATGTTGATGAAATGCACCCACAGCTCAGGAGATAATCCTAAAGTGGGACACGATGAGATAAAAAACAAATGTACCAGGTACCCACCAACTCTTGTGCGTTTGAACCGTGGACATAATGGCCAGGAAGAGAAAATAAAATGTTTTGTTTAACCCCAGAGAACAGCTACACTGTGGCAAAAACATAGTGGGAAGCTTCCATGTACCGGGAGTCGGGAGACACAGACAGCGCGCCAGGCTCGGGGCGCGGGAACTGGGTGACGGGGACGTCGCTGCCCGGCACCTCGCCTGCCGCGTGCCGCGCCGCGCCCCAGGGCCGGACTCGCTGTCGCCCTCCACTGTGGATGCAGTGCATCTGCCACGCACGCAATGTACCGTATGTAGCCCTGACTGATGGAAACTTTATTTACACGACGCAACGCAAAGCGACGCGACACGGCCTGCGAGGGACGCGCAAGGTGCGGCCACACTGCCGCGTTTTATATTCTCTTGCCGTCCTCAACAATACTAAGTGTGGGAGAGCCATGCCGCAGCACCAATGGGTCGGCTCGACCGGAATGATACCACGGCCTCACAGAACACGGGCGTGAAACAACCATGGCGTCCTTGTGTTTCGCCGTGTGAGTGAGGTTACCGGATGCCCAATCCCTCTTCCTCTCCCCATCCTTTCGCAATTCTTAAATATCCGAAACCCTTTTCTCCTAAAAGGCCGGCAACGTGCTCGTAACTCCTTTAGTGTGTCCATGGGCGGCGCCGATTGCTTCCTCGTTTGCCGACCTATACCCAACCTATACCATAATAAAACTACCTTGACTATACAACACAAAGTTTAGGATAAGATACGTTTTTTTTGTCATAGACACCCGTGGCCCGTGTTACATACAAATTGAGTAAGAGATCTTATAAAATCAGAAGGTGTTTCATCCAGTGAGGAGACACATGTTTTACCTGAACATAATAATAATTCTTCGATTTCAATTTGCAACAATCGTTCCGAACATTTGTGTTACAATAAAGAAACAACAACTAAATCTTCAGCTTTGATTTTCATTCGTCTTGGGCATCATCGTCACCTGAGTTGTTGGAGTGAACAATGAGGTCGTGTCGCTCCCTCCCTGGCAGGCGGCGGCCGCGTGCGGCGCGTGCCAGCCACGGCGCGGCAGTGTGGCCGCACCTTGCGCGTCTCTCGCCCGCGTCGTGTCGCGTCCTGTTGCGTCGCGTTGCATCGTGTTGCGTCGTGTTGAGTCGTGTGGTGTCGTACAGTGTTCTGCAGCGCCTGTGTTGTGTGCCGACATGTGCCCGCTCTCGGCGCCGCGCCTTATGTCGTGTGGAGTGCTCACTTAAAGTCTGGATTAAAATGAATGGCGGAAGATCAGACGCGTCAACTTCGACCGATGATGTGAAGGTAACGCAATCGCCATTGCAGTGCCAGGTAGACAACTTGAAATAAATAAGTGGGCTATTTGAACATGACGCCAAAAAAAGTCAATAATCATTTATTCCAATTAGACCCCTACGGACACTTTTGAACGTCAAACAAAATTTTGAAGATATAGTGTCAGTCGGTCGGTCAGTCCTCTTAGTGAAGCTATTTGCTCGTTCCAAAGTGTAGATTCCGATGGAGAAGAACGAGCAAGAAACTCCATGGTTACTCTTTTTAAATCAGTTTCACATACATATTCTTTATACAAACACTTGGTTCATTATGTGAGAACAGTGTAACACTAATATTTATTCAGAGAAATATAAAAAGAAAATAACCTTAAGGACATTAGAAAACAAGGCCGGAGCTGATCAGTCCCAACTGAAGGCGCCCGTTAACGATCATGACACGTACCTACACCAGCATCGCCCAACTCAACCATATTATAAGGAATTAAGCGAATTCGCCATCCATGCCATCGCCAGTGTGGCCTTTGACTAAACATGACAACTCCAAGCTGATATAAGGGCCGACATTCTGCAAGTCTAACCAATTGTAATAGGTAACGCCATGGCCTAGCTTCACTGACGGACAGACAGACAAACTTATATTCTATTTTGACGTTTCAAAAGTTACTAAGTTTATAGGTTTAGTTGGAATAAATAATGTTGAGTTTGACTTTGGCGTCGGTTGTTCCCATCAGAATCATATATAATCATAGAAAATAGGGGCAATTAATATTGCTTCCGGCATTAAACTCTTTTTGAAAATAATATGAACATAAAGAACCAGCTTTTTAAGCCTTGATTATGTATTTTTAAGTATTGATATATTAAAATGGGTTGTGGTAGCTTCCATTTTGGACTCTACAGTAGTTAGTACGGTAGCGATACCGTGTAAACATTTCTGATTTCCCAATTTTTTTCATGAGGTAATCTAATTCTCTCTACAATTTTGCTACTTTTATAATCGCTTGCTTTTCCAATTTGGTAAAAGAGAACCCGGTATTCCTTACATACAGGTACTGGCTGGCTGATGGCTTAGTGACATACAATCCCAAGTCTTCTTTGTTAATTCATTTTTTGTGATTTCAAGCGATCGTTTGCGTAGGCCTATGGTGGCTGATATAATGGCGATGATGAACTAAGTAAAGTGAACTGTCTTTGTGTTCTCAGAATCGCCCACTGTGCCTGTTCTACTTCACGCACCCATTCGGCGTACTGTCACCCGAGCCGCCCACGCTGTGCGCCGCGCCTCCGCACGTGGCCCGCGCCTTCCTCAACATGCAGCCTGTGCCACCCGCCACGCTGTGGGGCCCGGCGCACCCCGCGCCGGCCTCGCAGCCCTCCGAGGACGACTACAACACTGCCAGCTCCGTGTCGCGGCCCAGCTACGAGCTCGGCAACGCCACCGTGCACCGCACGCCGCTCAGCCTGGTCAGCGTAGCGCGCGCGCGCCACTGCACGCTCGACTTCGCGGACTCGCGCGACTCCATCCCCTCGTCCCTGTTCTCGGGCGACGTGTGGTACAACTCCAGCTCCAGCCGCAGCAACGACTACCCGCGCCGGTTGGTCCCTTACAACAAGATCCTGCCGCCGCTGCAGCTGCCCAGCCCCAAAGACTCTTGCAATCTGTCCAGTTCCGATGACTTTTGGCCAAAAAAGTGCTTAAACCCGGAGAAATTTTCGCTACCACCTATTGAAATGCCCTCAGTGAAAGTGAACGTACTGCGAAGTAAAAAGTGCAGTGTGATGTCAGAGGAGACGTCGAGTGCGGAGAGCGCGGGGGTGCGCAGGAGTCGGTCGCGGCGGCGCGTCGGCGTCAGCAAGGCGCGGGCCCGGCGCACGCGCCCCGCCGACCTGCGCCGCCTGCTGGCCGCGCTGCTGCGCCGCGCGCTTACAGGTACGTGGGCCTTGGGACTCGGACCACCACGACAATCTGCCGTCTTACGGTATTCGAAAACTGCCTACCTGCTTAAGATCAATTGACTGTTTTAACGTATCCCACTCTACACTGTTTTACCTAAATCTGTGTTGCAACATGTGTATTCTAACAATTAATCCTGCGTCATGCTGCAGCCGCTAGCCAGCGCGACTCACACATGTGTGCGTGCACGAGACGGTTTCGTCCTCTCCAAACACAAAAAGATTAAGAGCTGAGCACAGCACGAGTATTAGTCAGACTGTGACTACTTACTCGAAATAGATCCTGTCGGCCGGAGTGCAACTGGTGAATGTACTGCGAATAAAAAATCCATTCTTAAACAAGCTTTTCTCAGGTGGATCAAGAGCCGACACTTACACTGTTAAGTACAAGGTACGTAACAATTTAATAAATCTCCAGTAAAGTCATACAGTTTACTATCTATAATCCAGCAAACTAAGCATGTATACCTACAAAATGACATCTCAATTTGATGAAAATTAATTTACTTGCAACTGCAGGATACGTGACATACCTACATGTACATACATTGCGTGTTTAAAATAAGCTTTGTGATGAGGAGCGCAGTGCTGGTAGTGGGGGGAGGAGGGCGGCATACACTTACTTAGTCAGGAACGTTGTGCACCGTCCGGCTACATGTTGCCAAGTCACGTCGGGGTCTATAATCGGAGTATCACTATTGTATACTATTTTTCCAAGTTTAAGGACAATGCTTAAAATAAACTCAGGCTTGGCACAAACGGAATTATATATTTAACTAGCTAGCTACTCTCGCGCAGTTTCACCCGCTGCTCGGCTCCATTTAATCGTAACGTGATGTTTTATAGCCTATAGCTTTCAGGAATATTGTTAGCTATCTATCAGTGAAAGAATTTTGGAAAGCCGACCAGCGGTTCCAAAGATTATCCCCTACATTCAAACTTACAAATTTTACCTATTTGTAATATTATCTATAATACTAATATTATAAAGAGGTAGAATTTGTAATAAAAATCAATATCGCTATTCGTATTGCTTTGTTTTAAAGTGCGTAAAAATTACTGGACTCTGATATTTGGCATATTGACTAGGTACCTACTCATGTGCGCTTGTACAACGCGTCACATAGCGCTCTGTATAGGAGCGAGAGATCTCAGACATGTCGCTGCGTTTGTGTGCGACTCTAGTCAGAACATAACTAAAATCTTACCCATTTTAGGTACCCCTTCCCCCTCCATTCCATCTTCTGGCCCAGGCCGAGGCCGCGAATTATTGAATCAGTTCTCTGGGAATACGATGGTGCCCAGCCCAAGCAGGGCACACCGCTACCGTAATTTACCGTACATGCTCCACCGTGTCCTCCAAGTGCCGCTTAGTCCTGGAATTGAATTAACAGTATTGTTGTTTGTTTCGCAGTCAGCCACCAGTCTCAATGTAAGGGGTTTTTCTTTCGCATCTAGTGTATGCTAACTACGAATACCTCGAATACTTTCTTGTTTTGCCGCCATTTTGTGGGAATTTATAAGATATTTAAGGGGGGAAATCAATTTGCACCAAGCCTGGCTTTCTTTTTGTTATAGTTCAAGAGCGTTCTCTCTCCTATGTATATTTAATTAACTAACTAGGATTGGAATCCTCCAGTTAACAACATGTCTTTTCCACTTAGTAAATCAGCGTTTGGCCTGTAATCTCGCTTGTTGGTAAGGGGTGACGCGGCCGACGATGGAGCACGCATTACAAACATGTAGCTTCGACCCGGACCCCGAGCTAGCGGCTGCACTGCAGCCTGCAGCTCTGTTGTAGTCCAAGCCAGAGCACACACGTTGCGCTCCGATAGATTAAGCAATTAGAATGAGTGAATACCTTCACTGGGTGATTTTATCTTTTAAGATCTCGAAATAAATAATTTGTTTTATTCACTTTGCTCAGTTACTGCTAGACGCAGTCCGCGCACCACTCAAGAGGCGAATAAGAGCAGCAGAAATGATGTAGGTACTCCCAAGCATCTTGCAACTTGCAATACTGGGGCTTAGGTAGATATTACATGCAATGCAAGAAGAGGGGGTATTATGCGTGCGCAGCGCGCGGCACCGCGCCTCGGACAAAGGCGACCGGTCCCGCGAGTCGCTGCGCGTCTAGGGTTACGGAGCTGCTTGCTGTGGTTACCTAGTTACCATTGTATTTAGGTCACCTATTTCAATAATCATGCGTCAACATGACCTGACGGAGGCTTACCCACTCCTAACGCTAAGCACGCTCTGCTCTGCGCTCTACGACGCGGCTGATTTGTCTACGAATCGTTTTATGCGGTGCGGGTCCGTCTGCATATCTTTCCTGCGGGCCGGTATAAATAGCAGCATGATTTTAAGTTGAATTGTCTCGCTCTGATACTTTTCCAAAATTGACCAAGTTTCTTGTTTGGGTCAAGTTCTGCTATGATATCCATTTTTATCTGTTGTAGATTAATCTGACACCACTTTAAACACGCGCCTGGACTGGCCTGGAGTCACACGTATCACTAAAGACGATTAGTCCCGCGCTTATCCCCAAACAACCACGCCTGAAAACATAGCCGAGCCCTCACACCAGCGTGTCACGTGTGCCAGTGTCATTATAACTACATATACAAATGATCTCGTAAACAATAAAATGTTTGATTTTGATTCTGCAAATTGATTTAATCATTGACAACGGATTACGATTTATCGATCAGTTCATGGCGGGTTCGCAGACAGGGAGCAGGAGGAGGTCGGAGCCCGATTAGAACCGGACCTGCGCGTACGGCGCGTAGGTAGTGTTAAGAAAGAAAGCTATCAGGCAACCTCAGATGGGAACCACAAGGGCCGGCAATAATGGGCCTAATAGTTTACGCCCTTGGTTAACCACTACTTGAGTAAACAAGCTCACACACAGACACTAAGGCGCAGTCACAGGTCAAACCGGTGCACAGGGCTAGTGAGTCATTCATTGAGATGTCGGCGAGACAGGCGCGGGCGGGGTGCGCGGCGGGGGCGCGGGGCGCCGGTCAGCTCGCAGCAGTGCTACTCGGCCACCGTCGCGGGCCGCACGCCACGCGCCGCACGCTATACGCACACCGGTTAGAGCCCCATGGGCTGAACTGCGAAGAGCGTACACGCGCATACTCTGCTCTACCTACACAAAGAGACTGATTCGTGTTCAGCGAAATCCCATCTGGGAGAATAACACGAATCTGTTCGACATTATTTTGACTGACAGAAGAATACAAACGCCAGGACGTCACAAGCCCACGTTGATTTATAATTCAAATTTCAAGAATCAACCGCGGTCACTCAGCTCTTCTGTGCCGAATCACTGGACATCAGTTAAAGGCCGTAAAGGTCGCAGTGTGTCACCTGCCCCAGCTTCGGAGCCCCGAGTCACCTAGACTCTCGACTACGCTCAAGTTAGTAAACACCTCACGATTACTTCTTGCATCTTCTTCCGGCGCTGACATTAGGACGGTGGTTATCATCGTTGTTTTAAGGGTTTCCTCTAAACGCCTTGGCCTCGGCCTGGCCGCCCCCGCCCCCCGCACCCTGCCCCGCACTGCCGCACTCAGTGTTTACACCCCCGTCTCCTTGGCAGCGGGATGGACGCTTCTAGCTGAATCATAGGTCAGTGCACAGGTCGTGCTGTTGTAGTGGCCACTCTGCGCACCCTGTGGTGACGTGGTGTACGCAGGTAGCGTACACCACGTCACATGCGCCAGCTGACGATGATGTCGTGTCTGCGAAACATTTTAATCACACTTCGATAGCCCACTCGCTATCTGCAGTGTACAGTGGCTTCTTTAATTCGTAATGAACATATGCAGTAGATTATGTGGTTAATTTTTAACATGAAGGAATGTACTAAGTGTAGATGGTAAGACCGGTAAATAATTCGCACCTACTTAAAACATACAAGTACCTAAAGCTATTTGTAAAGTGTGTAAAAATAATCTTTCAAATTACATTCGATGATTTTATTTTTAGATAATTACTGAATAAAGAATAAAAGAATATTAAATTCTACTACACCGAAAAATATTTTACGGTTGCAACCCATTAGACAAGGACTCAATCCTATTTACGAGCATCTCGCTCAGCCCGTTTTTCCGTTTAACAAGATGGTTAAAGATAAGCGACTTAATTGAAATGGATGTAAAATTCATTTCACGTTGACAAGAATTTCATAGTGCACAATCTTGTTGTCTACATAAGATCTTTGACTAATTCATACTTAGTTGGTACCAGTTGGTACCTACTCGTGAGTCGTGACGGCTCACGGTTTCGTAAAAGATTTTTGTGTATGGAACGCGGCATAGTAGGGTAGCCCATGAAGGGATTTTGGTTGTTGCTCGAGCGCGACAGATTAACATATAGGGAATACTTAGTATCCTGTTGAATATACCCATCATATGTATACTTAATGTAAATAGAGGAGGGATAACAATATCAAAAAATAACTACACATATACAGTTTTCGGGTACTTTAATAAAACTGTAAATGTAGGTATTTTAATCTTCAATATTCAAATACGTACCCTCGTTTTCATCAGATTAAGGGTAGATCTGTAGACTTCATGCTAAAGAAAGTGTGTTTAAAAAATGTGCCTACTTCATCGTGGTTTACAACGGTGGTAGAGTTTTGAACGGGCCCCGCTTTTATCCTCTTAATCGGTCAAACCCACCAGCCCACTATACAATGCGGCAGATGAAAATATTTAATTGTCAGGGATACATGGAGAACATATGTAATAACATTATTAAAATCTGTCACGCTTGTGCCTCAAAACAATAGTTACAGAATCAGAAAAATACAATTTTGTATAACTATCGATTCCCTCTTCCCCCACCGGAGGAATGAAATGTTATTAGGGCATTTTTTCTTTCCATCACTACATCAAATGGCATATTTTCGTTTCCTTCATTTATTCCGTGAAATGACGGAAGCATCGGTTTGCAAGTTGCAACGTTAAGCAGGTGTCGGTGCTGCGGTGGTTGTGGCAAGCTGAAGGGCTGTTGTAGTGTGCTTGTAGGCTTCTCCTTCGAATCAGTATTTGAGTAGGTAATTACAACTTGTTTTGAATTTAGAATTGTTTTTGGAATATGTCACGTTTGTATGTGTGTTATAGGCTCATTCCTTCGTAGCAGGGGTTCAGGCGTACGGCGGACTAACAATTATTTAAAATATTTTGCTTTAAAAGTGCTGAATCTTAATTAACAACCTAAGACATATTTTGATCGTCAAACAAAATCTTAAAGATATAAAGCAAGTATGATATTTTTACTGTGTATAAAGTGTCAGTCTGTCGGTCCGTCCTCTTAGTGCTATGCTATGTAGCTATAGCTATGTGCTCATTCCAAAGAGAAAGAGATTCCGCATGTATGGACATATTTTTTTTAACGTTTGGAGCGATTATTTCTGAAACATTTATATTATTATCAAAAAATATCCTGGTGAATGGATGAAATTTAAGATCACTCCCTAGTTTACGTGTACAGCCACGAGCTGTAACATAGAAAAGCCTTTAAAATTTTAATTCATATAACAACATTAAATCTCAAAAATAAGTACTTATGCTTAACTGTGGCCAAAAACTATGTAAACGTTAAATTATGTCAAAATTATCTACTTAACACACTTCAATCAAATTTTCCTCAACAATAGATTAGGTACCAAAAAATAATATTAACTTTCAGTTACGTAATTATGAACCCAATGAAATTTCAAAAACATGTTTACAGTACAGTTTGTACGTGTCCCCGGGTTGGGTTACTACATATTTTTACTTGTTTTTGATTTGAACAAATGGAGCGCTGCGTGCGCGGAATGATCCAACTTGAATAACAGTATATTATGGTCAACACAATGAATAGGTACAGGTATTCAGGCGAGTATACATAACTATTGGTAGGTAGTTGTGAGACTACCCAGTACTATAGTAATATAGTATATTGACGCTGACCCGACACGCGACTACACGCTACACGCGAGAGAGATGTTGATATCTTCGTTTGTGTCTGTACAGCATCGGCCATAAAATAGGATCGCGGTTTATTTCTTACGAGTCATCAAAGTATAGAGTCGGTGAGCAGTGAGCACATGCCGTAGTGTGTGGCGACGCCGCCGACCTCAGTGCTAGCGCGGCGCGAGGCCGGCCAGTGCGCGCGAGGCCGCCGCTGGGCCCGCGCCGCTCGTGACTCACTCCGCAGTCTCAGGCCGCGACCTGCTCCACACCCCTCCACCTGCTGCCGAATTATAGTGCTCGCCGGAAGCGGAAGGGCACCCGGAAATCGAATAGGCAGGTCGGACAGTCGCTCAGTGCTCGCTTGCCTGCGTTGACCCTGGAAATGAATTTGTTTACGTTCACTCGCAGCTTGTTGCCCGACTGCAGAGTTCCTCACGTGTCACACATCATACCCTGACTCGGAACAAAAATTCGTGAATTATATGAAGATTATGATCAGTGCCAGGAACGCCTCGCTTCACATGTGCGAGACAAGAAATTCCATAATAGGTACTTCCCCCTTAAAAAAAAAATCTTGTATGATTATCGGTAGGTATATTGAAAAAATCTGACAATGGCATATCGGGGTAGGGTTTATTTTGTCAGGGGAAATCATCAAATGACTTCTCACGCCCAGCGTGAGGCGAGTGGAAGTGTCAGTCACTTACTGACTGAGTATAACTGCTTCACAGAAAGAGGAGACAGCTTCTCAGTTCATCCTGCTTCCTTCTTTACGAGCAAGAAAAAATTTCAAATGACTTCTCTCAGTCATTTGATGATTTTCCCCTCACAAAAAGGGTTGAAATGAAAAAAAAACGATATTACGAAGGTTCATAATATTGGTCTACAGTTAATAATTTAGTCCTAAACGACAAAAAGACTAGTGGTATAAGATTCAGTTTGCCAAATATTAAAAGTAACGAATGTGACATATGTATTATTAAATGGTAACAATTTGTAAAACAAACTACTTTTCTAGGTATACCTATAGATGAGAAACTACATTGGGGGCCCCATATCACATCTCTGGCAGGACGATTGAGTTCTGCAGCATTTGCTGTCTGGAAGATCAGACAGCTAACAGATGTGGACTCTGCAAGACTGGTGTACTTTGGCTACTTTCATAGCATTATGTCGTATGGCATCTTGTTGTGGGGACAAGCTGCTGACATCGAGTCTATATTTGTCTTGCAAAATCGTGCCATCAGAGCAATTTACAACCTAAAGCGTCGTGAGTCTCTTAGAGAAAAGTTTAGAGAGATCAATATTATGACCGTGCCATGTCAGTTTATTTATGGAAATATAATGTAAGTTAGGAAACACTTAAACTTATTTGATAAGGTGTCAGACAGACATAATTATCAAACTAGACATAGAGATAGATTGTGTCAGTCATTATTTAGATTGGCAAAGGTACACAAGTCGTTCATGGGTGTTAAATGTTATAACAAAATCCCAGGCGAAACACAACAATTAAATGAAAGAAATTTTAAATTATGTGTAAAGAAAACTTTGTGTAAAAAACAATGATGTATAAAACTATAGATACGTTGTCCGCGCTCTAAAATGACAACATGAAATGAAGGCAATTGACAACATCGCGCTTAGTTACGCACCAACCTGCCGCGCGACGCTACGTTTGTTTTTAATTTATATCGTGTGTAAACCTGTGCGAAACACAAAGAAAGCATGTCGTCGTGTGTGTTCAGACGATGTACAAATTATACTCCAAAAGTTAAAGACAAAAATGTGTAATTTCATGCGTAAGTTCACCAAACAACCTATTTTTATTTTATTTTTTTCGACGCCGGCGCCCGCCATCTGATGGCGGCCGGCGCATGAAGGTATAGTCACGTGCCATCGGCATAACTGAAGAAGTATATTTATCTCCCTCTAGCAAAGGCATTCCACTATACGATGTCATATTTTCTTTCCCTTTCTTTACTCGTAGAAGTAGTTATCTAGTATTTTCGCTGTTTTTAAGCGCCGCGATGTTGGTTCATGACGTGTCTATATATAATACGTCATTGGTAAAAAAGCATATTACAAACTGAATGATTATATTGAGGATAAGGATGCTTGGAGACGCGCTGGTCCTGCTCCACAGGTTTTTTTTATGGTATAAGTCGGCAAACAAGCAGACGGATTACCTGATGGTAAGCAATCGGCGCCGCCCATGGAAACCCGCAACACCAAACGAGATACGAGTGCGTTGCCGGCCTTTTGGGGATGGGGGTTGCGGATATAAGGATTGAGAAGGGATAGGGGAAGGGGAGGGATTGGGCCTCCGGTAACGTCACTCACACGGCGAAACACAACGCTTTTTGTGCCTCACTCACAACGGGTTGTTTCACGCCGGTATTCTGTGAGGCCGTGGTATCACTTCGGTCGAGCCGACCCATTCGTTCCGAAGCTTGGCTCTCCCACACTTAATATAATAAGATAATATACCTACACGAAAATAAATAATGTTCCAGGGGTCTTTGCTTGAACGGAACTTCTGAAGTTTAGTAAAATTGAAACCATGCCATTTTTATTGTCAAACTTGATAAATTTGTAAATGTGAGTGCCCTGTAAAATATGCAGATGTTGGTCCTTATGTTGTCATGCTCACTGGAAGATCACAGTGGCGGTGGCACGTGCTCCGGATAGCTCAATTCCCTATGATATGGTTGAGATGGGCGATACTGACATTTTATATCTTTAAATTTTCGGAGCGCCTACTGTTTTTATAAAGCAATTATACTCAACTGGTAAATGATGCGGACGACCGCACGTTAGGCATATGTGCAGTTAATTTTATTGTATTTGTAACCTCTCATCAATCTGCTTTTTGTCATTGTTAGGATTACACCTTATTTATTCTACTTGACTGCTTTAAAATTATTTTACCACCTTGGAGTCTTAAACAGTGTCTAATTGAAATAAATGATTTTCAACTTATGACTTTAAAAAAATAATCTAATTGTTGTTGTTTGGTATGTAGCATTTACTTGGTACCGACTTCAAGATTATAAAAATAGTTATTAATATTATTTTCTATTTACCTAAACGAAAACATGTATTACTTTGTACTAAGTACAAAGAAAATTTAATTTTTGCTATTTAGTTTTCTTTTTGAAGTCGGTTTTATTTATTAAAAAATATTTTATTTCACCATTTTAAGTGATAGGCAGAGCAAGCAAGGATAATGCTTTTCGAATGAGAAGACGACGGCTACTTGTGGTTACATGGTCATTGGCTACTTGAGACCAAAAATCTGTGTTTGGTGCTGTAAATCGTTGAGGAATTCCTTCGACTGTCAATGGGGAGACCATTAATCATCATCATCAGATATACTGCAGACCTTCATTGTAACCCATATAGGTGCGAAGTTTTCATCGATATAAATGAATTGAGTCCAAACACGAGGAAGTTACTGTAAACTGTTCAGGAGTTCCCTGAGCTGTCCTTTGTTCTCATCATCAGACCTCCTAATGACAGTCACTACCAGTCTTGGTGCAAAGTGCTCACCTAGACGAATTATTCAATCCCAATCACAAGGCAATTACTCCAAATAGTCAAGGAGATCCCTCGACTGTCTTCCGGCTTCATCATAAGGTCGAGTTCAACCATCGGCAAGTTGACGTGACTACCTGAATCACTTCAGAATTTTTTTTTTTATTTTTTTTTTTTTGAATGGGCATGTAGTGTAACATGTGTATAACCTTTGTATGTGTGCGTGTCTATCCATCTATTAAATCATGTATTATTTCATAGGAGATTCAGTAATAAATGGTTACTCGTAAGGAGCTGTGTTTCTCTAAACTCCCAACCTTATATCGTGATTGATATACATACTTATCGGTGCTCTCAGCTTTCTAGTGCTAGCGGTCACTGAGATTATTCGCGGACGGACGGAGAGACATGGCGAAACTATAAAGGTTCCTAGTTGACTACGGAACCCTAAAAAATGGAACTTACCTAGTCTAAACAACTACTAAAGTATTAATTTTGTAATTGTTCAAACAATTCCCCGGCTTGTGGCCTCGTTGTTTCCTCGTAATCCTCTCTCAAGGAAAGTCTCTTAGTTGTCGAACAGTGCCACCTTAACACAATCTCGATGTCCCTCTACGCATTTAAGACAATAAGTATATTACGGAGCGTGTGCTGACCCGCCGGCGTGTTGCAGGAGCGGGCGCGGGCTGCGGGCCGCGCGGGGTCACGCCGGCGCTGCGCGACGCCCTGCGCACTGTCCGCGAGGCCTGGGCCGAGCCGCGGTCGCTGTTCAGTCGCTGGTCAGTACTACTCGCACTCGTCTTACATTACTTTATTGCTCTAAAGCAGAATTTACTTAGAAACTAGGTTTGCACAATATGGACAGACGCTTGTTGCACTACACATGCATGTGCATGGCTGAGTGCGCGCCGCAACTGTGTCAAGTGGCCACATAGCGGGCGCTCGTGCGCGACGCGACTAATTATGGAATATATTCGCGCCAGTCCGACAGCGAGCGCGGGCGCAGCGGCCGGCTGCAGTGCGCGTGCGCACCCATAAACATTATATCCCAGTGGCGTGCGGAATGTTGCTGACTAGCAAGTTGGCGGCACCTCCTGCCCGAGCTAGGCGCTCTCCTGCAGGTGAGGGTCCGCCTGCCTCGTGAGCCCCAGGGGGCACTCACCTCGCCGGCGTGCACACTCCAGTGGTCGCCGCTAATGCTGTGTATCCCGTGTACCGCCATCGGAATGCAATTTATTATGCAAGTCGAGCTCCGGTAGCTGTGGCCGCTTTCTTTCTATACGGCTTGCCGGCAGTTCCACCAGTTTGTAGCACTCGCATAACATCAAACCTCTGCAGCATTAACATCACATATTTTACTAGCTGAGATTTCGCTGGGGTCAGGCGATGCAAGTACTTCGTTGGCAGGTTTTCTCATTGTGTCTCAGATTAGCGGAGTCTTGCAGGACAACTTAAATTGTAATACTCCAGTAACTCTAAGCAAGTATAGCTTTTTGCCTATTGAGCAATGTGATAGACGCCTAGTTGCGTTGTTGTTATTGAAAATTCGTCCTAATTAACGTACCTGCCAAAACGTGGTCACGAAAACCATTTTAAAATGTCCCAAGTCTTATCGCATTAAAAAGTTTGTACCGGGCATCCGAGTGACTAGCAGGCGCATCGCAGAATGGGTTCTTTCACAATGACACTGTTACCTACTGTTAAAATTTACCGTTTTTTGTTAGTTTCAGCCGATCGGTACAGCAGTGGGCAGCGCCTGCCCCAGCGCTGATGGAGCGCGCCGCCGCCGACCTGCCGCCGCGGCCGGGCGCGTCCCCGGGCCTGCTGTGCCGCCGCTACTCCGTGCCCGAGACTATTATGAGGAAGTGAGTCATGACGATGTCACGAAACCGCACGTATGGCACAGGAGGACATCGTAGTCCGAGGCCACGTTTTCATTGAGATAAAAACCGCTTCTGTTATATTGCAGGTACCGTCTCGCGCAGCAAAGATCGGACTCAGAGGAAAGCGCACCTCAAACGAACCGGTCGGCCGCGTCAGCGTCACCGGGGCCCGGCTGGGAGGCGCCTGGCTCGGCCGGCGACACGCCGGGCCGGTTCGCGCGGCGTGACCGCGAGCTCATGCGCAAGTCGGCGCTCATGCGGCGGCTGTGGGGCCGCGCCTGCGACCCGTGCCGCGGCTGTGGCTGCTGCGAGGCGCCGCCCCCCGGGCTCGGCACGCGCTCGCTGGACGGCTCGCGCTCCGAGCTGCGACAGCTGTCAAGCGGCCTGGCCTCCTCGCGCCACTCGCACGTCGTCGGGTGGACCACACCCAAGCGACAGCGACTCGACTCTTCGAGAGACTTCCGGGCTAGTGATGAGATGATTCGCGCCGCAATGAAAAATAGTTACGATCGCGCTGAAGACTCACGCAAGGACTTGTCGGAATCGATGTGCAAGTGCCGCGAACCTTCGTCTTATACAGAGACGGTGACGGACGTGCTCACTGATAGCGAAGGTTCCAAGTCGGAAATAATACCTGAGAGGCATACATTCCCGCAGTACTTAGAGCGACACTTGTCTGAAACATCTACGACACAGGTCAGATCCAGCACCATAGACGATCTCAATGTGACTAGCGAGCACTCGGCGGCCGGCAGCGACGAACGCCTGCTCTCAGACTCCTCGGATACATACTCGGCCTCGTACCCCACCGCGCTCGAGTACCGGAGGACCAGACCCTCGCTCCATCTCACGGAGAGTGCGCACATCGCCGGCCACGTCAGAGATCACTCGGCTAGCTTGTTCCGCGATGACAACGATGCGATACCATATGATAAGCCCCTGACCGTCCATACACCATCCTACGAAGTGCTAGAGATTGTCGTGTCAGAAACGCTAAACGTGACCTCTGCACCGACTGCCAACACGCTTCCGCCGGATAAGTCCCCGCACGCTTTGAGGACGCCCGCGCTGAGCCAGAAAACTGCTCAAAATATTAACATTGATGAATACGTGTCTAACATTCTAGTAGAGAGCCTCAATTCGTTGACTGATCAGTTGGAGTGCATGAATGCATCCATGGGAAGCAATCGGAAGATAAGTATAGTCGAAAAGGAAATTAAAGTAAAATTGCAAAACACGGGAGTTAACACGATAGTTCACCTGAGCCCCACCTCCAACAACCAGATCATATTTGGTAACGAGGAGCTATGCATGAACGACGAGGCCAAGGACAGCTGCAGCAACCCCCCCGGCCAGCACTCCCCGCAGGAGCAGCGCTCCGAGCTCGCCATCCGCGACGAGCACAGCGAGTGCAACAACAACACGGACTCCGCCGGGCCCTGCACCTGCGATTCCTTCGACCTGCAGCACGACAACGTCAACCAGGCCGTGCTGCAGCAGATACAGAAATTGTTCCAAGACGAGTTCCACAACTTGGACGTCAGTGTTGATTATTCCGGAAAGACAATGCCTGAAATATCACACATCGAAATCTCGAACGCGACCGATGTTTTCATAAACAATGACAACGAGCTAAGTACGCAGACTACGATTTCGAACACGACGGAAGGCCGATATGAGGTCATCAGCGGCGTTGGCACCGGCAGCTACTACCCTGACGTGGAAGACCGGCCTTTAGTGCCCCGCTTCTCCGCCCTCCCGCACACTGACTCCATGGAGGTAAACACGTCCTCCTCCGAGGACGCAGACCTTATGGGTTCTGATTGCACTAGTCTTGTGGATAGTCTCGACGATCCCAACTCACCGCGATCCGTGTTGCTACGTCGCGCTTTCTCCAATAGACGCAATGAACTCGTTCGGTCTGCAATAGACGTTCTAGATCTGTTACCGGAAGATGTTCGCCAAGACGAACCTACAACACCGAAGGACAAGGGGGAGTCATTTTTTATTAAAATCAGAGACAGTGAGTGTGATTGCGACAAAGAAAACGTCAACGTGGCCGATAGGATGCCCGAAAAAATAAAACAGAGATTATATCGACGACATCGTAAACGAGAAATGCGAATGGAGTGTGCGCGGAGGTCGCGAGGCAAGCCTCGGCCGCGGGAGCCCCAGGCTGAGCGCAGTCGCGCGCGACGCGACCTGGAGCGCGACTGTGTCGCCATTGTGAACGCGCTCATCGACGACGTCATCGCCAAAGTCGCGCAAGACGAATACAAATGCATGCGCATCAAGCACCGCCCCGCCAGGACGCTCGCCTCGCACTCCGATGATAACGTCATCAAGCGAACTTGGAAGAAGGAACTGCTGCCTATCGAAGACAGAGATCCAATGTCGTCTGTGAAGAGTCACAGCTCTCGATACGACTCGCAGCAGGCGGGAAAACAAAGGAAAGACCGTCACCAGATACATGGCAAGCTGTCGCTTGTGACGAGACCCGCGGTCACCAGTGACGATAGGGCTGCTAAGCGGATATACCAGAAGTCTGAAATACGCGATGGCAACAAATGTATCGAAATATTAGAAATATTAGAATACGTCAATGGGTCTCAAAGCTCTTCAGAAACTACTAACTCCGACGAAAATCATAATCAACATGTGAAAAACAAAAAATCTCGCATTCCTATACCTATTTATGAAAAAAATTTAAGATCCCCTACGACTAGTAGTAGAAGAAGTTCAGTGCCGCAAGCCGAGATTAATGGCAACGCCAACCGCTTAATCGCAGACATGTTGCTGGGAGCGCTGGTCGAGAGCGAGCCCAGCGAGCCCGCCGGCCCGCCCCCGGCGCCCCGGCGCGCCTCCGTGCCGCGCTTCAAGCAGACCTTCGACATCATCCCCGAAGAGCGCAGCAGTCTCAGCCTCGACTCGGGCAGCGAGGACCCCAACCACAACCACCGCGTCTCCGACGCCTTCACACTCGACGAGCCAGCGCCCACCAATACATTACAAAAACTTTTTAAACCACAAGGGGATTCACCACGAAGATGTAAAGACGTCAAAAGTGCTGCCACTTCTCCCATGACGGATTGCGATAGCAGCCACAAGCCACTGAGGTCCAGAAACCAAACTACAATGACATCCCCGCTAAGCAAGTCAGCAGCTACTAGTCCTCTGCGGACGCCGAGGACAGAAAGCGCGGTGCGGGAGGAGGCGCCGCTCGCCAGCAAGCGCGGCCGCCACGCCTGGCTGGCGCAGCACGCCGCAGGTACCTCGCTACTGCCCGCACTGCCGCACCGCTCCGTGCCCGTCGAGTAGTACCGCACCGCACCCCGCCACCCCGCGCCACCACGCGCCACCCTCGCGTCACTCGTGCCTTCACTACATACTCACTTGTATTGTAATAAATGTAGTATTACTCGCTCCGACACCGTTGTGTGCTGGACGAAGCGTACACCACAACCATTTCTCTCGAATCTGCTGACGCTAACACCTGCGTTAGTAATATTCTGAATAGTGTCAATGCCACAAGCACCACCCGTCGATAATATAATTTATTAATTATTTATTACGCGTTATAAGAGCATTTATGTATACAAAAGTTTACATTTGTATTAAAAAATAATTATTATACACGTTGTTTTATTTACTACAAGGTCACAAAGTAATGGCTGAGAAAGTACGGCAACGCAGATCGGCCATGATACAAAACGAAAAACATCCGAATCCACAGCGACACGAACACAGAAGTCGCGAGGACCGCGGAGAGCGACGCCGGCAGCCCGCCAGCGGCGCGTCACCGCCTGCAGAGCCCCTCGACAGCTCTCCGGACGACGCGTACATCATCGGCGACAAGAGGAAAGCGAACGATGGGACACATTCGCCGCCCGTCAAACTGCCAGAGTTTAAGGGCGGCGGCGACAGCGGCGCAGTGAGCTCCAGCGACAGCAGCGAGTCGGGAGGCAGCTTGCTGTGCTCACTCGCGCCGAAGTGGCTGTCGCAGGGCCGCGCCAGGCGAGCGGCGCGGCGGCGCGACGCCGAACGGGCGGTGCCGGGCGCGCAGCCCGAGGCGGGCGAAGGCGCCGCCCCCGCCAGCCCCCGCCAGCCAGGTGAGCAGCGGGCGGGCCGCGCGCGGGCTGGGCGCGCAGCGACTAACGGTTGTGTGTGGCAGGCGGCTGGTCGGTGACGGTGGCGGGCTCGTGCCGCGCCACGCTGCCCGCGGACGTGGAGATGCGCCTGCGGTTCCCGCAGGACTCGCAGGCCGCCGCCGACGGGCCCTGTCAGGTGCTGATTGCTTACATACACACTACTCGTTCGGTTTCAGACTCCACTAATTTGTACGCACCTACCTGTTGATATACCGCGTTAACTTGTACGCAGTGATTATATTATTAGGCTGCATTGTCGAACGTTAAGCATATTTCTCAGGTCTCTCAGCAGTAAAACAGGTCTCTCAATCCATACTACGTATATACCTACTAAAATAATATTTGCTACATATATCTTATTATAACTGCGAAAGCTGACCAACTTTCTAAGTGCTTCTGGTTATGCGTCGTAAGTAAGAATGTTCCTTCGTTCGTTCATTTGTGTGCCAGTGCAAGTTTCTGCCCAGTTGTCTTTTTTGTGCCAATTTACGGAAATTGACAAATATTGGGAACACCAACAACAAATGGCGCGTTCGTATGTACCTAGTTAGTGTTGGCTCCACGTTGATATTATTGCGATGCGAGCCGCTTGTGTCTCTTTGCCAATTTTAATATATCCATGTCAACGGAATACAAAACACTCATTTAGACGATCAAATAACGATTTCAGAAGATGATGAATTCCAGGTTTTTTTTAATTTAGTATTACCAGCCAAAAAAATATTTAGGTATGAAAAAGTCAGTATGACACAACGCGAGTATCATAGGTTTCATAGACCTGCTAGTAAGGTTGCCAAACCGCCGGGAAATCCGGGATTTACCTCTTGTCCCATGTCCACTAATTAACGCTTATTGTCCCGGATTTTGAAGACGTACTATTTTTTACATATGTATATGTAGGTACACTATATAAATTAGCAATGAATTATGAATGGGTGAAAACGGCTGCCGGTAAGCGGTTTCGGGACGGACGGGAGATTTGTACAAAAACACGGGGACATTTGTATTAAAATTTCAAAAGCTCGACTTCACCAACAATTGCTTACACAGGAATCAAGATCTTACAAGCTAGGTTATAGAACTAATAACAAGTCATAAGTGTAACAATTACTTATAGGTAATCTCAGCACTCAAATACATAGACGTATTGTATGAAGAAACAGCAACACATTTTTGATACATCTAAAAATAATATTTAGATATTAATATGTATCATGCCGTTGCCACATGCCTCGGTGTTCGGGGTTTTCGAAGTGCCTTTAGAATGAAGTTCCAAGGCAGTCGTTATTGGCGTTGGGGACGTCCAGAGATACCGCCACGACAATCGTCTCACCCTGACGAGCAATACGGTCGTGAGGTCCCATTCATGACGGCGTCCTGTGCAAGCTAAACTAGTCCGGTACTACATGTGCACGACGATGAGGTTCGAAATGATTCTTTCGCATTGATTTAGTATTTCGGCGAACAGCAATATCGGTACGCAGACGGGGTATCCCACCCGGTCCGTTTTACCACCTTCAGTGGCAGTCGGGACTGGTATACCTCTTCAAGCATCAAATCAAATGAAAATCATTTATTCCAACTAAACCATAAATAGGTACTTTTGAAACGGCAAAATAGAATAGTAGTCTGTCAGTCTGTTCGTCAGTGAAGCTAGGTGCTCGTTCCAAATTGTAGTTTCGAATGGAGAAGAACGACCAAGAAACTTCATCGTTACTCTTTTAAAAAAAATATTTGTTTTACAATTCACCAATAATACATTTTCTTATATATTACTGTACCCCTATGTGAGAACAATGCAGAGACAAGTTGTTAATAAAAAGGAACAAATGATGGTCTATCTAATCTATCATTAAAATTTTAATCCTTTGTTGTCTCGAACATGGCGCTCATATATGCGTACTCACAATCCAAAAGAATGTTACTATATAAACTCATTCAAGGTTTCATTAATTTTGAGAATTTTAATAACTACTGACTACATATTTGAGAATTGTCCAGTGGAGCCGAACCAACATGCTGCCAGGCATTCTTATCCTCAATATAATCTGAAAGTTTGTAGTATGCCTGTCTACATAATTCGCGTTTAATATAAGTTTGAAATTTTCGTTCATTAAGATTTAATACACTTCTTGGAATTTTATTGTAACAATTTACACAGAACCCCATAAAGGATTTCTGTACTTTGGACAGACTGAATCAGAGATTCACGAGGGGGCAAGTTATATATCGCATGCACAGAAGACACTGTATAGTTGAGGCCCAGGAACGTCTGAGGCCAGAATTCATGTTTAGAAGTCAGACCATCGAGTCCGTTTTCTTGGCGCTCAGGCGGTGCACGATATTCTATCGCGGACACCGCCGGAACAGTATCATCGTCGTCACCGCTGTGGCTCGCATTCGGCACGACAAGCGCATGAATGGAACGGGCGAAACTCCTTTGCGGTCGACGGATCAGGGCCGCCACTACCGATTCCATGACCACTGTTCAAAGGCTCTGTTAATGAAGGAGCCCAGGTGAGGAGCTTATAACTCCAGCAGCTCCTGGTGGACCTGGTCTTTGAATCACCCGATTTTCGCTCTAAAGTTCATCTTCGCCTCTTTTGCCTCAGCCTCCGGAGAACCGATACGATGTCTGGTGTTTCCACCAACTCCCTCGATTACTGACTGCGAAATGTGGGAGAGTCATATTTCCATCCTTTCGACCTATGCCCGTTTGCCTATACACCTGGCGCTTAGCTGACTCGGACGGACTCGGGGTATTGCGCTATCGTAGATTCTGGACATGGTGTCCTGGATCCATCTCTCCTCGTTGACGTGGGCATTACCCAGGTCTGATTGCTGTTTTTAGAAACAGCTTCCGGTCCAGCTGTAACAATAAGTTTTTTTTTATAATTAGAGAAAATGTTTAACAATCTCCGCTAAACGTTGAGGAGTGCGGCGTCTACAGGAGTGCACGTGCCGGCACTGCGCGACGTGCGCATGCCCCGCGCGGTCGCAGGCGGGGGCGCCGCCGGCGCGCGTCGCCATGCGGGCCCCGCCGCTGCCGGCCGCAGCGCCGCCAGTGGCGCAGCTCGCGCGCTCCGACTCTAGCAAGCTGACCCTCACCATGAAGAAGGAAGCACTAGGTAGTGTGAATAGGACAGAAGTCTATCAGGTCACTCACTGCGTGCTCTACCAGACCTCACACCAAACTTCTTATTTTACAGACTCTTCTATTCTTGCGTCCAAGAGTTCGAAGAAGTCTGGTGAGCCGCTTCCTGATGTGGAAACATATCGAGCGTCACGGAGTAAGCTAAAGAGCTCCGTCAAGGTATACCACACGTAGTGCTGGCCGACGCAGGGAACAACTTCGCGGCAAATATATTGTGTCTCACTGCTCTCCCGCTCTGCTCGTTACACTTGGGCCATCGAGTCATATTGTATCACGCTCACTTGGCATCTCGCTCCTGTAACTGCTATTCTTATATTGTGGCCGTATACTGATATTATAAGTAACCTTTATACTTATAATATCATTGTTGGACAGAATATGTTACAATAAATCTTTATCCAGGCAGAGTAACACCTTACACAAGGACCGCAAACGGAATAGGCTCTTAAAATGAACTACTATCCTATGTGTACATTTGTAACTCTATTCAAATAAACTTTTAATTATGATTAAATACATTTCGAAATCTTATTACTCTAGTACATCCAACAGAATATTAAGTAAATAATAATGAATAATAGTATACAGTGAAATATCTACGTCATATCCGGCGGCTGTCTATACATATAGTACTTTTTAACACAAGATTAATAATGAAAGGATTATTGTGACAGATTATCCCATCGATATTTTCTTCATGAATTCCCCATCATGCAGACGCTTCCTACCTACTTGAGTGGCGTGAATAGTGCCCATACTTATTACTTTAATATTATTAGCTTAGTTGTTATTGTATAAGTCTTAAATAGACATGCACACCTGTAATTTGTACAATTGCTTGTGCATTAAATTGTTTTATTGAGTTTTACATCGGGTGATTATATTGTTTTTATGGAATAACTCGGCAAGCGAAAGCGGCATATTATCTGATGGTAAGAAATCTGCGCCTCCCATGGAAACCCACAACACCAAAGGAGTTACGAATGCGTTGCCTGCCTTTTGGGGATAAGGGTTGCGTATATAAGGATAGGGGGGGGGGGGAGGGATTGGGCCTACGGTAACCTCACACACACGGCGAAACACAACACCGTGGTTGTTTCGCGCCGGTATTCTATAGGCCTTGGTATCACTCCGGCCGAGCCGTTCGTGCCGAAGCTTGGCTCTCCTACACTTAAATTGGTGGTGTGTGCCTACAGCTTTCAAATACCGTTACTATTCGGTGCTACGATCGAATATTATTTATGTGAATGTTGTGTCGTCTCGCGCCATCTGTGTTTGGCAAGCATTTACACCTAGAAGGCGGTTGTTTCAGACGCGTCGGGGGTACTCCCTGCACTGCTGGCTGCCCGACAACGAGGGCGCGCCCCTCAGGTACGCGTCCCGCCGCAGCGAATGCAGCGCTCACTCGCAGCAGCGGTGTGAATGTGCATGTGCGTGTGTTGCAGGGCGAGTGACGGGCTGTCGGTGCTGGGCAGCGCCATCATCCCGGAGCTGAAGCCGCGCGTGCCCACCATGAGCGAGCGCGACCTCACGCGCGTCTACACGCCGCGCCATTACTTGCGTCTCTAGGCCGTCCGCCACATGCTGCCCCTATACTCCCTTTCCAATGCTTTCATACTTTAATGTATTTTCTGAAGGTCGAAAGACTTATAGTATGGTTAACTTTTATTTGATTGTCCACAAAGAAACCCACCATATTTTTTGTTAACTTATTATGGCCGAAGTAGCTGCCAAAAGATACATTCCATTTTAGAAGGTTAGAGAGATGGTAATTTTACATTGAAAGTATATACCTGAACACAAAGAGACATCTTGCAACATCTCGATAACATGTGATGTATATAAATAAATAGTTTAAGACAAGGAATTTTATTGTTTTATTTTGTTCTATTTCTTAATTATCCGGCTATAACAGGCGAGATAATGTATCAGTCTTACAAAATTATAACGAGAAGATGTCTGCAAAAAATCGTTTTTTTTTTTTTATGAAATACTAGCTACTCTCGTGTTTCACCCGCTCCCTTTGATCGTAGCGTGATGTTTTATAGTCTGTAGCACTAAGGAACATTGTAGCTATCTATCATTGAAAGATTTTTGGCAATCCGACCAGCGGTTCCAAAGATTATCCCCTAGGGAATACAAACTTACCCTCTTTATAATATTAGTATAGAAGTTTAGTATAGATAGAAATAGATAATATTACTTAACTTGTTTGATGATGTTTTGGTTTATTTCGCCATTTTTTTTTAATAATTTTTGTACACACAGTAAGTTGGACAAGAGACATAATACAACAAGTAGGTACAAAGGCACAGCTTATTTCTTCAGAAATCTCTTCCAGCAGGCCCGTTATGGGAGAGTTAGAATAAAAAGTTGTGTAGACTGACTGTGTAAACACAATTAGGAAAAAGGAAAACAATAAGAATGAATAAACTATTAAACAGCAAAAATATATAAATACATAACATATAAACACCAAATAATATATTACCTAGTCTGGCCATAAATGCTGTTACTATTAAAAATAAACAAAATTTTACATTTGAATTTGGAATCTGACATTTTTATATAATTTTTCATTGTGTTTTCTTATTTTGGCGCCAATAAATTGTTCAATATTTTGCGATATTGAAATGGAGTGGGGTGATAAAGAGAACCGAATCGCTGTGATTGCATTACACAAAGTGGGTATGGAGCCAAATGCAATTTTTAAAAATCCCTACACGCTTGGCATTAGTCAAATGTTTGTGTACCGGGCTATAAATAGGTACAATGAGACCTCTGTTTGTGACAGAAAAAGATCTGGCCGTCCACGTAGTATTCGTACGAAAAAGGTGGTCAAAGCAGTAAGGGAAAGAATTCGAAGAAATCCTGTCCGAAAGCAAAAGATTTTATCTCGGGAGATGAAGATAGCACCTAGAACCATGTCGCGTATTTTAAAAGACGACTTAGCACTTGCAGCCTATAAGAGACGCACTGGATTTTTTTTAAATGATAATTTAAAAAAGAATAGGGTGATAAAATCTAAACAACTACTGAAGCGGTACGCAAAGGAAGGTCACAGAAAAATTTTGTTTACGGATGAGAAATTTTTTACAATTGAGCAACATTTTAAGAAACAAAATGACCGTATTTATGCTCGAAGCTCTAAGGAAGCTTTTCAATTAGTCGACAGAGTGCAACGTGGGCATTATCCGACTTCAGTAATGGTTTAGTGGGGTGTTAGCAAAGAAGGAGTGATTGAGCCATACTTTTGCGAAAAAGGCATCAAAACATCGGCACAAGTGTATCAAAATACCATTCTTGAGAAGGTAGTTAAACCCCTTAACAACACCATGTTCAATAACCAACAATGGTCCTTCCAGCAAGACTTGGCGCCAGGTCATAAAGCTCGGTCCTCGCAGTCTTGGTTGGAAACGAACGTTTCCGACTTCATCAGAGCTGAAGACTGGCCGTCGTCTAGTCCCGATCTTAATCCGCTGGATTATGATTTATGGTCAGTTTTAGAGAGTAGGGCTTGCTCTAAACGTCATGATAATTTGGATTCCCTAAAACAATCCATACGATTGGCAGTGAAGAATTTTCCCATGGAAAGAGTGCGTGCTTATATTGATAACTGGTCTCAACGTTTAAAGGACTGTATTGCAGCCAATGGAGACCACTTCGAATAAGCTTTCGCAGGGACACTCGCATTTTGTGTCTTCTTTTTAATATCCTTTTTAATCCTAAAACTCCTTTCTACCTGCGGGAACGTTTTTTCTTTTCTCCAGTCACCTGATGCGTCCTGCAGGAGTCACCTCAGATCCGTTCTTAAAACCCCTCCCCACTCCACTGACTCCTACTCTTACTCCTTCACTGTGCACGCTGTACGGCTGTGGAACAGGTTACCGCCCGAATTGAGGAGCTGCTAGACTGTTGCAATTTTTAAGCGCAAATTGAAAGAGCACCATCTTTCCTTACCATAAATGTTTAGGATATTTATTGTATTTATAGCTATATACCTAGTCTAGCCATAAATACAGTATGTTCAAGAGCATCAGATATATAATAATATGTACGTTTAGTTCAAAGGATATTTTATTGTAACGAGTTGTCTCATAGCTCGATAGATGGCGTTGCCCGATTTAAATTCAAGCTATGGTTTCGTTACAGTTTTGTTATTAGAGTTCAGGATCATAGTTCAAATTGGTTCAGAATCATAGTCCAGAATCACAGTTCAGATTCATAGTACAAATTAGTTCAGACCATAGTTCAAATCAGTTCAAATATACGAACCAGCAGTTCAAGCGTAATAAGTGGTTTAATTTCAACCCTATTATTAGCTACAATAGATCATCGATTACTTCGGTGATTAACATTAGTCCGTACGATCCGGATATTTTTTTTAAGAACAAAACGAAGTGGCCCGTTGGGTTCACTTCCCGTACTCGCAGTGGATTGCTGCGGCAAAGGTACGGATTCCTTGCAGCAAGATCATCAGCCGAGCTATTTGGAGAAGCGCAAAGTCGACAACACTCAGGACAACTAGCAACACTTGAAGATTCCGACGTTTCGAGTGAGGACAGCATTAGCAGTACAGACGGCGCCACTAGCAGCTTGTGCTAGTGACATCATCAGTTCAACCAAGAATCGTCGTATGTATATAAGTGAAGTGCAACTGTAAGTACTCTTTTCATTGTTAATAGTGCAAGTGAAATTTCAAGCAATTTTAGACTCTATTCCAAAGGAATTTCTAACTTAGAATATTTCGCACTACCCGTGTAAAAAAGACGTAAGTGAACTTGCGTCAAAATTTTTTTATTACGTAAATAAAACGAGCGTCACGGTTTACACCTTCTGTCAAAATTTCGTGGAGCTATTAACAAAAATGAAGGAATAAATGCAAAAAAACTAAAATTTTGCGACTTTAAAAAACATAAAAATCCAGCATAAAATAAAGGTATGCATATTTACATTTATTCGCTTTATAATTTATCCTGCTAATAAAGTCATAATAATGTTAACGTAAATTTTAAAAGAAGATTTACAATAAACTCTGTAACGCAAATATAAATAATGACTTGTTCCTGTTTTTTTACAATCTAGGACTATTGTGTAATTCTTATTACTTATTTCTTCTACAAAACTTTTAGCTAATAGTTTATGTGTGATTATAGTTACATACTTTCTACCCAGCAAAACTTCACAACGTGTTAAGTGTAGTTGCAGTTACTTCTTTATTACGCGAAATATTTTATAAATGATGTTGAGTGATTTTGAATACCTGCTTTTACAAGAAAATAAAATAAAAATATGTTTGTGAAATTGAAATGAAATAAAAAAAAAATAGTCTGATTTAGTGTCGTATATAGTAAAAAGTACTTATTGGATGTATTGCACCGAACAACACAAGTCGCCTACACCGCAATGTGCCTACACCAGCTCGCGGGAGATTTCCTTTATAAACGCAAGTACCTAAGTTCCTCTCACCCGAACGGCTATAACTTAATAGTCGATGCTCCTATTGGCTCACCAGAAAATTGCCTCGTCCGGAGTATGGTGCCTTGTGTGGGCGCGCCGCGTATCCAAGCTGCTCGTGGACGCCGCGTATGGCACTGCAGGTCAGCGGATTGGGATGGCATGAGATCCTTCTTAGCATCCTACCCTTGGAGACGAGTTTGTTTTTCGCAGAATGATCCCAACGCTGCTGCTGACTCTCTTGGTGATGTGGTGTTGCAAGGGATGGAACTCTTCGTTCCGTCCTCTGTGGTCCCCGTCGGTGGCAGATCTCGGTCCCTGGTTCGGCTCTTCTTCTAGAAAAGCTTCGTGCATAAAGCAAAAGCCTTACCCAGCCTTGGCTGATGCGGTGGTGGCGCGGGATCTAAATAAAGTTTAAAAAAGAGTATAACTTTGCCTCCAGGTCCTTCAAAAGAGTCATAGGGATCTTTTTTTTGTCGTCAACGCGTATAGACGTGTACATCGATGCAAAAATAATATTGCTTATATTAATGAACAATTTATAAATAGTGACCTACTTTTGTTGCTACTTTGAAATATAACAAGTGTTAATATCTGAATAGTATAATGACAATCTGTGTGTGCAAATATTTCAAGTAATATGGACAACAGCCCCTTCAATCGCAGCGGGATTACCCGCCGCACCCCTCCGCCGTCAAATCCAAAGCAAGAAGAACAAATTGAAATTGACCCACCGGAAACCGCATCTACGTCAGATCTTCATCAATGGACAGGTTCAATTGAGCGTTACCTACAAGAAATATGCACGATTTCTTCCGAAGGAAAACTGAACTCTGAGCAGAAATTGAAGATCAACAATCTCTGCCGTAAAGTGTGCCAAGGATTTTCCCACGTTACATTGCAGTATCAAGCCCTGAAGAATAAGGCCCTTCTTCAACACTATGCTTTACAGGACTTAAATGAAAAATTTGACCTAGCAAATTCTCTGACCCAAATCAAAGAAACAATAAAGGAATCTTTGCCTAAAACTGCACAACAAAATAGCTCTTTTGCCGATATGGTAAAAAAGGGTGCAAACAACTTTATACGTCCCAGCCCTTTGAGTTCTGTTGCCATCTATCCCAGCGATAAATCCAAGACCAGCGATGAAACAAGAGACATCGTCTAAAAAACAATTTGCCCAGGAGACATCAAACTAAAAGTTCGAGGCGTCCGCAAGATACGCAATGGAGGTGTTATTATTAGCACAGAAACCAAAGAAGACCTAGAAAAACTCAAAAAGTCAGTCCAGCTGTCTTCATCAGGGCTCACCGTAGACGAACCGAAGAAGCGTAACCCCCGCATTATTATCATCGGCATTCCAAACTCAATGGCCGAGCAGGAAGTGTTCAAATGTATTTTTGAACAAAACGTCGCCGAAAAGCTGCCGAATTTGACCTGCGATACCTTCCTTTCGTCGATAAAATTAAGCCACAAATCAGGAAGAAAAGACGCCGACAACTGCAACTACATTATAGAAGTTCCAGCCACCTTCCGTAAAGCACTTATAACGCAAGACAGAGTGTTTATCAACTGGACATCGTGTCCAGTAAGAGACTTCACGGTAGTGACCAGGTGTTACAACTGCCAGCTGTATGGTCACGCAGCTAAGTCGTGCCAGGCAGCTGCTCCCACATGCGGCCATTGTGGAGATGAGGGCCACTCCATCAAAGATTGTCCCAAGAAAGGCGTTGCACCGAAATGCGCTACACGTTCTCGGTTTAAAAAGCCGAGCAACCATCAAACCGGAGACGCTGATTGCCCAGCCAAAAAAGCAGCCGAAAACAGGTTCATAAACTCCGTAAATTATGAAGGCGCCTAAGAGCGCCACCTATTTTTCTATTTTTAGTTCTAATTAGTTTACTTATTATGGCCATTAACTTAATCAATGAAATAGATAATTTTTTCTTAAATATAAGCAAGTTTTGTGAAGTTGAAAATTGCAAAAAATATATGTCCAATATTCCAAATTCGCTAACAATTCTAACCCAGAACATCCGTAGTATATATAAAAATATAGATGGTTTCCATGTACTATTAGAGAGGCTTAACTTCACCTGTGACATTATCATTCTAACAGAATGTTGGCTAACAAATAGATTCGATAACCTGCCCACTATTCAGGGTTATAACTTAAACTATAATACTGTAAATACAAGCCAAAACGAAGGAGTGGTGGTCTATACTAAAGACTCATTAAAAATTACTGTAGAAAAACCTACCACACCAGGATGCAATTGCTTGGTCATTAAAATTGATACAACTACAGCAATAATAGCTATTTACAGACCACCTTCCTCCAGAAACTTAGACTCGTTCCTTCATTCATTAAATCAGACATAAATTCCGAGAATTATGACTCAGGAACACAGGATTATCTCAACTTATGTGCATATCATGGACTTTTAGCAGCTCATAAATTGTCAACACATCAGAGCGGTTCCTGTTTGGATCATATGATGGTAAAATCTAACTCAAACTATATTAGCCTTGTCACTAACTCTACATTAACTGATCATCATGCTGTTTTACTAATATTAAACATCTCGCTACCGAAACATAACCATCGTCAATTTAGGTCTCGATTTCACATAAACAAATTTGAACATGACTTGCGCAACATTGACTTCGCTCCTATTTATTATTCTGCTGATGTTAATGCGTCAATGTCGTATTTAATTAATAATGTAGAAAAAGCAATTTTGCAGAATACAACAACAGTAAAAACAAAAAACAGACATTGCAACATAAAACCATGGATTACGCCTGGGCTAGTTAGGTGTATCAGACATCGGGATAAACTACACCATAGAGCTAAACGTTTTCCAGATAATTTTGATTTACAATTAACTTACAAAATATACAGAAACTTTTGCAATAGACTGTTGAAAAACTTAAAAATTGATTATGACAAAAGCGTATTGCAGCAGGCTGGGAAGAATAGTAAAAAGCTGTGGGAGCACATAAAAAATGTAACTTATACAACAAAACAACAAGAATCGTGTTCAGATTTACTACATACCGAATCGTCATCATACTTGTCTGCTAACAATGTAAATAACTACTTTCTAAATGTGGGTAAAAATCTTGCTACACAGTTACAGTCATACTCTCAAAATCGGACAAATACAAGTTATCTACAATCAAACAATTATACAGAAAAATCATTTGTTCTATTAGACACAGACGAATATGAAATTGCTCGAATTATAATGGGATTGAAGGATAATTGTGCAGTTGGTTGTGACAGTAATAAGGAGTCAGTAAATAACTATAGACCTATTTCACTACTGCCCTCAATATCCAAAATTCTCGAGAAAATTATTAATACTAGATTAAAAAACTACCTCGATAAAAATAACATCTTGTCACCATTGCAATTTGGTTTTAGAGCAAATTTGTCAGCAGCTGATGCAGTAAATACACTCACAGATTTTATATCACAAGAACTGGGAAAAGGCAACCACGTGCTGGGAATCTTTATTGATCTTGCCAAAGCTTTTGATACTATGTCTATTCCACTGCTTCTAAAGAAGCTGGAATGCATAGGTGTCAGAGGTACGCAGCTCAAACTTTTTGCTGATTATCTCGATGACCGTTATCAATGTGTTAAAATAGATAATGTATTAAGTTCATTTCAGAAAAACACTAGGTATGGAGTGCCTCAAGGGATTATACTAGGTCCTACTCTATTCTTAATATACATCAACGATCTGTGTAATCTTAAAATGCATTATGGGAAACTAATATCATAAGCCGATGACACTGCTCTAATTTTTTCGTCAAATAATAACTCTGAATTATACAGTAACGCTCAATTGGCCTTTAACTCGGTTAATAGTTGGCTTTGTTCTAACCTACTAACATTAAATGCAGACAAAACAAAATTTATTCAATTTTCTATGCGTAAGATACCAGATTCCACCATTATACCTGAATTATTTGCACATAAATGTATAAATAAACTGGCGGGTACATGTAACTGTCCTTGTATCCTAAAAACTACATCCATCAGATATCTCGGCATCACACTCGATGAAACTCTTTGCTTCAAACAGCACATTAGCATTCTGGTATCACGAGTCAGAAAGCTGATGCACGTTTTCAAAAAAATTAGATACATCGGCGACATGAAATTAATCACGCAAGTGTACCAAGCCTTATGTCAGTCTACAGTATTGTATCACTTTATGGGGCGGTGCATCAAAAACGGTTATTCTACCTCTAGAACGTGCTCAGAGGGCTATCCTTAAAGTAGCTTATACCCTTCCTTTTCTTTTCCCTACATCAATTCTATATAAAACCTGCAATGTATTAACTGTTCGCCAAATTTACATAGTACAATTAATACGTAAACAGCACTCATTACTCACCTTCAATACTAATCATTTTACTAACAAAAGACGGAATGACATAGTTTGCAATTCAACATCAGTGTCAAAACCGCTTTTATAAAAAGATTCTTCATTTTCCTAGGCCCATTTTTGTACAATAGAATAAATAGACTATAGCGGCATACATACATACCTACCTACATTCTATGGCATAACCACCACACCTCATACCTATTACCAGATAACCATTACCGTACCTCCTTGAAGAACCAGATTACCTTTACCATACCTCCGTGACCAACAAACCAATACCTTCGTTTTTGACTTTCTGTGATCAGAAACAGTGAAACAGCCGCCTTGAAAAAGGCGTTGCAAACGTTTTAGACTTCTGACAGAAACTCGTCTTGAAAAAGACGTTTTAAAACGTTTTTGACTTCTGCTCAGAAACGAGATAATGAGCAAGCAAATAAGCAGGCAAGCAAGCAGAAGCGAAGCTCGAAGAACACGAAGACACGAAGTTGCGGTCCACAACACTGGACACGTCTGCAGTCGTCGGCGGCACCGGAGCGAAAGGACGCGTCACGCGGCACGCGCCCTATTATAGCCTCGCGACATCACGACGAACGGCGACCGCGACGGCGCATGCGCGCAGCCGCTCTGTCGAGCCTTGCGACGAACGCGCGCTGCTATTGGCCAATTATATTTACATATGTGTGATAGTGAACAAGTTAGCCATAAGAATTGTAAATATTAGTAGAGACATTGTGTCGAATAAATCATTCCAATTCCAAACCACGACAGCCTCGAGTTAATTACAAGAAGAAACTCTGCTCTCACTCCTAAATTGGTGACCCTCCTGAAGAAAAAGAACACAAGTAAATATCAAAACGGCAAATCCCTGCAAGTCAGAAGAAATATGGCCAGCGAACAATTCAGCGACGCCCACGGCGTAACGACAGTGCAGAGCGACGTGGCGACAATATCCCTGCCCGCCAGATTGCCACCATTTTGGCGCCAAAATCCTCGCCTATGGTTTGCGCAATTCGAGGCAGCTGTCGCCGCCAGCAAAATCGGAGAAGAGCAGAAGTTTAACCTCGTACCATTGCTCGGCAACAACGACCTAGAGCAGATCGCCGACATTATCTTGAACCCCCCAGCGTCCGGCAAGTACAGCACACTGAAAGAACGGCTGATCTCCACATATCAAGAGTCTGACCATCGCCAGCTTCAAAAACTGCTGAGTGGTCTCGAGCTCGGCGACCAAAAACCGAGCCAGCTACTCCGCAAGATGCGTGATCTCAGCGGCAAACTCCTGTCCGACGAGGCATTAAAAGTGATGTGGCTAAATCAACTGCCAGCTCAAATACGCGCCGTACTCTCCGTCAACACAGAGTCATCACTCGAGATGCTAGCTGCGATGGCTGACAAAATGATGGAGCACTTCGAGCCAGCTTCCATCAACGCAGTCTCCACAACAACAGCGTGTCAAGAGACCCTACAAATCTCCTTACTGTCGAAGCAAATCGAGAAGCTGTCTCTCGAAATCGCCGACCTCCGCACCAACCAGCAAAGTTACCGATATTCCCCGCGCTTCACACACCGCAACCGTTCACGATCCCAATCAAGATCCAGACATCACACGCATAAAAATATCAAGCCCGGCGACCCGAATTGGGTGTGTCGCTATCACTACAGATTCGGCGACCGAGCACGCAAATGCGAATCGACGTGTTAAAAAAAGCGGGAAAACTAGCAAGTACATCGACGTTGGCGGGCGTCGATGTAAACCAAACCAGCCGCCGACTTTGTATCATAGACATCAACCTCCGAGAAAAATTTCTTGTTGACACGGGAGCAGACATATCAGTCCTATCAGCAAGAAACAAAAAACATATCAAGCCGGCGAAGACCTCATACAAACTGTTCGCGGCCAACGGCACCGAAATTCGTACCTACGGAGAGCGCACACTCGAGCTCAACCTAGGCTTAGAAAACAATTCTAATTGTGTTAATTTGGTAAGTCTTTTTAAATCTTTTGATTTGTCTAATGTTTTCCTTGAGCCCACCCGAGTAACATCCACCTCGGCTACATGCATAGATAATATATTTTGTAACTGTAATTATTTACATAAGGATATAATAAATACCTTACCATCAGACCACAGTGGGTTAACAATGAACCTTAACAACATCACAAAGGTGCCAAAAAAGGAAATAATGTTTAGGCAAATCACAAATAAAAGGGTTGAGTTATTAAATAACAATTTGAAACATAAATTATGCAGCCCATCACATGATTATGAAGGTCCAAGTGAGATTTATGACAATCTACTGTCCGTGATTAAAACCCAGTTTGATAAAATATTCCCCTTAAAAAGAAAAACTATTGAGTGTAAATTTGTATTCTGTGACTGGGCTACCCCAGGTATTCGTAGAAGTAGGGAAAGGTTATTTGAGCTATATGGTATGAAACCATTTGATACTAGTGAAGCCTTCAGCAAGCATGTGTCCAAATATGCAAAAATATTTAAAACAGTCTGTAAGCAAGCTAAATCACTTTATATTGGCAATAAGATTAAAAATGCTGAAAATAAAACAAAAGCTACGTGGAAGGTAATTAATAACGAGACAGGCAGAAATAAATTGCATAACACGGAATTTAATTTAAATACGGATAATGGACGAGTTAATGCTAATCAAGACGTTGCCCAAGAATTCGAATTTTTTTTCAAGAATATCCCCATTAAAACTACGAAAGACTTAGAATCATCTCCGGCACTTTCTATTAGTCTTCTTAAAAGAAATGTTAAAGAATGCCGTTCTGGCTTCCGATTTCAGTACACGGACCCGCAATCAGTAATAAAGGCGTTTAAAGACATAAAAGTTAAGTCTACAGAGGATCTATGGGGAATGTCTGTTGTGGTGTGTAGGTCTTTTATAGAAGCTATAGCGCCTTACTTAGCTGTAATTTTTAATAAAAGTGTAGATCAGGGTGTTTTTCCAAATTTGATGAAACTTAGCAAGGTAGTTCCGTTGTTTAAATCTGGCGATGACAATGATCCCAATAATTATAGGCCGGTATCAATTTTACCAGTGCTTAGTAAAGTGTTTGAAAAGCTAATGCTTTCTCAGATGCTACGACACTTTAACATAAATTCCATCTTTCATGACCAACAATATGGGTTTACCAAGGGTCGATGCACAACTGACGCCGGTGTAGCTCTACTTAAGCATGTTTTTGCCTCATGGGAAAAGTCAAACGACGCTATTGGGATTTTTTGTGACCTGTCTAAAGCTTTTGATTGCGTTGAACACACGACACTGTTGCTGAAGTTGGAACACTATGGCATTCGAGGGGTATCTCTCAATTTATTAAAATCATACCTGCAGGATAGGCAGTTCAAAGTACAAGTAAATAAAGTGAACTCCCAGGGTACTAGCATATCTATGGGCGTACCACAGGGCTCAATATTAGGTCCTTTCCTGTTTTTAGTGTACATAAATGATTTACCTCATTTATTTCAACGTGAACCGGGAATGGTATTATTTGCTGATGACACATCGTTGATTTTTAAAATAAATAGACGGACAGATAATTATGACGACGTAAATAATGCTATAACGAAGGTTCATAATTGGTTTACAATTAATAATTTAGTCCTAAACGACAAAAAGACTAAATGTATACGATTCAGTTTGCCAAATGTTAAAAGTAACGAATGTGACATATTATTAAACGGTAATAAATTGGAATTTGTAAAACAAACTACTTTTCTGGGTATAACCATAGATGACAAACTACAATGGGGGCCCCATATCACATCTCTGGCAGGACGGTTGAGCTCTGCAGCATTTGCTGTCTGGAAGATCCGACAGCTAACAGATGTGGACTCTGCAAGACTGGTGTACTTCAGCTACTTTCATAGCATTATGTCGTATGGCATCTTGTTGTGGGGACAGGCTGCTGACATTGAGTCTATCTTTGTCTTGCAAAAGCGTGCCATCAGAGCTATTTACAATCTAAAGCGTCGTGAGTCTCTTAGAGAAAAGTTTAAAGAGATCAATATTATGACCGTGCCATGTCAGTTTATTTATGAAAACATTATGTATGTTAGGAAAAACTTAAAAATATTCGATAAGGTGTCAGATAGACATAATTATCAAACTAGACATAGAGATAGATTATGTCAGCCATTATTTAGATTGGCAAAGGTACATAAGTCGTTCATGGGATTCTGTGTTAAATGTTATAACAAAATCCCAGGCGAAATACAACAATTAAATGAAAGAAATTTTAAATTATGTGTAAAGAAAACTTTATGTAGAAAAGCATACTACACACTGAATGATTACATTGTAGATAAAGATGCTTGAAGACATGCTGGTCCTGCTCCACAGGATAGCAAACGTACACCAAAATAAATAACGTTCCAATGGATTTTGCTTGAACGGGACTTCTTCATTTTAGTGAAATTGCATTATATTGTATAACTATAACTTGATAAATTTGTAAATGTGAGTGCCCTGTAACCTATTATAATTGGTTAGACTAGCAGAATGTCGGTCCTTATAACAGCTTGGAGTTGTCATGCTCACTGAAAGGTCACACTGGCGGTGGCATGGGCACTGGATCGCTTAATTCCCTATAATATGGTTGAGTTGGGCGATGCTGGTGTACGTGTCATGCTCGTGAACGAGCGCCGTCAGTTGGGACTGGTCAGCTCCAGACTGTCTATTGTCCTTAAGGTTACTTTATTTTTATATTTGAATAAATATTAGTGTTACACTGTTCTCACATAATTGAACCAACTGTTTGTAAAAGGAATATGTATGTGAAACTGATTTAAAAAGAGTAACCATGGAGTTTCTTGCTCGTTCTTCTCCATCGGAATCTACACTTTGGAACGAGCAAATAGCTTCACTAAGAGGACTGACCGACAGACTGACACTATTTTTTATTTTAAATTTTGTTTGACGTTCAAAAGTGCCTGTAAAGGTCTAATTGGAATAAATGATTTTTGACTTTTTTTTTTGACTTACGAAGACGATTCAGGTGGACATTCGTCGTGGCCGACGTGAACACATCTATACTGGGCGCAGACTTCCTAGTACATCACCAATTACTAGTCGACCTGCATCACAGAAAACTCATCGACCGCATCACCGAACTTAGCGATCAAGATCAACGGCACCGAGCAAGACACCGTCTACATGGTCAACAGCGATCACGCTTATCACGACCTACTAAAGAAATATCCCGATGTTCTGCGACCTATGTCATTGAAGACTCCTGTGAAACATGACGTCACTCACCATATCGAGACAACCGGACCGCCTATATACTCACGAGCGCGACCCTTGCCACCCGACAGATACAAGGCGGCAAAACTTGAGTTCGAGCGCATGATGGAGATGGGTATCTGCCGACCCTCTAACAGTCCTTGGGCGAGTCCACTGCACGTCGTCAAGAAGAAAGACGGTTCACTTCGAGTCTGCGGCGACTACAGAAGACTAAACGCTGTTACAGTACCCGACCGCTACCCTATACCACGAATACAAGACTTTACCTACCAACTTCACGGCAAGAAAATATTCTCGAAACTCGACCTTAAGATGGTATACTTCTGGATTCCCATCGCTAAAGAAGACGCACAGAAAACAGCAATAATAACTCCGTTTGGTCTCTTCGAATTCAACTGCATGACATTCGGCCTAAGAAACTCAGGACAGACCTTTCAACGATTTATGCACGAAGTACTACGAGGACTCGACGACATAGTGTTTTGTTTCGTCGACGATCTACTTGTGCACTCAAGAAATCAAGACGAACATCGACGCCACATCGAAATAGTACTCGAACGCCTAAATACCTACGGCGTCAGTCTCAACATCGATAAGTGCGAGTTCGACAAACAAAACATCGAATTTCTTGGGTACGAAGTGTCATCAGAAGGAATCAAACCCACTCAAGACCGAATACAAGCAATAGTCAACTACCCAAAACCACAAACAATTCAAGATTTAAGAAGATTCCTCGGCATGATTAACTTTTACCGCAGCTGCTTACCCCACCAAGCCGAATATCAACATTAACTAAATAAATACCTACATAACACTAAGAAAAAAGACAAGACTCCGATAACGTGGACACCAGAAGCAGAGCTAGCCTTCGAGAAATGTCGACAAAGCATCCTCGACGCTACTACTCTCAGGCACCCGATACATAGCGCGCCGCTACGCTTATATACCGACGCCTCAAACACAAGCATCGGCGCCGTACTGCAACAACAAGTAGATAACGTGTGGAAACCACTAGCATTTTTCTCAAAAACAATGAGCGAGACGCAGCGACGTTACAGTGTGTACGATCGCGAATTATTAGCAATGTACATTTCTGTCAAACACCTTCGTAGGTTAATAGAAGGCAACGACCTTACGATATATACCGACCACAAACCTCTCACCTATGCACTAACAAGATCACCGAGTACCAGCGACACATCACGAAGAGAACGACAACTTCACTTCATTAGTCAGTTTTGTTCAAATATAAAGTACGTACACGGTGATAACAACGAAGCGGCCGACGCCTTATCACGCATAGAAGAGATCGATCTAACAGAAACATCCATCGACTACAATGAACTCGCTCAAGACCAGGAAAACGACTCAGAACTACAGAGATACATGTCACATCCAAACCTACAGTTCACCAGTATTTCACTACCCGGAGGTCAACGTCCGCTTATCTGTGAAACATCGACAGGCAACATTCGTCCGTATTTACCCGCGAAATACCGTTTTGTCGCATTCAAAGCGCAACACGATTTAAGTCATCCAGGCGTGCGTACTACGAGAAAAATAATATCTACGAAGTTCTTCTGGCCGAACATGAATAAAGAAGTCGGAACATGGGCAAGAACATGCATCGGTTGTCAGCGAGCGAAAGTACAGCGGCACACTATCAGCCCGCTCGGCGAGTTCAGAAAATCCCAGCGTTTCGAACATATTCACGTCGACATCGTTGGACCACTGCCGCCGTCAAATGACTACCGATATCTAGTCACCATGATTGACCGCTGCACAAAATGGCCTGAAGCTATACCCGTACACGACATCACCGCGGACACAATCGCCAAGGCTATTTACGACGGTTGGATATCGAGATTTGGTTGCCCGCTACGACTTACGACCGACCAGGGAAGACAATTTGAATCGTCACTGTTTAAGGCGCTGATGAAGAAACGTGGAATAAACAGAATACGCACTACTGCTTTCCACCCTCAAGCAAACGGACAAGTCGAGCGCTGGCACCGAACTTTAAAGTCAGCACTCATGGCGAGATGCGCGCGCACAAACTGGAGCGACGAGTTATCAACTGTGCTACTCGGCCTACGTACAGCATTACAAGACAATGAAGTCAGCCCGGCACTCATGACCTACGGTTCAACACTCCGCGTACCATCTGATTTCTTCGTGCCTACTCAGCCGAACATCGATGACGCCGAATTCGTCCGTCAGCTGACCGAAACGATGTCTACATTATCGCCGAACAGCAAGCCACACTCAAACTCCACAAGGTCATTTGTACACAAAGACCTTGCTACGTGTACACATGTTTTCGTGCGCAATGACACCGTGCGCAGCCCGCTAGTACCTCCCTACGACGGCCCCTACAAAGTACTTCGGCGCGACAGCAAACATTTCACCATACAAATGTATCCACGTACTGCAGTTATTTCAATAGACAGACTCAAACCAGCATACTTACTCAACGAAGACGACACTCTATCAACATCAGTTACGCGCCAACAACAAGACAAGATACCTACAACGACTTCGCGCCAACAGCAAGACTATGTACCTACTGCAACTGCCCGCAAACAAACATCGAACTATCTACCTACAACTACGAGTAACGACGCACGGACAATGTCATTCACCCCACCCCGCGACGCCTACGTCACCCGCACCGGCCGTACAGTGAAACCAAACGTACGCTTCGCTTAGGGGGGAGTGATATAGCGGCATACATACATACCTACCTACATTCTATGGCATAACCACCACACCTCATACCTATTACCAGATAACCATTACCGTACCTCCTTGAAGAACCAGATTACCTTTACCATACCTCCGTGACCAACAAACCAATACCTTCGTTTTTGACTTTCTGTGATCAGAAACAGTGAAACAGCCGCCTTGAAAAAGGCGTTGCAAACGTTTTAGACTTCTGACAGAAACTCGTCTTGAAAAAGACGCTTGTAACGTTTTTGACTTCGCTAACAGAAACTCGTCTTGAAAAAGACGTTTTAAAACGTTTTTGACTTCTGCTCAGAAACGAGATAATGAGCAAGCAAATAAGTGGGCAAGCAAGCAGAAGCGAAGCTCGAAGAACACGAAGACACGAAGTTGCGGTCCGCAACACTGGACACGTCTGCAGTCGTCGGCGGCACCGGAGCGAAAGGACGCGTCACGCGGCACGCGCCCTATTATAGCCTCGCGACATCACGACGAACGGCGACCGCGACGGCGCATGCGCGCAGCCGCTCTGTCGAGCCTTGCGACGAACGCGCGCTGCTATTGGCCAATTATATTTACATATGTGTGATAGTGAATAAGTTAGCCATAAGAATTGTAAATATTAGTAGAGACATTGTGTCGAATAAATCATTCCAATTCCAAACCACGACAGCCTCGAGTTAATTACAAGAAGAAACCCTGCTCTCACTCCTAAAAGACAATTAAGTATTTATAGCCTTAACCATTATCGCTGTAAAAAAGTATTAACTGATTATATACACACCCTAACATATGAACAAACTGAGGAATTACTTGAGGTTTGCAAATAATATAATAATAGCTGACGTCTGTTTATGTAATTTTACACGCGCACCTGTAACACTTAGATACTAATTATTTAAATTAATTGTTATATTTCATAAGTTTAGTTTGATAAGCAATAATATTGTAGTAGAAGTATGTCAGCACTTTTTTACCTGAAACACAGGTTTGCACCTAGTTCAGGTTGATGTTAAACATTGTACTTTGCCTTAGACTTAAGATATTATACATTTTGTAATCTACCTTTTTATAACAAATAAACATTTATTTATGTTATGTTATAGCGGGTCCAAGTCAAACCATATCGGTAGGGTTGGAGAGAGGCTTGAGCGCCTTTTTTCAGGAACTCGTGCGTTCTGGTCTCTCGCCAAAGCTATCGAAGGCAATTGCTGCAGACCATCATTCTCATCTCTGCACGTGGGGGGAGAATCATTGGCGCACGACGCAAAGGAAAAAGCTCAGCTTTTGGGTAAATTCTTTGCGTCAAATTCGACATTGGATGGCGGGGGCGTAAGCGGCCGGTTCTGCCATGGCACGGGTGTAATGCCGGATATTCGGTTTCACCAATGCTCGGTACGATTGGCGCTCATGTCTCTTGACATCCATAAGTCGAGTGGGTCTGACGAAATTCCACCCATTATGTTAAAGTTGTGCGCTTTAGAGTTGGCACCAGTCTTAACACGTCTTTTTCAGCTCTCATACTCTTCAGGCGTAGTCCCGAAATTATGGAAGACAGCTTTGGTCCACCCGATCCCTAAAAAGGTGATCGCACAAATCTGTCCAATTACAGACCGATAGCCACAACTTCCCTCTTATAAAATTATTTAATCATCTATTAACTGCCAGCTCCTTCGGTACTTGAAGGATTATCAGCTTCTTAGTGACCGACAGTACGGTTTCCGTAAGGGCCAGTCCGCTGGTGATCTCCTAGTTTACCTGTTGGGCACAGGCGATTGAGTCCAAGGGGGCGATTTTAGTCAGTTTGGACGTAGCGAAGTCCTTCGATCGCGTTTGGCATAAAGGGCTTTTTTCGAAGCTGCCTTCCTAATGAGCTTCCCGAGAACCTGTGTAAATGGGTATCCAGCTTCCTTGCAGACAGAAGCATAAAGGTCGCGGCGACGGTGAATACTCTGATTGCTTGTCTGTGAATGCTGGTGTCCCTCACTCTGTTCCTCCTACATATCAATCATATGTTGGATGACAGCAGGGGCACGCCTCTTACCCTGGCCGTGCTAACATTTCTTGGGAAAAAGTCATCGAGAGTCGAAACAGACTTGTCTGAAATCGAGACTTCTTTAGAGAGAATCTCAGATTGGGGTAGACTTTACTTGGTTAAATTTAACAGCACAAAGACACGGGTCTACGTGTGCACAGCTAAAAAGTATAAATAAGTTGACCGGTACATGAAATTATTTCAGGAACGTTATGGGAATCCAATTAAACCGATTTGTTTCATTACCTTACACGCAATGTATCGCTACCACCGCAAACGCACGCAGCGAACGGCAGCGCTTTTAGTATTATTACTTTACACTATGGGCAGCGCCGCGACTTTACGTTCAGACAAACGGTCGCGCTCGCGCACGTTTTAATAACAATAAATTATTATTTAAAAGATAGCCGCATTACTTACAAAAGACAATGTAATAATCGCGCTCGCGCCACGTTTTAATAACAATAAATTATTATTTAAAATATAGCTGCATTACTTACAAAAAAAAATTTAACAATCATAACATGGTAACTGATAAATGATAAAAAAAGAAAAATGCGTAGGTACCTTAGAATCGCTCCGGTTTCCGGCTCTGGAAAGCATTTGTGATGCGGTCTCGCATTTCGTACTCACTTGCACACGCACTCACAAACACTTTTTCTTTTACGTAACCCCACAAAAAGGGGTCCAAATGGGTTAGGTCTGGGGATCGTGCTGGCCACGGTTGCGGTCCAAACCTACCTAAACTACGTTTAAATAGGAAAGCACTGGTAAGTGATAGAGTCTCGTTACGTTAGCGAAACAATTCCAAAATCCACGTAGGTATTGGTCTTCCGGCGCCTTTTTGTCTGGGAACAATGGGCTGGTTTTCTAGCAAGCGTTGATAGTCACCAGTAATTATCCTGGAGTCTGATGGATGCCGACGGTCAGGATACCTACACTACTACAACACATTATCATCTCCCCATAATCACGCGCGCTAAACGTACCTAGGTAGTAATTTCGCACAATTTCTACAACAAAACTTCACTACACTTCACACACTACATAACTAATAAAACTTTACAACACTACTTATAACAAAACTTTTAAGCCGAATGCGCGAGCGATCCGTGCCCTCACACGCTCGCGGTACACAAACAATAACATCGCAGCAAGGCACAATGGCGACTGCATGTGATGAGACACACACAAACATAAATCTGTTGTTGCCAATTACACGAAAATTACAAAATTTCGGGGTAAAAAATAAAAAATTATGCATGGTCGTAATTTATCATTCTGTTATTTTTTGTAGAGAAATGAATTGATTAAATCAATTTAATTCTAATTTCATTGTTTAGTTAATTTAGAATAATAAAAGTGCAGTGTGATAGAAAGCTGTGCTTCCATTCCAGGGAGATTGTGTTTAATTTCTGGCTCGACTATCAATTCATGGCTATTGTGAAGCCATGTAAAAATCTGTAAGTAGTTTAAAAACTAGCCAGTAATCGCTTAAAAAGAACAATCAATTAATAAATTAGGTAGTATTTGTAAATGCTTTAAAATTAAAACTAGACTAATCTTTATTTATTTCTTATTCAATTTATGTGCGCGACAAGATTTTCATTAATTGATTAATGAAAATCTCATCAACGTAATTATGAATGCAAAGGAGTTCTCAAGTTTTAGATAAATTTCGCTAGTTCTAACATTTTCGTTTACTACCTGAGGTAACAAAAGTTAAAAATTGGCAACACTGGTTCAATCGGGCAAACATTGTGCAAAGAATCGGGGAGACGCGGAGGCGGGGCGATAGAAAGGGACGCAGCTATTCTGTATGTTGGACGGGATCGTAGGTATGTATACCTACGGCGCGCGGCGCGGCGATCGGCGCGGTGGGGCGCCGAGCCGCTGCGCCGTGACCGCGGTGCGGTGAGTTCAAACGACTCGCGCTAGGTAGAAATTGAACAGCTGATTTCATGCGTAGTTCTTTAGAGAATTCACACAACCATTGCGTATTTTTTTGTTTTAGCTGTGTTATTTACATTAATGTTATTATTCATACATAGAATGTAATTATACATTGAAATAGAGGTGTAGAAACTGAAAAAACGAAAAAAAAATTGAAAATTTTCCTGAAAGATTTTTCACTGGAATATGATTCAGAATAAGGAGCTGAATGCACCCTTCACCGGGGTGTTGCCAACTTTTGTGTGGTGATCTTCCTTTTTCAGCGTCAGTCTTCGCTACAAGCGCCCTGCTATGCGTAGCATGTCATGGGTCGCTTACGCGGGGTCAACATCTTCAGTCCTCGAATCACCTACACGTCGCCGTGCCCGGTGAAGAGTATCGTTACTCCCTCCTGTGGCCCCATTTCTGATATTGGCAGACTTTACCACCACTGTTGCGAAGTCGATAAGCTCTGCCCTGCATCTTCTGTCCGCGATCAGCCCCGACAAATTTGGCAGCGTTACTTTTTTATTTAGTTTACCGTTTATTACCGTTAGCAGGACGCAGGATGGGCTCTCCTTGCACTTAAAACGCACTAGGTATTCCGAGAACCCACCGTGCCCCGTCAACGCCTGCGCCAGCTCCTTGGTCATGACGAGGCGTTTAACTGTTTTGTAGGCATCCACGACATTTGGGAAGAACAGCTTTGTGATTGATGCCGTGGCGCCGGTCCGATACCTGCGGTCCCATTCACCGAGAGACTCCTGGCGTATCATTTTCTTGGCGATGGAGACCGGGCACAGGTCATAGTCCGGCTTTCTTTTAAACCCCAGGACTGCTTCCTTCGCCAGTACGTCTGCACGCTCATTGCCCTCCAATCCCGCATGTGCCTTTATCCAGAACAAGGAGACACTCTTGTTCTGTTGTGCGCAACGACGCAGAGTGTCTCTGGTTTCTACTGCTAGTGGGTGAAGGGCGCTGTGATTCGCGACCGTCTGCAGGGCCGCCATGGAGTCGCTGTAAATCGCGTGCGAGATGTTCTTCCCTTTGAGGACCTCTTCCGCGGCCTTCCTCATGGCTAAGAGTTCCGCCTGGTAGACGGTGCAGTATGACGGCAGCACAAATTTCCGAGCTTTGGTCTCTGTCTCCTGGCTCCATATCGAGACTGCCGCTCCGACCTTCCCTTCAATTTTGCTGCCGTCGGTGAAAATGCGAATTTCGTAGTCGCTGTGACTTCGGTAGTGTTCCTCGTCCACCAGGCGTCTCAATTCCATCTCAGTTTGCTCGGACAGGTGGGGGCTTTCTATTGCCGGCGCCATCCGCTCGATCTCCCGGTCCCCGAGCGCTGACAAGCGCGACCCCCTCTTTGCCTCGTATAGGGTAGAGGCCTCTCCCACGCGGATGTCGAGGGGCAGTATGCCAGCCAGCACCAATGCTGAGTTCAAGGAGACGGTGCGGTACGCTCGACACAACTTTTGGGCGAAGCTTCGCTGGACCGCGTTGAGCTGCTTCTGCACCCCCTGCTTTTTGGCTGCCGGCGCCCAAGCCGTGGAGTGTCATACTTCAGTTTGCGCGTGACAGTCATAGCTGTGGTCTTGTGAGGCGCAAATCTGAGTTTGTTTCTGACACCCCTCACCCGGACATTCTCGAGGGCGGCGTTGGCCTGTCGTTCAATTTCGGTGGCCGTGTCCCCATCAAATACCATCACGACGTCATCGGCGAAGGCTTGGCACCTATACTCCTCGCGCTCCATGCTCTTCAACAGTGGGTCCAGAACCAGATTCCACATTATGGGGTACAGGCCTCCGATGGAGGCCTGTACGCAGCCCTTTTCCGTTTCCCGTCTGTGCTCCACGCCAAGGTATCTCACCACCACCGCTCAGGTAACTGTCTATTACCCTCCTCAAATTCACTGGACACTTTTCCTCAGCTAGTCTCAGTCTTATCGCCGGCCACCATGCGCTGTCGAAGGCGCCCTCTATATCCAGAGACACGATTACAATCAGCTTCTTCTCGTCTAGCTTCGATCGGACGTGCTGGATTAGGTCGTAGAGGGAGTCCTCGGTGCTTCTTTGCGGCATGAAGCCGTACTGGCGAGTAATCTACCTAAGCAGCAGGTGAAACTTGAGTCGGGTAACCAGCATCTTTTCTTTCGTACACATTCCCCAGTACAGGCAACAGCCCAATCGGCCTGTAAGACTTTGGGGTGGTGTAGGTATCCTTCCCTGGTTTTCTGAGGATTACCACAGCAGCCTCTTTCCATGAGGATAGGTTAGGTTAGGTTAGGTTAGGTTAGGTTAGGTTAGGTTAGGTTGGGGGTCCCCCCACAGCGTTGACTTCCTCGTAGTGACCCCTGGGCAACGTCGCGCCTGACCACCGTAACGGAGTGGCAGGCCGGCGGCTAACGAACGCTGTGAATCGGTTGCTTAAGTTGTCGTGAGCTCTCGATATTGTTGGTGGCAATGCCACAACCCTTGAGGGACGCCTCCGGGCGTTTTCTCCCAAAAGGCCCTTCTCAGGGCCAACTTAAAGGCCCTTCTCAGGGCCAACCCAAGTCCCGGGATGCTTCGGCATCGGAGACCAGCCGCGCACCATCTGCGGCAAGTTTGTTACGAGGCGGTGACATGGTGTCGGACTTATCTGACAACGAGTCGGTTTTGAGTGGCACGACTGGCGGTTCTACACGCCAGTCCAGAAAGCGGGCCTTCCTCAGGCAGGACTCGAGAGGCTCTCCGGACCAAGCGGAGAAGCCCCCAAAGCGGGCGGTTGTACAGGCGGACCTGGAGGAGAGGATCGCTTCAAAAGAACAGCGGACCCGAACCACCAGAGCCAAGGCTGGCTACGGCGCCTCCAGCGTCCTCTACGCGGACCACTCCGTAGAGGAAATGGAGCGCATGGCTCTTGAGGACCAGGAGGAGATCTTGGAGGTGGCATCCAAGTCCTCCAATCTGAAAGGGACCTTTCAGAAGGCCCTGAAATGCCGGGCAGCGAGCTTGCTCGGCATCGTAAAGGAGTTGGCGCAGCGCACCACCTCCGACGAAACGCGGCAACTGCAGGCGAAGGTGGATCGCCTGCAAAAAGAGGTGTCGGCGCTGCACGCGCGCGTTGCCGAGCTCATGGCCCGGCCTGAGGGGACGTCGGAAGGTCCAGCGTCAATGCTCGCCCCCTCGAACCTTGAGGATATAATCCGCAAGGTCATCATGGAGGAGAGGGCTTTCACCAGGGCCTGCTTCGCGGGCATAGAGGACCGGCTTCTGCCAGAAAAGCGGCTCCGCCCTCCGCTCGCATCGGATAGGGTGCCTGAGAGGACCCCTGGCGCACCGGGTCCTTCAACGGCCCCAGCCCAGCGGGAGCAACCCAAGGGCAAAGGAAAGGGTAAGGGCAAGAAGACCACCCCGGCCGCCCCGACTGCCCAGACAGCCCCTCAAACCCTACCTAGGGAGGACCCACTCCTTCCCTCCACCACCCCTTCTAACCAGCCGTGGGTGAAGGTGGTGTCGAGGAAGAAGAAGGGGAAGAAGTCGGCCCCCAAGCCCCCTGCAGTCAAGCCTGCAGCCGCAGTGGAAAAGAGGAAGAAACTCCCTCTTCCTCCAAAAACCGCAGCCGTGGTGGTCACGTTGACCCCAGAGGCAGCACAGCGAGGGGAGACGTACGAGTCTGTGTTGAGGCGGGCTCGTACCAACGTTGACCCCGCGCAACTCGGAGCGGGTAGGGTCACGTGCCGGAAGACCCAAACGGGGGCTCGTATCTTCGAGTTCTCCGGGGCCCAAGGTGGAACCAAGGCGGAACTCTTTGCGGCGAAGCTCAGAGAGGCTGTCGCAGACACGGCCAAGGTCTTGAGGCCGGTGAAATGTGTGGCTCTTGAGGTGACCGATCTCGACGACACAGTCACCCAAGAAGAGGTAGTAACCGCGGTTGCGGCGGCGGGGGGCTGCGCCGTCGAATCGATCAAGGGCCGCGCCATTAGACCAGGCCGCGGGGGTATGGGCACGATGCGATTGGAGTGCCCCATCGCGTGTGCCAAGGCGGTCCTCGCCAAGGGTCGCCTGCCAGTGGGGCTTAGCTCGGGTGGTGTCCGAGCGCTTGAGGACGAGCCGATGCGCTGTTTTAAGTGCTTCGGCATCGGTCACACCCGGGCTCTTTGTCCGTCGTCTGCCGAGCGCAAGGAGCTGTGTTTCCGCTGCGGTAAGGAGGGGCATAGGTCGGCCACCTGCAGGGCTACTGCTCCGCATTGCGCTGTGTGTGCTGCCAACGGTCGTCCATCTGACCACGTGATGACAGGAAGGAAATGCCGTCCTCCCCTAAAGAAGGGCAAAGCGCAGGCGCCGATGCGACCTGCCACTACTGCTGCCGCCACTGAAGCCCCAGTTCCAGTGCTGGTCACCGAGGGAAGTGCCATGAACACGGATTAATGGCTGGGCAACTAAGACGTGTTCTTCAGGCGAACACCAATCACTGTAGAGCGGCCCAGGACCTGCTGGTCCAAACCTTTGCGGAATGGTTGGTGGACGTGGTGGTGGTCGCCGAGCCGTATTCTGTCCCTGGCAGCTGGTTGGGTGACGATAACGGTTCGGTTGCACTGGTGGCGCGGTCTTCCACGGACTCCCCTCCCCTCTCGCTCTTAGAGAGGGGACCGGGATACGTGGCCGCCGCGTGGGGAGACATAGCCTTCGTAGGGGTGTATTTCTCCCCAAACCGCCCTCTATCGGAGTTCGAAAACTTCCTCAACACCCTGGCCAGGGTGGCAGGTAGGGTGGCGCAGCGGCGGGTGCTGGTTGTGGGCGACTTCAACGCCAAGTCTGTGGCATGGGGTAACCCGACTACCGATGCTCGTGGACGCGAGGTGGAGACCTGGTCCGTCTCGTCCGGTCTGTCCCTCCTAAATAGAGGCACAGTCCATACCTGCGTGCGGCGGGAAGGTGGCTCCATCGTGGACCTCGCCTTCGCCTCCCCTTCTTTGGCGGCTTGTATAGTGGAATGGCGGGTGGAGCTGGTGGAGACGTTGTCTGATCACAGATACGTACGGTTCGACATCTCCACACAGGGCTCTCCAAGGGCGCGCGAGGACCGGTCGCATTTCCCGCGCTGGGCGCTGACCCGCCTGGACCGGGAGGCCGCAGCGGAGGCGGCGTTCGTCCAAGACTGGCTGTCGTCTCCTGTCAACGTCCACGATGTGGATACCACGGCGGTCCAGTTGAGGGACTCCCTGACCGAGGTGTGCAATTCTAGCATGCCTCGGTCCCACCGCCCACCTCCTCGACGCGCCGTTTACTGGTGGTCGGAGGAGTTGTCGGAGCTACGGGCCGCATGTGTGAGGGCCAGGCGGGCTTACACAAGGAGCCGGCGGCGGCGCCTCCGCGATCTAACCAACGAGGACCGCCTCTACGCGGCCTATGTGGAGGCGAAGAGGGAGCTGACGGCCAGAATGGGCGCAGCACAGGATCGCGCGAGGGAGGAGATGGCTGAGGGCCTAGACGCTGATCCCTTTGGGAGGCCGTACAGGGCGGCGCGCAACAAACTGCGCCCGTACGGCCCTCCATTGTCCGAGACCCTTGAGCCGTTGTTGCTGGATGGGGTTGTCCAGTCCCTGTTTCCGCGCAGGGACAGCAACTTCGCTCCGCCGGTCATGAGCGCCACGCGGGGTACGGCTGCATCTGTCGCAGAGGAGGTCCCTCCGGTGACGGAGGACGAGCTAGAGAGGGCGGTCTTCTGCCTCCGGGGGAAAAAGACGGCTCCAGGTCCGGACGGCGTCCCCGCAAAGGTGGTGGCCATTGCCGCGTCTCAGATGGGGGAAAGGTTTCGGGACCTGTTCAGTTCTTGCCTGACGTGTGGGAGGTTCCCGAAAGCTTGGAAGGAGGGCCAATTGTGCCTTCTTCGGAAGGAAGGGCGGCCGGTGGATTCCCCATCGGCATACCGACCCATCGTCTTGCTGGATGAGGTCGGTAAAATGTTCGAGCGGATCCTCGCCGCCCGCATCAACAAACACCTGTGCACAATTGGCCCGGACCTGTCGGACGCCCAGTTCGGCTTTCGAGCTGAACGCTCGACTGTCGACGCCCTGTCCCGACTCAAGGGGCAGGCGAGGGAGGCGATGGATGCGGGGGATGGATTGTTGGCTGTGTCATTCGACATATCCAATGCCTTCAACTCCATTCCCCACTCCACCATTCTTGAGGCGCTCCGCTTTCACGGGGTGCCTCCTTATTTGCGGGATCTCTTGGCGGACTACCTGCGGGACCGCACTGTCCTTCTGGTGGACAAGTCTGGCCAGCTGCGAAGGTACCGCGTCGAGTCCGGTGTTCCGCAGGGCTCTGTTCTAGGACCACTCCTGTGGAACATCGGGTTCGACTGGCTCTTGCGGGGCAACCTCCCCCGTGGCACGTCTGTCATCTGCTATGCAGACGACACGCTCCTCACTGCCCGGGGGAGAAATTTCGGAGAGGCGGCCAGCTCGGCTTCGGCGGGTGGCTCAAGGGTGGTAGAGAGGGTCTCCCGTCTAGGACTGACAGTAGCGCTGCACAAGACTGAGGCCGTGTTCTTCCACGGGTCCCGGCAACGCCAACCGCCTGACGCACACATTCACGTGGAGGGTGTCCGTATTGGGGTGCAGGCCCAGATGAAGTACCTGGGCCTAGTCCTCGATAGCAAGTGGCGCTTCAGCGCGCACTTCAGTGGACTATCGACACGCCTATTGAGGACTGCGGGCGCCCTCTCGTGGCTCCTCCCAAACCTTGGGAGACCTGGAGACCAATGCCGGCATCTATACGCCGGCATTCTCAAGAGCATGGCCCTATATGGGGCACCTATCTGGGCGGACTCACTGTGCAGACGGGAGAACGTCGCCGCCATCCGCAGGCCACAAAGGGCCATTGCACAGCGGGTGGCGAGGGCATATCGCACAGTGGGTTTCGCAGCGGCGTGCGCTCTGGCGGGAACCCCTCCTTGGGAACTCGAGGCATGGGTGCTCGCCAGAGTGTACGACTGGACTGCGGAGCAGAGGGCGCTCAACCGTTCTCCAGGGCCTAGGGAACGGGAAAATGTGCGGGAAGAGGTGAGGGAGGCCATCACCCGGCACTGGGCTGAGGAACTCGCCTCCGCAGAGTTTGGTCGCCGGACGTTGGACGCCATCGGGCCCGTCCTGATCGACTGGCTCGATCGGCAGCACGGCTGCCTGTCGTTTCGCTTGGTGCAGGTCCTGTCCGGGCATGGTTGCTTCGGATCGTACCTGCACCGAATAGGGAGGGAGGAGTCGCCACAATGCCACCACTGTGGCGCCGCGGTGGATACTGCAGAGCACACCCTAGAGGTGTGCCCATCGTGGGAAGAACCCCGCCGCGCCTTGGTGGCAGCGGTTGGGGACGACCTCTCGCTCCCCAGCGTCATAACATCCATGCTGGGGAGTGAGGAGGCATGGGCAGCGGTGGCCTCCTTCTGTGAGGACGTCATGTCACAGAAGGAGGCGGCGGAGCGCATGCGGGAAGAAGATCCTCTCGCAGCGCCGCTCCGCCAACGACGAAGGGGCGCACGAAGACGGCGTTTACTACGTCCGTCCTCATCTGCTCCAGGGGGTGATCAGCGGGCGACAAGCGCGGGGGCGCAAGCGCCTGCATCGCACGAATCACCCGTGCTCCGGCCATCATAAAGGCTCCTCCCTGCTAGGGGGGATTTGAGGGGCCTGCCATGAGGCGGGCAGTCGCCGGTGGGGGACTGGACGTCATGGATTCCCAGACCCCCTCCACTCAGGCGAGGCCGGAGTGCCACTGGGTTTTTTAGTGGGTATACCGGGAACGACTTTACCGGGGAGTCCCACATAACCCTCTCCCGTCCCTCGACGGGAAGGGTATGCGTAATAGCATTTTTCCCAGTGCCGAAAAAAAAAAAAAAAAAAAAAAAAAAAAAAAAAAAAAAAAGGTTAGGTTAGGTTGGGGGTCCCCCCACAGCGTTGACTTCCTCGTAGTGACCCCTGGGCAACGTCGCGCCTGACCACCGTAACGGAGTGGCAGGCCGGCGGCTAACGAACGCTGTGAATCGCTTGCTTTAATTGTCGTGAGCTTCCGATATTGTTGGTGGCAATGCCACAACCACTGAGGGACGCCTCCGGGCGTTTTCTCCCCAAAGGCCCTTCTCAGGGCCAACCCAAAGGCCCTTCTCAGGGCCAACCAAAAGGCCCTTCTCAGGGCCAAACTAAATCCCGGGATGCTTCGGCATCAGAGACCAGCCGCGCACCATCTGCGGCGAGTCTAGCACGTGGTAGTGACATCGTGTCGGACTTTTCCGACAACGAGTCGATTTTGAGTGGCACGACTTGCGGTTCCACACGCCAGTCAAGAAAGCGGGCCTTCCTTAGGCAGGACTCCATAGGCTCTCCGGACCAAACGGAGAAGCCTGCGAAGCGGGCGGTGATTCAGGCTGACTTGGAAGAGAGGATCTCTTCCAACGAACAACGTGCGAGAACCACCAGAGCCAAGGCTGGCTACGGCGCCTCCAGCGTCCTCTACGCGGACCACTCCGTAGAGGAAATGGAGCGCATGGCTCTGGAGGATCAGCAGGAGATTCTGGAGGTGGCCTCCAAGTCCTCCAATTTGAAGGGGACCTTCCAGAAGGCCCTGAAATGCCGGGCAGCGAGCTTGCTCGGCATCGTCAAGGAGTTGGCACAGCGCACCACCTCCGACGAAACGCGGCAACTGCAGGCGAAAGTGGATCGCCTGCAAAAAGAGGTGTCGGCGCTGCACGCGCGCGTTGCCGAGCTCATGGCCCGGCCTGAGGGGACATCGGAAGGTCCAGCGTCGATGCCCGCCCCCTCCAACCTTGAGGAAATCATCCGCAAGGTCGTAATGGAGGAGAGGGCCTTCACCAGGGCCTGCTTCGCAGGAATAGAGGACCGGCTACTTCCGGAGAAGCGGCTTCGCCCTCCACTCGCGGCGGATAAGGTATCCGAGAGGACCCCTAGCGCACCGGGTCCTTCAACGGCCCCAGCCCAGCGGGAGTCCAAGGGCAAGGGAAAGGGTAAGGGGAAGAAGACCACCCCGGCCGCCCCGACTGCCCAGACGGTCCCTCAGGACCTTCCGAGGGAGGACCCACTGCTGCCCTCCACCACCCCTTCCAACCAGCCGTGGGTGAAGGTGGTGTCGAAGAAGCGGAAGGGGAAGAAGAAAGTGGCCCCCAAGCCTCCTGCAGCCAAACCTGCAGCCGCAGCGGAGAAGAGGAAGAAACTCCCTCTTCCTCCGAAATCCGCAGCCGTAGTGGTCACGCTGACCCCTGAAGCAGAGGAGCGAGGGGAGACGTACGAGTCCGTACTACGACGGGCTCGCACTAACGTCGACCCTACGCAACTCGGGGCGGGCAGGGTCACGTGCCGAAGGACCCAAACGGGGGCTCGTATCTTTGAGTTCTCCGGGGCTCAAGGCGGCACCAAGGCGGACCTCTTTGCCTCGAAATTGAGAGAGGCTGTCGCGGACACGGCCAAGGTCGTGAGGCCGGTCAAATGTGTGGCACTCGAGGTGACCGATCTCGACGACTCGGTCACGCAAGAAGAGGTGGTAGCCGCGGTTGCGGCGGTGGGAGGCTGCGCCGTCGAGTTGGTCAAGGGTCGCACCATCAGACCAGGCCGCGGGGGTATGGGCACGATGCGTTTGGAGTGCCCCATCGCAAGTGCCAAGGCAGTCCTCGCCAAGGGTCGCCTGCCAGTGGGGCTTAGCTCGGGTGGGGTCCGAGCGCTTGAGGACGAGCCGATGCGCTGTTTCAAGTGCTTCGGCATCGGCCACACCCGGGCTCTCTGTCCGTCATCTGCCGAGCGCAAGGAGCTCTGCTTCCGCTGCGGAAAAGAGGGGCACAGGTCGGCCACCTGCAAGGCAACTGCTCCGCATTGCGTCGTGTGTGCGGCCAATGGTCGTCCAGCCGACCATGTGATGACGGGCAGGAAGTGCCGCCCACCCACAAAGAAGGGCAAAGTCCAGGCGCCACAGCGACCTGCCACTGCTGCCGCCGTCACTGAAACCCCAGTTCCAGTGCCGGCCTCCGAGGGAAGTGCCATGAACACCGACTAATGGCTGGACATCGTCGACGTGTTCTACAGGCAAACACCAACCACTGCAGAGCGGCCCAGGACCTGCTGGTCCAAACCCTTGCGGAGTGGTTGGTGGACGTGGCGGTTGTCGCCGAGCCGTACTCTGTCCCTGGCAGCTGGCTGGGTGACGATAGCGGTTCGGTTGCACTGGTGACGCGGTCTTCCACGGACTCCCCTCCCCTCTCGCTCTTAGAGAGGGGACCGGGATACGTGGCCGCCGCGTGGGGAGACATAGCCCTCGTAGGGGTGTATTTCTCCCCAAACCGCCCTCTCTCGGAGTTCGAGAACTTCCTGGACCTTCTCGGCAGTGTGGCAGATAGAGTGGCGCAGCGGCGGGTCCTTGTCGTGGGCGACTTTAACGCCAAGTCAGTGTCATGGGGCAACCCGACCACCGATGCACGAGGACGCGAGGTGGAGACCTGGTCCGTCTCATCCGGACTGTCCCTTCTAAACAGAGGCACAGTCCACACCTGCGTGCGGCGGGAGGGGGGCTCCATCGTGGACCTCGCCTTCGCCTCCCCTTCTTTGGCGGTCTGCGTAGTAGACTGGCGGGTGGAGCGGGTGGAGACTTTGTCTGACCACCGATATGTGCGGTTCGACATCTCCACCCAGGGCTCTCCTAGGGCGCGCGAGGTTCGGTCGCATTTCCCGCGGTGGGCGCTTACCCGCCTGGACCGGGAAGCTGCAGCGGAGGCGGCGTTCGTCCAGGACTGGCTGTCGCCACCTGTCGACGTCCACGATGTGGATGCCACGGCAGCCCAGTTGAGGGACTCCCTGACCGAGGTTTGCAACTCTTGCATGCCTCGGTCCCACCGTCCACCTCCTCGACGCGCCGTTTACTGGTGGTCAGAGGAATTGGTGGAGCTACGGACCGCATGTGTGAGAGCCAGGCGGGCCTACACCAGGAGCCGGCGGCGGCGTAACCGAGACCTCGTCAATGAGGATCGCCTTTACGCAGCCTACGTGGAGGCAAAGAGGGAGCTGACGGCCCGAATGGGCTCAGCACAGGATCGCGCGAGGGAGGAGATGGCCGAGGGCCTAGACGCTGATCCCTTTGGTAGGCCGTACAGGGCGGCGCGCAACAAACTGCGCCCGTACGGCCCCCCAGTGTCAGAGACCCTCGAGCCGTCGTTGCTGGAGGAGGTAGTCCAGTCCCTGTTTCCGCGCAGGGACAGCAACTTCGCTCCGCCTGTGATGAGCGCCCCACGGGTTATGGCTCCATCGGTCGAGGAGGAAGTCGATCCAGTGACGGTTGATGAGTTGGAGAGGGCAGCGTTCTGCCTCCGGGGGAAGAAGACAGCCCCAGGTCCGGACGGCGTCCCCGCAAAAGTGGTGGCCATCACCGCCTTCCAGATGGGGGAAAGATTTCGGGACCTCTTCAGTGCGTGTCTGACGCGTAAGAGGTTCCCGAAGCCATGGAAGGAGGGCCAATTGTGCCTCCTTCGGAAGGAAGGGCGGCCGGTTGACTCCCCATCGGCATACCGACCCATCGTCTTGCTGGATGAGGTCGGCAAAATGTTCGAGCGGATCATCGCCGCCCGCATCAACAAACACTTGAGCACAATTGGCCCGGACCTGTCGGACGCACAGTTCGGCTTTCGAGCTGAACGCTCGACTGTCGACGCCCTCTCCCGACTCAAGGGGCAGGCGAGGGAGGCGATGGATGCGGGGGATGGATTGTTGGCGGTGTCATTCGACATATCCAACGCCTTCAACTCCATTCCCCACTCCACCATTCTTGAGGCGCTCCGCTTTCACGGGGTGCCTCCTTATTTGCGGGAGCTCTTGGCGGACTACCTGCGGGACCGCACTGTCCTTCTGGTGGACAAGTCTGGCCAGCTGCGAAGGTACCGCGTCGAGTCCGGTGTTCCGCAGGGCTCTGTTCTAGGACCACTCCTGTGGAACATCGGGTTCGACTGGCTCTTGCGGGGCAACCTCCCCCGTGGCACGTCTGTCATCTGCTATGCAGACGACACGCTCCTCACTGCCCGGGGGAGAAATTTCGGAGAGGCGGCCAGCTTGGCTTCGGCGGGTGGTTCAAGGGTGGTAGAGAGGGTCTCCCGCCTAGGGCTGACGGTGGCGCTGCACAAGACCGAGGCAGTGTTCTTCCACGGGTCCCGGCAACGCCAACCGCCTGACGCGCACATTCACGTGGAGGGTGTCCGCATTGGGGTGCAGGCCCAGATGAAGTACCTGGGCCTAGTCCTCGATAGCAAGTGGCGCTTCAGCGCGCATTTCAGTGGGCTATCGACACGCCTATTGAGGACTGCGGGCGCCCTCTCGTGGCTCCTCCCTAACCTCGGGAGACCTGGCGACCAGTGCCGGCGTCTATACGCCGGCATTCTGAAGAGCATGGCCCTATACGGGGCACCTATCTGGGCGGACTCACTGTGCAGACGGGAGAACGTCGCCGCCATCCGCAGGCCACAAAGGGCCATTGCACAGCGGGTGGCGAGGGCATATCGCACAGTGGGTTTCGCAGCGGCGTGCGCTCTGGCGGGTACCCCTCCTTGGGAGCTCGAGGCATGGGTGCTCGCCAGAGTGTACGACTGGACGGCGGAGCAGAGGGCGCTCAACCGGTCCCCGGCCCTTGGGGAACGGGAAAATGTGCGGGAAGAGGTGAGGGAGGCCATCACTCGGCACTGGGCTGAGGAACTCGCCTCCGCAGAGTTTGGTCGCCGGACGTTGGACGCCATCGGGCCCGTCCTGATCGACTGGCTCGATCGGCAGCACGGCTGCCTGTCGTTTCGCTTGGTGCAGGTCCTGTCCGGGCATGGTTGCTTCGGATCGTACCTGCACCGAATAGGGAGGGAGGAGTCGCCACAATGCCACCACTGTGGCGCCGCGGTGGACTCTGCAGAGCATACCTTAGAGGTGTGCCCATCGTGGGACGAACCCCGCCGCGCCCTGGTGGCAGCGGTCGGGAACGACCTCTCGCTCCCCAGCGTCATAACATCCATGCTGGGGAGTGAGGAGGCATGGGCAGCGGTGACCTCCTTCTGTGAGGACGTCATGTCACAGAAGGAGGCGGCGGAGCGCATGCGGGAAGAAGATCCTCTCGCAGCGCCGCTCCGCCAGCGAAGAAGGGGCGGACGAAGACGGCGTACACAACGTCCGTCGTCACCTGCTCCAGGGGGTGATCAGCGGGCGACAAGCGCGGGGGCGCAAGCGCCAGCATCGCACGCATCACCCGTGCTCCGGCCATCATAAAGGCTCCTCCCTAGGGGGGAATTGAGGGGCCTGCCATGAGGCGGGCAGTCGCCGGTGGGGGACTGGACGTCATGGATTCCCAGACCCCCTCCACTCAGGCGAGGCCGGAGTGCCACTGGGTTTTTTAGTGGGTATACCGGGAACGACTTTACCGGGGAGTCCCACATAACCCTCTCCCGTCCCCCGACGGGAAGGGTATGCGTAATAGCATTTTTCCCAGTGCCGCAAAAAAAAAAAAAAAAAAAGGTTAGGTTAGGTTGGGGGTCCCCCCACAGCGTTGACTTCCTCGTAGTGACCCCTGGGCAACGTCGCGCCTGACCACCGTAACGGAGTGGCAGGCCGGCGGCTAACGAACGCTGTGAATCGGTTGCTTAAGTTGTCGTGAGCTCTCGATATTGTTGGTGGCAATGCCACAACCCTTGAGGGACGCCTCCGGGCGTTTTCTCCCAAAAGGCCCTTCTCAGGGCCAACCCAAAGGCCCTTTTCAGGGCCAACCCAAAGGCCCTTCTCAGGGCCAATCCAAGTCACGGGATGCATCTGCATCTGAGACCAGCCGCGCACCATCTGCGGCGAGTCTCACTCGAGGCTGCGACATCGTGTCGGACCTTTCTGACACTGAGTCCATCGTAAGTGGTACGAACTGTGGTTCGACTCGCCAGTCGAGGAAGAGGGCGTTCCTGAGGCAGGACTCCAGAGGCTCTCCAGACCAAGCGGAGAAGCCTCCAAAGCGGGCGGTTATTCAGGCGGACTTGGAGGAGAGAATCGCCGCCAAAGAGCAGCGGACCCGAACCACTAGAGCCAAGGCTGGCTACGGCGCCTCCAGCGTCCTCTACGCGGACCATTCCGTAGAGGAAATGGAGCGCATGGCTCTGGAGGATCAACTTGAGATCTTGGAGGTGGCTTCCAAGTCCTCCAATCTGAAAGGGACCTTTCAGAAGGCCCTGAAATGCCGGGCAGCGAGTTTGCTCGGCATCGTAAAGGAGTTGGCGCAGCGCACCACCTCCGACGAAACGCGGCAACTGCAGGCGAAGGTGGATCGCCTGCAGAAAGAGGTGTCGGCGTTGCACGCGCGCGTTGCCGAGCTCATGGCCCGGCCCGAGGGGACATCGGAAGGTCCAGCGCTGATGCCCGCCCCCTCGAACCTTGAGGATATTATCCGCAAGGTAGTAATGGAGGAGAGGGCATTCACCAGGGCCTGCTTCGCGGGCATCGAGGACCGGCTACTTCCGGAGAAGCGGCTTCGCCCTCCACTCGCGGCGGATAAGGTATCCGAGAGGACCCCTAGCGCACCGGGTCCATCAACGGCCCCAGTCCAGCGGGAGTCCAAGGGCAAGGGAAAGGGTAAGGGGAAGAAGGCCACCCCGGCCGCCCCGACTGCCCAGACGGTCCCTCAGGACCTTCCGAGAGAGGACCCACTCCTGCCCTCAACCACCCCATCCAACCAGCCTTGGACAAAGGTGGTGCCGAGGAAGCGGAAGGGGAAGAAGAAAGTGGCCCCCAAGCCCCCTGCAGCCAAGCCTGCAGCCGCAGTGGAAAAGAGGAAGAAACTCCCTCTTCCTCCGAAAAGTGCAGCCGTAGTGGTCACGTTGACCCCAGAGGCAGCAGAGCGAGGGGAGACGTACGAGTCCGTGTTGCGGCGGGCTCGTGCCAACGTAGACCCCGCACAACTCGGGGCGGGTAGGGTCACGTGCCGGAAGACCCAAACGGGGGCTCGTATCTTCGAGTTCTCCGGGGCTCAAGGTGGAACCAAGGCGGAACTCTTTGCGGCGAAGCTCAGGGAGGCTGTCGCAGACACGGCCAAGATCGTGAGGCCGGTGAAATGTGTGGCTCTTGAGGTGACTGATCTCGACGACACAGTCACCCATGAAGAGGTGGTAGCCGCGGTTGCGGCGGCGGGGGGCTGCGCCGTCGAATCGATCAAGAGCCGCGCCATTAGACCAGGCCGCGGGGGTATGGGCACGATGCGGTTGGAGTGCCCTATCGCGTGTGCCAAGGCGGTCCTCGCCAAGGGTCGCCTGCCAGTGGGGCTTAGCTCGGGTGGGGTCCGAGCGCTTGAGGACGAGCCGATGCGCTGTTTCAAGTGCTTCGGCATCGGCCACACCCGGGCTCTCTGTCCGTCATCTGCCGAGCGCAAGGAGCTCTGCTTCCGCTGCGGAAAAGAGGGGCACAGGTCGGCCACCTGCAAGGCAACTGCTCCGCATTGCGTCGTGTGTGCGGCCAATGGTCGTCCAGCCGACCATGTGATGACGGGCAGGAAGTGCCGCCCACCCATAAAGAAGGGCAAAGTCCAGGCGCCGGTGCGACCTGCCACTGCTGCCGCCGTCACTGAAACCCCAGTTCCAGTGCCGGCCTCCGAGGGAAGTGCCATGAACACCGACTAATGGCTGGACATCGTCGACGTGTTCTACAGGCAAACACCAACCACTGCAGAGCGGCCCAGGACCTGCTGGTCCAAACCCTTGCGGAGTGGTTGGTGGATGTGGCGGTGGTCGCCGAGCCGTACTCTGTCCCTGGCAGCTGGCTGGGTGACGATAGCGGTTCGGTTGCACTGGTGACGCGGTCTTCCTCGGACTCCCCTCCTCTCTCGCTCTTAGAGAGGGGACCGGGATACGTGGCCGCCGCGTGGGGAGACATAGCCCTCGTAGGGGTGTATTTCTCCCCAAACCGCCCTCTCTCGGAGTTCGAGCACTATCTCGACGGTCTCACCAGAGTGGCAGGTAGAGTGGCGCAGCGGCGGGTGCTTATCGTGGGCGACTTCAACGCCAAGTCGGTGACATGGGGCAACCCGACCACCGATGCACGAGGACGCGAGGTGGAGACCTGGTCCGTCTCATCCGGACTGTCTCTCCTAAATAGAGGCACAGTCCACACCTGCGTGCGGCGGGAGGGGGGCTCCATCGTTGATCTCGCCTTTGCCTCCCCTTCTTTGGCGGCTTGTGTAGTGGACTGGCGGGTGGAGCTTTTGGAGACGTTGTCCGACCACCGATACGTGCGGTTTGACATCTCCACCCAGGACTATCCTGGGGCGCGCGGTGGTCGGTCACACTTCTCGCGGTGGGCGCTCACCCGCCTGGACCGGGAGGCCGCAGCGGAGGCGGCGTTCGTCCAAGACTGGCTGTCGTCTCCTGTCGACGTACACGATGTGGATGCCACGGCAGTCCAGTTGAGGGACTCCCTGACCGAGGTGTGCAATTCTAGCATGCCCCGGTCTCACCGTCGGCCTCCTCGACGTGCGGTTTACTGGTGGTCGGAGGAGCTGACACGGCTGCGGGCCGCATGTGTGGCAGCCAGGCGGGCCTATACCAGGAGCCGGCGGCGGCGTAACCGCGACCTCGAAAACGAGGACCGCCTCTACGCGGCCTATAAAGACGCCAAGTCGACGCTGACGGCCCAAATGGGCGCCGCTCAGGATCGTGCGAGGGAGGAGATGGCTGAGGGCCTAGACGCCGATCCTTTTGGGAGGCCGTACAGGGCGGCGCGCAACAAACTGCGCCCATACGGCCCTCCATTGTCTGAGACCCTCGAGCCGACATTGCTGGATGGGGTGGTCCAGTCCCTGTTTCCGCGCAGGGACATCAACTTCACTCCACCAGTGATGAGCGCTCCCCAGGGTGTGTTCTCACCGACCGAGGAGGAGATCCCTCCAGTGACGGAGGAAGAGTTGGAGAGGGCGGCCTTCTGCCTCCGAGGGAAGAAGACGGCCCCAGGTCCGGACGGCGTCCCCGCAAAGGTGGTGGCCATCGCTGCCACACAGATGGGGGAAAGGTTTCGGGACCTCTTCAGTGCTTGCCTGACTTGTGAGAGGTTCCCGAAGCCTTGGAAGGAGGGCCAATTGTGCCTCCTTCGGAAGGAAGGGCGGCCGGTTGACTCCCCATCGGCGTACCGACCCATCGTTTTGCTTGATGAGGTCGGTAAAATGTTCGAGCGGATCGTCGCCGCCCGCATCAACCAGCACTTGTGCACGATTGGCCCGGACCTAGCGGACGCCCAGTTCGGTTTTCGAGCTGAGCGCTCGACAGTGGACGCCCTCTCCCGACTCAAGGGGCAGGCGAGGGAGGCGATGGATGCGGGGGAAGGATTGTTGGCTGTGTCATTCGACATATCCAACGCCTTCAACTCCATTCCCCACTCCACCATCCTAGAGGCGCTCCGCTTCCATGGGGTGCCTCTGTATTTACGGGCACTCTTGGCGGACTACCTGAGGGACCGCACTGTCCTTCTGGTGGACAAGTCTGGCCAGCTGCGAAGATACGAGTCGAGTCCGGTGTTCCGCAGGGCTCTGTTCTAGGACCACTCCTGTGGAACATCGGGTTCGACTGGCTCTTGAGGGGCAACCTCCCTCGTGGCACGTCTGTCATCTGCTACGCAGACGACACGCTCCTTACTGCCCGGGGGAGGAATTTCGGAGAGGCGGCCAGCTTGGCCTCGGCGGGCGGTTCACAGGTGGTGGAGAGAGTCTCCCGCCTTGGGTTGACGGTGGCGCTGCACAAGACCGAAGCCGTGTTTTTCCATGGGCCCCGGCAGCGTCAACCGCCCGACGCCCATATCTATGTAGAGGGTGTCCGCATTGGGGTGCAGGCCCAGATGAAGTACCTGGGCCTAGTCCTCGATAGTAAGTGGCGCTTCAGCGCACACTTCAGTGGGCTGTCGACGCGCTTATTGAGGACTGCGGGCGCCCTCTCGTGGCTCCTCCCTAACCTCGGGAGACCCGGCGACCAATGCCGGCGTTTATACGCCGGCATTAGTAGTGTAGAATTGGGGTTCCTGGATCAAAAAATCCAGGAACCCCAATTCCACACATGAAATATACCTACTAGACTATCAATCAGTTGGAGCTAATCGTAAACTTATGATTCAATTTGTCTGGTTAAACTGGTCTTCAATCAGTCTGCCTATTTGTAAGTAGGTATAATCTTCGATTGACATATGTAATGAACTGGCCAAAAAAAGCTCCTATAATTGAAATATGTGCATAATGAATAGGTAATAATAAACTTAACAAAAGAATGCAGCCGTCTTCCAAATTAGGAATACAAGCATACCTACGGTTCGCTATAAGTATACAGCCAAGCGCCACACACGATGATAACTTATATAATATGGATTAATTATGATATCGAAATGACGGATCCTATTCTTCACTCCATTGTTATTGATATTGTTTATTTATACATTTTTATACATATGAAACGATGAATGCATATACTTCTGAACTGATTTCAATGAAGAACTTAATATACCCCTTCGATATAACAACTTAATAATAATTAATCATTATTTCCATTGGTATTTATTTTATAAGTGCATTCTATATTCCACTGCATCGTCTATTCAGCACATAGCAGCCCTGAAATTATAATGCGCTCAGATGAATTCCATAGTCGCCTTATATAGACTGTCGACATACTTACAGCACTTTATGCGAATTGATTTATTATCAACCTTTTTACTGGCTCATTTCAGCTGAGAAGCCAAGGGCCCTTATCCTTCTAAAAGAAAGAGTAATTAAGCCTTTGTCTATAAAACTGGACAATTATAGGTCACCAGCTTACAAAACCCTAAAGGATATAGTGACATGGATAATTTATACTTACAAACAACCATTACCAAATTACCAACCGCAAATCCATACACCTTTACCTTACCTCCGTGATAACTTCGTGATAACATCCAGGCTAGGCTCACTCATATGATTTTTCGAACATGTGAATGCAGTCAGTCGTGCGTTCCGGGTTCAAACCCTACACTTTTTATTGGAATTTAGGAATCAAAACTACTGGATGATAAATAAAATGTATCGTAAGAGGTTATAAAAATCATCATTTCAGTAGAAGGTTATTAAAAAAAATACTATTGAATAATAATTGATTGAACTTTATTTATGGCATTATATCTGACACTTTTAAAGCAATTTCTTTAACAGATTTATAAATATCGTCCATAAAAACATTTTTAACCACATGCTGCACACATAACTCAGCATCACAATTGCATAGTGAACTTATATGATCAGGGAAGTTTTCGGTATCATAAATCTCGATCCTTATAATTTTAGCACCTCGTGTAAGTTTTTTTACAGAGGTAAATGCAGCCGTTGAAGATTTTTTCAGTTGCTTGCTGCTAGGACCTTCTAGGTTCAACTGTTTATCGTTTTTTGTTCCGCTACCCTGTTCATGGGAATGAAGTTGAACAGGTCGTTTTCATAGTCCTAAAAATAATAATAAGAATCAATATCAATTTGTCACTCATATTATAGGTATATATTATTTATAAATTCAAATGATCGTTATTAGAAGCGTGTAATATTGAATATAAATGTGTAACAATTATTAAGTTGCATTCAATCAATTAAGTTATTACATTAAAAAATTATATGATAATTAATTATATTTAAAGAAAATAACTCACCGACATATTTTATTTTAGGATAGAGTCTTTTGCCCCCGCTCGCTGATGGAATTAAACTAAATTATTTTTATTTTTTCGCATGATTATATCCTTTATATAGAATTTTAAAAATACATTTTAAAAGGGACATAAAGCTCAAATTTGCATCGAAATTATCAGTACTTTAAAAACATTGTAAATGTAATTCTACACTCTAGACAACACGGCGCTACATCGCTTCGGATTGCAATTAAACGTAATTTATTACATATATCGAAATCGGTTTTTGTGTAAGTTTGTTCATCCATACTAATAAACTAGCTTGCCCCGCCACTTCACTTGTGTATATATAATAGTTGATATATTATGTATTCTCTAATGAAAAAAATATATAACCTCCTTTTTGAAGTCGGTTAGAAAGCAATCTTTCGAGCTTTATGAGGTAAATGGTGACAGATTTGTATACATACTATTATATTTGCTTACCAACGTAAAGGAGGAGACAAACCCAGGTGTAATAAGTATGTATTATTTAATCTGAATGAGATCTACATTTCAGTGTTATTAAATTATATTATGTCTTAGATGAAGTAGATAAAGTTGATATTGCATGATCTCGGTATGTTGCTAAGTTATTTTTCTGCAACTTAAACAATTTCGTATTTGGGTGGTAGATCTGACAAAGCATTTTAGCAAACCCGTGCCCTATTCCCTAATTGGTATACCGTCACGTGGATATAGTGCTATTTAAGAGATCATCTGCAGGGACTGGATCATAACAATTCTTCAGCTAGAAGCAGTCACATCCAAATTTGGAAGGAAGTACCTAAAAACCACCAATCTTCTAAAATGTAAGTATTACCTGCTATACTTCATTCAGTGTTTCATTTCTTAATATTCAATCATTCAAGCTAGTTTCATTCATTTCTTCAATCACTCCATTCATAATTTATGTAAATGTTATCCAATATTTTTATTTGCTATGTCCAAACACTGTTTATTTGTTTTATTTAGTATTCTGTCAATCATGCTTACTCAATATGTTCATTCATGTTCCTCATGTTTCATTTTATTATTATTCAATCATTCAAGTTACTTTCATTCATTTTCTTCGATCACTCAATTCGCAATTTATGTGAATGTTATCTAATATTTTTTATCTTTATTTTCTAGGTCCAAACACACTGCTGACCATATTTTCCCTTCGGAGGACGAATCGTTGGACGAGGTGCAGATGAAGGCCAAACCAAAGGAAAACAAGAAACGTAAGTCGACGCCAACGCGCAGCCCCCAGCCGTCTACCAGTAAGAAAAGCAAGACAGTTATTCGCCCCATACCTCCTGTTACCAAGTCTACGGCTCGCGAAGTATTTGGGAGTGACAGCGACGACGACGCGGTAGACGTACCCGCGGAGAAGAAGCCTCCGGTTATTTACTCCTACGTCACAAGGAGACTGGCCAATGGCTTTTCTCGTCAAATAGATGAGAATAAAAAAGGTGCGTTCTACATTGAACTTAAGGTTTACAAGTGTGATGAGATAGAGCGGATTCAACCCGTGAATAGGTGGCGTCACTCAGTGATCACTATAAAAAATAAAACGGACGAAGATTCTGAATCTTGGCGGCACTTGAATGAATTTATTATAAGTACTAGGCGGGAGTTCAAACGCTGTACTCCAACGTTTATAAGTTCATACCAGTAATTAAGTACCTATGTATTATACTCAATTATTGGTACGAGATATTATTACATGTAATCAGTTATTTTATAACATATATAATCATATATTAATCATAGGTACTCCTACATATTACATTATATACAGTGAATTAGTTTTTAAGTTTTTTTGTAACCCACTATCTCTTAATTAAAGTATTTAGTACGATAAAAATGTGTTATATTTATTTTGTTTCCAGTTACACAAGCCAGTAATGCGACACCAGCAAGTTCAGATACTTATAATGATTTATACGAAACTAAGATCCCAGAACATGAATATGAAACGAATATTAATGAGACTAATTGTTTATTAAAAAGATATTGTGAGAAATGTAAAATTGAGATCCCCGAACATAAATACAGATACCATAAGAGAACGAATATCCATAAATCAAATTGTTTAGTAAAGTCAAATTTTGAAAATGTTGATATTATAGCTACTGCATTTAAAAACCGGATTCTGACTTATCGCTTAAATCCATCTATAGGAAATGAGTACCTCACACCAGAGGCGTTCTTAGATGAAAAGCGAAAAGATGTTTATAATATAATTAAAATGTTATTAATGAGACATAACTGCATTAAAGTTAATTTCGAGCTGTTTGCTTACTTTTTACTGCCTACGTTAGGTGAGCAACAGCTTAAGTCATTTAATACTAAATATGAAATTATATATAATAATACTGATTTTGATGAGACATATTTGAATGTAATAGAAACATTTAAAAGAAAATTTACCGAATTTGAACATTGTCAATCCGGATGGTCATTTGTTTCAATAAATCATTTAGAAATAAATATAAATAAATATTGCCCCATGCGGGGTGGTACTTATTTAGAGCTACCAGATGTTATTAAAAACACAAAGAGCTGTTTGAATATACATAATAATGATGAATACTGTTTTTTGTGGAGCATAGTTGCAGCACTATATCCAGCTAAAAATAATGTTTGCAGGGTCAATTCCTATCCACATTTTAGTAAAGTACTTAATACACAAGGAATTTCATTTCCACCTTCACATAAAGATATAAAATTATTTGAAAAAAATAATTGTGACTTGAGTATTAATATTTATGGATTTGATAAACATTGTACTATAACTGGCCCTATTTATGTGACGAATTGCAGGAAAGATAAACATATTAACTTACTGTACTTTGAAAAACATAATAAAGGTCATTACTGTTTGATAAAAAATCTGCTACGTTTAGTACGACGACAAGTTTCATGCCATAAGGGACGAATGTATTTATGTGAGACATGTTTACAATTTTTTACTTCTGAAATGAAGTATAATTCTCATAGTTGCTCTAAAATTTTAACCGTACTACCTGATAAAAACAGTACATTAAAATTCAAAAATTATGAGCGAAAGCAAAAAATTAATTTTGTAATATACGCTGACTTTGAAAGTATATTGTTAAACTGTAAAATGGAACAGAATGATAAAAATACAATAAAGAATAAACTACATCAACCGTCCTGTTTTGCATTCTACGTGTGTTGTTCTCATGATAGCAGCTTAAATAAATTTGTATCATATAGAGGACCTGACTGTGTAGAAGTATTTATTAAAAGATTGATTGAAGAAGCGAAATTAATTCATAACATTTTATTAACAGAGAAACCTATGAGACCAATGACAAGAGATCAGACTGATAATTATAATAATGCAACTACATGTCATATTTGTAATGATTTATTATTTGGTGATAAAGTTTGTGACCATGATCATATAACATCTGAGTACAGAGGTGCGGCACACTCGCAGTGCAATTTAAATTATACAGTTTGTCCCTTTATACCCGTTATATTTCACAATTTAGTTGGTTACGATTCTCATATATTTATAACTGAATTATCGAAATATGAAGGTGAGATAAGAATTATAGCAGAAACTAAAGAAAAATATTTAACCATAACAAAAATAATAAATACCGGTAAAGGATGCAAACCAATACAAATTAAATTTATAGACTCGTTTAAATTTCTTAGTTCAAGTCTTGACAACTTGAGTAAAAGTTTAACGGAGAATGATTTTATTCATTTATTCACACACTTTCCGGACAAAAATCAATTTAATTTAATGCGAAAGAAAGGTATTTACCCATATGAATATATTTGTACATGGGCTAAATACAATGAAACACAACTCCCTGACAAGGATAAATTTTATAACTCTTTACAAATGAAACACATAACTGATGATGAATATGAACATGCTCAAATTGTGTGGAATCTTTTTAATATTACTTCTCTTGGTGAATATACTGACTTGTATTTAAAGTGTGATGTACTATTATTATGTGATATATTTGAAAACTTCAGAAACATTTGTCTCCAGCATTATAAACTTGATCCTGCATATTATGTAAGTTCACCTGGATTGAGTTGGGACGCTATGCTCCTTTACACAGGTGTTCAGTTAGAAATGATTCATGACTTAGAAATTTACGAAATGTTGGAAAGAGGAATACGAGGAGGGTTAGCTCAATGTTCTCACCGATATGCCAAAGCTAATAATGTTTATTTACCTCATTTCGATAATTCAAAGCCATCAACATATTTAATTTACTTAGACTGTAATAATCTTTACGGATATGCTATGACGAAAAAATTACCCGTTTCAGAATTTAAGTTCATGACCGATAATGATATGAAATATTTCAATGTGCTTAATATTCCTGATAATTCAGAGTTCGGTTACATTTTAGAAGTAGATATAACGTATCCAAATCATTTACATAATTTACATAGTGACTTGCCTTTTGCTCCAGAGAAATTCACTCCTATTGGAGGGAAAACGCAAAAATTAATCGCAAATTTGTATGATAAATATAATTACATTATTCATTATGTTCATTTAAAAGAATGTCTCAAAAATGGTTTGCTTTTGAAAAAAATTCATAGAATCCTTTGTTTTAGACAAGAAAGTTTTTTAAAAAAATATATAGATTTGAATACTAGACTACGGCAAGCAGCTTTAACTTCATTTGAAAGAGATTTTTTTAAATTGTTTAATAATTCAATTTTTGGAAAAACAATAGAAAATAAACGAAAGCATGTCGAAGTGAAATTAATAAGTAAATGGAGTGATTATTCGAACAAAACGAACAAAATAGTAGGTGCTGAGAAATTAATCGCAAAACCTAATTTAAAAAGTATTTCTGTATTTAATGAAAACTTTTTAGCTATACAACTCAGTCCAGAAAAACTTGTATTAGATAGACCAATATATGTTGGATTTGCGGTATTAGAATACTCTAAACAACATTTGTACAATTTTCATTATAATTTTATTAAGAATAAATATGGTGATAAAGCTAAATTGTGTTACACTGATACAGACAGTTTGTTGTATTTAATTAATACTAACGACATATATAAAGATATACGAGAAAATTTAACAGAATTTGACACAAGTAATTTTGAATCTAACAATAATTACTGTATTCCAAAGGTCAATGAAAGAATACCTGGTTTATTTAAGGATGAATTAGGAGGTGACCCAATTATTGAATTTATAGGCTTAAGAGCGAAACTGTACTGTATAAAATCACTAAAAATGCAAATTAATAAAGCTAAAGGTGTATCAAAACCTATAACCAGGAGTTTAAAATCACGTAACTATAAGCACGTTTTATTTAAAAATTTTACTTTAAAGCGTAAAATGAATATGATCAGATCAATGAAACATGTGCTATTCTCAGAAGCAGTAAATAAAGTAGTCTTGAACAGAATAGACGATAAAAGGCAAATTTTAAGAAATCAAATTGACACTGTACCTTGGGGTCATTGTAATCATGTATGCTAACTAATGTTATACACTAACGACTTTTATAATTTTAATAATAAAAATTATTGTGCTTTATGTAATAAAATATATATGGAAATAAATTATTATGATATAAATTATAATTATATGTGTTTTATTTAATTACCTACTGAGGATTTGATATTTATGATATATAAAGTGATTTTATAATGTATATGCGATGCATGAAAATAGCCTCCTCGAGTAATGTTAAGTACATTCGGCATATCCCGGGTGATTAATTTCGATAATATCTTGATTGACTGGCTAATATCTTTCATCAGTTGATTTTATTCTTATATGAAATAAAGTCTAAGCTGTATGAAAGAAAAAGAATAACCTGATCTCTTGTAAGTATATAAATACCAGAACAAACATTATTTATGTCAGACACAAAAATGAAGTGGATTAAACACCCGGTATCCTTAGCAGTTAAAAATATTGATGTGAAGGAGAATACGCCGCACCCGAAACATAGCGTACTTCTCCCGAATAACATCCGCAGTATAATATGTGGTCCTTCTAATTGTGGAAAAACTAACGTCATGTTAAGCTTATTAATTCATGAAAATGGGCTAAAATTTCAAAACATATATTTGTATTCCAAAACAAGCTCACAATCAAAATATCGCTTTCTCAAACAAATTCTGGATAGAATTCCAAGTGTGAAACTATTTACTTTTAAATTCGATGAAGATGTGATTCATCCTAATGATGCATTACCTAATTCTATAATAATATTTGATGACGTGGTTGGTGAAAAACAAATAAATATACGTAATTATTTTACGATGGGAAGGCACAGAGCAATAGATTGTTTTTACTTATCTCAGACTTATTCAAAAGTACCAAAGCAGTTGTTACGCGACAATGTTAACTTTCTGATTATCTTCAAACAAGATGATATAAACTTAAAACATATTTATGATGAACATGTCAGTTCAGATATGGAATGGTCCAAATTCAAACATCTCTGTTCAAAAGTATGGTTGGGTCCATACGATTTTTTGACTATCAATAAAGACTGTGATTTGAAACATGGCAGATATAGAAAATCATTTGATAATTTCATTAACTTTGAATAATAAATAAATGTATCTTTTATCTGCCATGTACCTAATGACTGCTTCACAATTACATAGGAAGTGCATGTAGAAAATATATGGTCAAGGAACGTTTGGAGTAATCCTTACAGTTTCATACTCGTTCACAAAGAATATTCTTTGAGTCATGGAGGGTACAGAAAGAATTTTGATATATTTTTGAAATTTCATGAATGTTGGTGGTGGGAACTGATATAATATATAATTATGAATACCAAATAAATGAAAACTAGTATTATTTCTTCTATGAGTGAATGCAGTCGTTTAACGTAAGATGGAGAAAAATATTAGAATAGAGTTAATGAAGTCAGTAGACTCCATAAAGAATAAAATAAAACAAATGAAGACCCAGGAATACGTCATGAATTTTTCACTCGATAAAATGCTGAAACCTATTGCAGATCCTCTTAAAACCCTAGTTGATTCAAATCTATCTATAGTAAAAAGTAGGAATGTGGAAAATACAACTTTCAGTAATAATGACAGCATTGAATCTGATGACAATAAAACTAGCTCATTTGCAAAGTTTGAAGACTGTTACGATCCTAAACAAGATTCTGAACAATTATTTGAAAAGTCACCTAAAATGGAAGCACCAGATGACCTAGAAATTTCATTAGAAGGGTATGATATCCATGATATTTATGATGGTGTAAATATACCTTTCGGGATAAGAAGTGAAAATAAAAATTATGGATGGGCAATTCAGTAGTATCCTTTTCTAAAATAGAAAACTTGAATAACGATAATGTAATTATGGTTAAAATTGATGACAGAGCCTATAATTTAACCCCTGGTCTAAAAGAACTTTTACTTCGAAGAAAACCTGATTTAAAATTAATATCTGACCGAGATAAGCTTGTCTATAAGGATATGTTGCATTTTACAAATGCGCATAAAAGAGATTTTAATCCTAATGGTCAAATAAGAGGCGATAAAGGAACGAAATACCGTGCAATCATCAAACCACTGCTTTCCGAAATATCAAATGATAAAACCCCCACTAAACATGGAGGAAACTTGCCAAAGCTCAAGAAATACAAAAAGAACACTGATTTAGTTTATTGGGATGACCCAAATGAACTGGTTGAGAGATTGCAATTATTAGTTGCATCTAGAGATGCTGGCAACACAAACCATGATAATGAAATTTTTTCAATAATTGAAGAATTAAAAGAAGCTGACATTATTAAAGAATAAATAGTAAGAATAATGTGCCTTTTATTCAGTATCACATAAAACTTGTTAAGGGACATATTAAAACTGGGACAAAAAGAAACATGAGTAAAGCCGATGTGGTCAACGAAATTCATAAAAATGCTAGAGTGAACTTTTCACGAAGACACGTTATCATGAAAGATATAGATGATCTATGGCAAGCGGATTTAATAGATATGCAATCAATTTCTAAGGAAAATAAAAAAAATAGATTTATTCTCGCCGTTATTGATACATTTTCGAAATATGCATGGGCCTTTCCTTTGAAATGTAAAACCAAAGATGTTGTTAGTAACACTTTCAAGACATTATTAAATAAAGGACGTGTGCCTAAAAATCTGCAAACTGATAATGGGACTGAGTTTTATAATAATACATTTAAAGCACTTATGAAATCTTATCATATTAATCATTATTCAACATTTTCAACAAAAAAAGCTTCAATTGTTGAGAGATTTATCCGAACACTAAAATCTAAACTGTATAAAGAATTTAGTTTAAAAGGAAACTATAAATGGGTAGATAACACTCTTGATAATGTTGTTTATAAATATAATCATACCCATCATCGCACAATTGATGAAATTCCCGCAAATGTAGATAGTAAAAATAAAAAACGTATACTGGAAAGATATATAAGTTTGGTAAAAAACGTGAATACAAAAAGTAAGTTTAAAGTAGACGATTATGTGCGTATAAGTAAATATAGGGAACTTTTGAAAAAGGATATACACCGAACTGGTCAACAGAAATATTTAAAATTAAAAAAATACAAAATACAACTCCTGTTACATATTTAATTGAAGATACAATTAGAGGTCGACCTATTTTAGGTGCATTTTATGCAGAAGAGCTTCAAAAAACGAAACATTCCAATGTATATCTAGTAGAGAAAGTTCTAAGAAGTAAAGGAAATAAAGTTTTAGTGAAATGGTTAGGTTTGCCTTCTTCTGAGAATAGCTGGATTGAAAAGTCGAATAAATTGTAACAAAATAATTCACTTAACAATACTATTTATTAAGTGTTCAATTTATAACTTATCAGTCTTATGATGTGTATTGGAGAGAGCAGTCTTCTCAATTGGATAATAAATAATTTACCATTTGAGTTACACTTACCAGGCTACAAATATTGTGGGCCTGGCACAAACTTAATTAAAAGGCTTAGACGTGGAGATAAAGGTATTAATAAATTAGACGAGTATTGCAAGGAGCACGATATCGCTTATCACAAGTCATCAAACTTAGAGGATCGTCACAAGGCAGATTTAACTTTGTTAAATATGGCGAAAGAACGAGCAGCTGCCTCGGATGCAAGTCCAGGTGAAAAACTCGCGGCACGTTTAGTACGCAACGCTATGTCAATGAAAATTAAAACTGGTTCTGGTCTAAAGAAATGTAGCAACAAGTGTTCTCAAAAAGATACAACTGGAAAAGGATTAAAAAATAAATTTAAAAGCGTTATTACCAAAACGAAAAAACAAATTAAAAAATTAAAACCAAAATGCAAAAAAGCAGCGATAGAATTAGCTATGGCTGCTGTCAAAGAATTAGCTGATAATTCATCCATTAAACTTCCTCGAGTCATTCCTATACCACGAACTGGTGGAGTGCTACCTTTAATTCCTATTTTTGCGGGATTATCTGCTGCTGGAGCTCTAGCAGGTGGTGCAGCTGGCATTGCTAAAACCATAAATGAATTCAAGATGGCTAAAAAACTGTTAGCTGAGTCAAAGAGACATAATGAAAAAATGGAAGCTCTTTGCATCGGAAAAGGGCTACACCTTAAACCACATAAAGATGGGCTTGGAATATTCATATCAAAAGAAAAAAACTAAGATATCGGCTACCCAATCGAGCTTTAACTAACTTGGACATTTTAAAGATTGGAAATAGCATCCCATATTTTAGAGGTGTTTTTATGAGAGATGAGCTCCCTAAATACCCCTTCAAAAAAGAATGTGGTGTTATTAATTTAGATAGCTCTAAAAACTCTGGCTCTCATTGGGTAGCCTATGCAAAATACGACGATTATATTGAGTATTTTGATAGTTACGGAAATCTTAAGCCGCCAAAGGAATTCATAAAATATGCGGGTTCTAAAGTGAATTACAATTATGAAAATATACAACGTGACCATCCCTTTAATTGTGGACATCTTTGTTTACACTTCTTAAACAATTTTTGGTCAACGAAGCAATAAAATAAACGGGATCTTTCATAACAGTCCAGTATATAAGCATGTCTACTACGGTTACCATCTCTGGCAATAAATCAGAACTGGTCTCGTATTTTCAACCACCTCTTCATTTATCTGATCAATACGAGTGCGGTTTACTATACTTTTCAGTATTTAATTCAAGACCGGATATTCCAATTAAAACTAGAAATCTGTCTGTGATCAAAATTGAATGTGATCTTGTGTACGGTTCATACTGCAACGGATTACCAACACATTTTATTCATGAATTTGTATCAGATACTGCTCTAAGTCATGGTTATATAGAGATACCACAAAACGTTATTTACTTTCCAGTGAACAAAAATATAATTTCATCCATATCTGTTAAGATTGTTGATCAATTTGGTCACTGTATTAACTTCGAACAAGAATATATTCAGTTACGTCTGCACTTAAGAAAAAACAAAATGATAGTATATTATAAAAACGCTCCAATAAAAATAAATCGGTTTATTTCTTCTGCGACCGCTAAGGTGCACAGACGTAATACAAAAATTAAGAAACTGACTAAAGCAAATAAAGACTTTCTTAAAGCCCTGGGGTTTAAAGTATGAATATGCTACAGATTACTGAATTACCGCATTTCGACAGTTCGATTGAAAGTTATGAAATCCATTCATACAATCCCTACAATAACAGCTTTAGAGAAAACGATGAAATCAGAATCCCCATACATCAGCAAGACATATACGTGCTACCATCAGCCAGTTCAATTTACATCGAAGGACAGGCAAGGCTGTTCGGTAAAGATGGGAATCCGATCAAGAAAACTGTTACGTTCACTAATAACCCTGTTATGTCTTTGTTTCAAGACATCAGATACGAAATGAATGGTATCGAAATAGACCGCATTAAAAATTCGGGAATTACGTCAACAATAAAATCATACATTTCATTAAATGAAGCAGAAAATAAAGTTGCAGCCTTATGGGGTTGGAACTTAGCGGGATTCCAAAGTGATGGACATTTTAGTGCCGTGATACCATTGAATAAGGTTTTAGGGTTTGCAGAAGATTACAATAAAATTGTGATAAATTGTAAACACGAACTTATTTTGAGTAGAAGTAACTCTAACTTAAATAGTGTTATTCTGACTGATGATGTTGTTAATTTTCAAATAGATATACAAAGAGTTCAGTGGAGAGTGCCACATATAAAAGTGTCAGATCGAGAACGACTAACACTTTTAAAACATTTAGAAAGAGATAAACCTATTCAGATGGCTTTTAGAAATTGGGATTTATATGAGTATCCCTTGCTACCTAAAACTACAAAGCATTCTTGGTCAGTAAAAACAGCTTCACAATTGGAAAAGCCTAGATATGTTATATTTTGCTTGCAAACTAATAGGAGAAATAATAGGACTAAAGACAGTTCACTATTCGATCATTGTGAAGTGACCAATGTAACACTCTTTTTGAATTCGCAATATTATCCCTACGAACCTTTAAGTTTAAAGTTTTCTGAGAACAAGTACAGTATATTATATGAAATGTATGTGAAATTTCGTCAGTCGTATTACAACAGTCCTGTAGACCCATTGCTAAATCTAACAGATTTTAAAGAAAAGGCCCCCCTTTTCATCTTAGATTGCTCAAGACAAAACGATAGTTTGAAAACCGGTCCAGTGGACGTGCGGTTAGAAGTTGAATGTTCCACACCAATACCAGATAAGACAACTGCGTATTGTTTGATTATAAACGATCGACTTGTGGAATACAAACCTCTCAGCAACATTGTGCGCAGGTTATCATGATTGCTGTTGTTGATATTCAGGGATTTAGAACAGAAGCAGATGAATTTATATTAAAAGAAATCGCTATACTGTGTAACAAAAAACTACAAGTGTTTTTAGTTAAGCCACCATTTCCATTTAAAAACTTAACGGAATCTGAAAAAAAGGTAGTTCTTTGGATTCAACGTAACAAAAAGATATACTGGAGTGAAGGATTTGTACCTTATTCCAATTACCAGACTTTGGTTTCCGATATATTAAGAGATAAATGTGTTTATGTTAAAGGTTCGGAAAAAGTTTTATGGTTAAAGCATATTTTAGAAAATAGTAACAGTAATATATTTAATTTAGAAGATAAAGGTTGTCCTAGTTTAGTACATTTATATGATCAATATAAACATTCTGAAGATATGTATAATTGTATTTATCATAACTCTGTATGTGCTTTAAAAAATATATTGTGTTTAAATAAATGGTGCCATGATAATAAAATTTTTATGAAATAAATAAAAACTTGTTTCATTTTTTTACAATATGTTTACTATCTCTGCCAATCCTGTACAATCACGTTTATAAATTGCTTGCAGCATTAAAGCAATGTCATTCTATGTTTATAATTATTAGCATCAAGAACTAGTAACTAAATAAATAAAATATGTATCAAACTAAATATAAACCTCGATATGATATGTATAATACATACAAAATACGTGAATTATCCTTTAATTATTACTGGGGGACGAATAATTCAAAGAAAAGATTAGTGATGGAAATGGCTGATGCTGGATTCTTTTATTACGGAATTAATCCATATGATAAAGCAGCATGTTTTTCATGTGGAGGTATTATAGAAGATTGGGAAATTTATGATGATCCTTGGATGCAGCATGCTATAAATTTTCCACAGTGTTTTTATTTAAACGCTGTGAAAGGAGGGGAATATGTCAGTCAGTGGCAAAACATCGTAAAGAATTGTGTTAGTGAGAAATCTTTCATGTTGCAATGAAAACCGTATATGGAAGCGCATCGAATGAATGATGTCATACAATACACGTATCATTAATGTAAACAAAGTGCTTGAAGTGTTTCACTATTTTGTTACATATTCGATGACACGTTTGGCTTAATGGTTAAGACCCTGGTCACAACTGAGTGCAATATAACATGTTCTTTAACCATCTAAACCAAGTGTCGTGGGTTCGATTCCCACACGAACAAGAGTTGATGTTTGTTCGGGTCTGGATTTTGTAATTATGTTTCTCGATACTGTTTATTTAAATAAAGATATCGTAATAATAAGACCAAATGTATTTCATTAAACACCTGCTAAATATTAAGCTCAAGAAACAGGTCAGAATTTTGAATACACACCCAGATAACAGATCAGGTTAGAATTATGAATACACACCCAGATAACAGATCAGATCAGGTTAGAATTATGAATACACACCCAGATAACAGATCAGATCAGGTTAGAATTATGAATACACACCCGGATAACAGATCAGATCAGGTTAGAATTATGAATACACACCCAGATAACAGAATAGACCAAGTCAGAATTTGTGCCAGTTTTTAAATGAATTAAAACAGTTGCTCTTAAAATCAAACCAGTCTGAATATTACAAACTGAATCATAAGTTTACGATTAGCCCCAACTGATTGATAGTCTAGTAGGTATATTTCATGTGTGGAATTGGGGTTCCTGGATTTTTTGATCCAGGAACCCCAATTCTACACTACTGGCATTCTCAAGAGCATGGCCCTATATGGGGCACCTATCTGGGCGGACTCACTGTGCAGACGGGAGAACGTCGCCGCCATCCGCAGGCCACAAAGGGCCATTGCACAGCGGGTGGCGAGGGCATATCGCACAGTGGGTTTCGCGGCGGCGTGCGCTCTGGCAGGAACTCCTCCTTGGGAACTCGAGGCTTGGGTCCTCGCAAGGGTGTACGACTGGACGGCAGAGCAGAGGGCGCTCAACCGTTCCCCGTGTCCAAGGGAACGGGAAAATGTGCGGGATGAGGTTAGGGAGGCAATCACCCGGCACTGGGCTGAAGATCTAGCCTCCTCAACGTTCGGCCGACGGACACTGGACGCCATCGGGCCCGTCTTGAATGCCTGGCTCGATCGGCAGCACGGCTGCCTGTCTTTTCGTCTGGTGCAGGTACTGTCCGGGCATGGTTGCTTCGGGTCATACCTGCACAGAATTGGGAGGGAAGAATCGCCACAATGCCACCACTGTGGCGCCGCGGTGGATACTGCAGAGCACACCCTAGAGGTGTGCCCATCGTGGGATGAACCCCGCCGCGCCTTGGTGGCAGTGGTCGGGGACGACCTCTCACTTCCCAGCATAATAACATCCATGCTGGGGAGTGAGGAGGCATGGGCAGCGGTGGCCTCCTTCTGTGAGGACGTCATGTCACAGAAGGAGGCGGCGGAGCGCATGCGGGAAGAAGATCCTCTCGCAGCGCCGCTCCGCCAGTGAAGAAGGGGCGGACGAAGACGGCGTACACAACGTCCGTCGTCACCTGCTCCAGGGGGTGATCAGCGGGCGACAAGCGCGGGGGCGCAAGCGCCTGCATCGCACGAATCACCCGTGCTCCGGCCATCATAAAGGCTCCTCCCTGCTAGGGGGGATTTGAGGGGCCTGCCATGAGGCGGGCAGTCGCCGGTGGGGGACTGGACGTCATGGATTCCCAGACCCCCTCCACTCAGGCGAGGCCGGAGTGCCACTGGGTTTTTTAGTGGGTATACCGGGAACGACTTTACCGGGGAGTCCCACATAACCCTCTCCCGTCCCCCGACGGGAAGGGTATGCGTAATAGCATTTTTCCCAGTGCCGCAAAAAAAAAAAAAAAAAAAAAAAAAAAAAAAAGGTTAGGTTAGGTTAGGTTAGGTTAGGTTGGGGTGCAGGGCAGGAAACCTCCTCGTGCGCTCGGTGGCTGCTGGTCCCTTCTGGATACGTCCGGGGGGAAGAGCAGTCGCTAGGCCGGTGCACCCTGGGTACGGACAATAATCTCTTCGCGGGGGGGCGGGGAAAGAGGAGATTGTTGTCCGTGGCGAATTTCTGCCGGAGCGGAGGAGTCGCTCCCGAGGGCTCCCTATCTGCGCTCTGCAGCTGCAGAGTGCACGAGTAGGGAGCGAGGTGGGGAAGACCGCGTGCCGTTTTTGAGTCCGCGGTCTACGGTTCTCCGCGGCGTGTACATCGCGGGGACCGAGGTGGGAAAGACCGTGGATTGCTCCTCAACCCGCGGTCTATGGGCATCGTGGCGAGGTTTTTGAGTCACGGTGCCGGGTGGAGGGTAGGTTTAGTTAGTTTTTAGGTTAGGCTAGAAAAAAAAAAAAAAAAAAAAAAAAAAAAAAAAAAAAAAAAAAAAAAAAAAACAAATACAAAATTATAAAAATATAAAAACAAAAGAAAACAATACAAAATTATAAAAATACCAAAAAAAAGTTAGTTTGTAAATACCGAACAGCGGGCGGTATATCCTGCACCGGAGGCGCCCGCGGCCTCGGGAGGACCAAATACCCTCCCAAAAAGAGCGGCCGTATCGCCTTGGGGAAGCGATGTGCGTACCCCCCCATATCGTAAATTAAATGTATGATGTCGGACAATAACGAGTATGTTTTGTCATGCGACCCGGTTGACGCCCGGCGCTCGCAGGTACCCGGGCCTGCGAGTGGTAAATTAGCTACCGACGGACGCGCAGGGGTAGGCGACCAGGCCCCTGTTGCCGATAATGCTACTGGTAGCAAGATCTTGGACGTCAGAGTCAATCTCGTCGATGTTCGAGGGTCGCGTGGATCGTCGTCCGTTAGGAAGCGTCCACACGACCCTGCTCTGGTGGGAGATGGGTCAGTGGGTCTGTCCTCAGACGAGGAAGGCCTGCTGGCTCCGAAGCTGCCGACCGCGAGGAGAGGTCGGCAGGTTTCAAAGGGGGTGACTGCTTCGCGGCCGCGTAGGGATGCCCAAGGGAGGTTTTTGCGCTCCAATACCCCGGCGGCCAGCGAAGCAGAAAGTGACATGGGGGTCACCTCAGAGGACCCTGGTGGCGAGAGCTGTGCCTCGCTTGGGAGCTCCAAGGCGGAGCTCAATGCCACCAGGAGGGAGCAGCGCAAAGCCGTCGCGGCCGACGAAGTGTCGGAGATGGCCCGACGTGCACGCGAGCGACGCGCTGCTCTAGCGGCAGAAGGGGAGCCATCCGCAGTGGCATTGAGTCAGCTGGCCTTGGACGGGGTGGACTTGGTCCTGAAGGTTGCCACCAAATCTGGCAGCCTGAAGGGCACATTCACCCGCGGTCTGAAGGAGGCTGCCGCGGACATCAAGGAGGCGGTTGGCACCCTCCTCAACAGGACGGCCTCAGACGAGGTCGCGAAGTTGCAGGAGGAGAACTGCCGCCTCCGTAATGATTTGGAGGACCTCCGGCGGCAAGTCGCTGCGCTGAGCGAGCAGCAGCAGCGACGCACGTCCACCGAAGCCGCACCCGTGGTGGCCCCGGCTCCCGCACTGAGACCGGCAAGCGCTCGTACCGATGACGAGGTCGAGCGCATTGTCCGACTTTGCTTGCTCCAGTGCGGGAGCATGATGAACGCTCGTATTGAGGCGATTTCTCGGCGCCTCCCTGCGGAAATCATCCGTCCGCCTCTAGCCGCCGATGCGCGGCGGAGGACTGAGGAGCCGCCGAGACCTGCGCCTCGCAAGGGGAAGCCCGCGGAGGGTGCTAAAAAGCCCGTGGAGGGAACTCCCCCGAGCGATCAGCCCACGACTGCCGGGTCTAAGGGTGAGACCTGGGCGACAGTCGTGGGCCGCAAGAAGGCCCGCAAAGCCGCTAAGGCGGCCTCAGCAGGGGCACGCGCCCCCGGCCGAACCGCAAAGGCGGTTGCTCAGCCTGCGCGGCGGACTGCCAAAGGTGGTCGCAAAGGACCGACGCTGCATGCTCCGCGTTCCGAAGCTGTGACGCTCACGCTACAGCCAGGAGCGGCGGAGCGCGGCGTAACGTACGCGTCGGTCATCGCCGAGGCCAAGGCCAGGATCAAATTGTCGGATCTTGGCCTGCAGTCCGTCGCCCTCAGGCAAGCTGCCACGGGTGCGCGGCTGTTTGAGGTGGCCGGTGCTGCGAGCGGCAGTGCCGAAAAGGCGGACGCTCTGGCCGCCAAACTGAGGGAGGTCCTCAACCCTGAGGATGTCCGGGTCTCCAGGCCAATGAAAACCGCAGAGGTGCGGATCGCTGGCCTGGATGATTCCGTGACCTCTGAAGAGGTGGTGGCGGCCGTTGCCCGAAGCGGTGAGTGTCCGCCGGACAAGGTGCGGGCCGGCGACATACGCGCCGACGCTACCGGACTCGGCGTAGTCTGGGTTCGGTGCCCTGTAGCGTCGGCGAAGAAGATCGCCGATAGTGGCAGATTGCTGGTGGGCTGGGTTGCAGCGAGGGTCAAACTCCTGCAGCCCCGAGCTTTGCGGTGCTTCCGGTGCCTGGAAAAGGGGCACGTCCGGGCGAAGTGCACCGCCGAGGTTGACCGCAGCGACCTTTGCTACCGCTGCGGTCAGCCTGGCCACAAGGCGGCCCAGTGTTCCGCGGCGCTCAACTGCAGCTTGTGTTCGGCTGCGGGGAAGCCAGCGGGACACAAAGTGGGCGGAGGGGCCTGTGGTGCGCCTGCCAGCAAGACCAAGGCCAAAAAGAAAAAGAAGAGGGGCACTCAGCCTGCCGGGGAGATCTCGACCCCCCCGCAGGCCAGTAGCTCCGCGGCCGACTCCCGGCCCAGGACCGTTGCCGAGGGAATGGAATGTCAATAATGGCACAACTCCATTTCCTCCAGGGCAACATCAACCACTGTGCCAGAGCTCAGGATCTCCTACTCCAGAGCATGGCAGAGTGGTCGATCAACGTGGCTGTGGTCGCCGAACCGTATTTCATCCCCGCCCGTGACAACTGGTTGGGGTGCGCTGACGGTTTGGTGGCCATTATTGGCGAGACTCTGATCGACCCGTCTCGGGGCCGCGGCTGGATTGCTGCGGTCTCGGGCGGTATCGTCGTTGTGGGGGCGTATTTCTCCCCCAACAAGAGTCTCGCCGACTTTGAGGGTTTCCTTGTCGAGTTGGGTGCCGTCGTAAGCCGCCATCACCCTCGTCCCGTTCTGGTGCTCGGGGATCTCAACGCCAAGTCATCGGCGTGGGGATCTCCGATCACTGACCCTCGGGGCGAGGTGCTGGAAGAGTGGGCGGTGACGACCGGTCTGGTCGTCCTAAATCGGGGTTCGGAATTTACGTGCGTGCGGCAGCGGGGCGGTTCGATAGTGGACGTCTCGTTCGCTAGCCCCTCTGTCGCCAGCCGAGTCCGCGACTGGCGTGTCGCCGTGGAGGTGGAGACGTTGTCGGACCATCGGTATATCCGGTTCGACGTCTCCGCCCAGACCGCGAGCGGCCGCCATCCAACAACCCCGATTAACGACGGCCCGCGTTGGGCGCTTAAGCGCATCGACAAGGAGCTACTCGAGGAAGCTGCCTTAGTCCAGTCCTGGACCTGGGAGTCGGCGACGAACGGGCCCGTCGACGTCGAGGCGGTGGCGCTGTGGTTTCGCGGGGCGATGACGCAGATCTGCGACGCGTCCATGCCCCGCGTCCGCCAACAGTCCGCAAGGCGCCAGGTGTACTGGTGGACCGCAGAGATCGCGCGGCTGCGCGTCGAGTGCGTTGCGGTTCGCCGCCAGTACACTCGATACCGGAGGCGACGTCGACGGGATCCCGCCGAGGAGGACGCGCTGTATGAGGTGTACCGCGCGTCCAAGGAGACTCTGTGGCTGGCCATCGGCGACTCAAAGTCGCGTGCCAGGGAAGAGCTACTGGGGTCCCTGGATCGGGATCCGTGGGGGCGCCCCTACCGTTGGGTACGGGGCAAGCTGCGGGCATGGGCGCCTCCACTTACCCAGACGATGCAACCCCAGCTGCTAGAGGCGGTAGTGTCGGCCCTCTTCCCTGAGCGAGCGGAACACGTTCCCCCGGCGATGGATTCGCCCTCAGCCACAGACTCTCCAGAAGAGGAGAGCACCGATGTCCCCGAGGTGATGCAAGCAGAGACGAGAGCGGCCGTGTCGCGACTCCGGGCCAAGAACACAGCGCCCGGACCCGACGGAGTTCCTGGTAGAGCTCTCGTCTTAGCTCTGAAGGAGCTAGAGCCCCAGCTGAGGGGGCTCTTCACGGCATGTCTCGAGCGGGGCCAGTTTCCCAGTGTGTGGAAGGAGGGGAGGCTGGTCCTGCTCAGGAAGGAGGGGCGCCCCGCGGACTCGCCGTCCGCGTATCGGCCCATAGTGTTGCTAGACGAGGCGGGCAAACTTTTTGAGCGTATTATCGCAGATCGCCTCGTCAGCCACTTGTGCAGGGAGGGGCCGAACCTAGACGAGAACCAGTTTGGGTTTCGTCGGGGGCGCTCCACCATAGATGCCATCATGCGCGTGAGGGCCCTGGCGGAGGAAACGGTGTCCCGGGGTGGGGTGGTGCTGGCGGTGTCCTTGGACATCTCCAACGCCTTCAATACCCTGCCCTGGAGTTGTATTCGGGAGGCGCTGCATTACCATCGTGTGCCTCCCTACCTCCGCCGTACAGTAGGGGCTTACCTGGAAGGTAGATGCGTCACCTATCGGGGACGTGACGGTGCCGGTCGGCGCCTCACGTCGTGCGGTGTCCCACAGGGATCGGTCCTGGGACCGCTCCTGTGGAACATCGGATACGACTGGGTGCTGAGAGGCGAACTCCCGTCGGGCGCCGACTTGACGTGTTACGCGGACGACACGCTTGTCACTGCCCGGGGGAGCTCGCACAGGGAAGCGACGTTGATAGCCACGGCTGCGGTGTCACAGGTGGTGAACCGCATCCGGCGCCTGGGCCTGGAGGTGGCCCTGAACAAGTCGGAGGCCATGGTGTTTCATGGCCCCCGACGCGCGCCGGCGCCGGGATCACACATCGTGGTCAGTGGGACCCGGATAGCTGTCGAGTCCACCATGAAGTACCTGGGATTGGTGCTCGACAGCCGTTGGGAATTCGGTCCCCACTTCCGGCGGCTGGCGCCCAAGCTAATGGGTGCAGCAGGCGCGCTTTCAACGTTGCTTCCCAACTTGGGGGGCCCGAGCGCCGCCTGTAGGCGGTTGTACGTGGGAATCGTGCGATCCATGGCCCTGTACGGGGCCCCTGTGTGGGCGCTCGACATGACGGCCAGTACTCTCGCCATTCTGCGGAAGCCGCAGAGGGCGATGGCCGTCAGAGTCGTCCGCGGGTATCGCACGATCTCCTACGAGGCGGCTTGCGTCCTGGCCGGATCCCCGCCCTGGGACCTAGAGGCGAAAGTACTCGCGTCATTATATCGATGGCGCGAGGAAGAGCGAAGGAAGCTGCGGAACGGGAGAGGGAGATCTCCACTCCCTTCCCAGGCCGCAGAAGACGCACCGGGCGCAGAAGAAGGGCGGATAACGCCCTCTTCCGCCCCCCATGAATGGGTCCAGGGGCGACGGACTTGGGGAAGTCCCCGCCCCCTATCCGATGGACCCGAGGCGAAGGCGCGCGCGGTGTCTACGCGCGCCTCTAAGAGGATGCACGGGGTAGTCGAACACCTCACTACCCCGTGCTAGAGACGAGGCCCGGACAGACCGGGCCAGCACTAGTGTGGGGCTGCGGAAGAATGTGGATTCCCGCGGCCCCGCGCGCACGTGCGAGAAGACACCGGGGTGGTTTTAGCCGGTAAGAGTCCGGCACGCCCCTCCGCCTCTCCCCAGGCGGAGGAAGTCCATGAGGATTTCCCCCCGTAAAAAAAAAAAAAAAAAAAAAAAAAAAAAAGGTTAGGTTAAGGACCGACGCTGCATGCTCCGCGTTCCGAAGCTGTGACGCTCACGCTACAGCCAGGAGCGGCGGAGCGCGGCGTAACGTACGCGTCGGTCATCGCCGAGGCCAAGGCCAGGATCAAATTGTCGGATCTTGGCCTTCAGTCCGTCGCCCTCAGGCAAGCTGCCACGGGCGCGCGGCTGTTTGAGGTGGCCGGTGCTGCGAGCGGCAGTGCCGAAAAGGCGGACGCTCTGGCCGCCAAACTGAGGGAGGTCCTCAACCCTGAGGATGTCCGGGTCTCCAGGCCAATGAAAACCGCAGAGGTGCGGATCGCTGGCCTGGATGATTCCGTGACCTCTGAGGAGGTGGTGGCGGCCGTTGCCCGAAGCGGTGAGTGTCCGCCGGACAAGGTGCGGGCCGGCGACATACGCGCCGACGCTACCGGACTCGGCGTAGTCTGGGTTCGGTGCCCTGTAGCGTCGGCGAAGAAGATCGCCGATAGTGGCAGATTGCTGGTGGGCTGGGTTGCAGCGAGGGTCAAACTCCTGCAGCCCCGAGCTTTGCGGTGCTTCCGGTGCCTGGAAAAGGGGCACGTCCGGGCAAAGTGCACCGCCGAGGTTGACCGCAGCGACCTTTGCTACCGCTGCGGTCAGCCTGGCCACAAGGCGGCCCAGTGTTCCGCGGCGCTCAACTGCAGCTTGTGTTCGGCTGCAGGGAAGCCAGCGGGACACAAAGTGGGCGGAGGGGCCTGTGGTGCGCCTGCCAGCAAGACCAAGGCCAAAAAGAAAAAGAAGAGGGGCACTCAGCCTGCCGGGGAGATCTCGACCCCCCCGCAGGCTAGTAGCTCCGCGGCCGACTCCCGGCCCAGGACCGTTGCCGAGGGAATGGAATGTCAATAATGGCACAACTCCACTTCCTCCAGGGCAACATCAACCACTGTGCCAGAGCTCAGGATCTCCTACTCCAGAGCATGGCAGAGTGGTCGATCAACGTGGCTGTGGTCGCCGAACCGTATTTCATCCCCGCCCGTGACAACTGGTTGGGGTGCACTGACGGTTTGGTGGCCATTATTGGCGAGACTCTGATCGACCCGTCTCGGGGCCGCGGCTGGGTTGCTGCGGTGTCGGGCGGTATCGTCGTTGTGGGGGCGTATTTCTCCCCCAACAAGAGTCTCGCCGACTTTGAGGGTTTCCTTGTCGAGTTGGGCGCCGTCGTAGGCCGCCATCACCCTCGTCCCGTTCTGGTGCTTGGGGATCTCAACGCTAAGTCATCGGCGTGGGGATCTCCGGTCACTGACCCTCGGGGCGAGGTGCTGGAAGAGTGGGCGGTGACGACCGGTCTGGTCGTCCTAAATCGGGGTTCGGAATTTACGTGCGTGCGGCAGCGGGGCGGTTCGATAGTGGACGTCTCGTTCGCTAGCCCCTCTGTCGCCAGCCGAGTCCGCGACTGGCGTGTCGCCGTGGAGGTGGAGACGTTGTCGGACCATCGGTATATCCGGTTCGACGTCTCCGCCCAGACCGCGAGCGGCCGCCATCCAACAACCCCGATTAACGACGGCCCGCGTTGGGCGCTTAAGCGCATCGACAAGGAGCTACTCGAGGAAGCTGCCTTAGTCCAGTCCTGGACCTGGGAGTCGGCGACGAACGGACCCGTCGACGTCGAGGCGGTGGCGCTGTGGTTTCGCGGGGCGATGACGCAGATCTGCGACGCGTCCATGCCCCGCGTCCGCCAACAGTCCGCAAGGCGCCAGGTGTACTGGTGGACCGCAGAGATCGCGCGGCTGCGCGTCGAGTGCGTTGCGGTTCGCCGCCAGTACACTCGATACCGGAGGCGACGTCGACGGGATCCCGCCGAGGAGGACGCGCTGTATGAGGTGTACCGCGCGTCCAAAGAGACTCTGTGGCTGGCCATCGGCGACTCAAAGTCGCGTGCCAGGGAAGAGCTACTGGGGTCCCTGGATCGGGATCCGTGGGGGCGCCCCTACCGTTGGGCACGGGGCAAGCTGCGGGCCTGGGCGCCTCCACTCACCCAGACGATGCAACCCCAGTTGCTAGAGGCGGTAGTGTCGGCCCTCTTCCCTGAGCGAGCGGGACACGTTCCCCCGGCGATGGCTTCGCCCTCAGCCACAGACTCTCCAGAAGAGGAGAGCACCGATGTCCCCGAGGTGACGCAAGCAGAGACGAGAGCGGCCGTGTCGCGACTCCGGGCCAAGAACACAGCGCCCGGACCCGACGGAGTTCCTGGTCGAGCTCTCGTCTTAGCTCTGAAGGAGCTAGAGCCCCAGCTGAGGGGGCTCTTCACGGCATGTCTCGAGCGGGGCCAGTTTCCCAGTGTGTGGAAGGAGGGGAGGCTGGTCCTGCTCAGGAAGGAGGGGCGCCCCGCGGACTCGCCGTCCGCGTATCGGCCCATAGTGTTGCTAGACGAGGCGGGCAAACTTTTTGAGCGTATTATCGCAGATCGCCTCGTCAGCCACTTGTGCAGGGAGGGGCCGAACCTAGACGAGAACCAGTTTGGGTTTCGTCGGGGGCGCTCCACCATAGATGCCATCATGCGCGTGAGGGCCCTGGTGGAGGAAACGGTGTCCCGGGGTGGGGTGGTGCTGGCGGTGTCCTTGGACATCTCCAACGCCTTCAATACCCTGCCCTGGAGTTGTATTCGGGAGGCGCTGCATTACCATCGTGTGCCTCCCTACCTCCGCCGTACAGTAGGGGCTTACCTGGAAGGTAGATGCGTCACCTATCGGGGACGTGACGGTGCCGGTCGGCGCCTCACGTCGTGCGGTGTCCCACAGGGATCGGTCCTGGGACCGCTCCTGTGGAACATCGGATACGACTGGGTGCTGAGAGGCGAACTCCCGTCGGGCGCCGACTTGACGTGTTACGCGGACGACACGCTTGTCACTGCCCGGGGGAGCTCGCACAGGGAAGCGACGTTGATAGCCACGGCTGCGGTGTCACAGGTGGTGAACCGCATCCGGCGCCTGGGCCTGGAGGTGGCCCTGAACAAGTCGGAGGCCATGGTGTTTCATGGCCCCCGACGCGCGCCGGCGCCGGGATCACACATCGTGGTCAGTGGGACCCGGATAGCTGTCGAGTCCACCATGAAGTACCTGGGATTGGTGCTCGACAGCCGTTGGGAATTCGGTCCCCACTTCCGGCGGCTGGCGCCCAAGCTGATGGGTGCAGCGGGCGCGCTTTCAACGTTGCTTCCCAACTTGGGGGGCCCGAGCGCCGCCTGTAGGCGGTTGTACGTGGGAATCGTGCGATCCATGGCCCTGTATGGGGCCCCTGTGTGGGCGCTCGACATGACGGCCAGTACTCTCGCCATTCTGCGGAAGCCGCAGAGGGCGATGGCCGTCAGAGTCGTCCGCGGGTATCGCACGATCTCCTACGAGGCGGCTTGCGTCCTGGCCGGATCCCCGCCCTGGGACCTAGAGGCGAAAGTACTCGCGTCATTATATCGATGGCGCGAGGAAGAGCGGGCACGGGGCTCGAGACCGGTGCAGCGGCAGATCGCGCGGCGCCGAGAGGAGCTCCGTCAGGTCCTGGTGGCGGAATGGCGGCAGAGGCTTCTGCGCCCTACCGCCGGCCTCGCTACCGTCGAGGCGATCCGGCCAGTACTCGACGACTGGCTCGGGAGAAGGCATGGCTCCCTGTCGTTCAGGGTGACACAGGTATTGTCGGGGCACGGTTGCTTCGGCAAGTACCTGTGTCGCATAGACAGGGAGCCGGACGCTCGGTGCCACCACTGCGTCCATTGTGGGGAGGACACGGCGCAACACACGCTCGCCGAGTGTGTGGCTTGGGAGGAGCAGCGCCGTGCCCTCACATCAGAAGTAGGAGGCGATCTGTCGCTGCCGGCCGTGGTTCGTAGTATGGTCGGTAGCGCAGAGTCGTGGGACGCGGTGGTGTCCTTCTGCGAGGACGTGATGTCGCAGAAGGAAGCTGCGGAACGGGAGAGGGAGATCTCCACTCTCTTCCCAGGCCGCAGAAGACGCACCGGGCGCAGAAGAAGGGCGGATAACGCCCTCTTCCGCCCCCCATGAATGGGTCCAGGGGCGATGGACTTGGGGAAGTCCCCGCCCCCTATCCGATGGACCCGAGGCGAAGGCGCGCGCGGTGTCTACGCGCGCCTCTAAGAGGATGCACGGGGTAGTCGAACACCTCACTACCCCGTGCTAGAGACGAGGCCCGGACAGACCGGGCCAGCACTAGTGTGGGGCTGCGGAAGAATGTGGATTCCCGCGGCCCCGCGCGCACGTGCGAGGAGACACCGGGGTGGTTTTAGCCGGTAAGAGTCCGGCACGCCCCTCCGCCTCTCCCCAGGCGGAGGAAGTCCATGAGGATTTCCCCCCGTTAAAAAAAAAAAAAAAAAAAAAAAGGTTAGGTTAGGTTAGGTTAGGTTAGGTTGGGGGTCCCCCCACAGCGTTGACTTCCTCGTAGTGACCCCTGGGCAACGTCGCGCCTGACCACCGTAACGGAGTGGCAGGCCGGCGGCTAACGAACGCTGTGAATCGGTTGCTTAAGTTGTCGTGAGCTCTCGATATTGTTGGTGGCAATGCCACAACCCTTGAGGGACGCCTCCGGGCGTTTTCTCCCAAAAGGCCCTTCTCAGGGCCAACCCAAAGGCCCTTTTCAGGGCCAACCCAAAGGCCCTTCTCAGGGCCAATCCAAGTCACGGGATGCATCTGCATCTGAGACCAGCCGCGCACCATCTGCGGCGAGTCTCACTCGAGGCTGCGACATCGTGTCGGACCTTTCTGACACTGAGTCCATCGTAAAGTGGTACGAACTGTGGTTCGACTCGCCAGTCGAGGAAGAGGGCGTTCCTGAGGCAGGACTCCAGAGGCTCTCCAGACCAAGCGGAGAAGCCTCCAAAGCGGGCGGTTATTCAGGCGGACTTGGAGGAGAGAATCGCCGCCAAAGAGCAGCGGACCCGAACCACTAGAGCCAAGGCTGGCTACGGCGCCTCCAGCGTCCTCTACGCGAACCATTCCGTAGAGGAAATGGAGCGCATGGCTCTGGAGGATCAACTTGAGATCTTGGAGGTGGCTTCCAAGTCCTCCAATCTGAAAGGGACCTTTCAGAAGGCCCTGAAATGCCGGGCAGCGAGTTTGCTCGGCATCGTAAAGGAGTTGGCGCAGCGCACCACCTCCGACGAAACGCGGCAACTGCAGGCGAAGGTGGATCGCCTGCAGAAAGAGGTGTCGGCGTTGCACGCGCGCGTTGCCGAGCTCATGGCCCGGCCCGAGGGGACATCGGAAGGTCCAGCGCTGATGCCCGCCCCCTCGAACCTTGAGGATATTATCCGCAAGGTAGTAATGGAGGAGAGGGCATTCACCAGGGCCTGCTTCGCGGGCATCGAGGACCGGCTACTTCCGGAGAAGCGGCTTCGCCCTCCACTCGCGGCGGATAAGGTATCCGAGAGGACCCCTAGCGCACCGGGTCCATCAACGGCCCCAGTCCAGCGGGAGTCCAAGGGCAAGGGAAAGGGTAAGGGGAAGAAGACCACCCCGGCCGCCCCGACTGCCCAGACGGTCCCTCAGGACCTTCCGAGAGAGGACCCACTCCTGCCCTCAACCACCCCATCCAACCAGCCTTGGACAAAGGTGGTGCCGAGGAAGCGGAAGGGGAAGAAGAAAGTGGCCCCCAAGCCCCCTGCAGCCAAGCCTGCAGCCGCAGTGGAAAAGAGGAAGAAACTCCCTCTTCCTCCGAAAAGTGCAGCCGTAGTGGTCACGTTGACCCCAGAGGCAGCAGAGCGAGGGGAGACGTACGAGTCCGTGTTGCGGCGGGCTCGTGCCAACGTAGACCCCGCACAACTCGGGGCGGGTAGGGTCACGTGCCGGAAGACCCAAACGGGGGCTCGTATCTTCGAGTTCTCCGGGGCTCAAGGTGGAACCAAGGCGGAACTCTTTGCGGCGAAGCTCAGGGAGGCTGTCGCAGACACGGCCAAGATCGTGAGGCCGGTGAAATGTGTGGCTCTTGAGGTGACTGATCTCGACGACACAGTGACCCATGAAGAGGTGGTAGCCGCGGTTGCGGCGGCGGGGGGCTGCGCCGTCGAATCGATCAAGAGCCGCGCCATTAGACCAGGCCGCGGGGGTATGGGCACGATGCGGTTGGAGTGCCCCATCGCGTGTGCCAAGGCGGTCCTCGCCAAGGGTCCGCCTGCCAGTGGGGCTTAGCTCGGGTGGGGTCCGAGCGCTTGAGGACGAGCCGATGCGCTGTTCAAGTGCTTCGGCATCGGCCACACCCGGGCTCTCTGTCCGTCATCTGCCGAGCGCAAGGAGCTCTGCTTCCGCTGCGGAAAAGAGGGGCACAGGTCGGCCACCTGCAAGGCAACTGCTCCGCATTGCGTCGTGTGTGCGGCCAATGGTCGTCCAGCCGACCATGTGATGACGGGCAGGAAGTGCCGCCCACCCATAAAGAAGGGCAAAGTCCAGGCGCCGGTGCGACCTGCCACTGCTGCCGCCGTCACTGAAACCCCAGTTCCAGTGCCGGCCCTCCGAGGGAAGTGCCATGAACACCGACTAATGGCTGGACATCGTCGACGTGTTCTACAGGCAAACACCAACCACTGCAGAGCGGGCCCAGGACCTGCTGGGTCCAAACCCTTGCGGAGTGGTTGTGGATGTGGCGGTGGTCGCCGAGCCGTACTCTGTCCCTGGCAGCTGGCTGGGTGACGATAGCGGTTCGGTTGCACTGGTGACGCGGTCTTCCTCGGACTCCCCTCCTCTCTCGCTCTTAGAGAGGGGACCGGGATACGTGGCCGCCGCGTGGGGAGACATAGCCCTCGTAGGGGTGTATTTCTCCCCAAACCGCCCTCTCTCGGAGTTCGAGCACTATCTCGACGGTCTCAACCAGAGTGGCAGGTAGAGTGGCGCAGCGGCGGGTGCTTGTCGTGGGCGACTTCAACGCCCAAAGTCGGTGACATGGGCAAACCCGACCACCGATGCACGAGGACGCGAGGTGGAGACCTGGTCCGTCTCATCCGGACTGTCTCTCCTAAATAGAGGCACAGTCCACACCTGCGTGCGGCGGGAGGGGGGCTCCATCGTTGATCTCGCCTTTGCCTCCCCTTCTTTGGCGGCTTGTGTAGTGGACTGGCGGGTGGAGCTTTTGGAGACGTTGTCCGACCACCGATACGTGCGGTTTGACATCTCCACCCAGGACTATCCTGGGGCGCGCGGTGGTCGGTCACACTTCTCGCGGTGGGCGCTCACCCGCCTGGACCGGGAGGCCGCAGCGGAGGCGGCGTTCGTCCAAGACTGGCTGTCGTCTCCTGTCGACGTACACGATGTGGATGCCACGGCAGTCCAGTTGAGGGGACTCCCTGACCGAGGTGTGCAATTCTAGCATGCCCCGGTCCTCACCGTCGGCCTCCTCGACGTGCGGTTTACTGGTGGTCGGAGGAGCTGACACGGCTGCGGGCCGCATGTGTGGCAGCCAGGCGGGCCTATACCAGGAGCCGGCGGCGGCGTAACCGCGACCTCGAAAACGAGGACCGCCTCTACGCGGCCTATAAAAGACGCCAAGTCGACGCTGACGGCCCAAATGGGCGCCGCTCAGGATCGTGCGAGGGAGGAGATGGCTGAGGGCCTAGACGCCGATCCCTTTGGGAGGCCGTACAGGGCGGCGCGCAACAAACTGCGCCCATACGGCCCTCCATTGTCTGAGACCCTCGAGCCGACATTGCTGGATGGGGTGGTCCAGTCCCTGTTTCCGCGCAGGGACATCAACTTCATTCCACCAGTGATGAGCGCTCCCCAGGGTGTGTTCTCACCGACCGAGGAGGAGATCCCTCCAGTGACGGAGGATGAGTTCGAGAGGGGCGACTCACTGTCTCCGGGGGAAAAAGACGGCTCCAGGTCCGGACGGCGTCCCCGCAAAGGTGGTGGCCATCGCCGCCTCCCAGATGGGGGTAAGATTTCGGGACCTCTTCAGTGCGTGTCTGACGCGTAAGAGGTTCCCGAAGCCATGGAAGGAGGGCCAATTGTGCCTTCTTCGGAAGGAAGGGGCGGCCGGTTGACTCCCCATCGGCATACCGACCCATCGTCTTGCTGGATGAGGTCGGTAAAATGTTCGAGCGGATCCTCGCCGCCCGCATCAACAAGCACTTGTGCACAATTGGCCCGGACCTGTCGGACGCTCAGTTCGGCTTTCGAGCTGAACGCTCGACTGTCGACGCCCTGTCCCGACTCAAAGGGGCAGGCGAGGGAGGCGATGGATGCGGGGGATGGATTGTTGGCTGTGTCATTCGACATATCCAACGCCTTCAACTCCATTCCCCACTCCACCATTCTCGAGGCGCTCCGCTTTCACGGGGTGCCTCCTTATTTGCGGGAACTCTTGGCGGACTACCTGCGGGACCGAACTGTCCTTCTGGTGGACAAGTCTGGCCAGCTGCGAAGGTACCGCGTCCGAGTCCGGTGTTCCACAGGGCTCTGTTCTAGGACCACTCCTGTGGAACATCGGGTTCGACTGGCTCTTGCGGGGCAACCTCCCCCGTGGCACGTCTGTTATCTGCTATGCAGACGACACGCTCCTCACTGCCCGGGGGAGAAATTTCGGAGAGGCGGCCAGCTTGGCCTCGGCAGGCGGTTCACAGGTGGTGGAGAGAGTATCCCGCCTAGGTTTGACGGTGGCGCTGCACAAGACCGAGGCCGTGTTCTTCCACGGGTCCCGGCAGCGTCAACCGCCCGACGCCCACATCCACGTGGAGGGTGTCCGCATTGGGGTGCAGGCCCAGATGAAGTACCTGGGCCTAGTCCTCGATAGCAAGTGGCGCTTCAGCGCACACTTCAGTGGGCTGTCGACGCACTTATTGAGGACTGCGGGCGCCCTCTCGTGGCTCCTCCCAAACCTCGGGAGACCTGGAGACCAATGCCGGCGTCCTATACGCCGGCATTCTCAAGAGTATGGCCCTGTATGGGGCACCTATCTGGGCGGACTCACTGTGCAGACGGGAGAACGTCCGCCGCCATCCGCAGGCCACAAAGGGCCATTGCACAGCGGGTGGCGAGGGCATATCGCACAGTGGGTTTCGCAGCGGCGTGCGCTCTGGCGGGTACCCCTCCTTGGGAACTCGAGGCTTGGGTGCTCGCCAGGGTGTACGAACTGGACGGCAGAGCAGAGGGGCGCTCAACCGTTTCCCCGTGCTCAAGGGAACGGGAAAAATGTGCGGGATGAGGTTAGGGAGGCCATCACTCGGCACTGGGGCTGAGGAACTCGCCTCCGCAGCGTTTGGCCGCCGGACGCTGGACGCCATCGGGCCCGTCCTGAACGACTGGCTCGATCGGCAGCACGGCTGCCCTGTCGTTTCGTTTGGTGCAGGTGCTGTCCGGGCATGGTTTGCTTCGGGTCGTACCTGCACCGAATAGGGAGGGAGGAATCGCCACAGTGCCACCATTGTGGTGCCACGTTAGATACGGCAGAGCACACTCTAGAGGTGTGCCCAGCGTGGGATGAACCCCGCCGCGCCTTGGTTGCAGTGGTCGGGGACGACCTCTCACTTCCCAGCGTAATAACATCCATGCTTGGGAAGTGAGGAGCATGGACAGCGGTAGCCTCCTTCTGTGAGGACGTCATGTCACAGAAGGAGGCGCGGAGCGCATGCGGGAAGAAGACCCTCTCGCAAGCGCCGCTCCGCCAACGACGAAGGGGCGCACGAAGACGGCGTGGTACTAACGTCCGTCCTCATCTGCTCCAGGGGGTGATCAGCAGGCGACAAGCGCGGGGGCGCAAGCGCCAGCATCGCACGCATCACCCGTGCTCCGGCCATCATAAAGGCTCCCTCCCCAGGGGGGAATTGAGGGGCCTGCCATGAGGCGGGCAGTCGCCGGTGGGGGACTGGACGTCATGGATTCCCAGACCCCCTCCACTCAGGCGAGGCCGGAGTGCCACTGGGTTTTTTAGTGGGTATACCGGGAACGACTTTACCGGGGAGTCCCACATAACCCTCTCCCGTCCCCCGACGGGAAGGGTATGCGTAATAGCATTTTTCCCAGTGCCGCAAAAAAAAAAAAAAAAAAAAGTTAGGTTAGGTTAGGTTAGGTTAGGTTAGGTTAGGTTAGGTTAGGTTAGGTTCGGGGGGCTGCGCCGTCGAATCGATCAAGGGACGCGCCATTAGACCAGGCCGCGGGGGTATGGGCACGATGCGTTTGGAGTGTCCCATCGCATGTGCCAAGGCAGTCCTCGCCAAGGGTCGCCTGCCAGTGGGGCTTAGCTCGGGTGGGGTCCGAGCGCTTGAGGACGAGCCGATGCGCTGCTTCAAGTGCTTCGGGATCGGTCACACCCGGGCTCTCTGTCCGTCGTCTGCCGAGCGCAAGGAGCTCTGCTTCCGTTGCGGAAAGATGGGGCACAGGTCGGCCACCTGCAAGGCTTCTGCTGCGCATTGCGCTGTATGTGCTGCCAATGGTCGTCCAGCTGACCATGTGATGACGGGCAGGAAATGCCGTCCGCCATTGAAGAAGGGCAAAGTGCAGGCGCCGGTGCGACCTGCCACTGCTGCCGCCGCCCTGAAACCCCAGTTCCAGTGCCGGCCTCCGAGGAAAGCGCAATGAACACGGAATAATGGCTGGACTTCATCAACGTGTTCTTCAGGCGAACACCAACCACTGCAGAGCGGCCCAGGACCTGCTGGTCCAAACCTTTGCGGAGTGGTTGGTGGACGTGGCGGTTGTCGCCGAGCCGTACTCTGTCCCTGGCAACTGGCTGGGTGACGATAACGGTTCGGTGGCATTGGTACGCGGTCTTCCACGGACTCCCCACCCCTCTCGCTTTTAGAGAGGGGACCGGGATACGTGGCCGCCGCATGGGGAGATAGCTCTTGTGGGGGTGTATTTCTCCCCAAACCGCCCTCTCTCGGAGTTCGAGCACTATCTCGACGGTCTCACCAGAGTGGCAGGTAGAGTGGCGCAGCGGCGGGTGCTTGTCGTGGGCGACTTCAACGCCAAGTCGGTGACATGGGGCAACCCGACCACCGATGCACGAGGACGCGAGGTGGAGACCTGGTCCGTCTCATCCGGACTGTCCCTCCTAAATAGAGGCACAGTCCACACCTGCGTGCGGCGGGAGGGGGGCTCCATCGTTGATCTCGCCTTTGCCTCCCCTTCTTTGGCGGCTCGTGTAGTGGACTGGCGGGTGGAGCGGTGGAGACTTTGTCTGACCACCGATATGTGCGGTTCGACATCTCCACCCAGGGCTCTCCTAGGGCGCGCGAGGGTCGGTCGCATTTCCCGCGGTGGGCGCTTACCCGCCTGGACCGGGAAGCTGCAGCGGAGGCCTCGTTCGTCCAAGACTGGCTGTCGTCTCCTGTCGACGTCCACGATGTGGATGCCACGGCAGTCCAGTTGAGGGACTCCCTGACCGAGGTGTGCAATTCTAGCATGCCCCGGTCTCACCGTCGGCCTCCCCGACGTGCGGTTTTCTGGTGGTCGGAGGAGCTGACACGGCTGCGGGCCGCATGTGTGAGGGCCAGGCGGGCTTACACAAGGAGCCGGCGGCGGCGCCTCCGCGACCTTGCCAACGAGGACCGCCTTTACGCGGCCTATGTGGAGGCAAAGAGGGAGCTGACGGCCCAAATGGGCGCAGCACAGGATCGTGCGAGGGAGGAATGGCTGACGGCCTAGACGCTGATCCCTTTGGCAGGCCGTACAGAGCGGCGCGCAATAAACTGCGCCCTTACGGCCCTCCATTGTCGGAGACCCTCGAGCCGTCGTTGCTGGATGGGGTGGTCCAGTCCCTGTTTCCGCGCAGGGACAGCAACTTCGCTCCGCCAGTCATGAGCGGCACGCGGGCTGTGTATTCGGCTGACGAGGAGGTCCCTCCAGTGACGGAGGAAGAGTTGGAGAGGGCGGCCTTCTGCCTCCGAGGGAAGAAGACGGCCCCAGGTCCGGACGGCGTCCCCGCAAAGGTGGTGGCCATCGCTGCCACACAGATGGGGGAAAGGTTTCGGGACCTATTCAGTGCTTGCCTGACTTGTGAGAGGTTCCCGAAGCCTTGGAAGGAGGGCCAATTGTGCCTCCTTCGGAAGGAAGGGCGGCCGGTTGACTCCCCATCGGCGTACCGACCCATCGTTTTGCTTGATGAGGTCGGTAAAATGTTCGAGCGGATCGTCGCCGCCCGCATCAACCAGCACTTGTGCACGATTGGCCCGGACCTAGCGGACGCCCAGTTCGGTTTTCGAGCTGAGCGCTCGACAGTGGACGCCCTCTCCCGACTCAAGGGGCAGGCGAGGGAGGCGATGGATGCGGGGGATGGATTGTTGGCGGTGTCATTCGACATATCCAACGCCTTCAACTCCATTCCCCACTCCACCATCCTAGAGGCGCTCCGCTTCCATGGGGTGCCTCTGTATTTACGGGCACTCTTGGCGGACTACCTGAGGACCGCACTGTCCTTCTGGTGGACAAGTCTGGCAGCTGCGAAGATACGGCGTCGAGTCCGGTGTTCCGCAGGGCTCTGTTCTAGGACCACTCCTGTGGAACATCGGATTCGACTGGCTCTTGCGGGGCAACCTCCCTCGTGGCACGTCTGTCATCTGCTACGCAGACGACACGCTCCTTACTGCCCGGGGAGGAATTTCGGAGAGGCGGCCAGCTTGGCCTCGGCGGGCGGTTCACAGGTGGTGGAGAGAGTCTCCCGCCTTGGGTTGACGGTGGCGCTGCACAAGACCGAAGCCGTGTTTTTCCATGGGCCCCGGCAGCGTCAACCGCCCGACGCCCATATCTATGTAGAGGGTGTCCGCATTGGGGTGCAGGCCCAGATGAAGTACCTGGGCCTAGTCCTCGATAGTAAGTGGCGCTTCAGCGCACACTTCAGTGGGCTGTCGACGCGCTTATTGAGGACTGCGGGCGCCCTCTCGTGGCTCCTCCCTAACCTCGGGAGACCGGCGACCAATGCCGGCGTTTATACGCCGGCATTCTCAAGAGCATGGCCCTATATGGGGCACCTATCTGGGCGGACTCACTGTGCAGACGGGAGAACGTCGCCGCCATCCGCAGGCCACAAAGGGCCATTGCACAGCGGGTGGCGAGGGCATATCGCACAGTGGGTTTCGCGGCGCGTGCGCTCTGGCAGGAACTCCTCCTTGGGAACTCGAGGCTTGGGTCCTCGCCAGGGTGTACGACTGGACGGCAGAGCAGAGGGCGCTCAACCGTTCCCCGTGTCCAAGGGAACGGGAAAATGTGCGGGATGAGGTTAGGGAGGCAATCACCCGGCACTGGGTGAAGATCTAGCCTCCTCAACGTTCGGCCGACGGACACTGGACGCCATCGGGCCCGTCTTGAATGCCTGGCTCGATCGGCAGCACGGCTGCCTGTCTTTTCGTCTGGTGCAGGTACTGTCCGGGCATGGTTGCTTCGGGTCATACCTGCACAGAATTGGGAGGGAAGAATCGCCACAATGCCACCACTGTGGCGCCGCGGTGGATACTGCAGAGCACACCCTAGAGGTGTGCCCATCGTGGGATGAACCCCGCCGCGCCTTGGTGGCAGTGGTCGGGGACGACCTCTCACTTCCCAGCATAATAACATCCATGCTGGGGAGTGAGGAGGCATGGGCAGCGGTGGCCTCCTTCTGTGAGGACGTCATGTCACAGAAGGAGGCGGCGGAGCGCATGCGGGAAGAAGATCCTCTCGCAGCGCCGCTCCGACAGCGAAGAAGGGGCGGACGAAGACGGCGTACACAACGTCCGTCGTCACCTGCTCCAGGGGGTGATCAGCGGGCGACAAGCGCGGGGGCGCAAGCGCCTGCATCGCACGAATCACCCGTGCTCCGGCCATCATAAAGGCTCCTCCCTGCTAGGGGGGATTTGAGGGGCCTGCCATGAGGCGGGCAGTCGCCGGTGGGGGACTGGACGTCATGGATTCCCAGACCCCCTCCACTCAGGCGAGGCCGGAGTGCCACTGGGTTTTTTAGTGGGTATACCGGGAACGACTTTACCGGGGAGTCCCACATAACCCTCTCCCGTCCCCCGACGGGAAGGGTATGCGTAATAGCATTTTTCCCAGTGCCGCAAAAAAAAAAAAAAAAAAAAAAAAAAAGGAAAAAAAAAAAGGTTAGGTTAGGTTTAGGTTGGGGTGCAGGGCAGGAAACCTCCTCGTGCGCTCGGTGGCTGCTGGTCCCTTCTGGATACGTCCGGGGGGAAGAGCAGTCGCTAGGCCGGTGCACCCTGGGCACGGACAATAATCTCTTCGCGGGGGGGCGGGGAAAGAGGAGATTGTTGTCCGTGGCGAATTTCTGCCGGAGCGGAGGAGTCGCTCCCGAGGGCTCCCTATCTGCGCTCTGCAGCTGCAGAGTGCACGAGTAGGGAGCGAGGTGGGGAAGACCGCGTGCCGTTTTTCAGTCCGCGGTCTACGGGTCTCCGCGGCGTGTACATCGCGGGGACCGAGGTGGGAAAGACCGTAGGTTGCTCCTCAACCCGCGGTCTATGGGCATCGTGGCGAGGTTTTTGAGTCACGGTGCCGGGTGGAGGGTAGGTTTACTTAGTTTTTAGGTTAGGTTAGGAAAAAAAAAAAAAAAAAAAAAAAAAAAAAAAAAAAAAAAAAAAAAAAAAAAAAAATCAAAGAGAAAATTATAAAAATATAAAAACAAAAGAAAACAATACAAAATCATAAAAAATACCAAAAAAAAAAAAAAGTTAGTTTGTAAATACCGAACAGCGGGCGGTATATCCTGCACCGGAGGCGTCCGCGGGCCTCGGGAGGACCAAATACCCTCCCAAAAAGAGCGGCCGCATCGCCTTGGGGAAGCGATGTGTGTAACACCTATCGTAAAAAAATGATAATGGATACTACTGACGATATTTTGTCGTGCGGTCCGGTTGACGCCCGGCGCTCGCAGGTACCCGGGCCTGCGAGTGATAAATTGGTTACCGAAGGAAGCGCAGGGGTAGGTGACCAGGCCCCTGTTGCTGATAATGTTACTGGAAATGAAAAATTATCCTTCGCAAGGAAACGTCCACGCAACCCTGCTCTCGTGGGAGGTGGATCGCTGGATGTGTCCTCAGAAGAGGAAGGCCTACTGGCCCCGAAATTGCCGACTGCCAGGAGAGGTCGGCAGGCGAGGGGTGCGAGTGTCTCACGGCCGCGAAGGGACGCACAAGGTAGGTTCGTGCGTTCCAATACCCCGGCGGCCAGCGAAGCAGAAAGTGACATGGGGGTCACCACGGAGGACCCTGGTGGCGAGAGCTGTGCCTCGCTTGGGAGCTCCAAGGCGGAGCTCAATGCCACCAGGAGGGAGCAGCGCAAAGCCGTCGCGGCCGACGAAGTGTCGGAGATGGCCCGACGTGCACGCGAGCGACGCGCTGCTCTAGCGGCAGAGGGGGAGCCATCCGCGGTGGCCTTGAGTCAGCTGGCCTTGGACGGGGTGGACTTGGTCCTGAAGGTTGCCACCAAATCTGGCAGCCTGAAGGGCACATTCACCCGCGGTCTGAAGGAGGCTGCCGCGGACATCAAGGAGGCGGTTGGCACTCTCCTCAACAGGACGGCCTCAGACGAGGTCGCGAAGTTGCAGGAGGAGAACGGCCGCCTCCGTAATGATTTGGAGGACCTCCGGCGGCAAGTCGCTGCGCTGAGCGAGCAGCAGCAGCGACGCACGTCCACCGATGCCGCACCCGTGGTGGCCCCGGCTCCCGCACCGAGACCGGCAAGCGCTCGTACCGATGACGAGGTCGAGCGCATTGTCCGGCTTTGCTTGCTCCAGTGCGGGAGCATGATGAACGCGCGTATTGAGGCGATTTCTCGGCGCCTCCCTGCGGAAATCATCCGTCCGCCTTTAGCTGCCGATGCGCGGCGGAGGACTGAGGAGGCGCCGAGACCTGCGTCTCGCAAGGCGAAGCCCGCGGAGGGTGCCCAGAAGCCCGCGGAGGGAACTCCCCCGAGCGATCAGCCCACGACTGCCGGGTCTAAGGGTGAGACCTGGGCGACAGTCGTGGGCCGCAAGAAGGCCCGCAAAGCCGCTAAGGTGGCCTCAGCACCAGCACGCGCCCCCGGCCGAACCGCAAAGGCGGTTGCTCAGCCTGCGCGGCGGACTGCCAAAGGTGGTCGCAAAGGACCGACGCTGCATGCTCCGCGTTCCGAAGCTGTGACGCTCACGCTGCAGCCAGGAGCGGCGGAGCGCGGCGTAACGTACGCGTCGGTCATCGCCGAGGCCAAGGCCAGGATCAAACTGTCGGATCTTGGCCTTCAGTCCGTCGCCCTCAGGCAAGCTGCCACGGGTGCGCGGCTGTTTGAGGTGGCCGGTGCTGCGAGCGGCAGTGCCGAAAAGGCGGACGCTCTGGCCGCCAAACTGAGGGAGGTCCTCAACCCTGAGGATGTCCGGGTCTCCAGGCCAATGAAAACCGCAGAGGTGCGGATCGCTGGCCTGGATGATTCCGTGACCTCTGAGGAGGTGGTGGCGGCCGTTGCCCGAAGCGGTGAGTGTCCGCCGGACAAGGTGCGGGCCGGCGACATACGCGCCGACGCTACCGGACTCGGCGTAGTCTGGGTTCGGTGCCCTGTAGCGTCGGCGAAGAAGATCGCCGATAGTGGCAGATTGCTGGTGGGCTGGGTTGCAGCGAGGGTCAAACTCCTGCAGCCCCGAGCTTTGCGGTGCTTCCGGTGCCTGGAAAAGGGGCACGTCCGGGCAAAGTGCACCGCCGAGGTTGACCGCAGCGACCTTTGCTACCGCTGCGGTCAGCCTGGCCACAAGGCGGCCCAGTGTTCCGCGGCGCTCAACTGCAGCTTGTGTTCGGCTGCAGGGAAGCCAGCGGGACACAAAGTGGGCGGAGGGGCCTGTGGTGCGCCTGCCAGCAAGACCAAGGCCAAAAAGAAAAAGAAGAGGGGCACTCAGCCTGCCGGGGAGATCTCGACCCCCCCGCAGGCTAGTAGCTCCGCGGCCGACTCCCGGCCCAGGACCGTTGCCGAGGGAATGGAATGTCAATAATGGCACAACTCCATTTCCTCCAGGGCAACATCAACCACTGTGCCAGAGCTCAGGATCTCCTACTCCAGAGCATGGCAGAGTGGTCGATCAACGTGGCTGTGGTCGCCGAACCGTATTTCATCCCCGCCCGTGACAACTGGTTGGGGTGCGCTGACGGTTTGGTGGCCATTATTGGCGAGACTCTGATCGACCCGTCTCGGGGCCGCGGCTGGGTTGCTGCGGTGTCGGGCGGTATCGTCGTTGTGGGGGCGTATTTCTCCCCCAACAAGAGTCTCGCCGACTTTGAGGGTTTCCTTGTCGAGTTGGGCGCCGTCGTAGGCCGCCATCACCCTCGTCCCGTTCTGGTGCTTGGGGATCTCAACGCCAAGTCATCGGCGTGGGGATCTCCGGTCACTGACCCTCGGGGCGAGGTGCTGGAAGAGTGGGCGGTGACGACCGGTCTGGTCGTCCTAAATCGGGGTTCGGAATTTACGTGCGTGCGGCAGCGGGGCGGTTCGATAGTGGACGTCTCGTTCGCTAGCCCCTCTGTCGCCAGCCGAGTCCGCGACTGGCGTGTCGCCGTGGAGGTGGAGACGTTGTCGGACCATCGGTATATCCGGTTCGACGTCTCCGCCCAGACCGCGAGCGGCCGCCATCCAACAACCCCGATTAACGACGGCCCGCGTTGGGCGCTTAAGCGCATCGACAAGGAGCTACTCGAGGAAGCTGCCTTAGTCCAGTCCTGGACCTGGGAGTCGGCGACGAACGGACCCGTCGACGTCGAGGCGGTGGCGCTGTGGTTTCGCGGGGCGATGACGCAGATCTGCGACGCGTCCATGCCCCGCGTCCGCCAACAGTCCGCAAGGCGCCAGGTGTACTGGTGGACCGCAGAGATCGCGCGGCTGCGCGTCGAGTGCGTTGCGGTTCGCCGCCAGTACACTCGATACCGGAGGCGACGTCGACGGGATCCCGCCGAGGAGGACGCGCTGTATGAGGTGTACCGCGCGTCCAAAGAGACTCTGTGGCTGGCCATCGGCGACTCAAAGTCGCGTGCCAGGGAAGAGCTACTGGGGTCCCTGGATCGGGATCCGTGGGGGCGCCCCTACCGTTGGGCACGGGGCAAGCTACGGGCCTGGGCGCCTCCACTCACCCAGACGATGCAACCCCAGTTGCTAGAGGCGGTAGTGTCGGCCCTCTTCCCTGAGCGAGCGGGACACGTTCCCCCGGCGATGGCTTCGCCCTCAGCCACAGACTCTCCAGAAGAGGAGAGCACTGATGTCCCCGAGGTGACGCAAGCAGAGACGAGAGCGGCCGTGTCGCGACTCCGGGCCAAGAACACAGCGCCCGGACCCGACGGAGTTCCTGGTCGAGCTCTCGTCTTAGCTCTGAAGGAGCTAGAGCCCCAGCTGAGGGGGCTCTTCACGGCATGTCTCGAGCGGGGCCAGTTTCCCAGTGTGTGGAAGGAGGGGAGGCTGGTCCTGCTCAGGAAGGAGGGGCGCCCCGCGGACTCGCCGTCCGCGTATCGGCCCATAGTGTTGCTAGACGAGGCGGGCAAACTTTTTGAGCGTATTATCGCAGATCGCCTCGTCAGCCACTTGTGCAGGGAGGGGCCGAACCTAGACGATAAACAGTTTGGGTTTCGTCGGGGGCGCTCCACCATAGATGCCATCATGCGCGTGAGGGCCCTGGCGGAGGAAACGGTGTCCCGGGGTGGGGTGGTGCTGGCGGTGTCCTTGGACATCTCCAACGCCTTCAATACCCTGCCCTGGAGTTGTATTCGGGAGGCGCTGCATTACCATCGTGTGCCTCCCTACCTCCGCCGTACAGTAGGGGCTTACCTGGAAGGTAGATGCGTCACCTATCGGGGACGTGACGGTGCCGGTCGGCGCCTCACGTCGTGCGGTGTCCCACAGGGATCGGTCCTGGGACCGCTCCTGTGGAACATCGGATACGACTGGGTGCTGAGAGGCGAACTCCCGTCGGGCGCCGACTTGACGTGTTACGCGGACGACACGCTTGTCACTGCCCGGGGGAGCTCGCACAGGGAAGCGACGTTGATAGCCACGGCTGCGGTGTCACAGGTGGTGAACCGCATCCGGCGCCTGGGCCTGGAGGTGGCCCTGAACAAGTCGGAGGCCATGGTGTTTCATGGCCCCCGACGCGCGCCGGCGCCGGGATCACACATCGTGGTCAGTGGGACCCGGATAGCTGTCGAGTCCACCATGAAGTACCTGGGATTGGTGCTCGACAGCCGTTGGGAATTCGGTCCCCACTTCCGGCGGCTGGCGCCCAAGCTGATGGGTGCAGCAGGCGCGCTTTCAACGTTGCTTCCCAACTTGGGGGGCCCGAGCGCCGCCTGTAGGCGGTTGTACGTGGGAATCGTGCGATCCATGGCCCTGTATGGGGCCCCTGTGTGGGCGCTCGACATGACGGCCAGTACTCTCGCCATTCTGCGGAAGCCGCAGAGGGCGATGGCCGTCAGAGTCGTCCGCGGGTATCGCACGATCTCCTACGAGGCGGCTTGCGTCCTGGCCGGATCCCCGCCCTGGGACCTAGAGGCGAAAGTACTCGCGTCATTATATCGATGGCGCGAGGAAGAGCGGGCACGGGGCTCGAGACCGGTGCAGCGGCAGATCGCGCGGCGCCGAGAGGAGCTCCGTCAGGTCCTGGTGGCGGAATGGCGGCAGAGGCTTCTTCGCCCTACCGCCGGCCTCGCTACCGTCGAGGCGATCCGGCCAGTACTCGACGACTGGCTCGGGAGAAGGCATGGCTCCCTGTCGTTCAGAGTGACACAGGTATTGTCGGGGCACGGTTTGCTTCGGCAAGTACCTGTGTCGCATAGACAGGGAGCCGGACGCTCGGTGCCACCACTGCGTCCATTGTGGGGAGGACACGGCGCAACACACGCTCGCCGAGTGTGTGGCTTGGGAGGAGCAGCGCCGTGCCCTCACATCAGAAGTGGGAGGCGATCTGTCGCTGCCGGCCGTGGTTCGTAGTATGGTCGGTAGCGCAGAGTCGTGGGACGCGGTGGTGTCCTTCTGCGAGGACGTGATGTCGCAGAAGGAAGCTGCGGAACGGGAGAGGGAGATCTCCACTCCCTTCCCAGGCCGCAGAAGACGCACCGGGCGCAGAAGAAGGGCGGATAACGCCCTCTTCCGCCCCCCATGAATGGGTCCAGGGGCGACGGACTTGGGGAAGTCCCCGCCCCCTATCCGATGGACCCGAGGCGAAGGCGCGCGCGGTGTCTACGCGCGCCTCTAAGAGGATGCACGGGGTAGTCGAAACACCTCACTACCCCGTGCTAGAGACGAGGCCCGGACAGACCGGGCCAGCACTAGTGTGGGGCTGCGGAAGAATGTGGATTCCCGCGGCCCCGCGCGCACGTGCGAGGAGACACCGGGGTGGTTTTAGCCGGTAAGAGTCCGGCACGCCCCTCCGCCTCTCCCCAGGCGGAGGAAGTCCATGAGGATTTCCCCCCGTAAAAAAAAAAAAAAAAAAAAAAAAAAAGGTTAGGTTAGGTTAGGTAGGTTAGGTTGGGGGTCCCCCACAGCGTTGACTTCCTCGTAGTGACCCCTGGGCAACGTCGCGCCTGACCACCGTAACGGAGTGGCAGGCCGGCGGCTAACGAACGCTGTGAATCGCTTGCTTTAATTGTCGTGAGCTTCCGATATTGTTGGTGGCAATGCCACAACCACTGAGGGACGCCTCCGGGCGTTTTCTCCCCAAAGGCCCTTCTCAGGGCCAACCCAAAGGCCCTTCTCAGGGCCAACCAAAAGGCCCTTCTCAGGGCCAAACTAAATCCGGGATGCTTCGGCATCAGAGACCAGCCGCGCACCATCTGCGGCGAGTCTAGCACGTGGTAGTGACATCGTGTCGGACTTTTCCGACAACGAGTCGATTTTGAGTGGCACGACTTGCGGTTCCACACGCCAGTCAAGAAAGCGGGCCTTCCTTAGGCAGGACTCCATAGGCTCTCCGGACCAAACGGAGAAGCCTGCGAAGCGGGCGGTGATTCAGGCTGACTTGGAAGAGAGGATCTCTTCCAACGAACAACGTGCGAGAACCACCAGAGCCAAGGCTGGCTACGGCGCCTCCAGCGTCCTCTACGCGGACCACTCCGTAGAGGAAATGGAGCGCATGGCTCTGGAGGATCAGCAGGAGATTCTGGAGGTGGCCTCCAAGTCCTCCAATTTGAAGGGGACCTTCCAGAAGGCCCTGAAATGCCGGGCAGCGAGGCTTGCTCGGCATCGTCAAGGAGTTGGCACAGCGCACCACCTCCGACGAAACGCGGCAACTGCAGGCGAAAGTTGGATCGCCTGCAAAAAGAGGTGTCGGCGCTGCATCGCGCGCGTTGGCCGAGCTCATGGCCCGGCCTGAGGGGACATCGGAAGGTCCAGCGTCGATGCCCGCCCCCTCCAACCTTGAGGAAATCATCCGCAAGGTCGTAATGGAGGAGAGGGCCTTCACCAGGGCCTGCTTCGCAGGAATAGAGGACCGGCTACTTCCGGAGAAGCGGCTTCGCCCTCCACTCGCGGCGGATAAGGTATCCGAGAGGACCCCTAGCGCACCGGGTCCTGTCAACGGCCCCAGCCCAGCGGGAGTCCAAGGCAAGGGAAAGGGTAAGGGGAAGAAGACCACCCCGGCCGCCCCGACTGCCCAGACGGTCCCTCAGGACCTTCCGAGGGAGGACCCACTGCTGCCCTCCACCACCCCTTCCAACCAGCCGTGGGTGAAGGTGGTGTCGAAGAAGCGGAAGGGGAAGAAGAAAGTGGCCCCCAAGCCTCCTGCAGCCAAACCTGCAGCCGCAGCGGAGAAGAGGAAGAAACATCCCTCTTCCTCCGAAATCCGCAGCCGTAGTGGTCACGCTGACCCCTGAAGCAGAGGAGCGAGGGGAGACGTACGAGTCCGTACTACGACGGGCTCGCACTAACGTCGACCCTACGCAACTCGGGGCGGGCAGGGTCCACGTGCCGAAGGACCCAAACGGGGGCTCGTATCTTTGAGTTCTCCGGGGCTCAATGCGGCACCAAGGCGGACCTCTTTGCCTCGAAATTGAGAGAGGCTGTCGCGGACACGGCCAAGGTCGTGAGGCCGGTCAAATGTGTGGCACTCGAGGTGACCGATCTCGACGACTCGGTCACGCAAGAAGAGGTGGTAGCCGCGGTTGCGGCGGTGGGAGGCTGCGCCGTCGAGTTGGTCAAGGGTCGCACCATCAGACCAGGCCGCGGGGGTATGGGCACGATGCGTTTTGGAGTGCCCCATCGCAAGTGCCAAGGCAGTCCTCGCCAAGGGTCGCCTGCCAGTGGGGCTTAGCTCGGTGGGGTCCGAGCGCTTGAGGACGAGCCGATGCGCTGTTTCAAGTGCTTCGGCATCGGCCACACCCGGGCTCTCTGTCCGTCATCTGCCGAGCGCAAGGAGCTCTGCTTCCGCTGCGGAAAAGAGGGGCACAGGTCGGCCACCTGCAAGGCAACTGCTCCGCATTGCGTCGTGTGTGCGGCCAATGGTCGTCCAGCCGACCATGTGATGACGGGCAGGAAGTGCCGCCCACCCACAAAGAAGGGCAAAGTCCAGGCGCCCACAGCGACCTGCCACTGCTGCCAGCCGTCACTGAAACCCCAGTTCCAGTGCCGGCCTCCGAGGGAAGTGCCATGAACACCGACTAATGGCTGGACCTCGTCGACGTGTTCTACAGGCAAACACCAACCACTGCAGAGCGGCCCAGGACCTGCTGGTCCAAACCCTTGCGGAGTGGTTGGTGGACGTGGCGGTTGTCGCCGAGCCGTACTCTGTCCCTGGCAACTGGCTGGGTGACGATAACGGTTCGGTGGCATTGGTAACGCGGTCTTCCACGGACTCCCCACCCCTCTCGCTTTTAGAGAGGGGACCGGGATACGTGGCCGCCGCATGGGGAGAGATAGCTCTTGTGGGGTGTATTTCTCCCCAAACCGCCCTCTCTCGGAGTTCGAGCACTATCTCGACGGTCTCACCAGGGTGGCAGGTAGAGTGGCGCAGCGGCGGGTGCTTGTCGTGGGCGACTTCAACGCCAAGTCGGTGACATGGGGCAACCCGACCACCGATGCACGAGGACGCGAGGTGGAGACCTGGTCCGTCTCATCCGGACTGTCCCTCCTAAATAGAGGCACAGTCCACACCTGCGTGCGGCGGGAGGGGGGCTCCATCGTTGATCTCGCCTTTGCCTCCCCTTCTTTGGCGGCTCGTGTAGTGGACTGGCGGGTGGAGCGGGTGGAGACTTTGTCTGACCACCGATATGTACGGTTCGACATCTCCACCCAGGGCTCTCCTAGGGCGCGCGAGGGTCGGTCGCATTTCCCGCGGTGGGCGCTTACCCGCCTGGACCGGGAGGCCGCGGCGGAGGCGGCGTTCGTCCAAGACTGGCTGTCGTCTCCTGTCGACGTCCACGATGTGGATGCCACGGCAGTCCAGTTGAGGGACTCCCTGACCGAGGTGTGCAACTCTAGTATGCCTCGGTCCCACCGTCCGCCTCCTCGACGCGCCGTCTACTGGTGGTCACAGGAGTTGGCGGAGCTACGGGCCGCATGTGTGAGGGCCAGGCGGGCTTACACAAGGAGCCGGCGGCGGCGCCTCCGCGACCTAGCCAACGAGGACCGCCTTTACGCGGCCTATGTGGAGGCAAAGAGGGAGCTGACGGCCCAAATGGGCGCAGCACAGGATCGCGCGAGGGAGGAGATGGCTGACGGCCTAGACGTTGATCCCTTTGGCAGGCCGTACAGAGCGGCGCGCAATAAACTGCGCCCGTACGGCCCTCCATTGTCGGAGACCCTCGAGCCGTCGTTGCTGGATGGGGTGGTCCAGTCCCTGTTTCCGCGCAGGGACAGCAACTTCGCTCCGCCAGTCATGAGCGGCACGCGGGCTGTGTTTTCGGCTGACGAGGAGGTCCCTCCAGTGACGGAGGAAGAGTTGGAGAGGGCGGCCTTCTGCCTCCGAGGGAAGAAGACGGCCCCAGGTCCGGACGGCGTCCCCGCAAAGGTGGTGGCCATCGCTGCCACACAGATGGGGGAAAGGTTTCGGGACCTCTTCAGTGCTTGCCTGACTTGTGAGAGGTTCCCGAAGCCTTGGAAGGAGGGCCAATTGTGCCTCCTTCGGAAGGAAGGGCGGCCGGTTGACTCCCCATCGGCGTACCGACCCATCGTTTTGCTTGATGAGGTCGGTAAAATGTTCGAGCGGATCGTCGCCGCCCGCATCAACCAGCACTTGTGCACGATTGGCCCGGACCTAGCGGACGCCCAGTTCGGTTTTCGAGCTGAGCGCTCGACAGTGGACGCCCTCTCCCGACTCAAGGGGCAGGCGAGGGAGGCGATGGATGCGGGGGAAGGATTGTTGGCTGTGTCATTCGACATATCCAACGCCTTCAACTCCATTCCCCACTCCACCATCCTAGAGGCGCTCCGCTTCCATGGGTGCCTCTGTATTTACGGGCACTCTTGGCGGACTACCTGAGGGACCGCACTGTCCTTCTGGTGGACAAGTCTGGCCAGCTGCGAAGATACGGCGTCGAGTCCGGTGTTCCGCAGGGCTCTGTTCTAGGACCACTCCTGTGGAACATCGGGTTCGACTGGCTCTTGAGGGGCAACCTCCCTCGTGGCACGTCTGTCATCTGCTACGCAGACGACACGCTCCTTACTGCCCGGGGGAGGAATTTCGGAGAGGCGGCCAGCTTGGCCTCGGCGGGCGGTTCACAGGTGGTGGAGAGAGTCTCCCGCCTTGGGTTGACGGTGGCGCTGCACAAGACCGAAGCCGTGTTTTTCCATGGGCCCCGGCAGCGTCAACCGCCCGACGCCCATATCTATGTAGAGGGTGTCCGCATTGGGGTGCAGGCCCAGATGAAGTACCTGGGCCTAGTCCTCGATAGTAAGTGGCGCTTCAGCGCACACTTCAGTGGGCTGTCGACGCGCTTATTGAGGACTGCGGGCGCCCTCTCGTGGCTCCTCCCTAACCTCGGGAGACCCGGCGACCAATGCCGGCGTTTATACGCCGGCATTCTCAAGAGCATGGCCCTATATGGGGCACCTATCTGGGCGGACTCACTGTGCAGACGGGGAACGTCGCCGCCATCCGCAGGCCACAAAGGGCCATTGCACAGCGGGTGGCGAGGGCATATCGCACAGTGGGTTTCGCGGCGGCGTGCGCTCTGGCAGGAACTCCTCCTTGGGAACTCGAGGCTTGGGTCCTCGCCAGGGTGTACGACTGGACGGCAGAGCAGAGGGCGCTCAACCGTTCCCCGTGTCCAAGGGAACGGGAAAATGTGCGGGATGAGGTTAGGGAGGCAATCACCCGGCACTGGGCTGAAGATCTAGCCTCCTCAACGTTCGGCCGACGGACACTGGACGCCATCGGGCCCGTCTTGAATGCCTGGCTCGATCGGCAGCACGGCTGCCTGTCTTTTCGTCTGGTGCAGGTACTGTCCGGGCATGGTTGCTTCGGGTCATACCTGCACAGAATTGGGAGGGAAGAATCGCCACAATGCCACCACTGTGGCGCCGCGGTGGATACTGCAGAGCACACCCTAGAGGTGTGCCCATCGTGGGATGAACCCCGCCGCGCCTTGGTGGCAGTGGTCGGGGACGACCTCTCACTTCCCAGCATAATAACATCCATGCTGGGGAGTGAGGAGGCATGGGCAGCGGTGGCCTCCTTCTGTGAGGACGTCATGTACAGAAGGAGGCGGCGGAGCGCATGCGGGAAGAAGATCCTCTCGCAGCGCCGCTCCGCCAGCGAAGAAGGGGCGGACGAAGACGGCGTACACAACGTCCGTCGTCACCTGCTCCAGGGGGTGATCAGCGGGCGACAAGCGCGGGGGCGCAAGCGCCTGCATCGCACGAATCACCCGTGCTCCGGCCATCATAAAGGCTCCTCCCTGCTAGGGGGGATTTGAGGGGCCTGCCATGAGGCGGGCAGTCGCCGGTGGGGGACTGGACGTCATGGATTCCCAGACCCCCTCCACTCAGGCGAGGCCGGAGTGCCACTGGGTTTTTTAGTGGGTATACCGGGAACGACTTTACCGGGGAGTCCCACATAACCCTCTCCCGTCCCCCGACGGGAAGGGTATGCGTAATAGCATTTTTCCCAGTGCCGCAAAAAAAAAAAAAAAAAAAAAAAAAAGGTTAGGTTAGGTTCCCAGCTGAGGGGGCTCTTCACGGCATGTCTCGAGCGGGGCCAGTTTCCCAGTGTGTGGAAGGAGGGGAGGCTGGTCCTGCTCAGGAAGGAGGGGCGCCCCGCGGACTCGCCGTCCGCGTATCGGCCCATAGTGTTGCTAGACGAGGCGGGCAAACTTTTTGAGCGTATTATCGCAGATCGCCTCGTCAGCCACTTGTGCAGGGAGGGGCCGAACCTAGACGAGAACCAGTTTGGGTTTCGTCGGGGGCGCTCCACCATAGATGCCATCATGCGCGTGAGGGCCCTGGTGGAGGAAACGGTGTCCCGGGGTGGGGTGGTGCTGGCGGTGTCCTTGGACATCTCCAACGCCTTCAATACCCTGCCCTGGAGTTGTATTCGGGAGGCGCTGCATTACCATCGTGTGCCTCCCTACCTCCGCCGTACAGTAGGGGCTTACCTGGAAGGTAGATGCGTCACCTATCGGGGACGTGACGGTGCCGGTCGGCGCCTCACGTCGTGCGGTGTCCCACAGGGATCGGTCCTGGGACCGCTCCTGTGGAACATCGGATACGACTGGGTGCTGAGAGGCGAACTCCCGTCGGGCGCCGACTTGACGTGTTACGCGGACGACACGCTTGTCACTGCCCGGGGAGCTCGCACAGGGAAGCGACGTTGATAGCCACGGCTGCGGTGTCACAGGTGGTGAACCGCATCCGGCGCCTGGGCCTGGAGGTGGCCCTGAACAAGTCGGAGGCCATGGTGTTTCATGGCCCCCGACGCGCGCCGGCGCCGGGATCACACATCGTGGTCAGTGGGACCCGGATAGCTGTCGAGTCCACCATGAAGTACCTGGGATTGGTGCTCGACAGCCGTTGGGAATTCGGTCCCCACTTCCGGCGGCTTAGTTAGGTTAGGTTTAGGTGTTAGGTTAGGTTAGGTTAGGTTAGGTTAGGTTAGGTTAGGTTGGGGGTCCCCCCACAGCGTTGACTTCCTCGTAGTGACCCCTGGGCAACGTCGCGCCTGACCACCGTAACGGAGTGGCAGGCCGGCGGCTAACGAACGCTGTGAATCGGTTGCTTAAGTTGTCGTGAGCTCTCGATATTGTTGGTGGCAATGCCACAACCCTTGAGGGACGCCTCCGGGCGTTTTCTCCCAAAAGGCCCTTCTCAGGGCCAACCCAAAGGCCCTTCTCAGGGCCAACCTAAAGGCCCTTCTCAGGGCCAACCCAAGTCCCGGGATGCTTCGGCATCGGAGACCAGCCGCGCACCATCTGCGGCAAGTTTCAAGACGGGCCCGATGGCGTCCAGTGTCCGTCGTTCGGCCGACGGACACTGGACGCCATCGGGCCCGTCTTGAATGCCTGGCTCGATCGCAGCACGGCTGCCTGTCTTTTCGTCTGGTGCAGGTACTGTCCGGGCATGGTTGCTTCGGGTCATACCTGCACAGAATTGGGAGGGAAGAATCGCCACAATGCCACCACTGTGGCGCCGCGGTGGATACTGCAGAGCACACCCTAGAGGTGTGCCCATCGTGGGATGAACCCCGCCGCGCCTTGGTGGCAGTGGTCGGGGACGACCTCTCACTTCCCAGCATAATACATCCATGCTGGGGATGAGGAGGCATGGGCAGCGGTGGCCTCCTTCTGTGAGGACGTCATGTCACAGAAGGAGGCGGCGGAGCGCATGCGGGAAGAAGATCCTCTCGCAGCGCCGCTCCGCCAGCGAAGAAGGGGCGGACGAAGACGGCGTACACAACGTCCGTCGTCACCTGCTCCAGGGGGTGATCAGCGGGCGACAAGCGCGGGGGCGCAAGCGCCTGCATCGCACGAATCACCCGTGCTCCGGCCATCATAAAGGCTCCTCCCTGCTAGGGGGGATTTGAGGGGCCTGCCATGAGGCGGGCAGTCGCCGGTGGGGGACTGGACGTCATGGATTCCCAGACCCCCTCCACTCAGGCGAGGCCGGAGTGCCACTGGGTTTTTTAGTGGTATACCGGGAACGACTTTACCGGGGAGTCCCACATAACCCTCTCCCGTCCCCGACGGGAAGGGTATGCGTAATAGCATTTTTCCCAGTGCCGCAAAAAAAAAAAAAAAAAAAAAAAAGGTTAGGTTAGGTTCCCAGCTGAGGGGGCTCTTCACGGCATGTCTCGAGCGGGGCCAGTTTCCCAGTGTGTGGAAGGAGGGGAGGCTGGTCCTGCTCAGGAAGGAGGGGCGCCCCGCGGACTCGCCGTCCGCGTATCGGCCCATAGTGTTGCTAGACGAGGCGGGCAAACTTTTTGAGCGTATTATCGCAGATCGCCTCGTCAGCCACTTGTGCAGGGAGGGGCCGAACCTAGACGAGAACCAGTTTGGGTTTCGTCGGGGGCGCTCCACCATAGATGCCATCATGCGCGTGAGGGCCCTGGTGGAGGAAACGGTGTCCCGGGGTGGGTGGTGCTGGCGGTGTCCTTGGACATCTCCAACGCCTTCAATACCCTGCCCTGGAGTTGTATTCGGGAGGCGCTGCATTACCATCGTGTGCCTCCCTACCTCCGCCGTACAGTAGGGCTTACCTGGAAGGTAGATGCGTCACCTATCGGGGACGTGACGGTGCCGGTCGGCGCCTCACGTCGTGCGGTGTCCCACAGGGATCGGTCCTGGGACCGCTCCTGTGGAACATCGGATACGACTGGGTGCTGAGAGGCGAACTCCCGTCGGGCGCCGACTTGACGTGTTACGCGGACGACACGCTTGTCACTGCCCGGGGGAGCTCGCACAGGGAAGCGACGTTGATAGCCACGGCTGCGGTGTCACAGGTGGTGAACCGCATCCGGCGCCTGGGCCTGGAGGTGGCCCTGAACAAGTCGGAGGCCATGGTGTTTCATGGCCCCCGACGCGCGCCGGCGCCGGGATCACACATCGTGGTCAGTGGGACCCGGATAGCTGTCGAGTCCACCATGAAGTACCTGGATTGGTGCTCGACAGCCGTTGGGGAATTCGGTCCCCACTTCCGGCGGCTTAGTTAGGTTAGGTTTAGGTGTTAGGTTAGGTTAGGTTAGGTTAGGTTAGGTTAGGTTAGGTTGGGGGTCCCCCCACAGCGTTGACTTCCTCGTAGTGACCCCTGGGCAACGTCGCGCCTGACCACCGTAACGGAGTGGCAGGCCGGCGGCTAACGAACGCTGTGAATCGGTTGCTTAAGTTGTCGTGAGCTCTCGATATTGTTGGTGGCAATGCCACAACCCTTGAGGGACGCCTCCGGGCGTTTTCTCCCAAAAGGCCCTTCTCAGGGCCAACCCAAAGGCCCTTCTCAGGGCCAACCTAAAGGCCCTTCTCAGGGCCAACCCAAGTCCCGGGATGCTTCGGCATCGGAGACCAGCCGCGCACCATCTGCGGCAAGTTTGTTACGAGGCGGTGACATGGTGTCGGACTTATCTGACAACGAGTCGGTTTTGAGTGGCACGACTGGCGGTTCTACACGCCAGTCCAGAAAGCGGGCCTTCCTCTCAGGACTCGAGAGGCTCTCCGGACCAAGCGGAGAAGCCCCCAAAGCGGGCGGTTGTACAGGCGGACCTGGAGGAGAGGATCGCTTCAAAAGAACAGCGGACCCGAACCACCAGAGCCAAGGCTGGCTACGGCGCCTCCAGCGTCCTCTACGCGGACCACTCCGTAGAGGAAATGGAGCGCATGGCTCTTGAGGACCAGGAGGAGATCTTGGAGGTGGCATCCAAGTCCTCCAATCTGAAAGGGACCTTTCAGAAGGCCCTGAAATGCCGGGCAGCGAGCTTGCTCGGCATCGTAAAGGAGTTGGCGCAGCGCACCACCTCCGACGAAACGCGGCAACTGCAGGCGAAGGTGGATCGCCTGCAAAAAGAGGTGTCGGCGCTGCACGCGCGCGTTGCCGAGCTCATGGCCCGGCCTGAGGGGACGTCGGAAGGTCCAGCGTCAATGCTCGCCCCCTCGAACCTTGAGATATAATCCGCAAGGTCATCATGGAGGAAAGGGCTTTCACCAGAGCCTGCTTCGCGGGCATAGAGGACCGGCTTCTGCCAGAGAAGCGGCTCCGCCCTCCGCTCGCATCGGATAGGGTGCCTGAGAGGACCCCTGGCGCACCGGGTCCTTCAACGGCTCCAGCCCAGCGGGAGCAACCCAAGGGCAAAGGAAAGGGTAAGGGCAAGAAGACCACCCCGGCCGCCCCGGACTGCCCAGACAGCCCCTCAAACCCTACCTAGGGAGGACCCACTCCTTCCCTCCACCACCCTAACCAGCCGTGGGTGAAGGTGGTGTCGAGGAAGAAGAAGGGGAAGAAGTCGGCTCCCAAGCCCCCTGCAGTCAAGCCTGCAGCCGCAGTGGAAAAGAGGAAGAAACTCCCTCTTCCTCCAAAAACCGCAGCCGTGGTGGTCACGTTGACCCCAGAGGCAGCACAGCGAGGGAGACGTACGAGTCTGTGTTGAGGCGGGCTCGTACCAACGTTGACCCCGCGCAACTCGGAGCGGGTAGGGTCACGTGCCGGAAGACCCAAACGGGGGCTCGTATCTTCGAGTTCTCCGGGGCCCAAGGTGGAACCAAGGCGGAACTCTTTGCGGCGAAGCTCAGAGAGGCTGTCGCAGACACGGCCAAGGTCTTGAGGCCGGTGAAATGTGTGGCTCTTGAGGTGACCGATCTCGACGACACAGTCACCCAAGAAGAGGTAGTAACCGCGGTTGCGGCGGCGGGGGCTGCGCCGTCGAATCGATCAAGGGCCGCGCCATTAGACCAGGCCGCGGGGGTATGGGCACGATGCGATTGGAGTGCCCCATCGCGTGTGCCAAGGCGGTCCTCGCCAAGGGTCGCCTGCCAGTGGGGCTTAGCTCGGGTGGTGTCCGAGCGCTTGAGGACGAGCCGATGCGCTGTTTTAAGTGCTTCGGCATCGGTCACACCCCGGGCTCTTTGTCCGTCGTCTGCCGAGCGCAAGGAGCTGTGTTTCCGCTGCGGTAAGGAGGGGCATAGGTCGGCCACCTGCAGGGCTACTGCTCCGCATTGCGCTGTGTGTGCTGCCAACGGTCGTCCATCTGACCACGTGATGACAGGAAGGAAATGCCGTCCTCCCTAAAGAAGGGCAAAGCGCAGGCGCCGATGCGACCTGCCACTACTGCTGCCGCCACTGAAGCCCCAGTTCCAGTGCTGGTCACCGAGGGAAGTGCCATGAACACGGATTAATGGCTGGGCAACTAAGACGTGTTCTTCAGGCGAACACCAATCACTGTAGAGCGGCCCAGGACCTGCTGGTCCAAACCTTTGCGGAGTGGTTGGTGGACGTGGCGGTTGTCGCCGAGCCGTACTCTGTCCCTGGCAACTGGCTGGGTGACGACAACGGTTCGGTGGCATTGGTAACGCGGTCTCCCACGGACTCCCCACCCCTCTCGCTTTTAGAGAGGGGACCGGGATACGTGGCCGCCGCATGGGGAGATAGCTCTTGTGGGGGTATTTCTCCCCAAACCGCCCTCTCTCGGAGTTCGAGCACTATCTCGACGGTCTCACCAGGGTGGCAGGTAGAGTGGCGCAGCGGCGGGTGCTTGTCGTGGGCGACTTCAACGCCAAGTCGGTGACATGGGGCAACCCGACCACCGATGCACGAGGACGCGAGGTGGAGACCTGGTCCGTCTCATCCGGACTGTCCCTCCTAAATAGAGGCACAGTCCACACCTGCGTGCGGCGGGAGGGGGGCTCCATCGTCGATCTCGCCTTTGCCTCCCCTTCTTTGGCGGCTCGTGTAGTGGACTGGCGGGTGGAGCGGGTGGAGACTTTGTCTGACCACCGATATGTGCGGTTCGACATCTCCACCCAGGGCTCTCCTAGGCCGCGCGAGGGTCGGTCGCATTTCCCGCGGTGGGCGCTTACCCCCTGGACCGGGAAGCTGCAGCGGAGGCGGCGTTCGTCCAAGACTGGCTGTCGTCTCCTGTCGACGTCCACGATGTGGATGCCACGGCAGTCCAGTTGAGGGACTCCCTGACCGAGGTGTGCAATTCTAGCATGCCCCGGTCTCACCGTCGGCCTCCCCGACGTGCGGTTTACTGGTGGTCGGAGGAGCTGACACGGCTGCGGGCCGCATGTGTGAGGGCCAGGCGGGCTTACACAAGGAGCCGGCGGCGGCGCCTCCGCGACCTTGCCAACGAGGACCGCCTTTACGCGGCCTATGTGGAGGCAAAGAGGAGCTGACGGCCCAAATGGGCGCAGCACAAGATCGCGCGAGGGAGAGATGGCTGACGGCCTAGACGCTGATCCCTTTGGCAGGCCGTACAGAGCGGCGCGCAATAAACTGCGCCCGTACGGCCCTCCATTGTCGGAGACCCTCGAGCCGTCGTTGCTGGATGGGGTGGTCCAGTCCCTGTTTCCGCGCAGGGACAGCAACTTCGCTCCGCCAGTCATGAGCGGCACGCGGGCTGTGTATTCGGCTGACGAGGAGGTCCCTCCAGTGACGGAGGAAGAGTTGGAGAGGGCGGCCTTCTGCCTCCGAGGGAAGAAGACGGCCCCAGGTCCGGACGGCGTCCCCGCAAAGGTGGTGGCCATCGCTGCCACACAGATGGGGGAAAGGTTTCGGGACCTATTCAGTGCTTGCCTGACTTGTGAAAGGTTCCCGAAGCCTTGGAAAGAGGGCCAATTGTGCCTCCTTCGGAAGGAAGGGGGCCGGTTGACTCCCCATCGGCGTACCGACCCATCGTTTTGCTTGATGAGGTCGGTAAAATGTTCGAGCGGATCGTCGCCGCCCGCATCAACCAGCACTTGTGCACGATTGGCCCGGACCTAGCGGACGCCCAGTTCGGTTTTCGAGCTGAGCGCTCGACAGTGGACGCCCTCTCCCGACTCAAGGGGCAGGCGAGGGAGGCGATGGATGCGGGGGATGGATTGTTGGCGGTGTCATTCGACATATCCAACGCCTTCAACTCCATTCCCCACTCCACCATCCTAGAGGCGCTCCGCTTCCATGGGGTGCCTCTGTATTTACGGGCACTCTTGGCGGACTACCTGCGGGACCGCACTGTCCTTCTGGTGGACAAGTCTGGCCAGCTGCGAAGGTACCGCGTCGAGTCCGGTGTTCCGCAGGGCTCAGTTCTAGGACCACTCCTGTGGAACATCGGGTTCGACTGGCTCTTGCGGGGCAACCTCCCCCGTGGCACGTCTGTCATCTGCTATGCAGACGACACGCTCCTCACTGCCCGGGGGAGAAATTTCGGAGAGGCGGCCAGCTTGGCCTCGGCAGGCGGTTCACAGGTGGTGGAGAGAGTCTCCCGCCTAGGTTTGACGGTGGCGCTGCACAAGACCGAGGCCGTGTTCTTCCACGGGTCCCGGCAACGCCAACCGCCTGACGCCCACATCCACGTGGAGGGTGTCCGCATTGGGGTGCAGGCCCAGATCAAGTACCTGGGCCTAGTCCTCGATAGCAAGTGGCGCTTCAGCGCACACTTCAGTGGGCTGTCGACGCGCCTATTGAGGACTGCGGGCGCCCTCTCGTGGCTCCTCCCTAACCTCGGGAGACCTGGCGACCAATGTCGGCGTTTATACGCCGGCATTCTCAAGAGCATGGCCCTATATGGGGCACCTATCTGGGCGGACTCACTGTGCAGACGGGAGAACGTCGCTGCCATCCGCAGGCCACAAAGGGCCATTGCACAGCGGGTGGCGAGGGCATATCGCACAGTGGGTTTCGCAGCGGCGTGCGCTCTGGCGGGAACCCCTCCTTGGGAACTCGAGGCTTGGGTGCTCGCCAGGGTGTACGACTGGACGGCAGAGCAGAGGGCGCTCAACCGTTCCCCGTGCTCAAGGGAACGGGAAAATGTGCGGGATGAGGTTAGGGAGGCCATCACTCGGCACTGGGCTGAGGAACTCGCCTCCGCAGCGTTTGGCCGCCGGACGCTGGACGCCATCGGGCCCGTCCTGAACGACTGGCTCGATCGGCGGCACGGCTGCCTGTCGTTTCGTTTGGTGCAGGTGCTGTCCGGGCATGGTTGCTTCGGGTCGTACCTGCACCGAATAGGGAGGGAGGAATCGCCACAGTGCCACCATTGTGGCGCCACGTTAGATACCGCAGAGCACACTCTAGAGGTGTGCCCAGCGTGGAATGAACCCCGCCGCGCCTTGGTTGCAGTGGTCGGGACGACCTCTCACTTCCCAGCGTAATAACATCCATGCTGGGAAGTGAGGAGGCATGGACAGCGGTAGCCTCCTTCTGTGAGGACGTCATGTCACAGAAGGAGGCGGCGGAGCGCATGCGGGAAGAAGACCCTCTCGCAGCGCCGCTCCGCCAACGACGAAGGGGCGCACGAAGACGGCGTGTACTACGTCCGTCCTCATCTGCTCCAGGGGGTGATCAGCAGGCGACAAGCGCGGGGGCGCAAGCGCCAGCATCGCACGCATCACCCGTGCTCCGGCCATCATAAAGGCTCCTCCCTAGGGGGAATTGAGGGGCCTGCCATGAGGCGGGCAGTCGCCGGTGGGGGCCTGGACGACATGGATTCCCAGACCCCCTCCACTCAGGCGAGGCCGGAGTGCCACTGGGTTTTTTAGTGGGTATACCGGGAACGACTTTACCGGGGAGTCCCACATAACCCTCTCCCGTCCCCCGACGGGAAGGGTATGCGTAATAGCATTTTTCCCAGTGCCGCAAAAAAAAAAAAAAAAAAAAGGTTAGGTTAGGTTTGTTTGAGGTGGGGTCCCCCCACAGCGTTGACTTCCTCGTAGTGACCCCTGGGCAACGTCGCGCCTGACCACCGTAACGGAGTGGCAGGCCGGCTAACGAACGCTGTGAATCGGTTGCTTAAGTTGTCGTGAGCTCTCGATATTGTTGGTGGCAATGCCACAACCCTTGAGGGACGCCTCCGGGCGTTTTCTCCCAAAAGGCCCTTCTCAGGGCCAACCCAAAGGCCCTTTTCAGGGCCAACCCAAAGGCCCTTCTCAGGGCCAATCCAAGTCACGGGATGCATCTGCATCTGAGACCAGCCGCGCACCATCTGCGGCGAGTCTCACTCGAGGCTGCGACATCGTGTCGGACCTTTCTGACACTGAGTCCATCGTAAGTGGTACGAACTGTGGTTCGACTCGCCAGTCGAGGAAGAGGGCGTTCCTGAGGCAGGACTCCAGAGGCTCTCCAGACCAAGCGGAGAAGCCTCCAAAGCGGGCGGTTATTCAGGCGGACTTGGAGGAGAGATCGCCGCCAAAGAGCAGCGGACCCGAACCACTAGAGCCAAGGCTGGCTACGGCGCCTCCAGCGTCCTCTACGCGGACCATTCCGTAGAGGAAATGGAGCGCATGGCTCTGGAGGATCAACTTGAGATCTTGGAGGTGGCTTCCAAGTCCTCCAATCTGAAAGGGACCTTTCAGAAGGCCCTGAAATGCCGGGCAGCGAGTTTGCTCGGCATCGTAAAGGAGTTGGCGCAGCGCACCACCTCCGACGAAACGCGGCAACTGCAGGCGAAAGTGGATCGCCTGCAGAAAGAGGTGTCGGCGTTGCACGCGCGCGTTGCCGAGCTCATGGCCCGGCCCGAGGGGACATCGGAAGGTCCAGCGCTGATGCCCGCCCCCTCGAACCTTGAGGATATTATCCGCAAGGTAGTAATGGAGGAGAGGGCATTCACCAGGGCCTGCTTCGCGGGCATCGAGGACCGGCTACTTCCGGAGAAGCGGCTTCGCCCTCCACTCGCGGCGGATAAGGTATCCGAGAGGACCCCTAGCGCACCGGGTCCATCAACGGCCCCAGTCCAGCGGGAGTCCAAGGGCAAGGGAAAGGGTAAGGGGAAGAAGACCACCCCGGCCGCCCCGACTGCCCAGACGGTCCCTCAGGACCTTCCGAGAGAGGACCCACTCCTGCCCTCAACCACCCCATCCAACCAGCCTTGGACAAAGGTGGTGCCGAGGAAGCGGAAGGGGAAGAAGAAAGTGGCCCCCAAGCCCCCTGCAGCCAAGCCTGCAGCCGCAGTGGAAAAGAGGAAGAAACTCCCTCTTCCTCCGAAAAGTGCAGCCGTAGTGGTCACGTTGACCCCAGAGGCAGCAGAGCGAGGGGAGACGTACGAGTCCGTGTTGCGGCGGGCTCGTGCCAACGTAGACCCCGCACAACTCGGGGCGGGTAGGGTCACGTGCCGGAAGACCCAAACGGGGGCTCGTATCTTCGAGTTCTCCGGGGCTCAGGGTGGAACCAAGGCGGAACTCTTTGCGGCGAAGCTCAGGGAGGCTATCGCAGACACGGCCAAGATCGTGAGGCCGGTGAAATGTGTGGCTCTTGAGGTGACCGATCTCGACGACACAGTCACCCATGAAGAGGTGGTAGCCGCGGTTGCGGCGGCGGGGGCTGCGCCGTCGAATCGATCAAGAGCCGCGCCATTAGACCAGGCCGCGGGGGTATGGGCACGATGCGGTTGGAGTGCCCCATCGCGTGTGCCAAGGCGGTCCTCGCCAAGGGTCGCCTGCCAGTGGGGCTTAGCTCGGGTGGGGTCCGAGCGCTTGAGGACGAGCCGATGCGCTGTTTCAAGTGCTTCGGCATCGGCCACACCCGGGCTCTCTGTCCGTCATCTGCCGAGCGCAAGGAGCTCTGCTTCCGCTGCGGAAAAGAGGGGCACAGGTCGGCCACCTGCAAGGCAACTGCTCCGCATTGCGTCGTGTGTGCGGCCAATGGTCGTCCAGCCGACCATGTGATGACGGGCAGGAAGTGCCGCCCACCCATAAAGAAGGGCAAAGTCCAGGCGCCGGTGCGACCTGCCACTGCTGCCGCCGTCACTGAAACCCCAGTTCCAGTGCCGGCCTCCGAGGGAAGTGCCATGAACACCGACTAATGGCTGGACATCGTCGACGTGTTCTACAGGCAAACACCAACCACTGCAGAGCGGCCCAGGACCTGCTGGTCCAAACCCTTGCGGAGTGGTTGGTGGACGTGGCGGTTGTCGCCGAGCCGTACTCTGTCCCTGGCAGCTGGCTGGGTGACGACAACGGTTCGGTTGCACTGGTACGCGGTCTTCCACGGACTCCCCTCCCTCTCGCTCTTAGAGAGGGGACCGGATACGTGGCCGCCGCGTGGGGAGACATAGCCCTCGTAGGGGTGTATTTCTCCCCAAACCGCCCTCTCTCGGAGTTCGAGCACTATCTCGACGGTCTCACCAGAGTGGCAGGTAGAGTGGCGCAGCGGCGGGTGCTTGTCGTGGGCGACTTCAACGCCAAGTCGGTGACATGGGGCAACCCGACCACCGATGCACGAGGACGCGAGGTGGAGACCTGGTCCGTCTCATCCGGACTGTCTCTCCTAAATAGAGGCACAGTCCACACCTGCGTGCGGCGGGAGGGGGGCTCCATCGTTGATCTCGCCTTTGCCTCCCCTTCTTTGGCGGCTTGTGTAGTGGACTGGCGGGTGGAGCTTTTGGAGACGTTGTCCGACCACCGATACGTGCGGTTTGACATCTCCACCCAGGACTATCCTGGGGCGCGCGGTGGTCGGTCACACTTCTCGCGGTGGGCGCTCACCCGCCTGGACCGGGAGGCCGCAGCGGAGGCGGCGTTCGTCCAAGACTGGCTGTCGTCTCCTGTCGACGTACACGATGTGGATGCCACGGCAGTCCAGTTGAGGGACTCCCTGACCGAGGTGTGCAATTCTAGCATGCCCGGTCTCACCGTCGGCCTCCTCGACGTGCGGTTTACTGGTGGTCGGAGGAGCTGACACGGCTGCGGGCCGCATGTGTGGCAGCCAGGCGGGCCTATACCAGGAGCCGGCGGCGGCGTAACCGCGACCTCGAAAACGAGGACCGCCTCTACGCGGCCTATAAAGACGCCAAGTCGACGCTGACGGCCCAAATGGGCGCCGCTCAGGATCGTGCGAGGGAGGAGATGGCTGAGGGCCTAGACGCCGATCCCTTTGGGAGGCCGTACAGGGCGGCGCGCAACAAACTGCGCCCATACGGCCCTCCATTGTCTGAGACCCTCGAGCCGACATTGCTGGATGGGGTGGTCCAGTCCCTGTTTCCGCGCAGGGACATCAACTTCACTCCACCAGTGATGAGCGCTCCCCAGGGTGTGTTCTCACCGACCGAGGAGGAGATCCCTCCAGTGACGGAGGATGAGTTCGAGAGGGCGACTCATGTCTCCGGGGAAAAGACGGCTCCAGGTCCGGACGGCGTCCCCGCAAAGGTGGTGGCCATCGCCGCCTCCCAGATGGGGGTAAGATTTCGGGACCTCTTCAGTGCGTGTCTGACGCGTAAGAGGTTCCCGAAGCCTGGAAGGAGGGCCAATTGTGCCTTCTTCGGAAGAAGGGCGGCCGGTTGACTCCCCATCGGCATACCGACCCATCGTCTTGCTGGATGAGGTCGGCAAAATGTTCGAGCGGATCATCGCCGCCCGCATCAACAAGCATTTGCACATTGGCCCGGACTGGCGGACGCTCAGTTCGGTTTTCGAGCTGAGCGCTCGACTGTCGACGCCCTGTCCCGACTCAAGGGGCAGGCGAGGGAGGCGATGGATGCGGGGGATGGATTGTTGGCTGTGTCATTCGACATATCCAACGCCTTCAACTCCATTCCCCACTCCACCATTCTTGAGGCGCTCCGCTTTCACGGGGTGCCTCTTATTTGCGGGACTCTTGGCGGACTACCTGCGGGACCGCACTGTCCTTCTGGTGGACAAGTCTGGCCAGCTGCGAAGGTACCGCGTCGAGTCCGGTGTTCCGCAGGGCTCTGTTCTAGGACCACTCCTGTGGAACATCGGGTTCGACTGGCTCTTGCGGGGCAACCTCCCCCGTGGCACGTCTGTCATCTGCTATGCAGACGACACGCTCCTCACTGCCCGGGGGAGAAATTTCGGAGAGGCGGCCAGCTTGGCCTCGGCAGGCGGTTCACAGGTGGTGGAGAGAGTCTCCCGCCTAGGTTTGACGGTGGCGCTGCACAAGACCGAGGCCGTGTTCTTCCACGGGTCCCGGCAACGCCAACCGCCTGACGCCCACATCCACGTGGAGGGTGTCCGCATTGGGGTGCAGGCCCAGATGAAGTACCTGGGCCTAGTCCTCGATAGCAAGTGGCGCTTCAGCGCACACTTCAGTGGGCTGTCGACACGCCTATTGAGGACTGCGGGCGCCCTCTCGTGGCTCCTCCCTAACCTCGGGAGACCTGGCGACCAATGCGGCGTTTATACGCCGGCATTCTCAAGAGCATGGCCCTATATGGGGCACCTATCTGGGCGGACTCACTGTGCAGACGGGAGAACGTCGCCGCCATCCGCAGGCCACAAAGGGCCATTGCACAGCGGGTGGCGAGGGCATATCGCACAGTGGGTTTCGCAGCGGCGTGCGCTCTGGCGGGAACCCCTCCTTGGGAACTCGAGGCTTGGGTGCTCGCCAGGGTGTACGACTGGACGGCAGAGCAGAGGGCGCTCAACCGTTCCCCGTGCTCAAGGGAACGGGAAAATGTGCGGGATGAGGTTAGGGAGGCCATCACTCGGCACTGGGCTGAGGAACTCGCCTCCGCAGCGTTTGGCCGCCGGACGCTGGACGCCATCGGGCCCGTCCTGAACGACTGGCTCGATCGGCAGCAGGCTGCCTGTCGTTTCGTTTGGTGCAGGTGCTGTCCGGGCATGGTTGCTTCGGGTCGTACCTGCACCGAATAGGGAGGGAGGAATCGCCACAGTGCCACCATGTGGCGCCACGTTGGATACCGCAGAGCACACTCTAGAGGTGTGCCCAGCGTGGGATGAACCCGCCGCGCCTTGGTTGCAGTGGTCGGGGACGACCTCTCACTTCCCAGCATAATAACATCCATGCTGGGAAGTGAGGAGGCATGGACAGCGGTGGCCTCCTTCTGTGAGGACGTCATGTCACAGAAGGAGGCGGCGGAGCGCATGCGGGAAGAAGACCCTCTCGCAGCGCCGCTCCGCCAACGACGAAGGGGCGCACGAAGACGGCGTGTACTACGTCCGTCCTCATCTGCTCCAGGGGGTGATCAGCGGCGACAAGCGCGGGGGCGCAAGCGCCAGCATCGCACGCATCACCCGTGCTCCGGCCATCATAAAGGCTCCTCCCTGCTAGGGGGGATTTGAGGGGCCTGCCATGAGGCGGGCAGTCGCCGGTGGGGGACTGGACGTCATGGATTCCCAGACCCCCTCCACTCAGGCGAGGCCGGAGTGCCACTGGGTTTTTTAGTGGGTATACCGGGAACGACTTTACCGGGGAGTCCCACATAACCCTCTCCCGTCCCCCGACGGGAAGGGTATGCGTAATAGCATTTTTCCCAGTGCCGCAAAAAAAAAAAAAAAAAAAAAAAAAAGGTTAGGTTTTCAGGCTGACTTGGAAGAGAGGATCTCTTCCAACGAACAACGTGCGAGAACCACCAGAGCCAAGGCTGGCTACGGCGCCTCCAGCGTCCTCTACGCGGACCACTCCGTAGAGGAAATGGAGCGCATGGCTCTGGAGGATCAGCAGGAGATTCTGGAGGTGGCCTCCAAGTCCTCCAATTTGAAGGGGACCTTCCAGAAGGCCCTGAAATGCCGGGCAGCGAGCTTGCTCGGCATCGTCAAGGAGTTGGCACAGCGCACCACCTCCGACGAAACGCGGCAACTGCAGGCGAAAGTGGATCGCCTGCAAAAAGAGGTGTCGGCGCTGCACGCGCGCGTTGCCGAGCTCATGGCCCGGCCTGAGGGGACATCGGAAGGTCCAGCGTCGATGCCCGCCCCCTCCAACCTTGAGGAAATCATCCGCAAGGTCGTAATGGAGGAGAGGGCCTTCACCAGGGCCTGCTTCGCAGGAATAGAGGACCGGCTACTTCCGGAGAAGCGGCTTCGCCCTCCACTCGCGGCGGATAAGGTATCCGAGAGGACCCCTAGCGCACCGGGTCCTTCAACGGCCCCAGCCCAGCGGGAGTCCAAGGGCAAGGGAAAGGGTAAGGGGAAGAAGACCACCCCGGCCGCCCCGACTGCCCAGACGGTCCCTCAGGACCTTCCGAGGGAGGACCCACTGCTGCCCTCCACCACCCCTTCCAACCAGCCGTGGGTGAAGGTGGTGTCGAAGAAGCGGAAGGGGAAGAAGAAAGTGGCCCCCAAGCCTCCTGCAGCCAAACCTGCAGCCGCAGCGGAGAAGAGGAAGAAACTCCCTCTTCCTCCGAAATCCGCAGCCGTAGTGGTCACGCTGACCCCTGAAGCAGAGGAGCGAGGGGAGACGTACGAGTCCGTACTACGACGGGCTCGCACTAACGTCGACCCTACGCAACTCGGGGCGGGCAGGGTCACGTGCCGAAGGACCCAAACGGGGCTCGTATCTTTGAGTTCTCCGGGGCTCAAGGCGGCACCAAGGCGGACCTCTTTGCCTCGAAATTGAGAGAGGCTGTCGCGGACACGGCCAAGGTCGTGAGGCCGGTCAAATGTGTGGCACTCGAGGTGACTGATCTCGACGACTCGGTCACGCAAGAAGAGGTGGTAGCCGCGGTTGCGGCGGTGGGAGGCTGCGCCGTCGAGTTGGTCAAGGGTCGCACCATCAGACCAGGCCGCGGGGTATGGGCACGATGCGTTTGGAGTGCCCCATCGCATGTGCCAAGGCAGTCCTCGCCAAGGGTCGCCTGCCAGTGGGGCTTAGCTCGGGTGGGGTCCGAACGCTTGAGGACGAGCCGATGCGCTGTTTCAAGTGCTTCGGCATCGGCCACACCCGGGCTCTCTGTCCGTCATCTGCCGAGCGCAAGGAGCTCTGCTTCCGCTGTGGAAAAGAGGGGCACAGGTCGGCCACCTGCAAGGCAACTGCTCCGCATTGCGTCGTGTGTGCGGCCAATGGTCGTCCAGCCGACCATGTGATGACGGGCAGGAAGTGCCGCCCACCCACAAAGAAGGGCAAAGTCCAGGCGCCACAGCGACCTGCCACTGCTGCCGCCGTCACTGAAACCCCAGTTCCAGTGCCGGCCTCCGAGGGAAGTGCCATGAACACCGACTAATGGCTGGACATCGTCGACGTGTTCTACAGGCAAACACCAACCACTGCAGAGCGGCCCAGGACCTGCTGGTCCAAACCCTTGCGGAGTGGTTGGTGGATGTGGCGGTTGTCGCCGAGCCGTACTCTGTCCCTGGCAGCTGGCTGGGTGACGATAGCGGTTCGGTTGCACTGGTGACGCGGTCTTCCACGGACTCCCCTCCTCTCTCGCTCTTAGAGAGGGGACCGGGATACGTGGCCGCCGCGTGGGGAGACATAGCCCTCGTAGGGGTGTATTTCTCCCCAAACCGCCCTCTCTCGGAGTTCGAGATCTTCCTAGACCTTCTCGGCAGTGTGGCAGATAGAGTGGCGCAGCGGCGGGTCCTTGTCGTGGGCGACTTTAACGCCAAGTCAGTGTCATGGGGCAACCCGACCACCGACGCACGAGGACGCGAGGTGGAGACCTGGTCCGTTTCGTCCGGTCTGTCCCTTCTCAACAGAGGCACAGTCCACACCTGCGTGCGGCGGGAGGGGGGCTCCATCGTGGACCTCGCCTTCGCCTCCCCTTCTTTGGCGGCCTGCGTAGTAGACTGGCGGGTGGAGCGGATGGAGACTTTGTCCGACCACCGATATGTACGGTTCGACATCTCCACCCAGGGCTCTCCTAGGGCGCGCGAGGGTCGGTCGCATTTCCCGCGGTGGGCGCTTACCCGCCTGGACCGGGAAGCTGCAGCGGAGGCGGCGTTCGTCCAGGACTGGCTGTCGCCTCCTGTTGACGCCCACGATGTGTCCACGACGGCAGTTCAGTTGAGGGACTCCCTGACCGAGTGTGCAACTCTAGTATGCCTCGGTCCCACCGTCCCCTCCTCGACGCGCCGTTTACTGGTGGTCACAGGAGTTGGCGGAGCTACGGGCCGCATGTGTGAGGGCCAGGCGGGCTTACACAAGGAGCCGGCGGCGGCGCCTCCGCGACCTAGCCAACGAGGACCGCCTTTACGCGGCCTATGTGGAGGCAAAGAGGGAGCTGACGGCCCAAATGGGCGCAGCACAGGATCGCGCGAGGGAGGAGATGGCTGACGGCCTAGACGCTGATCCCTTTGGCAGGCCGTACAGAGCGGCGCGCAATAAACTGCGCCCGTACGGCCCTCCATTGTCGGAGACCCTCGAGCCGTCGTTGCTGGATGGGGTGGTCCAGTCCCTGTTTCCGCGCAGGGACAGCAACTTCGCTCCGCCAGTCATGAGCGCACGCGGGCTGTGTTTTCGGCTGACGAGGAGGTCCCTCCAGTGACGGAGGAAGAGTTGGAGAGGGCGGCCTTCTGCCTCCGAGGGGAAGACGGCCCCAGGTCCGGACGGCGTCCCCGCAAAGGTGGTGGCCATCGCTGCCACACAGATGGGGGAAAGGTTTCGGGACCTCTTCAGTGCTTGCCTGACTTGTGAGAGGTTCCCGAAGCCTTGGAAGGAGGGCCAATTGTGCCTCCTTCGGAAGGAAGGGCGGCCGGTTGACTCCCCATCGGCGTACCGACCCATCGTTTTGCTTGATGAGGTCGGTAAAATGTTCGAGCGGATCGTCGCCGCCCGCATCAACCAGCACTTGTGCACGATTGGCCCGGACCTAGCGGACGCCCAGTTCGGTTTTCGAGCTGAGCGCTCGACAGTGGACGCCCTCTCCCGACTCAAGGGGCAGGCGAGGGAGGCGATGGATGCGGGGGATGGATTGTTGGCGGTGTCATTCGACATATCCAACGCCTTCAACTCCATTCCCCACTCCACCATCCTAGAGGCGCTCCGCTTCCATGGGGTGCCTCTGTATTTACGGGCACTCTTGGCGGACTACCTGAGGGACCGCACTGTCCTTCTGGTGGACAAGTCTGGCCAGCTGCGAAGATACGGCGTCGAGTCCGGTGTTCCGCAGGGCTCTGTTCTAGGACCACTCCTGTGGAACATCGGGTTCGACTGGCTCTTGAGGGGCAACCTCCCTCGTGGCACGTCTGTCATCTGCTACGCAGACGACACGCTCCTTACTGCCCGGGGAGGAATTTCGGAGAGGCGGCCAGCTTGGCCTCGGCGGGCGGTTCACAGGTGGTGGAGAGAGTCTCCCGCCTTGGGTTGACGGTGGCGCTGCACAAGACCGAAGCCGTGTTTTTCCATGGGCCCCGGCAGCGTCAACCGCCGACGCCCATATCTATGTAGAGGGTGTCCGCATTGGGGTGCAGGCCCAGATGAAGTACCTGGGCCTAGTCCTCGATAGTAAGTGGCGCTTCAGCGCACACTTCAGTGGGCTGTCGACGCGCTTATTGAGGACTGCGGGCGCCCTCTCGTGGCTCCTCCCTAACCTCGGGAGACCCGGCGACCAATGCCGGCGTTTATACGCCGGCATTCTCAAGAGCATGGCCCTATATGGGGCACCTATCTGGGCGGACTCACTGTGCAGACGGGAGAACGTCGCCGCCATCCGCAGGCCACAAAGGGCCATTGCACAGCGGGTGGCGAGGGCATATCGCACAGTGGGTTTCGCGGGCGGCGTGCGCTCTGGCAGGAACTCCTCCTTGGGAACTCGAGGCTTGGGTCCTCGCCAGTGTACGACTGGACGGCAGAGCAGAGGGCGCTCAACCGTTCCCCGTGTCCAAGGGAACGGGAAAATGTGCGGGATGAGGTTAGGGAGGCAATCACCCGGCACTGGGCTGGAGATCTAGCCTCCGCAACGTTCGGCCGACGGACACTGGACGCCATCGGGCCCGTCTTGAATGACTGGCTTGATCGGCAGCACGGCTGCCTGTCTTTTCGTCTGGTGCAGGTACTGTCCGGGCATGGTTGCTTCGGTCATACCTGCACAGAATTGGGAGGGAAGAATCGCCACAATGCCACCACTGTGGCGCCGCGGTGGATACTGCAGAGCACACCCTAGAGGTGTGCCCATCGTGGGATGAACCCCGCCGCGCCTTGGTGGCAGTGGTCGGGGACGACCTCTCACTTCCCAGCATAATAACATCCATGCTGGGGAGTGAGGAGGCATGGGCAGCGGTGGCCTCCTTCTGTGAGGACGTCATGTCACAGAAGGAGGCGGCGGAGCGCATGCGGGAAGAAGATCCTCTCGCAGCGCCGCTCCGCCAGCGAAGAAGGGTGGACGAAGACGGCGTACACAACGTCCGTCGTCACCTGCTCCAGGGGGTGATCATCGGGCGACAAGCGCGGGGGCGCAAGCGCCTGCATCGCACGAATCACCCGTGCTCCGGCCATCATAAAGGCTCCTCCCTGCTAGGGGGGATTTGAGGGGCCTGCCATGAGGCGGGCAGTCGCCGGTGGGGGCCTGGACGACATGGATTCCCAGACCCCCTCCACTCAGGCGAGGCCGGAGTGCCACTGGGTTTTTTAGTGGGTATACCGGGAACGACTTTACCGGGGTCCCACATAACCCTCTCCCGTCCCCCGACGGGAAGGGAATGCGTAACAGCATTTTTCCCAGTGCCGCAAAAAAAAAAAAAAAAAAAAAAGGTTAGGTTAGGTTAGGTTAGGCTCCTCCCTAGGGGGAATTGAGGGGCCTGCCATGAGGCGGGCAGTCGCCGGTGGGGGACTGGACGTCATGGATTCCCAGACCCCCTCCACTCAGGCGAGGCCGGAGTGCCACTGGGTTTTTTTAGTGGGTATACCGGGAACGACTTTACCGGGGAGTCCCACATAACCCTCTCCCGTCCCCCGACGGGAAGGGTATGCGTAATAGCATTTTTCCCAGTGCCGCAAAAAAAAAAAAAAAAAAAAAAAAAAGGTTAGGTTAGGTTAGGTTAGGTTAGGTTAGGTTAGGTTAGGTTAGGTTAGGTTAGGTTAGGTTTTAGTTAGGTTAGGTTAGGTTAGGTTAGGTTAGGTTAGGTTTAGGTTAGGTTAGGTTAGGTTAGGTTAGGTTAGGTTAGGTTAGGTTAGGTTAGGTTAGGTTAGGTTAGGTTAGGTAGGTTAGGTTAGGTTAGGTTAGGTTAGGTTAGGTTAGGTTAGGTTAGGTTAGGTTAGGTTAGTTAGGTTAGGTTAGGTTAGGTTAGGTTAGTTGGTTAGGTTAGTTAGGTTAGGTTAGGTTAGGTTAGGTTAGGTTAGGTTAGGTTTGGTTAGGTTAGGTGGTAGTTAGGTTAGTTTTGTTTAGGTTAGGTTAGGTTAGGTTAGGTTAGGTTAGGTTAGGTTAGGTTAGGTTTGTTTTTTTTTTTTTTTTTTTTATTTATGCCGTCTTTTCCTTCTTGCGTGGCAAGAATCTTTTTTATTGCTGTTTAGTTTTTTTTTTTTTTTTTATTACTTGTCTTTTGTTTACCGCTTTGTATTTTTTGCGGCTTTGTGTCACTATTCTTTTTAGGGTCGCTCTTTTCCCTCATGTCTCTTGTTTATAATATTTAGATACAATTT